>OX336388.2:1158231789-1159481789 GCA_946902985.2 Meconema thalassinum
TCTCTGGGCTCGCTGCGCCGTACGAAATCGTTATTTCTCTTCGCGCACGAGAATAATTCATTCTTATTATTTTGATGACCCTATGTTACAGAGCAAAAACTTTTGAAGCTGACTGTCCAAACCCTGTGACGCTACGACCAGCGGTTCGGGAGATAACATCTGGCCTTGAACTGAAGGGATAATTAGAGAGAGAATGATTTAGGCGTTGTAATATTTAGGTTCGCTGGGGAAGATAACGAAGAGTTACGGCATTGCTGTATCAATTCAGTGAACAGGAGTGAAGCTTTAAGAAGTGCTGTGAGCTGAAGTTTTGTATTCATGGGCTGACAATGTTCCTTAGCAAGCCGAGTGGCAGCCGAACAGTTTTACACAGCCAGGCAAGGAATATAATTTTTATTGTTTTATGGCCTTTAAAACAAGCTTTCAAATACAGAAGTAAGAGAAAACACAAAATCTGATAACGTATGCTATTGAGGGATCGGCAATTGTCTTTTTTGTAATTGAGTCGAATAAAACTCACCTCTTCACAGTTTTACCTCACGAGGCATAGAGTACCCAGTTCTAACCCTGAGACCAGAACTAAATGTCTTGATTGAGCCGTGAATCGAATTCGGACCTCACGGTGAAAGCAAGAGTTGTTGATGATGATGGTTTTAGGGGCTTTGCGACATCGTGGTCATGTAGTCCCGTGTATTTGTTTGTGTGTGTGAAATTTGTCTGATAACCTGTGCCACTGTGATGTCTGTACTAGTGTGTGTATTTGTAATTGAGGTATGATTTGCTTAGAAAGCGGCCGTAGCCGTACTTTAGGTACTGTACCCTCATTCTCATGACTGGAATGCCTTTATGGTAAGGTAATATGTAATTACTTGTGAAAATGAAGGGAGAGTCAGTATCATATGTTTCGCGACCCACAAGTTGACTTTGGATAGCGATCTCGACGAGAGAAGCGGGGCGCATGCGTTGCTAGTACTGTTGTCACAGCTGATTGGTTAGGGGTATTGATTATTTTTATCGACCAGCAACAAGAGATAAACTATGCTTTTTGGATGGGAATTCAAGTTTTTTATACGTTCTGGCATATTTTAACATGTCTGTAATTATAGCAGGTGTTGGATTATTAACTACTTTCACATAATTGTATTCTTAGGAACACGGAAATAAGATATTTGCATCTTATCAGTTCCAGTTTTGAACACTCCTGGCGCGACGATAGGTGACCTCGCAGTCGCGTTCTGGCTTGAACAACGGAGAGGGTAGATTGGATTATACCATACACGTTTACACATGTATCGAGTTATACCGGTGACCGGCGGCGAAATGTCACCTGCACCGTGAGTGAAAGTTCGTCTTGAGTAGTGTACGATCACTGTACAGCAGGGAGTTTTCCTTAGTGCCATGAAGGACTCCAGTATCAGTTCCGATTAGGCCATTGCGAACGAAATGAAAATGCAGCTTGTCTTGCTAGATAACTGTTCATTATAGGCCAGCCGTATAGTGTTCGTGAAAGGTGAATACTTGCTTTTGACAAGCATACAATCATAATGTTCTTTCAGTAGACATTCTTCGCTTTGGAACTGGCCGTATTGATACACTCATTTCGTGTGTTTTGACAGAACAATTAGCACCTCCATTTGAGAAGCATTTCTCAATACGAGTGCTTGGATCTTGAATATACTTTATATATATATTTAGGGCCTAACTCATATGTCTGTGATCTTGCAACTATGTTGAGCAATTTCATGTCGAGAGGAAAGGTTGCTATGTGCTTCAATGACTTAACCATGTGCGGCTAGGCGATATAAACACATGAGTGTCACTGTGCGAGCGAAGTTACGTTCATTCTGATGCTATACGTCGCGCGGCCCGTCCTGGTGAGTGCGAACACAGCTGTTGTATTGCAATACAGTGTGTTTCGCAATGAACCGATTGCGCGAGGCCAGTGAACTTTGGTGTTCGGGCCGATATAGACATCATTGCGTGCTGCGGTTGATAGGACGTTATCCGAAGATGAAAGAAACTGTCGTTGGTATTAGAGTGGAACATTCAGTCAGGATGGGAGATGTCTGTAGATCCAGGGTTCGTTTCTCGCTTTCCTGGACAGTGAAGACTTCTATTGCTTACATGGAGGGAACAGTCATAAAGGACATGACTGTGTTCTTTCGTGGTCTACAAGAATCATCTAAGGTACTGAATTAACCATCTTCAATCGTAGCTAAGCATGTTTATTCTAACGTTGTCACCCTGCCACATTTTTTTTATATATAGGATTTTTCGTAGAATGTCTATGAATGGAGTTTAGGTTTGATCCTAGTGTCAAGACTGATTCTATTCTGGACAGGGTTTTGATTCTATTAAAAGGATGCACCCATTGTAATTAAATGTATTATAGTTTAATTTTCTTTTGATTACTGTAGATTCAAGTTCATTTTATGGGGAATTTATTTAATATAGAGAAGAGGAACTTTAGGCCACTCAAGATTCATCATTTTTCGTGTTTGATATATATTGTAAATGAACACTAGTTTTATGCCTTCATATGACATTACTCGAGTTTGGGTAGACTCAGTTTGGAGTTTCTACTTCCGTAAGTCTACTTAGAAGACTGTTATACACTCGAAAGTGAAATTTCAGTATTCAGGTTAATTTGCGAATACTGCAGTAAGCTTTATGAAGCAGGTTCAGTGAAGAAAGCGGATTTGTTTTGATTTGCTAGGAATTTATTCCGAATTTTGACTTGATCCAGGTTCTTTCTAACGTAATTTTTTATGAGATTCTGCATTACGTTTGCTTTATTAGATTCGATCAAGATCCATTATTGATGGACTAGACAGATGTTTTAAACACAGTTTGAAGACATTTGAATACATTCACCCTATGTTATTAACGCGAATCCCAGACTAGATTTATGTGGAAGCAGATATATGGCCAAAGCTGCAATTGTTATTTAACACTTATTGAAAGCTATGCATATTGATCGTGAATAATAATAACATAAGAGCAAATGAAATAATAATTTAACAGTGATTAATTGAACTGTAAAGAAACTTGTATAATTTTAGCAACAATATTTCATTGTGAATGTTATCTGTCAACTAAGCCGAATTCTTTGTTCACTAAGAAAGATAACTAATTGAAGCGCTAAAGAGATAGTAGTAATGCCTGATATTATAGATGATATGAATGCTTAGTGTAGCATGATATTTAATGGCAAAGCCATGTAAAGGCTAATGTCCTTGATTATTAAAAGGGTATTCAATGGAATATTCCAAGTTGTAGTATGGAAAGTAATCCACTCAGATAGATTGTGAAATTAGGGCAGTTTACTTCAGTATCAGTTCAAGTAAATAACCTGTTGTGGAAATCATGCATTTTAGGCATGTTGAATTAAACCTACCTGGTAAAATTTTCGACCATTGTATCAATGCAATGCTTAACAGGCGTTTTAACAATCACTAATTCCGGTCCGGTGAGGACAGTTCATTTAAAGGGGTGTTGAAATTAAATTAAAGAAGTTAATTTTTGACTTAGCTTTATTGCTCGGTCAGAAGAGATAAATAAAATCAGAAAAAAAACCAGCAAACATAAATATAATAAACCACATGGAAGATGTCACTTCTGAATCCTATAAAAAGAAACACACTAAGAAAGTGTTACAAAATGACTGTACATTTGTATTATAGCTTTTTTTTTTTTTTTTTTTTTTTTTTTTTTTTTTTTTTCAGGGTATAAATTGATATATGTCTTGTAAATATGAAGATTTCCAGGGTTTATATTTAAATGTTCCAATTGCTGTCAACATTTATGTTGGACCTTGTATATGATTTGTGTTCACTCATTCTTGGGTAAAATGCAGTCAACAACATTGATGAATGTGGGGGCTGGCATTTTTCTCCCATGTTCATGAAACTTCGGATGGAAGTTGGGCACTCTGCCTTGAAGTATAATATAGTGACTTACACTATATTTTCCTTTCCTGAATAAATTTTCTTTTTGATCAATTTAAAATCTTCGAAGTGTGGTACTTTATAGAAACGATAAGAGAACACGTTAAGAAGGCCAGCGGTGGGTATTTCAGTGGTTTTCACACACACCAGAGATTGCGTTCATTGTTATTCTTGTGCCTTTGAGCTTTCTTATGTCGTTCACCATGGTTTTTCTTAACGTAGTCTCAGTTAGGAATTCCTGTACCCCATTTCCTCGTCTTATGTTGGGTAGAATCTGGCAAATTTTGTAGCCGGGGTTTCCAGGCTCTACGATCCAGCTGTCTTCGTGGGATTCCAACATGCTGATGGTAGGTATTTCGGGTACAGTACCATCCTGGCATTTGCCTGGAGTAGAAGTGCGAATCCACAGAAAAAACACTTCCATGATGGTTGAGGTAGGAATCCAACCCACATATTCCCAGGTTTGCATCACGAGGCTGAGTGTACCCTGTTCCAGCCCTCAGACCAGAATTACATTTGTTGGGAATCGTACCCGGGCCTCCGCGGTGACGGCCAAGAATGGACAGCAATGTGCTAGCCAGTACACCATAAGGTGGTCTCCAATAAACAAAAACTGAGCCCAATAAATTGTTTTTTGTATTTCTATTACCTTATAAAGGGCCCACAAGCGATGTTACTCAGAATGTATTGAGGTGTAGATTTCGTCATGCGAAATAATAACGTTGTTGTTGTTGTTGTTTCATTTGAGGGGCTAGGACATCTTGGTGCTTTAGCCCCGTGTACTTGTATGAGAATCTGGGTTACTGTGGTGTCTGTATTAGAGTGTGTGTATTTGTATTCTGGTGAGGATTGGGAAGGAGGCGGCAGTGGCTTTAAGTTAGGAACCAGCCCGGTATTTTGGCTGGAGTTTAAAGGAGAAACCACTTCCAGGATGTCTGAGGTAGGAATCTAACCCACATCTTCCCAGTTTTGCCTCACGAGGCCGAGTGTACCTCGTTCCAGCCTTCAGACTAGAATAAAATTGCTTAGCAGAGCCGGGAATCGAACCCGGACCTCCTCGGCCACAGCCAAGAATGCTGCTCGCTACACCAGGAGTGCACGAATAACGTTTGAGTGATATCTTATATCCAGGGGCGAATGCTGGTCATGAAAGCCTGGCTTGCTCTTCCATTCATGCTTAGTTCTGAATGAATAAAATAAAAAACCAATAATCGCTAAATCACATGAACATTTTAATTATCGGTTACATGATCTTGCATTCAAACTGGTTACGTCGCACATTTAATTCAATAAGGGCCAAAATATAACAAATTTTCACAATCAGACTCATTTTATAAATTAACAAATCATGACAAGGCAGTGATTTTATAATTTAAACAAGTAAACGTCCAAGTACGTACACAGAAAAATTGCAACTATTTTTAAGATCTACCTACTTGAAAACAAAATCTACTCTGCGGCTATTCTTTATAAAACCATCAATAACTTCGAGGACTGTAATCTAATTTTTGCAAGCAGTCCTTTTTCAATCGACAACATAACTAATGATGATAGCCTTTCCTGAACTTGAGTCGATCTGCAATATGTATTAATACGTCTCAGTGTTGAAAAAGTACGCTCTGCAGAGGAGGTAGCAGCAGGAATTGTTGCTACCAGTTTGATGAGCTTGAAAATCACTGCCATACCCATGTACAATTTGTTAGTATTGCATAAACTGCATTAAGTCTGAAACACTTTTCTCTTTAAAGTCGGAAGATGAATACGGTCACATTTAATTCAGTTTTTAAGCGAACAATGTCGAAAAATGACGCCGTAGGTCTTTTCTAGGGCAGTAACATAACTGTCTGGAAACTCATTTCTAGCGGCTTCGGTGGCATAGTTGGTAGCATGCTGAGCTTCTATGCCCAAGATCACGGGTTCAAACCCGGCCGAAGTCGTCGGATTTTTTAAGAACGTTAAAAATCCCTCAGTATGTCTTCCTTCGGAGGGGAAGTAAAGCCGGCGGTCCCATGTCATAGATTTATGGCATGTTAAAGAACCTTCCACTAATTACACCTGCGTGAAGCTAAATTAATATAGGTTAAACATTTGACTAACTTTCTTAAGTTCCTACGTTCGTCGTCAAGAGCCGACTGCGGTGGCATCTGGTAAATAATTTCTGAACTAGTTAGTCGTTGACGCTGGCGTTTAGCGGCAAAAGTAGGTACTACTTTAAAATTGATCGTCTGCAGTCCTTACTTGAATTAAAACAGATACACACACTAATACAGTCATCACAATTAACACCGGTTATCAGACAGATTCTACACACACCCAAAGTACACGGGGCTACATGACCTCGTTGTCGCAGCCCCTAAACTGAGGAACCGACCAACCAAACTCATTTCTGTACTTCTCAAACAAACCACAATCCAGCAGCGAGATGAACACAAATTTATTTATGCATTTAAAACGCTCTCCTATTTGGGCAATTGCATTGTCAATAATTTCATTGAATAGACGTTAGTATTTTGATTTTTGTGATTCATCACTAAATGCACGCTTTTTAGAGCACGGCTGTCCTCCATAAATATCGATTTCAGTATCAACATGTCCATAAAAACTATCAAAATCTTCATCTCTCATAGACTAAGTATTTGAAAAGATAGGGTGACCAGACGTCCTCTTTTTCGCGGATATGTCCTCCAATTTACGTCTCTGTCCTCTGTCCGCGAACAATTTTTAAAATTGTCTAAATGTCCTCCTTTTTATTAATTTACTATATTATCATATGAATGTATGTACCGGTATGTATATTTTAGTTTTTCGCAGTTTATATTGGCGCCATGGTAATAGTTAAATTTTTTTACCGATGTGCAGCGCTACTATTTTTGTTTCCGGTCCACGCTGGGTTTGGGAATGTGTTTCTGGGTTTGTGCTCCGTTGAATTGCAGTCATGTGGCATGGTTGTGTGTTTGCCAGTTTAAAATTTGCTCGCATTCAAGATGCCTAAATGAAAGTTCAAGTTTACAGATGCTTTGAAAAACAAATATCCTGCTTTCCAGCTTGGACGTAATGATTTTGAGGCAGAATGTAACATTTGCCCAACTGCAACTTTCGTCTCGGTAGCAAATCATGGTAAGTTCTATAATTTATTGTTTTAGTTAATAAATTACAAATATTAAAACAGCGTTATTTATATAAAATTTTCATTTAATTTCATTGGTTCTCAAGATTTGGATAGCCATATTTCTTCAAATAGGCTAAACACAAAAGAAGGAGTACAAGGCTGCGGCAGTTCGCAAACTATAGACAAGCTTTTTTCGTATCTTATATGGTTTTATTACTTTTAGATTTGTCCTCTTTTTCCCTTAATGTCCTCAATTTTTTCCTTTGTTGTCCTCTATTTCACAGTACTGGATCTGGTCACCCTATGAAAAGAGCTCTTCAACCTTCTTGCCACAGTAAGCTACTGTATATCCAAACTTTTTTTGTGTGTAAAATATTGAACACAGTATCGGAGAATTTAAAAAAACCTTGGAGAACATTGCCAGCAGAAATGTAGTGTTGAACTTAAGTAAGAAGAACAAAAATCCTTGTGCTTTCAATGTAGTGTCTTCATCCCTGTAGATCTGTATCTCTCAAACCAGAGCTTCCAACTATAGTAAAGCCATCATTACTTCGACTTGATGTTTCAGTGCTAGGCTAGAGTTTCGTTCACTAAATCGCGAACGAAACTCAATTTGTCGTCGTATATCGATTTGAATGGCTGCCTGTGATTGGCTATTTAAAGTGGTTTCCTTCTGCCCGCTAGATAACTCTAGGGTAACACTGAAACGTCAAGTCGGAAGTAATGATGGCATTACTATACACATTCCAAACGCGACAGCTCGCAGCCGTCCTTCGACAGAAGAAACATGTGCGCGCATACATTTCTCGCTGTGTCGACAGCTCCGCTGAAGCTCCGACACGAGCAAGCCTCGCAGTACTCTCCAAGATATATGCAACCTGCGATTTGTTTAACGCAGATCTATTACAGATACGGTACATATTGTACATTTTTAAAACTCGCCTGCTTTATAAAAATATTGCGCTTGCCCAGCAAGCGTAGCATGCTCGGAGAAATCATCCCTACTTATATCTGCCTCATATCACAATTATTATAAAAGTGTGCGCACTCCGTTGTGAGCATAGATATTCGTAGGATTAGGCCCTCCATCTCGTACACTTAACATTCTGAGCGCCTTGTGTTCACAGAGAAGGTCGTGCGTAAACTGCAAGTGTACAGCTGTGTCATCACCCGCCAGTCTCACTGTGGCAACAGTGCTCAGCTGGACGCGCGCTACTGGGCGAGCCCATGTTCACAGTTGTTTTGGGTATATTTTTTAAATATATATATTGAACCCTTGCAAAGAAGCATATGAGACTCGGTTTCGGGGGGTGTATCGGTTCATATCGTAAGTTGTTGTCAAGGCGCTTCATTAACTTGCAGGGTAACATATAACAAAATAACATGCAGGAAAGAGTGAAGCCAGGGTTAAAACAAATGAATTTAATAAACAAATCACCATATTTACACTCAACAATTAACAAAATAAAACTCCCATATGACTCCCACTTAATAAAAATGCCAAAACTAGGCCAAAATCTCTGGAGGGATTAATTACATGGACTGTGTCCCTAAGATAAAATAACAAAAGTGACTATGTATGCGCGTATGTCGTTCTACATGCATCACGATGTGTACAAACGAATGCGTGATTCGTCATCATCCAGAATAATCATTCAAACAACGAATCCACATTTCTTAGAGCTAGACCGACACGGGGGAACACAACTACAATACTTAAAACTAAACCGACACTTCCCAGACCTAATATAAACAACACAAAATTTCCGTGTGAAATTGGAATCAAACTTGCCGTAGCAACATTTACTGCCTAAAAACTTAGGACTTCTCACACAAATCAACACAAGTACATTAACACGTGACCAAATAAAAATACACATATGACTGCCGTCAAAATTTACAAGTACTCTACCACTACACCACACAGGTGTCACTAAAATTACACGAATCGAGTCATCAACAAAACAATAGGCTCACAGCCAACATTTACGTTATTAATACAATATTTTACCCATACAACGTACAATAAGCCGTTACACACATGGCGAACTCCCCAATTAATCATGGCTTAAAAATATAACCATCACAATGAACAGGTTTTGCTACATGAAAGCTTACAGGGGCCAGTCGGACAATCAGGACTGCCTATCAAAATAAGTCACCAGGCAAAACGGGCGGTTTGTGGAACTCTGCATATCTGTCAACCCACGTGTCAAATATCTCGACCTCCCAGGACATGGGGTCGAATCTCGAAGAAGTGTGCCCCAAAGCACAATAATACGTGTGTGTGTGTCAGAATAATATGGACAAGAAACAGCGGTCTCCCTAGAGCACCCTGTCTTTCCATCAAAAATACAACAACAAAATAATGAGGGCGGTAGGACCTCTACCCCCTCCTCACGTAGAATCAACACACACTTGACACAGTAACACACACAGTCACACGTATGGGTTTTGACAGACCCTGAAATAAAAAGACATAAATAATTCCACTTGCTGGCGCCACCGTTCTATGCCGTGACTAGTTAACCTGAAAAGGACTAAAAAAAATCTATCAAAATTAGGACGAAGGTGTTCTACAAATTACATTTTAAGTTGGTGCGCTTGGCAACCCTAATATGAATAATAACCTGTTCAGCAAATATCTTACAGTAATTACCTCCCTTTCCTATCTCAAAATATTAACGTTAATAAAGCACCACTTATCGAATGTAACGGGTTTCGCATTTGCATGGATAAAAATCACGTACGCACGCCGCACACATTAAATATGACTCAAAGAAAAACAAATATACAACAAACACTTTGGCCACGCGCCAACGGACATTTAAAACATTTAGTGTCGGTGCAAGGAAAACTCTAAACAACAAGAAAAGAAACATGACTATTTACAAAAGTTCCCCGGCCAAATCTAACTACATAATTGAAATAATCCAATTGTTGTACATCACCGATCAGCTTGTAGAACTTAAGACATCCTTCTCAGCCCATTTCCCTGTGGACAGATTAACACTCCATCGTGGTCGTCTGCGTTGAATCGTTGAAGATCATCCCAACTCCAAACCACGTGTTGAGCATCTTGGTATCGACTCCTTGGCAGAAAAGTTCAATGTTAATTATTATGACCTAGCTATAATCGCTTGCAGGTTACTCAATTCGCCCACAAATTGTCCTACTGCGATTAATTGCGAAGACTTGCCCTAGATATCTCGCACACACGCACAATAAACACATGAAAAATACACTGAAATTTGTACATAAAATATACACCTCGAGACCACGTCACTGGCTCGATAATAAGTTTAAAATCTTGACTACACAGGCAGTCGCTATCTTGCTCGGTATTTCCGTACTGTACTGTTGACCTTCGCTCTGGTGAGCGCTAATTAGGATGTTACAAGACTTGCCCCTCATAGCTGAAATGGTCGTCTTTAAGAAAAATGTTACAAGTCACCACGCACACCGCGTGAAATATTAGCTCGCAAAAATAAAGTTGACTTCAGATAAAATGTACTAGAGCTTTAAAATTCGTTATTACGACTGATGTGAATTTAGCTCCTCAGAGCTCACAAATAAAATAACTTCAACTAATTCAGAGCGTTAAAATTCGTTATACAAACGGGCGTGAAGTTAGCCTCTCAAGGCTCCAAAACGAATGACTTCGAATAATTTCGAGCGTTAAAAAATCGTTGCACAAACGGGCGTGAAGTTAGCCTCTCAAGGCTCCAAAACGAATGACTTAGAGTAGGGTCATGCCAAACTATTTATTAGAAACTGACAGGGGACGGAGGAGTGGGGTGGAATTGGATAAAAATGTCCAGAGTTTTTATCTCACAAATATGGGACTAGTGTCAATCTTCTTCAAATAAATCAAACGTCTCAATGCACTCGTGCGGAGATCAGTCCGTTCGGCGGTTCTTTAGATAATCAATTCCGCGGGCTTTTTTACTACTGACGCTGTCCATCGCGTGATCATGGCTTGGTCTCTCGTGATTGGCTGATTCAATCGTATGTTCGTTGCAAGTGACTCGTGATCATTCCTTTATGCTTCCAATTTTGGTGCAAGTAGTTGCTCAATTTGGCCTTGAACCCGGCTTACCTGGCCGTTCCCCAAGAATAGCTACCAGCTCTGCTCCTGTTGCAATCATTACGAAACGCTAGCCTCCCTTTTATCCATGTCCACTTCCTCAAGTACTGCCTGGGCTGCAGTAATAATAATAAATATGAATACTTATTTATCGTAGATCAATAAGGGTTCAATATATATAAGATTTAGATCGTAGGCTTTCGCGGCCGGTGTCTCGTTATTATACAGGCTTACATGATAGCGCCGCGTCGTGTATAGGTGATTGTTTCGGCTGCCGTTGCAGCAGCCTTAATTTATGTGTACAAGTTAGTGTCTGTGCTCAAACTGTACACAGTGTATGCACTTTTAAACTTGAGTTTAGCTTGAGCACAGACACGAACTCGTACCCATTAATAACTGGCCGCGGTGGCCGAGAGCGCTACCGCGCTATCTCGTTCCTCGCTGGCATTGGGAGAGCGTGGGTTCGAATCCCAGTTCGGCCGTCCTGAAAATGGTTTTCGTGGTTTCCCATTTTCACCACCAGACAAATGCCGGGACGGTTCCATTCAATATTCCACGGCTGATATCCTTCCAATATCCCTTCCCTGACCCGTCCTGAAAAGAAAACTACATGGCCATTGGCTGCATTAATAAAATTATTATTCATAACTTTCGACTTCGGCCGGTAACGCCATATCGAGGCTACATGGCGTCCGCCATCTTAGAGTACAGGTATTTGTTTACACTGAGGAGCTTGAGAAAATGGTTATTTGTTCGATCGTTAATTGTGGTTCCCATTCAAATCGTGATCATGTATAGGGTGTAAGATTTTTCTGTATACCGAAAGTCATCAGAAACCAGTGTAATTTGACGAGATCTACAGATACGTAGATTTTTATAGATAACTATTGTGTTTTTTGTTTTTCTTCTGGGGAAATGGCAAAGTTGACCTTTTAATTTATAACTTGCTATAGTTCCCGAGTTCTTTACGTTTATAATTAAATCAAAATTACTCTTTACTTCATACATTTCTTTAAGGAGTATTCTTGTGGTAGCTGAATATTTTCAGATCCAATGAAAATGGAAATGTAATGCTCAGTGATCAATATCTTGAAGTTAAAGAACAACCAGAGATATAGAAAGAAAAAAAAAAGGAGTGGCTGAATAATTAAAACGATACTTGTCCTTTCCCGCACACCTTGATGTGGTAACGATCACAATGCATGTTGCACTGTTCTCCTGGGTCGTGGTGCTTCTTGTTGCTGCAGCATTTGAAGTGAAAGCCATGTGTAGCGAACCTTGTCATAACGTGTAAGATCGTAGTCGGCCTGTTTCCATTTTGTCGTGACCATTGCGTCCGTGGAATAGAATACATCCCATATTTCTTCTTTCTCCATACGCAGTTACTTAATCGCCTCATTGTGTGCGTCTGTGGTAGTTAATAACAGCTGAATATTGCACCCAACTGTAAAATAAGCATATTCCTTGCTTGCCTACTACCTGCATTTCACTGGAACCGACTGGAAAAGAAAGAAGTACGCAGTGGAAGTTGATGTTTATTTCTAACCTGCGCTGGGCCGGTATTTATAGGTCAGATGTGCCGAGCGACTCCAGACTCCGTGAAGGTGGTCCCACGACGAGGGGTAGGAATACCCTCCTGGTGCTTGAAAGCTAGAATAAGTATAGACGTGAAGAGAGACATAGAGAGGGAGAGCAGCCCAATCGTAAAAACACTACCGTACTAAATAAGACACTGGATAAAAGATGAATATATGATGATGTGTGAAATTGAACAAATAAATACACACAAAACGAAACCCGGCCAGAATGACAGACAGTAAAATGAGTACCCTTCGGGCAGGGGTAATGTAGTCACTTCATGAGAGGAAGATGATTATTAAGAATAATTAATTTAGTCTTTAATAATAAATAACGGAAACAAATTAAATATAAATACCTCTGCTCACTTCCAAAAAATGAGGTTTATAAAGAGAGGAAGTAATTAATCTAAAAGGGCAATCCAGTCAAGTCACAGATAAACAACAATCTCTTCTCGGCCTCGAGATGGTGTAGTCATGGCGACCACAATAACAGGCCGGAGCAAAAATAAACACAATGGGCTGTGTCCTAGAGGCTGTGGCGACTAATAACTCAGTCAGGAAGGATGCGATCGAGCTGGCAGTCCCAAATACCAAAATGACTGTAGAGAAAAGAAATGCGAAATCCAATGAACGGAGCAAACAAAGATACAACAGAGAGAAACAAATGAGGTTAAGTGTCCGTGAAATATATCGAAGATACACACATGCAGTCAATACACCTGATGTACAAGCCCATATTGAGCACACTGAATCACACAATATGCCAGCCGACAATGCAGAAATGAAAACCAAAGCAACTCGTGTTTGTAGGTAGTCTAGCAAAGTATGCTAGAAGAATATGATCCCCTACTTACTTTCCGTGTTCCAGCTGAATACGGTAAGGCCTACTAAGGGGAGACTTACACCTTCGACAGCAACAAAATAGTGAATTTTTAACAGTTATTTTCTTTGCACTGATATGGAGTTGTCACTTAACAGTCTACATACAATACAATTTTAACGCAGACCAACTATTAAATATTTAGAAAATTGCATCATCATGGATATTATATACACACAAAATGGCGGCAGTATATTATACACAAGAATGGGGTTTCCTTAGTAACTCTCGGAAATATTGTTACATTTTAATTATTGTTTTTTTATGTGGTCCTAGATGTCATGGCAACAAAATGTACTAGACTGATTGACATATTTCAAGAAGTTGGTTGGTTCTTAAGTTTAGGGGCTGCGACAACGCGGTTATGTAGCCCCGTGTACTTTGTGTGTGTGTAGAATCTGTCTGATAACCGGTGTTAATTGTGATGACTGTATTAGTGTGTGTTATCTGTTTTTAATTTAAGTACTGCAACTTAGAATTTTTCAAATAGTTCCTACTTTTGCCGCCAAGCGCCACCGTCAACGACTACTAGGCCAAGTTCAGAACTGAGCTACTAGGCGCCACCGCAGTCGGCTCTTGGCAACGAACGTAGAAACCTAAGAGCGTTGTTAACCTATCCAATTTAGCTTCACACAGGTGCATTTAGTGGAAGGTTCTTTAACATGCCATAAATCTATGACATGGGACCGCCGGCTTTACTTCCCCTCCGAAGGAAGGCATACTGAGGGATTTTAACGCTCTTAAAAAATCCGACGGCTTCGGCCGGGTTTGAACCCGCTATCTTCCAGCATTTGCCTGGTGTTGAAAATGGGGAAACCACGGAAAACCATTTCAAGGACGGCCGACGGTGGGGCTCGAACCCACGCGTCTACCGAGTCAGCAGAGAGCTTGGCCCCATGACCTAATGCTGCGCTTTAGCCAGCGTAGCCACTTCTGTCGGTTTTGAGATTTTTTAAATAATGGGCCCACCACGAAACATCCCGAAGCCTTTTCGCCACTTTTCCCAACTTTTCCCATAACCGCATACTTCAAAGCGTTCGGAGAGCAAGAAGTGCATCAACCCAGTTAAAGACGACATTGGCTACGTAGCATCGCGATACTCATTTCTCCTCGTGATCTACCACGAAATCCCAACGGCATTCGGATAGCGGGAATCACGACACCCAACTTACGAGTGGCGCCGACCATACAACATGCGAATTTTAACCATGCCCAACCTCGCACTTGCCACCGCCCTTCTGGTAGGACATGCAGACAATCGTTGAACGGCCGTGTGCGGCATCGATTGCATAATATTGCGTTCTCAGTGCCCAACCTCGAGGACAACGTGAATCTCGTAAAACGGCTGAGGGCGGTGTCGACTGCCAACATTGCGATATTTCTCCGCATTGGATGACTGGATTCTTGTCAAATGGACAGCAAGCGGTGCCGATTGCGTAACTAAGCTATATTTTCCCGTGCCCGACCTCAAGGACATTGGAAATCTCGTCAAACAACTAAAAGTGACACCGATTGTATAAATCGCGTTGTTTCTTCGTGTTCCACCGTGAAGACTCGGGGAATCTCGTCAAACGGCGGAGAGCCGTGCCGATCGTGTAACATCTCGTTATTTCTCCGTACTTCACTACGAAGACAGAATGGCGTGGTAGTGAACCCCGCAGTGCGGGAGAGGTTCCACAGTCGCCCAGATAATAGTTGTTGTTGTTTTAAGGGGCCTAACATCTAGGTTATCGGCCAAACCCAGATAATAAGATGCTTCGTCGTATACAAGCTACAGTACATAACTATAACACCCAGTAAAAGATGCGTGAAGGTAATATAGCATTGAATGGAATCTACTGTATTCAGAGTGTTTTGAAATTCCAGTTGTGAACTTCTAGGAGCTGTAGAGGGGAACGAGTTCATAATATTTTGATGCATCAGTTTCAGTTCAGGTGTTTCTCATCCACTTCTGCTGAGGGAACGAGAAAAGCCAGCCAGAATGCTAATTTTTGTATCTACAGTATTCTTCCCATATCAGGACACCAATTCAGTCTCAATGGGTGCAAGCTTATCATCCGATAAAACTTTGGTAGTTGGTACAAAATGCCCAATACAGATGTTACATTCCTTCGTACAAATCAGGGCTATGATGGCAGATACAGATACAATCGAGGCTTCTGATGTTCTGACATATTTGCCAAACCTAATTTTCCTAATATAGGACTCCTCAAGAGGATGAGGTAAACACCTGAATTGAAACGGATGTAGAACAGAAACAGTACGATTCCGGACGTGGGTTCGCATTCAATATATTATGTACTCATTCCCCTCTCAAAGTACGAGAAGTTTGTAACCGGAATTTCCAAACATTCTGTATAACGGAATATTCTTGTTGAATATTTGATGACTTACTTTAGTGGGCCTAAAGTTGTCTGGCCCCACTTAACAAAGGGAATGCTGTGAGAAGCTGCTTAATCTTTGCCAGAGAGGTGATCATACCAAAACTATTTTCAACTAGTGCATAATAAGTGATACTTTAAAAAGTAAGTGTGTGTTTGGTTATCAATCCGGAGGCCCGGATTTGATTCCCAGCTCTCCCAAGAAATCTAATTCTTGTTTGAGAAGTAGCACAGATCAAGTACTAAGTCTCACCACTCATATAGAAGCAGGGTTTCAACAACAACTTAAAACATCTGTTGCTTTTGTTGACCTTACAGCAGCCTATGACACGGTATGGAGGGATGGATTACTCTACAAACTGATGCGTATCATACCATGTCAAACTATGAACAAGCTTATAAACCATATGCTGTCTGAAAGATATTTCCAAGTGGTTCTTGGGACCAAAATAAGTAAGCAAAAGAAACAATGGACTCCCACAAGGTTCAGTTTTAGCTCCAGTGCTCTTTAACTTGTACACATCAGACCTCCCTTTAACGCAGTCGAGAAAATTCATTTATCCAGATGACCTGGCTTTGGCAACTCTACAAAGAACTCTTGAGAAGAGCGAACAAATTCTTTTCTCAGATCTAAGCATTATGAATGAATATTTCAAGAAATGGAGACTAACACCGAATCCTAGTAAGACTGAAGTTGGTTGTTTCCATTTAAACAACAGGTTGGCAAATACAAAGCTGAATGTCATCTTTAATGGGAAAGTCCTCCATCATCAACATTTTCCAAAATATTTAGGCGTTACTCTCGATAGGACTTTGTCCTTCAAGAAGCACCTGCAGAACACTGCAGCAAAACTAAGATCACGCAATAACATCTTGCAGAAGTTATGTTGTTGCTGTAGCTCCCCATGTGGTTCCACATAACGATCTTCTGCTTTAGAACTTGTCTATTCAGCTGCTGAATACTGTGCTCCGGTGTGGCTTAACAGTCCACATGTGAAGCAGATTGATGTCCAATTGAATTCGGCGATCTGGATAATATCAGGTTGCATCAGGACCACTCCTCTGTACTGGCTTTCACCTCTAAGTCATATTGCACCACCTGACTTACGTAGACAGAACTCTCTCTTGAGGGAATATCAAAAGATAATTTCCACTCCAAAGCTTCCCATTCATTGTGACATACCTACAGTAAAGATAAATCGCTTGAAATCCCGCCGACCACCCATCCTAACAGCGAAATATCTACAATTAAATACTTTTCAGATTGACAACAAGTGGTCTGAGGTATGGAATCATTTATTCCATGAGAAATATGGAAACTTCATTGAAACCAGCTGGCATGGAACTACCACGCCATACATGGAAAACACTCAACAGGATTCGAACGGGACATGGGGTCTGCGCAGACAGCTTTTCAAGTGGAATAAGGCTTCCTCACCTCAGTGCGACTGTGGTATTGAAAGACAGACCATCCAACATATCGTGGAGGACTGCAGCCTTCGAGCCTATAATGGGAACCTGAAAGACTTTCATGATGCAACGCAGCCTGCTCTAGATTGGATTTCAAATTTAAATCTTACCTTGTAAATCTGATCATTTTATCTATTGAATATGTGTCTCCTCATTCAAAATTTATTTTAATATTTATTGTTCTTTTAGGCTAAATACTAATGTATATGTTTAATGTGTCCTTTAGCTTGTAATTATGTAACCATGCCATACGCTAAATAAATAAATCTTGTTTGAGGTCCTGGAACAGTGTAATTGATTTGCAAGTGGTGTCAATTTTCAAAATTTGTAGCTTATGTTATTCTATCTGTAATGTTGCAGGCATGTGGAACAGGCCGCAGAGCGCCAGCTCACGACAGGAAGCCGACCTGGTGAATAAGTCTCTACGACAGTTAACCAACGAGAAGGACCCCGTGGAGAGGCTGAGGTTACTGTGTCTGTCCAGGGGAACCACGGGTATCCTCGGGCTCGGCAGGTAAGTGCCAAGGCTGTTGATATAATTTGAAGCTCTTGATTTGTGAACTTGGAGGAAGAAGTTTGTTCATTCTTTCTATTTTTTTAGTGTGGTTTGGGAGAAGGGAGATTTTTTAATAACCTCGAGAGCTCTCTTAGTAGCTTAGTCAGTGGTGGCTGCAAAATGTGGATGTCCTGACATTACTTTTTCTGTTTTGGGTTTGGTTGGGGAGTAGTAGGAGGTGACTAATTGATTAAGCTTGGAGCTCTTGTCAACTCAGTCATTGGTGGTCGGGGTAGGCTAAAATTTGGGTCTTTTACTTTTTGGTATTTTGGTTGCGGTTTGGTGGGGCTTAAGGGGTACGGGGGCATTTCGTCTTAACCTCAGGAGCTCTTGGTGGCTCTTTGACTGGCTGCGTGGTGCGGCGGTAACGTTCTCACCTGCTGTGTCAAAGGTTGCAGGATCGAATCCTGGTGCAGCCAGTTGGCATTTGAGGGTTTTTAAATGTGAAGGAGCCATGTCTATAAATTACTGCCACGTTAAAGATACTCTTCGGGGTAAAATTTGGCGCTCCGGCGTCTCTAAAAGTCACAGTAGTTGAAAGGGACGTAAAAGTGAATTACATTATGAGGTTATGTGTGGCTGCGTTAGTGACAGCTGGAGGGGATGAAAATTTGAGGTCTTTTTGTGTTTTTATTTTTGTTTTGGGAGGTTAAGGAGGGAATGTTTGTTTAAGCTCGGGAGCTCTTAGTTTAGCACTGGCTAAAGTCAGGGGTGGTTTGAGGGGTCAAAGTTTAGGGTTCTTTCTGCAATTAATCTCGGAAGTGATGTGGCTAAATCACTGGCGGTTGGAGGGGGTCATATTTTGACAATCATTTTTCTTTTTCCTTTTTTAGTGCCGCATGACGGTTCGTTGATTAAAGGTGCATGGTGATGTTTGTTTCGAACCTTGAAAATTTATTGAGAAGCGTGCAGATGTTATAGGACGCGGACCTAGAGACCTTATCGAACTCTTTCACACATTCTGAACTAGATGGAGCACCGACCATCCAATGACTACACTTTTCGAGTGGTGATTGAACAAATTTAATAACAACAGCAAAGCACATAACAAAGGGGACATGAGTAGCGCATGAAATGATATAATGAGGGATGATGGGTCTGGAATAAAGGTACACATATTATCAAAAACTAATAAACAATAGTATAAAAATAAACCGAGTAGTAAAGAGAATAATTCCGAGATGCCTAACGTGTTCTAGATTGCAGATCGTTCAAAGCTAAACTCAAATTAAAACGGGGTAGCAAAAAACAAGTTAATAATAGTGCAAATAGTATCTTTCTTCCCACCACAGGCTAACTACAAATCGTAGTTAGGAGAGATATTCTAGGAAGTTACGAAGTCACGAAACCCCAGAACAGAAAACCTTACCCTTAAACAAGTATGTCACTTACAGAAATACAACCCAAGAACAAACGCAAACCTAACGCATACATCAATGCAATCAAATCCAAACCTGACATTACCCCAACGAAAGATTACAGGTACACTTGACATACAATACTAAAAACAAAACGCTTTGCCAGAGACTAGTTCAACCGAACAGCAACACACCAAGGAAACGTAAATATCAATGACTTCGTTTACTTCCTGAATAAATCCCCTTTCCGGAAGAAGTACGAGACTCGGTTATCTTGCGAAAGACAAGATGAGGGTGCACTGTAGTCCCGGGTACACACAATGCACACACATTCTATCATCTCGAAAGGGTAACCCATACGTCTCATTTAATAAACGTAATGAGTTCACGTGTTGTTTCTCGACTGAAGCCACGCAAAAAAAAACAAGAACAAACTGACATGACCCTAGGCGTTCAGTCGAGCCCACTTAAGCAATTAATCTTAACCCACCCTTAACATTAGGACACTGCTTATAAATAAATGACCAGAAGTATGTCGAGGCCCTAAATCATTTACCCATTACACAAATAAATAACACTACACAACAACAATAAATTAGCTCACGGCATTCATCCATCGTGGCTTCATCATCATCAACAAAACAAAATACATATTACATCATCACCTCCAGGTAACGCCCGAAGCAGCTTCCCATGCTCCTAGTCATTTAATTATCCAGCAAAAATAAACGTAACACACGCGTAGGGAAAAAGGGACAAAGAAAATACAATGCGAATAACAACAAGAGACCCCAAAACGATTAACCCCAAAACCAACACGATTCCTCAATACGTATATCTACACGAGGGAAGAACATAAACATAACCAAGATAACATAATATAAGAAACGCGATCTCCAATCTAGAGAGGGACATGTTAACACTGAAAGTTGGTGGACAATGTATTCCTAACCAACTTCACGTTACAAATATTTATACATGTTGACACTTCAGGAATATTTAAGGACTTATCTTTTCCAGAGACGGTCTGAAGATCTCGTCGACAGCTTTTAAAATACATATTCATTTTCGTGTTACATCCAGGTCTCCATTAGAATAAGTATGATGAGTAGACTCGAGAGCGAGAACGAAGTACACATATTTATATATAATTTCTAAACTTCTTTTTAAAACCTTTTTGGATCTTACTGACTTTAAACCAGCCATCATGATTGTCGATTTTCATCTGTCCGAATCCAACAAATCTCTCTGACGCATATTGTTGTTATCGGTTCCATTAGGCGAGAAGACATTCGCTATGGGGCGCTTTCTTTTTGACAAGACGAGCCGATAAATGATCGCTCAGACATTCTACTAGTGGCCACTAGATGGACATAGCGTCAAAATCACGGACTTAAAATAGAAACGGGTCATTTATGTTTGGCCGCCTTTCTCAGATATTTTTTGCATTAAGATGGGTGGATAGTGTGTAGGATTTGGAACGATTTGAGGTGTGTGCATGTGTTACTTTTTTGTTCTGCCTTTTTTCTGAGAGCAAGATGACAATCGTGCTAGTTGGAGAATCCTCTTGGCCCGGGCGGTGACATCAGGCTGATATACGAGAGTGACGAAGCAAACCAAAGGTTATGTTCAGACACTAGAAGGGTATTCAGGATCGAGCCTGATAGTGGTCTTATTTTAAAGTTTTATCCTTCAAAGTAAGACAAAGGTCTTTGCAAGTGACCAGTTTTCGAAAATATTTGTGATTAGCTTCAGAATTTTACATACGAGCTTCCTCTCCTAAACTCCTAACTAAACCCCTTTAACCGCCACAGACTGAGCCACCCCACCAAGAGCCCCTGAGTTTAATAAAAACTTCCCTCTTCCCCCTTAAGTCCAAAAATACCCTATTCAAAAACCAAAAAAGAAGATCCTCAAATTTTCATCCTCTCCAACCTCCACTGACTGAACCACAAGAGCTTTCAAGCTTAAGAGAAATCTCCCCTATGGTTCCCGAACTTACTTAAACCTCCCTTGTAATCTCCATTCATACCCCCAACCTAAAACAGAGAATAAAAAACCAAAGGGTTCGACTTTCAGCCGCCACTGACTGAGCCACCAAGAGCTTCCAGCTTAGTAAAAAAGATCTCGCTCCCCTATCCTCCAACAAAATAAAAACAAAAGCACCCTCAAATTTTGAACCCCTTCCAATCACCAGCGATTGAAGTAGAGTACTGTACTAAGAGTTCGGAGCTTAATAAATAAACTCTCCCCTCTAACGTTCATCAAACCCCATCCAAAAACAGGGGGGAAAAGTGTTACCAAACCTAGACCTCCCTTCAACTGCTCAGTGGCAGAAAGTTCTTTTTACTGCATTGCGATTTAGCCGACAGAAAGGACGTACGAAAGATCAAAATCTAAAACGGAGTGTCTAAGGGGAGATGATGGCAGAAAATTTTCTTAACATGACTTTAAAAAAAAATCAACTTATATGAAAACTTCATGCTTTGAGAACATATTCCCAAAATTTCGAACCTGAAATAAAATTATAAGTGGGTTAAATAACAAAAGAATTGATGTTGTGTATAGGCCACGCCCCCTGCACATTGTAAGTTTATTTCTTACATTTCGTGTTCTGGATGAGTTTGACAGGCGATGGACCATGTAGCATATTCTAGATGGTATTAATGATTACTGTAGTTATTGGACAGGCATGTTTCTATCCATGTGAGAGAAGGCAGTGGCTGTTGTTAACAAAGCTCTGTTGTATTTGTAAAATTGTTATAAATTTCTTGTTAATTTACTGATAACATTCATTTATAGAAACTGAACTGAACATTCCGTCATTTAATGATGGCTGGGCATGCTAAAGTGTTCAAGAAAGCGAAGATGGTGCATGTAAACAACATTTGGAAAAGCAAAATGAATATTGAGGTTAGGAATGTAACCATAGAAACTCCTGTCAGTGCTTCACGGAAAGAATTGTCATTATCTAGTGAACAGTTCAGATTCTTGATGTCAATGCAAGCAAGTGTAACTGTTGAACATTTTGCTCATAAGAACAGCTTTCCTGAAGCTGTTCTTTTAGCCATTAAGTCGAGCTCTCGCTTCATCTGAGCTCCTCAAGGAATTTACACATGGAAAAACTCAAAACCCTAATGAGAGTTTAAATTTTCTTATTTGGAAAAGATGTCCAAAGACAACATTTGTTCCCAGCCATTTGGTGAAAATGGCTGCTTTTGAGGCTGCTTTAGTCTGCAATGATGGAAAATAAACAACAGGATTAATGTCCTAAAGCAGCTAGGTTTTGAACCAGGCATGTTTGTACAGAGAACGCTAGGACAAATTGACAGCCTTCGTGTCATGAAAGCAGATGCTGCTCTCCTAAATAAGTCCAAGTTGACAAGACAAAAAAAAGGATGGGCAACACAAGAGGTGTAGAGGATCAGGAGGGAGAGGAAGAGGACAGTTATGGAGGCTTTTAGACTGTAAAACACTGAAGAAACTAACATGAATTTATATTTTCTTGTTTTTCCAAGTTTTGTCATTTTCAGGGTGTATATATATTTTTCTCCAGAACTACTCGCAGAATTAAAGTGAAAATTGAAACTCCCATAGAAAATGACATGGTATACAATTAACCGGAAGCATTTTTTGATATGCCTTTAATTTTGGAAAGTAGGGTCTCACCAAGTTACATTTTGTACATAAAAAATGAATCCAAATTTTATAATCCTTTCAAAATCCAACTAATAAATAATCTAAGAAACTGTTCCTGCGAACGAAGTTCTTCGTAATCTAAAATATTTGTGCACAATTATATAGTGATAACTGCATGGGTTTTTGAAAAATATGTACCCGACTGATGCGATAAAAAGTTTTTCTTTAAGGGTTCAAATATTAACCAAAATATCTAGTCATTACACACTAGGCTTTACTCATTATGAATGCATGTGCAAATTTTCATTGATCTATGTTTAATATTACAAAAGTTATGCCAATTTTAAAACCTCTGTTATTCAGCCATCATCTCCCCTTCACCTGATCATTATTTCGAAGTAAGTTTGTCATGAAGTTTCGATGCTTCATGTTCGTTGTAGTAACCAAGCTTTGCAGTTTCTGTAATCGAATTACAATAGCCCTTGTAAGAAGCGGAAGCCTTTTGTGTGTACAGAGTAACCACGGGCATCCTCGGTTCGGCTGGTCAAAATGCCTGCTATTATCGGTAGTCTGTAACAGAGTAGCCTGCAGTACCGCCAAACTCTGATCCAGCACTTACCGACAATCGCATGTTGCCATTGGTCAGATGAGAGGCATGTGACTTGAGGCGAGCATGGGTATGATACTTAATATCCTGAGTATTGTAACCTTTAGTGCCTAATTTTTAGAATAAATACTTAAGTTAATGTGTGTGTTTAATGTATGGCTCAGAATATCACCATTGTGTGCTATAAACTGTTATACTAAGCCAAATAGTGGCAGTGACGTATTCTGAATCCCGCAAGGTGAAAAGAATGAGAAACCACGTAATCGTTGGTTTCCGGTATACTGTATATGGAGAAAGGATACATAGTCGCACGAATCACCTAGGCTATATTGTGTGAGGTATAACACCGTAGACCTACTAGTAGTCATTGACGTTTTCTTTTAGATCTCACAATATGCTTAAATTCTGTGAGCAGTACAACAGTCTCCTGAAATGGATTTTCACAACCTTCTTCTGATTCTTGGTCAATGCATGTGTGAGATTTTCGAAGTGAAATGCCGTGTGGTTCGGATTCCTCGTAAAAAAAAAAAAAAAAATCCCGTGGCTCATGATCACAAGATTAACAGTCACGCAAAACTACAGGCTTCCTTTCTAGCGTTGTTCACATGTATTGGGGTATGCCACTCTGTACCTCACCCTCCATTTATTGCGATCTGCACCATCTTGATGGTGAAGACTTGCAATACGCACATCCTTACGAAGGGTCGTCATCCATCTCTTTCTGGTCGCCCTTGAGTAAACGTGCCTCCCTCATTTTGGCTGTTACAGGGACAATTCCCAGGGTATTCCGGACTAATATGATCCAGCCGTGTAATACTCAAAGGCCATCTAAGCGTCCGCATCTCCACTAAGTGCAAGGCCTGTTCGTTCTTTGTATTAGACCAACATTCGGCACATGCAAAGCTACTGGGTGGACGATTGCTCAATATATTTTCGTCTCAAGACTCGAAGGGATCTTGCGGTCACTGGTGCTACTTCATCCACGCAGCATTCACTCTTGCACGAGCGCCTGAGGATGTGTCACCAAGGTATCGGAGATCTGAAACCTTCGGTAGTGAGGTACCATCTACTACTCCTTATGGTGCCATCTGCCTGTGAATCACACTCAAGTAAGGTTCATCCGTATTCCAAATTCGCAGTCTCGCATACCAGAGGTTGACTAAGATTTTCACAACCATAATGTTGGCAAAGAGAAGTTTTCAGCTAGTAGGTTGTGTATTGTACAGGAAGTAAAGTCATTTAGGAAGGTGGAGAAATAAAATGTTTCACCCATGCGCAGTTCAATCTGCGACCTTCAGTTTTGTAGGCCATTACTGGAGCAGACAACTTGACTCTCTTTGCGAAACATACTATATGTAAAGCAAACAAAGAATCGTCACAATCACGTGGAATCCAAACCCTACAGCGGGAAACTACATTCGTGAAAATGGAAATTGCAACCCATAAGATAATGGGTCGTTTGTATTGTAAATTTTCAAGATATGTAACAGTGCTTTATAGGTATGTAAACGATAACATTTCCAGGCCTATTGAATTGGTTATGCCGAAACCACCTCCAGTAGCTGACTTGCAGTCTGTACAGTGAACTGTTCCCCGTCAAACATGACGACAGAGAAGAGTACAATATCAAGATTTATTGTCGCAATTTGAGAAAGCTCTGATAGTTGATCTGAGTTATCCCTATGGACTGTAGTTGCACGCATGGGCCAACAGGCATCTACGGTACAACAGATATGGCACCAGTGCAGTGGTCAAATGAAGGTACACACTCTTAGACTCGGCACAGGTCCAACTCGATTGACAACTGAGGGTCATTCGGATGGCTCGGATGGATCCCCACTCAACAGCAGCGCAAGTTCGACCAACATTGGCACCCCAAGTTACACAACAGTTGGCAATTTCCTGCATGCAGATGGCTTACGAGCCTGTGAATACCTGCATGCAGACAGCTTACGACCCTGTGTTCTAGCACAAGGTGTTCCTTTGACCCCGCAACTTCAACGCGGAACTGAACTGCTATGGTGTCGATCAAGATCAGGGTAGGTCGACGAATAGCCAAGTGTCATCTTCAGTGACGAATCGCGTTTCTATCTTGGCCGCAGTGATATCTTTGATCATGTGTGACGACGTCCTGGGGAAAGGGGCCGTTTAGACCTTATTGTCGAGAAGCACACAGGGCCAACACCGGCCATTATGATCTGGAGAACTAATGGCTTTGATGTGAAATCAAAATCAGTGAAGGCAATATGACTGCTCGCCAATATGTTGAGAGAGTACTCAATCCGGTGGTTGTCCCTATGATAGTGAACATTGCAAATGGGATGTTTCTGCAGGACAATGCCCGCGTTTACACTCCACGCATCTCCAAGGAAGCTCTCCATATTCCAACCTTACAATGGCCTGCTAGATTCCCAGATCTCAGCCCTAATTGAGCATGAGTGGGACATGATGGATCGTCAACTGGTCAACTTGCATCACTCACACACAACTTTAGAACTATTGATTCGCACAGTAGCAAGCATGGACCACAATTTCTCAGAAAGTGTTCGAGGACCTATCATCATCATCATCATCATCATTTCCCCTTATCCAGCTCCTGCCGGGTCGGGGTATTTATGGCACTTCTCCACTTTCCTCTTTCCTTCCACCATTCTTCTTCCACGATCTTGTCCCAGTCCAGATTCCTTTTTCTCACGCTGTTCTTCACTGAATCGATCCACCTTGCTCTCTTACCCTTGCACTTGGCCTCCAGCATCTGTCTTGGTATTCTATTTTCCTCCATCCTCTTTACATGTCCAAACCACCTTAGTTTATTCTTCTCAATTGTCTCATTTAGTTTTCCCATCCCAACTTCCTTCCTAACATCTTCATTCCTCACTCTGTCTTTCCTTGTCTTACCTATCATACTTCTTAGGAATTTCATTTCACTGGATTGGATTCTACTCTCTTGCCTGCTCGTCAGGGTCCAGGTCTCAGCTGCATAAGTTAATATGGGTACATAGTACATTTTATACATTACCTCCTTGCTTTTCCTTGGTATTTCCTTATCCCAAACAAAGTTTTCTTACACTTTGATAGAATGCATTGCTCTGCTGTACCCTCCTGCCAATCTCCATGTCCAACCTACCAGTTTGCATCAATTCACTTCCTAGGTATTTGAACGTGTCCACAATTTCCAAACTCTGACTTCCAATTTTCACAGTGCCCTTTCCTTGTCTTTCCCTTCTTGTCATCACCATGGTCTTGCTTTTCTCTATACTGATTTTCAGGCCATACTTCTGAATATTTTCGTTCAGTGCATCTAGTTGTTTTTGCACTTCTTCGGTGTTCCTTCCCCAGACCACAATATCGTCTGCAAATAATAGTAACCTCATTTCTTTATGTCCATATGCTTCCTTTGCTTCCTTAACAATTTCATCCATTACCATTATGAATAAAAGAGGTGACAGCACACTCCCCTGTCTTAGTCCAGTCTTGTTCCTAACCCAATCTGTCTTTCCAACTGAGGTCAGTACCCTGCTAACACAGTTGTTGTACATTGCTTGCACCATTTCCAACATTTCTCTTCCCAGTCTCTTCTTAACCATGGTTTCCCATACCTTCTCTCTGGGGACACTATCATATGCCTTTTCTAGATCTATGAAAGTCATGATCAAATCCTCTCCATATTCCCAGTTCTTTTCCATCACCTGCCTCAAGCTAAAGATTGGGTCCACTGTGGATCTTCCACTCCTGAAGCCATACTGTTCCTCTTGCAACTCTCCTTCCACCTTTCTTCTCATTCTTCTTTCTAATATCCTTTCCAGTATTTTTACTATCTGTAATATGAGGATGATCCCTCTATAGTTATCACACACTTTCTTGTCCCCTTTCTTAAACACTGGTATTATTAGCCCTTTCTCCCAGTCTTCTGGTACACATTTCCGTTTCCACACACACTTTAGCAGTCGATACAGCCATTGCATACCAACAGGTCCAGCAGCCTTTATCATTTCTACACTGATTTCATCCACCCCTGTTGCTTTTCCCATCTTCATTTTCTGTACTGCTAATTCCACCTCCAGCATTGTTATATCATCTTCTGTTATAGAGTCGTCAGGTTGTGTCACTTCCATCTCACCAGTACAATTGCTCACATTCAATAGCTTATCGAAATACTCCTTCCATCGTCCCTTTATCTCTTCTGGGTGTGTTAACAACTCTCCATCTTCCTTTTTCACCAGCTTTGTAGTAACTCTTTCTTTCCTCTTACTTCTTAGAAGCCCATACAGCATCCTTTTACTGCCACTTACATCTGTTTCCATTCTTAGTGTAATTTCTTCCCAACTTTTCTTCTTTTCTTCTCCTACCACTTTCTTTCACCTCCGTTTGCTGTCGTGATACTTCCTTTTGCTTACTTCTGTTTGATCTCGGTTCCATGCAGACTTCTTTTCTTTCACTGCTTTCCTCACTTTTCGAGGACCTAATTGAAGAATAATTGAAGAATTCAGCACTGTTTAGCAGCTCGTGGTGGGCAAATCCTGTATTGATTTTTGTCCACATTGGAGATCAGGGTTATCTGAAAATGTTATCGTATCACAGCCAAACCTTCTTCCTGCATATTCACTCCTTCATGGTGTTAAAATTTCCATTTTCATGTGTAACACAAAGTGCGCTGATGGATCTGCCCGTTGCCGGTCGCGTCATGTCCTTAATGAAACGCTCCTCCCCACCTCGACAGATTCCATCAACTCCATGTACAGTAGCATTCTCCCCAGGAGAACACCAATTTTCGTACACGAATGCTGTTCACGTCTATTCTGCTCAGTGGTTGAGTCACAACATTACGGTTTTCCAGCAATGTGCACTAACCATAACTCACAAACCATTTAATGGACACATACCATAATGCCATAATCTCCTACAATCTCGTAACGAGGAAGTACTGTATAATACCGTTGCTTTGACTAATGCCCCAACCTTCCTATAAAACCTATAAAAGTACGATGACAACGGTAAAGCTGCTTGTATTTCATAAAGGTGGACCGGGTTTGAATCCTGGTTGATTTTTGGACGTTTTTGTGGTCTTGTCGATATGGATGTTATTACCGTAATCATCAACCAATATTCTCCCTCCTGTAAACCAGAAAATCACTTGGTTATATGTGAAAGGATCATGGCTTTAACCTGTCCCCAAAAAAGTCAAATTCAGCCCTTTATAGGCATGTACCTCATTTGGAGCAGAACTTACTGCACAAATGCTCATGAAAGTCAGCCAGTAAGGAAGAATTAAAGCTCTCGCTACCGTAAGAACAAGAGCTACAGATTTCAATGTCATTATGAACTGTTGGGGCCTTAAAAATATCGGTGTTCTGGAAGTTTAATCTGGAGGTGTTCTTTAACGTGCCAGTTAATCTACTGACACAGGTCTCACGCATTTAAGCGGCCTGAAATGCCAACTGAATGTACCGGGGTTTAATTCTGTAACCTCTGGCACGGCAAGTGAGTGACTTACTCATTAACCTCTCCAGGCCCGACGAGAGGGTGGGGCAAGCGGCTCTGATTTCTACGGAGGGCCCGACTAGGCAGTGATTTATTATTACCTTTATGTGATTTGAATATGCTACTGGCCAGTCATTTTATGAATAGGCTACAATGAACTGTCTTTAAAATGTTACGAGGATTGAAAATACATTCTTTCTTTACAGAGCACCTCAGAACGGTCGAACGTAATTCTTCTCAGAATTTAGCTTAGGTCATCACTAGGGCCAGGATGTTGATGACATGTCATCTTTTTTACTGAGCTGTCTAAAACAATGCTGAAGTACGTCTTCAAATATGTCATTTTTATTTTGCATCCTCTTTTTTTTTAAGAGCATTTTTTTTTAGTTTGGTAGATTTTTTTGGTCTTATTTTAGAGAAATTGGCCGTATAAGGTCTTTTTTTTTCTCCAATTTAGTCATGTCACAGCTTCATATGAGGGAGTTACGTGTCTCAGAATTAAGGAGCTAGTAAATGATACAAGATAATTTAAAATATTGAAATATTGATTCCATTTCCTTAATCAACTGGGTGCAAACTAGTCTTGGCAGCAATCGTGGCGAAATTGCTGCGGGTATTGCATCAAAACTGAAAAAAGTGTTGGACAAAAACACTTGGTATAAAACATTATGCAAAATCTGACATTCTTTCTGGTAAAGACTGCTGCATGGATGGGATTGGGGAGGATTTAGCATCAAACGACCTTCCTCACGTCAAGTACGCTCCGATCACATCAGTTGATGTTGAACGCAGTTTTTCGAGATATAAAAACTTGTTGGCTGATAACCGCAGATCATTTACATCTGACAACATCAGAAAGACATTCGTAGTGCAATGCAACTCAGACTAAAGTGAACATAAACCTTTTGTTAAGTGCTAGAAATCTATTTTGATTGACTTTTCAGTTTGAGCTTAAGATGTCAAAATATTGGTGAGTTTATTATTATATCATCTTCTCCATTTTTTAGTGCATTTTTCGAATTTTTGAAATATTGGTGAGTTTATTATAAGAGCATTTTCTCCATTTTATAGTGCATTTTTCCGAATTATTAGGTCATATATTACAGTCATTTTTGAAAATTTTAAGTGCATTTTTTTAACTTTTTTATGGCATCAACATCCGGGCCCTAGTCATCACTTTGCAATTTATACACCAAATCTCTAAACAACTTCCTCATCCCTTCACATCAACTTCGCCAAGGCCACAAGATCCTGAACTATTCTGGCGTGTTGGTCAGTCATTTCAGGGGACGCCTTTCATACTCAATATCCTGCCGCTTTGTCCCGCCCAAGTAACGTGTCGGCTTCCTTTCCATGGGCACCAGAGGTCTTGACCGTTCCTCCTGGTTTAATGGGATTGGAGACACTGCTAACAGCATAGTTGTCACATTTTTCATCGGCCCTTTAAAAACGTTTTCTTTAGACAAAAGACTGACCATTGACCACAACACAACTAATACGATATTTAGCTTCGTGCATTACCGACAAATTAATTTGACCTTGGCCTTTCATAGCCGCTGAAAGACTGATGTCATATTAATAATCAGAGGTGTATTGGCAATTGGGTGAAGACCAATTTGGTTTCTGGAGAAACTTAGGAACAAGGGAAGCTGTACTAAGTCTAAAGGCTTATCTTATGAAAATGGAATAAGGAAAATTAGAGAAGGTTCATGCCATTTGTAGACTTAGGAAAGGCTTTTGCTAATGTTGATAGGAGTAAGTTGTTTAAAATTTTGAAATTGGAATAAAGTACAGGGATAGGAGGTTGATATGCAGTCTGTACAGAAACCAAATGGCAGTTATTCGAGCCAAAGGACATGAGAGCGAAGCTGGTATTTCAATCTACACATTGATCAAGCAATGAAGGATATTGGAGAAAAATTTAAAGTATGTAGAAGTAAAGATTCAAGGAGATTTGCTGATGACATTGTCATTTTAGCCGATTTGCCAGAGGATTTGACTGAATTTTTAATTGGTATTAACTCTTGTCTTAGGAGAGAATTCATGATGAAAATCAAAATTCAGTATGAAAAACAAAAATAATGGAATGCAGCCGAAAGAGATCGGAAACTCCTATTGATGTCAAATTGGCAGGTGAAAAGCTAAAGGAAGTAGGTGGCTTCTGCTACTTAGGAAGCAAAATAACCAGTGATGAACGAAGCAAAGAGGATATAAGAAGTAGGTTGGCTCAGGCAAGAAAAGCATTTCCACAGAAAAGAAATCTGTTGACATCAAATATGGATTAAGGTACAGTATTAGAAAGTCATTTTTGAAGCCTTTGTCTGGAGCGTGGCACTAGTTGGAGTGAAACTTGGACTGTTGGTGCAGCAGAAATGAGAGTAGAATCATTTGAAATGTAGTGTTACAGAAGAATAATGAAGATCAGATGGGTAGATAGAGTAACAATTGAAGAGGTATTAAGACTTAAGTCGGTGAGGATAGATGATTCTGGGGACTGCTAATGAAGAGAAGATGAGTTGGTAAGATACTTACTAAGACATCCAGGATTAGCAGGAAGGGTCGAGAATAAGAACTGGAGGGGTAGACCAAGGTTAGAATATGTTAAAACAGATTGCCTTGGATATATTGTAAGGTGTGGTAGCTATGTAGAAATGAAATGATTAGCTCGGAACAGGGAGGCATGAGAAGCTGTATCAAACCAGTCAAAAGACTGAAGAAACAAACAAAATCGCAAATACATTGTAACTATAATTATTTGTCTTGGAGTCTGAAATTTTTCGACACAACTGAGCTGGGGATCAAGCCCTCCTCTTCTCAGTTTTGCCACACACCAGAATTAAACTTTCCTGGCAGAGCCGGGAATCGATCCTTACTCGACAGTTAATAATACAGTAGTTAAATATTATGGACAGTCTTCTCTTCAAGACTAAAAGTGATGAATTTAGTATGTCAAAACTTAACGGCGAAAAATAGATTCCCACAATATTTTCGGCGATTAGCGTACATCGTTAAGTTCCCGTTAACGACTTCAGGGTTTCCAGTGAAAGTAAGCAAAGGCGTATTTGGAAATAAATCCCAGAGAAGCATATCTAAACACTATGCCTCCATCAGTGTAGTAAAAATTGCTTCTGAACTGCGAGAATTTAAATATCAAATAACAGTTCGTAATTTTCTGGGCTGCTAAATTATAGGTAGGACGGTTAAGCTGCGCGACCTGCAGTCTTTCTGAATCCACTGCTTGCCCATATTTTGACAAACTTAAGAACATACCTGTGGTTATTTTGTATTTAACTCGACGTTCAATAAGAAGCCATTAATGTCTTGTAAAGTAGGATATTGTCGGAGAGAGTTTTGACTGTTAACGAAGAAGTTTGAGTTTGTTTTATAGACTGGCAGAAGGCCTTCGACAGAGTCAAAGTTGATGAACATCTTTAAGGAAATAGGAATGAACTGGAGAGACAGGAGACTAATTTTCAATTTGTACCTGGGACAAAGAGTAAAGGTGCGACTGAAATATGGAGAAACGAACAGCGTGGAAATAGGAAGAAGAGTCAGACGAGGATGTTGTCTATCCCCAAGTCTCTTTAACCTGTATGGTGAATGACTGGTGGAAGATACATTGAAAGGATACGGAAATTTCAGGATAGGAGGACGCTTCATAAACACCATCAAGTATGCAGATGACCTAGTAGTGCTCGCCAAAAATCAAAGACAACTGCAACCCATGATGAACCGGTTGGTGGAAACTGGAAGGATATGTGGTATGGAAATCAACATCGAGAGATCAAGTAATGCGGATATCAAAACGGGAGAAACCTTTGAGGATAACTATCGACAATCAAGAATTGGAGAATGTGAAGCAGTTTAAGTACTTGGGAAGCTTGCTGAAAAAAGATGCTCAATGCACAAATTAAATTCGCGCCAGAATCGCCATGGCCAAAGCCGCATTCAACAAGAAGAGGACTCTGCTCACCACCAAGTTGAGTTTAGATCTAAGGCAGAAATTGGTGAAGTGTTAGCCTACATCTGGAGCATTGCACTGTACGGGGTAGTGACTTGGACAATGAGAAAAGGGGAAAGAAAATTCTTAGAAGGTTTTGAAATATGGTGCTGGAGGAGAATAGAGAAGATCAAGTGGACAGATCGTGTGACAAACGATGCTGTACTGAGAAGAGTAGGTGAGAAGAAAACTTTTCTGAATACAATTATTCAGAGGGAGGCCAACTGAATCGGACTCATACTTAGACATGAGGGGCTCATACACGATGTCATTGAAGGGAAGATCAAAGGAACGACAGGACAGGGAAGAAGAAGAGCACTACATCTGGATGACTTGAAAGATGGAAGGAGTTACAGCAGACTGAAGGAAGGAGCTGAAGACCCGGAACGTTGGCATCAGATATTCTTTGCATGAATACGTGGACCTGCCACTAGGCAGAATACTGTATAATAATAAAGTAGAAAGCTGTGTGATCCCTGTTCAGTCAAAATGCTTAATTGCAGCAGCTCTTCAGGTGAATGATTAGGGCAGGATTCAGGCTCGAACCTACGGGCGTGATTCTTCAAGGGCGCTAATTTTTAAGAACTTGAACTTCATGGCAATAGTTGTTTTTGTTTTTTGTTGCATTAGCCTACTATACTTACTGTGCGTTTTAACTCGGCCGACAACCGAAGTCTGAAGTAAATCGTCTATTTTTAATTAATTAGGGGCAGGATTGGGGAGGAAGTGTGTGTAGTTCTTAAAATGGTGTAATCCCAGCCTTTGGATACAACATAGTTAAAACGGCAAACCATGGAAATTAAACTAGAGTGACGGTGGAATTTGAATCCACTTGTTTCCCAAAGTCCATAGATAGTGGCTACCATTCAAAGCTAAATACTGTAAAAGTGTTGAAATTACACATATCGTACCGTAGGTTATATTAAGCAAAGTGAACATTTTCTCAAAATTTGCATACGATAAACGAGCATATTGCCTTAAGCACTGAGGGTTGGCAGAACTCTAATTCTGTTACTGTACATCTTAACAAACAGCTCTGGTTTTCAGTGTTTCCTCATCAGGACAAATTTAGATATCTCGAAAGATAAAAGAAAGAAGAAAAATAAAAACTCAATATCTTAGTCAATGTAATACAAACCGGTATGCCCTAACTTTACTCGGGTATAATTTTCGTTAGTAAAAATTATACAGTATCATGGGCTTATTTATTTATTATATAAAACTGGTACACATTTCTGTACGTGGGACCACAATAACGCTTTTAAACTCCCTGTTTTCACTGTACACTTTATTGCGCAACAAAATATAATACCATCGTTTCTACTTATGCCCCAACTTTCCTATAAAAGTAGGATGGCACTACGGAAAAACTGCTTGTCTCTCACAAAGGCAGTCTGGGTTGGGGATGAGATGCGTATAATTCTATATATGACAGGTGGTTTTTATAGTCTATATTATGTGTTCAACACTCTAAAACAGTCAGAAATTGTATTTGCAACATGTGTGCACTATGGGTCTCTAACCCATAAACCTGCGGCGAAAGTGGTCAGCTCTGTGTTTTTTCCAGCCTTACCTTGCTAAATTGTCATGATTGGTGACCTCTTGGTAAACTCGTCTTGCCTCTTCTCGTCACGAGCAGCAGTCTGCTTACGTTACCCCGAGCCGGGCATGAGCGATTGAATTGGAGAATCGTGCACTAAGCTACAGACTACATGATCCCTGGTGGTTTGTTATATAAGCACGAATGTATTCTTCCCTTCCTATTTCTTGACTCCCTACAACTTGCCTTGTGTTGCAGGATATTCCGGCGCATGGACGATGACGGCAGCAAGGCTCTCAACCTAGAAGAGTTCACTGAGGGAATGAACGACACTGGGATGAACCTTGATAGCGATGAGGTCCAAGAACTGTTCAATGCCTTCGATCGGGATGGCAGTGGAAGCATAAGTATGGACGAGTTTCTCCATGCTATTCGGGTGAGTACTCCCAAGCATATTAGTAATTTGCTCGGTCGCCGTTCGTGGAGGACGACGGCACACATGTTCTTGATATTTGAAAATTTATTGTCTCTCCCCCTTATCAATCTCGTTACGATGGGGTCGGTGATGAGATGCGATTAATTCCTGTGTGAAAGGTGGTTTTCACGGTCGGAATTTGCAAATATATTATGTTTTTAGCCTACTTTCGATTTTTGCAAAAAATGAAAGTAGACTTATGACAGGGCCAAAAACGTGTGTGTGTGTGTGTGTGCGTGTGCGTGTGCGTGTCTCTCTCTCTCCCCCCCCCCCCCCATCAATTCAAACATGTTAAAACCGAATTGAACGAAATTTGGTACAGAGGTAGCACTAGCAATGGGCACCTCAGTGTCATGTTTTATATTGCCGCCATCTTGACGGAAACGTAATGGCGGCCACCCAAATGTTCAAAGCTTAAATCAAATTACGACTAACCTAATCTGATCTCTACCAAATTCTGCAACAATATACCTTCCTGTGGGAAGAGTCTTTTGATCAAACTACAAGGTCATCAGCCAATAGTTTGCTAGTGGCGGCCATGAATGTGTGCAAATTGATTCCCCCTACCAATTCAAACCCAACTAAATCCAAATCGAACCACCTTTGGTACAGAGATAGAACTAGCAAGGAACAACTGTGTCATGTTGTATATCACCACCATCATAACAAATGGCACCCATCCAAATGTTCTGAGGTTAAATCAAATTACGACTAAGGGCCGGTTCTACCATCTCCGGGTACCCTGCTGGTAGCTGCACGGGAGATAAACTATCTGCCAGCATAAAATCCCTGGCAACTTTGATTGCGTTCTACCACGTCCGTATGAGTGGCGGGCAGCTATCCTGAAGTAGACAATGTAATACTAAAGATGGCAGGCCTGCTTTTGTGCAGCAGAGTCGCCGAGCCAATGGCGTGTCCCCATTTTCGACTGCATAAGACCGCCAAATATACTGTATTTAAAATGTACAGGATATGAAATCTCATCAACAGTAAGACCATTTCTCTCTTTAGTCCGAGTTGAGATGTGTCCTATTACTCCCATAACAAAGATCTTTGTCGTAACCTAATATGGTGGATTCGTCATATCACATTATTATAATATTAACAAACTACTGTAACATTAAAAAGAGTTCATCTTGTTCATAGAGCTTAATATGATACGCACGTAATGATAAGAGTGGCTACGCGGTTAAAATAGATTGCTTCGGAGCACGAGATTTGGAGTTCGATTCCTCTAATGGGAAAGTGTTTTTATCAAGCCTCCATTCTTATTTGTTACCAGTGCATTATTATTCAAATATTGTCAGTGAAAATCATTCGTAGTGAATTTTTCAGTAGGACTGAGATATATACCTATATACAATATTATAATTCAGTAAATTAACATTCCCACACAATTGTTTTATTGCATACGGAACGGAACCCTTCTGTTTCACACCTGGTTCAAGTCATTGGCACATTAATGTACTGTTATGTTAATAGGATTATTATATTGTTCGAAGTAAAAAAGGATGTAGGAGGTGTAAGCCTATATATAAATACGTAAGATCGTGTAGCCAGATATTTCACCACCTCTTTGTTGACCTGGGTCACGGCAGAGATACAATGATACTGACAATCAAATATTCATCTTCGTCTACAGGGAGAAGAACTAAAATGCCCACAAAACCATCCATAATAAGGCGGCTCTTTCATTTTTTTAAATCAAAAACAACAAAGTCAACCCCTGGCACTATCCAGCCCATGACGGGCTAAGGCCGACCAAGTGACCGCTGCCCAGCCATTTGGCTTGCAGATATTGGGGTGACGCGTGATCAGCGCGTCGGGTCCCCTCGGCCGTTAATCTTGGTATTGGTGATCGGGGCGCTGTCTCATTGTCAGACAGCTACTCAATTGTCCTCACGAGGCTGAGTGCACCCCGTTCCAACCCTCATGTCAGTTTTAAAATCCCTGACGGAGCCGGGGATCGAACCCGGGGCCTCCGGGGGAGAGGCAGGCGCGCTACCCCAACACCATGGGGCCGGCGATTTTTTTTAATGTTGAATTAAAACCTAAATATGCTTGTAAACCAAGTACGCACTATTCTAAGTGGTGTTATTTGGTTCATTCTGTTTGGAAAGCAATGGAAAACATGGGAGTGGAAAAAGAGACTGTAGGCAGAGTGAAGGAGATGTATTGTGGAAGTGTGAGTTGTGTGAAAGTTGGAGGGGAAAGAACAGACTGGTTCAGACAAATGAGTGGCCTGAAACAGGGTAGTGCGCTGTCACCCCTTCTCTTTATTGTGGTTATGGACGAGATAATGACACGGGTAGCAGGAAAGATAGGAGAAGATAAGATGAAAGCAATGGTGTTTGCAGATGATCTCATGGTCTGGGGAAACAAGGAGGAGGAAATTCAGGAGCAACTGAAGGCTTGGGAAGAAACAGTGGGAGAGTACGGATGGAAGTTCAACATCAGTAAATGTGAGATCCTGTTAACGACCAAGAAAAAGGACAGACCAATGAGTGGGATAACACTTGGAGGTGGACAGCTGAAGAAGGTGGAAAGTCTCAAGTACTTGGGAAGTATAGTGGAGGAAAATGGGAGAAATGACAAAGAGATTACGGAACGTGGCAGACAGGCAGAAGCATTTCTGAGAAGCATTAGGAGCTTAGTGTGGAATAAAGATGTCCCACAAAAAAGCAAGGAAGTGTTATACAGAAGCTACTATATCCCGATACTGACCTATGCTTCAGAAACGTGGACAATGAAGAAAAGAGACATAAGCAGAATACAGGCAGGTGAAATGAAGTTCCTGCGAAGTAGGATCGGAGTAACAAGAAGAGACAGGGTGAGGAATGAAAAGGTCAGGGAAATGGTGAAAGAGGAGCCCTTGCAAGGTAGGATTGAGACATCAAGACTGAGGTGGTATGGACACTTAAAGAGAATGGATGAGAAGAAGATTCCCAAGAGGATACATGAGATGCAGATGCAGAAGAAACGACCAAGGGGAAGACCAAGAGATAGATGGCTGAAAGGAGTGGAGGAATGTGTCAAGAAGAGAGGCGAGGACTGGACCAGAGTGACAGCGGAGAGGTGGTGGGAAGAAAGAACTAAGTGGCGAGGCTTATGTTCCAAACAGACCCAGCCTGGGGCTGGAAACTGTACAAGATGATGATGATGATGATGTATCAATCTAATATATAAAAGTGAAAGTCTGTATGTATGTGGGTATGTATGTGGATCTGTTCCGTATACAAATCTACACCGTTCCACCAATCTCAACCAAATTTTGCATACACATAGTTTAGGACCCAGAAGGAACCGCTGGCTACATGAATTTACGATAGTCTTTCTCATTCTTCTGATTTCGACCCTTTTGCACTCCAGCACATGCTAATCAAATCATAAAATATACTCATGAAGGAATGGCAAGGCGGATAGTTTCCATGGCAACATAGCTCAAGTCGAGACACGGCCGACTGGATGCCATTTGCGCTCTGCACTACCGGTATAGAAAATGAGGATCTTTACTTGAAATCACGTTAGTTACTCAACTTCTCACACAGCAATGTCAACCGAGTTTAGCATAACCAAGACTTGACCCTATCTTCTTCTATATATTTGTCAAATACCACTCACTCACTCACTCACTCACTCATTCATTCATCACGAAATCTCAGAAACCATCAAACGGATTGGAATGAAATTTGGTATGCAGCTTCCCCAAGGGCCGCAAATGCCCACTAAGAGAGGATTTTTGGATATTCTGGTTCTAAAGGGGTGTTAAGGGGGTAGACCTGCATTTCATTGAACAGCAATATCTCCCGATTGGTTTCATTGGGGGATGTGATACTCGGCACATAAACTCATCATTAAAAATAAGAAGACACGAGTCGGAGGTTTTTTCGATGTGGTGTATATTATGAGATGAAAGGGGTGAAAAGTGGGGATTGAAAGATTCCTAACGGAGCGTGTATCTCTTAAACGACATAGGCGAGGAGTTTGAAACTCAGCGGGAAAAAATCAGCATAAAAATAAGTAAATATGTGTTTGACCGATCATCATAAATCCAATTTAAGGGGCCAATGGGGTGGGGTGAAATTCTAGAGGGGGAGAAACAGGAAAGAAAGTGTCCTAACTGATTGACTGACTCACTCACTCATCAAACTCAGGGGGAAAAACTGCTTTAAAGTAAGTAAATAGCTGTTCGACAGTTTTTTTTCATAAATCAAATTTAAGGGGTTCATGGGGAGGGGTGAAATTCTGAAAAAAGAAAATTGAAAGAAAATGTCCTGACTCACTCACTCACTCACTCACTCACTCATCATCGCCCAGCCAAAATGATTGAAGTTAGAAACATGACAGTTTGGGGATATGTTCATTGTATTTCAAAACAGTCTACTAAGGGAGGATTTTCGGATATTCAGCTTCTAAAGGGGTCTTAATGGGGTTAAACCTGCATTTCATTGAATAACAATATCTCCCGATTGGTTTCATTGGGGGATGTGATACACGGCATATAAACTCATCATTAAAAAGTAAGACACGTGTCTGAGGGTTTTTCGATGTGGAGTATATTATGAGGTGAAAGGGGTGAAAAGTAGGGATTGAAAGATTCCTAACGGAGCGTGTATGTCCTAAACGACATAGGCGAGGAGTTTGAAACTCAGCGGAAAAAAATCAGCATAAAAATAAGTAAATATGCGTTTGACCGTTTTTTTTCTCTTCATAAATCCAATTTAAGAGGCCCATGGGGAGGGGTGAAATTCTGTGGGGGGGACAGGAAAGAAAATGTCCTAACTGATTGACTGACTGACTCACTCATCAAACTCGGGGGGGGGGGGGGGGGAAACTGCTTTAAAGTAAGTAAATAGCTGTTCGACAGTTTTTTTATCAATCAAATTGAAGGGGTTCATCGGGAGGGGTGAAATTCTGAAGGGAAAAAAATGAAAGAAAATGTCCTGACTGATTCACTCACTCATCATCGCCCAGCCAAAAATATTGAAGTTGGAAACATGGCATTTTGGGGATATGTTCGTTGTATGTCAAAACCGTACACTAAGGGAGGATTTTTGGATATTCAGGCTCTAAAGGGGTCTTAAGGGGGTTAAACCTGAATTTCATTGAATAACAATATCTCACGAGTCGTTTCATTTGTGGATGTGATACTCGGCATATAAACTAATCATTAAAAATACGCAGACATGTGTCTAAGGGTTTTTCGATGTGGTGTATTATTATGAGGTGAAAGGGGTGGAAAGTGGGGGTTGAAGGATTCCTAACGGAGCGTGTAGGCCTATCTCTTAAACGACATAGGCGAGAAATTTGAAACGCAGCGAAAAATCATCAGCTAAAAAGATAAGTAAATCGGTGTTCGACCTTTTTTTTCATAAATTAATTTAAGGGGCCAATGGGGTGGGGTGAAATTCTGGGGGGAAAAAGGAGAGAAAGTGTCCTAACTGACAGACTAACTCACTCACTCATCAAACTCAGGGGAAAAAGACAGCTTAAAAATAAGTTAATAGGTGTTCAAGCGTTTTTTCATCAATCCAATTTAAGGGGCCCATGGGGAGGGGTGAAATTCTGGTAAAAATAATTGAAAGAAAATGTCCTGTCTGACTCACTCACTCATCACGCCCAGCAAAAACTATTAAAGTTGGAAAAATGAAATTTTGGGAATATGTTCGCTGTATGTCGAAAACGTCAACTAAGGAATGATTTTTGTTTATTCGGGTTTTAAAGAGATGTTAAGGGGGTAAACGTGCATTTCATCGAATAACGATATATCATGAGTTGTTTCTTAGGGGATGTGATATTTGGTATATAAACTAATCATTAAAAATAATCAGACATATGTCTAAGGGTTTATCGATGTGGTGTATATTATGAGGTGATAGGGGGGAAAATTGGTGGTTGAGGGATTCTTGACGGAGCGTGTATCTCTTAAAGGACATAGGCGAGAAGTTTGAAATTCGGCGGGAAAAGAACAGCTTAAAATACAAGTAAATAGGTGTTCGACTGTTTTTTTTTTTTTTATAAATCCAATTTAAGGGGCCCTTGGTGAGAGGTGAAATTCTGGGGGGGAAAAAACAGGAAAGAAAGTGTCCTAACTGATTGACTCACTTACTCACTCATCAAACTCAGGGGGGAAAACAGCTTTAAATAACAAGAGTTTAGTGCTTTTCAGTCGGTCAACACGAATGTACCCAAAAGAGATGGGTTATGCCCTAATCCTGAAATAAATTACATGAGATTAATAAAACACTAGGATGACCAGTTTCGATCGTCAAGCGATCATCATCAGATCCATTACACTTAGGCTACAAAATCTATGTTTGAAATACAGGTGAAAATATTTACAATATGTACAATTATTTAGTTGCAGTATTGGTACTGCAACTGTCAGTGTATGCTAAATGCAGTATATATGTTAGGTGAAATGCTAAATGGTGATAGCTATCCGTAGATTGTACTTCAGAGAGATTATATGGTTGTAAACTATGGTTAAACTATAAAATTTTTAGGCTAACTACTTATCTGATTGTCTTCCGTACAACAGCTACTCGCAGTTTTCGTGCTCACTGGAACTCACTGTGCGGTAGACTGCGGTGGTTATCTTAATGACTGGTTTTTCCCTGCTTTCTCCCCCCTGCTCCTACGTGCTGTGGGGAGTGATAGCGATGTGTTTATGTGAGGTGTTGCCAACCTAGATAAGGTGTATGTTATTGAATGAGGTGGGTCTACAATTATTAAAGACCGTGGATTAGCCCTCGCCACGCGTGGAGCATAACCCATTCGAACTAAGCGTTGACGGTCTTATGAGGACGTCCCGGCACCTTTAATACTGCCGTGAATATGGGCCTTGGTTTATTGCAGAAGAAAAGTACATCGTACTCCTGATCCAGATAACATTTACCTATTAATAACCCCCTAATTTCCCCCCCTTTTTTTTATCTAGCTTGGCTGTGTCGCTAAATTGAGTTTTGTTTCCGACAGGGTGTGTTTTTTAGTAGCGTGAAGAGGGGTGAGCTCTCCATGAACGTGTGTTCATTTAGATTGTTGGGATTGTTTCGTTTGGCTAGGTGTATCTCGATTGCTTCCTTTATGTCAAGAGCTCTGCCTTTCGATTCGTGATGGATTATTTTAAGGTCCGACTCTATGTTGGTAAAGCTGTGCCCTGCGTCACACATATGTTCGCACACGGCTGAATGTGTTCCGTATCTTATCGCATTCCTATGTTCATTATAACGTGTGTCTACTCGCCTTCCACTCTGCCCGATGTAATTAGCTTGACAATCGGTGTCTTAGCACGTTATAGAATATACCCCTGACCTTGAATACGGGTCACGTTTATTTAGATTACTATTTAGGAGGTGCCTAGCGGTTGTGTTTTTCGTCGTGAAAGCTATCTTTATGCCTTGCTTTTTGAATAGGTTAGTGATTTTATATGTATTCGCATTCGCATAGTTGAAACGCGCAATTTTTTTCTCATTACTGTCCGGTTTAGGAATCATTTTATCTTTATTTTTATGTTTGGCTATAATTTGATTTATTTTGCTTGGCGAGAAGTTGTTTTCCTTTGCTATTTGCATAATAGTTCTTATTTCTTTATTATAGTTGTCTTTTGACATGGGTATGTTTAAAGCCCTATGCACCATTGAATTGAAACCCGCTAGTTTGTGCGTACTGGGGTGATTAGACTGATTGTCGATTGCATGCGAGGTTTGTGTTGCTTTCCGGAATATGGAATATGAAAGGTCGTTGTCTTTACGTTCAATAGTTATATCGAGATAATTTATTTTCCGGTCTATTTTGGATTCCTTAGTGAATTTGATAGAGTGGTGAAGGCTATTAATGGATTGGAGAATTGTTTCTTCGCTTGTTAGTTCAGTATCGTAGATGCAAATTACATCATCTACGTATCTTTTCCATATTACTATTCCCTTTGTTGAAGTCTTTTCTAAGAACGCATTTTCTAGTGCATTGATGAAGATGTCAGCGATTAACCCACTTAGCGACGATCCCATTGCTAGGCCTTCTCTCTGTGTGTATATTTTATTGTCGAATTAAAACACGTTTTGGGTGAGAACGACCCTCAGTAATCTCACAATCTCTTCAATTTCTTTTACCGAATTGTTGGATTTTAAGTTGTTTTCGATCGTGTTGGTTGCATCAATAATCGGAATATTGGTGTACATGTTAGTTAAGTCGAAGGATACTAGCCTGAAGCTAGGTTTCATTTGTAGGGTGTTCAATGCTGTTACTAGTTCTGTTGAGTTCTTTACCGAGTTGTTTTTGTCGTTGGAAAGACGGCATTTTAAGATTTTTAGTAACTCTTTGCTGATTTTGTAATTAGGGGCATTCCTACAATTGACTATTGGTCTCATTGGGCATTCCTTTTTGTGTATTTTTGGTTGTCCCCTCAATGACGGTATTTTCGGGTTCATGTTTATTAGTTTTGATTTTTCGGCTTTGGTCAGTATGTATTCTGTTTCTTTTAGCGCACTTTTTATTTGTTTTTGGAATTTGTTGGTGGGGTCTTTTGTTAATTCCTTGATTTCGTTGTTGTTTAGGAATTCGACTGTTTTTTCAATGTATTCTGTTTTGTTCAAAATTACTGTAGTGTTTCCCTTATCTGCTTTTGTGATTAAGTCATGTTCTTTTATTTTTTGTTTCAACGACTTTATTTCTTTGAGTTGTTTGTTGTTTTGAATGTTATTGCTATCGCCCTCTCGTTTGAGGATTTTTTTGGCTTCGTTGGTGGCGAGATTTTTGGTTAATTCCCTGTCTTCTGCTGGGAGCTTGTGACTGGCTATCTCAATATCTGCGATTAACTGTTTTATATTGTGGTTCGTGTGTGCGTCTGTGCAGTTGTATTTCAAACCTTTGTCTAACATATTCATTTCACCTTAAGAAAAGGTTACGTTCGTTCTGTTGTTTACTCTGCTGTGGAAATTGAATTCATTGTTATTCGTGTGTTGTTCGTTAGATTGATGGTTCTGTGTTTCTCCTAGTTTTCTTAATTTATTTTCTAGCGTTTCATGCTTCCTCGTTGCTCTGATTTTGATGGTGTCATGTAGGTGCTCGGTGAAGTTGTCCCATTGGGCTGCGTGCCAGAAATTACTTAGTTGCAATTGAATGTCGTACAATTGTTGGTTAATTTTTTGCTGACTTATGTATGCAAATCTTAATTAGTTTTTTATCCAAAGCGCTTTGGCTTGTTTGGTTGAAATGATCGAGGCTGGTGTGTTCGGTACGGTTTTAATTGGTACGTATTTAGGTGTGAGGTTTAGTTCTATACATTTTTTGTTGAACCAAATTGACTTGTCTAAATTCATGAGTTTAAGCCTGAGTGATTTTAATTTCTTGGCTTCACGATTTGCCTGACTAGCCGTGAACATTGTGGTAATAATTGTAGACCCACCTCATTCAATAACATACACCTTATCTAGGTTGGCAACACCTCACATAAACACATCGCTATCACTCCCCACAGCACGTAGGAGCAGGGGGGAGAAAGCAGGGAAAAACCAGTCGTTAAGATAACCACCGCAGTCTACCGCACAGTGAGTTCCAGTGAGCACGAAAACTGCGAGTAGCTGTTGTACGGAAGACAATCAGATAAGTAGTTAGCCTAAAATTTTATAGTTTAACCATAGTTTACAACCATATAATCTCTCTGAAGTACAATCTACGGATAGCTATCACCATTTAGCATTTCACCTAACATATATACTGCATTTAGCATACACTGACAGTTGCAGTACCAATACTGCAACTAAATAATTGTACATATTGTAAATATTTTCACCTGTATTTCAAACATAGATTTTGTAGCCTAAGTGTAATAGATCTGATGATCGCTTGACGATCGAAACTGGTCATCCTAGTGTTTTATTAATCTCATGTAATTTATTTCAGGATTAGGGCATAACCCATCTCTTTTGGGTACATTCGTGTTGACCGACTGAAAAGCACTAAACTCTTGTTTACTAAGGCAACACTGAAAATATGGCTTCAAACACCACAAAGCTTTAAATAAGTAAATAGGTGTTCGACCGTTTGTTTCATAAATCCAATTTAAGGGGTTCATGGGGAGGGGTGAAATTATCAAGAATAAATGAAAGGAAATGTCCTGACTGACTGACTCACTCACTCATCATAGCCCAGCCAAAATTATTAAAGTTAGAAACATGACATTTTGGGGATATGTTCGTTGTATGTCGAAAACGTCCACTAAGGAAAGAGTTTAGAATATTCAGGTTCTAAATAGGTGTTAAGGGGGGTAAACGTGCATTTCATTGAATAACCATATCTCACGAGTGGTTTCATTTGGGGATGTGATACTTGGCATATATACTAATCATTAAAAATAAGCTGACTCATGTCTAATGGTTTTTCGATGTAGTGTATATTATGAGGTGAAAGGGATGAAAAGTGGGGGTTGAAAGATTCCTAACGGACCGTGTATCTCTTAAACGACATAAGCGAGGAGTTTGAAACTCGGAGGAAATCAAAGCTTAAAAATAAATAAATAAATAAATGAATAAATAAATAAAATAAATATGTGTTCGACCGTTTTTTCATAAATCCAATTTAAGGGGCCTATGGGGAGGGGTGAAATTCTGGAAGAAAAACGTCCCCTAATGAAGGATTTTTGTATGTTCACTCTCATCGACCAACCCAAACGATTAAAGTTAGAAGAATTATATTTTGGGGATATGTTTGTTGTGTGTCGAAAACGTCTACCAAGGAGGGATTTTTGGATATTCAGGTTCTGAAGGGGTGTTAATGGGGTTAAACCTGCATTTCATTGAATAACAACATGACACGACTATGACGCTAGCGAAGCGAGGCTAAAAATGAGATGATGTGCGTCTATGTATTACTCAATCACGCAAGTACCACTGGTCCGATTTACATGAATTTTACTTGGAAGTAGCTGATTTACCTGGTTAACATATAGGTTACTTTTGATTTCAATACTTTGTACTATTTAATGGCGACCATTTTAGTGACTTCACTACACCCTTTGGTTTAAAACTTTCATATTTCCATTTCAAATACAAAGAGAACGCTAAGCAAACTTTTGATGGTATATACGAGGTTAAAAATTACATTTTCTATCCGAAAGGTATCTCCAACCGTTAGCGAGTAAAACCTAAATTTGTGCTATAAAACACGGTCAACGCCGAGCGGTGTAGTTGGACAAAATGTTCCATCCTTAATCTCCCTCTGCGCAGCACCTCGCCTATCCCCTGTTTTAACTGTCACCTTCATATTTTAATTTATTTATGACGCGTAGCGAAGCACGGGTACTTCAGCTAGTTAATAATAAGGGAGTGGAAGGGGGGAAAAAAACGAAGGTAGGAATCAAACCTGCCATGTTAAGGTTAACCGAGACCAGCGCTGACCACTAGACCACGCTGACATGCCTTCACTGCAGTGTTTACAAGTATATAACCAAATGATAACAAGATGAATGCTTCAAATATTAATAATTTATTTGAAGATGCAAGATACTATTTCTAACATGGAACGTTCATTGCTTTTGTGGTTGTATTAAACAGAAGACCGCAAATCATCTAAATTACGCATAAGGCAAACGTTCGTTGGCCATTTTGGAGCATGACCCGGCTGGCAAAGCTCTATCGGCCTCTCGGAGTGGCCGACAGTTTACACCACCCAATAAACAATATCTATACCCCTGGCAGCACTACCCGCTGATGGTCGAACGGAAATCTCAGTTTATTCTGCCGGCAAGTTACCTGGTCCTTTGCCCGGAGATGGTTGAACCGGCCCTAACCTAATCATCCGATCTCTACCAAATTTTGCAACAATATACCTTGATGTGGCAAGCATCTTTTGCCCAAACTACAAGGTTATCAGTCACATAGTTTCAAGATGGCGGATGTAAGACTCGTGCAAGTATTATAGCCTAACCGTAACTTACAATTTAACAAGGCCTGGCCTCAATAATTCTGGTTATCGTACATAGGGAGGTTTAAACTGTCCTCAAGAAGGTGACCGGTAGGTTATTAACATATTATAATACAGGGCGCCAGGGAATGTTCACCGCAGTGCCTACAAGCTGCTGCGAGAGATTAAGTCACCAGTTACGTTGGCAGCATGGCTGTCGCTTGTATCATAACAAACAAACTGTAAACTTTATACTCAACACAGCCATTCATAACATACTGTTGCACTCTTCCAGTAATCTAACTTCTCAAAAACCTCATCTCTCTGCCTGTATTTTGCTCTTCTCCCTTCCTTTCATAACCCAGGTCTCCGAGGCATACGTCAGGATAGGGATATAGTACGCCCGATACATGATCTTTTTGCTGTTCTGAGGGACATCCTTGCTCCATAACATGCTTCTCACACTCCTCCGGAATGCTTCTGCCTGTTTCCCCCGCTCATTTATTTCTCTATCATTTCTTCCATTATCTTGTATCAGGCTTCCCAGATACTTGAAACTCTCCACTTTCTTCAGCTGTTCCCCACCAATTGTTATTCCCGTTGTGGTTCTTTCCTTCTTCCTTGTTGTGGTGATGGCTGTATTAGTGTGTGTATATGTAATTCAGGTGAACGTTTAATATCCGTATGCCACGTTGCATTTCAACAAGCTACTACAACCAGCATTCAATTATACTCCTTGAATAGGACAAAGAGTTATAACATACCCTGCATTTAGGAGAAAGTAGGCCATGTTCTTGACTGAGCATCTTGTTTAAAATTCACAGGGATACGCGAGTGTAAATATTTTCATAAATAAATTTGCTTCCTTCCTCACTTCCTTCCCTATTTACCATGTAATTTAGCTATCCACGATCTTCTTCTTCTTCTCCATTTCCCGGTTCCACTAATCTGGGTCGGGGTGTGAATCAAGGACCTCCATACTTTTCTGTCTCTCCACCACTCTCGTCCTTCCAGTATATCTTTCACTTTCACTCCTCTTTTCTCAATGCACTCCCTTACTGTATCCATCCACCTCATCCTCAGCCTTCCCCTTTGGCGCCTTCCCGTGACTCAAGGTAAATACTCGCATCGGGACAGTCTCCTCCCATTCGCATCATATGCCTATACCTTTGTAGTTAACTGATCTTGTCTTGTAACTTTGGGAATCCCGTTTTCTCCCTAATTTCCTTGTTTCTGATTTTGTCTCTCCAATTATACTTCTAAGGAACTTCATCTCTGCTGCCCAGATTCTACTTTCCCCCCGTTTAGTTGTTGTCCACGTGCCTGCTGCATACGTCAATATAGTTGTGTAATATGTTGAATACAAGATTTTTTTTACTTTTCTCGGGAACCGCCTGGTTCCACACCAGACCCCTCACACTCGGGTAAAACCCATTTGCTTGTTGGATCCTCTTACCAATTTCCACACTTACCCCTCCATCGTATGTGAGGACTTTCGCTAAGTATTTGAAGCTTTTCACAACTTCTAATGGTTTTCCATTTACTGCAATATGGTAGGGGTACCATCTCGCACATTTCTTGTCATCGCTACCGTCTGACTCTTCTCCACACTGATTTCTATTCCATGCTCTTCTATCTCATGGTTCCAAACATTAACTTGTTCTTGGACTTCCAATTCATCGTCCCTCCATATCACTGTGTCATAACTCATCAACAAAGAGTAAGGCCTTTACTTTACTTCCCATTCTCCGTTTCACTCGTTTATGGATTCCATCCAGAACAGTGAGGAAAAGTATGGGGGACAATACACTCCTTTGTCGGAGACCTGTTTCTACGTTGAACCAGTTTGTTTGTCGAATCTTGGTCTTCTCGCTACAGACACACTGACAATACATGGCTTTTATCATTTCCACTTCAGCTCTACCTACTTTCTTCCTTATCAATGCATCCCAAACCACTTGTCTTGGCACACGAGCATATGCCTTCACAATATCTATAAAGGTCATCACCAAATCCTTCCTGTATTCCCACCTTTTCTCCATCATATTTCTCTTCATAAAAATAAGATCAAAGGTTGATCCGTCTCTTCGAAATCCATATTGTTCTTCCTCTATTTCCTTTCTACTACCATCCTCAGTCGACCCTAGAGTATCCTTTCAAATACCTTTTCCACATCTAAAATGAGGGTGGTTCCTCTGTAGTTGTTCCAGTAGTTTTTTATCTCCTTTATTGAAGACTGGAATTATTAGACCTTTACACCACTCTTCTAGTACTATACTTCCGTATTCTTCCGTATCACCCAAAATAGTCTGTACAACCATTGCGTCCCTCTGGGTCCAGCTGCCTTAATCATTTCTATAGCTACCTCATCCACTCCTGTTGCTTTCCCACTCTCCATTTTCTTTATGGCACTTCTATCTCGAACATTGTTATATCTTCACCTTGAATTTCTACAGTTCTTTCATCCTCCTTTCTTTCCCCAGTTGGCACCACACCACACCATACCAAGACTTTAACATTCGGGGCAGAAACTGTAAATGAAACCCAGAGATGGGACTCCCACTACACTACGAAGTGATAGAGGTTGAAGTTCATGAAGTTGCAGACATAAACTTTTTTTTTTACTCTCAAGACAGTCAAACAGTTGTTGACATATTTGGAGCTCATTATTACCTACTTGGTCACTAAATTATAACTCTTTAAAGAATTGTGCAACGTATTGATTGTGGCGAGCGATCGCGGGCCCTGGGAATAGACTACCGGATGTTTCAGTGATACCCTCAAGGTGCAGTGATCAAGCTGCTCGCCCCTCACCAGGACTGACCAGGTTCGATTTCCGGTTAATGCATGTGAGATTTTCAAAGTGAAATATCACGTCCTATGACTCATGATAGCGAGATTAACGGTCACGTAAAGCTACAAGCTTCTTTTTCCTTCCAGGCGCTATGTCAAGTTTGCATTATTGTCCGTCCCATCCTGTCATGCTGGAGGATTGTTTTGATACGAGAGAGTTAGAGGAATAATGTCATCTGGCAAGTTTAGAACAGTAAACTTTGGGTGAAGCGTGTACCTTAGCAACATTCGACACTTGAGAAACCGCAAGTACTGCAGTATAAAATTACTTGGCATTACACATTCATGTATGCTATGCGGGTACAGTCAAACCTCCGTACAAGGATTGCCGTACAACGATAAAGCCGGGTACAGCGATAATATCCTATGGTCTCGGCTGATTTCCTATATTACTATGTAATTACCCTTCATTGCAACGATGAAGTAATTTCAACAACACCCTGTTATAACGAAGACAAAGTTTCGGGGATCTTACTATTTTTAGCCTACTTTCGATTTTTGCAAAAAATGAAAGTTGACTTATGAGATCAACACAGGGCCAAAAATTGTGTGTCTGTCTGTGTGTGTACTCTGAATGTCTAACGTCTTTTGTCAAAACTACAAGGTCATCAGCCAAATTGTTTCAAGATGGTGGATGTATCATGCAAGTATTATTAGCCCAGGAAAATAAGGTTTTTAGGTCAAAAAATGTTATAAAGCTAATTTTTTCAGAACCCATTAATTCGACCCTAGGGAACAAAATATCAAAATACTCGGGCGATGTGCCGGCTTCCATGATTTCCAGGCCTGAAAACCTGGAATTCCAGAAATTCTTCATCGCCGTTCTGGAACGCCCGTAAAAAACGAACGACCTGGCCTAGGTAGACAAAAGTAGTATCAAATGAAAGAAAAAAGCATGCAGATTCCACATATGAGACTTTAGGCAATGTTTTTCTTTTTTCAGGGTAGATTGTAACAACAACAAAAACCTGCGAAATTCAAAATTTTTGAGGTTTGATTTTTGCTGCAGGTACAGCAACGACTGAAAATGAAGTATATACCAAACAATCATGCGTAATATAACAAAGACCACATTTTTAGCTTTTGAGACCATCTGTCATGTTTGCTTTACGTTTATTATTGAAATGTTATAGCGAAAATTATACGTGTAGTAGCTGTCGCTTGATAGTGCAGGATTGCGTTGTGTCGTCGGGGGTTTAGCCTATTCGGTTAGCACCTGGAAAGTAAAGGTTGAGGTAATGATTGTTTTCTACGGAAGCATCACAAGATGAAATTTTTATTTACACACATAATAATTAAGTATGAGTTAAGCCTTCGAAATCGTATGAAAAAGGCATTGGATGAAAAGGTGTAACACAAGAAACTGGTAGTTTAAGTGACATCGGGTGTATCTAGATCCTGATCTGTTTCATAACGATGTACTGCGTTATCACAATTTTGTCCGTGACATTGAGAGCACATTTCTGAGCACTCTTGGCTGGATCGTCTACATCCATAACGCACTCCGCAGTCCGTCTTGCAATCACAGGCAATTAGGAGGAGAGAGAGTCAAGAGCTGGTGGCAGGGGTGTGGGAACGGGCAAAAGAGAGTTGCCAATGGCTTGCCAGCCGCACTCGGTTGGATTGAGTTTCTTCCCAGCCATTCTTAAAGCTAAAATCAAACTCACATATTTAACTCGACTGAGAAATACTAGAAAAATATTGTATACGTGTAGTGTAAAGGAAAACAATGAAAGTTACGCGCGCAGATGATGTCGAAGATAACGATATTCTCCAATTCATTTCCCCCAGGATACAGTGCCCTTATAAACTTTTCTCCAACAGTGCAAACTTCTTTGCGACTCGCAGATGGATTTGTGTATGTTTTGACAATTTCTTCCCAATGATCCACACTTTTTTGAAGCAATTTGTAAGCCTTCTTCTTCCCCTTCCCGTAGATTGCAGATGTTTTATCACAACCTGAGACAGTATGGGAGTACAGCACGCAGTTCTTCATGTCACCTATTTCATCTTGAATATCGTACAGCTTTCGGGGGCACTTGGAAGTACCTGGGTGCAGCATGAAAACATCTCCCGTCTGACGCCTAGCAATCAGCATTGCCAGACTACAACTACAGACTTCCCCAAGCAAAGCAGTGTGCACGATGAGAGGATCGGCGTCCCCAGTTGCCTGGTATACTCAAACTTTTACAGCTTCAAATCTTGAAACAAGTACATCAATAAGTCGAGATTTGTTTCTCCTGTTCGTCAGAAAGTCCACCTGTGATGCTGTCGATGTCGAATGTTCGGTAAAGTAGATATCAAAACAGGTCCTTCTTGCAGCGCGTCACCTTTGCTCCGCTTCTTTCGTAGTTGGCTGGCCATTGTATCCGTCGAAAAAACAACTGCAGATGGGTATCGAGTCATAAAGTGTCTGACGTAAAGGTCGCAAATTTCTCCGTATGATGCCAGAACAAAAACAAGAACACCTCTGTAAAGCTTAAAGGATGCTATTTCTTATGTGAGGTATATTGCTTTGCGTAAGTCTGCTAAATGTGCAAACAAATTCTAACATAAAAATTTAAATTTTCCTTTTGTTTTTTGTTACAATGTACCCTGAAAGCAGGGAAAACATTGCTTATAGTACTATTTATGGAATCGGCATGCTTTTATCGTTCATTTGATACCACTTTTGTTTACCTACGCAGAGTTGTTTGGTGTTTACTCCCGTCCGGTAATACTAACTTACCTTCGGGTTAAATTTGTTTCGTCTGTAACTGTTGAATTATTAGACGTAAAACCAAAATAAGACCACATCTGTAAAGCTAAAACGATGCTCTTATTTCAGGTGCATTTTTTGCATGAGCTGCCGTCTTAGTCTCTAATAAACGTGCAAATGAATTCAAACTTACAAAAATGTTCAATTTCGCGGGGGGTTTTTATTTTATTTTTTGTATACAATCTATCCCGAAATGAGAAAAACATTGCCTAAAGCCTTATATATGGAGTCTGCATGCTTTTCTCTTTCATTTGACACCACTTTTGTCTACCCAGGCCTAGTGATGTGGGCCGGGCAAATGCCCAGTGGGCAGGACATCTATAAATGGGCATTTGCCCAAAGCAGTTTTAAGCGCCCAATACCTGGGCATTTAAAAAAACTTTTTTTTTTTTTTTTTTTTTTTTTTTTTTTTTTACTACTTGTGATTGTAACTAGCGCTTCTAAAATATAATAAAGACCATTACCAAAGGTACATTTCATGGATAAACTAGTAATGCCCGAATATTGCTAATAATAATTTAATTATCCTGTGTCAATGTTGTCAATAACATCTAAATGGGAATTATGTATATCTAGTTTGAATAAAACATTGTATTACTGAGTTAGGCCTGCAGGCCTACTCATATATATTTAGAAAAATTAGGTAGGTGTTAGATTATGGTGTGAATAGTGGCTTCGGGAGGGGGATGGATGGGCTAGGCCCTGGGCAGCCATTGTGCTGTGATCTTGAAAAGGGGGTAGGGCGGCTGTGGCCTTGAAATTGGTGAGGGTTCTACCACCACCAGCAGCCCAGCCCAGTTAGTTGTGAAGTAGAGCTGTCTGTTGAGTGGTTGAGTCAGAGATAACCTCACTTCTTTCTTAGGCTATTTATATTTTTAAGTGTTAGATTAAATCATTACAAAATGCTTAGGTAAAAAGGACCTATTTGGAACATTGTAAATATTGTAATGCGGACTATTAACAGTCACATTGTAACAAACTGGAAAAGCACATAAAACAGTGTTTTAAGTGCCCTCAGGATCTAAAAAAAATTCCTCTCGGCATGCCGGAAGGCGAAGGTAGATTTCACTGGGCAAACAAGGGTATAGGCTATAATAGTCAAAATATGCAGGTTTCCGTAGAAGGATCAGACCTCATATATTGCGAAAAAGTATTTTACAATCGGAGCTTAATTTTTTTTTCGTCTTTCTATGCATATTTTTAACGTTTTATTGTCTTATGGGGACGGCATCCTTCTTGTCATTTGGGGTCCACTTTTATACTTGTGGCCACACTGTCCTTATGCAAGGATTCGAACTGATGTGTAACTATCTAATAGTCTGTACTTCTTCACGCCAAATTTTATCTCCCGCAGAGATGTTGGTTGGTTCCTCAGTTTAGGGTTGCGACAACGCGGTCATGTAACCCCGTGTACTTTGGGTGTGTGTAAAATCTGTCTGATAAGCGGTGTTAATTGTGATGGCTGAATTAGTCTGTAATTTAGGTAAGGACGGCAGACTGTCAATTTCAAGTAGTAGTTCCTAATTTTGGTACCAAATTCTACCATCAACGACACCTAGCTACTAGATGCCACCGCATCCAGCAACTTGCAAAGAACGTTGGAACTCCCCCCCCTCCTCCTCCCTCGAAGGAAAGCATACTGAGGTATTTTTAGCGCTCTTAGAAAATCCGACGACTTCGGCCAGCTTTGAACCTGCGTCCTTGGGCATAGAAGTTCAGCATGCTACCAGTTTCGTCACCAAAGCTGCTTCCCACAGAGTCAGATGGAAAACTGAATGTGATCTCGTCCAATGGTGTTGTCATGGCAACCTCTGATAGCTCATCACTCATCAATTTAGAAGCGTTGTCATGATAACCTCTGATGGCTCTTGGCATTTTCTTATAATTCCGAAATCATTAGCCTACTTTTCACATTTTGCAAAAATGAGGAAAAAGTAGACTTATGAGATCGATCTGGGAAAATGTGTGTCTGTCTGTCTGTATGTCTGTCCTCCTGTCTGGCTGTGTGTGTGTGTGTGTGTGTGTGTGTGTCCCCTATCAACTCCTAAACGGCTGCAGCAATAGAAACCAAATTTAGTATGAGTCAAGATACATACCGAAATATCTCAAGCCCATATTTGAAAATGATGTAAGTACTACCAACTGCTGAAAAAACGCACTAGAAATTTGAGCTGCTTTTTGATATCTTAGAAGGTATGCATGGCAGCTATTCCAAAATTGGCAAACATGTAGATAATACTATTTCAGTTTAATTTTCAGGAGGCCATACATGACAGTGTTGCCAAAATAATTTTAAGCCTCCTGATAGGTCCAATTTTTAAATGCATGTAACTTCTACATTATCAATTGGATTTCAACCAAATTTTGTATGTAATATGTGTACATAAACAGATATCACTGAGTGTATTCTTAAGAGCCACCAGGGCTGCCAACTGTTAATAATTGCTCTCTCTATTCTCTTTATCCAAATACCAATATATATGAAAGTATGCAAGCCGACAGCCTTAAACTATGCACACGTATAGTACCGGACATTTTAGATTAATTTGGAGTAACTTATATACTTCAGTTCTACCAACATGATTCTAAGCCTGCTGATAGGACCAATTTTTAAATACATGTAACTTCTATACACTCGGTTGGATTTTATCCAAATTTCGTATGTGCTATGTGTAACATAACTGATATGACTATAAGTATTCTTAAGAGCAATCAGGGCTGCCAACTGTTAATAAATGCTGTCGATATTTTTTTACCCTAATATCGATATATCAGAAAGTATGCAAGCCAACAGCTCTATACTTTGCACACGTATAGCACCTGACATTCTAGATTTATTTGGAGCAATTAATATAAGTCAGTACTGCCAACATGATTCTACGCTTGCTGATAGGTCCAATTTTATAATACATGTAACTTCTATACTAACAAATGGATTTCATCCAAATTTGGCACAACAAGATATAATATTTCCGATTATTTCTAACCAGCACACGCATGACATTGTTGCCAACATGCTTTAGTTCGAAATATTCCTGGTATAATGTAGCCTAATAGAGCACTACAGTTGGCAGCCCTGGTAACTGAATATATTCTTAGTTCCATCTCTTAAGGTACAGAATACAAAATTTGGTTGAAGTCCAATGGACGTTACATGCAGTTATACATTGGATCTATCAGCACTTATCCGATGCATAGTATGAACTTGGAATGGATTCGATATTTTACGTATTAAGAGAGTTATAGCGATATTTCACTTTTTCGAAAATGCCCTCCAATTTAACCCCCTTCGACCCATTTTGCCCATTAACGAACTCGACCGAGATGTCAAAGGGATACATATTATGTTAAAAATTAATGCAAAATTGATGCAAAATTACGGCAGTTATTGTGTCCACAAGAAACTGATATATGTATATGTGGGAATCAGATGAAGATGATGAACCGTTCGTGGGTTTCCCGCCAGTCTCGGCACTACCCGGTGGCGCCACGTAGAAGAACCAAGAGGAAGCCGTGACAAAAAGAGGACGATCAGTGTGTCAGTTTTGTGTCGAGTGAAGTCACGCTAAGTTTTGTGCCATCTCATCTGTTGTAATCTTATGTGTAAATACAGTTTTTATACTTAAAATTACTTAAAGACGTGTTCGGTTTATTCGCTTGCCAAAATTCTTTCCTACATTTGGGGGCTCGTCCGAAATACGAAGTATTTTGAGTGCGGAACGGCAATCTTGGTTAGGCTACAGCGATAAAACCATGGCGTGAGGTGACGACACTTTTTCTGGCAAGATCGACGACGACGTGGGTCCGTGGAATATAGAAGATGAGTAGCTGTTCAACTTCCAAAGACGTGGTGATTCGAGCAGGCTGCAAAAGACGATTTCGAGGATCCTGAACCCTAAGACGACGACGACGACGAAAACAAAAGTGATTAGTGCAAGTGCCGAAAGACAAAGAAAAATGGCGGACAAAGTGGCCTGTTTACAAGATATTGAACAAGTGAATAATAACATTAAGACGGCGCCTACAGCCGTGATTAAGACGTTACATAACCTCATTTTCGAAAAACTGCCACGTGATCGAAAGAACAGGCAGCGCTTAAGAGAATTCTCAGGATTCGAGTTTGAATGTGACTCACCAGAACACCTGGAGAAATTGAAGTTCATTGAGTGCGAATTCACCGAGGCTGATCTAATTGCCATTTGCACTGTGTTAAACATTCAATATACGGGAGAGAAAGCAGTGCTTGTGCAACGCATCTGTGACAACTTAATGGACCTTTCGTTGCAGGGGATGCCCAAAGATGATGATGATGATGATGATGATGAAGAAGAAGAGACTGGTAAAACGAAAGATGTGATGAGCAAGATGAGAGAGGCAAACGAATTACTGGCGGAAGAATTACGTGAGTTAAAGGAGAAAATGGCTGGTATGAAATCCATGAAACATTCAACCTCTAGCACGTCAGGATCATCATTGGATTCATCTAGCTCGTCCGAAGACCAGAAAATCTCCAAAGCAATAGGAGGTAGGCCTAACCATAAAAACATAACAAAGACCAAACACAAATCGAAGACTGTAGTAGAAAGCTCAAATAAAGGGAAAGTCGACCAGGACGTGGTGGACTTGCGGCACACTGCAAACCTGGGAGTTGCACACAAGTTTGCGTTGATTTTCCGAGATGTAGAGGGCTCTGTCAGACCCTATGATGGCAGCGAGAACTATCCGGTGCGACGTTGGATTGAGGACTTTGAGGAAACGGCAACATTGATGGGCTGGGACGAGATGCAAAAATATGTTTTTGCAAAAAAGTCGCTGTCAGGCCTGGCTAAGTTGTTCGTGCAGAGTGAACTTGGCATCACATCCTGGCACAAGTTGAAGAAAGCCCTGAAGGAAGAATTCCGAGATGATACCAGGGCAGCAGAGATTCATCGACTGCTAACCAACTGACGAAAAACAAAAGTTGAAACTCTTCAGGAATATTTCCTGGTGATGCGAGAAATAGCCAGCAGGTCGGCAATCGATGATAAATCGTTGATACAATAAGTCATCGATGGCATCGAGGACGACACTGGATCCAAGATGGTTCTATATGGAGCAAGGGACATCAAGGAATTCAAGGACAAGTTGAAGAGCTAAGAGAGAGCTTACGCACGAAACTCCCAGAAGTTGACAAAAAATGAGAAGATGACAAACAAACATACACCAAGAGAAGACAACAGGCAGAAGCAGATCTCATCTGTAAAGAGATGTTACAATTGTGGTCAGAAGAACAGTCATGAGTCCAGTGGATGTCCACACAAGAGTCAAGGTCCAAAGTGCTTCAATTGCAGCAGCTTCTGACACATAGCTTCCAAGTGCCCAAATCCTGAGCAGAATGCAGAGAACAGGACAGTGAACGTCGCTTTGGGAACCAAGTCGAATATGAAGAAGAAGGAATTGTTGCTCCAGGGCCAGAAGATCAACGCATTGGTGGACACGGGCTGCCCAATCAATCTGATCCGCAAAGACATTTATGCAGAGATGGGGGATTTGGAGCTGAAGACGACCGCCATAGTACTTAAGGGTTTCGGTGAAAGTGAGGTGCCACCCCTAGGATATTTTCCATCCGACGTCCAGATAGACGACGACACTTACTTGACTGATTTCTATGTGGTGTCTGGAGATGTACTCAAGTTGCCAGGCTAGTTTCAAGATGGCGGCAAGTGTGACGGTTGAGTGAAGTTGCTCTTGCTACACCCTGCTTAAATAGAAAGTTAAGTTGCAGAAAGGGCTGATTCGTGTGAACTAAGTTATATTATTAGGCATCCTCTTCAGTAAAAAGTAAACGCCATGTCTCTAAAGGAAGTAGCTAGGAAGATATCGGCTTTCGAAGTTTCCTTGAATGAATATCAAGCTCGTCTAGATTCAGCAGTCAGTGCCGCCAACCCACCAAACGTGCTCCAAGCGCTTGGCGATGAGTTCCAGGCGTTCAAGAAACAGGCCAGTGATGACATCGCCAGGCTTAAAGGGGAGTTGAAGGAACTGGAAAACCGGCTTCAAAAACAAGACGAGGTATTGGATGAGGCTGAACAGTACAGTCGCCGAAACTGCCTCTTGTTGCACGGGGTCCCTGAGCAGCCGTCTGAGGACGTCTACAACAAAGCACTCGAGACACTGAAAAATAAACTTTCAGTTGATATCTCACTGCTTGATGTGGATCGCTGCCACAGGCTGGGCCGCCGATATCGAACGTCTGCTGAGGTGGTCTCGCATGGAAATCGACCGATTATTATCAAGTTCCTTCGGTATCATGATCGAGTTGAAAAGTCGTGCCGTCCCATAGACAAAATGGCCGCTATTTGTGCTCGTAAATCCATATATATATATCCATAACTGCGTAAATCCTTTTAGGAATGTACTGAACAAAATAATACATATTTAGTATCAGATGGTTTATAGAAGCGCCAGAATACGCTAATGAAATCGTTGATTTCAACACAAAATATGATACAAATGTACTAAAGGAGTTATTTACATAATATTATTGTATCGCATCCGTGGCGCAGTGTTAGCCACTTAGGCTCATAGTCTTGGGGTTCCATGGTTCGAATGCTTGTGGGTTCAATAATTTTTACGTGGTGTTTTTTGTATTTATTGATTCATAACTACTCACACGTTATAATGTTCAGCATATCTAGTGTGTATTTGCAATCGAAAAATTGCAAGGCCTAATTATATATGCTGTACTCATAACACCACAAATTTCAACACTCGACTACAGCGATTAAAATTCTGTCCTTGATCCGCGGTAGAGTCTATTGTTGTTGTTATTTTTTTGTTGATTCTTTAGGGGTTTTGCGGCATCATGGTCTTGTAGCCCGGTGTACTTGGGTGTGTGTAGAAGTTGTCTGATAACCGTGTCATTGTGAGGTCTGTGGGCTTACTAGTGTGTGTACTTTTATACGAGGAAAGATTTGGGTTAGAAGCTGTTGTTGTTGTTGTTGTTGTTTCATATAAGATGCATTGACATCATGGTCATTTAGTCCCATGTACTTGGGTGTGTGTTTAATTTTGTCTCATAACCCGTGTTATTGTGATGGCTGTATTAGTGTGTGTGTGTGTGTGTGTGTGTGTAGCCTAATTCAGGTGAGGATCCAATCAATCAACGTATAATATCGGTATAGCACCTTGTATTTCAACAACCTACTACACCCAACATTCAATTATACTCCTTGAAAAGGACAAAGAGTTATAACTAAACCCATGCATTTAGGAGAAAGTAGGCTATATGTTTTTTACTGATCATCTTGTTTGCTTCTAAGAATGTGACCATAATGGTACGTATTGTTCATTAAACCTCTCGACCTTCAGTGCTGTACGCTACATACTGTGCTGACAGTAAGCAGGTAGCGAATAGGGTACAACCGGGAGCGAGCTCTGCTAGGCGGCAAAGTAGAAAGCGTCATAGAGCTCCTGTGTTTGAACCAGTGTCATAATTTAGTCTGTACATTGTTGAACTTGAGTTGCAGTTACAGTGTTGTTGGGGTCATACGCAGTTTTATTTCCTTGATTTTTGCAATCTGTGATAATTTTAAGTATGCCAAACGATTCTTCTCTGCAGCAACATGTCAGGCACACAGAAGTTGACACCGTTGGTGATCGGGCGATCAACAAATCACCGATGCTTAGAAAATGTAAGAAGCTTGAGTACATACATTTTATTTTACCTTCCTTTAATTTATAAGCTGATTCAGTACCGTCAGGTGTTTTGTTATGAGTATGCATGAAGAGTACATACAGTACAGCACTCTACCAGGTTAATTTTCCATTTTTTTCGTTATTCTATTACAGTAGAACCCCTCTTGTCCGCCCTCGGCTAGTCCGTCGCTCCAGTTAATCCGACCGTATTCGAGCCGAACTTGCCCCGACTCGTAGCGGTGACTCACTACCCATCGCGCCATTGTTGTTTGCAGGTACTTGTTATCGCTTGTCCATTTTAGTGCTCCGTCATCTCTCTTATTGTTTCTGTCGTTGTCCGTGTATTGTACAATAGGCGTACGTACTACACTCTGAAGTTTTTAGCGCTTACTGTTCGTTGGTTCTACGACATTGTTCGTTACAGTACTGTACAGTAATTTTTTTATTGTACATTGTGTGTACTGTACTGTGTGTCTTTTCAACATGTCGGGAGTGAAATGTAAACACGTTACTCTTTCATTAAATGAAACATTATCAGTGCTACGAAGACTGGACAAAGGGGAATCACTCAAAAAAATTGCCAAGAAACTCGATGCAGACGTTACGACAGTAAAAGATTGGAGAAGAAATCGGAAAGACATTGCATCATGTACTGTGACGATACATGGTGAAAACGCTCTTAAGAATCGCAAAACATTGAATAAACCGCTTGACAACGCATTGTGGATGTGATTCTATCCAGAAGGAACCCCGATATCTTGAGATCAGAGATCGTTTATTTTAATGTAAATCCGTATTGTTATGTACTTTTGGATAATCCGACCTTTCTTGCGGTCCGAACATACCCTCAGTCCCAAAGGTGACGGATTACAGGGGTTGTACTGTATTCATCATCAGAAAAGGACTGCTGTATATGCTTACCTTTACGGTACAGTACTGTAGTAGTCATTGTTAACAAAACCTCATTATAACAATAACCCTGCTATAACAATATCATTTTCATGGTCCCATGAATATTGTTCTATCGAGGTTTGACTGTGGTAAAGACACCTGCTGACAGATGAACTCTTCCAGAACTGGAATGACCCATATTTCATAGCAGCTTATAGGGTGGTGTGAATAACAAAATTTTATAACTGAATTTTGATGCTAAACAGGTTACACAACTAGAAACATTTTTTACACTGAGTAGGGCGGCTTTGGTGGTGTAGTCGGTACCATGCTGAGCTTCTATGCCCAAGATAGCGGGTTCAAACCCAGCCGAAGCCGTCGGATTTTTTAAGAGCGTAAAAAATCCCCCAGTATGCCTTCCTTTGGAGGGGAAGTAATGCCGGCGGTCCCATGTCATAGATTTATGGCATGTTAAAGAACCTTCCACTAATTGCAGCTGTGTGAAGCTAAATTGGATAGGTTAAGAATGTAAACAACACTCTTGGGTTTCTACGTTCGTTGCCAAGAGCCGACTGCGGTGGCGTCTAGTAGCTAAGTTCTGAACTTGGCCTGGTAGTCGTTGACGGTGGCGCTTGGTGGAAAAAGTAGGAACTGTTTGAAAAATTCTAAGTTGCAGTACTTAAATTAAAAAGCAGATAACACACACTAATACAGTCATCATAATTAACACCGGTTATCAGACACACCCAAAGTACATGGGGCTACATGACCGTGTTGTCGCAGCCCCTAAACTTAAGAACCAACCAACACTGAGTAGGCTTTGCTCCATTAATGAACTGACAAAGAAGAAATTATTTGACTACCAAACATATGGGACACTCTTGAGTGTTTTAATCCAAAATTGGCTTTAGCATAAGAAAGGAAAACTGTGAAACATCTTCCTATAAAGAAAACCTTTGTGAAAGTTACACAGATCATTTGCTATGAAAGAAAAGAATAGAAACATAGCCTATGGAAGGAACTATGACGGTCAGGGCCTCACTCCTGCCGAACCTTATGAAAGAGAAAAAGGAAAAACTGTAAAGCAGTTACAAAGAAAAGGCATGGCCTATAGAAGGGGCCATGGCGGTTAGGGGCCTACTCCTGCCGAACCTTATGAAAGGGAAAATGTCATATGAGTTGCCATGATGAACAGGAAAGTAAGCCATGAAATATTTCCAAAAGGAAAATAGCAAAAGCCAGTAGATACGTAAGTTCAGGAGAGTGAACCATGAAATTGTTCCTAAAAGGAAAATGGCAAAAGCAAGCCGTTACGTTAATTTTTCCTCGGAAAGCAAGAAAATGGCAAAGGTGAGCCGCTACGTAATCTTGCTTAGGAGTTAAGCGGAACAGAGTAACTATGATTAACAAAAGGTCACAAAAGTCGGTAGATTTAAGAAAACCATGATGTGAAAAAGGCACACTTGAACAGTACATAAATTACATTTCACAAAATACAAGGTTTGTATAAGTAACAAATTACTTATCTTAGTTGTGCCGTATGTTAGCAACCTTAGTAGAATTCCGAGTAGTTGAAGACGTTAGGTATGTGTCACACGTGGTACACAAGAGTACGAAGGAAGGTTAAATCATTTGTAGAATTTTGTAGAATTCACAAAAAGAATAGCTTTTGAGTAAGCCGGAAAATGTTCATTTTTCAAACATGTTATTTGAAACATAAAGATTGTGATCACGTTTAGATCACGAAGAACAGATGTCTTAAAGACATTGCGAAGCGTAGTTATTACTTCCTTGTGCAGAGTTTACGAAGTCCGGTGTGCAAGACTGGTGAACAGCTTAACCACTGCAAGTAAAATCACAAAGCAGACATCCCAGCAGGCCGTTTAAATGGGCGACCAGCTGATGTTCTAGGAGCTTCCATGACAAGTAGTGAAGAAGACGTGCGGTGATTGGCCAAAGCTAGGAAGCCGACCAATGGGAGCGTAGCTATGGTAACCAGTTCCTGTTCAACTTTTACGTCGTGTAGATGAAATGTAACACTTCCCTAAAACACCTTGAAAAATGTCTTAAAGGCGAGCATGGATTACGAAATAACAAGTACTTTACAACATACTTGATTTGAAATAAAGGAATTCTTACAAAATCAAAGATCCCAAACTCGTGGTGACCTGAATATAGGTTATGAATGAAAATCTGTCTGACTGACACAAATTACGTAAACTTGATAAATTAATAAATTAATTTATTCGCAAATGCGAACATATGGGTCCATTGGAACAAATAGGAGTCAGAATTGAAAGTTCCGTTGGACGATGTTTGTACATTTATTTGTAATTCTGTATGTTGTTCGCACTAGAGAGAAGTGTTTTCTGCCTTACAGACATGTCTGCACCACCGGGAAGGTGTTCCTGAGCCAGAGTTTACTTGCTGTAGGGTGGCTTCTCCCCTTCTCCAGTCAACAGCTTGTGGTCTCCCAGAACCAGCCATGTGTCAAAGTTCTAAGCATACCCAATGCTTTTATTCCGTAAACTTTGGCGGCTAGAGTTCATACTGTAGCTGTAGTGTCTAGTTATTTATTGTTGCTTTAAGGGGCAGAACAGTGTGGTCATCTGGCCCCTGAAGCTGTAGTATCTTGGGTTGTTATTCCACGTCTGGATTCGCTTCATTACTGACTTTTCGCCATCGTTTAGTAGACTTAGTCATAGCAGGCGAACTGTTCCTCGTATTTATTCTATAGTGTCAAACTGCATAGGGAACCTCGCAGACACTAGCCAGAATTCATAAACTGGGGGTTCTTCTGTTGTCTTATGGGGTGCGTCTTAAGAAGTAGTAGTAGTAGTTGTCGTTGTTTAAGGGGAGAAGATATCTTAGTCACCAGCCCTATGTGCCGTACACATGTGCCGGGTTGTCTGACTACACTGCCTTTGTAGTAGGACTACAGTAGTATATACGTGAAATTTAGAATGTGTGGGACGTCTATGAGTAGCCTGAAACTTGAGATAAATTTCCCTAGAATGAGTGTGAAAAACCTAGGGAAAATTTGAATTGGCTGCTGTTAGAGCCGAGACTCCATATTTTGGATATCCAAACAATGCAGCTACAATTTCCGCACTCGAAGATCACCAGACTACGGAATTGCATCGTACATTTTATTCAAATTAAAGAATTCCTCTCGGCTCACCGGAAGGCGGAGATAAATTTCACCGGACAAGGAAAAGTATTTCAAATTCAAAAAATTTGCTAATTGTTCTATACCTACAAAAGTATTCAGCATACGAGAAGCCCCATCTTCATATAATTTGCTAATCCCTTGGCGTAAGGGTGGGTTGTATCAAAAATTATTTTAGACTTGGAGGACTATTGACCATTTTAAACGGTTTTGATATATTGTCTATTAAGGGAGGTATTGATTTTGTTTTTCTTAAAATGCCATTTTTTCCACCCATTTGGCCAATGGTTGGTGCTATTCAAAAATCTTTACTTTCATAAGTTTTTGGCCTTTATCCGAAGAACAGTACGAACTTTGAATGGATTCGATTTTTCACATACTAAGAAAGTCATATCAAATCCACTGTGGACCTTCCTGCTCTGAAGCCATGTTTTTCTTCTCTCATCCCTCTTTCTATCCTTGTCCTAATTCTCCTTTCCAAAACTTTCTCAAACATCTTTGCACAATGACTTATCAGTGTTATTCCCCGATAGTTTCTGCATTCTGTTCTACTACCTTTCTTGAAGATCGGGACAATTATTCCCTTTTTTACAGTCCTCTGGGGTCTTCCATTATAGCTTTTGAGTCCAATTAAATGGTTTCGTTGTGCCATTTTTTTTGATTACCTATTTTTAATTTCTTTCTTACCTTAGCAATAATTTTGAAAGAATCTGGGCCATGTACGTTACTTACCCATCGCATTATTTGACTATTAGGCCATAGTTTTTAAGTCATTAGTAATAACAATTGCAATAACTTTTTGAATTAAGAAGTTTCATTGTGAACCGAGTGTACTGACAAAGAAAGAAGTAAAAATTATGTTCCTTGAATCAATTTTTTTAAATTTATTTGTAGTGTTATTATTTTTTTAGCATAACCGATTAATTTATTAAAAAAGTCAGATGAAGCCAGTTTTTTCCATGCCTTCTGAAGTACTCACGGCATCTAAAACTGGGCTAATTCTTAAAATTAGCTTTTTGTTAAAATACTTTCTTTAAGCCTTTTCTTTACAATCTCTGAAAAGAAACTCTTTTTCTGTATGAGATAGCTTACATATCTCGTGTAATACAGTAGCCGGAAAATAAGTTAGCATGGACGTGTATTTAAAGAAAAATAAATAATTTAATCACCGTATGTCGTGCGATTCGAAGATGTAAATCAGTAACTATCGTTTGATTAATTCCACGGGTTTTATTTTTAAAATATGTTCATACGGTGATCAGGATAAAGTATTGGTGGTCAGGGAAAATGCAGATCTTGGTCTTGTAACAACCCTGAAATTATTTTCTGTAGCTAATTTTTGTGTATCAAACTTTTTGGATTGATAATGATTTTTCTTATACTAGTCTAATTTTGAATTTAATGAGACAGATAGTGGTCTGAATCTAAACCTGCACTCTTAGCATCTTTCACATTGAGTATCTCCGTTGTAGACTGTCTGCTAATGGCAACATGGTCAAGTTGTTTCTCCCCTCAAACTGGATTTGGGGAAACCCAAGTAGTTTGTTTCCTAGGAAGTTTTTTGAAGAATGTAGATTTCAGGACTATGTTATGCTCTCTGCATAAACTAATGAGTCTTTCTCCATTTGTGTTGGTTCTTTTATGTGCGGGGAAATTGCCTACTATGGACCGATGTTGACGTTTAATTATAATTTTGATGGAATTTGGTCTAGGGTGTTTTATAGTTCTTGCCAAAAACAATTCGTTTGTTCTTTCTGGTCCTTTTTTTCTCATTAGTTGGTGTATGTGTATTAACAATAGTATAAACTTTGTTTACTGATTTAAATGATAGCAGGGATTATCTTTCATTAATGGATTTAAGTTAAACTCTAGTATTGAATATAATATGTTCTGATTTACAATGAACCCATTTCCAAATTGAGGTACATTTTTCATAAGTCTCTTCCAGGTTTTCCCTTGAATATTCTATATCCTAGGTGTTAGGCCCCTTAAAACAACAATTATCATCATCATCATCATCCATCAAATGGATGTTCATCAGTACAGGGTCATTCATATAAAGTAAGAACGGCGAGCGGCAGTTTTGTTATTCGTTGCTGCGGTGGCCTCGGCCGAGCTTGTGGCATGACATGGCCCCCTGCTGTACTGTTGAAAGCGTGCGCATAGTACATACGAGGGTGAAAATCCTTCAGTGCTGGTTTGGACTAAACGGCAATGATCCAAAACTTCACACTTGAATTCTTTGTAAAAGTCTATCGTAACGTTGGTACAGTGCGGTCGTGAATGATTTTCACTTTTTTCGAGAATTGAAGGTATGGTTGGGCGGCAACGCCTAGCCAGAAAGGAAAAACTTCAGGAGGCTGTCCAGACGTACCCACCTCAGTGGCGGCAGAATATTTTGCCGAGGGCAATGGAAAGCTGGTGTAACGATACGGCAAATATTTCAATCGTTTTGGCGATTATGTTGAGACATACGAATAAAACGAGCAAACATTTAGGGTAGTAATATCAGTTTGGTATGCCAATCTGTTATTTTCATACAGTCCATCGGAAATTGAAAAAAAAAAAATAGCCCTCGTATGCGCTCGCTTTCGACAGTACAGCAGGGGGCCGTGGCGCGCCACAAGCTCGGCCAAGGCCACCGCAGCAAAGAATAACAAAACTGCCGCTCGCCGTTCTTACTTAATATGAAAGATCCTGTATATCTAGTTTCTTGAAGAGCTATTATAATTTTTTTCTCTTTGATGAAATTTATTAGAGTGAGTTTTCCTGTTTTTAAGAGTGAATTGACATTAAAGGTAGCCAAAAGGTTTATGTTCTTGTGCTTAATTGTACTGGTGATTTGCTTAATGCTGTTTTCAAGATGACCCTTTTCATCCTTCGCATTCCCCAGAATCCGAGTGCCTACTTTTCATTTCCTTGTAAAATGGAGATTGTTTACTCCCTGGGGTAAAATCTCTTACAATGTGCATATCCATTGTTGATTGTTTGCTAGATTAAGGGAACAAGTCCCCTAAAAATTCTACTTGAGGTTGTTAGCTCCGAGGATGGGTTTTCAGCCGCACCTTGGTGAACAGACGCTGACCATCTTGCCGCTTGTTACAAGACAGACGCTAAATGGATTTATGTAGCTGACATCTAACTAAATGGTGGGGTAGATGCCTTTTATCGTATTCATCCCGGATACAGGGCCGTCCCGTCCGCCATTCATACTGTTCTATATATCATCTATTCCACTACCAATGCCGTTGAGGACTTCAACCCTGGCAAGGGCACCCTGACAAGGTGCTACCAGCCGGTCCAGCTGGACCTCTCTCTTTTTTTAAGAGTGTTTATCACTCACCGCTTTGTCCTAGCTTGTGACAGGCAGAGCCTGGCTTCCCAAACATTGGGCCTAGGTTGGCGGGTTTACATGAATTATTTATACACTTCATGAAACATTCGCACATGTTTGGAGGTGTAAATTACATGAATTATTTATACACTTAATAAAACACTTCTCACACGAATGGAGGTGTTAATTACATGAATTATTTATACACTTAATAAAACACTTCTCACATGAATGGGGGTGTTTTATGAAGTGTATAAATAATTCATGCAATTTATTTCAGGCACTAGAAAATTAATTGTAATTCCCCTCCCAATCAAATTTGGGCACTCTGGTGTTGACTGACTGAAAAGCTTCCATTAATAGATACTTGAAGGCAAGAGCACAGGGCAGGTGACCCTTAGGAACACCCATAACAACATGGGAGGAGACAATGATGCAGATTGGGGCCAGTCAAGGGAAGACTATGTAACAGCTCTGGGGTCTTGCCGGGGGAAAGAAAGAATTATAAAAGATCGACCCAAGGACATCCCCAAATGCTATGGTAGTGGCACAATGGGGGGAGAAGATTTCTCAGGAAGTGCCCAGATCAACTGTTAGCAATGTTCTTGTGAAATAAAAACGTCAGGAAAGCACTGAACCCTATCATCGCTCTGGTAGGTCTAAGATAACTTATAGTGACTGCCGAACCAATTGTCAATTCTGGTATTGCAGATGACATCCGTTGCAGGTCAGTGGCAGAACAATCCATCAAGAATCAATAGAACACGGTTTACATGGCAGCTGCTACCGATAAGCCACTGATCACAAGAACAAATGCGCAATGTCACTTGGGAGTGAAGCAGACAATGTTGCCATTTATTTGAGTGTATTGATTTGACAGTGAAATTTAGTGGAAGTCGTTTGATGGTCAGGGGCTGTTTTCCTGGTATGGACTCAGATCATTAGTTTTGGTCAAATGCAAAATAAACACAAGTATTTATGAAAATGTATTAAGACAATAGCATACATCTTACACTGTGTCAACGCTTTGAAATCGTACCTTTTTTGTATCAACATTATACTGTCCCTATCCACAAAGCAAGGACCATTTCGCTATGGTTGGAAGATTCATTGAATTTGCTGAACTGTCCTACTCAATGCCTTAACCTGAACCCCATTGAACATCTTTGGGATGAACTAGAGCGTCGATCGTGTGCCATATCAATTCGTCCAACGCGGCATCAAGTAGTAACCATGCTTTAGAAGAATGGAAACCTAGTACTCAGTGTATCAGAACTTCTTAAAAAGCCTTCCAAGAAAATTAAACCCTATATTAGTAGTAAAAGGAGGTTCTACATGCTGTTAGTTACCTTAGTTGCCTTAAGAATGAACAGCAGTGCGGTTTCTGGAAACTTTAGGCCACAGTGTATGTGCAGTAGCTGAGTTGTCGCTGTGCTAATATTTTCTGTAGTGGTTTTAATTTTTCTATATTACTTCTCCAATGCATACTTTAAACCCTGTAATAGTAGCAAGAGGAGGTTCTACATGCTGTTAGTTACCTGATTAATGCTTTAGGAATGAACAGCAGTGCGGTTTCTGGTAACTTTAGGCCACAGTGTATGTACAGTAGCCGAGTTGTCACTGTGCTAATATTTTCTGTAGTGGTTTTAATTTTTCTATTTTACTCTCCAATGCATACCTTGTTATTCACATCCTAACATTCTTTCTAAACATAATTTATGTTGTTCTTTTCTGTTGCAGCCTCCAATGTCACAAAGCCGGATCAAAGTTATCAAGGAGGCTTTCACAAAGCTGGATCGCACCCAAGATGGCTTCATCACGCTGGATGACCTGCGCAGCGTGTATAGTGTGAAGAGCAACCCTCGTTATATTAGCGGTGAAGAATCAGAGGAGCAGATCCTCATCAAGTTCCTCAACAGCTTCGAAGTGGATGAGAATTCCCGTGATGGCAAGGTTAGTGGGGTACATTTAAAATTGTCAAATTAAGGTGGGAAAATTGATTGAGGGTTCCATACCATAAATCACAATTTTCCTAATTACAGTGCACTCCCGTTAATTCGCTTTGCGGTTAATTCGCGGGTTTCTTAGTATATTTCTTTAAAGTAGTAATTCGTACACCCACTAATCATTATGCTAAATAAAATTCTCTCTTGTGTCATTTAAAAAGAATTTTAATGCGATATGCTGCGTGGAGACGAAATCATTGAAATTTGAGAAGACTGGACTTTGTTTCCTTGCTATGTAACAGTAGACCTACATGCACACTGCTACAAGAATTCTGAAAACTTGTAAACATACGAGCATGTTGCCGCGGGCGGTATAGCACAGAATCCGTTATCTTGGAAGCGGAGACAATGCAAGTGAATGCTCTTTCTCTCAGAACCTACCCTTCGTTTTGCCACAGCTGAAGCCCAAGGTCGCTGACCTGTGAATTGAGCAGGCTAGATGCGCGGCCAGTGAGCATATGGTATTGTATACAGTAGTCTATTGTAGTTGAGAAGTGTGCTTGGCGTGCGTACGTCTTTTCAGTGTTTTGAAGTCAGCTGCGAGAGTTTTCAATAGTAAATTGTGGTTATCAGTTTTCGATATGAGCGGTCGAAAAATGAAATACAAAAGGTTAAACGTCAGTGAAAAACTGAAAATTATAGAGAGGCTGGAGAGAGGCGAGAAGTCATCCAAGTTAGCCAGCGAGTTTGGTGTGGGTGAAACTACAGTGAGAGACATGAAAAAACGAAAGGAAACCCTCATTAAATTTTCTGCTAAGTGTGATCGTTCATCAACCCGGAAATCAATGAGAACATCAGGCTATGAAAATCTAGATGAAGCCATGATACGCTGGTTTAATCAAAACGAGCGGAAGGTATTCCTGTGTCCGGGCCAATGTGTGCGGAGCAAGCCAAACGTTTTCACATTGCCCTTGGCTTAGAAGGGGATTTTAAAGCATCTTCTGGCTGGCTTACGCGGTTTAAGAAACGCTACGGAATAAGGGAAATTGCGATTCACGGAGAGCGTCTTAGCACAGACACGAGTGGTGCTGAAAAGTTTGTACAGGAATTTCAATCATTCGTTGACAAAGAACAGCTTGACCTGAGACAGCTTTATAATGCAGACGAGACAGGGTTGTATTGGAAATGTTTACCATCCCGAACATTAGTAATGCAAAAAGAACAGCACGCCCCAGGCCGTAAAATATTGAAGGAAAGAATAACAATTATGGCGTGTGCTAACGCAAGTGGCGATCATAAATTAAAATTGTTAGCGATAGGGAAATCTAAAAAACCTTGTTGTTTTAAACAAGAAAATGCCCCTCTGCAGTACTACCATCAAAAGGCAGCGTGGATGGACACACAAATATTTAAGGACTGGTTTCACAATCATTTTGTAAAACAAGTGACGGCCTATTTAATTAAGCAGTCTTTGCCAATCAAAGCAGTGCTCTTAATTGACAATGCGCCTTCCCATCCACACGAAAGTGAATTTAGAGGTGATATTGTCGTCAAATTCCTTCCCCCTAATGTAACTTCTATTCTGCAACCTATGGACCAAGGCGTTATTGCTGCATTAAAGAAGAACTACCGGTCATCTTTGTTACAGCAATTGGTTGAGGAAAACATTGATATTCCAACATTTTGGAAGGACTTTAGTTTGTTGGATGCTCTTCATGCAGTCAACACGTCATGGGGGGAAAGTTACAGGCAATACGCTCGCACGGTCATGGAAATCTGTAGATTATTTGGAGAATTTTCCATTTTGAGTTCCGTATTGACTTTACAACTATCAAATGGGGTTTGTTTGTTCTCCGCCCAACCAATACCTTTAAATACTATAATATTCACAGTTTATTATTACTTGGACATGTTTCGGGCCAAACCTGGGCCCTTCTTCAGCCTTGAATAGTTTCCAAAAAATATATTAAAGACATGCATTTAAAAATATACAACACTCTTAAAATACTTAATACATAAAAACAACATTAAAATACTCATTTGGAAAGAGAATAAAAAAACATAAAGATAAAACATTTACGCTGTAAGTTTAAGTCTTAATTCTTTATATAATCTTAACCTCAAACAAAGAAATCTGCCAATGCTATAGTTTAGATTATTATCTTTGCAGTTGTCAAAAAGGGACAGCAAACTGAACAGGGGCATCTCCGCTCAAGCACTACATAAACCAAGAAGAATTCCTAGTTTTGCAAAGGCCAAAACATGTTAAGCCCTAGAATATCCAGCACAATTAGGTCACTAAAAGGACTTAATCAGCGGAACTCACAGGCATATTAGTTTTTCGTTCAGCAAAATGGTTACTTAACGCTATTTAACAACCAAAAAAATAGCAAACTTCATGAATATGTATAGATGAAGAAATGTTTTATCTTTGTTTTTTTATTCTCTTTCCAAATGAGTATTTTAATGTTGTTTTTATGTATTTATACCATTAAGTATTTTAAGAGTGTTGTATATTTTTAAATGCATGTCTTTAATATATTTTTTGGAAACTATTCAAGGCTGAAGAAGGGCCCAGGTTTGGCCCGAAACATGTCCAAGTAATAATAAACTGTGAATATTATAGTATTTAAAGGTATTGATTGGGCGGAGAACAAACAAACCCCATTTGATACATGGAAATCTGTTCTAGGCGAAGAGCAAGCGTTTGGCGGCTTCAGTGACGGCGATATTTCGGACGGGCAAACTAGCCTCGCTACGATGAAATCATTACTACAAAACCTGGATGAATGCCAAGATGCAGATGAAAATGACATTATTGAGTGGTTAGACGTCGATAAAGACGATTATGGTTTCAGACATGAAAGTGAAGAGGATATTGTACAGAATTTGACTGCCGGTAAGCAAGACGGAGATCCAGATGATATCGAGTGTGGGAGTGATGCAACGGAATTCCCGAAAGTTTCCCACAGCCAAGCTAGTGTCTCTATAGACACACTTCTCTCTTATGTAGAAAATCAAGATGAATTTTCATTCTCAGATATTGTTTTCTTGAGAAATGTACGAACCAAAATTAGAAAAAATGAACAATTATCTAAGAAACAAAAAGTGATGACGGATTTTTTCATTAAGCCTAGATATTAATATTGACATAATCTACATAGCATTTTGTAATTTTCCTCTAGTGTCTTACAATACAATGTGAAGTGTTATAATTATTTTTGCTTGTTTATAAAGTGCATTTTAATATTTTAACCAATGGTTTTGCATTTACAAGGCTTAACAAAACTTACTGCGGATAATTCGCGGGAGTTCGTGCATTAATTACCGCGAATTAGCGGGAGTGCAAAGACCCGTGCTGCTCCATCGCATTTAGTCATCTTATTACCAATCTAAATGAAATACCAATAGGAATTTAATAAATTTATTACAACTTAGTCAATAAAATTGAATTAATATACATAAATTAATATTAATAATGGAATATTACAAATAAGATTTCAGAAAGGCTTATGATAGTATACACAGACCTACTCTTTTAAAAATTCTCAGATCATAAGGCCTTCATCCTAAATTAACAAAAATTATTGAACTAACTTTAACTAACACAATTTCTAAGGTTAAGTTCAGGGGAGAAGTGTCAAGTGCTTTTCCAATAAAAACAGGCCTTATACAAGGTGACGGATTATCCCCACTACTTTTCAATGTGGCTCTCGATTACATCATGAAAATTTGGCAAAAAGAAAACTCACCTAAAATCAAAATTGGAGCAAACTCCTCAATAAGAACAAACTGCCTACGGTTTGCAGATGATTTAGCTCTCTTAGCCCTTGACATGGAAAAAGTTAGTGCTCAGATCACAAGTCTCCAGAAAATTGCATTAAAAATAGGTTTGCAAATATCCTCTGCTAAAACTGAGTTCATGCTAATGAAACCTCTTGACATAAAGGAAGTCATCATTAATGATCAAAAAATGAACATAGTTCTACAATTTAAATACCTTGGAGAAATCAGTATGCATGACTTAAGCGAAAAAACCTGGATAAATAGAACCAACTAAAAGGAAAAAGCACAATTTCTAACCTGGTCAACTTTTGACCAAAAAAAAAAAAAAATGCTGGTTCATAGGCACAAAGATCCAACACTACAAAACTGAAACGTTGCCCGAAGCCACTTATGCTTGCGAAACCTTGTTCCAAATTAAAAATGAAAGAAGAACTGATCAGCTCCTCAAAACTGAAAGAAGAATTATCAGAACCTGCATAAATAAAAAGTACCAGGTTGAAGGAGTCTGGAGAATCCTCTCCAATGAAACAGTCTATCGAGAGATTGACCCAGTTACCAGCTCGATGAAGAAGAAAAGGATCTCTTATTTCTTTCACATCCTACAATTACCAGTAAACAGGATTTTACGACAACTAGTGATTAGAAATCTGGGAAAGAAGACTGGAGGGCATTGCATCAAAGAAATTCAAGAGGATCTCAAAATAGTTTGACTCGAAATTACAGATGCAGAGAACAAGAATAAAATTACCATCCTTCTTTAAGAATCACAAATTTTCAGCAGAAATGATGCACAGACGGCCTGTAGATATTTCAGACGAATTAAGAACTCTGCGATCAGAACGAATGAAGAAGTACTGGGCAGATAAGAAGAATCAACAATACAACCTTCAAAGAAAAAGTGTACATGGAAAACTCAAGTGGTCCAATGTGGCCAATAAAGTTAATCATCATCAGCTCCTGCCGGGTTGGGGTATTCATGGCACTTCTCCACTTTCCTCTCTCCTTCCACCATTCTTCTTCCACGATCTTGTCCCAGTCCAGATTTCTTTTTCTTACGCTGTTCTTCACTGAATCAATCCACCTTGTTCTAGGTCTTCCTCTTGCTCTCTTACCCTTGCACTTCGTCTCCAGCATCTGTCTTGGTATTCTATTTTCCTCCATCCTCTTTACGTGTCCAAACCACCTTAGTTTATTCTTCTCAATTCTCTCATTTAGTTTTCCCATCCCAACTTCGTTCCTAACATCTTCATTCCTCACTCTGTCTTTCCTTGTCTTTCCTATCATACTTCTTAGGAATTTCATTTCACTGGCTTGGATTCTACTCTCTTGCCTGCTTGTCAGGGTCCAAGTCTCAGCTGCATAAGTTAATATGGGTACATAGTACACTTTATACATTACCTCCTTGCTTTTCCTTGGTACTTCCTTATCCCAAACAAGTTTTCTTACACTTTGATAGAATGCATTGCTCTGCTGTACCCTCCTGCCAATCTCCATGTCCAACCTACCAGTTGCATACCTGCCAACTTTTACGGTTTATCCGTAAAATTTACGGAAATTGCAGCATTTTACGGTTTTACGGATGAACGGTGTCATTTTACGATTTTGCGGACAAAAATTTGAAACGATAATTTACATTCGATAATACCGCCCACTTCCGTACAATCGATTGTTTGCGTGGGTCGAAGGCAAGTCCACGATAGTCGATAGCTCGTTCTTTGATATGATTCGTACTTTTAACCGTGTGATGGTTGTGTCGTCATTTGTAATTGAAGCCGGGATAACCGTTCTTCCATGTGTCGACAGGCTCTGCTTCGCATATTCTTTGTTCCGCTCCGTTCGCTCGTTGCGATTTAAACCATATTCTTTGACCACGTTAGTTGTTCATTGTTCGCGAAGTTGGCGTTCCTTGAATGTTTTCGTCTCTTAAGGTTATGGCATATTTTAATGAAGCGTTCGAGTTTTTGTGCTATAACTTCGTAGTTTCTTGTATTCCTTGGACTAATTACATTCGTTCCACGTGTGTGTGTGTGTTTTTCTACCATGTGCATATTCTTTCTTCACGAGGTTGGCGTCGTTTTCATTTAATGGCTTTGTGTGTCTTGACATGTTTTAATGAAGTGTTGGCAGTCTTTAAGTGTTTTATGTTATAATTTTATGTGACGTTCAGTGATCCAGGTTCCTTTCGATGTTTTAGTAGATATCGAGAATGAACAAATCCAACAAGAAACAGTACTTCCAGACATTTAAAGAATCATACTCTGTTGATTTTCCGTGCATACTAAAATCAAGAAAGGGAGAAAAATTTGCCTTTTGCACGGTATGTGGGTGTGATATTAATATTGCACATGGTGGAAAAAACGATTTAAGTAATCATGTGAAGTGCGGTAAACACATTAGTTATGTTAAATCGAAGGAAGATAGCAAGAAAATCAACACCTTTTTTGCTAAGTCTGGAAACGTTGACGGTGACGTAATTAGGGCCGAGTGTCTGTTTACTTCCTTTTTGGTGGAACACAATGTGCCCTTAAGTGCGGCTGATCATGCTGATGCTTTATTTAAGAAGATGTTTCCCACATCAGAAGTTGCAAAGAAATATAGTTGTGGTCGCACGAAAACGACATGTATTGTAAATAAAATGGCAAAAGATGCATCTTCTGAAGTTGTTAAGGCCTTCAGAACGGACCGGATACAGATAAATCCCTTTTCTTTTCATCAGTGAGAAACTACTTTTATACTGCCTGTGACTACATCATCAACAAGTTTCCACTCAAGGATGACGTGTTAAAGAATGCTCAAGTTGCTAGGTTAGACAAAATTGAAGATGCACAGTTATCTTCCATTCGTTTTTTCTTGGAAAAGTTTCCTATCATGTTATGCAAGGAAGAGAATGAAACTACAGATGAGGTGGTGAATGAGCTTCAGAGGCAGTGCACAGCTCTTCAGGTAGATGACACTTTCGCTGCACATCAAGATGCTGAAAGTGATTCCAGTTGGGCACGAATATCAAGAATTCGTGGAGCCGATGGACTTCTTAAGTATAACCGAATTTCTAGAGTATTGCTCTCTATTCTCACCATACCCCATAGCAATGCAGAATGTGAACGTTTTTTTTAGCCTTGTGAAGAAAAATAGAACACAGTTCAGGTCATCCATGTCCAATGAATCTCTGGAGTCTATTTCTATTTTGAAGACCAGGAGTTCTGGTCCCTGTTATGACAAAACATTTTCTCAAGACTGTTTGCAGGAAGCTAAAAAGGCCACAACCATGACTTAAAAGTCGAACTAGCATGTGATTTGCAGTGTGTATTATATTATTTCTTGCCTGTGTTACGTTAAACAAGTTTTATTGTTTAAAGCCTTTTTCAATTATCGTATATCAGCTTAATCTATCAAGGAAGTCCTGTTATGTCTGCTCCAAACCAATATTCACCACGCCTGCTGCTGATTAACATGGATTTCTTCTTGATTGTTATGTTCATCTACAAATCATGTAAGTAGATATGATTTCATTGAAGTATCTTGTTTAAAGCATGAATTATTGTATTTTGTAGCCCAGAAGTATTATTATTTTCGTCAAGCCGGGGTATGTCGAAAATCGTTATTTTTTTTGTCGCGCGTGAGTTTTACTGATAGCCCTTTTCAAAAGTTGGCAGGTATGCAGTTGACATCAATTCACTTCCTAGATATTTGAACGTGTCCACAATTACCAAACTCTGACTTCCAATTTTCACAGTGCCCTTTCCTTGTCTTTCCCCTCTTGTCATCACCATGGTCTTGCTTTTCTCTATACTGATTTTCAGGCCGTACTTCTGAATATTTTTCGTTCAGTGCATCTAGTTGTTTTTGCACTTCTTCGGTGTTCCTTCCCCAGACCACAATATCATCTGCAAATAAGAGTAACTTCATTTCTTTATGTCCATATGCTTCCTTTGTTTCCTTTACAATTTCATCCATCACCATTATGAACAAGAGAGGTGACAGCACACTCCCCTGTCTTAGTCCAATGGGGCGTGGTGGCGCAGCGGTCAAGCTGTATGCCTCTCACCAAGGCGGACCGGGTTCGATTCCCGGTCACTGCATGTGAGATTTTCGATGTGAAATGCCATGTCCTGTGGTTCGGATTCCACGTAAAACGGAGGTCCCGTGGCTTATGATCGCGAGATTAACGGTCACGTTAAACTACAAGCTTCCTTCCTTTTGTCTTAGTCCAGTCTTGTTCCTAAACCAATCTGTCTTTCCAACTGGGGTCAGTACCCTGTTAACACAGTTGTTGTACATTGCTTGCACCATTTCCAACATTTCTCTTCCCAGTCTCTTCTTAACCATGGTTTCCCATACCTTCTCTCTGGGGACACTATCATATGCCTTTTCTAGATCTATGAAAGTCATGATCGAATCCTCTCCATATTCCCAGTTCTTTTCCATCACCTGCCTCAAGCTAAAGATTGGGTCCACTGTGGATCTTCCACTCCTGAAGCCATACTGTTCCTCTTGCAACTCTCCTTCCACCTTTCTTCTCATTCTTCTTTCTAATATCCTTCCCAGTATTTTTACTATCTGTGATAAGAGGGTGATCCCTCTATAGTTATCACACGCCTTCTTGTCCCCCTTCTTAAACACTGGTATTATTAGCCCTTTCTCCCAGTCTTCTGGTATACATTTCCGTTTCCACACACACTTTAGCAGTCGATTCAACCATTGCATACCAACAGGTCCAGCAGCCTTTATCATTTCTACACTGATTTCATCCACCCCTGTTGCTTTTCCCATGTTCATTTTCTGTACTGTTAATTCCACCTCCAGCATTGTTATATCATCTTCTGTTATAGAGTCGTCAGGTTGTGTCATTTCCATCTCACCAGTACAATTGCTCATATTCAATAGCTTATCGAAATACTCCTTCCATCGTCCCTTTATCTCTTCTGGGTGTGTTAACAACTCTCCATCTTCCTTTTTCACCAACTTTGTGGTAACTCTTTCTTTCCTCTTACTTAGAAGCCCATACAGCATCCTTTTACTGCCAGTTACATCTGTTTCCATTCTTCGTGTAAATTCTTCCCAACTTTTCTTCTTTTCTTCTCCTACCACTTTCTTACACCTCCGTTTGCTGTCGTGATACTTCCTTTTGCTTTCTTCTGTTTGATCTCGGTTCCATTCTTTCCATGCAGACTTCTTTTCTTTCACTGCTTTCCTCACTTCCTCATTCTACCACAAGCACTCTCTGCTGCACCAACAAATGCCTTTTTAAAGTGGGACCTTTCCTCTTCTATGTTTTCCACTTCAGTAACTGGGATTTGTTGCTTCAATCTCTCCTGGAAATCTTCCTGTACAGTTTTGTCTTTCAATTTCCATACTTTTATTTTGCTTTCTCTGATCTCCTTTAGGTTTTCCAATTTTGCCACAGCTCTATGGTCCCCATCAAATGCTTCTCCTGGTAAAGCTGTCACATCTATCAGCTTTCTGCGATTAGTCCTTTCCACCAGAAAGTAGTCGATTACTGATTTTGTTCTTCTATCGCCCCAACCATATCTCGTAATTTTCCTGCTGTTTTTCTTCCGAAACCATGAATTACCCACCATCAGTCCATTCCGTTCACTAAAGTTTACAAGTTCCTCTCCTTCCCGGTTCTTTTTCCCATATCCATATGGTCCAGTGACTTCTTCCTTTCCTTGTCTCTCGTTTCCGACTTGTGCATTCATATCTCCCATGATCACCACTTCTACATCTGAAATTACTCTTTCTACACCCTCCAGGAATACTTCAATATCTTCTTCTCTGTTTCCAGTCTGTGGTGCATACAGTTGTATGAAGTCCATCACGTCATTTTTCATCTTCATTCTAATTTTCATTATTCTGTCACTCACACACTCGACCACTTCAACATACTCCTCCAGTTGTTTCGAGGTTATCAGTCCCATGCCATTTTCTTGCCTCTTGGCCACCACTCCAGTATAATGTATATCCTTTCCTCAATTTCTTCCTTCCTTTACCTTTCCATTTCACTTCACTCAGCCCCATCAATCCAACATTCTCCCTCTCCATGAAGTCTACCACCTCCTCCACCTTGCCTGTCAGGGTCACGACATTCATGATTCCCACTTTCATTTCAGTTACTGGTCGCCCATTTCTCGCAGTTCCCCCAGTACCAAAAGAACTGCGCGTCGCCTGCAGGGTACGCCCTAACCTTCTCCTAATCATTTGAAGTGCCATTTCCATTTTAGGCTATTATTACGATGGGGTCGCCACTCCCAAAGGCATTTTATGAAGCTACTGCCAGCTATTATACAGGCCGCCCCTAACATGGGAAACAGACGCCCTTGCAGCCGCCCCTAACCTGGGAAACAGACGCTGCCGATTGATGCTGTACTCGTACTATTCCCTGAGTACTGGGTTGCCTCTTCCGCAATCTCCACCGTTCCGAAGTCCATCTTCTCCGCTGCAGATTCCGTTGAGGTCTTCGCTCGTAACCCTGTGCACGGGGCCTATGTTATACCCTATAGGACTGGGTCCTCACCAGAACTTAGCCGGTACTGTAGTTCCATGGTATATTACAGCACCGTTGCCCACCCCCGCGACGTGGACGCGCCTGGCAAGAATTATCCATGTAGCCAATTATATTTGCCTCATGGACCGGGTTAAGGATCTGTCTAAATCCAGCCTCAAAGTTGTTAATAATAATGATTAATATTATTATACATTCTTTAATTCAATTTTATTGACTAAATTTATAACACCTTAGTCAATAAAATTGAATTAATATACATTCTTTAATTCAATTTTATTGACTAAATTTATTACACCCTAGTCAATAAAATTGAATTAATATACATTCTTTAATTCCAATTTTATTGACTAAGGTGTAATAAAGGTCATACTATTCTTCGGATAGAGGCCAAAAATTTATGTTTGTAAAGTTTTTTCATAGCACCAACCATTGATCGAAGGGGTGGGAAAAAGTGGGATTTTAGGGCAACAAAAATCATATCTCTCTTAATTGGCACAATATCAAAACCGTATGAAATGGTCAATACTCCCCTAATAATTACCTAAAACTTTTCTCTGAGAGAATTTTTGATGTGACCCACCGATACGCCAAGGGATGAGCAAAATTATTTTGGAATTATGAGAAAATGAGAAGAGCCAGCGGAGGTTGCCATGGCAACACCGGCTCACATGATCACATTCAGATTTCCATCTGCTTCTATGGGAGATGCAATTTTGCGTGAAGAAGTAACAGACCGTTAGATAGTTAAGATATCGGTGTCGAAACCTTGCATAAGAACTGTGTGACCACCAGTATAAAATTATACTCCAAATGATGGAAAAGTTAGTCCCCATTATTTATATATAATCACTTTCTTGTGGGCATGATAAATACCACAATTTTGCATCACTCAATTAAAACTTTATACATAATATATATCCCTTTAAATTCTCGGTCGAGTTCGTAAATGGGCAAGATCGGACCAAGGGGGTGAATATGGGGGGCCTTTTGTTATATATAATACATTATATATCTATATCACTTTCTTGGGGACACGATAACTACCACAATTTTGCACCATTCACTTTAAAATGTACCGGTATACATAATATATATCTCGGTAGACTTTGTTAATGGCCAAAATCGGACCAAGGGTGTGCAAATGGGGGGGCCTTTTTCGAAAAAGTGAAATATTGCTATAACTCTCTTAATATGTGAAATATCGAATCGATTCAAAGTTCATACTGTGTGTCGGATTTATGTTAGTCAAGTTTTTTTTTAATACCACCAACCATTAACCAAAGGGGTGAAACAAAAATCATATCTCTCTTAATAGGCGCAATATCAAAACCGTTTAAAACGGTCAGTACTCCTCTAATAATTACCTAAAACGTTTGTCTAAAAGAATTTCTGACATGACCCACCGATACGATCCCTTAGTTTACCTGGTGAAATCTACTTCCGGCATGCCGAGAGGGATTTTTTAATATGAAAAGCATGGCCAAGGTCAGATGGGGTGGTAGTAATAAGACCTTACTAAGTTTCATTGAAATTGCTAGTCATTTGGAATTTATTTGGAGAGAGACATACAGGTGCACACACTAAAGTGATCTCATAGACAGGATTGGTGCCTGTACAGCTCTTCCTATCTTAATGAAAATTTGAGGTATGTTATATTTTACAGGGCACAGGATAGCCTGTTTTTATTTTAATTTTAAAAGCTAAGGTGTATGCTTCACAAAAATTGAACTCAAACTCCTCAGCCATTGGAGTTACGAAGTGTGATTAGTGCCAAATCTCTCAGTTGTCTATATTAGGTAGTTCAGTCATGTTCGGAACCATCCTGGCATTTGCCTGGAGTAGAAATGGGATACTACAGGAAACCACTTCTAGAATGGCCGAGATGGGAATTGAATCTTCTCAGTTTTGCCTCACGACAGAGTGTATCCTGTTCCAGCCCTCAGACCAGAATTACATTTCCTGGTAGAGCCAGGGATCGAATCCCACCCAGCCCTTTCAGCAAATGGCCCATATATAAAATAAACAGTAGTGTTGAAAGATTACAGCCTTGCCTCACTCATAGCAGGTTTCCCGTGATACCGTAATCCCTCAGGACGTTCAGCATCTTTTACCCTCGCACTCTTGTACGCCTTCTCTAGATTTGCAAAACACAATCAAAACTGTGTATTCCTCTTGTAGCATTTCTCAAGAACTTAGCTCATATCCTCGTTTTAGTCTTTAAAGCCATCCATCTTAAGGTATGATTTGGAACCTTGCCGTCGTGGTCTACCGCTCCACATGTATTTAGATGGGAAACCTTTTGAACAGCACCACATGTGAGCGAGGCTGCCCAGCCATGTCATGCTTGCAGCTCTGCCACGCCACACATGCCTTGTCAGAAAATGTATTTTTCGATGTCAGATGACGAAAAATCCGGAGTTTGTATCAAAATATTGAGTTTTATATGATGCAAAAATGGCAGTTTATAAAGACTCAGTAAAGCAGACCTTGAAACTGTGAACCAACATAATGATTATCACTAACCGCAGTATTACTAAACTTTTTTGGTGGGAGCCTATTCATTTCCGCGTTGTAGATGGCATTAAATCCTCAGCAACCAACCTTAACCCTAGAACCGGCAATGTGAAATTCTAGTCAAAGGACCGGTTCGGGGTACGTCCCCTCAGCCGTTTTCCGTCAACTTTACCCTGGATGATACACTTCTCCATGCCATCTCGCCGGATGACATGGCGAAAAATTTCAACATTTGCCTTTGGATGTTTAGGAGTAAGCGTGCTTTAGGAGCAATCCTTAGCTCCTTCAGAATTGATTCATTTGTCCTTCTTGCTACCCAACAATATTCATAGCATTCTTCGATAACACGTCATCTCGAAGGCTTTGATTCTCCTACGGCATGCAGCATTTATGGTCCAGGACTCTGGAGCCATACATGACGATAGGAAATACCAAAGCTTGAACCGGTCGCTTCTTTGTATCCTTGGTGATATGATGATCTCTCCATATTCTTGTTAGACTAGACAGTGCTTTCTTGGCCATACCTATTCTTCTTTTAATTTCTCCTTCACAGTTTCCCTTAGTGGAAATGCAAACTCCTAGGTAGACTATTTCTTCCCTGAGATCGATATCTAGTATTAGCTGGAAGGGATGAGGTAATGCACGTTGTCTGTCCACTACCATCAAGTAACACTTCGTTCGGTTTAGTGTAAGGTCTGCTTCTTCACTGAACCTCTCAGTGCGTTGTAAAAGTTCTGCAGCTCTTCCTCCGAACTAGCCAACTGCATAGTATCATCTGCGTAGCGTAGGTTGGAGATTGTCTTGCCGCCTCTTTGAACCCCACCTTTCCAATCCTCGGTGGCTTTTCTGATGATCAATTTCCCATAGATGTTGAATAGGAGTGGTGACAAAACACATCCCTGTCTGACGCCTTTTCCGACCTTAAAGGGTTCTGATAACTTCCCATCTATTCTAACGTATGCCTTGTTGTTATATATTGATTTCATCAGTTGTATAAGATGACTTGGTACTGCCATATCCTCAAGTACTTGCCAAAGATGGTCCCAGTTAACATTATCGAAAGCTTTAGTGCAATCAAGGTAACAGAATATTGCAGGCACATTAAACTCTTAGAATTTCTCTATCATTTGCCGCACGTTTATTATCTGTTCTCTAGTTCCTCTTCCTGGAACGAAGCCTGCTTGCTCTGGGGGTATTTGTGGAAGGAGATAGTACTTAAAGCGCCCTTGTATAACATATAACATAACCTTGCAGGAGTGGTTTATTAGCGAGATGGTTCTATAATTTGCACAATGTTGTTTTGATCCCTTTTTGTGTAAAGGGATATATACTGATTTGGCCAGTTGCAAGTGATCCATATTTTGTTGCAGATCTGTAGCAATATGTCAATCCCGCGTTCCCCTGCTGCTTTTATCATTTCTGTCAGTATTCCATCTGACCCAGCTGATTTGTTATTATAGCAAGGCTCCGTAAAGCCGCCTCCACTTCACACTTTAAGACCTACGGTTCTCTCTTTTGTTCTGCCTTCTCTGAACCACCGGTATTACGATCTGCATTGCATTCCATCAGGGTTGCGCAATACTGACGCCATCTATTTATAATCTCTTCAGTGTCGGTCAATAATCTACCTGCACTATCTTCGATTGGTAAATGGCATGGTTTGAGGTTACTTGTCAAGAGTTTTACCTTTCTGAATTGATCTGTGTTCATTCTGGTTCATATGGGCTTTGGCCTACTCACAGAGGGATGCGATATAAGCATTCTTGTCGTCATATAATGCTTTATTAATTTCTTTTGTCATCTGGTTATACCTCTCGAGATTGTTGACGTTAAATATTCCACTGGCTTTGATGTCCTATCGTTCATTAATTTTACGCCCATGTATGATTGGATACCCATGGTTTCTTTGGCTTTTCTTTTTCCGGTTTATGATTTACGGCTGCTTCCTCCAGATTGATCTTAATGATATTCCAGAGCTCCTCCGCGGTAACATTACGTATATATTCGTGGGAGATTCCGTTCATTGCTCTTGACACTTTATTGCGATCTGTTCCTCACATGTGTAGCTTTAGGAACTTTCCTTATCTGAGGCTGATTTCTGCAACTAAGGCATTATGATCGCTTCCACAGACCATTCCGGATATATTTTGACATCTTTTATTGAGGTTTTCCATCTTGCTAAAATGAGTACATAATCTATTTGGTTCTTTGAATGACCGTCCGTTGATCTCCAAGTGAAGAGGCGGCGGGGATGGTGTTGGAAATGTATAACTTATTCTCTATACAAAACTCTAGAAGCATTTCTCCTCGCGAGTTTCTAGTTCCTAAACCGTGTTTACCAACCAAATTTTTAAGATGCTCATCGGCCAAGGTGGCTCCAACTTTGGCGTTCAAGTCCCCTAGTATTATAAGCATCTCTCTGTTCGGTATTTTTTCTATTGTTCCCGTTAATTCTGGATAGAAGATAAGTGATAGAGTATAAATATCCACTGAATCTAAATTAAATGTAAGTGAGCAGAATCTGATGATGTTCGTGTGACAAACTAGACTAGTCGTCCCCCATTTATGTAAGAAGAGTATAAATAATTTATGTAATTTATTTCAGGCACTAGGAAATGAATTGTAACAACCTGCCCAATCTAAATGGGCACACTCATGTTGGCTGACTGAAAAACGTCTACTAATAGATCCTCTAACATTTCTTTCATCCTTCATTTACTCCTCTCATGACATTGGCATCATGAAGAGCATCTGGCTGTAAAAGCCATTCATCACATAGTACTCATCTCATCCATAACCCTGCAGGAATGGCAATAATAATGGATTTGAAGTAGTAGTGTTGTAATTGTTGTTTAGTGCTAAATGAAAATGCATTTATTAAAGTTGAACTCGTCCTTAACTTGATATAATTGATTGTTTCAGGTCACAGAGGAAGAATTCATAAATTATTACTCTGCCATCAGTGCATCAATTGACCATGATGCTTATTTCGATCTTATGATGCGTCAGTCCTACAAACTGTAACTACTTTCCACTCTGATATATTAAGAGTATTTAAAAAGTGTTCGGATTTCTAAATAGGACTGTACTTTTATTCTTAATTTTTTTTTTAATGAGCTACATAAAAAGGAAGTATTTTTCCATTGGTTAAGGAGTGGCTGTTACAGCACAAAGTCCAGTGATACCATGATACATTGTGTTAGGGTGTGTGAATAGTCATCAGATAGGCCTAAAGATGTATTCAGATTTTGCCATTGGTCCAAAATAGACTTGAAACAGAGAATTGATATGGGAAATATTTTTAGGCTAATATGTTTGTCTTGAGGTTATCTGCCTAAAGAAAAGGTTATTGCACAGTATTAAACTACCCCGATATAACCCAATCAAGATATTAGAGCAGATGGTTGTACTGATACAAAATGAGTTATAAAAACTGATTTCTTTGAACTGTTCCAGTGGCTGAACCAAGTAGGCTAGAGATCTAGAATGCAAATAATATCAGCAATGATTTTAGTTTTAACTCGTGCGTCACCACAAAGTTAGTCTTGGCAAACGCCCATTATCCAGCAATTTACCAGGCTCTCTTCTATCAATTAAACTGTTAGAAACAATTAGTAATTAATAGAGAAGTGCTATGTTGATACATTCTCTGGATGATTTTAGTGTTCAGTCGCCTATGACAATCCTCCCTGTTGCCACCACCACCACCTCCATCATCAGTTGTGTTCAATGTGGAGCCAGCGCTCTGTACTATTGGCCTTCATCACACTTTTCCTTGGAAAAGACTACAGTTGTACCATAAGTTTCAACTCCTGTTGACCTTGATGCATAACGTCTTGTGACGCCGCTTGGAGTTGTTTGAGCATAGTATGCTGTATTGGAGGATACTCAAAAGATGTCAATTTTTGAATACCAGGCCATACTCATCCCATCAGTTTCTGAAGATCCATTTCAGACAAACCTGCACATCATCGTCCTAAGGCTTTCGTTGTGGATCTCCCCACATGATACCGGTACCTAGGCTTCTGGTACTGTTCAGCTATGCCAGAACAACTAAACATCCCAGAGTGAATTTACGGTTCATTTAGTGACTTACGACTTGGCACAACATGCTCTCAATGCTAACAGTCACAACATGTGTGGTGCATGCACTAGAATCCTGGGACACTTCATTTATTGGGGACCCAGCTTAACCAATAATTTGCAAGCATCAGTTGCTTGACCTTCCATAGACTTGAGATCGTCATGTTATATCTTGATCTTATTATATCATGACCAGAACTAGAAAGCTTCAGTGGCTATTTCGGGTTGGAAAAGGTGCTTGGATAGTAATCAATACAGATCCACTGAAGCTATCTCTGGAGATTTGCCAACATGAGACAGATACTAGTTGTCATACTAGTCACCTGTTCCATATATATTATTTTCAAGCTCTAGGAATGGGAGCTGTTCAAACAAATCTATGTTTTTATGAATTAAAATTTATCATCATCCAGCCATTGCCTACACACTCATTTTTATGTATTAGCCAAATTCACTACTTCAAAATCTGCCGTATATTTACTCCGTTGCAGACAAAACCATATTCGATTTCTCTCCTGTAAAAAATCTGATGATGATTTAAGATCTCGTAGGCAACAATCCATGTAAGGTCTGTAAGGAAGCATCAACAAGCTCTACCTCTCTGAACTGTTTTCATATCTTGATAGGGTTATAGCCACTTACAGTCACATCGACATACAAGGTCAATAAGGGATTTTTCATTCATTTAATTTTCCCAGGGAGCTTCCAACAATGATTTGCAAGCATCAAATGCTTGACCTCCCATAGGTTTAAGATTATACCATAGGGGCAGATGACCTCATAGTTCCGCCCCTTAAAACAACAATAACTAACCATATACCACTAGTCAGTCATTTTTAATGAAATATGAATGTCATTTAAGTTCATGATATAAACTCTCTGAAAAAAAAAAACACCATCTAAATTATTTATACTTTCCTTTTATTTATTTTTTAATCTCAGATTTTAAAATTATCATGCCGCCTGTTAATGTCCCTTCTCACTAGTGTAGTTTCCTTCCTCTTCCATAGTTAAGCATCAGAAGCTCTTGCCCACTCATATTAAGATGTGCATTACAGTAATGTGTTTTTGTCACATTCTTATCACAATGTTGTAACATTTTATTGTTTTTAGCATTGTAAGTAAGCCAATTCTACATAATAGCACTGGCGGTGGCTATGATTGCTCTTAATATGGGCAACTATTGCTTCTGATTCCATAGTTCAGAGTCAGAAGCTTATATTGCCAACTAAGTAACGATGGCAGGTTTAAAAAAAAAACAGGCAACAAAAACAGGGGGAATTCATTTTATTTACAATAATTTTGTGGTTATTTATATTCATTGTTCTATCGTGTGAAATGAGATGAATTTCAAACATTTCACGGTAACAACACCTCAACATATCATGTACTGTGTACGAATAACAAAATACTCTTGAGGTCAAGTAATCTGCTGGTATCATCATGAAACATAAATCAAAGTCTCTAGTTATACTAAATATTAATTTTACCACACCGTCCACTAAGAAAGATTTTTCTTTCAAATTAAATTGCTGTACTGCATTTGCACTTTCATTTAGTTTCTATAGATGATCTGTTGATAGTGTCGTGAAACTAAGGTCTTCAGTGAATAACATGAGTGGGTCAATTAATTTGCAAGAGTTTTGAATCATTTTAGCTTGGCAATGTTGGTTTAAGCTGATGTGTTATGAAGTGTGATTAATATTTCATTCATCGTTAAGAAATTGTATTTTACAATGAAAATAGGTTCTGTTCCTATTTCTTGTGAATATTAAGTAATATTATTTCTAGATATACTGTATTGTGAATATTCTAATGATGTATGCAACTTGTTTCCTCACATGTATTAATTATTGTTAAGGAAATAAAAAAAGATTCTTTTCTATTTGTGTAACTTATTTTTCAATCAGCATGTCGCCAAACCACAGTTGTGTGACAACATATGGAAAGGAACCGGGAGTCAGGTATTTAATATTGCATATCATCTAGAAAAGCAAACTTGGAACTTACAACTGAGAAAAAACGACAAAAATAAACTTAAATTAAACAATAAAAGGACTAATTTTCATTTGAGAAAACCTCAATCCATTGGATTTGATTGCAGAGTGGTTTAACCTATGAACTTCTTCTATGAAATAACAGACTAGATATTCCAATCTTTTCTCAAGTTTGATGCAAACATTGATCTCGTACATACCATTAGTAAATAAGTAATTTTTCAATTTTATTTTATTAATGACAACAGATTTTTAATGATATTTTTATGGTAACATATTTTTTCATGTTGAACCTCAACAGTAATTAGCAATATTGTATTACATATATAGGTTTTCGAGTTTCATTCAATTTGTAACAGATCTGATTTTTTTTATTATTATTATTATTATTATTTTTTATTCAAGAATTTTCACAACTTCTTGATCAAGGAAATAAGCATTCTCATCACTCAAAATAGACAATTTCTTTGTTTATAGGTTTAATATTAGTTTGTCAGGTTTTATTTTACATTTTAGAAGGTAATTCAACAGCGTTTTTTACTTTTTATAGTGATCATTTTATTTTTAGATTGATTCACTAAGATGCTCTTAGTTTTATTTTCACTTCATTTTAAATATCAACATCATTAGCTGAAGATGATTACAAGTTAATCGAAACTGGTGCTATCAATAAACAGTAGTTAAGTTTTAATTTGAGTATTGACTAGGTGGAAATAAAAACATTTTATCTAATTTTAGGTGTTTTAATTAAATGATGATGGTTCTTGTTTTTGTTTTGACCTTCTGTGTGGGTTGTTTTTTAAGGCAAACATGCATAATATTTGAAGATTTGTCAGTTTCCAATTAAAACAGAAATATCACCTTAATGAAAGCTGGGGTCTACTGTAGTACCTTTTCATATGCATGTACTTTATTTGATACCACAAGGAAGCTCAGTCAGACATGTATGTCACTCGAGCAAAGCATGAGCATAGTCTTGATGACAATTTTGAATCAATGTTAAGGAAAGTACATACTGGAATTATATAAATATATACAATGAATTGCAGCCAATGGCCATAGCTGGGTATCGTAATTGAATGCCCATAGGCTCCCAGCAAGTTCAATTTCAAGTAGTTCTAACTTGGCTACCAGATGCCACTGTTACCGACATTTAGCGGTGAACATTGGATCTTGATCCCACAAAGGTCAACCATGAACTGATACAAAACTGTACTTGGTAAGATTCTGTCGCTTCTGGGAGGGTTGGTGTTAGAGGACTGTATCAGTAAAGGTAGCTTTGATGCCACTTTTCAGTGTTGCCTTATTAACAATTAATATTGTTGCTTTCAGTCGGTCAACACAAAATCATTCACTGGAATATGTGAAAAATAACCTGTAGTAAATTACATGTGATTACATATATTGTTACCGACTATAGAATAAGGTGGAGAAGAAGAAGAAATGTTTCGCTCATCAAGCGATGCCCTCCAAAAACAAAATACTAGAAAACCAGACAGAAAACATTGCAAGCGTGGAAATTATTACTGATAAATATTAAGGCCTTAAGCACCGAAAAAAGAACTATTTTAATGGTTGCAAAACTTAGAAATGACTATCCCTTCAACAAAAACAGTGTTCCACCCCCAACCTAATCTATGAAGGTGTAGCTACTGTTGCTGTAATGTACTTAAGCAGTAAGCCCTAAAACAGGCTGTTCCAGCTGAGCTACTTGCCAGTGAGCAGATGAGTACTCACCGCCTTGCGTGAGTAAACATGCAATACAGCTCTGCTGTGGGGGCTGCCGTCACTGGGCGGTGGATACATCAAGACTGGCAAGAAGCGCATGGACTTGTGTTATGACCTTCGCCCAGTGACGTATTGGCTTTGACCCCTAGTCCCTCTCCAACCGTGCTCCGAGCATCACTGCTGGGTACTCGCGTGTGCGCATACTCAAACTCGTGGATTTGGAACAGCCTGCCTTAAAACTACAGTATTGTAATCTATTGTTTGGAAATGAACTACTAGTACTCTGTTATGATGATTAAACTACAACAAAAAATGTTGTTTGTCTACTACTTAACTAATGTGTTCAAAGATCTACTCTTGATACTACCTGAAGTTGTGGAATATCCACAGGCTGCTCAGATAACCAGTTTACGTATGAGCTTTAGTATATTTAATTAATCTTAGTTCTTTGAATTTAAGTAACTGTCATAAAAGCATGTATCTCTTGAAAAGTTTTCTCCACTGTGACGTCACACCAGTGAGTAGCTTCTCGCAATTGGCGGATGGCGCTACTTTATTACTCATTTGCATCCGTACCATTGTGCATCCATATTGACTTACAGTATTTACTATTTACAAAGTAGTTAAAAATAAAGTACAGTAGGGTGTCAATAATCCAAACGCCCGCTTTAAACATGTGTACTGTATTTTGCACGGCACTGTGAGAGAACAATGACCTTGGGAGTGTCTGTTTTAAACCATCCACTCCCCTTCCCCTCAGCGGGCCAGTCTGTTTTTAACCCTGTCAGTTCAGGTGCGTCACTTGTTCAGTGGTGTAGTTATAGTTGCAGGTTGTGGTTCGTAGTGTGTACATAATTTGAATTTTAATTACAGTACTGTGTGTGTGCCTTGTACAGTGTCTTATTATGGCATCATCAGGGACACTGAAGAGGAAACATAAATTTCTAACTATAGAAACCAAACTCGAAATATTAATAGTTTAGTGCTTTTCAGTTTAGTGCTTGTTTACTAAGGCAACACTGAAAAAATGGCTTCAAACTCCACAATGTCGAAATATTAAATAAACTTGAAAGAGGTGAAAGTGGCTCGTCTTTGTCAAAACATCATGGAGTGGGTAAAGCTGCCATCTCTGTCCTTAAAAAGAAAAAAGTTAACATTCTGACTTTTCCTTCTAAGTTAGATTCAGATGATGGGTCTAAAGCAGTGGTTCTTACTTAACTGGTCGAGTGCCTCGGGAGTGGTCCACGGGAGAAAAGCGTCCACCAGCACATATAAAAAGTGGCCAATAAATGGGGATTTCGAAAACGATGTGCGTTGAACGAGAATCGTCTGAATGTATTCGTGGCGATGAGTATCAGGTTTTGAATTGAAATATCTTTAAAATAAGTTTTATTAAGGAAGGGTTACAACTGATAAGGTGTATTGGGGGGAAGGGGGGAGGGGGTGGTCTGTACATGATTCAATTTCACGCCGAGTGGTCTGTTGACTTCTACGAGTTCAGAACCACTGGTCTAAAGTCAGAAAAACAACAAGAACCACAAATGACAGTTCACTAGGAGATGGTGTTTTTATGGTTTTCTCAGAGGCGAAGTTTAGGGGAACCTTTGATCTATGAAAAAGTACATTATGTAAGTTTATAACTTGAATTTCTAGGTTATGTTCAAAAATCAGCACCTACCCCAGTCCCAATTAGTTCGGATTTTCGACGCTCTACTGTGTTGTTAAGGCTGACAATATAGGTCTACTTTGTAGATAATATGAAAAAGAAAATCCACAACCTGCTTCCAGTCTCCGACCGGGTCTGGAATGAATGAAGCCCCCCATCTAGTGGCGAGGATATGAACTGTGCCGGCTGCCGAGGCCTGACGCACTCCTCTGGGGCAATGATTAAATGAATGACAGATGAAATGAAATGATAGTGGAGATTGTTGCTGGAATGAAATGTTGACAGGGAAAACCGGAGTACCCGGAGAAAAACCTGTCTGCCTCTGTTTTGTCCAGCACAGATCTCACATGGAGTGACCGGGATTTGAACCACGGACTCAGCGGTGAGAGGCCGCCGTGCTGCCGCCTAAGCCACGGAGGCTTCAACTTTGTAGATAATATACACCTTACTATTATATTTACCTAGGTCACACACATAGAAGTGAACTATTTTTTTCCTCCCAAGATTGTGATGGATGGATAAAGCAAAGAAGATATGAAAAGTAGGTTGGCTCAGGCAAGGAAAGCATTTCTTCAAAAAAGGAATCTTGTGGTGTTTGAAGCCATATTTTCAATGTTGCCTTAGTAAACAAGAGTTTAGTGCTTTTCAGTCGGTCAACACGAATGTACCCAAAAGAGATGGGTTATGCCCTAATCCTGAAATAAATTACATGAGATTAGTAAAACACTAGGATGACCAGTTTCGATCGTCAAGCGATCATCATCATATCCATTACACTTAGGCTACAAAATCTATGTTTGAAATACAGGTGAAAATATTTACAATATGTACAATTATTTAGTTGCAGTATTGGTACTGCAACTGTCAGTGTATGCTAAATGCAAAAATGGTAAATGGTGATAGCTATCCGTAGATTGTACTTTAGAGAGATTATATGGTTGTAAACTATGGTTAAACTATAAAATTTTAGGCTAACTACTTATCTGATTGTCTTCCGTACAACAGCTACTCGCAGTTTTCGTGCTCACTGGAACTCACTGTGCGGTCGACTGCGGTGGTTATCTTAACGACTGGTTTTTCCCTGCTTTCTCCCCCCTGCCCCTACGTGCTGTGGGGAGTGATAGTGATGTGTTTATGCGAGGTGTTGCCAACCTAGATAAGATGTATGTTATTGAATGAGGTGGGTCTACAACTATTAAAGACCGTGGATTAGCCCTCGCCACGCGTGGAGCATAACCCATTCGAACTAAGCGTTGACGGTCTTATGAGGACGTCCCGGCACCTTTAATACTGCCGCGAATATGGGCCTTGGTTTATTGCAGAAGAAAAGTACATCGTACACCTGATCCAGATAACATTTACCTATTAAAAAACCCCTAATTTCTCCCCTTTTTTTTATCTAGCTTGGCTGTGTCGCTAAATTGTGTTTTGTTTCCGACAGGGTGTGTTTTTTTAGTAGCGTGAAGAGGGGTGAGCTCTCCATGAACGTGTGTTCATTTAGATTGTTGGGATTGTTTCGTTTGGCTAGGTGTATCTCGATTGCTTCCTTTATGTCACGAGCTCTGCCTTTCGATTCGTGATGGATTATTTTAAGGTCCGACTCTATGTTGGTCAAGCTGTGCCCTGCGTCACACATATGTTCGCACACGGCTGAATGTGTTCCGTATCTTATCGCATTCCTATGTTCATTATAACGTGTGTCTACTCGCCTTCCACTCTGCCCGATATAATTAGCTTGACAATCGGTGTCTTGGCACGTTATAGAATATACCCCTGACCTTGAATACGGGTCACGTTTATTTAGATTACTATTTAGGAGGTGCCTAGCGGTTGTGTTTTTCGTCGTGAAAGCTATCTTTATGCCTTGCTTTTTGAATAGGTTAGTGATTTTATATGTATTCGCATTCACATAGTTGAAACGCGCAAATTTTTTCTCATTACTGTCCGGTTTGGGAATCGTTTTATCTGGCGAGAAGTTGTTTTCCTTTGCTATTTGCATAATAGTTCTTATTTCCTTATTATAGTTGTCTTTTGACGGGTATGTTTAAAGCCCTGTGCACCATTGAATTGAAACCCGCTAACGTAACCTTTTCTCAAGGTGAAATGAATATGTTAGACACCGGCCTTGACATTCCCAGTCAGAACCCATGTATAACATGTAATTGGAAAGTTTCTACTCGTTGCCGGTAGAGCGCACTCCCCTCCCATTATAGGCGCGATAAGGAATCAACTGTACAGTACGTATATTAAATGTGTAATCTCAAGAACCACTGGATGGATTTTGATGCTGCTTTCACCATCCTGTAAAGGTGATCTCGAGGAAGATTTGGGTAGAAAATAATTTATTTATGACCAAAGGGAGCCAAGCAGTAACGATTTCAGTGAAAAGGTCGAAAAAATAGCCTGGCGTCCGTGCGCTTTTTAAGCTTACGCTGGGCGAACCGTTAAAAATATCACTATATTATGAGTGTAAGAATTGTTCAGCGTGAGAAATTCTACAAAAAAAGTCCGCGAGAGCATATCTCTATCTTCGATACATCGCCCACTATAAGTGTTTTTAGTTTGGACGGGAGGGGGATTTGGCTTGCACCTCGCCATTCTTAAATTACGTCTGACAGGAATTCCTTGCACATTCATAACTGTTCCCGGGCGAAGCCGGGGCGGGTTGCTAGTGACACTATATAATTATTATCATTATAATTTCCGCATTATCAAAATTAAAATTATATCACAAAATAAAATAGCGTGCTAATAAATCTAAGAGAAATTAGACATACCTTGCACCTTCTTCGGGTACAAGGACACTACTCCAACACCGTCTCATTAAAAGGAAAGAGAGGATCAAAATTACAGCCGGGAACAAGTAGCAGCTAATCGTGTGTTGTGTTTTGTGCTAAGAGATCTTTCGACAAATTATCAGATACCGTGTGCCTTCTTTTTCACGAAGCAGCTGTCAGGACGGGACTTACATAAACTCCTGCTGGACGTTATTCTCGAGGTTGAACAATGTGGTTTCATAATTATAATAACTGTCTCTGATAATCACAAAACTAACACTACAATGATGAGGCATTTAGGGGGAGGGAATTTGCAACCAATGGTCAATCACCCATACGACGAGTCTAGGAATGTATTCCCTAGTTTTGATCATTGTCACATTCTAAAAAAAAAAAAAAAACATTAGAACGCAGTTTCTGTAACGAGAGATGACTGATGGTACTGGAATAATTTCAGGGAAATACTTGTCATTACTATACACAATGCAAAAGGGTGAGATCGTCAAACCGGTCAGACACCTCACTAAAAAACACATCGAACCCACTAAATTTGAAAAAAATGAATGTTCGGCGTGCCAAGGAAGTGTTCTCGTCAGAAGTTATTGGTGCCATTAGTACACTAAAAGATAATATAGGCGTGCACCCGGAAGCGTACACATTCATGGACGCAGAAGCAATCATTTTTTTTGAAAAACGTTAATAAATGGTTCGCTATGCATGACGTAAGCATCACATATCATCATATTCAGTCTAGAAATCCAGATAAAGGGCATTTTTTTCTCATTAAATGTCAGTCGCCTAAACTGGCTAGAGGAATATTTTCTTTCTTACCTTGAAACTTTGAAAGCTGCTAGTAACGCTGCTAGAGAGGACTTCCTGAGTTCTGAGACTTACGAAGCTACCTATACAATTAATCACGGATTCAGCTGTCCATTGCATAAGGTATCTTCTAAAAATGGGTAGAGGAAAGTCGCCAAATATGGGGAGTTTTTTTATAGGGCTCACATTAGACATAAGAAGGAACGGAATAATTTTGGTTTTCTCACCAATGTAAACCTCAGGCGATATACTATGTATATTACAAATATGGGCACGTTTGGTGTTGTAATACCCTCTGATATTATTGTTAACTTTAAAAGTGCACTTTCCTCGTATTAGGCAACCGGGTTTCGTAATATGGGGAGGTGAGAAACCTCACGGTTTTTATTTATAATAGGTACACTGAATAGTATACCCTACTAATTAAAGCATTAATTCTGACATTTTTTTTCGTGTGGCCTCCTGAGAAGCCGAGTGCAGGTCTTTCTAGTCGACGCCCGTGGGCGACCTGCGCGTCAGGATGAGAGATGGAATGGATGAAGATGAATGAAACTGGGCAAGGATGTGGAAGGAAGCGGCCGTGGCCTGTTAGAAGGTACCGTCCCAGCATTTGCCTGGTGTTGAAAAATGGGAAACCACGGAAAATCATTTCAAGGACGGCCGACGGTGGGGCTCGAGCCCACGCGTCTACCGAGTCAGCAGAGAGCTTGACCCCATGGCCTAACGCTGCGCTTTAGCCAGTGTAGCCACTACTGTCGGTAATTCTGACAATGTAATGAAATCATGAACACAAATAGTACAAAAATACAAAAATGAATATTTTAAGTAAATAACAGTCCTAGTTTCCTGTTGCCGAACTTCCAAACCGTTCAGCAGAAAAATGCATAAACTTTAATGAAAACCGAGTGATTCTAATCGAATTCAACTGTAACGAGGTGCAAGGTATGTCTAATTTATCTTATATTTATTAGCACGCTATTTTATTTTGTGATATAATTTGCATTTTGATATTGTGGGAATTATAATATAATAGTGTCACTAGCAACCCGCCCCGGCTTCGCCCGGGAACAGTTATGAATGTGCAAGGAATTCCTGTCAGACGTAATTTAAGAATGGCGAGGTGCAAGCCAAATCCCCCTCCCGTCCAAACTAAAAACACTTATAGTGGGCGATGTATCGAAGATAGAGATATGCTCACGCGGACTTTTTTGTACAATTTTTCATGCTGAACAATTCTTACACTCATAGTATATTGATATTTTTAACGGTTTGTCCAGCGTAAGCTTAAAAAGCGTACGGACGTAAAGTTCTTTCTTCGACCTATTCACTGAAATCTAAAATCGTTACTGCTTGGCTCCCTTTGATCATAAATAAATTATTTTCTACAGAAATCTTCCTCGATATTACCTGTACAGAATGGTGAAAGCCGCATCAAAATCCATCCAGTGGTTCTCGAGATTACCCGTGATATCCAAGAATCGGGGACTTTGTTTTACACTAAGTAGTGATAAGTCTTAGTCGTGCAATGCTTGGTGAACAGCGCTGTGTGAGCAGTTGAGTAACTAACAAGATTTCATCTAAAAGGTCTCATTGTCTAGGCCGGTATGAGCGCATTAAGTCGGCCGTGGTTAGACAAAGGTTTGAAATACAACTGCACAGACGCACACACGAACCACAATATAAAACAGTTAATCACAGATATTGAGATAGCCAGTCACAAGCTCCTAGCAGAAGACAGGGAATTAACCAAAAATCTCGCCACCAACGAAGCCAAAAAAATCCTCAAACGAGAGGGCGATAGCAATAACATTCAAAACAACAAACAACTCAAAGAAATAAAGTCGTTGAAACAAAAAAATAAAAGAACATGACTTAATCATCACAAAAGCAGATAAGGGAAACACTACAGTAATTTTGAACAAAACAGAATACATTGAAAAAACAGTCGAATTCCTAAACAACAACGAAATCAAGGAATTAACAAAAGACCCCACCAACAAATTCCAAAAACAAATAAAAAAGTGCGCCAAAAGAAACAGAATACATACTGACCAAAGCCGAAAAATCAAAACTAATAAACATGAACCCGAAAATACCGTCATTGAGGGGACAACCAAAAATACACAAAAAGGAATGCCCAATGAGACCAATAGTCAATTGTAGGAATGCCCCTAATTACAAAATCAGCAAAGAGTTGCTGAAAATCTTAAAATGCCGTCTTTCCAACGACAAAAACAACTCTGTAAAGGACACAACAGAACTAGTAACAACATTGAACACCCTACAAATGAAACCTAGCTTCAGGCTAGTATCCTTCGACTTAACTAACATGTACACCAATATTCCGATTATTGAAGCAATCAACACTATCGAAAACAACTTAAAATCCAACAATTCGGTAAAAGAAATTGAAGAGATTGTGAGATAACTGAGGGTCGTTCTCACCCAAAACGTGTTTCAATTCGACAATAAAATATACACACAGAGAGAAGGCCTAGCAATGGGATCGCCACTAAGTGGGTTAATCGCTGACATCTTCATCAATGCACTAGAAAATGCGTTCTTAGAAAAGACTTCAACAAAGGGAATAGTAATATGCAAAAGATACGTAGATGATGTAATTTGCATCTACGATACTGAACTAACAAGCGAAGAAACAATTCTCCAATCCATTAATAGCCTTCACCACTCTATCAAATTCACTAAGGAATCCGAAATAGACCGGAAAATAAATTATCTCGATATAACTATTGAACGTAAAGACAACGACCTTTCATATTCCATATTCCGGAAAGCAACACAAACCTCGCATGCAATCGACAATCAGTCTAATCACCCCAGTACGCACAAACTAGCGGGTTTCAATTCAATGGTGCACAGGGCTTTAAACATACCCATGTCAAAAGACAACTATAATAAGTAAATAAGAACTATTATGGAAATAGCAAAGGAAAACAACTTTTCGCCAAGCAAAATAAATCAAATTATAGCCAAACATAAAAATAAAGATAAAACGATTCCCAAACCGGACAGTAATGAGAAAAAATTTGCGCGTTTCAACTATGTGAATGCGAATACATATAAAATCACTAACCTATTCAAAAAGCAAGGCATAAAGATAGCTTTCACGACGAAAAACACAACCGCTAGGCACCTCCTAAATAGTAATCTAAATAAACGTGTCCCGTATTCAAGGTCAGGGGTATATTCTATAACGTGCCAAGACACCGAATGTCAAGCTAATTACATCGGGCAGAGTGGAAGGCGAGTAGACACACGTTATAATGAACATAGGAATGCGATAAGATACGTAACACATTCGGCCGTGTGCAAACATATGTGTGACGCAGGGCACAGCTTTACCAACATAGAGTCGGACCTTAAAATAATCCATCACGAATCGAAAGGCAGAGCTCTTGACATAAAGGAAGCAATCGAGATACACCTAGCCAAACGAAACACTCCCAACAATCTAAATGAACACACGTTCATGGAGAGCTCACCCCTCTTCACGCTACTAAAAAACACACCCTGTCGGAAACAAAACACAATTTAGCGACACAGCCAAGCTAGATAAAAAGGGGGGGGGGGGGAATTAGGGGGTTTTAATAGGTAAATGTTATCTGGATCAGGTGTACGATGTACTTTTCTTCTGCAATAAACCAAGGCCCATATTCGCGGCAGTATTAAAGGTGCCGGGACGTCCTCATAAGACCGTCAACGCTTAGTTCGAATGGGTTATGCTCCACGCGTGGCGAGGGCTAATCCACGGTCTTTAATAGTTGTAGACCCACCTCATTCAATAACATACATCTTATCTAGGTTGGCAACACCTCACATTAACACATCGCTATCACTCCCCACAGCACGTAGGGGCAGGGGGGAGAAAGCAGGAAAAAACCAGTCGTTAAGATAATCGCCGCAGTCGACCGCACAGTGAGTTCCAGTGAGCACGAAAACTGCGAGTAGCTGTTGTACGGAAGACAATCAGATAAGTAGTTAGCCTACCATAGTTTACAACTATATAATCTCCCTAAAGTACAATCTACGGATAGCTATCACCATTTAGCATTTCACCTAACATATATACTGCATTTAGCATACACTGACAGTTGCAGTACCAATACTGCAACTAAATAATTGTAAATATTTTCACCTGTATTTCAAACATAGATTTTGTAGCCTAAGTGTAATGGACCTGATGATGATCGCTTGACGATCGAAACTGGTCATCCTAGTGTTTTATTAATCTCATGTAATTTATTTCAGGATTAGGGCATAACCCATCTCTTTTGGGTACATTCGTGTTGACCGACTGAAAAGCACTAAACTCTTGTTTACTAAGGCAACACTGAAAATATGGCTTCAAGCACCACAATGTTCACGGCTAGTCAGGCAAATCGTGAAGCCAAGAAATTCAAATCACTCAGGCTTAAACTCATGAATTTAGACAAGTCAATTTGGTTCAACAAAAAATGTATAGAACTAAACCTCACCCCTAAATACGTATCAATTAAAACCGTACCGAACACACCAGCCTCGATCATTCCAACCAAACAAGCCAAAGCGCTTTGGATAAAAAACATATTAAGATTTGCATACATAAGAAAGCAAAAAATTAACCAACAATTTTACGACATTCAATTGCAACTAAGTAATTTCTGGCACGCAGCCCAATGGGACAGCTTCTTCGAGCACCTGCATGACACCATCAAAATCAGAGCAACGAGGAAGCATGAAATGCTAGAAAATAAATTAAGAAAACTAGGAGAAACACAGAACCATCAATCTAACGAATAACAATGAATTCAATTTCCACAGCAGAGTAAACAACAGAACGAACGTAACCTTTTCTCAAGGTGAAATGAATATGTTAGACAAAGGTTTGAAATACAACTGCACAGACGCACACACGAACCACAATATAAAACAGTTAATCACAGATATTGAGATAGCCAGTCACAAGCTCCCAGCAGAAGACAGGGAATTAACCAAAAATCTCGCCACCAACGAAGCCAAAAAAAATCCTCAAACGAGAGGGCGATAGCAATAACATACAAAACAACAAACAACTCAAAGAAATAAAGTCGTTGAAACAAAAAATAAAAGAACATGACTTAATCATCACAAAAGCAGATAAGGGAAACACTACAGTAATTTTGAACAAAACAGAATACATTGAAAAAACAGTCGAATTCCTAAACAACAACGAAATCAAGGAATTAACAAAAGACCCCACCAACAAATTCCAAAAACAAATAAAAAAGTGCGCCAAAAGAAACAGAATACATACTGACCAAAGACGAAAAATCAAAACTAATAAACATGAACCCGAAAATACCGTCATTGAGGGGACAACTAAAAATACACAAAAAGGAATGCCCAAAGAGACCAATAGTCAATTGTAGGAATGCCCCTAATTACAAAATCAGCAAAGAGTTACTAAAAATCTTAAAATGCCCTCTTTCCAACGACAAAAACAACTCTGTAAAGAACACAACAGAACTAGTAACAGCATTGAACACCCTACAAATGAAACCTAGCTTCAGGCTAGTATCCTTCGACGTAACTAACATGTACACCAATATTCCGATTATTGAAGCAATCAACACTATCGAAAACAACTTAAAATCCAACAATTCGGTAAAAGAAATTGAAGAGATTGTGAGATTACTGAGGGTCGTTCTCACCCAAAACGTGTTTCAATTCGACAATAAAATATACACACAGAGAGGCCTAGCAATGGGATCGCCACGAAGTGGGTTAATCGCTGACATCTTCATCAATGCACTAGAAAATGCGTTCTTAGAAAAGACTTCAACAAAGGGAATAGTAATATGCAAAAGATACGTAGATGATGTAATTTGCATCTACGATACTGAACTAACAAGCGAAGAAACAATTCTCCAATCCATTAATAGCCTTCACCACTCTATCAAATTCACTAAGGAATCCGAAATAGACCGGAAAATAAATTATCTCGATATAACTATTGAACGTAAAGACAACGACCTTTCATATTCCATATTCCGGAAAGCAACACAAACCTCGCATGCAATCGACAATCAGTCGAATCACCCCAGTACGCACAAACTAGCGGGTTTCAATTCAATGGTGCACAGGGCTTTAAACATACCCATGTCAAAAGACAACTATAATAAGGAAATAAGAACTATTATGGAAATAGCAAAGGAAAACAACTTTTCGCCAAGCAGAATAAATCAAATTATAGCCAAACATAAAAATAAAGATAAAACGATTCCCAAACCGGACAGTAATGAGAAAAAATTTGCGCGTTTCAACTATGTGAATGCGAATACATATAAAATCACTAACCTATTCAAAAAGCAAGGCATAAAGATAGCTTTCACGACGAAAAACACAACCGCTAGGCACCTCCTAAATAGTAATCTAAATAAACGTGACCCGTATTCAAGGTCAGGGGTATATTCTATAACGTGCCAAGACACCGATTGTCAAGCTAATTATATCGGGCAGAGTGGAAGGCGAGTAGACACACGTTATAATGAACATAGGAATGCGATAAGATACGGAACACATTCAGCCGTGTGCGAACATATGTGTGACGCAGGGCACAGCTTGACCAACATAGAGTCGGACCTTAAAATAATCCATCACGAATCGAAAGGCAGAGCTCTTGACATAAAGGAAGCAATCGAGATACACCTAGCCAAACGAAACAATCCCAACAATCTAAATGAACACACGTTCATGGAGAGCTCACCCCTCTTCACGCTACTAAAAAAACACACCCTGTCGGAAACAAAACACAATTTAGCGACACAGCCAAGCTAGATAAAAAAAGGGGGGAAATTAGGGGTTTTTTAATAGGTAAATGTTATCTGGATCAGGTGTACGATGTACTTTTCTTCTGCAATAAACCAAGGCCCATATTTGCGGCAGTATTAAAGGTGCCGGGACGTCCTCGTAAGACCGTCAACGCTTAGTTCGAATGGGTTATGCTCCACGCGTGGTGAGGGCTAATCCACGGTCTTTAATAGTTGTAGACCCACCTCATTCAATAACATACATCTTATCTAGGTTGGCAACACCTCACATAAACACATCGCTATCACTCCCCCACAGCACGTAGGGGCAGGGGGGAGAAAGCAGGGAAAAACCAGTCGTTAAGATAACCACCGCAGTCGACCGCACAGTGAGTTCCAGTGAGCACGAAAACTGCGAGTAGCTGTTGTACGGAAGACAATCAGATAAGTAGTTAGCCTAAAATTTTATAGTTTAACCATAGTTTACAACCATATAATCTCCCTAAAGTACAATCTACGGATAGCTATCACCATTTAGCATTTCACCTAACATATATACTGCATTTAGCTTACACTGACAGTTGCAGTACCAATACTGCAACTAAATAATTGTACATATTGTAAATATTTTCACCTGTATTTCAAACATAGATGTTGTAGCCTAAGTGTAATGGATCTGATGATGATCGCTTGACGATCGAAACTGGTCATCCTAGTGTTTTATTAATCTCATGTAATTTATTTCAGGATTAGGGCATAACCCATCTCTTTTCGGTACATTCGTGTTGACCGACTGAAAAGCACTAAACTCTTGAAAAGGAATCTGTTGACATCTAATATAGATTTCAGGTATTAGGAAGTAATTTTCGAAAGCTTTTATCTTGAGCGTAGCACTCTATGGAAGTGAAACTTAGGCTGTTGGTGCAACAGAAAATTAAATTTGGTATTACAGAAGAATGATGATCAGATGGTTACAAATGGAGAGGTATTAAGACGAGTTGGAGAGATGTTTCTAGCGACTGGTAATGAAGAGAAGAGAGAGGTTGGTAGGACACGACCTAAGACACCCTAGAATAGCAAACTTAGTTATGGAAGGAAGGGTCGAGAACAAGAACTGTAGGGGTAGGCAAAGGTTAGAATATGTTAAACATATTGCCTCGGATGTAGGGTGTGGTAGCTATGTAGAGATGAAACGAATAGCTCAGGACAGGGAGGCATGGAGCGCTGCATAGCAGTGAAAAGACTGAAGACTCAAACGACAAACAGATTGTGTTTGTCTCATTTCTTAGCACAGTCCATTGAAAATACCTCTGCATAACATTGGACGAAATGTCAAGTACTGTAAATACTACAGTATATCATTGCTGAATTTGCAATACCGTGCATATGATAATGCTCTTCTTTTCCATAATTGGTCACTCCTCCCAACCGTACATGGATGTGCCATTCAATAAAACAATTCCTGTTAGGTTCAATTTCCTGTGTATAAAACCAAAAGAAAATGAACCTTAAAAGAAAAGTATATTTCTGTGTAGTACATTTCTCTTGAAACATGGCTGACGATCTGCCCCTAAACACAGCAATAAAACTTGTCAAGAAAAGAACAGCTTAGAAGAACATCTAATGAAGGACAGACCCAACAGGTAGGTGTGACTCAGCTCCCTCTCTCTTCCAGATTGTTCTGCACACACACACTCCAGATAAATGTTGGGAAGGTATTGAATTTCAAATTCTGGGGCATGAATCCCCATTCTAATACCTAACGCTACTACAGATACTACTATAACAAAGGTTTCTACGCTCACAAACACGGACCTAAGATGTCCCTAATCCTTAAATGTAGCAACAAGAATAACTTTCACACCCCTAAGTACATAGTGAAGATGTGGGGACAACACAGCAATAAAGCACAAAGATCAAGATCCAACAGGAAAATCAACTGGCATTTGAAGCAGGTCAATATACCGCAATCAGAAACTAGCATTCCAAGGTTATCGTGATACAGTACTGTGAATAGAGTAGTTAATTTATTTTGGAGACTATGCATATCTTAGTCATCAACCTGTGTAAGTGGGTGTGTGTTGAATTTGTCTGATAAATCAGTGCTTCTGTGATGACTAAACAATTTTAATAAAATAAAAGTATCTGCTTATAAATTTTTGCATATTAACATTTGACATGTGCTAAAAATGTAATCACCCATTTTCAGAGGGTCTGTTTGAAGGAAGAGCTAAAATAGGCCACTCTCAAAAAATTAAAGAAAAGAGAACACATGTAGTGGAGACCTTTCGAAAATCCTATCAACCAACATAAATGACTATTGGCACAATGATATGCCATGTTCCAAATTAACCATCTGATTTGGCTTTCCCTGTCAAACATTTCATATTACGTCATTGGTAATGGCCCTGTAACGGACATTGGTGTGCGTGGAATCTAAGAAAGTATTTTGCACTTAAAAATTAGCGCTTTGAATTAGGCTAGTTGCCTTTGGGACATGAGTAGGTATTTGCTTGGAGTGAGAAAGGAAAATCCCAAAGCAAAGCCACACTTAAGGTACTTGAATCTCTGTTACCTAAATGGTACAGCGACCCCAATCTTGTCGAGTATGAGGATCCCATACAACCAGCAAGTGCACAATTGCCAATTCATAGCAACATGGCATTCCATCAACGGACTTGTTTATCTTTGCTAAGATTCAATTAAGTACATTTGTAAATCAAGATGTCCCATAACATACTAGTATATGAATGGTTATTTCTCACTCACACTATTTAAGATTCTCCAAACGGAAATTCATTACTCCTCTTTCGAACACAGACCCTTTAACAAGAAACTTCGTTCTCACTGTTGTTGTGTGTTGTTTGTGCCTTGTAGCGTGATGGACGTGTAAATATACGATCTACTATTTCGTTAACAAACTCTCGTTATTTCCACTGAAACTTGAAGATTAGTTAACAACAGTTGTGTAGGTCAGATGACCACTATGTTATAAGCCCCTAAATAAAACAATTCCTCCTCTCAATATCTTATTTCTTTTTTCAAGCCAAGTTTTCAATACCGCTAGGTTGCCTAAATATTCATTTCTATTAATTCTAATAAGCAGTTGAAGATGATTATGATGATGGTATGGTTTGTCCTGACTAGAGAAGTGCAAATGGGTACGAATGACCACAATATGTATAAGAATGAGTAGCGTTTATAAGAAAGTTCAAATACTTGAATAGCATCACACTTGTAAATGTACTTTGGTCGTGATATATGGTTATATAGGATCCTTATTTCTACAAAAATTAGAAGGCGAGATCTCCCGAGGTGGAAGTGATACTGATGGGGTACTTAAATACACAGGTAGGATGAGACCAACTTGGAAAGGAGAAGTTAATTGAACCCTACAGTTATGGTAATATGGACGAGGAAGCGGTGATATGCCTGCCGAATTTTGTTAAAGGAATGGACCGATTGTGGGCAATACCTGGATTTGGAAGAAAAATAGTCGTAAGATTACGAGATATGGGTGGGATGAAAGGAGGACAAAGACAGTAATTGATTATTTTCTGGTGGAAAAGAATCATTGGGAGAAGCTTTTGATGGTGACCATAGAGTAGAGATGGCTAGAAAGATGATGATTACAAGAGGAAGAAAGAAAAATAAAAGTATGGGAATTGAGAGATAGAGAGGCACAAGAAAGTTTTAATGAGTCGCTGAAGATTCAAATTCCACATACCGAAATGAGAAGTGTGGAAGAGGAATAATGGCAGTTCAAAGAGGCATTCGTTAAAGTGCAGAGAACACTTGTGGAAGAACATCTGGTAGGAAGAAAAGAAAGGAAAGGAGATAGCATGGTGGAATGGAAGAGTGAAGGAAACATAACGAAAAGAAGGCATAGCGGGAATGGAACAGAGAAAAAGTGGAAGACAGTAAAAGAAAATGTAGGAAAGTGGTAGCTCAAGAATGAAGAAAAGTTGGGAGGACTTCAAAAAGAATTGGAAGATGTCTGTGGGGATAAAGGATGCTATATGGACTTCTGAAGAGTAAGAGGACTGATTGAACTTACACCAAGTTGGTGAAGGAGGAGAATGGAGAACTACTAAACCCAGTCAAGATACAACAAAGAAGGGGAAAATATGTAATTAATACATACAAATAAAAAACTTGAGCAGTGAATATAATAAAAAATTAAACTCCAGCAAATTGTAACCAAAATTATTCAGTTACATTGCTCACCCTCGGTTTTTCGCCTAGTGCGGTTAATTGGGGGTATTTATTCATACTTTATTATATTGGAGTAAAATCCATGTGCTTGTGCTATGTGATTATTATCAATATTGTGGTGAGAACATTTTGGATGATTCGCACAGTAATGTCATAGCGTCAGGAGATGGCAGTTCAACACACTGCGACAGGTTCGTGGGGTCTTGCAGTACGCATGCGCGGCCTGCATATTCCAAACTTAAATATATCAGCTTCGTGAATACCAATCGCTGTTATTGCAGCACACGACACGCAGCCAGTGAAAGAAGGAATGTGCTGAGTGAGGGAAGCAAGTAGTGACTAACTGAATGTTTTTGGAATGCGCCATACGCAGTGAGCGGGAAGACATCTGCAGTTCAAACCCAACTCCTGGCATCAGTAGATGCAATGTCATTATTAATTATTGGTTTTGAATATTTTATATTACAATTAAGTGGGATATTTCTAGTATTATTATATTGAGGATAAAGTCACTATTTTATTTTGGAAAAGTCATCAAAGAAAGAAGAGTATTAAGTGTTCTGATTTGGTTTGGACAGACGAGTATTGAGGGTTGTGATTCCCAGAGAACGTTTAGTAAGAATAAGGAAGGAAATATACTTTTTTGGAGGAAGTGGAAAGGATTCAAAGTGCCAACAAGTCAGGGGGAAGGCTTCGAGTTGTGTTTGCGATTGCCAGAGTGGATCATCGAATATTGAGGAAGATTATCCGAGAGGAAATTCGGTTTTGGAGTGTCACGACACTGAGGAAATTGACGTGTACGGAGAGATGGGAATTGAGTTGCCAGAAATTATGTGAGGAACAGGATGAAAATAGGCATGCTAAACACAGAAGTGATTAGGATCAAGAAAATGATGTTCATTGTGATGTAACAACCAGAAAGGAAGGATATGAAAGTGTAGAAGAACCATTATTATATTTTGATATGTAGATCGAGACTTCAACCTTTTTCCAGGGAGTTTCCCAAACCAAAGCCATTTTCCCAAGCAGTGATTGTTGGCTGCCATATATTGAATATATTACTTGTATCGCATACATGTCAAAGATACAGATAGATCTTTTCTCACGGATCACAATGTTAAGGTATTAATAAATCAATTATATTTTAGTGAAGTTACTTCACTTTTGTGTGATTCATTTAGCGAGTACATCGCCCTTTTATCCTGAGGTGTCAAGCAAAAAGCTTAAGTTTTAATAAATTAATAAAATGGCGCCCAACGTGGGTCACGAAGAAATTGATGAATTACACAAAGGCAGGACAAAATAGTAGGCAGGAATATGAAAGTTAAAAATATGGTGACTACAATGAAATATAATCAGTATAACGTAAGTACAGTGCAAGCTAGATGGTTAGGATCTGTCAATGCGAGACCTCCTTTTTCAGAGAGAACTAGAAGTGAAGCCTCTAATAAGCAAATGAACTTTACTAGGTAGGAATAAATTAGTTATTAATAGAAACAATATGCCAGTAACAGTGATATTTATTCATAAACTTTCTAAAGATAAACAATAAATAACAGTACGGTAAATATATAAACATGCGATAGAAACTGGAACACTATATGTTGCTGACCAACAATAAGAGAACAAGATTTAAATATCAATACAAACAGAATATAAATTAACAATAGACATATAAGAACAAAGCAACAACTTCATGATTGAAGGTGGTCACGTAGCCTAATCCTAACACAACTTAAAAATGAAAAAGCGTTTCTACGGTCTCCGATTAGTTACCGTCACGGTATCCAATAGTCTGCCTTCATCATTACGTAGCCTGCCGTGATCACCTGTATAAATACCTGAACGTTGCCTACGTTCTTCGACATTCGTCTTCACTAGTCTCCAGCCGTCTTCACTCTGTTTGAACTTCGAGCAGCGCTTGACCATGCTGGTTAACTGAATTATTTCTGTTACAGTCGCCCCCTCGAGGATAAATCTCTAACTATAGGGTTATAGATTTAGTATTCGACCCTCACACACATACACTATCTGGTCTGTTATTCCTGTTTTAATTTGCCTCTGCTGTCTCACTTCAGCACGACCCCTACCTCTTACTTCTATCTCATTTGGTCTGTTCACTAGCTGATTATTTTCCCTGATGCAGGTTCCTCTGAGTTTTCTTACCATTATTCTCTTGTCCTCGTATTTCAGTGTCTCTATGAACCTTCTTCTCAACTTAAGCTTCCATCTTAACTCTTTTCTTGGCACCGACTTAATCAGAAATGTCAATACCTGCCTCACCCGCTCACCCACCCACTACCCTTCCCCTCCTTCGCAACCAAAGGGCAGGAGCAGAGAGAGAGAGAACGACACAAAAGCCGGGGAGGGAAGAATAGGCTAAATTTTATTCAGAGGTCCTAAGGATATTGCTACCAGGTACTTGCACCAATATACAACACAGTTGATGAGGTAAAAGGTTTTAATCATATGAAAAGGGGAACAGGTCAGGAAATAAACACACATACATGAGAACAACGTTGACACCCCTCAGCATCAGGGAAGGTGTCCGGTTTCTTACCCCTTAAAACAATGATAAACATAGGGAAATATAGAGTAAAACGAAGGGCGTGGCTTCACAGCATTCCATGTCAGGCCCACACTGGTCTGCATAAAATAGCACTCGGAACGGCGTAGGTTAACATCCAACTTGTCCAAAGTAAATCACACGGTACGAAGAAAGGTAAAATGCTTACTGACACAGCCAGGAATTTAAACACAACAGCGTAACAAACTGCCCTGGCTTCACCACATCAGCCTCAAGTTGGCCACGCTTCCAAATAATTAAACAGTACTCACGTAACGTCCAGACCAATATACTCAAACAGCCTTTTAGTTGTCCTGGTTATTCCAATAATATCAAGTTTTCCGCCATAATTAGGGACAACATTTCCCTTCATTAACAGCATTTGGTGATTTGTTTCAATTCGGACATCACTCAGATTTTATAGTACGGTACGTAGTTTCGTTTCGACCACACCACCCTTAGCCTCCAATAATATAAACCTACTCAATCGTGGCGTTCTCTGCATCAACACTGTCCTCCTAGCAGTGCACGCATTGACCACTGCAGCGCTGAGTCACCACCTAACATTAACATGACTGTAACTTATTAATGGTATTCCTATCGTAAGCTAAAACCAGCAAAAATATACCCATACGCTATATTTATAGTAGCCTACGTGAATACACATTGTTGAGTAGAATGAAGTAAAATATAAGCGATGATCATATTTTAGTAGTTGGAGATCGTTTCAACTGTGGATTTCCCTTATTAGATAGCACGCACAACTGTCTGGTATGTACAAGAGTAAGGTAGCCTACGGTACTGTAGATGGTTGACGTAACTGGAGATGGACTCTGGATACCGAGGGGCAGTTGACCTTGCTGTTCCGCCCCTTAAAACAATAACTAACTGGATACCGGCACTACTAATTTTATTAAGCACATGATATAGGTTATGGTTTTCAACAGCTCGTTGTTGTTTCTTTAGGGGCGTTGCAACATCGTGGTCATGTAGCCCCGTGTTCTTGAGTGTGTGTAGAATTTGTCTGATAATCTGTGTCACTCTTATGTCTGTAATAATGTGTGTGCGTTTCTAAAAGCCGCAGTAGTTAAAAGGGACGTAAAACCAATAACATTATTATTATTATTATTAATGTGTGTATTTGTAATTGAGGTAAAATTTGAGTAGGAAGCGGTCGTGGCCTTAAATTAGATACTGTAAAATCCGGAAAGTAGCCTGTTGGAATATCCATAGCCCCAGCTGGATCGTCTATCTCTAAAAGCACCGGCAAATTACTTAATTAGAAATCGCTCCAACATGGTCTTTAGGGATTTACATACAGCAGTTACAAGAATATTGTGGAAAAACAACAAACTACACGGGGCACACTTACCTTTACTTACGTGTTTCGGGGTATGGAGACTCAGCTTCGCCTACAATACATCCACAATACTCTAATCCTTATATTTAAAATGAACCACACGTCAACGACGAAAGATAACGAACTGTGTAAATTTATTAACAAGAGTAAACTAATTTAATATAAACAAAAATAACAATAAACTATTCTAAATAACAACAAAAAATAAAACCATACAATCATACGCACTTCTCTTCCACTACACATCTTACTGCAATTACTGTGTATAAATTACAAGCATAAAAAATCTTGACATGACTAGGCCTACAATTCGTGAAGAAAACGTTTAACAGAGGCTCCTGCATTCATAACATTCCTTACAACTGGTTACTTCTTCCGGCACGCGTCTGGAAATGCACCTGCATTGACCTGATTCCTCAATGAACGCTAGCAAAGTGCTACGCTCTAAAACTGTTCCAATTTACAAGGCAGTGGCTGGCCATCTGGCTTCACATTATATAATAATCATGACTTCGACTGCTAACGGTTTATTTTTCTGTCCACATTTGCTTGTATCAATTGCTGTCTTGCTCGCGTCTAAAAACCTCAAATAAAAGTTACATTTTGCCATTACAAAAACGCTCATAACATAAACAATTCTCTACCAATCATACGGAAATTTTAATACACACTTTCATTCATACTCCGTAGTTGTTCTAGACCAACTAGGTTGCACAGTCACTCTTAACAGGTGGCAATCATCCATACAAAAAAACATTCGCTCACAAAAACATTCTATTAATTAATCCTATTAAAATGATTTAAATTATTAAATCATTACGGAAAATATTTACAAGTAATTTGTCAATAATAATAATAATAATAATAGACAATATTTAACGTTGCTAACACGTTACCTTCGAGATTATGGATTCTCTGTTACTATACAACTTGCAATTAGTTATTTACAATGTTTCTCAACATAAACATTTGCTAATACTCTTTAGCTTTCATATACTGCTCACACATCTTCTTATATAGGTTTCATTAGATTGTCGATCTAATTGGCAACTCCAGCTATCTGATATGACATCTAGCGGTAAAAATGAGAAACTTACCAAGTAGGGTACATTTGTCACGTGGTGACTGTTTGTATATGGTTTCTTGTATTCGTAAGCAGATCGAGGTAAATTCTTCGTGTCTTTATACATAAGTAATAAGTTTTACTCGTTGATGGGGTGTAAAATTAGTAAAAGCAAAGTATATTGCTCAGTTTACGGCTGTAAGTCGATGCATAAGAGGGCTGCGGATATAAGTTTTCATCACTTTCCAAAAGATGTAAATAGCAATAGCCGAAAGGTGACGATACCAAATAAATACGGGCAACAGGAGCGGGTTGGACCACTCACCACTACACTCACTGCTGACAGGACGGGTTGTTCACTGTTACGCCGAGCCAAGCCGCTCCAAGACAGCCAAGCTTCATCAGTCAGGTATCCTTCCCCCTCCCTAGTTCATTTCCAATTATCCTACCAACCGCCATCACCTCGCTCTGCGATATCCGAGCCATTGCACTACGAGTCATATAGGCCTAATTTGACTTCGCAGGGTAAATATCTACTCTGCGAGACCCTGCTACCAGTCCGATATTCAACACCAAACCCACCAGCTAACCATCCAAATCAAGCAATTCCTGTGTCCCCCGAGTTTTAATACTAGTTAAAGTCATCCCTCGCCCTACCAAGCAGCAAATAATTTCTACAGTCTATGGTACAGTGAGCAAACTGAAATATAGCTTTTAAACGTAACAGCGCCATGACTCGAACTGCTCAAAAACAAATACCAGCAGACAACCGATGCTTGATAATATGCAATTGACACATAAAATCCCGTGGAACACACAAATTAGATCACGTGTATCGCACAGTTATACATATATACAATCAAAAATAACACTGTCATTATTTTAGGGACCACATTTACTGATTATAACCGAAAAATATAAAAGTGTTCCATATCAAACGCGTGTAATTGAGTATTTTTACCCTACTTATCCAGACGACCGCAGCGCCCCAAGTGTTAGTTTGAGTTGCCAATACAGTCGACTGATAAAGGTTAACTGTACGTGTTTACACAAATCCTGGTTTAATAAAGTTTAATAATAGCATGACGAATAGAAATAAACAGTGTCATCACTCCGCTACTTAAGCATTGTAGTTCGTGGTCCAGCCAGTGTGTGGCGCGGAAGTCACGCCGAACCATAAGCACGTGTGACAGTAACCCACGAGGTTAGTAAGTTACTGTAATATCCTGTGCGCGAGAAGTCATATTATTCGAGGGAATTTGTTTCTTTGTAATAGTTTACGAATGTCTGTGCAGTGCTTTGTGTGTGCAAACAACTAAGTTTTCTGTTGTTTCGGGAAAATGTCGTAATGTTTTGTTCCTGGAAGTAAATCGGGTTACGAAGAAAATCTGATGGTAGACAATTTTTCACACCGCCAAAAGAAACAAATCTGTTTGCGAAATAAGCGAGAGTTATTCCGTGGAAAGATAAGCAATTGTCGATCAAAAATAGAATCTGTGATGAGCGTTTTTCCGAAGATTTAATTATTATAAAGGTGAACTGTTTCGTAGTGAAATATGAGAACGTGGAAATTCCTCGCGTGAAGTGGAAATTAAAACCAGGATCAGTACCTCACATTTTTCAAAATTTACCGAAATATCTATCCACTGATGTAAAATCACGAAAGTCGCCCAGTAGGAAACGGAATGAAGGCAGCCTTCCATGGTTACTTGTTCTATTTCGTGCCATCCTTACCTAAAACGAAAAAAAATCAGTCTTAATAATAATAGGCCTAAAATAACAATAGTTGTTGATTCTTTAGGGACTTGACGACATCGTGGTCACGTAGCCCCGTGTGTTTGGGTTTGTTTACAATTCGTCTGATAACCTGTGTCATTATGATGTCTGTAGTAGTGTGTGTATTTAGAATTGAGGTCGGATTTGGGTAGGAAGCGGCCGTGTCCTTCAGTTAGGTACCATCCCGGCATTTGCCTGGAGGAGAAGTGGGAAACCACGGAAATCAACTTCCAGGATAGCTGGGGTAGGAATCGAACGTGCCTCTTAACATTTTGGCTCATGAGGCTGAGTGAACACCGTTCCAGCCCTCAGACCAGTATTAAATTTATTGGCAGAGCTGGGAATCGAACCCGGACTTCCGTGGTGATAGCCAAGTGGCCAAGAATGAGTCGGACATATAATAATGGCCAACCTGCCAATAAAATAAACGGTCATACAATTCTTCGCTTCCGTTACCGTCCTCCTGATCTTCGGATCTTGTTTCAACTTTGTCTTCAGTATCAGAGTCACAAATTCCTTTGAAATTACTGAATCATGAACTATAGAGCATCCAGCGTTTAGAAAAGACTGTGGAGCCTTATGGCGACAGTGTTGCTAGCTCTAGGCAGAGGTAGCGTTGACGCCATACGTTATGTTCACCCGCTTCGAGTACTGTCCTTTCATAAGTTAGCGAGACAACACAACCCCCAGCAGCTACCTGAAGTAGAACACGCACAGGAAGGAGCAGTTGTGCAGGTGTTAACGGATTGGACCAGTATTAAGGATACCGTACGCGAAGAGAATCAATAACGACATTCATTTCGTTGTGATATGACGCATTACTGATTGACAGATGTCGAGAGCACAACCCTTCTTTCCTTCTCGGATGTACTGTATGCTGACGATGTTAACAACTTTTTCGTCAGCAATACTGTTGATCATCACTTTTTTTTGTTATTAGTTAGGCTACAATTTAGTTTCTTTCAATTCTATTCTTGTTGTTTTGTTTAGATTAATATTTTTAATATTGTAGTGAGTTAGCCATGTGGTTAGGGACGCGCAGCTGTAAGCTTGCATTCGGGAAATAGTGGGTTTGAACCCAACTGTCGGCAGCCCTGATTCGATCGAACAGAAAATAAAACAGACGCACAACAATAAACAAATGACGGATAGTGCTTCAGAACGTATGTTGCCGGCGGAAATGAGCACGTGCTCCAGTCCGGGCGAGCATGCAGCACTGGACGAGGCTCTTCTTTCCAGCGTGCTAACCTCGAAAATGTTTAAATTACTAAGACGTAATATAAACGATACTTGTAAGCAGTAACAAAGTTATCGATTGGCAGATAATTGTAGGAAGCTATTATGACGAAAAAAATATATGTTCAGAGTTCTTTCATGATAAAAGGTGAGGTAACAAAACCAGTGTAGGGGGGGGTTTCCGTTAAAAGTAAAAGACCATAAGACCCACAGTCTTTTCTAAACGCTGGATGCTCTATAGATATTCGTTATGTTGCAGCAGAAGGTGACACGCTTCATCTGCATCCTTAGGTTTTCGTAAGGCGCAATCTCCTTACTGATATTAACTAAGGCAACACACTAAGCCAAATAATCGGTATAACAGCACACCTGCCACTCACTGACAGAATGTAACATCATTGGGAGCGCTGGTACTATCAATCTTACGCTGACGAATGTTACACGTGTTAAAGTTATTTTTAGGCACGCTATTTCACAACTCCAGAAAAATGCCTACTAAGGTTTGGTGTAAGATGTCACGAGATGATAAGATCATAACTTGAACTGTTGGCTTGATATTAAAACTAATATAACGAACCATGGAGCTGTCAGACCAATGCGCGACTAACGGATTGTTTTAAATGATAGTTCTACATGGGGACAGAGAATATTAATACTAACTTTTTGCCAGTATTATTCATAAGTCTAAACACACAATTTGTTGTAATCAGCGTAACCGCAGCCTTCGTAAAGAGGTTTACGTAGCCCAGCGCGTATCCCACTATTGAACAGCTGACTGTGTAGCGTTGGGGATCAGCGCCGCTAGCGCTAGCCGAGCGGGGCGCGGTTGAACTCGGTGAGTGATAACACTATTTATTTCTATTCGTCATGATAATAGTATAAATGGCATGAGTAGACAATCGTTCTCTAATTGCTTGCCGCTTAAACCCTTCTGTCAACACAGCTAAAACGTTACTTCACATGAATTGGACTTCTTGTATACAACGACTCTTATCATGATCCATGCCTTTTCTTATCAAAGAACAATAATTTCATTGACTTCCCTTAAAAATGCGGAACTTCCTTCGCACGAGCTCTCCATAGCTCTACAAATCCTCATATAACAGTATATATGGCGTAAACAATTATCATCCACTATGTTAAACAATAATCAAAAACGGATTAATTGTTATTAACATTTCTTCTGTATGAACTTCTCTCAAATAACGGCATGACCCTCAGTGTCGTTACACAGGACTACTGATCTACTATTATACATCCTTAAGTTCTTCAAATGAAACTTCCAATAATAATGAACGATATTAGACTGTCGTGATTGACCTCCTAAAGTTTACTACACAAAAAGATAATTAACTGTTAACTCGTCTGTCACAAATAGCCTACATGTAATAAAAATAATACTTCTGTCTCACCTCACTTATCAAGCTTTGAATTGCATGTCGATGGAATATCAGGTTTACATTATGACGTGATATTACACAAATAGTGTAAAATAACACACATGTTATTTATAGTGTCAAATAGAATTCAATCTTGACCGGGATAAACTAGCTTTGAATTCCTAGCCAAAGATTTGAATAATCTTCTATCAAAAGATATTTCCTCTAACAATAAATGAACAAAGCTCTCAGCTTTACAAATAATGAAAAGGTTTGTCAATGTCGTAATGTTTTTCCATTCTACACAAAGAATGTATATAGGGATTAAGACTTCGGTCTTATCAAACGACTAGTATTTCCTAGATCGCCGAAAGTTTATGTACAATAATGATATTACAATATCATTCGATGTTTCTTCTGCTCTTGAAGTTGAAGTTACATTAAAGTTATGACACAATGACTGAATTCTTGGTTCAAATAAAATTATTAAAATCCAACAGTCGAAACGACTAGTCTTCTATGAGGCAATATGATTCCTCAAACAAACGTTTTTAATGTCAGTTCAACAACTGATCCGTAGAATAAAATTGAAAAATCGATGAAAGGCAATCATCTCTAATAATCTTGAAGCATAAAAACTCAACACACATCTGAAGTGTAAAATACATGAGAACACTGAAATACATAAAATGTGAAATATGGAGTAAGAACATCGGCTTCGAATGTCACTAAACCAGCTCTATACTATAAGTAAAAGACACGGCTACCTTATTTGGACGATATCTTGAAGATCTGGGTAAGTATTTACACAATACTTTAGGTGTTTCCTCAGTTCAAGATACTGAGGTGGATCTCCATTCTAACCTCGTACCTGCGACCTCAGAGATAGGAAAACGTTCCCTCTCCGGAATTCACTAACCTCCGTCTGGGCTCGAACGACATCCTTCTGGCAAATTCTTCTGTTGTTGCTGGGATACCCTAGCATCGTGAAAATCATCTTCTGTAGAATCTTCATTCTCCGTCGCAAATATATCAGCCTCATCGTTGAATATTAATGTATAGAAATATTCATGTAGATGGTGAATGAATTATTTCTATTGCTTATTGATGTTACATTAGTGTTCGTAGACTGACGAAAATGTACAAGGTGTAACGTACACTACGTCTGTATTCTGCAATACGTTGTCTATCGAAGCTCCATTGTTGTATCTTAACTCTGTATTAAATGTGTCTCTGGCGCATGACTATTTAGTTCATCATATCAACAATATTAATTATGTCGAATGAAACTAATCTAAGAATAATGATAGTCATTATGATAATGTTCGTTTGCTGCGCCAATGGTAAAGTTCTCCGCTATTGTTCACTTGAACTGCGTTCGCCAGCTTCACGTTGCAACTAAAATGATATTCAGCTTATATTTCCAACACTTTTAAAAAACTGTCTTAACAGGCTTTTTTCGTCGAAATGGGTGATGTGAGTTAGAACTCTCGACTTTCAATAAAATGTAGTATTCGGCCTGTACTTTCTATATATTCACTTGGCTGAAGTCTAATCTCAAATATATATGAGATATTCTACTTTCAATATTCCTCTCAACTTCGCTTAGAATGCTATTGCGGTAATCTCCAATGTTCTACCCTGCTAATCTAGCGTCTCCACGAGTCGACAATCGCCGCACTCGGACAAAGCTTTGGGATCTCCGTTAACCCAATAAAAACACGTCCTCACCAGCGGCGGCTCGTGAAGGGGAGCTGCAGCGCTGCAGCCCCCCCAGGGTATTAGACAATATCAATTTACACTTTGAAAGTAATGGGGTAACGGTGTAATTAAATAGATCTCTTTAAATTTTTCACAAGTAAAGGCCAGGCTGGCTCGTTAATCCGCTTCCCCCACGGCTGCTGCATTCTCCGCAGCACCTTAGGAACTTAATATTGCACTTCCTGAATCCACTTCCCCCATTGCCAAGTTGTCCTATGAAAGCCTCTTTGGGTGCTGCAAACCTTGCAGCTTCGCCACAGAGTGCCAACTCATCTTTGGAAACAATAGAGTATCCAGTTTGCTAACAGCTCAAATATTATACTGGCAGCGGCTAACAGCCCCTAATTCGTATTCAGAACATTTACGACTTATATTCTAATGCACTAAATTATAAATATAGTCATAACAATATCGCAAGAAAATGTTTAAATGGGAAAAACTTTTGCTGCAACATGTCTATGTTTGTAGCACTGAATGGCAATGAGAATCATGAGTAGAAGAAGGATAGAACTCAAGTAGGCGCTCACGGCATCTAGTGGGTACTAGAAGAACCATGTCCATTATCAACCCTTAGCCAATGAAAGGGAGGCATTCCACCATCTCCATGATTTGTGCATTTTCTTCAAACACTTGTACGATCAGTCTTGCCAACATGCGAATTATAGATCAATATTCTAATGTAGTATGCTGGCGTGATATTAACAAATACTTGTATATTATTTCACAGTATAGTCGGTGGAGAATTTAGCTGAACTCAAAAGAGAGTGACAGATCTTAGAAAACTGAGCGAAGAAATTCAGAAGCACGCATCTTCCGGAACTCATTTAAATAACATGTAAAATTTTGCAGTGTTACGCTTAAGTAATCAACAATCGGTTGAGCGTCATAACAATGAAGTAACTAGAAACAAGGAAATATATAAATAGAATCATAATACTATGACTGTCTGTTAGGTAGTCAGTTCGAAGGCTGGTTGGATCCCCAAAAAGTACCGCCGTTAGGTTATGTGGGTAGATACCCACAAAAACCAAAGGCAGTGCTATATTGAGGCGTACTAGGCAAGAAGAGGAGTGAGGTAGTTTGCCATGGCTTTCCTCACTGAGTCAGAACAGCAGTACTAACCATATGAGTAGAACCTTTCACAGCATTCACAGGCACTGACTGTGCCCTGATTGTTATTACAAAGCACCACCCATACCTCAGTAGCTTCCATATAATCACAGCCATGAGTGAGACTGAGACATCGGTGAAAAGCCACATTTTACTCTAGCCTTTGCCAACAGACAAATGCAAATGTACTGCATTCATCAAGAGATGGCAAACAGGCTAAATACTATCACAAGAAAATGTTAATATCGAAGAGAAGAATTTCGAAATATCCGTGGAGCTGTAAAACCTTCGAGTTTCCTTCTCACTGGTTCTTAGGCCCGTCAACTACAGAGGTCGTTAAACTGTTACGTATCGCTATCACCCTGCCTATGGCTACCGCTGAACCCAAACGCTGCTTTTCGTGCCTCAAGAGGATCAAAGTGTACCTCAGGACTGCCATGGGTAAAGCCCTGCGCGGATATCCGCAACATTTATCGTCATACGGATAGAGTTTGCATGGATGTGCGGATAGCGGATGCCGGTAATGTTTGGAGTAAATTTGCGGATACTTTTTAGAATACAGTACAATCCGAACTTGTTGAATATCATTACTAGGACCCGGATGTTTATTGTTTTTTTTATGACAAATGTAAAATGGTGATTTAGCTTATCTCATTCAAATTATGTCATTAAGCATAATTAACTCTCCAAACTGAAAAGGGTTGCAATTCTGGCTGTATAACATTAATTTTAAACATAGCACATGACATGCATAGCCTAAGGGAACGACTTTCTCCTCAAATGTCTAAATGTGTTGCTTTAATGTATGTCTACCCCTTATTATTCCCGTTCTCCAAATGGGTCGAGGATGAGATGCGATGTAAGTCTTTGTGGTGGATGGTTTTTACGGCCAGATGGATGTGTTGCTTTAATAAAAAATAAAAATATTATTGTAATGCCAGTAGATTCTAATAACAAACGTGCGGATAACAGTCGTTCGGATGCGAGGCGGGTGTGGATAACGTTTTCTATATCCGCGCAGGGCTCTAGCCATAGTACAAGAAAGACTTAGGCCTACTGCACTTGGAATGCTGTCTATTGAGAATGGTCTGCTTAACAGCATACCGAATTTCAATAACCTCGTCATCGAAAAATTCGTCACGTTCAAGACTCGACGCCTGGAACTGATCTACAAATAAGGTAAGTTAATGCTTGTGCATGCAGCCCCACCAACTGTGATATATGCGAGCCGCCACTGGTCCTCACTCTTCAAAGTCTGCTGGAATAAGAACCTCGATCCTTGGATCTCACTCTCCAAGTCGAAATTTTGGCGGCCATATCAATCTTCCACCATAATTTTAGCGGGTAGATTACTAATGCTTATTACTGCGTAGATGAACCGTTCTGCGGTTTTTAAAGTATCAGACATATTTTCTTTTAATGTTCTCTTCATTACCAATTAAGAAAATCTTCTTCTAAGGGCCTAAATGCATAATTTCACCAAATTATTTAGTTGAAATTAATCCCGTCTTCAATAAGACCTCTTCTCATTGGCTCTGGGCTGGGATCCAATAGCATAATTTATAACAATATTTATTAGCTGATTCACTGTTGCTATGCCAATTTCAGCGTTCTAGAAGCGTCTTGTACAATATATCACGTGATCGGGCTCTCCCACTGTCTTGAGCTTGTAACACGACTCTCTTGTGTCACACTTACAGGATTTATATTTGCTGGTTAAATTTTATCATGGGGACGGAAAATACCCTCATTTTGTCCCAAAATAATTCAATTTTCGGGGTCAGTACCATCCGGCATTTGCCCGGAGTAGAAGTGGGAAACCACGTAAAACCACTTCCAGAGTAGCTGAGGTAGGAATCGAACACACCTCTTCTCAGGTTTGCTCATGAGGCTGAGTGTACCCCGTTCCAACCCTCAGAAACAGGAATCGAACCCGGGCCTCCGCAGTGACAGCCAAGAACGCTAGCCACTTCGCAACGAGGCGGACTCACAAGATCGTACCAAATACCCTCCAATATAGGCCATAGAAATTTGCTTATTTAGCCCCGTGTCTGCTACCCTGTGTTATTGCGGCATGTGCATTTGTAATTCCGCTGTTGATTTGGAAGTGACCTAAAGTTAGGAATCATCCCGGCATTTGCCTGGAGTAGAAGTGGGAAACCATGGAAAACCATTTCCAGGAAGGATGAGATGGGAATCTAACCCACCACTTTTCAGGTTTACCTCATGAAGCTGAGTGTACCCCGTTCCAGCCCTCAGACAGAGACTGGATTCGAACATGGATATCCGGGGGTGACCACCAAGAATGCTAGCAACTACACGACAAGGTGGTCAGGAGGTTATCATCATCATCAGAACTGGAGTAATAATACAAGATCACCTAATTTTCAGTCGCATGGTCAGCGTGGGCTACAATCGGTACCTTGTCCGCTTATTGCTTTAATCCATAATTTCCTAGTTGGCTCTCGACAAGGAAATTCATGAGAACTAATTCCAGGAACATTATTTCTAGAGTCTTGTTTACAAAACGGCACGCAACAGTATACAATGGCCATATTTCAGTGAGATAACTTGATTCGTGCGTATACAATGTGTATAAATACCGCCAGAGCGAGACTGGAGCTGTGAGCCAATCACAGCGCACCAGCCCCGCTCTGCTTGGTCCTCCTCGCCAGGGCTCCGAGGTTATGACCCACTCAAGCACTGTCTGTCAGTCTAATGCCCCCTTTAGCTCCGATCCGAGCATCCCTGACATAATTAAGGACCTTATAATAATTAAAAATAGTTTCCGCAAGCGTTGGCAAAGATTTCGAGATCCTGCCGACCGTGCTGAATACAAGGGACTGGCACTGGTAATCCGCGATCGTTTGCTGGAACGTAAGATAGAACGATGGGAAGAACTGTGCTAAAAGCTCTCTGAAAATACTTCAGAAAATGACTATTGGAGAATACCTCGTTCTCTGAAGCGCCCTCCTCTTATTAAGCGAGCGATTCACGGTCGCCGAGGGCTGGTATTCTCTCCCCTTGAGAAAGATGAGGTCTTCGCAGACTCCATTGAGAATCAATGCGATATTCAGGACATTAGTGACGATGAACACGATACTGACGCATACTCAAATGACATTAAGCATCAGGCCAACCACTTCAGGCTCCACTGGAAGACCCAAGACCCACCGACTATTGATCCTATCTCACCTGCGGAGGTTAGGAGAGTTGTCAAGCCCCAGTCAGAGAAAAGTTCTCCTGGTGATGACAGGATTGGTAATAAAGAATTGAAATCCCTCCCCTTTCGTGCTTATATTTTCTTAGCAAATATATTTAATGCCTGTTTGCTTCTTGGCTATTTTCCCCAGGCCTGGAAGACAGCTAAAGTCTGTCTTATACCCAAGCCTGGGAAAAATACGCTTTTTCCACAAAATTATCGCCCCATCAGCCTGTTATCCCATATTTCGAAAGTATTCGAGAGACTTATTCTCCGGCGAATTAATGCTCGCCTCGAGGTAAATGACATACTGCGGTCTAAACAGTTCGGCTTTCGAGGCAGGCGCAGTGCACTGCTAGCCGTGCTGCGATTGGCCGCGTATGCCACGAGATCATTTCATCTTAAAAGAACTGTTCCTGCAGTGTTTTTTGATATAGAGAAAGCTTTTGACACTGGTATGGATAGATAATCTTATCATCAAGCTCATACATACTTCATCCCTGCCAAACTACCTCATTAAGATTATCTATTCATACTTAAGGAACAGATCATTTTATGCTACCTGCGATGGCGAGAGGTCCACGGTTCGAACCTTGCGAGCTGGTGTACCTCAAATTTATCAACCTGATGAATTAGTTCTTCATCCAGCCCTCATATTTTCCAAATTTATAAAAAGTTACCTAAAACCTCATAAACAATTTATAAATAATAATAATTAACCAAATTGATTTTAAAAATCTATAAATTTCCCCCAAATTCATTTTTTTAATATCTCAAAACTCAAATAATTATAGTATCTCGTCAACGCTGTTTGCTGATGACATTGCAATTTATACCTCCAAGCATAAGAAATGCGATGCCATCAATGCTATGCAACGCTGGATTTCTGTGTTCTGGCGTTGGTGTGTTCTTAATAAAATTAAAGTGAATGGCGAAAAAACTCACGCCATTCTCTTTATTCGCCGTCGGCCCCAGTTTGGCCAACTCAGTTTGCATCACACCCTTCGTCCTTGGTCTAGCAGTGTCAAGTACCTTGGCATACTGCTAGACAAATCCCTCACTTTTCGATTGCATGTGGCCCGAGTCTTACATCTTGCAGCAGCTAGGAAAAAGGCTACTTTTACTCTTACTAGTAATAAATATCTGAGCTCATTTATTAAGAAGCAATTATATCTTGCTCTAGTCCGTCCTATCCTGCTGTATGGCTGTGAGGCCTGGGGCCACATATCTAAAACGCATATTGACAAGATGCAAACATTCCAAAATAAAACTCTTCGACAGTTCCTTCAGGTCAAAAGGTCCGTCAAAAGAAACTCGGAAATTAGACGTGACCTTAATATTCCTCTCATTGATGAACAGATCAGAAGGATCTGCAAGTTGGTCAAACGAAGAATACACCATAATATCCATACTGGTACTAAAGGCCTTGATAGTATCTACAAGTCCATTAATATTAAGCAGCCAATTACTAGTCGCATTTTCCCAGGCCCTTGGCTTGTTTATCAGAAGCTTTAGATTTTTCATTTGATATTTTTCCAAATTTTAATTGCTAACAACGTTTAAGTTAGGCTGGTAGCTGCCTTGTGTTATCTTTAGTTCTTCTTTTCCGTTACACCGTCTTGAGGGTTTCAGCTCTGATTGTACACAGCTCGGGCTTCGCCCTCGCAGTACAATCAGATTGATTTATTCCCTCCTATGTGTAATTACCACGCGAGCTCATCCGACTTAGGTACTCCCCTTTCTACTGACGAGTCATAAGGCGTTTTCGGCCTTGATGCTTTCGTTTATCTGGTAACAACAACAACAAAAGAACGCCAACTGAACTGATCATGTCGTGATCATGTAGGTGGGTATGCAGTGCCTCTAGCGGCAAACATAGCATCGCAGGGCGGACAGCTCCCAGAGGCTATTGGGCAGGCTTTTTATTATTGGAGGCTAAGCACCACCAAAATGAACAATTGACTATGCCCACACAATTGTTGGCGTTTTTTTTTTGTATTTCTTTTTCAAAACAATAAACCACCGTCTTCCCGATCGCTGACCCGATCCAAAAGAATAGTAACACATAATGTCGAATAAGATAGCCCATGAATATAGCTTATGAACTTTGGTTATGTGTTGGTGGGACAGGGAGGGCCAAATAACAATAATCAAACAATAACAGGGCACCAAGAGCCCGAAACACGGAAGGAGTTCCGTCACAAGACAAAACACACAGCTCCCGTCGTACAATAGCAATAATACTAAAGCAAGGGAAACAGTACAGAGCTCCGGAGTTTATATAACAAGCCAGAAAAGGCAAAACCGAATCACACAATGGAAATAAATTTAACATGAGCAAAGTCCCATCCGACACATAGCCGCCCTAAAATAAGAAAATACTACATCACCATACCGAATATAGGTTGTCCAGCTGGACTGAAAAGCTCACGAATTCTGCATTATCCTCATAGTTGAGACGGATCCGAGTTCGTCTGGCAAAAGCCAGGCCCGCCTCCCTTTTAAAAACGTCCGCTCGTCTTCCTTTTCTTTGTAAAATCTGGTATCATACAGTCACATCACCAAGGGTGGCAGTCAAATGTTTCTGGGTTCGCGCTACCACTGCGCCGGATAGTAAGTTATCAGTTCCCAAAGGAGTTTAGGCGGGGACCCAGCCGGCGAAAGTTGGCAGTATGTCCGCTAATACAGGGCTGACTCAATTGGCATCTTCAACGGACTTGCACTTCTTTCTGGTATATTGTGGGGTTGCTTTTAGTAAGGGACGGATCAACGGAGAAACTCAATGAAAGAATAGGCGCAAATCAGTGATACGACTTGGCCTACGAAAATAAATGCTAGTTTATAGAATCTTGTTGGGCTCCACTGGCCTCACAGACATCCAGGAGTAATTGGCACCAAATATGATGACGTCAACGCAGGACAGGAATTAAATGGAATACCAAGTATTCAGATGTTAGTTTGGTATCTTCGGAGACTTGCCGAAAACACGACACGATCCGAGGGAATCAGAAACAGGAAAGGAAAATATGGGCGAAGTACCTTACAGGTTATGGCCGGGAATTTGTGACAACTGTCGCAATTCCTTTAGGCTCATTGACATCGTCATCATCAGCATCTGCATAATTAAATGCATTATCGTGTTGGGCTGTATATTTCGCACGTGCTCTAACATGACGAACTTCTACTGCTCCTGGACCTTGCTCTATCATTTCGTATAAAACAGGAAGAATCCCTAATACCATTTTCATCATTCCTTCCATATCCACCCCCTCCGTTCTCATTAAAACGTCCTCTTCTACTACGTCGGTGGCGACCTCTGTGTCTACCTCCACAACATCTCTCTCTTCTTCGCTTGCTAGGGCTCTCCTACGTCTGCCTTTATAAGTTAGGTGATTTCGACATCTACAACCGCGACGTCTACCTCCACATCTGATCTCTCTTCGTCGCCTGCTACAGCCTCTACAACATGGCTTTATCTTTTCCACTTATTCATTTAGTTTTCTGTTATTTCCTTTTATTTCATCTACTCTATTATCACATTCTTCAAGTCTCTCCTCTACTTTCTCTAACCTGCTGCTCATTTCCATTTTAATTTTCGGAATCTCTTTGATCGGCTCGTCTAAACTGGCATCAGTTACAACTGCCTGCTCCTAAACTGATTCATGAACTTATACCTTAATTGACTCTACTTGTTTAGTAACAGACTCCTTTACTATTTCTGAACTAAAGGTGGCTATCTCCTCACTTACAGTACCTATTTTCTTACTCACCCGCCTGTTTCATAGACTATTGAACCTCTATGGCCTTGCTAAACAGCATTTGTAACAAATACGATTCTATATCCCGCCCATTCCTTTTTCTACCTGTAATATTATCCTTAACGTTATATTGCTCAAAACTCTCTGATCTATCTCTTTCCTTCTGCAACAGTTTTGGTTCAAATAAGTTTTCCCCGTCTGGTTGAACGTCGCCAATTCCTTAACCTTCTTCTAGACACTGTTTAAATTTTCCACCTCAAATAGATCTTCAACTCTTTTTTCTTTAACTTCCCCATCACTCTCTTAGCATCATCCCCTAATATCACGTCAAATTTAACCTTACTTGCCTTATCTAGCTTGCACTGTACTTACGTTATACTGATTATACTTCATTGTAGTCACCGTATTTTTAACTTTCTTATTCGTGCCTACTATTTTCTCCTGCCTTTGTGTAATTCATCAATTTCTCCGACCCCACGTTTGGCGCCATTTTATTAATTTATTAAACATTAGATTTTTGCTTGCCATCTCAGGGTAGCAGGGCGATGTACTCGCTATATTAATCATTCAAAAGTAAAGTAACTTCACTAAAATATAGTTGATTAATTAATACCTCAACAGTGAGATCCTTGAGAAAAATCTATCTGTATCTCTGACATGTATGAGATACTAGTAACACATTCAATATATAGCACCAAACAATCACTGCCTGGGAAAATGGCTCTAGTTTGGGAAACTCCCTGGAAAAAAGGTTGAAGTCCCGGTCTACATAATAAGACCCTTCTTCGTCAAAATATAATAATGGTTCTTCTCCACTTTCAGATCCTTTCTTTCTGGTCGTTACGTCACAATTAACGTCACTTTTGATCATAATCGCCTCTGTGTTTAGCATGCCTCTTTTCGTCATGTTCCTTACATAATTTCTGGCAACTCAATTTCCATATCTCCATACACGTCAATTTTCTCCGACAGTCCAAATCCAAATTCCCTATCGGATAATCTTCATCAATATTCGATGATCCACTCTGGCAATCGCAAACATAACTTGAAGCCTCCCTCCTGGCTTGTTGACACTTTGAATCCTTTCCACTTCCTCCAAAAACGTCACTTTCCTTCCTTATTCTTACTAAAGTTTCTCTGGGAATCACAAACCTCAATACTTGTCTTTCCACCTGGACAAACCAAGCCACAACACTTAATAGTCTTCTACTACTTTCTTTTCTTCTTGTTACTACATCTTCCCAAGTTTTCTAGTAGTTCCATTGTTAGTTCGTTGTCAAGGAGATTTGTCAACAATTTGCAACATTTTGTACAGGTACCCATGTTCTGAAGGACTTACTATGCAATATCTTTAATTTAATGTGTTTATATCGATTTATCGGCCATGCACAACTCTATAGTTTAGTACCTGTTTATTATTATTAACGTGTCATATTGGATTATTATTATTATTACTTTCGTATGTTAGTTCACATAAATTTATCTCTCTCCTAATCAGGGCCGTGGAGAGTGACGACGGGCCCTGGGGCTGGAATCTCCCGGGCCCCCCTCTGAAACGAAATTCTGTAAAATCCTCGCAAATTTGCACATTTTTTATTTGAACTAAATGTTCATTACGAAATCAATTACAAGAACATAAAGAGCCAGCAAACAAGCAATAATAATAATAATAATATTAATAATAATAATAATAATTTGTATCATGCTGAACTTCAATGCCCAAGATCGCGGGTATAAACCCGGCCAAAGTCGTCGGATTTTTAAGAGCGTTAAAATCCTTCAGTATCCCTGTATTCGGAGGGGGAAGTAAAGTCGGTGGGCCCATGTCATAGATTTATGGCATGTAAAGAACCTACCACTACAATTGGTAGTGTGTAGCCAAAATTTGTAGGTTATTTGGTTAGAAACGCTCTATCAAGTTCCAAAGTTCCCTTCTGGGTGTCAGTGACAGTGGCGTCTGGTAGCCAAAGTTGGAACTACTTGAAATTAAACTTGTTGGGGAGCCTACGGGCGTTCAATTGAAATGACCATTGGCTGCAATTCATATATAATAATAATATTTCAATGCTATATTCCAGTAAATCCAGGCTATATATATTATCATAAGCAGAGCGTGAATTTCTATCAATATAAATAAGTTAATGCTGGTATGTAAAATTTACAACATTATCTGAAAGTGGAGGAATGGATCCAAAATTATTTGCAAATTCAATGTTTATACCTGACAAGCGCGTATTAATGCATTATTTTCAATTAACAAAAATTAATATCAGATTAAAGTCATCAAAATCTAGGTACCGTAACAATTTTCATTAATTCACTATACTGTTTTGGCGTTTGACAAATCTAAATTTGTCTCGATAAGGTAACACTGTAAGCATGCACAGTGTTCAGATTTAAAGTTCTGCAGATCCTCTTTGATATCAATAATTTTAGAACTTCAGAGATACTCATAAAATCAATATGCTCGTTTGTCGTACACAAATTTGAAAGAAGTTGCATTTATCGGACCAGTAATTGCATCGCTTTTACAGTATTTAACTTTGGGAAAATAATCACAATGAAAAAAGCTGTTGTCCATGAATTCGGAAACAGGTGGGTTGGAATTCCACCGTCAGTGATTCTATGCTTATTTTCCATGATTCATCGTTTTAACCCGTACATTCATTTTCTCCTCAATTCTGTCCCTACGTCATAATACCCAAAAATTAATCAACAGGAAGTTCATCTCACTGAACTGCATGTTAAAAGAGGTGGAAAGGGTATACTGTACACTGTGCAGTACTACGGCCTCTGTGACATATGACGTAATCTCTTTTCATAATGAAAACATAATGTTTACACAAAGTCAAGACGTATTTTAAAATAGTTTTACATATAGTGTTTTTATGTTGACATTCTTAAAATTTGCTGACCTTGAAGAGTCACGCCCTTGGGTCTAAGCCTAAACACTGTTAAGTGTTTTGGTTGAACGGCGATCACACATCTTTGTACATTAAACAAAGCAAAATATATTTTCATAATTAACCTCAGGTATACAGTGCTCATACTTAACTCAAGTTATTATGTGCTATCAATAGATTGCAGCTGATCAGTGATTGTTTTCACAAAAGAAGAAAATGTGAATTTGAACTATATTTTGTAATTGGCAGTCAGTGGATTTCTTATAATTTAATATTGCTTTGCAGTAAGCAAAACTAGAGCCAGATTTTCCTAAGCATCCTCAATCCTATCTATGACTGGTGACCATCATGGGCGGATTTAAGCCAAGGATATGGGGGAGTGGACACACCGGGGATCTTGGGGTATGGAATATCACCAAGCTCAGAGTGGGGTCCGTTGGCCCTCCTCCGGAAAAGTTTGCAAAAATTAGGTCCAAATTATTGAGTTATAGGATAGGCCATTTGGGTGATTATTTTTGGGATATTTTGGAGTAAAAATTTGGTGACCATTGACATTTAATAATAAACTTTATTGCGCACAATGTGCATAGAGGATACAGAAAAATATAACATACCGGTATAACAACGTGACGACCAATGAGCTCTCAATAAGTGTTTGTTAATCCTTGATAAACTCACTAATCGAACCTGACCTTGAGGAACATTTCTGGAGGTGATATCTTTCACATATCTGGTCACATAGCCTGCACACACAGTTTGTGTTTGGTTCACGGAAAACCTTGTTTTTACACATCTTGAAGTGGAACCCGTGGTCAGCCAGTATCGTGACTATATGCCTCAGTTGGTAGCCCGTTTCCATCCATTTCCGATCCGTCATGGCCTCCGTTGAATAGAAGTCCTCCCAAATGTCCCCCCTTTTTTCCCTTAGCTTATGCAACAGCTTATCATATGCTGCTCCTCCTGGTAGAATAAGGTTGCGTCTCAGGTCCTCGATGAGGAAAGTCTCCCTCGCGAGCTCATATACGACATTTAGTGGCTATAGAAAAGACTCTCCGATATTGAAGTAAAAGCTCTCACATCTTCAAGTAAGACCCCGCGGTGTAGCTCACCAATGACCGTGATGGGGGCCTACAGCAAGTCTACAGATCGGAGGTTTGAATCCGGGCGCTGACAGCGACTATCCTGAGTGTGGTTTTTCACACTCGCTCCAGACCAATGCCGGGGCAGTACCTTATTTCAAGTCCAGGGACACCTACCCTACTCTTAACCCTAATAATTACAGTAATAGTCGCGACGGTCAACGCATTCCCAGTCGGCAACTAAGAATACGACATGCGATTTATCATGTCACAGAGGCCTTGGCACAGCACACACAGTGTATACCCCGCTTTTCGTCCAGCAGTTGATGGTTTTAAGAGGGTCTAAGTTTTGACTCTCCAAGACAAATAGTTACAACAATGTTGCCAATACATCTCACTTATTATACAACAGCTACTAGCCTCCCCTTCAGTCTACACAATTCGCACATTTTTTTGTTTTCTATTTTGTTCGCTTCATTAATATTTGTGAAAAAATACTGCTTTACAGTCAACTTCATTCAATAACACGGAGGCCTTCAGAAACAAACCGTAAAACTAACGCGTCAGCAAATAGTGAATTATATCTACAGTATTATTTGATGCAAACCATCCCCAACCGAGCGACAATGGTTCATTATCCACCAGTGATACTAGACCTACTTGCTACTAAGTACACGGGTTGAATGTTGCAAGCCCCTAAATGAATTAACATCTGTAACGACAAACAGGCCTTTTTTTTTACTGTTGAGTAAGACTACGAATAACACCGCAGTCGGAAAGCCAAATCCTACATTCCTGCCGTGGCTTCGTCAGGAACCAGAGTCATTTCTAAGTCGTAAATAAAGAAGGGAAATTGATTTTATGTTTAACGATACTGAGACGTTAAAGAGTATCACGAAAGGGAAAATATCTCTTCGCGTCCTGAAAAATAAGTGCTTTGCACATCCTCCTAGGACGCCGGGCCCCCTTGGAAGGGTCGGGCCCCGGGGCACCAGCCCTGCCTGACCCCCCCTCTCGTCGGGCCTGCTCCTAATGCACAGGGAAAGAAGATATATTATAGGAACAAAACGAAATGATGTAACTATAAACACGTTACGGGCAAACCGCGCTGGTTGAGAGAGGAAGACAATGACCTGAGGCGTCGAAGATAAAATTGTACAAATCTAAGGGTATATTGTAATGCTTGTGTTGTTTTATATGTATGTATGTATGTCTATATTTTAGGGTTCTTTGTTTCTTTCATGCGTGTTCTTGGGATACCGCGGGAATATAGGGATTCTATATGTCACGCTATCTTCCTGGGCGAAATGTAACATTTTGTACAGGTACCCATGTCCTGAAGCACTTACTGTGCAATATCTTTAATTTAATGTGTTTATATCGATTTATCGGCAGGTAATCAGCCATGCACGAGTCTATAGTTTTGTACCTGTATATTATTATTAATGCGTCATATTGGATTATTATTATTATTATTATTATTATTATTATTATTATTATTATAGCGGCTTCGGTGGCGTAGTTGGTAGCATGCTGCACTGCTGTTCCCAAGATAGCGGGTTCAAACCCAGCCGAAGTTGTCGGATTTTTAAAGAGCGTTATAAATCCTTCAGTATGCCTTCCTTCGGAGGGGAAGTTAAGCCGGCGGTCCCATGTCATAGATTCATGGCATGTAAAAGATCCTTCTACAGATTAAACTTGTGTGGAGCTAAATTTCTAGGTTAGATCTCGTTGTAACGCTCTATCGAAGTTCCAACGTTCACCACTAGGTATCATTGATATCTGGTAGCGAAAGTTGGAACTACTTGAAATTGAACGGAACGTGTAGCTCACCCTAGTGGTCTCGGCTTGAAGCAGCTATAGACTCGGGCGAGCTGAACATGTCCTCGGACTCTCCCGGCACTAAGAGCCATACGATAAATAAATAAATAAATAAATAAATAAATAAAAATATTATTATTATTATTACTTTCGTATGTTGGTTCACATATCAGGTGATTTGATTTAACTACATTATTATTATTACTATTATTATCAGCTTCTTTATGAGGCATTAAACATGCATTTGAATGTATATTAATTCATTTCGTTTGGCACGGGGAACATGGCTAAATCGAGCGAGGATTTATTTCATAATTCAGCAGGAAGGGTTGGTGCCGGCGAGGTACGCATGTATGGCAAGTCGCTTCAGGTAGGGCTAACTATAGCTCCGAAGACAAGGGAAGTTGCCCGTTTCCTAGAATTACGTCTGGGTGAAAGGCCCTTGACCTAGGTCAACTGTTGGACGCTTCGAACCAGGAGACAAAGCACTGACGTCAGTAGCGTCAGTGAAGCAAATTCAAATTATGTGATATTACGTCCACGCGGGAATATCGAAGAGGCCACATGGAAAGGGATGACCAATTAAGATTCATTCAGACGATGGATCGCCTGCAAACCGGGGGAGGGTGTCCTGTGATAGACGCTGAGGAAGATACGATTGGATACCGGTTACACGTTGGAGGGAGGTTTGAAGAAGTTTATATAAACTAATCCTGAGATCACTCAGTCCCCATTCTTTTATTGAAATTTCGACTTTGAAGTCATCTGCGTGGTACTCATCCATGAGTCGCTAGTTCTTCAATATTGGTGGTGGGTGACAGACAAATTCAGGTCTGAATCCCATATGGTGATAGTTTTGAACTGACTATTCGCCATAAGAGTGATTATAGGTATTAGATCCCATCACTGCCAACAAGACAGGACAGTCACCTCGTCTCTGTTTATCAATTCTACGCTTAAGTACGACCATCACGTCAGCAAGGGAAGATGTACCCCTATGGAGCCAACGAACGTCGCATCGCCACGCCAAACCAGGAGAACCGGCCGTGTACCTCGGTGGGCCAAATGGACTCGAAATACGCATAGTCTCTATTTTCAGTAAATTCATCGGCACGTAAATTCCAGCCTTTGTATTAAATTTAATATTCAGATCACCTCCACTTGCCAAAGTAAATTCAGTAGATTCATTTTATTACTGTATTATTATTATTATTATTATTATCACTTATCGTCATTATTTTGTTTATTATCACAATTAAATCTTCTATATCATTTGATGCAGGCCTTTTCTTCCTTAGTATTTAGAAATAGTTTTAAGTCATCCCTTATTCCCAAAGCAAATACTATAACGGTTAAAGACGGAGTCTTACCATGTCTTGAGAAGGAGAGATCTCAGCTGCTATAAGGAAAGTGTAAGTGATGATATTTCCGTCATTTGATTGATATCATGACCATGGCGCCAACAAGTTATTAATTTAACCATGTTCAACACTATGTCTCCTTCTTCTTTTCTTAGCGTCATCCCGTAGGAACGGGGTCCGCTTTTTGGATCAATGCACGCCATTTCTTTCGATCTAAGGCTTCGCGCGATTTCAAGTTTCTTGATTGTAAATCTTCGTTAATAGTGTCCAGCTACCGCAATTTTGGTCTCCCTCGCTGTCTCTGGCCGTCGACCGTTAGATGGTAGGCCGAGCCGATGACTGAACTTTGTGGTGCACGGACAACGTGCCCATACCAACGGAGTCTCCATTCCTGCATTTTCTCATTGATTGGAGCCACGCCAGCTGTATGTCGAATCGTTGTGTTGGGGACATGGTCGAGCAGAGAAATGTCTAAAGATCTTCGCAGCATCCGCATTTCCATGACATGAAGTGAGTGCTCAGCACTTCTAGGTGCTGGCCAACACTCGGTACCATATAATGCAACTGGTCTCACCATTGTGCGGTATATCTTTGATTTTAGGCGGATAGGAATCTTCTTATCACAAAGAACACCGGTGACATCTCTGAATCGCATCCACTCGCACATCTTCCTACACAGAGCTGCCGCCATTCAATCGTGAGCCTAGGTATCGGAATGTATTTACCTTGGTAAGAGGAGCTCCATTAATACCTACAGTATAGTTCCAAGGGATGGAATCGTTTCGAGGTATTCAGTCTTGTGGATGTTCAAACGAAGACCAAATCCTTGCAGACGATCATGCCATGCCTGCACTTGGGATTCAAGATCCTTCCTGGAGTCTGCCGCAAGCATCACATCATCAGCGTATAGCAATGTCCATGGGACACACTTCTGCAGGTCTCGCGTTATGGAATTCATGACGATAACAAAAAGCAGGGGAGACAGAGCTGAGCCTTGATGAACCCCAACTGTCACAGGGAAGCTGTCAGTCAGCCCTGCAGGGCATCGCACGCGGCTTTTGGTGTTGTTGTACAGCATTTTTACCCAGTTTATATACATTTCTGGAACTTGATGATCTCGGAGAGCGTACTGCGCCAGAATTTATTTAAGGTCATTACCAAAGAACCAATCTGGATATGAACCAAGACCCCAGAAAAAAATAAAAGAGTGGATGAAAATTTTTATTTATAAAAAATTCGAGAAATATGGGAAAAACTGTATGGAAATGAGTGAAATACTATACATCTTATACTATTATGAAAGGCAAGGAAGAAGGAATGATTTAAAGATGGACATATATTCTATTATATGAATGTGGGAGGTCCATATTGCGAGAGACATCACGCCACTTGAAGCGAGAGTTACGTCATGAAAGAGGGGAAGAGACGAAGGTCGAACTGCGGACTGAAGCGAGGAGAGGTGGTAGAAGTTACGTCACACCACGAGAGGGGAGGCAGAGAGACTGGAATTTGCCGAGTGTGGAGAACAGGACGAGAGAGTTCTTTCCAATTTGAGATTTCATCGAGTCAAGACCTCGAGAAGAAACCAGTATTCTTATAACAGTGCTACGTTTCATTAGAGTTGAAAGCAAAGAAGAGTGCAATACAGTAAGACTGTAACTTGAGGAGCAAGCTACATCTATAAAGCAGAACGGAACAGTATAACCAAATATTACAGTGCTTAATGCAAAGTTGTTTAACATCACTTGAAACATTTCGACAAGAAGATATTCAGTATTACTACGTGTGAACGCATATTTGAACATTACATTAAAAATGCAAGTTAGAAGTCAGCAACGGGGAAGTCTTAATTATATCATCAGTGAAATGAGAATTACTATGTGCTAAGCAAAAGCATAGGGAAGTGGAGACTACAAAGATGTACAGTTGAATTCCAGAATTCACTATCATGAAAGGCGCAGCAGAATATCTACGTGACGCGCAACATCACCGAACAAAACGTATACTTTTCTACAAGAGCTCTAACACATCTTGAATATTCACAAACGCTTGCATAAACGACAATATTCAACCTGAGACGAGATGTCAATTCTGAAGAAACGAGATGTCAATTCTGAAGAACCGAGATGTCAATTCTGAAGAGATGGAGAGTCGAAGCCGGACTACTTGCAGTGCACGGGGGACGGAGTGTTGGCAGAGCGAGCTGTTTCACGGCGAGGTCATTCACCGAGGACATCATCGACCTTGTTCTACAGGGAGACGAGGCCAGCTGGTTCTGACACAAACCGGTCTTCATAGCTGTGGGCGATTCGATGAGATCCACGACACGTTTGGTTTGGCAGGCGAGACGCAGGTATTCTCCAGACCAGAAGTCAACTCAAGGTAGTGAAGAAATTGTTTTATATCATGTAGAATTGTAGTTATGTTCTGTGATTATCCAATTGACCAACGGCATTATTTTTCAACGGCATTATTTTCAAATGGCATTATTTTTCAACGGCATTATTTTTCAACGACATTATTTTTAACTGCATTATTTTCAACAGCATTTTTTCAACAGCATCATTTCAACCGTATAATTTTGTCAAAGTAATTAAATTTGTGTAGTTTTGTGTAGTAGTAATTTTTCGTATTTTTCTTCGGAGTTATTTTTCTTGTTCTTGAAAATTTCAGTCACTTGGACGAAATTTTGGCATAATGATGCTATTAACACTAAAGTCATATCAGAGTAAAACCGTGTAGAATTTTTCATATTTGCGTTAGATTTAATCTAATTAAATCTGTTTTATCGCAGCGATGGAATGTAGAACAAATTGTTTAAGAGAATGTAGAACAAATTGTTTAAAGGAATGTAGAGTGAATTATTTAAAAGAATGTAGAGTAAACTATATAAAAGGAGTAGAACGTTGAACGAACTAAAGAAGGAGTAAACATTGTAAATGAAGTAAAAGAAGTTTATTGGAGCAAATTTATGTACAGCATATTTAAGAAGTTTTGTCACGAAGTGTAAAGAATATTTCGACAACTCATGATGTTGATTCGAGTGTCAGAAATTTATTTTCAACTAATTATGAACGAAAGTATTACGAAAAGCTTATACACATATGTCTAATGAGATTTAGAGCATTAAAAAGCATAGATGAATTTGTTAAACAAATATATTCATGGAAGGAAGTCAAACTTATATCTTTTGTTAAGAATATGAATACTTACTGATATTTCTTGAAAAGTTGTAATAAAATGTAAAGCTGAATTTAAACACGTGAAAAAGAAAGTTAACAAGGTTAAATCACAGGGTGATCAGAAAGTGAAAAGTACAGAGATTTATTGCAGAAATGGAATTATAATCACGAGGCGAAGTTATATCAGGATATAGAGAAGAATGTTAAAGTTAGGAAGTATATGTATTGAAGTGGAAGTTTATAGTTGAATTACCGTGCAAATTAAGGAGATATAAACGTAAATGAGTTACGTATTTTTACGAAGGGAGGCTGAGGAGTCTCTAAGTTTTTCTAGTATTGATCGCAATGATTGTGAAGTTATGTGAGTGTATTAAAGGAAGATTCTGTACAGGGTGTTTAAGAGAGAAGGAAATTGTTGTATAATTATGGAAGAGGAGTGTCAGAACGAAGGTTAATGCCGTGCGCTTCTAGTATTCACGTTTATCAGAAAATTGTTAACACAGTAAAGAATTTCAGAACTTATTTCAGTATTTCATGATGAATAGATAAAAGGTAAAAAGGAACAGTGCTTAGTTTAAATGTTTGTCACTTATGTTCAATTGATTAAGACGAGTATTTATTACTTTCAACACGGTAGTTGCGGTGTATGTTTGTTATTTGATTATTAAGAAAGTTGAGTAGATGAAAGACTTATTGAAGGATAGACAATTTAATCTTTTCGACACAATAAAGTGTACAATTTGTGAGAACCATAAATGAATGTATATATGCACATAGTTCATGAATAATTTTTGCTTAGATATGGAACTACGGTTCAGAGTTGAAGCGGATCTGTATAAAGTAGGGTAATACTTAGTATCACGCCGTTTCACTTTCCTAACTATATCAGTGCCACGTGCAAGTTTATTTTTGGAGTTACTTTTGTTAGAGTGTCAGGGAGACACCATATTCAGGGAGGAAGCCAGTTTTTATACTTGTTTTTTTTTAGCTTAATAAACGGCTGGCGCTTTTTAGCGACTCAGTCAACTTTTATCTAATCTGATACCGTTTTCATTGTCGTCATCGTCGAAAATATTACTACGAGGTATAGATACAGGCGCTCACTATAGATTAGACCTTATCACCCCTCGAGATTGGAGTTTCTCGATTTGCTCTAAATGTAAATGATAGTAGAAATTTGTACCTTGGCTAGTAGTACTATTTTCTTTACGAATAACATTTATCCTGTATGTTCCTGAAATCCCCAATTTTACTTAGTAGGCATGGAAGTTTGTGAGCTGGGTAATTTACATGCCTGCAATCCTTTATAGTGCAGTGGATATAAGTACTGATGGGTTTCTTCGGGCGCATATAGATAGATGATTATTTAAATGGCGTGCCCATCCGTGGGGAATTCGAATGAGCATTCGAAAGGGCCCTTGAAAGAGCATTCGAAAGAGCATTCGAAAGAGCACTCGAGAGAAGAAGTTTGGAAGTACTCGAGAGTGAGGCCATATTAGTTTTGAAAAGAAAAATGCCGATCCCAAATTTAATGATTGTTGAGATGAACACAACATCAGCAGATTAGTGGAGTACATTACAGTTGTGAGGCATATTTTTAAAACCAGCTAACGACATTTGTCATGCAATATTAAATTTAAAAGTAAATTCATGTTGTTAAACATAGGTTAAGTGAGATGATAGAATGTAACGATGTCAGTTCAGTAAAATGGGACGATAAGATATACGAGATAACTCGCGATTAAAATAGATGTAAGTAGGATTAAGATGTTCAATATATTCCATCACTGGTATAAAATGCATGCGTTGGTCAATCTGGATATTCACTGGTAATTTTTGTAGTTGATACTTCCCTTATTCTCAAGAAAGAAGAATTATGTCAGCGAATGATATGACGTTCATTCGAACGATGCTCGAAACCATGAAGGAAGGTCAAAGTACGTTGACCAAAGACCTTGAAGCCCTCCACCAATTTGCACACAACAACATTAAACAGATGAAAGCCGAGATTCAGAAATCAGCAGCTACTGTAAAATCAGAAGTCAAGGCAGAGTTATCAGTTGCTCAAACACTTACTAAGGCTAGTAAAACATTAGCACAGGAAGAAGCTAAGTTAGCTTTAGAGAAGGCCAGAAAGGAAGATAGACTAGCCAAAGAAAAGGAAAGGGAGGAAATCAGGTTAGCTCAAGAGAAAGCACAGGAGGAGATTAGGCTAACATTAGAAAGAGCACGAGAGGAAGATAGGAAAATAGAAGAAGAGGCAAATAGGATAAGAGCAGAGATGAGATTAGCTCAGGAAAAAGCTCGCGAGGAGGACAGGTTAAGTCAGGAGCAAGCTAGATTAGAAGATAGAAAAATCCAAGCCGAAATAAGAGCAGCACAGGAGGAGGTTAGGAAAAATCAGGAAAAAGCGCACGAAGAAGCTAGGAAAAATCAGGAAAAGGCTCAGAGAATTTTAGAAAGGGCAGATAATGCACAGGAAGAATTAAAAGCTTCATTTGATCAAGTCAAACAGGACATGGCAGGAAAAGTGTTAGAAGTCCAATTAGCTAACAGGAATCACATGATAGAGCTAGAAAAGAAATTACAGGCTAGTATTAGCTCCATTAAGGAAGACAACAATACTCATCATGTACACATTTCAGGTGCCCAGAACAAACTCAAGGAGCAACTTGACGATCTAAATGACACTGTTGGTGAATTACAGGTCAAGTTGGAAGGTCAAAGTAAACTGATTGAAGAGGGTATAAATGTGGATATAAATGCTTCCATTGTAAAGGCAGTTACGGACATGAAGGAGGAGGTCGTAACAGTCACAACTAAAATTGTATCAGAAATTAATCATAAATTAGCAAATGACATTAAAGCTATAGAGTTATGTTCCAATATAAATGTTAGTAAGGTACGGGAAGATCTATCTAAGCGGATAGATACATTGCAAATTAATAACGTAGCCACGCTGACAGATATTGTTAATAAAACAGATTTAACTAACTCAAATGAATCTGACAAAATTAAATGCACGGTCGATGAGATAAGCATAGAACTGGCGAAAATTCGATCAAAGCAGGATAAGGAAACCAGCGAAATAGAACTGAAATTAAGGTCACTTACGATAGGGGATGCTACATTTTCATCTACGTTAAGAGCTGAAGTCAGGGAGGACATCAGAAAGGACTTGACGAGATTTTTTCAAGCAAGAGATGAAAAATTGAAAGAAGAAATAAGGAGATTAGAGGCCAGGACAGACAAGATAGAAGAGGATAAGGAAAGCGAGGTTAGTCAACAGCAGATTCCGAAGTCCAATTTTAACTTCAGTCGAGAGCCATTTCAAACAGAAATAGGGGAACTTGGAGGAGACTTTGAACCTTACCAGAGTAGGTCAAATGCCAATGTTATCGTGATCAAGAATAATGATGAGAAGCCGAATAAATTCAGCGGAGTAGGAAATATTACTGCTGTAGAGTTTCTGAGAGACATGAGGTCGTATTTAGAAGACAATAGAATACCTCGTGAAAGACATATGAGGGTCTTTGAAAAATACTTGGACTCAGAAGCGTTAGTTTGGCACAGAGCTTTCAGGTACACTTATCAGACATTTGAAGAATTCGCTATAGCTCTGCAGAAACGATATTGGAGCAAGGAACTTCAACAAGACATACGAGCCGAAATTTACTCTAAAAAATATGCATATTCTAGTCCAACGAAATACGCAAGTTTCTTCACGAAACAATTAGCACGCTTGCAGTATTTGCAACCTCCTTTGGCGGAAGAAGACTTGGTTCATGCTATTTCATGCCAGTTACCAACGGAAGTTAGGAGGCACCTCATTTCGGCAAATGTAAAAACTTTAGAAGGAATGGCAGAAATTTTGAGGAGACTGGATCACACGTCTAATGTGTCCAACAACTCAACTGGAAACCAAAACCAGAGCGGTAGAAATCAGGAACAGAGAGAGATTCACACCATCCACATCGATCAAATGCAGCAAACAGAGGAGAACAAAAATGGAGTAGGTCCAACGAGATCAAGAATGTATGGACAAAATCGATTTCGACCAGATTATCAGAGACCTAGAGAAGGAAGACCATACCAAAATCAAAGATGGGATGAAAATCAAAGATGGTGAAATAGCTATCACAACAGGAACAATGATTATCGCAGAGAGGGATATTATAATCGAAATAACCCTACGAATAATTATGGATATCGGGGATATCAGAACTGGAGGAACACGATTGATTATTCGAGACAGCAACAACAGCAAAGTCAACAAAATCAAGGTTGGAGAAATAATAACAATGTAAGAAGGTATTATGATGATAGGGAAAGAGAAAGTCAAGAATACCTAAGGAATCTCAGAGAAAGGAACGCGAGAGACCAAAATCAGGGACAGCATAACCAGAATCAAGAATCTCAACCTGGAACAAGCAGAGATCGAAGGAATGAAGATCCAGGAGGGGTACAAAAAAAACGTCAAATTCCAAAAAGTGAAGGAGGAAGAAAACAGCACCGTAACCAGACATGAAATCCAGATCAATGAGTTATATGAAGCCACGAATGAAGATCTCCTGTATGAAAGAGAAGAGACGAAAACGGATAGAGTAGCGAGATTACCCATTATAGAAATCATATCAGAAGGAGAATGCCTGAGAACACTACTAGATACGGGAGCAACAGCATCAATTTTATCAGAGAACTGTTTTCACAGATTGAAGGATGGAAATTCACTTATAGCAATGCCCGTTTCAACTATTAAAGTCAGAGGCGTATTTAACGACAAGACCATGAAATGTAAAGTCCAAGCACTAATGGAATTCTCTATAAATGAATACAAATATGAGCAGATATTCATAGTCTTGAGCCAGATAAATTTGATTTTATAACCAAGACTGGAGCTGTGATCGATTTACGAAATGGAGTCATAAGATTTAATGAAGGCCAACATCAACCAGAGGATACGAAGAAGGAGGAGAATGAGTGTAGTCTGATTGACGAAACTACAGAAGAAAATCTTGTGAAGATTGTTATGGAAGTTGAAGCAGAAGGAATACCTCACTATGGCAGAAAAATTGAGAATTTTGAAGATCAGAGAGAGAAATTAGAAGAATTGGTCACGACTTATGCAGACATATTTGATAACAAGCCAGGCATTATAAGAGGATATAAATATCAGATCAAGCTCGCTGATGACACACCTTTTCAGAAGAAATTGTATCCAATACCGGAGAAGTATCAAGCTGAAGTGACAGAGCTCATAAAAGGCATGGAAAAAGACGGGATTATAAGAAAGCAAGCCACTCCTTATTTAAATCCACTCACTGTTGTGAAGAAAGCAGATGGAAGTCTTAGACTATGTTTAGATGCCAGGGGCATAAATACTCTTCTGCTGAAAGAATTCGACAGGCCACCAAAAATTAGAGAACTACTGAGGAGATTCAAGAAGAAAACCTGTTTCTCAGTGATTGATTTAACTGCAGCATTTCATCAAATAGAGCTTACAGAAGACAGCAAATGTTATACAGGGTTCATGTTCAATCAAACTGTTATGTATACCAAAGAGTACCATATGGATTGGTAAATTCAAGTCCAGCACTTATCGGAGCCTTGGATGACAAGTTGAGTGAAGAAGTGAAACAATTTGCTATTTGCTGCGTGGATGATATTATCATATCTTCAGAGACACCAGAGCAACATTTCATGCATTTGACGAAGCTATTTGATAACCTCAGAAGTGCAAACATCAAGGTGAAATTGAATAAATGCCATTTCTTTCAAGAAAAGATCAACTTTCTTGGGCATATTATAGACAGATTTGGTTACCACCCGAATGAAGACAAGATTGAAGCGATATTGAAATTTCCAAACCCCAAGAGAATCAAAGACATCCGAGCTTTTGCGGGTCTTTGTCAGTTTTTCAGTAGTCATTGTCCACGTTATTCAGAGATCATGGCACCACTACATGAGCTTCTAAAGAAAAACAATAGATGGAAATGGGATGCAGCTGCTGAGAATGCCATTATTCAAGCAAAGGAAATGCTCAGAGATAACATCAAGTTGGAGTACCCAGATTTTGAAAGAACATTCATCATAGAAACGGACGCTTCACGAATTGGTATTAGCGCAGTCTTATATCAGAATGATCAAGATGGCAATCCTCACTATATTTCATTCAGCAGTAGGAAGTTACGCACGCACGAGCTGAATTACTTCACGACGGAGCTTGAAGCTTTAGCCGTCATAAATGCTCTACAAAATTGGAAGAAATTATTGCTGGGACACAAGATTATAATCAGAACGGATCATAAAGCACTAGAATTCATGTTGAAGTCAGACTTGTCAAGCGATAGGATGACCAGATGGACCATGTTTTTGCAACAATTTGATGCCACGATAGTTCATGTTCCTGGTAAAGACAACCTACTAGCAGATATTCTTTCCAGACATCCGATTTCTGAGAAAGATGTGAGAGTTAATGTTATACAGACAGATGCAGAAGATCAGGAAACGCTGGATAAACTGAGAAGAATTCCTCTTTTTCAAAAGAAGCATGCACCATTCAGGAACATTTATAGATTTTTGTCAGGGAGAATGACAAGGAGGCACGCCTCATACTTTGAAACAAGAAGGAAAGCTAGACACTATATTCTCGTGGGAGAAACTGTATGTAAATACATCGATGCCAGACACACGAAAGTACGAGTTGCTATTCCACCAGAACTTATTGTGCCACTAATTTGGTTAGTACACAAAAGTATAGGTCACGGAGGAGTTGACAAAACATACTATACCATGTTAGAAAAGTTCTATTGGATTAATATGAGAGAATCCATAACCATAGTAATCAGATCTTGTGAACTGTGTCAGAAAAATAAATATAATTCTGAACTATTGAAGGAGAGACCTAAAGCAATTATTCCTACGAAACCACTGGAATTGTTTAGTCAGGATATTTTTGGACCTGCACCTAAAGGAGACAGAGGAAACCAGTATGTGTTAGTTACAATGGATGTATTCTCCAAAATTGTAATGCTTAATCTCATGCAGAAAGCAACAACGAAAAATGTTTTATATCACCTGGAGAGGAACATTATTCCAAAGTTGGGAAAACCAGGGAGACTTTTAACAGACCATGGAACGCAATTCACCTCTGCAGAATTTCAGGGAGCGATGGATAGGTTGGATATTGTTCACCTATGTTCATCAGTTCGAAGCCCAGAGACGAATCCTATTGAAAGAACAATGCTTGAATTTTCAAAGTACATTCGCTTGTATAGTGCAGATAATCATGCAAATTGGGTGAAGATTGTACCACTAGTGGAATTTTGCATCAATAACACGAGACATGAGAGCACCAACGATATTCCAGTTATGTTGCATTTTGAAAAGAAACCCGTACGACCATGGAACGGAATCTTCAATATTCCGGAAGATAACGAACCACCGATGGACCAGAGAATCGAAGAAGCGAGGGTCCAGTTGAACAAAGCGGCTGAGAAGAGATTAAAACGTTTAGAAGGGAAGAGATTCAGAAGGTGACCTTGTATTAGTCAGGATTCCTGTGAAAGCTGACGTACTGAAGAAGGTGTATATCAAATTCAGTAACCTTTTCAGAGGACCGTTCAAAGTAGATACAGTCTACGGTAACAATTGTTATAAAATTGTAAGAGTTGAAGATAACAGATCCATTGGAAAATTCAACCATTCCAAATTGAAAAGATTTTACCCAAAGATACAGTAAAATAAATAAATTCAGTCTCAAGAATAGAGAAACTTATGGTATTAAAGAAAGTACAGGCTATACTTTACTTTAAATCAGCAACGGGGAAATGCGCCAGAATTTATTTAAGGTCATTACCGAAGAACCAATCTGGATATGAACCAAGACCCCAGAAAAAAATAAAAGAGTGGATGAAAATTTTTATTTATAAAAAAATCGAGAAATATGGGAAAAACTGTATGGAAATGAGTGAAATACTATACATCTTATACTATTATCATGACGAATAGAAGGACCTAGTGTGAGGACTCCGCCATTATAGTACGGTAGTTTGTGGTCCCGCCGCTACAAGCACTGCAAGCGATTGTGTCCATCACGTCTCCTGTTGTTCCGTAGAATCGGATCATAAAAAGTGCGGGGGAAGCTACTGTGTGAGATATTTGTGTGAATTAAACTGAATTTTCTTTGCTTTCAGTTCTTAGATTCAGTTCATTGTGTCTTGTGTAAATCAGCGTTTTATGTTTTGTGTAGGCCTAGTTCAAACATATTTGTTAATATTACTGTTTTGTGCCATCATCATTCTGAGTCCAGCATCCAAGCAAGCTGCACGCCACTGCTCCAAGCTCCGTCTTCTAACGCCAATTGATGACATCGATGATCCGCCAGCCTTGCCAGCCTTTTTTTTTTTTACCAAGCCTAGTCCTCGCTATCGCCTCGACTACGATATTTCAAGCCATTCCACTACGTTCATATAGGCTTAATTTGCATCCCCCTTGGTAACAGTGCAGATTAAGTCACTCCTCTACCATTCAAATACCAACCCTGTAACCATCCTAGTCAAGCAACTCCTGTCTCCCTCAAGTTTTAATACAAGTTTAACTCATCCCCTCAACCTACCAAGCAGCCAGTAATTAATTATTTAATTAATTATTTCAAGTAACTTTAAATTTCATCAGCTCACTCACCGTCACAGCTCCAACTGTATTTAAACTGGATAACTTTGAGTGACTGGTAAATTTGTTTTACTCTTTACTTATTCTCTGGTCGACCAAGGTATTTGACCACTATCTCTCATCACCTCTTACTCATTACACGCACTTATACACTCACGAACACAAACATGTCGCGTACTGACACTAAACCTCGCACATTAACGTACCAGGGCATAACATTCCTGATAACTCAGGACCCTGATGACCATAAAAGCCCAAATTATACCCTTGTCAATCTAAACACACTAATTCCGAATGGACCTACCCAAATACGAGATGGTACACTCGTTCCACTTAAACCAGCTTCACCAAAATCAGATTCCTCACTCTCTAGCTCACCTCTTCCCTCACCGGGCCACGTCTCATTCCCGACATTTGATTTCGAGAAAGAGCTGTGGTACGCTTCACCCAATGGCAGTAACCTTCAGACCACGATGGTACTCATCCACCCACCTACTGGTATTAGCCTTTGTAAATCAGTCAGGCAAGAAGTAATTAACGCGCTCAATCCCATAGCCCAATTTATTTCCCTCATTGAGGAATTAGGTAATCACCACATAGGCATCACTCCCTCTGAGGATAGCCATCTCAACTGTCACTAGTGCTCTCAAAAGCCGCTCTGCCATTCCCCCGTTTTCTTTAATTAGATTCAGACCCACAAATTCACCTTCTTTAGTCTCTCAATCTGAGAAAACTAAATTGCCACAACAAGGAACAACTAATGTAACGGTCTGTATAGCCTACTCCAGGAATCTGTGCTTTCCGTAACATGGAATGGAGACCGTAGTACTTATTTCCGTGAATTAGATTTTCCATTGTGCCCTGTCGTGTTATTTTAATTGTAATCGCTAATTACTTTTTAAAGGAGTATCAGTTACAAAGTAATTCGTTTCCCTTAGCATTATCCCTAAGACCAGCTGACCGGCAGCGTGGAACTTGCCCACTCTAGCGCTGCCGGGCGGGGCGCGCTTGAACTTGAGGAGTCCTCTCACTTTCTCTTTCATTCGTCATGCTATTATGAAAGGCAAGGAAGAAGGAATGATTTAAAGATGGACATATATTCTATTATATGAATGTGGGAGGTCCATATTGCGAGAGACATCACGCCACTTGAAGCGAGAGTTACGTCATGAAAGAGGGGAAGGGACGAAGGTCGAACTGCGGACTGAAGCGAGGAGAGGTGGTAGAAGTTACGTCACACAACGAGAGGGGAGGCAGAGAGACTGGAACTTGCCGAGTGTGGAGAACAGGACGAGAGAGTTCTTTCCAATTTGAGATTTCATCGAGTCAAGACCTCCAGAAGAAACCAGTATTCTTATAACAGTGCTACGTTTCATTAGAGTTGAAAGCAAAGAAGAGTGCAATACAGTAAGACTGTAACTTGAGGAGCAAGCTACATCTATAAAGCAGAACGGAACAGTATAACCAAATATTACAGTGCTTAATGCAAAGTTGTTTAACATCACTTGAAACATTTCGACAAGAAGATATTCAGTATTACTACGTGTGAACGCATATTTGAACATTACATTAAAAATGCAAGTTAGAAGTCAGCAACGGGGAAGTCTTAATTATATCATCAGTGAAATGAGAATTACTATGTGCTAAGCAAAAGCCTAGGGAAGTGGAGACTACAAAGATGTACAGTTGAATTCCAGAATTCACTATCATGAAAGGCGCAGCAGAATATCTACGTGACGCGCAACATCACCGAACAAAACGTATACTTTTCTACAAGAGCTCTAACACATCTTGAATATTCACAAACGCTTGCATAAACGACAATATTCAACCTAACCTGAGACGAGATGTCAATTCTGAAGAAACGAGATGTCAATTCTGAAGAACCGAGATGCCAATTCTGAAGAGATGGAGAGTCGAAGCCGGACTACTTGCAGTGCACGGGGGACGGAGTGTTGGCAGAGCGAGCTGTTTCACGGCGAGGTCATTCACCGAGGACATCATCGACCTTGTTCTACAGGGAGACGAGGCCAGCTGGTTCTGACACAAACCGGTCTTCATAGCTGTGGGCGATTCGATGAGATCCACGACACGTTTGGTTTGGCAGGCGAGACGCAGGTATTCTCCAGACCAGAAGTCAACTCAAGGTAGTGAAGAAATTGTTTTATATCATGTAGAATTGTAGTTATGTTCTGTGATTATCCAATTGACCAACGGCATTATTTTTCAACGGCATTATTTTCAAATGGCATTACTTTTCAACGGCATTATTTTTCAACGACATTATTTTTAACTGCATTATTTTCAACAGCATTTTTTCAACAGCATCATTTCAACCGTATAATTTTGTCAAAGTAATTAAATTTGTGTAGTTTTTGTGTAGTAGTAATTTTTCGTATTTTTCTTCGGAGTTATTTTTCATGTTCTTGAAAATTTCAGTCACTTGGACGAAATTTTGGCATAATGATGTTATTAACACTAAAGTCATATCAGAGTAAAACCGTGTAGAATTTTTCATATTTGCGTTAGATTTAATCTAATTAAATCTGTTTTATCGCAGCGATTGAATGTAGAACAAATTGTTTAAGAGAATGTAGAACAAATTGTTTAAAGGAATGTAGAGTGAATTATTTAAAAGAATGTAGAGTAAACTATATAAAAGGAGTAGAACGTTGAACGAACTAAAGAAGGAGTAAAAATTGTAAATGAAGTAAAAGACGTTTATTGGAGCAAATTTAAGTACAGCATATTTAAGAAGTTATGTCACGAAGTGTAAAGAATATTTCGACAACTCATGATGTTGATTCGAGTGTCAGAAATTTATTTTCAACTAATTATGAACGAAAGTATTACGAAAAGCTTATACACATATGTCTAATGAGATTTAGAGCATTAAAAAGCATAGATGAATTTGTTAAACAAATATATTCATGGAAGGAAGTCAAACTTATATCTTTTGTTAAGAATATGAATACTTACTGATATTTCTTGAAAAGTTGTAATAAAATGTAAAGCTGAATTTAAACACGTGAAAAAGAAAGTTAACAAGGTTAAATCACAGGGTGATCAGAAAGTGAAAAGTACAGAGATTTATTGCAGAAATGGAATTATAATCACGAGGCGAAGTTATATCAGGATATAGAGAAGAATGTTAAAGTTAGGAAGTATATGTATTGAAGTGGAAGTTTATAGTTGAATTACCGTGCAAATTAAGGAGATATAAACGTAAATGAGTTACGTATTTTTACGAAGGGAGGCTGAGGAGTCTCTAAGTTTTTCTAGTATTGATCGCAATGATTGTGAAGTTATGTGAGTGTATTAAAGGAAGATTCTGTACAGGGTGTTTAAGAGAGAAGGAAATTGTTGTATAATTATGGAAGAGGAGTGTCAGAACGAAGGTTAATGCCGTGCACTTCTAGTATTCACGTTTATCAGAAAATTGTTAACACAGTAAAGAATTTCAGAACTTATTTCAGTATTTCATGATGAATAGATAAAAGGTAAAAAAGGAACAGTGCTTAGTTTAAATGTTTGTCACTTATGTTCAATTGATTAAGACGAGTATTTATTACTTTCAACACGGTAGTTGCGGTGTATGTTTGTTATTTGATTATTAAGAAAGTTGAGTAGATGAAAGACTTATTGAAGGATAGACAATTTAATCTTTTCGACACAATAAAGTGTACAATTTGTGAGAACCATAAATGAATGTATATATGCACATAGTTCATGAATAATTTTTGCTTAGATATGGAACTACGGTTCAGAGTTGAAGCGGATCTGTATAAAGTAGGGTAATACTTAGTATCACGCCGTTTCACTTTCCTAACTATATCAGTGCCACGTGCAAGTTTATTTTTGGAGTTACTTTTGTTAGAGTGTCAGGGAGACACCATATTCAGGGAGGAAGCCAGTTTTTATACTTGTTTTTTTTTTTAGCTTAATAAACGGCTGGCGCTTTTTAGCGACTCAGTCAACTTTTATCTAAGCTGATACCGTTTTCATTGTCGTCATCGTCGAAAATAGTACTACGAGGTATAGATACAGGCGCTCACTATAGATTAGACCTTATCACCCCTCGAGATTGGAGTTTTTCGATTTGCTCTAAATGTAAATGATAGTAGAAATTTGTACCTTGGCTAGTAGTACTATTTTCTTTACGAATAACATTTATCCTGTATGTTCCTGAAATCCCCAATTTTACTTAGTAGGCATGGAAGTTTGTGAGCTGGGTAATTTACATGTCTGCAATCCTTTATAGTGCAGTGGATATAAGTACTGATGGGTTTCTTCGGGTGCAGTACCAAATCATCTGGTGTGGTACTCGATTAAATGCCTTCTCGAGGTCAAGGAAAGCAAGATGTATTGGCCTCCTCTTCACGCGGAATTTCTCCATCAGCTGGCGCACAGCAAAGATTGCGTCTATCGTGCCACATCCCTTGACAAACCCACATTGATTTGCTGAGAGCTGTACGATGTTCCTGAGCCTATTGTCTAGGATACGTTCGAATATTTTCATAGTGGGGAGAGAAGTCTGTTTGGACGGTAATTGGTACTTTCAGCTGGGTCACCCTTACCCTTAAAGATAGGTACTGTGATACTAGTTGACCAATCTGTAGGTATTTGACCACAGAGAAATAACTGAATTGAAGAACTCTGTCATCCAGGTGGTCGCGTTGTCAGTAAGTTCCTCAATTTTCCAGATGTCTGCAGGAAGGTCATCTAACCCTGGGGCCTTTCCATTTTTCATGCTACGAATGGCAACTTTGACTTAATCTTCAGTGATACAAGGTACTGGTCCAGCCATAACATTGTTGTCTGGTATTTGTGGGTGAGGGAATTCAGTGTTGAATACTTCACTAAAATACTCTCGCCAACGGTGCAGAATCATCTTGCTATCGTGAAGTCGTCGACCATTCTTATCCTTCACACACATATAGTGTTCTATATCCTGACCTGCTCTACACCGTGCTCGGGCTAGTCGATAGATAATTTTGTCACCGTCTTTAGTTGTCAGTTGATCATATAAATGTGTGTAGTGATCTACTTTAGCCTCAGCAACTGCTCTTTTTGTTCAACACTATGTAATCATTTATTATTTCAATTATTCAACTTACATTTCATTTTATCAGACTAGAGGGAGAATTGCCGTGGTTTTTGCTCACTTCCGCAAGAAAAACAGTTGCATTTGGCACCGTAACGTATGGCCGAAAACCGGATGGTATTTTTGTGGAGGGAAGAAGTGATATCTCTGTGCAAGTATTTTTTGGTGGGTTTTATATTGTGTAGTACTATATCAGCATGGCTGATGACAGCGAAATGCTGTTGAGAAGCGGTCAACAGTTAGGCAGTGGTTTGGCGGAGGAGAGCGTAGATGTGCGTTATCAGTTGGCAGGGGGGAGGTGGGGGGGGGGGGGGAGAATCGTACAGGGTTAGCGGAGGTAGGCCTTGGTACTGATAAGGAGGAGACTCGGGAAGATCGATTCAGTATAATCATAAAAATGTTGCAGGAGAATAACAGCAAATTAGAAGCCACTAACTGTAAGATAGATGCAAACAATCAGGAGATGACGGAAAAATTAGATAGGAATAGCAGGGTGAAGAAGGAGAGGTTAGACAGCGTTGTCAAAGTGAATGAGGAGTTCAACAGGAACTGTGCATCACTGTAGGAGAGCATTAAGGGGGTAGAACAACAAATTAGGGGAGAAATTAAAGGGGTGGCGGAAGAAGAGGCTAGGAAAATTATAGAAGTTGTAGATCAGAAATTGGCAAAGGAAAACGAGGAAAGTCGGGAGAGGAGTGGTACTCAGGCGGAAATTTTCAAGGAATTAGTGCAGGCAGAGACAAGACAGGTGAAAGAACAGCTAGGGGGGGGGGGGGGTGAGAAATTAGTAAAGTTCAAAAAGATTCATATAAGAAGGTTGAGGATTGCAATCAGAAGTATCAAGAGAGCATTCAGGAGATTAGGGAGAAGCAGGGTGTGCTGACGGATATGGGAGAAGAGAGAGAGAAGGGAATATGAAAGAGAGATTTGAGGATATAGAAAGAAATACAGAGAGGAATATAGCTGAGAAGGTAGCTGAGGCGGAAGCAAGAATAAGGGTCAAAGTGAGACAATAGATGGGAAGGGAAAGAACAGGTTTTCCCGGCAGCTGGAATTACAAGAAAATAGAGCTGGCCAAGTTCAGTAACCGGCAAGGTTGCCCGATGGAATTTCTGGGAGCTGAGGAGAACAAATTTAAAGAAAGGTTGGATGAGGCAGTATCGAATAGGGACAGGTATTATAAATTTTAGAGCAAGCTTTTGTAGGAGAAACAAAAATCTGGTATGCTGGTTACTAAAACACTCTAGAAAGCTTAGACGATTTCAGGACTAAATTTCACGAAAAGTTTTAGAATGAAGCCATCCAGTCACAACACAGAGAGGCAGTGACATGCGGGAAATACAATGCGAGGAGGAGCCAAAATATGACCGAGTACTTTCTGAGCCAGATCGTGGTATGTAAGCATTTAGACGGGTTATCAAGGGAAGGAGATGTGGTTAGGTTGTTGTTGCAACACTTTCCTTATAGGTTGAAGGAGGCGGCCTGTATTCAAAAAGTCGGAAGTATACAGGAACTCGAGAAGTTATTAGGGACGTTTGATACTTTGGGTAGGGCGGACGGCGAAGAGCAAAATGCAATTGCCCGAAACCAGGACGTCAGGAACCTAGGTTCGCAAGGCAGAGGCAGTGGCGGCGGCCAGAATTTCCAGAATAGGGGTGGTGAAAATTCTAGTTTTCAAAACCATGGAAACATGATGAATCCACGGTGCATTAAAAACAATAACGCTCCGAGTCCCAATTACAATCACAGGAATAATGAGGGTCAAGGTAATGGTCCACAGGGGGGTCAAAGGACAGGTGGCTACCAGAACTTCAACTACAACCAGAACAACCGAGGTTTTGGAAGGGTAAACCCGGGAGGCAAAAGCGGTAACCAGAGAAAGGATAGGGGACCAAATGACAATAACCAGACCAGTAGCGTGAACAATAGGGGGGAGAATGACAGAAGCCGTAATTTAAATGAGCGCCAGACTGCGATTTGAGGTCAGAATCACAGTCTGCGCTGATCCCTGTTATAACCCTAGTACAGGAATCCTACGACCTGAATGTCAGAGATGACTTGTTAAGTGAATTTTTAGAGGAGGAAAGAGTAGCTAAAACAGTAGATGTAAGCCCTGTCGTAATATTATGCGTGTTGTGGTTAAACTTTTCTATTCTTATATTGATATTTAAAATTGGTGACTTATCGTCTTTCTTATTGGTCGGGGTGAAACCAACGACAGCACCACAGTTAGGTGCTCTAATCTCTTTTCTTACTTATAATCGTCTGGGTGTATATAGCGTTAGACACGCAAGGAATATAAGAAATACAATGCCTTTATTAAGTTACTTGTTTGTGTACATGTAATCCAGCTTCCTTTTACCTGCATCTCTCACACAGTACCTTCATGTGGTAAATACATACCCCTCACAATGCTTAATATTCTTCTGCTCCAATTCGTATCTTCTTGCATTTTCTTAAAACATCTCTTTCTCTATCAGCATAGGTAACCAGACATAACATCTATTTTCCAAATCATCAAATTGCCATACCACAGAACATAATCTAATAAACTCTCATCTCAATATTTCATTTTCCCCAAAAGATAACCTCCATTCTTCCACGCCTAATCTCTATTTTTCTTTTTCAACGAAGATAAACTCCATTCTTCATGGCATAATCGACCTCCAAACATGACATCACCATAGTAACATTGTCCTAATTCAAAGCTACCTGTCACCCACCTCTAGGTCACCATAGAGCATCTAGCTACCACAAAACACTAGAATCTCCGTGGCGCCCCATCAATAGGCGGCCATGACTGGGTAACCTAACAAAACCCATAATACAAATCCACAGAAACTCAAAGGTGAGCTCTGTAACCTAAAATTCGGTTACAGAAACGCCCTCTCGAGAATCAATCTCTAACTGAAGGTTATAGATTCATTCTCGACCATCACACAAAATACATAAATTTAAAAGAATACATCAAGCATTCACAGACTAGAACAAAGAATGCGAAGTGAAGCAAATTATACATCATCTTCTTTAGACGTTGCTTTATTCTCTTCGCCAATAGTGGCATCGTCATCTTCCATTTCAATGGCGATGTCATCCTGTTCAGAAAGGATGACAGGATCATCTTCTTCGTCATCATAGTCATCAACAGACGTGGTTACGAATCCTTCACTGCCAGCCATATCAACGGCATTGTTGACATAAGGTGTGTCACTTCAAGCTTTTTCTTCAGAAGGAACGGCAGAATTGTCATCAGACCTGTCTGTACAGTTATCATAATCATCTTCGTCTTCATCATCATCATCATAATCATTAAGAGAATCCAAAATCATGAAGTTATCTAGATTGAGAACTTTATCTTCAGCCTCAGCGGGACTATACTCCTCCTCATTCTTCAACATTTCTGCACGGCGCTTCTGTCTTTTGTTCTGTTTCTCCTTTCCCTTCTTTTTCTTCGCCTTCCCTTCCTGCTTCTCCTTCCTTCTCTTCCTCATTTTCCTCATCTGCCTTATCTTGCTCTACAGTTCCTTTCTTCTTATCTTGTCTTTCCTCTTTCCCTTTGTTCCTTTTACCTTTTCAATTTCCTTCTTCTAATCCCCCTTCTCTTATCTTCATCTGTCTGACGTCCCCCACCCCTGTGCTGATTTTCCTGTTTCTTTTCCTTTCATTCTCGTAATTTAATGTCTCTATGAACCTTCTTCTCAGCTTTAACTTGTAATTTCACTCTTCTCTTAGTATCAACTTTATCAAAAAATATCAATATTTTTAGGCTCATTGTCATCATTATCATCAGCATTTTCATCATTAAATTAATTATAGTATTGGGCTATATATCTCATACTTGCTCTAACATAACGACCTCCTACTGCACTTCTGTACCTAGCTCTATCATTTCTTCTAGAATGGTAAGTATCCCCAGTACCATTTTCATCATTATCACGCCTTCGATATCCACCTCCTCCATTCTCATCTAAACGTCCTCTTCTGTTACGTCGGCGGCGACCTCTGTGTCCACCTCCGCAACTGCTTTCTCTTCTTCGCCTGCTACGGTCTCTCCAATATATACCTCTACAACCTCGCCTTATCTCTTCCACTTCTTCATTTTCTTCGTTACCAATTTCATTACGCCCCCTAGCATCACATACTTACACATCTCCTCTTCCTGCTCCTTTACAGCCACACTCACAGATTGTACCATCTTAACTTTCTCTTCTACAATGCAAATGATCTCCACTCTGTGCTCTTCCAACTTCCTATCTGCCCTGGTAAATTTCTGGCTGGTCTTCAGTGCCTGGCTCGAAATTTCCCTTGCCAACTTCTCTACTTCAGGGTGGCTCTGTTCCTGAACAGCAATCTGACCACCTAGGTTAGTTTCCAGATTAGTGGATTCTACGCTGACTTCACTGACCTGGCTAGTAACATGGCTGTCTGGGATAATCTGTGACAAATGCTCCTGTACACTGTCTATCTTCTCAGACATTCTCACCTCTATATCCTCCATCCAGCTGCTCATCTTAACTTTCATACTATTGATCTGGCAGGACAACCTCTCCTCCATCCCTACGGACTTGTCGCTACGAAGCATGAGCTTCCTCAGCATGGCCATCATCTCAGCTTCAATATTTATTCTATTTTCCCCATCCCTACTCCTGTCTTTTTGTGACTCATTGAATTCTTCGAGCTTTCACGTTGGGCGCCATTGAAACAAATTTATTCATATATTGATATTTAAAATTGGTAAAATTATCATCTTTCTTATTGGTTGGGGTAAAACCAACAACAACACCACAGTTAGGTGCTCAATGTAACTAATCTCTTTACTTACTTATAATCGTCGGGGTGGATACGTTGGATACGCAAGGAATATAAGAAATGCAATGCCTTTATTACTTGTTTGTGTACATGTAAGCCAGCTTCCTTTTACCTGCATCTCTCACACAGTATCCACAACTACCTTCATGTAGTAAATACATACCCCTCACAATGCTTAATATTCTTCTGCTCCAATTCTTATCTTCTTGCATTTTCTTGAAACATCTCTTTCTCTATCAGCATATATCCAGCCATAACATCTATTTTCCAAATCATCACATTGCCATACCAGAGAACATAATCTAATAAACTCTCATCTCAACATTTCATTTTCCCCCACAAGATAACCTCCATTCTTCCAAGCCAAATCTCTGTTTTTCTTTTTCAACGAAGATAAACTCCATTCTTCATGGCATAATCTACCTCCAAACATTACATCACCATAGTAACATTGCCCTAAGTCAAAGCCACCTGTCATCCACCTCTAGGTCACCATAGAGCATCTAGCTACCACAAAACACTAGAATCTCCGTGGCGCCCCATCAATAGGCGGCCATGGCTGGGTAACCTAACAAAACACATAATACAAACCAACAGAAACCCAAAGGTGAGCTCTGTAACCTAAAATTCTGTTAGAGTGGACGCAACACGAGATTTTAATCGATACCGGATGTGTACATTCTTGCGTCAGCCTGAAATTTTCTAATCAAATGAAGGAGACAGGGGTAGAGCTCGAAGAAATTCCAATTAAAACTACGTACGTAATAACAGCCGTGGTAAGGAAGTCGCAGTTAATCACCAAGCAAGTAGTTGTGGAAATCAACATTAACGGTCATATAGAAAATCAGGTGTGCCGTGTTATTCCAAATTTAATATATGAAATGATCCTTCGTACGGATTGGCTGACCAAAGTTCAGGGTAAAATATGTTAGGACGTAGGGTGTCTTAAACTCAGGTGGGGTGAGAAGGAGATAATCATGGAGTTCGTAAATCAGAATAAGGGGAGACATATTTCAAGTTGTTATTGTTCGTTAAACGAGGTGTCGAGAGCAAGAGATGTAGGGGAGATAGAACAGGTGTCTGAGTTTATAGAGCCTGTATCTTTAATTTTTGTGGTCAGTGTACTGACCAACGGAGATCTAGAGGACTTATTACGTAAGGCTGCGGATTAGGGGAATATAGAAGAAGAAGAAGAAGAAGGTAATCTTCTTTACGAAGTTTAGGTGAAGAATCAGCGAGTTTTTGAAAATAGGATTGGTGAGGCCAATTGCTATGTGCACTCATTGAATGTCTATGACTACTCAGACTTTACTGGCCACAGGTATCCTATACCATTTAAATACCAAAAGGCAGTAGAATCACAAACTAAACAAATGCTCGAGGATGGCATAATTGAATTTTCCAGTAATCCCTACGTAAATTCTTTAATAATGGTCCCGAAAGCCGACAGAAAAGTCAGAAATTGTCTGAACGCTGCCTGGTAAATGCACACATTTCGTTCGACCAATTACAATCTATGTCCATTGAAGAGCTCATGCAGAGTTTTGAAGGAAAAAAGTATTTCACGTGCGTGGAATTAAGTTCCAGCTTCTGGCAGGTTCCTCTAAGGCAGAGGTTCCCAACATGGGGGGCTTTATCAAGGGGGCCGTGAAGTGATTTCCGAATTAAGTTTTTTTAAACTCGAATATTACAATTTTGTATAATAATTATTTTTCGAATATCTCCATGTGACTGTCGTGCCAAGTCGATCGTTCAAAAGCACTGGTATTTGCCAACTGTCGGCACTATCCTCTGTGTTGTAAGGATCAAAATCAATGCCAATTTTATCGTCTAGCTGGCATAGCTTTGAACAGTTTTAACTTAAAGCTCCAAGGCAAAAACCTCCAATATTATGCTTGCTTATGATGCCATCAGAGCTTTCCTGAAAAAAAAAAATACAGTTATGGAAACGCCGCCTTCAGTTAAACAACTTCTCATCCTTTCACCGCCTTAATGAAATTTTGCCGGAAAATGAACATCATCGTAATAAACTTAAGGTGAAAATTCAGTCACATTTGGATTCCCTGGCACAAGAATTCAACTTCTACTTTCCTGAGATCTCGTCGGATGAATGGTCCTGGATGCTAACAAGAAATCCGTTTGCTATTGACATTGAAGCACTGCCAGCACAACTTCAAGAAGAAGCCATAGGTTTGAAGTGATTCCAAAATATTAAGAATGGGTGACTTTTAGATAAACTGTCTTGCAGGGTATCCTAAAATAGGCATTGCGTGTCATTGCCGCATTTTCAACGACATATTTATACGAGTCAGGATTTTCAACGCTGAGTGTCATAAAAACAAAGCAGCGCTGTCGGCTTGATGTTGCAAGTGATATCCGCTGTGCTCTGTCAAATATCAAACCAAACATATCGAATCGTACCGAGAGAAATCAGTGTCAATCCTCTCACTGGCATTTGTTGACTAATTGAAGGTATTGTAAAAGTGTGTTCTTTGTATTGTGCTAAAATGAAGTTAGGCCTAGTATATAATAGATATAAAGAGCGTACTTTTTTCTTTCAAAAATAATTATTCCATTATGTAGTGTTATTAGGTTAGGCCTATATCCTCCGCGTCAGTTAATCGAAGAGGTTATAGAAGAAACGAGTGGAGGAAAGGGAGGGGGCGCGATGACCACCCGCATCTGAAAAGGGGGGCGTCAGCTGGCAACGGTTGGGAACCACTGCTCGAAGGGAAGAAGACCGGCCATTTACTGCATTTAGCTATCGGTACAACCTTTTTCAATTTCGTAAGGTCCCGTAGGTCTGAAAATTAGCTCAGCCGCACTTATCCGAGCACTAAACATAGCGCTAGGGGATGACACAGGAGATTACGTCACTATCTACATAGACGATCTCGTGATCAGTTCGAGAAAAATTTGCAGACTAATTAGACCTTTTAAATATCGTTTTACAGAAGTTAGACAGAGCAGGCTTCACTTTAAAATTATTGAAGTCATCTTTCTGCAGAACAGAAGTCACGTTCCTAGGTCATAGGGTGTCCCGATTAGCAGTCACGCCGGAAGCAAGCAGGGTGGGCAAAATTCTCGATGCAAGTGTACCAAAAAACGTTAAAGAGCTTAAAGGTTATCTGGGGGGGGGGGGGGGGTGTAATTTCTTTCGTCGGTTCGTGTTAAGGTATTCAGGGCTGGTGAACCCATTTAGGGAGCTCCTAAAATCAGAAAGTAGATGGAGGTGGGATGAAACTCATGACGAGGCGTTCCGTACTCTGAAACGTGGTTTCGAGCAAGCAGTACGGTAGTGTTGAGTATGACCAAGTAGTAGACCAAGAGTATGTGTTGATGAAGGATGCGTCACACATTGAGGTTTTGTGTCAGAGGGGCACGGAGGGAAATTTAGGAATTGTATCTTTAGCCTCGCGTGGACTCTCAGACGCCGAGAAAAAGTATACAATAACAGAATTAAAACTGCTCGGAATAGTTTGCAGCCTAAGTAAATTTCGAATATATGTGCTAGGGAGTAAATTTCAAATCTACACAGACCACCACGCTCTACGTTTTATGCAAACATGTAAACTAAGCTCAAACCGTGTAAGCAGATGGATTCTTGCTCTCCAAGAACACGATTTTGAGGTTAAGCACATCAAGGGTAAAGATAATATCTTAGCGGATATGCTATCAAGAGATTCAAATTTAAATAAGAACAATTCACTTGTAAAAGCAGAAGGGGGATTTTGCTCTGCGCGTGTGTAGATCCAAACAACAAGAGATCGCTTGAAACCTTGAGTAAAATGTTGGTTGAGCAGCGAGATGACGCAAGCTTGGGCGAGGCACTGGCCAGGTTGGAGGCGGGTGAGTCACAGGTTGTGAAGGTCGGGCGGTTTGCATATAGAATGCAGGACGGGCTTCTCGCACGTAAGTGTAAGAAAGACCGTTGGGCAATATGCGTGCCAGCCACCTTAAGGCAGAAACTTTATGGAACATACAATATACAAAGCTTGCGAAAATACGAGTACATTTTGTAAGGTAAGGCAGGCAATGGACTAGAGATCGAGGGGGGTCACATGAAAACATGGTAAGAGTGGAGAATGCATTTTGTGCCTACGTCTTGATAAACCTAGGCTCTGTGAGAGCAGTTTTGAAGGTTCCGGGGCTTCCTGAAAGACCAGGTGGCGCTTATATGACTGTTTAGTTTATGCGTGGTGAGGCTGAAACCAGGTCTCCAGAAGTTGAGACTGTTCTTCACGATTATCATACTTGAAGAGGACACGCATCTTAGCACATTGTCAGCCGTGTAACAATTTACGAGGAGAGGAAGTCCACAGACAACGACGGATGGGTGACCTGGGGTGAGGTGTCGTGTTGTGTATTTAAAGGGATATTGGGCAGGCAGGTCATTGTCACGAAGGCCGACTGGTCTGGGAGAATGCCATTTAAGGAATTTAAAGGGACGAGACAGAGAGAGAGTGAGGTGAGACTCATGGTATTGGGGAAAGATGATGAAGCAAGATAAGCATCGCGGGAAGCGGAGCTCGCTAGGGTCTGTTATGCAAACAGGTTCAAAGGGAATTTAATTGAGGAGAAATCGCACAGAAATATCTTGACTTAAGACATTGCTATATTTTCTTTGTTTCAGCATAATAAAAACTTGTAAAGATCACAGAGATTTTGGGTAACTCGGTCAGGAGGCATTTCTGACGGGTGATCGGTGAACAAGTGAAATGCGATGATTGGGTGTAAGATTACTCGCCAATATAACGTGTGTTTTGTGCGCGAGCCACAAGGTCAACAACGGTGGCGACCGAGTGTAGTGTATGCCATACGTTAACGTATTGGGGGAATGTGATGGAACAATAAGGTCACGAAGAGAAATCTGTGTGAAGAGATACTATAAAGAAATCAAACATAGGGTGACAAATAAATGTTTCTCTCTCCTAATACACAGGGAAAGAAGATAAAGTATAGGAACAAAAGGAAATGATGTAACTATAAACACGTTACGCGCAAACCACGCTGGTTGACGGAGGAAGAAAATGACGTGAGGCGTCGAAGATAAAATTGTACAAATCTAAGGGTATCTTGTAATGCTTGTATTGTTTTATATGTATGTATATATTTTAGGGTTCTTTGTTTCTTTCATGCGTGTTCTTGGGATATCGCGGGAATATAGGGATTCTATCTGTCACGCTTTCTCCCAGGGCGAAATGTAACATTTTGTACAGGTACCCATGTCCTGAAGCACTTACTGTGCAATATCTTTAATTTAATAAGTTTATATCGAATTATCGGCAGGTAATCAGCCATGCACAAGTCTATAGTTTTGTACCTGTTTATTGTTATTGTTCGCATTTGCGAATGATTAACTTGCTAATTTTGTAGGTTTTGGTTATATCAAAAGTCAGACCAGAATTTGATTTCTAACCTCATTTTTCGTCACCACGTGTTCTTGACAATTTACTCTTTATTTCACTTTCTTGTTTAATTCAATCATATTCAAAATAATTTACGTACTCATCTGTTGTGTTACAATATATATCTCGCCTTTAAGACATTTTTTACAAGTGTTAATAGGTCACCTTCCTCATACCTCGTGGCATTACGGCCTATCCAGCTGGTCTCAGTAGCTACGCTCTCATTGGCCGTCTCCATGACGTAGCCTCTCTCCAGCCAATCACCGCGCTTCTACCTGCCAACGTGTTTGAGACTCTCCAATGGCCGGACATCGATTTTTTGAGAAGCTTGTTCTGTCTGCTATTTAAGCTGCCACAGACCCATCCTCGATGTGATTTCTTCGTTAGCATTATGCTAGCGACCCGTCTTGAACACCGGACGATAAACTTCAAACTTGGAAAGCTTCTCATCTGTAAATTCTGCGTCAAGAAGTGTTAAACATAACCTTCGCCATGTCGTCAAAGACATTTCTCCAATGATCCAACTTGGATCACACGTCAACGTGTTCCTGCGACACGAACATCAAGATGTCAATTATACATCTTTGTATGCTACGGAAATCTATTCCAAAGCAAATTTCTTACTAAGTGAATATTATCACTTCATCTTTGCGATAGCTAAGGTCAGCCTTACTATGCAACAAGTGTTCTACAAGACGTCGGTAATATCGTCAAGTACTTTTGTGCACGCAGTCACGAACTGGACATAACCTATGTCTTCTTTGTTCTACGCAAATGTGGATTGTCGCCTGCACTACCTTATAAAGTTAAGTACTAAGATGTATTATGTATTTTGTCATAAAATAATTAGCAAAAAGGGTTTACTAAATACAGTTCTAAACTCCAAATTGATGGGAGAAGAAACAAACACCGACATCCATTGGTCACAACCGGAAACAGGCGGTTATATTCAAAAAAGTACATTTGACTTGTACGGTATACAAAAACAAAAGAAGAACACTATGAGAAATACAAAAACAAAAGAAACACACTATGAGAATCTGTGAATGCAAACTCACACTTCCCCCCATTCACAAATTGCACAAAAAAACATAACTAGCCTTACACTAACAACAAACATTTGCATATCATTCCTTGTATGGTAGCAAAGGGCAACATTCAGGTCATGATCTGGGCTAAAATACAGACATGGATCACATTTGCTTTGATTTAAGCCAAGCTTGACAAGTTGTGCAGTGATACAATTGTGCCAATCTTTACCAGTTTGACATAAACCGTAAATACTCTTGTTGAGTTTTAGCACATATTCTGGGTATTCTACACTGCGAAAACCTTCTGGTTGATTTACGAATACAGTTTCCTTAATTTTGCTATTAAGGTATGCCGATACAATGTCCAAGTGACAATTATCCCATTCACGCTCTACTCCTATGGCTATAAGGGTCCTAATAGTTTTCCTTTTTACCACAGGACTGTAGGATTCAAGGAAATCAGTACCCTTTATCTGACTGAAACCTTGAGCTACTAAACGTGCTCTATACCTAAGTACTTCACCTTCTTGGTTTCGTTTAGTTTTATACACCCATTTGGTGCCTATGACAGTCTTGCCACCTGAATCTTCTGCAAGTGTCCACACATTATGTTTTTCCAAGAGGGCAATCTCTTGGTTCATTGCTTCAAACCATTTATCTTTGTCAATTCGTGAGGTGGCTTCTTGAAAAGACACCGGATCGTTATATTCTGACCTCAACATGACAATGCGACATTTGACCTTGACTTCATTACAACACACACTTACTGGGAAGTTTTCTCTCTCTACTCGACCCGCGTAATACTGTGTGTTCAGGCTGTAATGGAGCGTCTATTACGACATCAGAATCTGACAAAGAGGCATCACTATCACTTGTTACAGAATTTTCATTTCCTGATTCGGCTACTTCGTGTTCAAACACGTCACCTCCACAAACTTTCTGCTCGACAAACACTTCTCCAACTGTTCTAGGTTCACAATCTATCCGAGTTACAGGTTTGTCCTGGGCTTTTACAGAAAACGGAAATATATCTTCAACAAATTCTACATTCCTGGATTTAATGACACATTTCTTTTCGATGTCCCATACACGGTAGCCCCTCGAGTCATCGGGGTACCCTAGCATTGCACCAACATTTGCCCTTGGCACTAACTTTTCCACATTACGTTTATGGATCCATACTTTAAAACCAAATGATTTTAACATAAGCAATTCCTGGTCTGACAACTTTCTACTCGTCCACAGTTCAAATGGGATGTTCTTTACAGTTGATGACACACACCTATTCTTTATATAGCAGGCTGTGCTGATGGCTTCCCCCCAAAATTGAACTGGCATGCCTGACTGAATGAGCATGCACCTACTAGTGGTGAGGAGTTGCTGGTTGAGGCGTTCAGCAACGCCATTCTGTTGGAGAGAGTAAGCCATTGTTAACCTACGAACAATACCTTCCTTTTCAAGATAATTACAAAACTCTGTACTTAAATACTCTCCACCGTTGTCTGAATGGAAGGATTTCAACTTGGTCCCTTGTGCTGTCTCCATTAGGGCTTTAACCTTGAGAAACTCATTAAATGCATCACTCTTATGCTTAAGAAACCTTACATATGAGAATCTGGTACAATCATCAGTAAATGTAATAAAATATTTGCTACCTCCAATCGATGGGTGCTCTAGCTGGCATACATCAGAGAACACAACATATAATGGCTTCTGAGATACATGATCTCTTTCATTAAATTTAAGTCTTTTCATTTTACCTTGTTTACAAGTATCACAATCAAGATTCTTTTCTTTGGGTATACAATCACGATCTGGAATGTTCAGAGCATGGCCAAAACGCTGATGCCATATTCCGCTAGTTACAGCTTTGTTGCTCTTAGCATACACAACCTCCACCTCGTCATTACAAGCAAATTCTTTCCCTTGTTCTACCATAAAATAATCACAATTTACCTCATACATATTTCCAACAGCCTCACCTGTAAGGAATATACCCTCATGATCTGACAATACAGCTTTGCTATCTTTAATGGTTACGACTGCACCTTTCCTGTCAAATTGACCTACAGATATTATATTGTCTTGAAGACCTGGGACATACAACACTCTTTTCAGTTTCAGAAAAGAACCTCCACACTTGTCAGATAGCTTCATAAGCACACTTCCCATACCACATACACTAACTACGGATCCATCAGCTGTGTCTACGCTACCAGAAACCTTTGGGGTGTAATCATACAGAATATCCTTATAAGGTGTCAGGTGCTCAGTGGCTCCTGAATCTACATACCACCTGCATACACAATCAGACGCATCATCCTTGCTTTCAGTTGTCACAAAAGCCTTTACCTTAACACTACTAGCATTAACCTGAACACATTCGTTTGCCGCCTCATTGAACTTTACCGTGGCAATAACCTCACGATTCTTAACCTTAACATTTTCCTTGCGTCCATTACTACAATTCCGGGAAGTATGACCTATCTTGGCACAATTAAAACACAAAACTGAACCTTTCTTTCTTGCTTCATGAACTAAATCACAGAACTTCGCAATATGCCCCTGTTCTTGGCACTTGTAGCACATGAATCCACCACTACCTGTTGGCTTGTTGACACTTTTGCTGCTGTTGACGACCCCCTTGGAATTTAAGCGCATGGCTGCCACCATTGCCTTCACGCTTTCACCCTCAGATTCTTCCTTCTTCAGCCTCGCATAAGTCTCCTGTTCTCGCTCCATCTTTAGTTTGTCCAACTTGTTCTTTCTCTCCTCCAACAATAGTTTGGCTCGCACTACCTTTACACTTAAGTTTTCTTCATTGCTTTCCAATGAACGTATCAAATTTTCGTACTCCCGCTTTTCCAGTCCTCTGAGAATAAAAGCAGCTTTGGCCTTATCCGTAAATTTTATACCTACATCGTCCAACCGTGCACACCAAGTAAGCACTTTATCAACAAATGTACGCATGCTAATGTCACTAGTTTTCTTAAAAAGACACAATTCTTCTAACATCGTCACAATTTGATGGACTCCGGTATCGCAACATGAAGTCAGAAGATTCTGCCATGCTTCCTTAGCTGTCTCCGCTTCTTTGATATCACCTAGGAAAGGGTCGGTGACCAAACCTATGAGCAAGTTTTTCGCGTCTTGATCTTTGCCCAGTTGGGCCTCGGAGTACTCTTCAACGGGTGTATCTTCTACCTCTCCTGTATCGGTCTTTCGTGGGAAACCTTGAACCGCGTCCCACAGACGCCTTGTTTGAAGAAATGCCTTTGTTCGGGTGCTCCACGCTTCCCAATTGTCGTCCTGTAACCTCACTATTGCAACTACTCGCTCGCTGCTTCCCGTAGCTGAATCCATGTTAGTATGTATACTTAAAATAAAGCGTACAAATAGTCCTCACAACAGAAAAATCGTCCACAAAATTCACCAAAAACTATCTTGGATGCACATTTAACTGTCCTCATGTGCGCCGCACATATCAACACCCTTTAACGACCGACATTCTCCCATCACAAAGTCCACACATTAACAGCAATAAGCGTTTAACTGGGCTCATAACCTGTCATAAAATAATTAGCAAAAAGGGTTTACTAAATACAGTTCTAAACTCCAAATTGATGGGAGAAGAAACAAACACCGACATCCATTGGTCACAACCGGAAACAGGCGGTTATATTCAAAAAAGTACATTTGACTTGTACGGTATACAAAAACAAAAGAATAACACTCTGAGAAATACAAAAACAAAAGAAACACACTATGAGAATCTGTGAATGCAAACTCACATATTTCATACTTTCACATGTTTATTCTAAAGCAGACCTGCATCTGCCATTGCACTTTTCTTGTGCACTATTTATTTCATGGTTCACGTTCAGGTTATAGGCGTACTTGCCTAAATGTTTCTGCCATCTCAACTTCTCAGTAAATCGTGCATGTAGTTCATGCATTCTGTGTCTGCCATCGCATTTATTTTGCAAGTTATTCTGTTGCATCTTGGCAACTCCCCAAATCATTCACTTTCAAAGGTCAGCCTTCACAAATCTTTATAAATTCCATTTTTCAATCAGAAGATCAATTTAATTTAGTTGTGTTTAAAGCATTAACCCTGTCTTTATGTTTATTGATAGAAGCAATTATCATTTTGTAAAGAAAACTGTTAACTTGTTTGAAGGTGTTATTCCTAATACATATATATGTTAAAGCTACTTGCTCTCTTTTTCTTAGTCCTTGCCATATTCACTATCCCATGTACCTTAACGCTCAACCTTTACTGATTCTGAACTCACTCAGAATTCTTTCCAAAAAATGGAGACTTTTAATTGGTCGATCCAATGGTGTTCTAATTACACCAATTATCAATGCGTCATATTGGATTATTATTATTATTACTTTCGTATGTTGGTTCACATGTCAGATGATACACTTGATTTAACTAAATTATTATTATTACTATTATTATCAGCTTCTTTATGAGGCATTAAACATGGCTAAATTCAGCAGGAAGGATTGGTACCGGTACGCATGTATGGCAAGTCGCTTCAGGTAGCTCCAAAGACAAGGGATGTTTCCTAGAATCACGTCTGGGAGAAAGGCCTGGTCAGTGAAGCAAATTCAAATTATGTGATATCACGGAATATTGAAGAGGCCACATGGAGAGGGATGACCAATTAAGATTCATTCAGATGATGGATCGCCTGCAATCCGGGGGAGGGGTCCTGTGCTTGGGGCTGAGGACGAGACGATCGGATACCGGTTACACGTTGGAGGGAGGTGTGAAGAAGTTTATATAAACTAATACTGAGATCACTCAGTCCCCATTCTTTTAATGAAATTTCGACTTTGAAGTCATCTGCGTGGTACTCATCCATGAGTCCACTAGTTCTTCAACTTTGGTGGTGGGTGACAGACAAATTCAGGTCTGAATCCCATATAGTGTTAGTTTTGAACTGACTATTCGCCATAAGAGTGATTATAGGGATTAGATCCCATCACTGCGAACAAGACAGGACAGTCATCTCGTCTCTGTTTATCAATTCTACGCTTAACTACGACCATTACGTTAGCAAGGGGAGATGTACCCCTATGGAACCAACGAACGTCGCTTCGCTACGCCAAACCAGGATAATCAGCCGTGTACCTCGGTAAGCCAAATGCACTCGAAATACGCATAGTCTCTATTTTCAGTAAATTCATCGGCACGTAAATTCCAGCTTTTGTATTAAATTTAATATTCAGATCACGTCCACTTGCTATTTTCGCCGAGCCAAAGTAAATTCAGTGGATTCATTTTATTATTATTGACACGCGCGGTGACCACCGCCCAACGCACACGGTCGATGGCAAGACTGAGGAACCGAAAAGGTTCCCCGCATGCGCGGAATGGGGACCGGCCATGGATCTTAAACCTATGTTGTGTACCATTCGCATTTAGAACTAGATGGAGAACCAATTAGGAATGACCACATTCTTCGAGTAAAGGTTGAATAAAATAAAATTTAATTATCAAAAAACAAGACATAGCAAAAGGGGACGTGAGGGGTGCATGAAATGGTAAGATGAGGGATGATGGGCCTGTAAATAAAAATGTACACATCATATCAAAACAAGTAAATACAAGTATTAAAATAAATCAGGTAATAAAGATAAGAAAACCGAGAGATGCCTAACGTGTTGTATATTGGAGGTCGTTTAAAGATAAACTCAAATTAATAAATGGGGGAGATACCAAACAAGTTAACAATAATGCAAATAGTACTTTCTTCCCACCACAGGCTGACTACATAACGTACTTACTTACTTACTTAATTCCTGCCGCTCCTTCCGGAGCATAGGGCCTTGGCGAAATTTCTCCACGCAGTACGGTTCCTGGCCATTCTCTTCACTTGACTCCAGGTCTTGTCCACCTCTGCAATTTCATTTTCGATCGTCCTCTTCCAGGTCTTCTTAGGTCGACCTCGCTTCCTGGCGCCTTGAGGATTCCAGTCTAGCGCCGCCCTCTCAATAGCTCCGTCCGGCTTCCTTAGTGTGTGACCAATCCAGCGCCATTTCCTCTCCTTGATCTGGATGCTAATCGGTTGTTGATTGGTGATGGTCCAAAGATCTTCATTTGAGATTATGTCCGACCACCTCACATTCATGATGCGACGCAGACATCTGTTAATGAACACCTGTAGCTGGTTGTTGATCGGTTTTGTGACTTTCCATGTTTCACAGCCGTAGAGAAGAATCGACTTTACGTTGCTATTGAAAAGGCGGAGCTTGGTCTTCCTGGAAATGTTTCTATTTCTCCAGATGGGGTAGAGCTGGACAAAGGCACCATTTGCCTTCCTGATACGGCTTCGAACATCTTCCTCTGCTCCCCCATCATTTGTGACTATACTTCCAAGGTAGAGGAAGGACTTGACTCGCTCGATGTCCTTTCCGTTGACTGTCAAACTAGTCGTGATGTCAGAATTTATCCTCATCTCTTTGGTCTTGTTGGTGTTGATCATCAGTCCTGCACGTTCTGCTTCTCTCTGCAACCTCCCCAGCTTATTTTCTATGTCTCGGTACCGTTGTGCCATAAGACAAATGTCGTCTGCGAAATCCAGATCTTCAAGCCTGTCATTTATACCCCATTGAATACCCCTCTTCCGTCCTCCCATTACCTTCTTCATCACACTATCCAGGACCAACAGGAACAGAGTGGGGGAAAGGACACACCCCTGTCTCACTCCGGAACTGACCTTTATCTTTTCTGTTAATTTGCCTTCGTGAAGAACCTGGCACTCATACCCTTCGTACATCTCTTCCATGATTCTGATGATCTTTGTTGGAATTTTATATTCCTCGAGGGTCTTCCACATAATTCTTTGATTTACGGAGTCGAAGGCTTTCTCGAAGTCAACAAATGTGAGGTAAAGGGTATTCCGCCACTCCACACTCTGCTCCAAGATGATCCGGAGGGTGTTGATGAGATCCACACAGCTGCGATGTTGTCGAAATCCAGCCTGTTCCTTCCGAAGCCTTTTTTCTACGCAGTCTTTTATACGATTCAGGATGACTCTCGCCAGCACTTTGCTTGGAATGGACAGCAAGGTGATACCCCTCCTGTTGTTACAGTTTGTGGTGTCCCCTTTCTTCGGCAACTTGACTATCAACCCCTTCTTCCAGTCGGTTGGTATTTTCTCCTCCTTCCAGATCTTCTCCAACAGCGGGTGCAGCAGATCGATCGTAATATCCAGGTCTGCTTTCAGTACTTCCGCTGGGATATTATCCAGACCTGGTGCCTTCCCGCATTTCATCTGCTTCAACGCTGTCCGTATTTCGCCCCGAGTTGGGGAGTCGAGGCTGATGCTTGGGTCACTTTCTGCTTCCTCTTCATCTTCTCCTCGCTGCTTACTTTCTGGTCCTCTGTCTCTATTAAGAACCTCCGCAAAGTGTTCTCTCCATCTTGTCAGCTGCTGTTCACACGTCGTGAGGATCTTGCCCGTCTTGCTCTTCACAGGCCTAGTTTTATTAAAACCTTTCTTCGAAAGCATCTTTGTGATGCAATAGAGCTCCTTAACGTCCCCCCTTCTTGCCGCTTCTTCTGCTTTCTCCGCCTGCTCATCAATCCACCTCCTATGATCCTTCCGTACACTCATCTTTACCTCTCTGTTTGCTGTTGAATATTTTGCTTGTGTGAGAGCCTTCTGCTGCCTAGTCTTGCAGGTGTTGAGCTTGGCCTTAATCTCCTTCCTATAATTTATCTTGTCCCAGGTCTGATCGGATATCCATTCTTTCCGCAGGTAGTTCTTGTACCCGAGCTGCATCTCACTAGTTTCCACGAAGATATTCTTTACCTCACTCCACACAGTCTCCACGTCCTTCTCTGTCTCCGAGTCCAACACCTGGAATTTATTTCTGAGCTCCAGTTTAAATTGGTCCAATCTCTGCTGGTTCTTAAGCTTGCCCACATCAAACTTGTTGTGCCGAGTGTTAAACTTTCGGCGGACTGCGACGATCTTCATGCGGAAGTTGGCAACCACAAGATGATGGTCACTACCAACGTCCGCTCCTCTCTTGTTCCTAACATCTTCCAAGCTTCTTCTGAACCTCCTGCTCACCGCGATGTGAACAATTTGATTTTCTGTGACTTGATCAGGAGACACCCAGGTGACCTCGTGGCACCGCCTATGAGGAAATACCGTGCCACCCATCACCAAATCCTGACTGGCGCAATATTCCGTAAATTTCTCCCCATTGTCATTCATCTCACCAAGGCCATGTTTACCCATGGTCTGCTCCAACCCCTCATTGTTTGAGCCCACCTTCGCGTTGAAGTCTCCCATAACAATGAGAATGTCCTTCTTACTTGTTTGTCTTGTGACATCTCTCAGCATTTGGTAGAATTCTTCCTTCTTCTCTGGCTCCGATTGTTATGTAGGCGCATAGCATTGGATGATGATCACATTCCTGATCTTTGTCTTGAACCTAGCAAACATGAGCCTACTGGAAATTGGCTTCCACTCCATAAGGCTTCTCTTTGCATTTCTGTTGAGCAGCAACCCCACTCCATCCCTGTGTTCTTCATCATCGCCCCCAGAATAGAGAAATGTAATTCCATCTGTTGTCTGTATTTCACCAAATCCTGGCCACCTCACTTCACTCAATCCTAGGATATCCAGCCCATAGTTCTTCATCTCCCGTGACACTTGTTTCAGTCTGGTTTTCTCCATCAAGGTCCTCACATTCCAGAAACCGATTTTCGTAGTCCTCTTCATGCCAAAAGCCGTCATCAGGTTATCCGTCCGGTTTTGTAATTTCGCTTCAGTTTCCGTAATCAGTTTATTTAAGAGGAGCGAGTGATTAACCCACTGCCTCCGAGTGCCTTGGAGGGGCTGCCACCTTAAGCCTGAGGCACCAGGCTGATTTTCTGTCAGGGTTTCTTCCCTTAGCCTTTGAAGAACCAACTCCAAACTACAAGGCAGCAGTTGTTTCACCAGAGCCCCGTTAGCCGTAATTTCTTCAGGGTTCCTGTAGGGCCTTCACAGCTACCGTAGCGGTCTTGAGGCACACAAAGTCCCCACTGTACTTCACCCCTACAGGCAATCCCCTACTTAATTACGTTGCCCATCTCCCACGACGAGGACGAGGGATTGGATTTGTGGGAGACGACTACATAACGTAGTCAGGAGAAATCTTCTAGGAAGCTTATGAAGTCATGTTACCCGAGAATAGGAAAATCCCGCCCTTTAAAACAAAGTATGTCACTCCACAAACATAACCAAAGAGCAATACGTAAACCCAACACACGCAAATGACGAACAAACCAACGAGGCATAAATAATCACAAGACTACATATAGGCTATGACATACAAATCCCTTAAAACGAAAGCTACTACAGACACGCCCAAAGAAACATAAATTACAAAATGACTTCACATGCTACCTGAATAAATCTCCTTTTCGGAAAAAGGCACGAGACTCGGTTACCTTACGGAAGACAAAATGGGAGTCGATTGCAGTCCCGGACACATACAATGAACACACATTCCACCGTCTCGAAAGGCTAACCCATACATCTCATTTAATAAGTGTAATGAGTTCACGTGTTGTTTCTCGACTGAAGCCGCGCAAAACAAGAACAGGAATGACATGACCCTTGGCTATCAGTCGAGCCCCCACTTAAACGATTAACATTAACCCACCCTTAATGGCACGTCTAGAACCGTAATTATAAAATGAACAGTGTTTCGGTCAAAAACATCGGCGATGCAAGCCCAGTCCTCAAGGAAGAAAAAACCAAAATAGGCATACTTGAGGTGCACAAATGACCGGCATCTAAATAAAACAACCCTTAAAGAAGCAAACAAATAGATGTGTGTCCCAACAATACAGACATATAGACACAAGGTCATCCAATGCGATGGACACACACCCTTCTCCGTGAAGACACGTAAACTAAAACTAAAATAACTAATCCCCAATACCACTCCAGAGCACCCACATACTCCCAAGGAATTGAAAATTAGTTAGAAACACTTCTCATGATTATAATTACGTTTCGTGACAAACACACGCAAAGGACACGCACAGAATAAGGAAAAACCAAAAGAACAGAAACAACAACAAACCCTTAAAACATAAACCCAAAATAACAGCACGGTTCCTCATCACGCATTTCTATATAAGAGAGAGGAACAAGTACCAACAGAATAACCAAACATAATATAAACGACCTCCCATCTAGAAAGGGGGCAAGTTATCACTTGAAAGTAGGTGGACAATTTTATATTAACCTAACTTCACGTTACACATAGTCTATTCATGCATGTTGACACTTCAAAATACATAGACCTAAGGACTTAGCTTTTCCAGAGACGGTCTGAAGATCTCGTCGACAGCTTCGAAATACATACGTATATATTTTCATGCTACAACCAGGTCTGCATTAGAATAAGCATGGTGAATAGAACTGAGAGCGAGGACGTTGTACACATATTTATATATAATTTCCGGTCTTCATGTCAAAACATTTTTGCGTCTTACAGATTTTAAACTAGACATCATGGTTCTCGATTTTCATCTCTCGTCATAACAATTTAGGTCTGCTAACAATCGCCGAAGTCGTGTTCCTTCGTTATAGACGGATTCTTCATCCGGGCGTTTTCCATTTCAAGACGAGCCGAAATTACGATCTTTTAGATGTTTTTAGAAATGACCGCTAGATGGACACGGCGTCAAAATATCGAAAATAGAAACGGTACATCTCTCCCACGCCCCAATCTTGGACGCAGTTTACAAGTCCGACGTACAATGTAGAAAAGCAATCACTGTCATGTATTCATGTTGACATTTATCAGCTGGTAACGTGACTGTCATTTGTTTGCATCACGTGATAGTCGGGCCCTGACGTAACACGGAGCAGAGAGGATTGTGGGTTGTATCAATGGCCAGACGTCAGAATAAGTCACAGCTGATTTGTAATAGCTCGCCAAAGAGATAGTAAGGAATGGCAGGACGGGGTCCATAGACGAAGATTTCAAGGAAGGCAGAATAACGTTTTAAATAGCAGTCATACGTATTGTCGAAGTAGAGAAAGTTCATGTCAAACAGTTCTTACGCAGTTTAGTAGCCTAGTTAAGTCTCCCACTACACTTGCCAGTAGCCCACACTTTTTCAATTGTGAAAACGAATTGCAATACAATACACGTTATGTAGCCAACAGAAAGGCACGACCTAGTTTAGGACATCTCTAAGTTCCAAGGAATTTACAAAATAATTTAACAAAAAGGTCATAACAACCAATACATGAAAAATGCAGTCATCACATAATTAATCTCCCAATATTCAAAATGTGAAATTGACACAAGCACGCTATCTGCTACCAACTGACACGCGCGGTGACCACCGCCCAACGCACACGGTCGATGGCAAGACTGAGGAACCGAAAAGGTTCCCCCCATGCGCGGAATGAGGACCGGCCATGGATCTTAAACCTATGTTGTGTACCATTCGCATTTAGAACTAGATGGAGAACCAATTATGAATGACCACATTCTTCGAGTAAAGGTTGAATAAAATAAAATTTAATTATCAAAAAACAAGACATAGCAAAAGGGGACGTGAGGGGTGCATGAAATGGTAAGATGAGGGATGATGGGCCTGTAAATAAAAATGTACACATCATATCAAAACAAGTAAATACAAGTATTAAAATAAATCAGGTAATAAAGATAAGAAAACCGAGAGATGCCTAACGTGTTGTAGATTGGAGGTCGTTTAAAGATAAACTCAAATTAATAAATGGGGGAGATACCAAACAAGTTAACAATAATGCAAATAGTACTTTCTTCCCACCACAGGCTGACTACATAACGTAGTCAGGAGAAATCTTCTAGGAAGCTTATGAAGTCATGTTACCCGAGAATAGGAAAATCCCGCCCTTTAAAACAAAGTATGTCACTCCACAAACATAACCAAAGAGCAATACGTAAACCCAACACACGCAAATGACGAACAAACCAACGAGGCATAAATAATCACAAGACTACATATAGGCTATGACATACAAATCCTTTAAAACGAAAGCTACTACAGACACACCCAAAGAAACATAAATTACAAAATGACTTCACATGCTACCTGAATAAATCTTCTTTTCGGAAAAAGGCACGAGACTCGGTTATCTTACGGAAGACAAAATGGGAGTCGATTGCAGTCCCGGACACATACAATGAACACACATTCCACCGTCTCGAAAGGCTAACCCATACATCTCATTTAATAAGTGTAATGAGTTCACGTGTTGTTTCTCGACTGAAGCCGCGCAAAACAAGAACAGGAATGACATGACCCTTGGCTATCAGTCGAGCCCCCACTTAAACGATTAACATTAACCCACCCTTAATAGCACGTCTAGAACCGTAATTATAAAATGAACAGTGTTTCGGTCAAAAACATCGGCGATGCAAGCCCAGTCCTCAAGGAAGAAAAAACCAAAATAGGCATACTTGAGGTGCACAAATGACCGGCATCTAAATAAAACAACCCTTAAAGAAGCAAACAAATAGATGTGTGTCCCAACAATACAGACATATAGACACAAGGTCATCCAATGCGATGGACACACACCCTTCTCCGTGAAGACACGTAAACTAAAACTAAAATAACTAATCCCCAATACCACTCCAGAGCACCCACATACTCCCAAGGAATTGGAAATTAGTTAGAAACACTTCTCATGATTAGAATTACGTTTCGTGACAAACACACGCAAAGGACACGCACAGAATAAGGAAAAACCAAAAGAACAGAAACAACAACAAACCCTTAAAACATAAACCCAAAATAACAGCACGGTTCCTCATCACGCATTTCTATATAAGAGAGAGGAACAAGTACCAACAGAATAACCAAACATAATATAAACGACCTCCCATCTAGAAAGGGGGCAAGTTATCACTTGAAAGTAGGTGGACAATTTTATATTAACCTAACTTCACGTTACACATAGTCTATTCATGCATGTTGACACTTCAAAATACATAGACCTAAGGACTTAGCTTTTCCAGAGACGGTCTGAAGATCTCGTCGACAGCTTCGAAATACATACGTATATATTTTCATGCTACAACCAGGTCTGCATTAGAATAAGCATGGCGAATAGAACTGAGAGCGAGGACGTTGTACACATATTTATATATAATTTCCGGTCTTCATGTCAAAACATTTTTGCGTCTTACAGATTTTAAACTAGACATCATGGTTCTCGATTTTCATCTCTCGTCATAACAATTTAGGTCTGCTAACAATCGCCGAAGTCGTGTTCCTTCGTTATAGACGGATTCTTCATCGCGGGCGTTTTCCATTTCAAGACGAGCCGAAATTACGATCTTTTAGATGTTTTTAGAAATGACCGCTAGATGGACACGGCGTCAAAATATCGAAAATAGAAACGGTACAATTACCATCACTTATCGTCATTATTTTGTGTTTTATCACAATTAAATATTCTCTATCATTTGATGCAGAAATAGCTTCAAGTCATCCCTTATTCCCAAAACAAATACTATCATGGTTAAAGACTGAATCTTACCACGTCTTGAGAAGAAGAGATCTCAGCTGCTCTAAAGAAAGTGTAAGTGATGATATTTTCGTCATTTGATTGATATCATGACCATGGCACACAACAAGTAATAAATATAACCATGTTCAACACTATGTAATCATTTATTATTTCAATTATTTAACTTACAGTTCATTGGCCTGACTAGAGGGGGAGTTGCTGTGGTTTATCCTCACTTCCGCCAGGAAGACAGTTTTAATCTAAGGCCACTATATAAAATGTTTAGCCCGGGCAATAAGGCGGCCATTTTATAACCTCATTTTCTCACATCACACACCACGGCGCTAACACTTACAGAATTACTAAATAAATAAAGTTGATACTCAAATCCAAAATATAATAGTGATTTTATCAGGTAATAATTATACAATAATTATTCCTGTCCTCAATATGATAATAATAATAGAAATATCCCACTTAACTGTAATATCAAATATCCAAAACCGATAATTAATAATGGCATTGCATCTACATTGCGAATCATCCAAAATGTGATCGCGCCACAATATTGATAATAATCACACAACACAAACACATGCATTTTACCCCCAATATAATAAAATATGAATAAATACCCTCAATTAACCGCTCAAGGCGAAACCCGGAGGGTGAGCTAACTGTATAATTTCGGCTACAATGCAATGGGCATTATTAATTATTGGTTTTGGATATTTGATATTACAATTAAGTGGGATATTTCTAGTATTATAATTTTATTGACGACAGGAATAATTATTGTATAATTAATACCTGATAATGTCACTATTTTATTTTGGGTATGGGTATCAATTTTGTTTATTTAGTGATTCTGTAACTATGTGTTAGCGCCGTGGTGTCTGATGTGGGAATATGAGGTTACAAAACGGCCGCCTAATTGCCTGGGCTAAACATTTTATATAGTGGCCTTAGTTATTGACAAATCACCGTGACAACGAACTATGGACCTACTAGAAAGCTTGCTATTCCTGAGTGTCTTAGTATGTGTCCTACCAACCTCTCTCTCTTCTCTTCATTGGCAGTCGCAAGAAATATCTCCCCCCTCGCACTCGTCTTAATACCCCTTCGTTGGTAACCTTATCTACCCATCTGATTTGCATCATTCTCCTGTAACACCACATTTCAAACGCTTCAATTCTCCTCCTTTCTGCTGCACCAATTGTCCAAGTTTCACTCCCATACAGTGGCACGCTCCAGACAAAGGCTTTCAAAAATGACTTCATAATACCTAAATCTATATTCGATGTCAACAGGTTCCTTTTTTGTAGAAATCCTTTCCTTGCCTGAGCCAACCTACTTTTTATATACTCTTTGCTTCGTCCATCATTGGTTATTTTGCTTCCTAAGTAACAGAAGTCTCCTACTTCCTTTAGCTTTTCACTTGCCAATTTGATGTCCATAGAGGTTTCTGATTTATTTCGGCTGCAATCCAATATTTTTTATTTACATTTATTAATTTTCATCATAATTATTTTCGTCAAGGCGGAGTCCATACCATTCAAAACCTCATTCAAATCCTCAGGCATGTCGGCCAAGATGACGATGTCATCAGCAAATCTCTGAGTTGAAATTATTTCTCCTTGAATCTGCACTCCCACTTTAAACTTTTCTCCAATTTCCAACATTGCTTGTTATTATGTATCTAGTTTATGTCATCTATGAAACTTGGTCGGAGTGTATATATGCTTTTACTCTGTGACGATGTTAGTGTAATTTGCCCAATGTGTTAAGATGTAGATTGAGATGTGTGTACATATTAAATTGCTATAATATCCTTTATTCAAAACATAATATCTTTAATGTGCTTGATTCAAAACATAATAGTTGGCGACGAGGAATTGTGACTTGATTCACCGGTACAGATATATCCTATATCAATGAAGTACGGTATTTACGTCGTCTGTTTCAACGGCCACGTGAGTAAAATCAAGAATCAGGCAAATCGACATGAAATTTACACAGAGTACTTGTAAACAATCCTAAGCAACTCATCGTATATTCAGCTGCGTGTGCCCGAATGCCACATATTCAAAATAATATTTATCGCAGTTCGAACTTTGAGGTTATGCAAAGTTTTTTTTTTCCTCTCAAGCCCAGGACAATATTCGGTCATCGACCACTACCCAGTGTGTTTTAAATCGGTTATCTTGAAACATTTTATGATATTTGAACTGTGATTTTTTAAATTATTTCCACGTTCCGTCAAGATGGACGCAAATCAGTTTCAACAGTTACCGAACATTTTTACCGATTCTCAAGAGAAATTACTCGAAAGGTATCAAGCTCACCAGTCCGTCACAGCCCCACAATCCACTAACATCACACCTTTTGAAAATTTGATCCTGGAAAGGAAAAATTTGTCGTATTTAGAACGATTTGAGAATTACGCAAACTTCAACAATGCCACCGATCCAACAAAGAAAGCTCAACTCTTGTGTACATCAATGGGGGCAATTCATTATAACAATCTCTCTGCAGTTTTAGGCCCTGATAAACCAATCAAGTCTCTCGGTTATAATGACCTAGTAAAACATTACAAGCAAATACTGTCACCTCAAGTCTCAACCGTGGTTTCCCAACACTATTTTTTGAACGTCAATCAAAAAGAAAGTCAAAATATTGCAGGATTTGTTGCCACTCTTAGAAGCCACTTACTAGACTGTGACATTTATATTCAGTGTACATGTGACGCCAGAATTTCAATCGCGGATGTTTTTCTTCGTGCACAATTCATACGTGGCTTGCGAGATAATTGGATCAGAGAGAAACTTCTCCAGTCTAATGACACGAAATTTGATGATCTCCTGAAGAAGGTATCGCGGTATGAGAGTAATCAGCTGTCAAAACAGCTCACTGCATCGCCAGACACTGTAGAGGACACAAACAAAGTAACAAAAGCCACAGATTCATATAATGACCGAAGTATGAATCAATATAGCAGTGATACTCAGTCACGTTTATTTCAACAGCCTAGCACAGGCTCTCACTCACGTTCACAGTCCAGGGGCCGCCGTAGTTCTGTCAATTATAGAGCACTAGGTATTGATGGATTACGCCTGAATATTGGAAATTCAAACCACAGGTCAAGAGATTGTCGCACAAACAGAAACTCTCTTAAATGTTGCAACATTGCAACTGAGAACATAGATGACAACTTGTATGACCACCCTGAAACCAATTTCGGGATAGGACAACTGGAATGCATCGAAGATCTCTTTGACGTGGGTCAAGAATCGGATAAATATTTTATCACTGTTAAACTCAACAATAAATCACAAAGATTTGAAGTCGACACGGGAGAAAATATTCACTCATCCCAGAGAACGAATGTTCAACCTTGGGTCTTGGTTTGCCATTGCAGAAAACAAATGTCTGTTTTCGATCATATTCTGATCATGTTATCAAACCGAGAGGAAAAATTGTTGTCACAGTATCATACAAAGGAACAGAAATTGTTGCAGATCTTTTTGTAGTTCCGCAAGGCAATGCCGCATTGCTTGGTCGTGTTTGGATCAGGGGCCTCGGCCTTGATCTGAAGGAAATTGACAATGACACAAATCAATCACTTCACACTGAATCTGTCAACTCAGTGCAGTCAATTCAGGATATTTTACATCAGTATAGTACAATCTTTGAAGAAAAAATTGGATGCGTTCCCAATATTGAAGTAAAACTGCAACTCAGAGAGGGGGTGAAACCTGTCTTCATTCGTGAACGTGATGTCCCTTTTGCTCCTCGGAGTAGGGGAGCAGTAGGGGTTCTAACCCACTCTAGAACCCTCCTTGCCCCACTACTAAGCCTCAGCCATGTTTAATAAGCGGATATCTCGCGAACCCATGGTCGGATTTGGGATTATGAGGTGTCGTTGAACTCGGGCTGACGTCCTCTTTCCTATGGACCAGTTGTTATATTTTTCATTTTTTTTGAAAATTTTTGTTTTTGAAAGTAGGCGATAGTTTGAAAACCAAACATGATAGAACGTTGTGCCAAGGTTCAAACAAATGTTTTTTATGTCCTTTATTTTCTGTAATAAAACTTTTTTATTTTTTATGTTTTTGAAAAAAGTTCAATTTTGAAATTTTTATATTTTGGAAACTAAAGAGTTTACAAAAAATGTTGTTTGACATAAATGAATGGCTCTGAACCCCTCTACCAGCAAAATAAATTTCAAGCCTCTAGGACTAAAACTGTGCAGTAGTACTTTCATATAATCTTTGCCGATATCTCCCGAACGCCTGGTCGGATTTTAACGAACGAGGTATGGTTGGCGTTGGGATGACGTTCTCTTGGCTATGTGTGTTGGTATATTTTTTAAATTGAAAATTTTTGTTTTTTGGATTGGCGCTATTTTCGAAACGGTGAATTGGAAAAATGTTTGTTTAACGTTAATGAAAGGTGGGTATGCCCTCTAGGCGGACAGCAAGTTTCAAGGGTGTAGGACGAAAAAAAATGATAGCCTACTTTCTCGCGAACATGTTTGAAGAGTTTTTTTTATAGCACCAACCATTGACCAAAGGGGTGGGAAAAAGTGGGTTTTTCGGGAAACATTAATCATATCTCTCTTAATAGGCACAATGTCAAAACCGTACAAAATGGACAATATTCCCCTAATAATTACCTAAAATTTTGTCTGAAACAATGTTTGATATGACCCACCATTATGCCAAGGGATGAGAAAAATGATTTCGGAATTATAAGAAAATGCCAAGAGCTATCAGTGGTTGCCATGGCAACACTACTAAATTGATGAGGGATGAGCCATCAGACGTTGCCAAGATAACGCACTTGCACGAGATCATATTCAGAATTCCATCTGACTAAGTGTGAAGCGGCTTCGGCGACGTAACTGGTAGCAAGCATGCTGAATGTCTATGCCCAAGGTCGCGAGTTCAAAGCCGGCCAAAGTCGTCGGATTTTCTAAGAGCGCTAAAAATCCCTCAGTATGCTTTCCTTTGGAGGGGAAGTTCCAACGTTCGTTGCGAGTTGCTGGCTGCGGTGGCATCTAGTAGCCAAGTTCAAAGGTAGGTGTCGTTGACATTAGTACCTGGTAGCAACATTAGGAACGACTGCTTGAAATTGACCGTCTGCAGTCCTTACCTGAATTACAGACTAATACAGCCATCCCTAAGTACACGGGGTTACATGACCGCGTTGTCGCAGCCCCTAAACTGAGGAACCAACCAAAATCTCTGCGGGAGATATAATTTTGCGTGAAGAAGTAACAGACCGTTACATAGTTACACATCAGTGTCGAAACCTTGCATAAGGACAGTGTGACCACAAGTATAAAAATGGACCCCAAATGACAAGAAGGTTACCGTTCCCATAAGACAATAAAATGTTTAAAATAAGCATAAAATGACGAAAAACAATGTTAATTAAGCTCCAATTATAAAATACCTTCTCGCAATAAATGAGGTCTGATCCTTCTAAGAAAACCTGCATATACTGCCTATTTTCGCCTATCCCCAAGTTTGTCCGGTGAAATCTACCTCCGCCTTCCGGCGTGCCGAGAGGACTTTTTAAAACTATAACACACTATCGTAAAGGCCAAGACTTGTATTAAGGTGCTTTTTATTGTCATAATCATGTATACTCTGCAATGTTAAATATTCTGGCTTCTGTAGAAAATAAAACAACATTGTAAGCTACCATTATTTTCATTTATTTACAAACTTTATATACATTTTTTTTGGTTTCATGATAATATTTTTTAAGACAATACTAAACACTAAAACATTATTATTCTTGTTATGTCGTGGGAGATACAAGATAAATAACATACACTTGTTAATATAACACAACGGTTTATTAAACACTAGTCGATACACAACGATACACAATGTGAACTAACTTGAGCGGAACTATCGTCTACAGTCCGCGGGTGCATATGTACATAGTAGCTGGAAAGTTCCAGAATCGAATGTTCTGGGCATAGTGACTAGAATATTCGTGTTAACTCAAGTAGCCTAAATACACAACACTGATTAGAATGTTCATGTTAAGACAACACTTTCTAGAATGTTCATGTTAACTCAAGTAAATACACAACATTTCCTCCCTCTTTTAAATGGATGATTTAGGAATCAGGAGAGAATCTCAACTGTGGTCACTGCTGGCGAGTACTCCTGCGGGGAATAAAAGTAGTCTGGGAAATAGGTGGTGTCCTGTTAACAGGTGTGGCTGGTGGTGTTTGGACTGTTGCTGGTGTCTCGGTGAAGCGAACTCGTCTCAGGCTCGGTGGCTTGGTCGGTTGTGCGATGGCATCGTCGGTTGTGTGGTGACTCCGTCGGTTGTGCGGTGGCTTGGATGGTTGCACGGTGACTTGGTCAGTTGCACGATGACTTGGTCGGTTGCACGGTGACCTTGTCGGTTGTGCGGTGACCTCGACGTGGCCTGGTCAAGTTGAGTCTCGTGCGGAGATGAGGGTTCCTTTGCTCCGTTGCTGTCATCGTTCGACTGGCGTAAGCGATTGGACGTTCTTGCCCGTTGCTGAGCCGGTGTGACAATACTGCGCCCAGGCCGGTCTTGCTGGCGTCCGTGGCCAACAGGAGTGGTAACGCTGGGTCATACTGCATGAGTACCTGGGGCGACGTTAGGGCGTTCTTGATGTCTTTGTATGAACTGTCGCCTTCTGGTGTCCAGATGAGAGGGTCCTTGAGCAGCATGTCTCTGAGTGGTCTGTCTCTGGTGGACAAATCGGGGATGAACGAAATGTAGTAGGTTGCTTTACCAAGAAACAGTTGGAGTTCTTCTGGTGTAGTTGGTTTCGGTGCATCAGGTACAGCTCGGATGTGTGCATCCGACTTGTGGATGCCTGACGCATCGATTTTGTGGCCAAGGGCTTCCAGAGAAGTTTGAGCGAAAACGCATTTGGCTCGGTTGAGCTTGAGGTTGTGTTGCCGAAACCGTTCCAGAGTGGTGCTGAGGGCCTGCATCAGATTTTCAAAGCTATCAGCAAAAACTATACTGCCATCGAAAAAACTTACGACGTTTGGGAGACCATGCAGGACTGTGTCCATTCGCCGCTGCTAGATAGCGGGGATGTTAGCTGCTCCATATACTGCTCGCGTTGGGCGGATCAGACCGTGAGTTGGCGTGTTAAGCGTGAGAGCATGGCTGAACTCGTCGTCGACCTCGATATGAGTGTACGCGTCGGTGATATCCAGATGGCAGAAGAGAGTGGCGCCGCGCATTCGGTTGAACAGATGTTCCACCTTGGGAATCGGATGTTCATCGATGATGATCCGCGGGTTGAGAGTAGGCTTGTAGTTGCCTGTGATCCTCAGTTTGCCGTTCTTCTTGGCGACGACGAGCGTTGTCGATGCCCACTCAGAGTAGTCCACTCTTTTGTAGAAGCCAGATGCAATTTTCTTGTCGATTTCCTTGGCATAAGCATCGCGGAGGGCAACTGGTACGTCTCGAGCTCTGGCGAAAAGAGGTGTGGCTCCAGCCTTCAGGTGCATCTTCGCTGGGGGACCTGAGATCTTCCCGGGGGTGTCGCTGAACACATCCTGGTAGCGAGACAGAATGTTGTCGAGCTGCTTCTGTTGTTCCAAGGTCAGAGCCTGCTTGTCTTAGAGCTTGTGGATTGGGTCGGGTTTTGCGAAGAGGTGACCAAAGTCGATCTCCCGTACAAACTCTGAAATCCACTCTCGGCCAAAGAGCGATTCGACTTCATCGTCAACCACGTAGAGATTCAGGTTCCTGGTTGTGGTTCCGATGGTGGTGCACACTGACGTTTTGCCAATGCATTTAATCGGATAGCCAGTGTAACTGACGAAGTTACGATCGTTCTCTGCAACACAAAACCTGGTTTGATCATACTTAGCTTTGATTTGCTCATGGTTGAGCAGGGGGCGCTGGTGTCGAGTTCCATTTTGACGGTGGTTCCCTCTATGTTGACATCAACCAGTGGCTTAGGAGCTGCGTTGACCGATCCGATGACCTCGATTTTGCTGAGGTAGTCCACAACGTCGAGGTTTTCTGCTGGAAGCTCTTCTTCGGTCACATGGTTTGTTGTTCGATGTTTCCTCGATTTCGATCGGCAAACTTTTCTGATGTGACCTTTCTTGCCACACTTCAGGCACTCTGCGTTCAAAAACCTACACTGACTACGAGGGTGAGCTTCACCGCACCCTGCACATGTTGATTGGTTGTCCTGGGATGCACTCTGGTTTGCCTGGTGTGGCCATTGGTGCTGTCTGGTTAGGTTGTAAGACCCTTGACTTCGATGAGCTGACTTGCTGCGTGGCGGCTGCTGGTTGATGTTCTTCCTGGACAGAGGCTTCTCGTATCCAATCCGATTGGTTGATTCAGACTTAGCGGCAGCTGTTTTGACCTCGTCGGTGGTAATGCGAGTAGCTTCGAGTGCGTGCTTGATTTCATATGCTGCGGTGAAGTTCTCTGGTTGTTTTGCAATAATCTCGTCGCACATTTCTCGTAATTCCAAACCTGCGAGCATTTGTTCAATTAACATGCGATCAAGAAATGTGCCATACTCACAAAACGTTGCAGCCTGCCGCAGTCTTAAGGTGAAGCTAGCGATGGTTTCTCCTTGCTTCTGCATTACACTGCGAAATTTGATGCTCTCAGCAAACTTGTTGCGTGTGGCGTCGAAGTGGCCTTTCAGCTTGGATTAAATCTCGTTGTATGACAGAGTTTCCGGATCATTAGGACTCACCAGGATTTTCAGGGCATCATTGAGTTCAGATCCCATGTAAACACGTGCAAAGTTTGCATGCTGATCCGCGGGTACCTTGCTGAGGTTGAGCGCCCAGGTAAAGCGAGTGACATAGTCGGCTACAGTCGTTCCGTCGGTAGTGCGATACGGTTGCATTGTGAACTTTGGCGGTCAAGGTTCTGATGACGTTGTTGACCCTTTTGTCTGTCGGATAGCGTCGGCGATCATTACCAAGAATTGTTGGAGTTGCTCAGAGGTTAAGTCCGGCATGGTGAAGATGAGTGGAGAACAGTATTTCTAACACGCACTTGCGATGAACTTAGTTCGGTGCACACACTTGCGTTGAGGTTAGAAAGTTCACTCGGTTTAGTTTCCAACACGCACTGCGATGAGCGTCGTTCGGTGCAACACTTGCGTTGAGGTTAGAAAGTCACTCAGTTTCACAAAGTTATTTATCTTATCCCACTTCTGGCACCACTGTTATATCGTGGGAGATACAAGATAAATAACATACACTTGTTAATATAACACAACGGTTTATTAAACACTAGTCGATACACAACGATACACAATGTGAACTAACTTGAGCGGAACTATCGTCTACAGTCCGCGGGTGCATATATACATAGTAGCTGGAAAGTTCCAGAATCGAATGTTCTGGGCATAGTGACTAGAATGTTCGTGTTAACTCAAGTAGCCTAAATGTTCATGTTATGACAACACTTTCTAGAATGTTCATGTTAACTCAAGTAAATACACAACAATTCTATACACATATTTTTCTTTCAGTCCATTGTCATGACTTATATCTTCCATTATTATTTGACATTTGTTTTTTTATTTAATTAAAACGAACCATGCACATATTGTTTTTAAAATCTTCATAAATTAAGTGTACAGGTTGCACAGCATTATTGACTTCATCAAAAACACTCTCCGACATATCATTAAACCGTGTAGGCAGAAATGTCTCAAAGTTTTCACATACACAAGTACACGACCACCATATGCTGTTTTCAATTTCCGAATCTTGATAATGCGGAATGGAATATGCGTTGGTAATTCGCTGAGCTTCTTTGTCTCTAAGCCACATGCTTGACCCACAGCATTCAAAACATTCAATGTAGTAGTCTATAAACAAAAGAAAAGCATATCTATTACACTCTAAAACAGCTTTAATAATATTGTGCAATTAGGGATTTTGCACTATGCATGGCTAATAAATTATACTATTTATGCAAGAAATGCCCTAACTGTAGCAGATAGTGCTTTTCTGCATATAGCACAAGTGTTGAGTTCTAATGCACACTTGACACAGGCTATCATGTGTCCACAAGGCAAAAATACAACACCTAGTTCATCTTGATAACAAATTTTACATAATTGTTGGTCACACTTTTGTATCTGTTCGTGAGACAAGTCTTTAGTCTTGCAAACTCCCAATTTTTCAAAAGCACATGCCAATTCAACACTGTCTATGGCATATGGACCACATATATCGACACTACCGTTAATGGGTGGTAATATATTATTATTATTATTACTTATTTGTGATTCAGCAACGTAAATAGCGGCCAATGGCCTTGTGGTTCGGTAAAATGAATACACGGGTATGTTACCCACTTGTTTTCCAAGCATGTAAGGTCAACAAGGAGACAATCGCAAATGGTCCCTAAAGGGATCATCCCCTTCTTCCCAGTGTGAAAGTTCAATACGACAAAACACACAGCGCACCACATCTTCTCGGTTCAAGTAAAAAAAACGGCTCTTGCAAGTGTGTGTGTTGACAAAAAGCCTACAGGGCCAGGATTCAAATGTTAACCAACGATCATATTCTGATTTTAAATTTAACCCACGTGGTAAACCAACTTGTTCACTTGTTGTACTTGGTACTAACGCCATGTGTTATAATAAAACTTTTTCTTATTGTAAGTTATTAACGTTGCACACAGTACTTTAAACCACAATGTATGCTTATATTTTCACTGTCTGTTCACTATGTCAATGGCGTATGACCACACCTAAAAAAATAACTCATCACTCAATCACTCACTCAATCAATCAATCAAACAAACAATCAATCAATACTTGCAATTAAACTTTAACGTTAATTGGCATAAAATAAAAAACACCATAAAATATTTTAAAAAATAAACTGTATGTCTGCACTCATTTACATTTCCCATTAACCAATATATAAACAAAAATAAATATCATATCATTTTGTTCAGATTATCTTGTTCAAACCTGTGGATATTTATTGAGTCCATAGGGAACCACCCATAAATTTAATTTAATTTTGTTTTGTTTTTAGAGAATCCAACATAGCCTTGTACTTTTCCCAGTCAACAACCAATATAGTCTTGTACCGTTTGTCAATACATGGCCATTATTCAAGAAAGAGGTAATGAAATTTTTGTCTACGAGTTTTCAGTAATAGTAAAATGGAATAGCATTTTTAGGTTAGACTTACCTGAGTTTTCAATAGTTCACTGCCTGGAAACAATGGTTGCACTCTACTGCGTCTTGGGTTTTGAGCAACTGCTACAGTGGTAAGGCTTTTCTTTCCAAGTTTCTAAAAATAAAATAAACCGCTATAAATACCTAAATTCAGGTTAATACATGCATTTCATAAAATAAAATCAAACAAAAAAATAATGAAACAAGTTAGTTTAAAAAAATAATCTCACCTTCACTTGCACTGGCTTGATACTGTTTCCTTCTAGTGGGCCCAAAAGCGCAATGGTTTCTTGTATCTCTGACATGTAAGGTATACCGATTATCTGCAAACAAATAAATAAATAAAAATCATTAATTACCTGATCAATAACTACAAATTTAAGGTTCATTAGCATGACATTATTAAAATAATCATTTATAGGTACTTACCAAAAAAAAAAAAAAAAGGATTTTTCTTCCAAAGTACAGTTCAGAGCTCTACTGTATACGTCCGTGTGCTAAAATGGTAAGTGCATGACTAACGCAATCGTTATCAGTTAGCCTAGCAACAGAAAGAGTTGCATTTTCTCAGCGTTTTGTCCTTGAAATGTTGTCTCTCTCACACGTGTTTCCACGCCTCTTCACATTCCTCAATCTGAATAAAATTCGTGTACCTTATACTAGTTTCATGTTTTTAATAAGGAACCAAAATGGCTGCCTCTTATACATAGGTAGTACGGCTGTCTCTCTGTTTAAACGCCAGACCTCCTAGCCTCTACCAGGTCTGTTTAGACGACAGACCTGCTAGCCTCTACCAGCCAAGTAACATGACCCCTTACTTCCTGCCCACGTAGACATTCTTGTGTAATCAGCAGTCTCTTTGACAAGGTTTGGCCAGGTTGTGGATTGAGTGCAAGCAAGCAACACAGTTCTGTAGCATTCAAAACGTGTGTGTCTTATTATTATTATTAAACATTTTACTGTAATAATAATAATAATAATTACTACCAAGCGGCCATCCTCAATACATGCTCATGTTAACCACATACTTTCACCCTAAAACACATGACTTTACCCAGTTCAATATTTAGTTTATAACATTTCAGACCAACGACCTTACCGTTTTGGCTCTTTGCGTACATGCACATGACTTGGTCGAGCAAATGTTATAGGTTTTCATATTCTAAAACCATTTACTGTACCAGACAGCAGTCTCGCTTATTACCGTTTACTAGCATGTTAAAGATCCCCTTTAGGGGTTAAAAAATTCCTAGCACAGTTAACACATTTTCAAATATTCGTCATAAGAAATATCACAAAACCAACCGTCATTAGCAATTAATTTTTTCCGGGCACGGTCACCGAGATCGCCAACGTCTATGAATCACTTGGTCATATCCTACAACCGTCTGTTGTGTCAGAGAGCGATCTCGCTCATCACCGTTTACTAAAACATTTTTACAGGGTTGCCACATGGTTCCAACATGTTATCATATGACAGCAGTGTTGTCAGCTTGACTGACAACCATTCTGTTAGCCGACTAGCCATGCCTCAACAAGATATTCCTTCCGTTCTGGCCGCCAGTCAGACATACATACAAAGCAAGTTCTTCTTCTTCTTAAAGTTCTTAATGACAACTATCAAACGTTTCCCGCTTTTTATTCGTCTCATAGCATTATGAATTTTGTCTGGTTACTGGTCAGTGTTTACCAACATGTTTAAAGATCGTCATGAGGGATTTTCGAAAATATTCGCCTTCATTCATTCGTCATAGGAAAATATCGAAAAGCGACCCCTCGTTTTGCCATACATCGCCCCGTCGAAATAGCCATTTCCTGTATCCACCATGGCCAATCATAGCCTCGTTGTAACATACGTCAAGCGCTATCGGCTCTCAGTCTACAAACACAATTTTATTTAAAAAAAAAAATGCATAGTTCTTGTCCTAGAGACTTGACATTTATTTTCGTGGTAGAGGGGGTAGGGACCTTTCCTTTATGTCAAACAAACTTATCTGTCAACGTGTTCGTTTCCAAAATAGTAAAAATTCAAAATTTAAGTGTTTAAAAAAATCTCAAAATATAAAATGTTTTATTATAAAAAAATAAAGGTCATAGAGACCATTCGTTTCAACTATGAAATAACATTCTATCATGTTTGGTTCTCAAACTATCGCCTACTTTCGAAAACAAAATTTTTCAAAATATTTTTGAGAAATATAACGAGTGATCTATAGGAAAGAGGACGTCAGCTCGAGTCCAACGACACCTCATTTGTTAAAATCCGACCATCCGTTCGCCAATGATCACCAATGTTCGCGAGAAAGTAGGCTATCATTTTTTTCCCCTCCTACACCCTTGAAACTTGCTGCCCGCCTGGAGGGCATACCCACCTTTCATTAACGTCAAACAAACTTTTTTCCAATTCTCCGTTTCGAAAATAGTACCAATCCAAAAAACATTTTTTTTTTTAAATACTAACACACATTCTTAGCCAAGAGAACGTCATCCTACCGCCAACAATACCTCGTTCGTTAAAATCCGACCAGGCGTTCGGGAGATATCGGCAAGGTTTATATGAAAGTACTAACTTACTGCACAGGTTTAGTCCTAGAGGCTTGACATTTATTTTGTGGGTAGAGGGGGTCAAAGCCATTCATTTATGTCAAACAACATTTTTGTAAACTCTTTAGTTTCCAAAATATAAAAAATTCAAAATTGAACTTTTTTCAAAAACATAAAAAATAAATTTTATTTATTTATCGTATGGCTTTTAGTGCCGGGAGTGTCCGAGGACATGTTCGGCTCGCCTGAGTCTGTAGCTGCTTCCAGCGGATACCCTAAAGGGTGAGCTACAAGTTCCGTTCAATTTCAAGTAGTTCCAACTTTCGCCACCAGATATCAATGATACCTAGTGGTGAACGTTGGAACTTTGATAGAGCGTTCTGACGAAATCTAACCTAACAAATTTTGCTTTACACAAGTTTAGTCTGTGAAAGGATTTTTTACATGCCATAAATCTATGACATGGGACCGCCGGCTTTACTTCCCCTCCGAAGGAAGGCATACTGAAGGATTTTTAACGCTCTTAAAAAATCCGACGACTTCGGCCGGGTTTGAACCCGCTATCTTGGGCACAGCAGTTCAGCATGCTACCGACTACGCCACCGAAGCCGCTATAAAAAAAAAAAAAGTTTTATTACAGAAAATAAAGGACATAAAATCCATTGGTTTGAATCTTGGCACAACGTTCTATCATGTTTGGTTTTCAAACTATCGCCTGCTTTCAAAAACAAAAATTTTCAAAAAATATAACGAGTGGTCCATAGGAAAGAGGAAATCAGCCCGAGTTCAACGACACCTCATATGCCCAAATCCGACCATGGGTTCGCGAGATATCCACTTATTTAACATGGCTGAGGCTTAGTAGTGGGGCAAGTAGGGTTCTAGAGTGCGTAAGAACTCCTACTGCTCCCCTACTCTTCGGGAACGCGTAGAAAAGGAACTCGCTTCATTGGAATCAGAAGGAGTTATTTCTCCCACAGCTTTGAGTGATTGGGGATCGCCTCTTGTTGTTATCTCAAAACCAGATGGGGGAGTTAGGTTATGTGTCGACTACAAATGTGGAGTAAATTCAAGGTTGATTTCTGCAAACCATCCCATAAGACCAGTTAATGACGTTCTACATAGTCTTAGAAACTCAAAATTTTTCTGCAAGTTAGACTTATACAAGGCATGTCTACATCTGAAGGTTGATGAAGAAGGTAGTATGATTCAAACTATATCCACTCACAAAGGAACCTTCAGGATGCACCGACTGAGTTTTGGCATCAAAACTGCCCCCTCAGTATTTAATAGGATATTATCACAGATCCTTCATGGTCTTCCAAAAGCTGAAGCTTATTTTGACGACATCATAATACATGGTACAACGAAGGAGGAGTGCACCAAGAACTTAATAGCCTGTCTAGAACAGCTTTCAAAAAATAATCTGCATTTGAACAAAAGCAAATGCTCGTTTTTTCAAGGAAAACATAGACTACCTAGGGCATATTGTATCTTATAATGAGATCCGCAAGTCACCAGAGAAAGTTCAAGTTGTGTCACAAATGCCACGTCCTAAAAACAATGAAGAAGTGAGACGATTCCTTGGGATGGTGACTTATTACGCAAAGTTTATTCCTAATTTTTCAACGAAATCCCACCCATTACGGCAGTTATTGCGGAAAGGTGAACGGTTTTTCTGGTCTGCAGCCTGTGAAGCAGCTTTCTTGAATCTCAAGTCCGAGTTATGTAGTGAACATGTCCTTACCCCATTCAATCCATCACTGCCTATCATCTTGTCAACCGATGCCAGTCCTACTGGTGTTGGAGCAGTATTAAGTCATGAGATGGATGGCCAAGAAAGACCCATCGCCTATGCATCTCGTGACCTAACACCAGCAGAATGTAATTACAGTCACCTTGACCGGGAAGCACTGGCAATAATTTTCGCCACAACACACTTCTACAACTATATTTTTGCAAAAATTTTATTCTTGTGACGGACAATGAACCTCTGTCTCGTATTTTTCATCAGAACAAGGGACTGCCACAAATGACATCCGCAAGGCTCCTAAGATATGCATCATTTCTCTCCGGGTTTGACTACACGGTAAGAGTGAAAAAAGGGAAAGATAACGAAAATGTTGATTGCCTATCCCGAGCCCCTGTTGCATCTACCTCGCCAAACATTGAAACATCAATAAATGCAGAGGTTTCACAACTCTGTGCTGAAACGATTCTTCAAGTGTCAAGTGAAGCCATTACATACGAAACTATCCGTGATGAGACTATGTTAGACCCAGAACTTGGAGCCACCCTGCAACGTCTTCAAACTCAATCCTTGGATGAACCATATACAGTTGAAAATGGTATTCTATTCCGTCAAGACCGAATTGTTATCCCAAAGAAACTACAAAGAAAATTTTTGGAAAAGTCACATTTAACACACCTCGGCATTGTGAAAACGAAACAGTTAGCAAGACGATATGACTACTGGCCCCAATTAGACAAAGACATTGAGAAGCTTATCAAATCTTGTGAAGAGTGGGCACAGATTCGTTCAAATCCACCAAAAGCTCCAATACACCCCTGGGATGAACCAGAAGAAAATTGGGAACGCATACACATTGACTATGCGGGACCATTTGATAACCACCATTTCTTGTTGTGTGTTGACGCAAAATCCAAGTGGGTCGAAGTCCGAATGGTGAAAGACGCTCCATCCACTGCAACTACTATCAGCCTGCTTGACAATATCATTGCCGTACATGGGTACCCGAATGTCCTTGTGTCAGAAAATGCCACTATCTTCACGAGTGATGTATTCAGATCCTATTGCAAGGAGACAGGGATTTTTCAGAAATATATTGCACCAGGGCATCCAGCAACCAATGGGCTAGCCGAGAGAAACATCCAAACTTTGAAGAGACGACTTCGTGCTGCTGTAAATAACCCGGCACCATTATCGACTAAGTTACAGAACATCTTGTTTCAATACAGAGCAACGCCATTGGCATGTGGTCAGTCTCCAGCTGAACTATATTTGAAACGTCGGCTACGTATCCGGTTGGATGCTCTACTTCCAAACCAAAAGAGCTTGACTACATCCAGAGTCTCATCCCCTGTTCGTTCTTTCAACGTGGGGGAGAGAGTGCAAGTCTGGATTCACCAGAAAAACCGTAATATTTGGCAGTTTGGTGTTATACAATCTAAACTCGGCCAGCGCCACTATGATGTGAAATCGGATTCGGGACGAATTTTAAAGCGGCATGTTGACCAGTTATTATCGACTCTCGTGCCAAAGAAAGATAAGCATGTCACTTTTGCTCCAACAAATCCTCCAGTGCGTGGTGTTCCAAATATACCAACACCAACCCAGTCAAGACTAGAGAATGATGATATTCCTCCTGCAACCCACACGTCAGATGATAAAAGGCAGACCATCCTGCAACCAGATGAACGCCCTGATCGTAACAGCCTTCCACCACCTGCTGATAATTATTTAAGAAGATCAGCCAGAGACAGGCGACTCCTCAGTATCTGCAAGACTATGTGCCCAAATGAATATGAATAGTTCCTTTTATTTGCTTTTATGTAAGTAGGGGAGACTATTATGTATCTAGTTTATGTCCTCTATAGAACTTGGTCGGAGTGTATAATATATGCTTTTACTCTGTGACGATGTTAGTGTAATTTGCCCAATGTGTTAAGATGTAGATTGAGATGTGTGTACATATTAAAGTGCTATAATATCCTTTATTCAAAACATAATATCTATAATGTGCTTTATTCAAAACATAATACTTGTTCAATGCAAAGATTGAAAAGTATGGGTGATAAGTTGCAGCCTTGCCTTACACCTTTCTGAATATCAGCTTCTCTCTCATGTCCTTCAGCTCGAATGACTGCTGTCTGGTTTCTGTATGGATTATAGATCACCCTCCTATCCCTGTACTTTATTCCAATCGTTTTCAAAATGTCAAACAATTTAGCCCAATCAACGTTATCAAAAGCCTTTTCTAAGTCCACAAATGCCATGAACGTTCTCTTATCTTTTCTTATTCTACCTTCCAAAATCAGCCGAAGACTTAGTACAGCTTCCCTTGTTCCTACATTTCTCCTGAAACCAAACTGGTCTTCACCCAACTCCGTTTCTATCTGTTTTTCCATCAGTGGCGTAGCCACGGGGGGGGGGGAGGTTACTGGGGGGTTAGAACCCCCCACCCATTGGAAAATCGGCAGATTCTGATTTGTGTCTGTTTCAACACTTGATGATGTACTGTTGTAGCCTCTCGGCTCGGGTCCCCATTTGAGGCTACACGTCTTCATGACAACATATAACCAGTCTACCTACAGATCGCGAAGCTTGGCTCACATTTTTCTACCGCGCGACAATAATGCTCTCACGCAGCCAGCAAGCATGTGCCGACTGCGCTGTGTTGGTGTATGTTATTGTTGCTGGATTTACTGTATGTTAGCATTGTGTAGGCGTTGTATCTTTAATTTAACATGTGTTTTACAAGAGAAGATGTACAGTTCAATAAAAAGATCAAATATTAGAAGACATATTTTAGTGTTGCTAAGTACCGGTAACCTATATGATCGCTTTTCAGTCTGTCAACACGAGTGTACTGTACCCAATTAAATTAGGCGGGGAGTGACAATTTATCTCCTAGTGAAAATCCACAGCCTGCTTCCAGTCGACCGACCGGGTCAGGGAATGGAATGAATGAAGCCCCCAGTTAGTGGCGAGGATATGAACTGTGCCGGCTGCCGAAGCCTGTCGCACTCCCCTGGGGCAATGATTAAATGAATGACAAATGAAATGATAGTAGAGAGTGTTGCTGGAATGAAATTGTGACAGGGAAAACCAGAGTACCCGGAGAAAAACCTGTCTGCCTCCGCTTTGTCCAGCACAAATCTCACATGGAGTGACCGGGATTCGAACCACGGACCCAGCGGTGAGAGGCCGGTGTGCTGCCGTCTAACCCATGGAGGCTTTATTTATCTCCTAGTGCCTGAAATAAAATACATTAATCGTTGATACACTTAATAAAACACCTCTCACATAAAGGGAGGGGTTGTATGAGAAGCGTTTTATTAAGTGTTCCGTATAAATAATTATTGTATTATGAATTACGCAATTATACAGCAGGGAAATTAATTGTTGTTACACGCCCAATCTAATTGGGTGTATTCGTGATGACCGACTGATAAGTCATTCTATTAATGTAGACTGTTCAAATAACAAGACGACACCCGAGTTTCCAAAGGTCCCTAAAAGGTAAGATTTGAGCTATGGATTTTAGGCTAGATTATAAAGCTTTTGAAGGGGAGCGTGCTGGCGCAGTGGCGTAGCTGCTCGTCAATAACCCGGATGGCCGGAGTTCCAGTCCCGGTGACAGCGGGGTGAAATTTTCACCTGAAAAATTACGTGGCGTCAGGAAGGGCATCCGGCCTGAAATCCCCGGCATGCTGAGCTTCTATGCCCAAGATAGCGGGTACAAACCCGGCCGAAGCCGTCGGATTTTTTAAGAGCGTTAAAAATCCCTCAGTATGCCTTCCTTCGGAGGGGAAGTAAAGCCGGCGGTCCCATGTCATAGATTTATGGCATGTTAAAGAACTTTTCACTAATTACACCTGTGTGAAACTAAATTGTATAGGTTAAGAATGTAAACAACGCTCTTAGGTTGCTACGTTCGTTGCCAAGAGCCGACTGCGGTGGCGTCTAGTAGCTAAGTTCTGAACTAGGCCTAGTAATCGTTGACGGTGGCGGCAAAAGTAGGAACTATTTGAAAAATTCAAAGTTGCAGTCCATACTTGAATTTAAAAAAAAACCAGATGCACACACTGATACAGTCATCACAATTACACCGGTTATCAGACAGATTCTACACACACCCAAAGTACACGGGGCTACATGACCGCGTTGTCGCAGCCCCTAAACTAAGGAACCAAACTGGCGATCCGAACATGTCCTCGGATACTCCCGGCACTAAAAGCCATACGCTAACAAAAAATAAAAAAAATAAAAAAATAATAATGGAATGCTGTGGTACGAAAAGAAGATAAGGGAAGATAGTAGGAGATTTCGGATTAGGTGAAAGGAATGATTGAGGAAGCAGGCTGATGGGATTCTGCACCGAGCATGAGTTGGTCATAGCTAACACCTTATTCAAAAACCACAATAGAAGAGTATACACATGGATGAGACCGGGAGGTACAGGGCGTTACCAAATTGACTTTATTATGGTCAAGCAGAGGTTTCAAAACCAGATTTTGGATTGTAAAACATATCCCGGTGCTGACATAAACTCTGACCACAATCTGGTTGTTATGAAATACAGATTAAAGTTGAAGAAACTGAAGAAAAGTCAAAAGCCAAAAAGGGGGGCAATAGACAGACTGAAAGAGAAGGATGTAAACGAAAGATTCAAGAAGAGTATAAAGGAAGGACTAATGAAAATCCCTAAACAAACTTCAATTGCAGACGAATGCGCACTTTCGAAGAATGAAATAACAAAATCCGCAGAAGAAAACATTGGTAGGAGAGAGAATAGGTAGAAAACCATGGATCACTCAGGATATACTAGAATATTTATGGATGAAACGCGGAAACACAAGAATATAAGAGATGAAAAGGGGAAAGCAGAACACAGACGTTTGAGAAATGAGGTTAACAAGAAGTGCAAGGCAGCGAAAGAAGAATGGTTGAAATAGAAATGTGTAGGTATAGAAAATTGTCTGAAATTAGGAAAAGTAGAAACAGCTTATTGAAGGATTAAAAATACTTTTAGAGAAAAAAGATTAAGCACTGTAATGTTAAGGACACAGATGGAAAGCCTCTAACAGATAGGGAAGAAAAGTTTGAGAGACGGAAAGCTTACATTGAGTGTTTGTATACGGTACGGGAAAGGAGATTGAGAATCATGTAATGGAAAGGGAAGAATAAATTGATGAGGATGCAAAAGGAGATTTAATATTGAGATCAGAATTTGACAGAGCTACGCCGCGGGACGAAATGCTTGTAGAATTTGGCTTGAGTAACTATAACACCCCCCCAATGGTCGATCCTGGCTAATCTACTGCTTTCCATCCTCTTGTAAATTATTCTAGACAGGATCTTGGAAGCATGAGTAATTAAGCTGATTGAACGGTAATCTTCTCATCCGTCAGCTCCCTCTTTCTTCGGTTTAGGAATGATAACATTCTTCTTGAATTCATAGGGTACCTCACCTGTCTCATAAATCCTACACACCAAGTTATATAACCTGATCAGACCATCATCGCCTATGCAGCGTAGCAATTCAATTCATCTATGCCTGGTGCTTTGTTCCTGCTTAAGTCTTCCAATGCTCGGCGTCGTCCGTGGTCTGTTTGGCGAGATTCCCGATGTTCTCGCGGTCATACACAGAGCAATATTGTGATGTTACGCAACGGCGCCGTTCGCGGTCCATTTGACAAGACTCCCGTTGTTATCGTGGTCGGGCATGGATGAATTTCACGATGTTAAGCAATAGATGCCGGTCTCTGCCATTTGACGAGATTCCCGTTGTCCTCGCGGCCTCCTCGAGATTGAAATATTGCGATGTTACGCAGTCCACACCGCTTGCCGTCCGTTTGACGAGATCCCGATTCTCGCGGACAGACATGGAGAAATGTCGCTTTGTAGGTTATCGATGCCGTTTGATGAGATTTCCGTTGGCCTAGCAAAGTGGAAGGTGGCAAGTTCGCAGTCGGGCATGGTGGAATGTGGCGAGTAGGTATCGGCGCTACTCGTAAGTGGGATGACTTAATTCTCACAGTTTCTACTCAGTGGTCACGAGTTTACGGTGGAGCGCGGTTTGACTTTGGGGGAAAGTCGAGAGTACGGTATGCATTATTGGATGTGATCGGCACAGTTCGTGTATGATAAGATTCCGTGACTTTCACGATGACAAGTTGTGTCGTAATCTGGATAATGACCAATCCAGATGGACAGTGGCGGGTCCAGGCCTTGCGGGGCCCTGTGCGATATGATAAGGTGGGGCCCACAACAATTGTAAATTTTAAAAAAATATCAAATCAAATAGAAAATAGTTTTGTAATAATAATACAATAAAAAATAGTTACAATATTTTGAATACCTACACTACAGTACATTTTCTTAATTATATGAAAGAAACCTGTAAGTCCTCTTGAAGAAGATTATGTAAACTACGAAACATTAAGATATTACTTTGCAACTTTTTTCACGGCTGAAGTCTTCTATAATTTCACTGAAATCTAAACTTGCTGCACTGAGGAAAGAATATGAATTATAAATTAGTTCGAAAAGTATAATTAATTAATCAATTAAATTTTAAACAATCCATGGCGCGGTCGCCCTCCCCTAGATCCGCCCCTGCAGATGGACCTCAATTGTCTCTAGTATGTGTTTAGACGTCTCATCATGAAACAACACACTGTCGCAATGCAATTACACTTACGCTATAAAAACTTGATTCGCGCTTTAAGATTCATTTTTCAGCCATTCTGTACGCAAACTCGTCTCAGGGAGTTTGGTCAATTTTTGTTCGGGAAATTTAAAAACAATGACTGGGCAATGTATATAATATATGAATAATAAATAAACCTCTCCCGAAAAATGTTACATGTATTACGGTACTGGTAGTTATGATCACTACTTTAATGGGGCAATTTCAATATATGTAATTTTTTCCAGGAGTGCTTTACTTATTATTCATAATATTATATACATTGTATCCCACCCAGTCATTGGGCAAATTCGTGTTGACCGACTGAAGTTACAAATGATAGTTCGATCCAGCAGGATCTGTTAAAATGAATCTGAGAAACTAACCTATGGTGCACAGTGACAGTCTGAGCACTCGGTATAATTATCTGAAACCAGCAGAAGTACCCGTTCTTCGAACGGTGTTCGTTGTTAACACCAGACATTACCAATTGAGCTACTGTTGCAATGGTTAGCGGTTTGTCATTCCTTCATAAATTTATCAGAACGAAGTTAGTTTTCTGGGTATATCACACACAATGTTAACTTAAGGGCCTTAAAACGTGGTTTTCGGAGACCCTTTCTAGACTCCCGAATTTTGTGTCTCACATTGAGAAGCACAACATATGTCTCATTTTCATAAAGTTTTCTCATGTTAGTTTTAACCTTTTCAATGTTAATCCAAGATTGTACTGACAATATGTTTATGTGTATGGCTGATGAAGGGGCCATGGAAGGCTTCGAAACATGTACCAACCAAATGGGTATAATATAGCCCCTTGACTGAAAAGTTTTGTATTGATCAGGCGGAATTCCTGTCCCTTTATATTTGACTTTTAATCAATGCGGAACCATGAGTGATTGTACGAATACTTCAATGAGTTATCCACAGTTACTTTTGTTAAGCCTAGTACAAACAAAACTATCGGTTAAAATATTTTTTGAACATGCAAAAAAATTATTATAACACTTTATTACATTGTATTTAAGATACACTAGACTATAGGAATGTGGATTATGCTAATGTTAACATCTAACAAAAATAAATCACCACTTTTTGTTTAGATCGTTTATTCTAATTTCCTATATAAGAAATAAGTGTGAATATAGAGACTCTAGCTTGACTTTGGGAAACTTTTGGGATTTCCACTGCATCATTCCTGCACTCGATATCAACTGGATCTCCGTTTTACTCACCAACAGTCAAATTCTGCAACATCCTCCTCACTTTAATGTCTGAAACCATAATTGTCATTATCGAAGTCTAACTACTCAATTATGTCATGTTCTTCTGTATCTTAGCATTTATCCAGGGTTTGCAGTAATGTCATTGTAGTGAGACCACCTAGCAGGGCCGTGCAATGGGCAAGGTGAAGCAGTGCTGGCTAGAAATTTACTTATGCCGGCGAAGCGCAGCTCTATCCTGCCCATTTCTGAGCAGTGCAGCACGACAGCACACTAGCACTGCAGCGCTTAGTCGCACAAGCACTGTTCATTTGAACGGGTGCTGCAGTACGTTTAGCACTGAGCGCAGAGCCTGGACACTAGAGCCAACATTTTGTCATATGCGTGTTGTCTGCCGTGCTCATGACGTCTTTTGTGCATGGGGAGGACAAAAATAGCATAGTGGGAGAGTCACACATTAATGAAACACACCGAAGACGTATAAAACATGATATTTGGACGTACATGAACCTGATCTGCAACAAGGATACAGGAAGTTGCATACTTTTTGGGTGATGCAGCAGGTGCAGCGAGATGAAATAATCCTAAAAATGGAATCGAGCGTTATTGGTAATCATGCATGAGGCAGTAACAGGGGCCGGTACGGAATCAGGAGAGTTAAAATACATTTTTTAATTTGTTGACATAATGTCACAAACCAGCCGAGGTAGCTAAACACGTTAACGTGCATGGTCAGACTACTCAGAACTCGAAAGCCCACACACAGTCACTCCAAACCTTACCTCATTAATTCCACTTGTCATTAATCCCTCTCATGAGATTAGCATCATAAAAAATCATTCCCACAAAGAAACTGTCTCACCACATCCCCTACCTCATAGTAACCGAAATAATTATGGGTAGAACCAAGAAAACTACATTGGGACTATAAACCTGTATTTCAATAACAAGATTCTGAATTCACCAACTGACTAGATTGATGCTGTTCAGGGATATGTGAGTTTGAGAAACATGCATTAGTAAATTTATCAGGATTTTAAAATGAAAAATATTCCTATGGAATCTAAGGTAATTTATATTCTTATTTTCAACATCGCCTGAAACAATACCTCATGGATTTTTTGATTGATTTTATGATAACCTATCTTTTTTTTTTGCCACCTCAGGGTAGCAGGGCGATGTACTCGCTAAATGAATCACACAAAAGTAAAATAACTTCACTAAAATATAGGGTGAGTTCCTTTAAGAGCGTGCGGTCTCACAAGAGTGCGCAGCTCGAAATTCTAAAGTTGGCAGCATTGCAAGACATGAATCAGATGGTATTCTGTCGACTGTGAGTAGCCACTGTGTTCGTGCTGTATCGTTGAAGACTCGTGACTTCTACTGTTCTAGTTACAGGTAAGGATATGTTTTCACTCATTTCCGTATAATATTCTGAACCTGCATGTTAGTATTTGTACATCCCCGATACATTTCGACATGCTTATCTATTGCGTCATACGATACGGGATTTTCCACTCTTTGTTATGGACTTGGTGCAATACTCATTCCTGCATGCTGCTACTATCTAAGGAGTGATTTGTGTAACTACCACTGAGCCCTTAAGAGTGCGCAGTGGACTGTCTTTCAAGAGGACACGCGCGCTCTTGTAGGAAGTAAATGCGCGCTCTTGAGGGACAACTTGTTTAAGCTTCGTTTTATGATTTTACATTTTATTTTTCAGCGCACAAATGTCTTATTTTAAGAGAAAGTCAAATAGAAAACTTATTTTCACCCAAGAGGTTTTGAATGACTGCTGGGAAAGACTAGAGAAGGGAGAGAGCAAGAGAAAAACAAGAAGTTCCGTGACGAACTCAAGACCCTACTTTGCTTAAAATTTAAGATTCATGCCAATGATTAATCTAAATGGATCTATCTAGAATAATGACGAAATTAAGTTGGTAATATCGAAATTTCTAATTAGTTCGAAATACTGTATACCTGGCATAATGTAGCCTAATAGAGAACTACAGTTGGCAGCCCTGGTGACTGAGTATATTCTTAGTTCCATCTCTTAAGGTACAGAATACAAAGTTTGGTTGAAGTCCAATGGATAGCATGGACGTTCCATGCAGTTAAACATTGCATCTAACAGCGCGCGTAAAATCATGTTGGCATCAATGACATACATGTATTGGTCAGAAATAATCTGAAATAATATGATCTATTGTTGTGTCAATTTAGAATGAAATCCACTTGTTAGTAGAGAAGTTACATGCATTTTAAAATTGGACCTATCAGCAGGCTTAGAATCATGTTGGCAGCACTGGCGTAGGTCTATATTAGTTACTTCAAATTAATCTAGAATGTCAGGTACTATACGTGCGCAAAGTTTAGAGCTATTGGCTTGCATACTTTCTGATATATTGATATTAGGGTAACAAAGATAGAGACAGTATTTATTAACAGTTGGCAGCCCTGGTTGCTCCTAAATATACGCATAGTCATATCTGTTATGGTACACATAACACACACGAAATTTGGTTGAAATTCAAATGATAGTATAGAAGTTACGTGTATTTAAAGTTGGACCTATCAGCAGGCTTAGAATCATGTTGGTAGCACTGACGTATATAAGTTACTCCAAATTAATATAGAATGTTAGGTACTATGCATGTGCATAGTTTAAAGCTGTCTGCTTGCATACTTTCTGATATATTGGTATTTGGATAAAAACAATAGGGATTGCACTTATTAACAGTTGGCAGCCCTGGTGGCTCTTAAGAATATGCTCATTCATATCTGTGTATGTACACATAGTACATACGAAATTTGGTTGAATTCCAATTGATAGTGTGGTAGTTATATGCATTTAAAAATTGGACCTATCAGAAAGCTTATAATCATTTTGGCAACACTGCCATGTATGGCCTCCTGGAAATTAAACTGCAATATTATTATCTATACGTGTGCCAATTTTGAAATAGCTCCCATTCATACCTTCCAAGATATCCAACACGGAGCTAAAATTTCAATTGCGATTTTTCAGCAGTTGGTAGCACTGACATCATTTTCAAATATGGCCGTGAGATATTCAAGTATAGATCTTTACTCCTACCAAATTTTGTTTCGATTGCTCCAGCCGTTTAGGAGTTGATAGGGGGGGGAGACACACACACACACACACACAGCCAGCCAGACAGACAGACCATGGCCGGCTCTACGGAAGGCCGCGGCGAGCGAAAATTGGCAACCTCGCCGTGAATGGCCAGTCTGCTCTGCCTAGCCCACTGAGTTACATGGAAAATGTGTCACGCGCTCGTGTTTTCTTTAAAATACTCTATGTAAATGAAATTATACCATTGATTATTACTGTATATTGGCTAGCTACAATGCCAAAGACTTGTGCTGTGCCGAATTGCAAGTCTTAATTATCGTTCATCGATAAAAACTGAAGGATTTGTGACAGTGTTTGGGTTTCCTAAAAATCCACAATTGAAAGCCATATGGGAACGTGCTATTCCTCGAGCCAATTGGGTACCTACGAAATATTCCTTCGTATGTATTAAACACTTTCTTCCTGAAGACGTAAGTTATGTTGAAAAATACAAGGATGGTGATGGGAATAATAAGGAATTTACACGGAAGAAGCCTGTATTGTTACCTCGTGCGGTTCCAAAGGTATTCCCAAACTTACCATCGTATTTGAGTAAGTGCTCCTCCAAGAAAAGGAAATCTCCAGAAGAAAGAAGAGAAGAAGAAAAAGAACGGAAAAGGTCTGCAGAGGAATGTGAGAAGAAAGACCCTTGCTGAGGAAGCCAACAAAATTACGACTTTCGAGTCCTTTGTTTGTGATATACAAAATAAATTGGTGGAGCATAAAACAGACTGGTCTGTAAGTACTAGTGAAAATTATTGTATTTTGTATAAATTAGATGTGTCAAACATACCTAAAATAAGGTCAAGTATAAGGATAAACAATGATTTTACGGTCGAAATTCATATCAATGGAGGCGTAATTCCTAACGCTGTTGTTCTTCATTCTGGCTCTGTAATATTTCGAAATTCATTATTAAGTAAGTGGAGTCAGTTGTTCCAAGCAATATAATTTTGCCACGACTTTTTCTTACCTGGAAGTTCTGTAAGTTCACTAGTCGTCCAGATTAATAGTTTAATAGATAACCTAAAAACTGACCTTGAAAACCAGGGAGACAAAACTTCAGAGATTCTGTTAAAAAAGTTAATGTTTCTGCAAGATCAGTTTACACTTACTTTTTTAAAGAAACCTAGATATAACGTCATTACAACTCTAAATGCATTCCTCATTTATATGCAGTCTACAAAGTGTTATAACGCAATTAGATGTAACCATATTTTATCCCTACCTCATCCCCGAGTTTTACAAAAAATAACAACTTCCTTCGCCATATCCCCGAAAGCTGATTAAGAGAACAGTAACTTTCTAAGTCACATTGTGAAAGATTTATCAAATTTAGAAAGGGTTGTAAATTTACAGATTGATGAAATGCATGTCAAACAAACTTTAGATTTTAAAAATGGGCAATTATTTGGTGTTGCTACAAATGAATCTGTCGATTTAGCTAAGACAGTTCTGGCCTTTCTCGTTAGTTCTGCTTTTGGAAATTTGAAAGAGGTTGTTAAATTAGTTCCAGTGAAACAATTACCGGGTTTGCAACTAGCTGATATTGCAAAAGGTGTTATCAGGCAAATACAGGATTGTGGCCTAAATATTCTGTCTATCATAGCTGATAATAATGGTGTGAATCGTGCTATGTTCAAAGAACTAACCAAACATTCTGATAGTAATTACTGGTTCCATATTGATGGAAACCCCATAAAAACCTTTGTTTTATATGACAGTGTCCATGTATTAAAAATATACGAAATAATTGGCTGAATTTGAGTGGCATTGATAAGTCATTTATTATTCCTGTACGGGAAGATTTAGACTCATTTTCAAATGTTTTAAGTTCAGATGACTGTAACCCTGATTTTAAAGAGGTAACTCAAGCATCATTTAGTGACATAAGAGCGATCTACAAAAAGGAATCCGATTTACTGATTAAGTCTGCACCAAAGTTAACATTTAAAAGTGTTTATCCAAATTCACTTGAACGCCAACGGGTTACTGACCGGCTGCTATGGCCATCCCAGTTCAGAGAAGTGCAGCGTTGCAAGGTCGAACGCCGCGGCCTTCCGTAGAGCCGGCCATGGACAGACACACATTTGCCCGATCTCATAAGTCTACTTTTTCCTCATTTTTGCAAAATGTGAAAAGTAGGCTAATAGCTGAATCACTTACGCAAAAGACTTAAAGCTATAAGTACACACTTCAGGCAAAAAAGGAGGGTTTAGGCTTGCTCCTGACTCATTTTACCTCCTAAATATCACCAGTCTGTTGTATTTTCAGGCACTGTTCCGACATCACTCGGAAGAACCAAGCCGATATTCAGCCCCGAGCAGCAGCAGATGTTAGTAAAACATGTGAGGGACTTGGATTCAAAATTTTACGGCATGACAAGGAGGCAGCTAATGCAGCTTGCGTTTCAATTTGCTGTCAGAAATAACATCGTCAACAATTTCAACGATGAAAAGAAATTGGCTGGAAAAAACTGGGTCTACGGATTTTGTAAACGAAACCACCTCACACTTCGTGCACCCAAGAAGTGCAGTCTAGGAAGAGCTATAGGGTTTAATAAAGTTCAATGCGAGAGATTTTTCAGTAATTTGCAGAAGGTAATAGAAGAAAAATACATCCCTGCCCACAGGATCTTCAACATGGATGAGAGTGGAATTTCAAACATCCCAAACCACATTCCAAAAGTTATTTCGCCAAAAGGAAAACGGCATGTTGCAAAGGTCGTGTCAGCTGAAAGGGGTCAAACAGTGACAGTTGTATGTTGCCTTCCTCCTACTGGTATTTTCATTCCTCCCGCTATCATTTCCCCCGAAAGAGAATGAATGTTCATTTGTACGAAGACGCCCCAGAAGGGACCCTGCCTCTCATTTCAGACTCGGGGTATATAAACACAGAACTCTTTCCCGACTGGTTGAAGCACCCAGCTTTATTCGACTCCATAATGGAATAATCCTCAATAAAGATCAGGTTACATAATCAAGCTCGCATCGAGATGAACAAAACAGCAATCTGTATGAATTCACATGATGCAATAGTCACAATAGATGTTTTATAGTGCTGTTAATGTTTTAATATTTTTACGTGGCAAAACTGCCCCATCAAGAAAAATGTCATACAGGAAATGGCATAATCAATGACACAATATACAATTTGCTCACATTGTAACAACAAGTCATGTTTGAAACAGGCAACCTTAAACTTGACGCAGCATTTATACAGAGTTATTTCACAGTGTTTTTTTAGGGAGTTTTAATGTGTTTTTTAACATGTTTGTTTGCAGTGTATTTTTGCATGTTTTTTATTTGATGAAATGAGATGTACAAAGATTGATTGTCTAATACTACTTAAGTCAGGGCTGAAGAAGGGCTAAGAAAAATATCTCGAAACATGTCCCCTATCTAACTGTTTTGGAAATAAAAGGTATTGATTGACGGAGTTTTTCCTCGAATTGTGGCATAACAGGGTTGAAGCACTTTGAACAATTTGTGAAACCAAGTGAAGAAGATCCCGTTCTGCTAATTACGGACAACCATATTTCGCAATGTAGTTTGGACGCAGTCATGTTCTGTAGGCGCAAATTTATTACCTTGCTTCCTTTTCCTCCTCATGCTAGTCACATGATGCAACCGCCCGACAAAGGATTTTTCGGACCTTTAAAATCAACTTTATCAGTTGAATGCGACAAGTGGATGTTCAATCATCCTGGAAAAGCAATTACTCAGAAGGATCTTTCCTCTCTCTTCCGTTCTGCATATGAAAGAGTGGCAATGCTTGAAAAAGCGAAGAATTCATTCAAGGCTACTGGAATTCATCCTTACAATCCAGACATTTTCTCTGATGAAGATTTTGAACCTTCGTCTGTTACAAATCGCCCTCCACCCTCTGAGAAACCTGAAGAAGAAACCAATAATTTAGATCAGGAAATAGTGCCACCTTCAACATTCCTTCCTCTTCCGAAAGCAACTCCCGAAGATAAACAAAAGAGAAAAGGTAAAAAGTCGGAAATTATGACATGATCGCCATTTAAAAACTCATTAATGGCCTCCACATCAAAAGCGTGTGAGAAAGGACAAAAATCATGCAGACCCACGTAAAAGAAACGGCTTTTTGATGCTACAGCTTCCACAACTCCAGACGGTATCTGCTGCCCTGAGTGTGATGAAATGTATGAAGAACCATTAACTGAAGATTGGATTCAGTGTAAAGACTGTAAAAAGTGGTGGCATGATGCCTGTTCAAGCAATGAGGGCGCTGGCATTTTCAAATGTGACTTCTGCTAAGTGCGCACTCATAGAGGACCTACTGCGTACTCTTATAGGCATATGCCTTCAAGAGCGTGCGTTTCACATTTTTTAAAAAATGATTTCTAGTGTTTAATTATTTAAGTTGTGTTTAACTAATGTGTATGTAGTAGCCAGGTTATTAATGAATGTTTTGTGCAAACTATTTGTTCTTTTTATAACATTTCCTCCCATTATGATGGCCTTATCGTTAAGTGCATACTCTTGGAGGAACTTACCCTACACTGATTTATTAATATCTTAACATTGTGATCCGTATGAAAAGATCGGTATCTCTGACATGTATGAGTTACATACATTCAATATATATAAGGTGCATTCAAAAAGTAACGAAGCGGAGTCTGGAATGCGCAAACCGGTGACGACATCGGCTAATCGAGGCGTGTATAACGAGGTGTGGTTCCGACCAGAGCGTGGAAGGTCACAGTCCGTCGCTAGAAGGCAAGCGTGCACTTCACATGGCTATACAAAGCGAGCAGCAGCATGCATCAATCGTCCAACGCTGCCAGTCGCAATGCAAACAGTGACATGGAGGCGTCAACCGAAGAGGAAAGAGGTGTTGTTCGGTTTCTGAGAGCGGAAGGAGTAGGGGGAACGGACATTCATCGCCGAATGTCACAAGTGTACGGCGAACACTGCATGTCCCTTGCAAGGGTCAAGGCGTGGCTCAAGCTCTTCAGGGAAGGACGGGTGTCGTTAGCCGATGATGCCCGGTCTGGGGCACCCCCCTGCATTACCGATGACAACGTCCAGCTGGTTGATGCACTCATTACCCAGGACCGCCGAGTGACAGTGAACGCCATAGCCGCCGTGGTCGCTCCACGACCTCATAAGGCCAACACAGTCGCGGCACTCCTGCAGAAATTCAAATGGGAGGTTCTCGGCCACCCTCCATATAGTCCAGACCTTTCTCCCTGTGATTAGGCCATGTTTGGTCCCCTGAAAAGGGCTCTGCGGGGCCAACGATTCACCTCGGACGCCGACGTCCAGCTGTACGTGCGGAACTGGTTCACATCGCAGCCAAGGAATTTCATGAGACAGCCATTCACCGCCTCGTTTCACAGTGGGGCAAGTGCCTCAACAGCCAGGGCCAATAATTCTAACATACAGGTACTGGTTTCTGTAATCATGACTCCGGCGCGTTACTTTTTGAACGCACCTTTTATATATATGAAACATGGCTCAGGTTTGAGAAAATCCCTGGAAAAAGGTTGAAGTCACAATCTACACAATATATCTCTTCTTCATCAAAATATAATAATGGTTCTTCTCCACTTTCAGATCATTCCTTTTTGGTTGTTACGTCACAACGAACATCTTTTTTCTCGATCCTAATCGCTTCTTTGTTTAGGATGCCTCTTTTTATTTGGTTCCTTCCATAATTTCTGGCAACTCAAATTCCATCTCGACATACACATCAATTTCCTCAGACTGTTGTGACAGTCAAATTCTAAAGTGCTTCTTGGATAATCTTCCTCAATATTCGATGAACCACTCTGGCAATCGCAAACACAACTCGAAGCCTTCCTCCAGACTTGTTGGCACTTCCACAAGAAACGGTTCTTTTTTTTCCCCTTATTACTACATCTTCTCTGGGAATCACAACCCTCAATACTTGTCTGCATGGACAAACCAAATCACAATAATTGATCTATTCTTGTAACTGCATATTCCCCAAGCTTCGGTGGCGTAGTCGGTAGCATACTGAGCTGCTGTGCCCAAGAAAGCGGGTTCAAACCCGTCCGAAGTCGTCGGATTTTTAAGAGCGTTAAAAATCCTTCAGTATGCTTTCCTTCGGAGGGGAAGTAAAGCCGGCGGTCCCATGTCATAGATTTATGGCATGTAAAAGATCCTTTCACAGACTAAACTTGTGTAAAGCTAAATTGTTAGGTTATATTTCGTCGGAACGCTCTATCAAAGTTCCGACGTTCACCACTAGGTATCATTGATATCTGGTAGCGAAGGTTGGAACTACTTGAAATTGAACGGAACATGTAGCTCACCCTAATAAGGGTGTCCGCTGGAAGCAGCTACAGACTCAGGCGAGCCGAACATGTCCTCGGACACTCCCGGCACTAAAAGCCATACGATAAATAAATAAATAAATAAATAAATAAATACCCAAGCTTTCTACATGTTACTCCATCTTCCTCAAGCTTTCTATCAGTTCCATTGTTAGTCCATTGTCAAGGAGATTTGTCAACACTATGGCCACTATATAAAATGTTTAGCCCAGGTAATAAGGCGGCCATTTTGGTAACCTCATTTTCTCACATCACACACCACTGCGCTAATACATACTTACAGAATTACTAAATAAATAAAGTTGATACCCATTTCCCAAATAAAATAGTGACTTTATCAGGTAATAATTATACAATAATTATTCCTGTCCTCAATATAATAATATTAACCGCACAAGGCAAAAACCCGAGGGTGAGCTTAATAATTTTGGTTACAAATTTACCTGCACGTAAGATATACGGCAAAATAAGCAAGTTGACATGAAATCCTTCTAACTTTTGAATTTTTAGAACAATTTTCATTATTTCAACAGTATGGAGACCAAGAATGCTATTCATTGTAAAACAATTTTGCTCTGGAAATTACAAAATAGCTGTCTTTCTACCAGTTTGTCGGAACTTCTTGTGGTGGTGTGCTTAAAACTGATTTGTTTGTTCGTTTTTGGAATTATTCGACTCTAGGGCTATGGTATGAAAACCTTCTTCCTAACTTACCAGGGGCTATGGAATGCCTCAAGTACTAAGAAATGTGTACTATTATAGTTCGCACAGTGTAGAAATTACATGGTATTGTGCAATTGATTGCGCTGACAATGGAAGAGACCACCTTGTGGTGCAGCGGCTAACATTCTCGGCTGTTGCCCCGGTGGTCATGGTTTGATTCCCTGCCAACAGATTTAATTTCGGTTTGAGGTACTGAAATGGTATCGATGATACGTAAGTCATCCAGGTGGTGTTCATTTCGAGGACTTGCACCTGGCCAGTGAGCACGAGTTTCCATTTTTCTACATTCCTATTCTGCAATTGGAACATTGATATGGGAACTCTCGAGAACAAATCACTTCATAGAATTGTTATAATAGCTTCCGTAAAATATTCTCAAAGGTCTATGCTACAAGTAGCCCTCATGAGTTAATCCAATTGAAAATGTAAATGTAATCCACATATCATATTTGAGACATTTGATTTTCATTGCATTCTAAGTTCTGGGCATAGGAAAACCTCAAAACTAATTTTGCAAGTTTCAGTGAATGAACTTCGGTTGGTTCCTCAGTTTAGGGGCTGCGACAACGCGGTCATGTAGCCCCGTGTACTTTGGGTGTGTGTAGAATCTGTCTGATAACTGGTGTTAATTGTGATGGCTGTATTAGTGTGTGTATCTGTTTTTAATTCAAGTAAGGACTGCAACTTTGAATTTTTTAAATAGTTCCTACTTTTGCCACAAACGCCACTGTCAACGACTACTAGGCCTAGTTCAGAACTTAGCTACTGGACGCCACCGCAGTCGGCTCTTGACAACAAACGTAGAAACCTAAGAGCGTTGTTTACATTCTTAACCTATACAATTTAGCTTCACACAGGTGTAATTAGTGGAAGGTTCTTTAACATGCCATAAACCTATGACATGAGACCGCTGGCTTTACTTCCCCTCCGAAGAAAGGCATACTGAGGGATTTTTAACGCTCTTAAAACATCCGACGGCTTCGGCCGGGTTTGAACCCGCTATCTTAGGCATGAATGAACTTCCTAAGTATAGTAATCATCATGTAGGGAGACTGTGCCACATATATACAGAGAGTGCAAGAATTGCTCGAAGGCATGGTGACATAGTGCGTAAGTTGTGTTTGTGCAACGAAGGAGATTGTCAGGACGGTGATGATGATGATGAAGATGGTGATAATGATGAAGACGGTGATTTATTAGTTAGGATCCAAGGGAATATAAATAGCCGGCCTTAAGACTGAAGCGGATCTATGTAAAACACAAAATGAACTTGCAGGTTGATTGCGAAAGTACAGAAACTATTTAATCACCATATTTTATGGAGTTCGACTAATCCAGAAGTAGACATGAAGGGGAGTAGCCTACCACAAATAGGTGGAGCAGAGGTTGTTCTTGTGCGAGACCTCCATGGGCGTAGGCAGGACTCGGTATGCTGCAAACAGTATGAAGTGCCTGATAGCCTAGCTCACGTTCAAAAAACGTATATATGAAGGGGATTCACTACAAACGTTAGGAATCACCGAAATAGATCCAAGATGAAGCTGTAACATTTCATAAATGTTACGCCATCCATGTTTTTGTCTCTTCCTCGTGTTAGAAGCAAAAATACAATGGGCATAATAATTGTTATTGGCCATAAGAAGGATACAAGATTTATACTGAACCCCATCATCAGATGTGAAGTACCCATTGGCATAACAAGACAGGTCATTTAAAGCAAACGATAGGCTTCAAAGAGAATTGAAAGCTTGTGGTATGTTTCGAATAAGTGAGAGGAACAACATCAACATTTTTTAATCACTTATCAAGTTTGAGTATGCCTAAGTATAAATGACCTAATTTTGCTATCAATGAATCCATTCAATAATAGAGAATTCATCGTCAATGTACTCGGGAACAGTATGAGACTTAGTCTATACATTTTATTGGTAATAATAATAGTTTAATAATAATAATAATACGAAGAGAAGAGAAGAACAGCTTTAAGAAACCCTGCCGGGACAGGCTGGCCACGTGCGTCTGAACTGACGAGTTCCAGCATAGACAGTGCTGACAGTGTGCGCCTGAGTAATGCGGCTCTAAAAGCACTTGCCTGACTTGCAGGGTACCACACCATACTATACAAAGCTCGCTCGCACACGTAGCTAGTGGCAGGTGGGGAGAGCCAAGGACAAGTCGTCATGCACTTGTGGCTTACTTCTTCGACTGTCTGTAAGGGTGCAGCAGGATTCACTGCACTAGGGGGTGTTGCGAGAAACATGTAGCAATTGACTGCAACGAACTCAGAGAGTTGGTACACACGAGAAAGTGGATTCCTGCATTCTGTAGTGCAAACTGCAGAGCTTCATAGATGGCAACGAGCTCTGCAGTAAACACACTACAGGCTTCAGGCAAAGAGATTTTGGTATTTGCACTATCAATAACGTATGCACAACCCACCTTCTCGTCCACCTCTGAACCATCCATGTAGAGAATGCCAGCATCTGGAAATTGGTGAACTATGCTGTGGAACTGCCTCCTGTATACGGAGGCATCCATGCTACCCTTAGGACCTCGGTGTAGATCTAACCGAATTTTCGGACGTGGGACTTGCCATGGAGGCAACCCGCTAGGTGTCCGGATCATTTAGGGACCTACAGCCACTCCTATTTCAGTACACGAGCTATCGAGTCTAATACCAACCGGCCGAGTGTTACGAGGCTGGTTGGCGTACCTCTGGTGGTATTGGGTAGTAAAGAGAGCTCGTTAGTTTGTATGTTGCGTCATTTGACGCACATTGGCAGCATATGCTGGCGTCTATAATTTAGAGGTGGAACACCCGATTCGATGAGTAGGCTGGGTATCGGGCTGGTCTGGAAGGCACCGGTAGCCGGCCGAACGCCACTAAGGTGGATCCTGTCCAGCATTTTCAAGGTTGCCGGCCTTGCTGAACCGTATGCCGCAGAACCATAGTCTAGCCAGGACAGGACGAGGGCTTGGTAGAACCATAGCAGCACCGCGCGGTCAACCCTCCACATATTGCCACTAAGAAACTTGAGCATGCTCAGTTTCCTGAGACACGCCGTTTTCAGTTGCCGTATATGGTGCTGCCACGTTAATTTGCTGTCAAAATAGAGCCCCAGGAAGCGATAAGCATCAATCACCGGCAACGCAGCACCCCCGAGATGAAGTTCAGGGTGTAAATGTAGCCTTCGGAGCCGACAGAAATAGAAATAGACCGAGGTTTTTTCTGCTGAAAAACGAATATCTTGGTCGTGAGCCCACCTGTCTGCTGGTTAATAGTTAGCTGCAAATGTCGTTCCACAAGTGCCATATCCGCGGACTTGGTAGACATGTTTTGGAGCCCCACCGTTGGCCGTCCTTTAAATGGTTTCCGTGGTTTCCCCATTTTTAACTCCAGGCAAATGCCACGGCCGCTTCCTTCCACATCCTTTCCCAGATTCATTCATCTTCATTAATTTCATCTCTCATTAACTCCTCTGATGAGGTTGGCATCAGGAAGGGCATCCAACAGTAAAAACCATCCACCCCATTGAAATTCATCGCATATCATCCCCGATCCCGGGAATAAAAAGGGTAGACACACATACAACGTGTATTACTGTGTGTAGTTGTATTTCAGATGAGAATTGGGAAGGAGGTGGCCGTGGCCTTATTTAGGAACCACCACGGCATTTGCCTGGAGTAGAAGTGGGAAACCACAGAAAACCACTTTCAGGATGGCTGAATTGGGAATCAAACCCACCTTTCTTAGTTTTGCCTCACAAGGCTGAATGTACCCCGTTTCAGCCCTCAGAACAGGATTAAATTTCTTGGCAGAGCCGGGAATCGAACCTGGGCTTTCGCGGTTAGGTATGTGCCGCTTTGTGTAGAACTGTAATCTTTAAGTTTTAGCTAACCAGCTACATTATCAGTTGGTTTTCCATGGAGGAAAGGTGAGAATAATTAATAGTGCATCACTTGTGAAATATTTCGCAGGATGTATTCAGCTAAATGATACACTAAACATTCTTTGCCTACCTGAAGACGATCGATATCCAGATCTACAGCTGGGTACGAAATACGAGGGTATATTGCGTGCACTGAAACACGCCGTCTCAAGGCACAATAGGTATGTAGCAATGTAGACATAACACAACTCACACTACTTGCTCATAAACACTTCAATATAAACTGCCGAACAGTGACAATGGAGAGCAATAAAAATTCCGATAACTTGACACAAATGTAACATGCATTAATGACAAGTATCGTCGGTTGCCGTCTCAATCGCTGGTGCTGCTGGTGGGAAGACCCGCACCCTCTTCAGTTGGCTCATGGGTGTAAAAAGAGGGAACACATCCTCTTCCATACGCTATGGTATCACGTTAAATTTTAAACGATGAAGAGATTAAAAATTACACAAAAAACGGATTAAAAATTACACCAAAAAAAAAAAACCTCTTAGAGACCCTCCTTGAATTATCTCCTGTACTGCAAGTTGCTCTTGTCATAACAGTCCAAAGACTGGCTGGAAAAATGTTATACATTTAAACAAACGAAACATTATCAGTATATGTTAAAAATTCACACTTCCTCCACATCAATATAAACAGAAAACTGGTAGTAAACATCTTCCTTTATACAAAAGCACAGTCATCATACATCCATTATCCTAAAATAGTCATCTTCAACAGTTTTTTTTATCTACAGAAAATAAATTTCAAAATCATATCTAAGTTCCCTTTAGAGAAAGTTTCATGAGGGCCCAAGTGTAACTTGATCCATGAGTCTTGGCATCCACATTGCAGGTCTTTTTGAAGGAGAACCATTCAGTCCAAGTCTGAATCTCCCTTTTGCAGTCTAGAATAATAACTCGAGACATCAGGTGCAATACAGGATCTGCTATAGTAGTGGCTGTAAGTGGAACCAGAGAATCTCAAAATCTCTGGCCAAAGTTTGGTGTAGCCTGGGTGTTGGTGTTTGCTGTGTAGATCATATTCTGCTGAGCCATTTGCTGTTGCTGCTGTTGTTGCTGTTGCATTTGGTGGAACTCTGTCTGCTGCTGTTGCTGCTGTTGTTGCTGTTGCTGCTGCTGGTTGGGGTTCACTCCATGGGAAGGAGCAAGACGAACCCTCTTTGCATTAGGCCCGTGGTTGTGATTGTGATTGCCCTGATCATTCTGGTTGCCTTGATTTCCCTGGAATTAAAAACTTCAATATAACAGATACCAGAGCAACAAAATATTCAGTAGGACACATTAACAATCACCAACCAACATGGTGAAAGTAATGAGATGTCTTCTTCTTCTTGTGGTTTATCCATTCTGGATGTTGACTATCATCACAGGCTATGTTGGCTTCATCCATGGCTCCTTGGAATAGCTCCTTTGATGTTTCTCTCACTAAGTCTTTCAGGTTCCTTAACCATGAGATCCTGGGATCCTGGCATTCACACTTCCAATATCAGATGTATTAACCTGTATTTCTACTAGTTCCGCATGAAATGATATCTATATACCACAGCAAGCTGGCTTCAGAATTGGGAAGAGCTGTACCTCTCAAGTGTTGAAGTTAACGCAGCATATCGAAGATGGTTTTGAAAGGAAACAGATCACTGGAGCAGTGTTTATCGACCTTACAGCTGCATATGATACTGTCAACCATAGATGTCTCCTCATGAAACTATACAATGCTACGAATGATTACCAGCTTACCTGCTTCATAAGAAATCTCCTTGAAAATAGAAGATTTTTCGTCGAATTTCAGGGGAAAAGAAGCAGGTGGAGATCACAGAGGAACGGATTACCTCAGGGAAGTGTGCTCTCTCCGTCATTGTTCAACATCTGCACCAATGACCAGCCGCTACCTGTAGGAACACAAAGCTTTATCTATGCAGATGACTGTGCCATCACCACTCAAGACTCCTGCTTTGACGCTATTGAGCAGAAACTATCTAATGCACTTACAGAGCTGTCTGCTTACTACAAGGAGAATCAGCTGAGTCCAAACCCCAATAAAACACAGACTTGTGCCTTCCACCTTAAAAATAAAATGGCAAACAGAACCCTTAAAATCACTTGGGAAGGAACCACATTAGAGCACTGCATCTCACCAAAATATCTTGGAGTTACCCTCGACCGTGCTCTCACTTACCAGAAACACTGCTCGAACACCAAGCAAAAAGTGGCAGCCAGAAATAATATTATAAGGAAGATAACGGGTACTACATGGGGGGCACATCCCAATACTGTGAGAACCTCTTCCATTGCTCTATGTTACTCTGCTGCGGAATATGCATCGCCAGTATGGTACAAGTCAACCCACGCCAGGAATGTAGATACAGCTCTAAACGATACCTGTCGCATTATTACCGGATGTCTAAAGCCTACTCCTTTGGATAAATTGTACAGTCTTGCTGGCATTGCCCCTCCTAATATTCGTCGTGAGATTGCAGCAAGAATTGAGAAGAAGAAGGCGGTAACATCTAAAGCTCACCCTCTGTATGGATACAAGCCAGCTACTTCGAGACTCAAATCAAGGAAAAGTTTCCTCAGAATTACCGAGGCTCTTAAGGGGACACCTCAACAATCCCGAATCCATCTATGGCGTGCAAGCTGCAATCGCTCCGAAGAATGGCTGACACCTAGTGAAGAACTACCACCTGGTCATATGGAGAAATGGAGTACCTGGAGATCTCTGAACAGATTACGGGCAGGCGTGACAAGATGTAAAAGTAACCTGCAGAAGTGGGGTTTCGACATCGAGTCCTCATTGTGTGAATGTGGTGTAATCCAGACTACGTCTCATTTGTTGCAGTGCAGCAGGTGCCCTCAAACATGCACAGTACAAGATTTGCTTCAGGCGAGAGAAAATGCACTGGATGTCGCTAACTTCTGGGCAAAAGTAGTATAGACTCTAGTTTGTTTAGTGTGACTTTGCATTGTATTTAATCCAGTAAGAGTTTTAATGTATACATATATAGTATTAATGCTTCTGATACGAATAAATAAATAAATAAATAAATAAATGAAATGATCAAAGTAAGTGAACTTCCTTAACCCTCGAGCGGGTGCACCAATTTTCATTACATGAACGGGTGTGTGGCGTACTTCGTACATATGTAAGAGATAGCTGGTTTTAACTTACCAATGTAAACGTTTATGTGGTAAATCACTGTTTAATTAACCAATTAGTAATTAAACATGCAATAGTTTAGTTAAATCACTGTTTAATTACCTAACAACAAAATAAACTAAATTATAATTATCACGTGATCTTTTCAATGAGGGTTTAAAATGTTCATTAAACCATTCAGTGAATACGGACTTATTCATCCACCCTTTGCTCTGGCTCGTGTAATCAACAGGAAGTTTAACGTTTTTAAATGCCCTAGGATTCTTCGCCTTACCTATGACTAGCATTGTCACCTCATGTGCACCGCTTGCATTTGAACAAGGCATGAAAGTGACCCTATCCTTAGCCAATTTTCGTCCAGGAGCACTAGCTTCTCCATGGTGCACTAGTTTTTTTTTTTTTGGTAACAACCGCCAAAATAAACCGCTCTCGTCCGCAGTGTAAACTTGGTCAGGAGTTAAATCCATTTCTTGGATAACCTGTTTGAAACTTTCTTTATATGGCTCAACAGCGCTTTCGTCATGTGAAAGTTTCTCACCTGTTATACTTAGCAGTTTAATTCCATAACGTCGTTTGAATTTCTGCAACCATCCCTCGCTGGTTTGGAAATCATCCTTTTTTGTAATTTTCCAGTAAAATTCCCTAGCCTTTCCTTTAAGGATTTCACCAGAAATTGGTGTATTGCCTACCATGTTCTTGTAAAAACCAAGCATAGATGCTATCGTCAACTTTAGGATTTTCACCAGTTTTCAATGTCTGTCATTTACTTTTTAAATTTTAATTCGTCTTAAAAAACGACTATTTTATCACCGTTTTTTCTTATGTCATGAACTGTAGCTCCACCAACACCATATTCGTTAGCAACACTAGTTAAGGTTTCGCCCTTTTCAAGCCGCTTTAGGATTTCATGTTTATCTAACAAAGATAGAGTTTTATGTTTACGTTTTTTCTGCACGGATGCCATCTTCAACACAACACTACTACAGTACAACTGTCCTACACTAAGCACCTGAGGGGGGCGTGTATGAGTCATCGCTCTTGGCGCCAATGCATTCTTTACTCAGACACTAGTCTTGTCGCTGCGTGGGAAACATTGTACAGTATTGGGGACGCATTATCAAATCAAGTGATGAGCTCTTACTCGAATACAAAACGCCGGATTACTGGGAGTGCCGGAGAGCTGAGATGCCGGATTACAGAGGGAGTACTGTATTATTGTACAGTAAAACTCGGTTAAGAAGTTCCCGCATAAAAAGCTTTTCCGCTTAAGACGTCTGATGTGATCGGTCCCATAAGATACATGTATATTTTTCCTGCACAAAGTGTTCCTGCATAAGAGGTTTTCCCGGTTAAAGAGTTCAGATTTTTTATCCCCTTAAAATATAAGACGTTCACTGAAGACAACTGACTGTTAGAATCAAAACTCACCAATCTCCACGGAAGATGCTTCCGGTGTTCCGAGTGAAAGAATACAGCAGTTCCGAGCGTTAGCGGATCTCTCGTGTATCATCTGACTGGGCGAGATATGTCAAGGTTACATGACGTCACGCCGTGACGACACCAGCTTAACTTCTAATTGGACAGTGTTAACCTTGAAACATGTGTGAGGGGGGATGGGAAACACATGCTTTCATTGTTCTGTGTGTTCTAACATAACATTATTGAAATTACGAGAACTGCGTCAGTGAAGTAAAGTTTTCAAATCATTGTGAAAATGAGTTGATCTCAGATGAAAGGCATCAAAAGAAAGGCACTTTCAATTAAAGATAAAGTGGACATTATAAGGAAAGTTGAGTCATCTACTCGTTCAAGTGTTGCTCTGGCGAAGGAGTTCGGAATTCCGCCGTCTACTTTGAACGGCATCATAGCAAAAACAGAAGGGATCTTTGCTTCTGCCAGGAATACTTTGGCAACCTGCATGAAAATTAAAACCGGGAAATACGACGACGTAGAACAAGCCCTGCTGGTATGGTTTAAACAGTAGCGAAGTTTAAGCATTCCAGTACGCGCGCCGAGTTGAAGGTTACGCAGTGTTGCAATGTTACCCGGCAATTACCCGAAATATGAAAGATTTGTTTCTACTACCGACCGACTTTTATAAAGTACTTTGCAGATGACGAAATTTCATGTTAGTTATTTCGAACACTTGTTTTACGTTTACTAATGCCATACTATCACGCAACTCACAAAACTGACGCTTGTGCTAGGCTTGCGCGACCGGTCAAGCCACTAGACAGAAATAAACGAGTACACCCAAACAAGCACCATATAGCGGATACTCGCACGTGGCGGGCAATTTAAATCTTTGAAATTTATATGGCTCAATTAATACCCCAATTTTTCACGTCCGATTTTGTATAAAAATGTGCGGGTGGTATTCGGGTATATACTGTAATATACAGAAGCCTATGTTGATTTATTTCTCTTTATCTCGGGTGTGATAATTAGATTATAATATTGTGGCTTTTCTTTTTCCAGCTTTTATATAGTCCTATGTACAGTATATTGTCGTATCCGTCACAGACAAAAATGTGTACGTTTCACATGTATTTTAGGCTACTACCCTTTTAAGAAGTTTCCCTGTTAAGAAGTTTTTTTTAATGGTCGCTTGAAAAACTTCTTAACCGAGTTTTACTGTATACAATACGTAAGAGAAATTATAAACCTTTAAAACCCTGATTTTATTTTGTGTACACCTGTATTATGTGGTTAAGTATTATTGGTTGCAATCCTGTATTCAAGTGAAATGCTGAAAATATATGCTTAATTTATTTCTTACATAACAATTCTTTCAAACCCATTTTAATAAGAATTACAGAAATAATGGTGGCTGAATCGAATACTCATGAGAGGGTCGAGATAATATTCACTAGTTATTTACAAAAAGAGAGAGAGAGAGAAATCTTACATTTGGAGGCTGATTCTGTCGAGCCTTGTTTTCAGACTTATCCTCGTTATCATCATCCGTAAGAAATTCCCTCTTAGGATATGGAATGGGGCATCCAGCAAATACACTGTTAGATCAGAAAAATAAACTCCTTTAGATACATCTAAACAAGCAGTACATATCAAAACTATAACTTTATATACATCTGTATTTATTTATTTATTTATTTTGAGTCAAAAGCACAGCAAAAAGAAACATAGGAAACAAACCAAAGGTTGATAGAAAATAAATACAATGTAACACAAATCTTAAATGACAAACTAAACAATATCAGCCCAAAATTGTGCAACAGTAACAGCATTGTCTGAAGCATCAACAAGCTCTTGTGTGGAACATGATGTAGGACAACTAGGACAGTTAATTAAGTGTTTAATACATCTGTAATACATCTGTAGGTTTTACCTTGAAAAATAAGATTGAATGTATTTTGAATTCATGTACAGTACTCAGCACTTTGTAGCATCTTAAGCTTGTATTTAACACTTATTTTAAACTCCAGCATATCTCCCATTTTTTGTACTTATTTTATTATTATAGACTATAATCTTTCTGAATTGTATACCTGGTAAACAAACAAAGCAATAATTCTATTAAGGGTATAAATGCATTCAAAAATAGTCAACAAGAAGAAACAAACAATATTGAGCATTCGTATACAGCTAGCTTTCCGGTGACAAATACTTCTAATGTGTTGATTTAATGCATCTTTCTTTTGCCATGTAAGCAATCAGTTACAGCATTTGCAACATGGTTCACCAGGGTGACCGCTGGTTATCTAAAATTAATTTTCCTGTGTTTTCCCTGTGTTATTATAATTTTTCACTGTGTTCAATTTAACCTTTTACTAACACATATACTTTTATAAGGATACTATTTATGTTTATTTTCAAATTTATGTATGGTAAATACTTTTCTTTATTTATTATAGAACATAAAATACATAACACATAGTCTCTTACGACAACGTATATCTTTCACAAATTAAATAACTTATATGTTTCATTGATCACATTTCAAAATAATCACAATTATTTAGGTATAATATTTAATCACAGATATTTAGGCGACTTTGAATATGTTTGAAGTTCTTATTTCTTATATTCATTTCCAGCTCACATTCCTTTGTGCACAATTCTTCCTTTTCTTTATTTAATGCCATTAACACTTCATCGTTTCTCTTCTTCTCTCTCTTGTACCGACTCAACTGCTCTATTTCCGTTTCCCCCCGTTTTCGTTCTTCTACAGCGATTTTTTCCTTAGCCCTAGCCCCACAATTGTAACGAACCATTTCATCATCAATGTTTATGGCATCCTGAATTCCATCCCATGCTCCTCTCATTGCTTCGAGAGTTTCCTGGTGAATGTTTTCTACTAACATTTCTTTGTTAATGGAAAAAATCTCCTCCACAAAGGCATTACTATGAGAAAATATGAGGATGATTTCTATGATCTGCCATGCATCTTTATATTATTCCAAGTCCTTGAACTATTTAGTATAAAAATGATCCAGTCGAGATTTACTCCTATCAAATTGTCCAAGTTCATTCTTGTTGACACGGGATATAAAACGACCGAACTGAAGTATGGCTCGATCTGACGAAAGCGCAGTCACATGCTGGCTGGTGATCCTTGCTTTGTGAATTTTTCCTGTCATGTGGCTAATGATAGCTCTCTTGCCCATGTTGCTCAAAGCATCTGTTTTTTGAACACGTTACAAAAAGTATGTTTTGCATTCTTGGGAACTTCTTCTAACATAGGCTGAAAATCTGGGTACTTCGACGGTTGCAGCTATTCTGGATTGCATTTCGATGATACCTCCATGATCTTCAAAAAATACTAAATACAAAAGTACTAATTGTTGATGAGAGAATTTTAGGTTATGTCGTTGCAGTATTTGTTTTATTACTCATTATAACCAAAGAAATTCCATTTACCTGTATGTTTCTTCACTCATCGCTTATTAAAAAGAATGCTTTGACAGTCTGAAAATATTTACATACACAAGTCGACAGTACAGGAAGGATGCCTGGGACATAAGTAAACTCAATTCAGATTTTGCGCCAGCTGTTCAGTGAATCACGTTACACCACAACTATACCTTATTATATATAAGTTGCGAGTCAAATGACAACATGCCAGAGCCGCGGAGAAGAGTTCTTACCTCTTACTGATCATCATCATCATCATCATTTCCCCTTATCCAGCTCCTGCAGGGTCGGGGTATTTATGGCACTTCTCCACTTTCCTCTGTCCTTCCACGATCTTGTCCAAGTCCAGATTTCTTTTTCTTATGCTGTTCTTCACTGAATCAATCCACCTTGTTCTAGGTCTTCCTCTTGCTCTCTTACCCTTGCACTTCGCCTCCAGCATCTGTCTTGGTATTCTATTTTCCTCCATCCTCTTTACATGTCCAAACCACCTTAGTTTATTCTTCTCAATTCTCTCATTTAGTTTTCCCATCCCAACTTCCTTCCTAACATCTTCATTCCTCACTCTGTCTTTCCTATCATACTTCTTAGGAATTTCATTTCATTTTACTGATGTAAAGTTAAAACCAGTTTACAATTGATACAGTGTCTGTAATATTTCAATCGAAGGTAGTGTGCTCGTATGGGTAAGAGCTCTTCTTCACAGATCTGGCGAGTTTTCGTTTGACTCTCAACTTATATGGAATAAGGTATAAATACCCGGGTTATTTATTTTCTCGTGAAGCTAATTTTTCTGACTTTGGATACCATGAAAGGCGAACATCCAAAAAGAAGAAATGGCAGAACGATCAATTTACGGTACTTAATCTTTAATGTTAATAGTAATTAATCTTGTATGCAAGATTAATTAATACCGCCAACGATGCATTATTATTAAGCCCAATCATCCGTCAAGACATTTTCTTTAAGGCTTGGTCAAACAGGAAGCGGGCTACCCGTGCGAACCAGCCCGCCCGACCGCTGCAAACTTTGTATTGTGTAATAATGCATCATCCTGGTTAAACAGGAGGCGGTCAACCGCGGCGGGCAAGTGAGCAGTTGTGATTTTCCACGAAGACCGCGCGGGCTGGAAGCATGGCCGACGAAACAGAGAGGTTAATTGACCTTGTGCGCAAGTGCATTCTACAGTCATTCGAAAATATACGAAAAAACGGTCTGGAAATGACCTCAACTCGCAGCATAGTTTGTGATACTCGCCTAACTCCTGTCTTTTCTCATTAGTATCTTGCACCTATTTTCTTTTTCGTCTCGCTTGACTCAAAGCGAACAGAAGAAGCAATTCTTCTTCGTCCGAGGAACTGCTGGACATGTTAAATTAACAGAAAACACTGTGATATGCACTTTATGGCGATCGCTTTCATACTGGTTCGCCTTGACTTGCCCGCATTCAGTTTGACCACTCCAGTCCGCGACGGGCAGCGATCGTTTCGTCCGCGCGGGCAGCTCGCTTCCTGTTTGACAGAACCTTATTAATCGTGCCAAATATTTTTCCTGTTTATTCTATGAAATTTAAAATCCCTGTGTTTTCCCTGTGTTCCCAGAGTTTTTCAGAAAGCGGTCACCCTGTTCACTACTTCACTAGTGTAGTGTAAGTAGGATGATTATGACGACGATAATGGTAACAGTTAACATTATGGGTTCAAGTAAACTTTAAGTTGCGTGGTTTTCAAGATGGCACGGAGCCGGAATTGCGCTACGAAGGGGTTCTTTAGTGAGCCATAAATCAACTCTAAAATGTCATTGCATTAGGTCAGGAATGTACCTGCTATCTTGGATTTTGAAGGCCAATGCTAAACCAACTGTGCCATTATGCCCAACAATGAGTGTGATCAGGAATATGAGAGTTTTAGTCCCGAGCAAGTCAATCATTTTCAAATCAAATTTGTGAGTTTGCTTTCTTGGAAGAAAAATGTCTGTTGCTTTCTAATGTCAAGATTCTTATGCTTTACACCATTAATGTTCCAGCACCCCAATATAGCTCTGAAAAGAATACAGGTTCTTTGCGTCTAATTCTTAAACAAAATAAATTACAAGATGTTATTATGCACATAAACAATAATACAGATGATCAATAGCAGAATCATTAGTGTTAACACATCATATTGGTCCAACTCTAGTTCATTTGCTGAATAACTGCAAAGCTGCAGAGTTTTGAGATATTATGCCACACCATATTGGCCAGCATTTAGCCTATTTCTGTGGCCAAAGAAAGCTACCGTAATTAAAATTAATCAAATGAATTCCCAGTGATTGAAGGCACAGTCAAAAGTCTCAGAGATTTAAACTTCCATAAATTGTTTCCAGCACCACTAAAACTACAGCACAGTCAATCACACATTCAAAATACATCAGAGAATCAGAATCTGTTGAGCTAAGCATTAAGCATTGGCCTACATACCCTAGGTTGTGGGTTTGATCCCGCTTCAATCTCATGGCTTTTCAGGGTGTTTAAATGTGACAACCTCATATCAGTAGATTTAATGGCACATTGTAAAGATTCCCTCCAAGGGCAAAATCAACAATTGAGTTCTTTGTTCTTAAGGTTTGCAAGAAGAAAGTTTCTATAATTAAATGTATTCACAACATAGTTCTTCAAACAAACTATCCCTATATCAATCAGCATTAAGGACACCTCTGCATATAATTGAAAGCCGAGTCAATTAATAATAATACCGGTAATAATAATCATACAGTTAGTTAGTTATTGTTGTTTTAACGGGCGGAACTACGAGGTCATCTGCCCCTTAATCATACAGTAATAATAATGTTATTGGTTTTGCGTCCCTTTTAATTACTTAATTTGCGCACCCTTAAATGCCAACTGACTGCACCAGGATTCGATCCTGCAACCTTGATCACAACAGGCAAGAACATTACCTCTGCTCCATTTAGCCAGTCGTGAGTGGATTCATGATATCTTATTCACAAGCTGGAGGTAAGAGACATAAAAGTAGTGAGAATAAATGGAGGTATGAATGGAGGGGAACAATAACAAGGCAACCTGAATTAAGAGATAAAAGCCAAGTAAAAGTGAACGTATTTTGAATGAGTCGGGTTGGACGGTGGGAATATCTAATGTGATTGGCTGAAGCAAAATTATCTACAAGGAGTTTAATTTAAGAATTTGCACTCCTGGCCGCATGCCGTGGAAATCTTTGAGCGAGTACTATATAGCTTGTGATAAGTTCTGGACATAGGAAAAAAATAGCGAGCCACTACTATGCCACTAAACTAGTTGTTACAAATAACCTTTTGATGGTACAGTCAAACCAGTAAAATGTCTAGGGAAGTTTTGAAAGCACCTTTTACTTGGTATCTCCTTGTGCAAATAACAATCAACCACAAATATTATCTGCATTGTAATGTACTTAGTCGCCATACCTTAAAAGTCCTATAACCGTATTTCCTCGCATAATCGTCGCACCCTACATTTCAAATGAAAAATATTGGTTATAAAATGTCATAGGATAATCGCCGCATAGCACATTCGTATTCGTATGCCGGTTGGTTGTACACGCTGCCGCAAGCTTATAACATGGTGTGACTTTGTCAGAAGAAAGGAGTCCCTGCTTCTATGCCTGTGGGCTATGACGCACATGATGCGAGCGTTCGCATCGTCACGGCACTTTCGTATTTATGAGTCTATTCATTGCACACGCTGCCGCGAGCATATAGCCTGGTGTGGCCTTGTCAGAAGAAAGTGGTCTTGTCTCTGTGCCTGCGAAATATGACCACGCGAGCGGCCAGCATCGTCACTTAGCACATTCATATTTGTGCATTGGTAGGTTGCACACGCTGCCGCAAGCTTATAACCTGGCATGGTCAGAAGAAAATAGTCTCGTCTCGGTGGCTGCGGCCGATGACCACAAAACACGAATGGCCAGCATCGTTACTTAGCACATTCGTATTAGTGCGTTGGTCGGTGGCACACGCTGCCGCGAGCTTATAGCCTGGCGTGGCCTTGTCAGAAGAAGTAGTCTTGTCTCAGTGCCTGTGGCCCATGACCACGCGGCGCGAGCGGCCAGCATCATCACTTAGCACATTCGTATTTGTGTTCGTCGGTTGCAGATGCTGCCGCGTGGTCATAACCTGGCGTGGCCTTGTCAGAAGAAAGTAGTTAGTCTCTCTGCATGCAGGCTATGACTCTGAGCGAGCGGCCGGCAAACGGCATGCTAGACAACGATCGTGCTCAGCGGCGGTCCAGGGAAGAGAAACTTGTATAGACACATCACTACCGGGAGTTGGCCTCGTAATGACGAGATTCAATAAGCCTTTGTACGAAACACTGCTAATCTCTCTAAAAACATGCCCAACTGCTATTGGCGGAACCTTACGCAAGGGATACCCTGCGTCAGTCAGTTAGTTATTGTTGTTTTAAGGGGCGGAACTACGAGGTTATCTGACCCCTCTTAACACAGATTAAAGTATACAAATTTGGAATTAAATTAATAATTTAGAGGTGGACACCTAAATTAGAAAAGACCGAAAATTAACAAAACAAAAAATTTAATAAAACTAATAATTATAATAATAAACAAAATTTACAGAATAAGCAAAATATTCATGATTGAAAAAGAACAAGTCTTTGAGTCAATGTACACTGGAAAATTTAGTTTGCCGGCCCTAACCAACTCTCACTTATTAAGCAGCCACAGTGTCATCGGCTAATACAAGTTTGAGTGTCATCTGCAAACCAAGGTTTCTTCGTAAGTCAGCAAGATCCAAACACTCAGTTAAAATGTGGGCCACGGTGAAAACGGCTCCACAGGTACAAAGTTGGGGTCTTCCCTTCTCATTAGGAACGAGTGGGTGGATCTCGTATGACCTATCCTTAGCCTACCCAAAATGACGGACTCTCTCCATGACTGGAAAGAGCTCCACCACACCACACACCTTGATCGCTCTCAGTTTACTGGGCATTGGGTCAGCTAGCCATTGACTCTCCCAAAATGCCATCGGCATAACTGAGAGCGAATGTAAATAGCGCGTACTTCCATTGGTCAAGGTGGTACTGATATCACCTCTTTTGCAGCTTGATCTGCTAACTCATTTCCCGCAATTCCCTTGTTGCTTGGAAGCCACAGAAAAGTGATTCGAGTGTCAGCGTGGCACAACCCGGTTAGTAGGTCGTGGATTCGCTGCACTAGGGGGTGTGGCGGGAAACATGTAGAGATTGACTGCAACGAACTCAAAGAGTCGGTACACACGAAAAAGTGGATTCGTGCATCCTGTAGTGCAACTTGCAGAGATTCATAGATGGCAACGAGCTCCGCAGTAAACACACTACAGGCCTCAGGTAAAGAGATCTTGGTATTTGCACCATCAATAACGTAAGCACAACCAACTTTCTCGTCCAACTTTGAACCATCCGTGTATAGAATACCAGCATCTGGAAATTGGTGAACTATGCTGCCATTCACCTTAGGACCATGGTGTAGATCTAACTGAATTTCCGGACGCGAGACTTGCCATGGAGGCACCTTGCTAGGTGTCCGGATCATACAGGGACCTATAGCCACTCCTATTTCAGTACACGAGCTATAGAGTCTAATACCTCTGGCGGTATTAGGTACTGAACAGAGCTCGATAGCTTGGATGTTGCGGCATTTGACGCACATTGGCAACATTTTCAAGGTTGCCGGCCTTGCTGAACCGTATGACACAGAGCCATAGTATAGCCCGGACAGGACGAGGGCTTAGTAGGACCGTAGCAGTACCACACGGTCAGCCCCCCACGTAGTGCCACTAAGAAACTTGAGTATGTTCAGTTTCCAGACACACGTCGTTTTTAGTTGCCGTATATGGGTCTGCCACGTTAATTTGCTGTCAAAATGGAGCCATAGGAAGCGGTGTCAACCACTGGCAATGCAGCATCCCTGAAATTTAGTTCAGGGTGTAAATGTAGCCTCCGGAGTAGACAAAAATGGACGACGGCGGTTTTCGCTGCTGTAAATCGAAAACCCGAGTCGTTAGCCCACCTGTTGACCCGGTCAATAGCTAGCTGCAATTGCCGTTCCACAATTGCCATACTTACTTACTTTGGTCGAGTCCAAATATTGAACAACTTGTTTTACAAGCATCTAACAACAAGTCATCGGAAAATATTACACTCGAAGAATTAGAACGGGTCTTGAGGAAACTTCGAAATGGGAAAACACCTGGAGAAGATTCGATAAATGCAGAAATGTTAAAATATTCAGGCGATGCCTTCAAGAAAAGATTTCTCAGATTATTGAATTTAATCTGGATGGGTAACAGGCCTCCAGAAGATTGGCAAAAGGCAATAGTAGTTCCTCTTCATAAGAAGGGAAATATGAAAGTTTTGGAAAATTATAGAGGAATAAGTATACTTAACTCTGGATACAAAATTTTTGCAAACATTGTTAAAGAAAAATTACTGAAACATTACTCTGAGTTAATAGGGAATGAACAACATGGGTTTAGAAAAGGTCGCACATGTGCAGATGCCTACTTCACCTTAAAAATTTTGATCGAAAAACGCAAGGAGTTCAATTTTGAACACACATATCATTTGTTGATTTTAAGAAAGCCTTTGATTTTGTTGACAGAAACAGACTTATTGACATATTGGCCAGAGATGGTGTCCCCCAACAGTTAATTGATAACATTTCCAACATGTATAGTGGTACTCTTATTTCAGTAAGGATAAGTAATCATAAATCCGAGTGGAAGCCAATCAGCAGAGGGGTAAGACAAGGCTGTGGACTCTCTCCATTGCTATTCATAATCTACATGAATGCTATAATAAAGGAATGGAGGTGTGAAAGACATGGTTCAATACCTATCAGCAGGCATCTAAAAAATTTAGATGCTATACTATTTGCTGATGATGTTGCATTGGTAGCAGCTTCTGAAGATGATCTGCAGTGGTCAGTTTTCAACCTCCAGAAAGTGGCATCAAAATTCAGCATGTGCATTTCTACTGAAAAGACTAAAGTAATGGCCTTTAAGGGTAAGGACTCTATCCCCAGTAAAATTTGTCTGGATGGTAAAATTTTAGAAAGAGTTAACGAATTCAAGTATTTAGGATATCATTTATCATTTCAAGAAGAACGAGACATAACTGCAAAAATAACTAATTATACCAGAACAACAGGAATCATCAATCACGTCATGAAGCCATCTCTTGTCCAAAGGCATACACGCTTGCGTTTGTATAACACATTAGCCAGACCAACCCTATGCTATGGCAGCGAGGCATGGACAATAAGATGTCAGGACATCTCCAGACTCACAGCACGCGAAATGACCTTTATGCGCCGAACAGCAGGCTATACTAAATGGGATCATAAGAGAAACGAGGATGTGCTGAAGGAACTAAAAGTGAAACCAATAACTGCATACATTTGTGACTACCAAGAGAACTGGAAGCATCATGTCCAAAGGATGGAACCTGGAAGATTCCCAAAGGAGATCCTTCGCTACCAGCCACGGGGAAATAGATCAATAGGACGTCCGATGAAGAGATGGAGGGAAAGTGCAAGACCGTAACGGGACATTTGGCCCAATACTTTGAAGGAAGATGATGAGATGATGACAGAGCTGTAATGCAGAGCTAAATCGTCTACATACAGCGATGAAACTACCGTGGGCCCGGCGGCTATAACAATGCCGTCTAAAGCAACCGCGAACAAGCTGACACTCAGCACAGAACCCTGAGGAACTCCATTTTCTTGAGTGTAATATTGCGATAATGTCCTATTGACTCTTACAGGGAAGAGTCGGACGGACATAAAGTTTGCTATAAAGTTTGGTAGATTACCATGGAGTCCCCACTCGAGAAAGGAGGGAAGGATCCAGTAGCGCCATGCGGTGTCGAAGGCTTTCTCGAGGTCAAAGAAGTCCGTGAATAGGTGCTGCTTTCAGAGAAATGCCTCCTGTATGGCGCTCTCAAGTCACACCAGATGTTCGGTGGTGGACCTATGAGAGCGAAATCCACACTGGTACTCAGACAAGGAAATTTCTCTCTTCCAAGAACCACACCAGTCGACGGTTTACCACCTTCTACAGCATCTTACATAGGCCATTTGTCACACAAATTGGCCTATAGCTGCTGACAAGCTTGGGAATCGGTATCATGATCCCCTCTCGCCATTGAGATGGGAACTCCCCTTCAATCTATATACGATTGAAGAGGAGCAACAGTTTTTTAAAGACAATGGTTGCCGAAAACGAAGATATTAGTTGATGTAACTTAGCGCGATGACTAGAATAGCCATTACAGTTCCATTGTAATAGTGCCATAGTGTGGACTTAAGTAGAAGTTGTTGTTCTACTTACGCTTGACTGTTTGACACCCTTCCCCATCTCTAGGTGAAGATGATGGGGGAGGAGAGCACACCTCAATCTCCACATCTCGGTTTGAAGACTAAGAAAATGGAAGGGGCGCTCTCTTGGGTGTGACCTTCACCTGCTTAGATACATCATCACCCTCAAAATGGAGAATGAAAGCCCCGGTGTCGACACAGCTTCTCCAATTTTTTGGGTGATGCGCCTAATTTTTGTGATGCCTATCTTCCCCAGATCCCGTAAGAGTTCCGCATACCTATTAAGAATGAGGTTCGGATGGAAGATAACTCCACGGACCTCATTCAGAGTTTTGTGCCTCGTAACCTTAATGGGGATTTAACCGAATTGCCTCTGGTCAACGGTGTGCAGCAAGAGCTGCCCATTCCGGAGCTTGGAAATCCTGTTAAGGTCTCCAAATTTCCCCTCGATTTCTTTACTAAATATAATTGATTTCACAAGTCTAAAATCTTCCCCGTCTGTCCTGGTAGTTACCAGGTAGCGAGGAGACCTATCAACCGGAAATTTCTGATTAAAAGCCTCATCCCAAGGTGTGGGATTCGGTCGACACTCTAGAGACGGCATTTTGAGGGGGCCACCCTGTGAAGTGTTATTGGGGTGCTATCGCGTCATCCTGGAAACATCCTCCCCGAATACTACCTACTTCGAACGAGGGCCATCACTATGGGCGCCACCCAGCCCCCCTGGCGATAGTAAGTATTGCCTGAGGTCCTAGTGCCTTGAACAGGTACATACCCCTCGGCATGCACAGTGATATGTTCAGCACAAGTATTGGTCCATGCAGAGACCTCCATTGTGAGGCGGATACTACTGACAGGGTACATGGCGCACCCACCTGATGGGATGGGGAATACCATCCAGGATTTCTGGCCAGATGGCCAAGTTGATGGCCCTTCCCCAAGCAGCATGCACGTTTATTTCTAAGGGTCAAACCAAAATTGGGACCTGAAAATCGAAATAGACCTTTGAAAAGGCCCCCCTATTAGTCGCATTTTACGACTGGCAGGGGATATTGTGGATGAATTCTGCCCTCCCCATCCACAGGGGTCTTCCAAATCAAAGTATGTCGTGTCCGTAAGTCATGTCGGCCCTATTAGTCGCCTCCTACGCCAGGCAGAGCATACCGTGGGTGTATTCTAACCCACACCCACACGGGGTTGTGTCAGTCTAGCAGCAGCTACTTCAGTGGAAACATCGCAATAGAGACCCGTGCGTGATATTACGCACACGGTGTTCACAATGAGAAAAGAATTGTACAGCGAACTGGATGAAAGTGAACTACATGCGATTATGAATTAATAAATAATAACAATATTAAGAAAGTGCACATGCGTGCAGCAAACAATGATACAGTATATTAAAAAAGAGATTTTGGATTTTCTTCTTTGAACTTTTATTTATTTATTTAATAATTATTAGATACAACCATGAATAGGTCATTTTACACTAATATTTTAACAATTTTAAATAATATTAACAAAACAACAACAACAATAACAGGTAACAAATGGCAGTGATGGCAGCAAGGGACAAATCTCGGGAAAGACGTAGGGAATGTTTGGGGTAGTGGGTGATTAGGAGGGTGAGGGGGTAGGGATTGAGGATGAAAGGGATCTTCTAATGTTATGTTTGAATGTTCTATAGGGAGAGAATATGTCAATATTTGGAAGGGAGTTGCTAAGGGTTGGCAGACGGTGGAAAATAGAGCGCTTCTGTACTTCAAGACGTGGGCGAGGTATGTGGTGTAAATGGTTCTGACGTGTTGAACGGGAGGGAACGTGGAGTGGGAAGTAGCTTAGTAGCATGTTACATTTTGTGTAACCATTCATAATTTTATGTAGGAAACACAGGTCAGTAAATTGTAGACGGCTTCTCAGGTCGAGTACATTGAGCTGATTTAAAATGTCTGATTTGGCAAAGTGCCTTAGTGAAGGATTGCGAGCTTTGACTATTGATATGAAGAAATTAAAGACACTGTTCAATTTAGAAATATTGGTTATTGCCGAGGCAGACCAAATTGGAGAAGAGAAATCTAGGATAGGGAGAACGTATGTGGTGAAGTATAATTTAAGTGCAGAGAGGTCTTTAATTTCTGTGAACCTGTATAGAATGCCGAGACTGCGCATTGCGCGAGATTTGATGTGGTCAATGTGGGGAGAGAATGTCAGTTTATCATCGTGAATAATTCCTAAATCTCTTACCTGAGAAGCCGTATCCAATTTATTTCCACAAATTTTATAGTCGGCCTGATTTCCAGATTTCAGTAGTGAAAAAGACACACTGAAGCACTTTTTGGGATTTGGAGATAACCTCCATTTGTTGAACCAGTCAGTACATGCATTCACTGCTTCCTGGAGCTCAGTGCGGTCGTCAGAACTGGAAATTTTTCTGAATATCTTGAGGTCATCAGCGTACAGAAGAATGGAACACGGAGAATTTTCCACACATGTGTTTATATCGTCCATATACAGCACGAAGAGAAGGGGTCCCAGGATACTGCCCTGAGTTACTCCTGATAAGACTGGGAGCCAGGACGATACAGACCCTGGAAGCACTACCCGTTGTTGCCTATTGGACAGGAAACTGTGTATTAGGGACAGGAAGGATCCATGTACGTTGTATCGTGAAGCAAACTTGTGGAGGAGAAGGCAATGGTTCACGGAATCAAATGCTTTGGCCAGGTCAAAGTAGATTACATCTAGCTGAGATTTTTGTTCAATTGCAGAAATTATGTGATGGTTCAGAACAGTCAGATTTGTTAAACATGATTTTCCAGGGACGAAGCCATGTTGTTCTTCTGAGAGGTGAGGTTTGGTGAAAGTGAGGAGACGGCAATGTATTATTCTTTCGAAGACTGAAGAGAGTATAGGGACGATAGATATAGGTCTGTATGAGGAAATTTCGTGCTTGCTGCCTGATTTAAAGACAGGTGTGACGTCAGCTCTTTTCCATGAGTCGGGAAAAGTGCCGGATGTCATGCACCAGTTGAGTATTATGGACAAGGGGATGCTGAGAGATGCACAGGTGTTTTTCAGGAATATAGGGCTTATGTCTGATGGCCCATTAGATCGGTTTGCGGGCAGACTTTTTAAGATATTTTGGATTTCATCGGGGGTCGTTGAAATTTGAGACAGTGAATCAGAACAGACGCTAGTAAGTTGAGGGGGACTGGGGATTGGTATGGGAACTGAAAAGGTTGAGTGAAAATATTCATTGAAATGTGTGGACCTCAATTCAAATGGGATTTCTTCATTATTGAGGTTTAGGTTAAGTGGAATTCTAGGAGTCTTTCTACGGGATGATATAAGTGTCCAGAACTTCTTCGGGTTATTCTTGAGATTTCCTGTTATGGAAGAAATGTAGCGGTTGTATTCTTCTGTCATATGAACTCTTGACATTTTCCGTAGGTGAGTAAAAACATTGCGAGTATGAGGATTAGGAACTGATTTCCACAGTGACCATGCACGAGTTTTGTTTTGGAGAAGGAGTTTGGTGTTTTCGCTTAGCCAGTGCGGATATTTGTTGGATTTGGGAACGGAGAAAGGCACGTGTTGTTTAATGGCTGAGTAGAGTAAATCCTCAAACAAGGCCACTGCGCTATTTACATCTCTCTCAGCTCTTAGCAGGCTCCAAGGAAGAGATGATAAATCTTGATTGACAGCTTGCCAGTCGACCTTCCTCCAGAGAGGGAATGTTTTGTTCTTGGCAGGTGGGCTGTTTTTATGTCTGCAGGCTGGGACGGGGAGGGAGGCTTCTATGAACTGTGGTCAGTGTTCAGGATATTTCTTCCATTGAATATTCTTCGCATAATCATCACACCCTACATTTCTTCCACGAATTTTGGCTAAAAATATGCGACGATTATGCGAGGAAATACGGTACTAAACCACCTAACTTCCGAATAACAAATGTTCACGTTCACTTCCTATCCCCTTGCATAACACTGAAAATTCCTTGGAATTTATCTGCTACTTCAACAGCTGCGTCAGTTGTCAGCACTTCTAATCAAGCTGAGCTTATCAAAAGCTATATGGTATTCGCTCAGGGATTTCCACAGCATCTAAACAATAGAGCTCATTATCTACTACTTCCCAATCCCTCCTCCACGTCGTGGGGGACGGGCAACGGCACAAAGTAGGGGATTGCCTGTAGGGGCGAAGTACAGTAGGGACTTCGTGTGCCCCGGGACTGTTACGTTAGCTGTGAAGGTCCTATCCAGAAAAGTGACGGCTAACGGGGCTCTGGTGAAGCTACGATAGGCCCAGCAAGCCAGTAGTGGATAAGACTTTTGCTTTCAAGATGGGAAGAGGCCTCGGACAGGACGGATACAATGGACGACGACTTAGCTGTGTTCATGGACTAAGATTTGGAACTTTAAACATTAGAACGCTGATGGGGAAGGTGGAGGAGATAGTGGATATGATGGAAAGAAGGAAGTTGGATTTATTGTGATTGGCAGAAACAAAGTGGAAAGGGGAAGGAAGGAAAGAACTGAGAAAAGGCTATATACTGTACTGGAGTGGGAATGAAGAGGGAAAGAGGAATTGAGTGGGAGTAGTAGTAGTACGAGATGGTTTAAAAGAAGAAGTGAAGAGAATAAGTGATAGGATGATGAAAGTGAAAGTAGCACTGAGGGGAGAGACCGTAGAAATAGTGCAAGTGTGTGCTCCACAAGTAGGCTGCGCCTCTGAAGAGAAGGAGGAGTTTGAAGAGAAATTGCAGAAGCAGCTGGGAGGAAGGAATATGAGACTGTTGGACTTCTGTCAAAGGAACAGCCTGCTAGTTGGGAACTCTTGGTTCAAGAAAAGAGAGAGCCACACAATCACATGGCACAGTGATGACTTGACCCGGAAGTCGGTGGTCGACTATATACTTTATGCGAGTGAATTAAATAAGAACATCACGGACATCAAGGTTATACCATCGGAGAACTTGGATAGTGACCATCGATTTTTGGTAATGAACCTGAGAGGGACTAAGGAGAAGAAAGCGACTGAGAACCAGGAAAGACGTATAAGGATATGGAAACTGAAAGGAGACAGAAGGGTCGAGTACCTCAAAATGGTAAAAGAAAGAATTCCAACAGATGAAGAAAGAGGGGTGGAAGAGGAATGGGCTAGATTTAAGAAGACACTAGTAGGTGCAGCAGAAGCAGTGTGTGGGAGGACAAGTAGTAAGAAGAGGTGGAAGGAAACACCATGGTGGAATGAGAAGACAAAAGATATAGTAAGGGAAAAGAATAGAGCCTTTAGGAGGTGGTATCAAAATAGGACGGTAGAGGCAAGGGAAGAGTACCAGGAAAGAAAGAAGGAGGCAAAGAGAGTAGTGGCTGAGGAGAGAAGAAAGAGGATGGAAGAGTGGACAAAGATGATGAAGGAGGATAGTGAAGGTACAAAAAAGGTCCTGTATGGGATGGTAAAAGATAAGAGGCGAAAGGATCCTACGGATTATGTTAGAATGGTGAACAAATGGGGACAAGAGATAGAAAATAGGGAAGAACTGAAGAAAATGTGGAAAGAATATTTTGAAGAACTTCTGTAACAGTAATTAGTGCCCCATGTTGGTAGCCAAATGTAGCAGTAATTAGTGCCCCATGTTGGTAGCGACAAATGTAATGGTTTCGCTAGCCCTAAGCTATGTTGTTTTAATGGGCGCCAAGACCTCAATGCAATGTTGAAATCTAAATTTGTATTTAACAACGTCTAGCTCTGGCAGAACACCTTCAAGACACTATTCACTCAGATCGTGGTATGATTTGATCATTAACCCAACAAACAATTGTATCAGGAGAAGGAATTGGTCTATATCTAATGCTACCTACTGAAAGCAAAGATTGCATTGTAAAAGAAATGAATTTATTATATAAAACAAGTATAGCAAAATTAATAATAATAATAAGTACAAAATTTAAATTGGAGCGTTGTGATTTGAATATTACCGATAGAAAATTACGTGAAAACGGAGTCTGATAAATTGATTTTACTCTTATTTCCAAGCTATGAAGTTACTGAAATATGAAATATAAAACAAAGAAAAATGAGAGATTGCGTATTTCTGAGTCATTTGCGCTTACCATTGGAAATTGCCAAGGCATTTCCCTCGTTCTTGATGATGTTGTGAGCTTCCCACAGTCTCCTGGACGTCGTCATCTCCGTCGGAATTTGATGATATTCTGGTAGATTAGATAATTCTATGGTCCGTACCTCGGACCCAAACACTCGTACAACCAAGTTTTACAAAAGTTCGTCGCTAACTCCACTGAACATCGGAGCGACACGCACTTGCGACCGTACTCTGCAAGTTCTACACAGATTGTTCGTTCCACGGAACATCGGAGCGTTCCCCGCGTATAACCATACTCCGCAAGTATTTCACAGATAGACCTTAACTCCACTGAACATCGGAGTGACTCGCACGCGCATCCATACTCCTCAAGTATTTCACAGATAGACCTCGTTTCACGGCGCGTCGAACGATATATCCACACGTTGGCTCCCCCACCATGGTACCGACATCTAGCTTACGTCGTCCTCACTGATTGGCTGAGCACGCCGCTAGTTCCCCTCCTCTGCCTCATTACACTCGGCGCGCGAGAGGGAGAAGTCGTTTTCCGTCCCAACAATTCGCCTTTTCTAGACCTTGCGACCCAGCCTTGCGTAATACTTCTCGACAGGAATCAGCTTGTATTCGAATTCCCAGTGAGTCATGTCTCTCAAATACCCTAACTGACAAAACTCCGTAAAATTCCGTAATCACATAATTTTCTATAATATTGTCGTTCGTAATAATTTGCTTGATAGCGTTTTCTAAGACATAGAAAACCTATCTGAATGCTAATAATTTTTATAAAATGCTCCGAAAATACCTTAATAATAATTATAATAAATTAATAATAATAATAAATTACCATGAAAAATTCTCTTGGCTGAACAATTTGCCGCGTAAATAAATATAGAATGGCTTCCTACTGACTTATGCCAGTTGCATAAAACCCCTCGAAAAACACGTTACATATTCGCCTCGGATCATCGGATGATTTACCGTGACGACGGTCCATTATCCGATTATCCCAGACACGTTAATAAACCCCATCCAAAATACATATTACATAAACGAAATCACCCTAAATTACAGATATATACACTCATATTTTTTCTTCACGCACTTTGCGTCAAAGTTTGTTGTCACTATGGATTGCACTTTGCAACCAGTCCAATGTTTTACATATGGAATAGTGTTCCACGGATATTTCCGCCTCTCAAATTTCTCTATGTTGGAGAAATAGACATAATTAATGTGTGAGCACTATGTATTTATGATGTCATATCACACGCATTGAAGGTGTTCTGATATATTTATATCACCATAGAACTCCCTAATTTCACTGGAGGTCCCCTCCTTATGGTGAAATTTAATCTCACTTATCACTGAGCACACGATCACACTACTGTGGCAGCGCCTCGTGACCATAATACTTAATCTCTCTTTAAAGTAGATTAAATTAATATTGACTTCTGAAAAAAAAACAGTAAATGCGCATTACATATAACACCAAATATTTCTGTGCCGTAATTGCCCTGTCTTGTTAAGTTCCCGTTAACCATATTCTACTTAATACTAGTTCTCAACACAGACCATTTCTCCTCACACAAATAATACCATTGTACAAATTATCTAAAATTACACACTCACAAATCTTACATGGCGAGGCCGTAAACAGAAATCACGTGTGCTGATATGTATGAGTTTCATGAAGGACTGTCTCGCATTCTGATGGCCCATCTTTTATCTCGTGGACGCCTTAAGCTAACAAGCCCTATACAAGCGCTCCCCCATCTCTTGGAGATAAATGGGAACCCATCAGCGCTGCCAAAATGGCCTTGGTGCATCGAGACATTTTAGTGCTCAACAGCATCCGACAATCCCGTCATATTTCCCTGTACCTTAAAAACTCTCATTTACTTACATACTACCCCCCTGTGTGACTTCTGATACGCCTGCCTTAAGACCAGATCCTCCCACGCACCAAATACCACCCTTACTCATTTGATAGGCTGGCTCGCCAGCTAAACACACTCACTTTATGACACATATTTTCGTAGACTATGTATATTATACGTCCCGTATAATCTGTTTCCCTCACTATTCTCCAGCACATATGCTGTTTTGCCAATACGTTTGGAAACTATAAATGTTTCTGCGTCACCTGCTTCCAACCTTGCAAGTGGCTCCCTTAAATGAACGTCATCACGTTGCTCTACCTAGCATATTTCTCAGTGTCTGTAACGATGCCCTGTTGCTACTGTCCACCCATGCTAACCCTACCTTCCTATGGTGTCACACCTCTACTTGACACTCTATGACCTGAAAATGTCACTTCTGACTGACAGAATGACGACTTAGACAGCTTCAAAGTGAACCCTGCCTGATCTAACTACTGAAAAACTATATTTAAATGACGTAGATGCTCCTCAAAACTGCGTGAACTAATTACCATATCATCTATATAAATGGTTACAAACTCTCCTGTGTCATCCCCTAATGCGATGTTTAAAGCCCTAATTAAAGCTGCTGAACTACTCTTTAACCCATAAGGTGTTCTACAAAATTGATAAAGGTTATATTTATGACTAAAAGCTGTAAATGGTCTATCTTCGTACATAAGTGGCACTTGCCAAAAACTGGAACTCAAATCTACACAAGTGAAATACTTCTTCCCCTCAAATGTTTGCATTAATTCTTCTATTGACATAGATTTCAGCTGATCTGAACTAATTCTACTGTTAACCAAACGAGCGTCTAAATAAATACGAACAGTGCCGTCGGTCTTGGGTACCGTGATCAAAGAATTAACATATGGACTGTTCGAGTGCTCAATAATCCCATCTTCAAGCATCTGATTAATTTGTGCCTCAACTGCACTCTGATAAGCGAAAGGTACAGGATATCTATGTCCTGTGAATACTGACCTATCAATAACGTTCAATGAATGTGTATAGCAATTGGCCATACCAATGCGATCCTCAAAAACTCTCCTTTTACACAATAACACATCATAGAGCCGAACACACTGTTCATCCTCTATATTTCCCTGAAATGCAGCCTCACGTAACGAGTCCTCTAGACTTCCGTTCGTAATCACACTGCCCACAAAACATGGAGAACCCCGCTCTACGGCTGGCGATATCTCATTTAAAGTACAAATCACACCTACAATACTACTTCTCTGAATATGGTCATTGAACGCTACTTCTACTTCAGAATCTCCCCATTTAAATTTCAAACTCCCTACATCATAACATAAGTTACCAGACACTCTACTTAGCCACTCTGAACCCAAGATAACACTGAATACTAAATTTGGAATTACAAGGCAAATCTGCTTCTCTACATGATTATTAATTTTAATGTCTACTAAAACTTGCTTAGAAATTACTTTAGCCCTCTTCCCAACAGCTGTGATAACAAAAGTGCTTTTAATTGGCATCTCCTCAAAATTTACTCCAGTTCCTTTCATTTTATCATAAAATGCACTACTTATGCAACTCTTCATACAACCACTATCAATTAAAACATCTGTGTACGCCTCGGACACGTTAAATTTAACTATGGGGCTCTTACTAACCACTTCCTGAATAATACCTTCATCATGTAGTTCATGTAATAATTCATTTCTTACATTTAGGTCATAGGGTTCCTGTATAATTGTATGGACAGGGCATGCTACAGACTGAGATTCTGACCTTACTTCGCAGCCTGGTTCGCGTTTAAAGAACCGCTACAGCTGGCCGTAGTACTACTAACTACTAAACTGGTCTGGTTGTTCTGGGCTGTGTTGTCATTGTTTGGCTGTATATTACTACCACTAGGCTGTCCTCTTCCTTGACCCCTATTCTGGTTGTAATTATTGTCATTATCATTTCTCCCTTGATTTCCCCTGAAATCATTGTTCCTCCCTTGATTTCCCCTGAAATCATTGTTCCTCCCTTGATACTGATTACCATAGCCATTTCCTCTGTTCTGATTTAGCTGATTATTATTATTTCTATTTTGAGCGTTGGCCCCTTCGCCACCGTTCCCTTGAACTTCCTGATGCCTGGCTTCATTAGGTCTATTATTATTATTACCCTGGTTCCGATTGAAATTGTCCTCATAACCCCCTCTCCCTAGTGCATCAAATGTGCTTAACAAATTTTCTACTTGTGATATAGTCTTTACATTCTGGATACAAGCACCCTCCTTGATCCTATAGGGAAAGTGCCTAAGTAGCAACCTTACCACATCACTTTCCTCCTTCAAGCCATCCAGATATTTACACACTAATACCTGCCCTAAAAAGTATTCGGTCATGGTGGAGCTTCCTTTAGGGTTATATTTACCACACACTACTCCCTCACGATGCTGCGACTGAATAACCTCATTCCAGAACTTTTCACAGAATTTCATTTTAAAATCTTTGATATTAGTAAACTTGTCTCTGTAGACAGCAAACCAATTCCTCGTTCCCCCCACAAACACTTGTTCTAAAATTTCAACTACCTGGCACCACTCAATACTACCATTTTCCAACCTCTCCCCGAATTTATTTTCTATAGTGTTCATGAACTCCATTGGGCACCCCTGTCGATTGCTGAACTTACCCAGTTCTACCTCCCTGTGTGTGCTATTCACCAAAACTGGCCTATTCTGACTATTTTCTTGCCTGATCCTAGCTTTTAATTTTAATTCTAATTCTGCGATTTTCTCCTCAGCCTTCCTCTCAATACTGTTTACTGTTAATCTAATGTTTCCTTCTGATTCTTCTACTTTATCATATAGCTTTGCTTGTTTCTCCTCAATCTTGCTAATGCTCTCTCTATTACTCTCTCTTAAATCATTTACTTCTGCAACTATTTGTGAGTGGACTTTCTCAATTCTACCCCCCAGCTGTTCCTTAACCTCTTTAGTAGCTACCTGAATTTTGTCAATTTCTCCCCCCAATTGCTTTTTGACCTGCTGTGTTTCCAGTTGCACTAGTTCTTTTAAATTTTCAGCCTGTGTACTGATTCTAATTTCCAACTCCTCCTGTACTTTTCCTAATTTTCTGTCTACATCTGCAATAATCTCTTTAGCCTTTTCTTCCATCACCCCCCTGATCTCACCTCTAATCAGTTCAAATTTGTCACTCATTTCCCTACTGTTTTGTTCTAATTTAGCATTTAAAGTTTCAGTACTCTCTCTATTTTCCTTACTGTTTTGTTCTAATCTGGCGTTTAAAGTTTCATTACTCTCTCTATTTTCCCTACTGTTTTGTTCCAGTTTTGCGTTTAAAGCGTCTGTACTTTCTTTATTTTCCCTACTGTTTTGTTCTAATTTTGCATTATTCTGTTCTAATTTTGCATTTAAGGCATCACTACTAACTTTGTTCTGATACATGAACTCGAGAAGTAAAGTTTTTAATTCTGGTTGGCCGCCTACACTCCCTGTTTCAGTATCGGGATTTACCTCCGCTACCCCGGTACTACCATCACTCGCCATACTGCTCGTATCATCACTCTCCCGTTGATGACCACTACGTAACCTCATCTGTCTTTCTTTCTCATCCCCCATAATGATATACACTGATAAAGACAAATAACCCCCAAAATACAGGCACAGAAATATATACCCTTCTCCTTCCACAAATGTTATTAGGTTTTCAGCCCCAAGTTGTCGGCGACAACTGTAACAGTAATTAGTGCCCCATGTTGGTAGCCAAATGTAGCAGTAATTAGTGCCCCATGTTGGTAGCGACAAATGTAATGGTTTCGCTAGCCCTAAGCTATGTTGTTTTAATGGGCGCCAAGACCTCAATGCAATGTTGAAATCTAAATTTGTATTTAACAACGTCTAGCTCTGGCAGAACACCTTCAAGACACTATTCACTCAGATCGTGGTATGATTTGATCATTAACCCAACAAACAATTGTATCAGGAGAAGGAATTGGTCTATATCTAATGCTACCTACTGAAAGCAAAGATTGCATTGTAAAAGAAATGAATTTATTATATAAAACAAGTATAGCAAAATTAATAATAATAATAAGTACAAAATTTAAATTGGAGCGTTGTGATTTGAATATTACCGATAGAAAATTACGTGAAAACGGAGTCTGATAAATTGATTTTACTCTTATTTCCAAGCTATGAAGTTACTGAAATATGAAATATAAAACAAAGAAAAATGAGAGATTGCGTATTTCTGCGTCATTTGCGCTTACCATTGGAAATTGCCAAGGCATTTCCCTCGTTCTTGATGATGTTGTGAGCTTCCCACAGTCTCCTGGACGTCGTCATCTCCGTCGGAATTTGATGATATTCTGGTAGATTAGATAATTCTATGGTCCGTACCTCGGACCCAAACACTCGTACAACCAAGTTTTACAAAAGTTCGTCGCTAACTCCACTGAACATCGGAGCGACACGCACTTGCGACCGTACTCTGCAAGTTCTACACAGATTGTTCGTTCCACGGAACATCGGAGCGTCCCCCGCGTATAACCATACTCCGCAAGTATTTCACAGATAGACCTTAACTCCACTGAACATCGGAGTGACTCGCACGCGCATCCATACTCCTCAAGTATTTCACAGATAGACCTCGTTTCACGGCGCGTCGAACGATATATCCACACGTTGGCTCCCCCACCATGGTACCGACATCTAGCTTACGTCGTCCTCACTGATTGGCTGAGCACGCCGCTAGTTCCCCTCCTCTGCCTCATTACACTCGGCGCGCGAGAGGGAGAAGTCGTTTTTCGTCCCAACAATTCGCCTTTTCTAGACCATGCGACCCAGCCTTGCGTAATACTTCTCGACAGGAATCAGCTTGTATTCGAATTCCCAGTGAGTCATGTCTCTCAAATACCCTAACTGACAAAACTCCGTAAAATTCCGTAATCACATAATTTTCTATAATATTGTCGTTCGTAATAATTTGCTTGATAGCGTTTTCTAAGACATAGAAAACCTATCTGAATGCTAATAATTTTTATAAAATGCTCCGAAAATACCTTAATAATAATTATAATAAATTAATAATAATAATAAATTACCATGAAAAATTCTCTTGGCTGAACAATTTGCCGCGTAAATAAATATAGAATGGCTTCCTACTGACTTATGCCAGTTGCATAAAACCCCTCGAAAAACACGTTACATATTCGCCTCGGATCATCGGATGATTTACCGTGACGACGGTCCATTATCCGATTATCCCAGACACGTTAATAAACCCCATCCAAAATACATATTACATAAACGAAATCACCCTAAATTACAGATATATACACTCATATTTTTTCTTCACGCACTTTGCGTCAAAGTTTGTTGTCACTATGGATTGCACTTTGCAACCAGTCCAATGTTTTACATATGGAATAGTGTTCCACGGATATTTCCGCCTCTCAAATTTCTCTATGTTGGAGAAATAGACATAATTAATGTGTGAGCACTATGTATTTATGATGTCATATCACACGCATTGAAGGTGTTCTGATATATTTATATCACCATAGAACTCCCTAATTTCACTGGAGGTCCCCTCCTTATGGTGAAATTTAATCTCACTTATCACTGAGCACACGATCACACTACTGTGGCAGCGCCTCGTGACCATAATACTTAATCTCTCTTTAAAGTAGATTAAATTAATATTGACTTCTGAAAAAAAAACAGTAAATGCGCATTACATATAACACCAAATATTTCTGTGCCGTAATTGCCCTGTCTTGTTAAGTTCCCGTTAACCATATTCTACTTAATACTAGTTCTCAACACAGACCATTTCTCCTCACACAAATAATACCATTGTACAAATTATCTAAAATTACACACTCACAAATCTTACATGGCGAGGCCGTAAACAGAAATCACGTGTGCTGATATGTATGAGTTTCATGAAGGACTGTCTCGCATTCTGATGGCCCATCTTTTATCTCGTGGACGCCTTAAGCTAACAAGCCCTATACAAGCGCTCCCCCATCTCTTGGAGATAAATGGGAACCCATCAGCGCTGCCAAAATGGCCTTGGTGCATCGAGACATTTTAGTGCTCAACAGCATCCGACAATCCCGTCATATTTCCCTGTACCTTAAAAACTCTCATTTACTTACATACTACCCCCCTGTGTGACTTCTGATACGCCTGCCTTAAGACCAGATCCTCCCACGCACCAAATACCACCCTTACTCATTTGATAGGCTGGCTCGCCAGCTAAACACACTCACTTTATGACACATATTTTCGTAGACTATGTATATTATACGTCCCGTATAATCTGTTTCCCTCACTATTCTCCAGCACATATGCTGTTTTGCCAATACGTTTGGAAACTATAAATGTTTCTGCGTCACCTGCTTCCAACCTTGCAAGTGGCTCCCTTAAATGAACGTCATCACGTTGCTCTACCTAGCATATTTCTCAGTGTCTGTAACGATGCCCTGTTGCTACTGTCCACCCATGCTAACCCTACCTTCCTATGGTGTCACACCTCTACTTGACACTCTATGACCTGAAAATGTCACTTCTGACTGACAGAATGACGACTTAGACAGCTTCAAAGTGAACCCTGCCTGATCTAACTACTGAAAAACTATATTTAAATGACGTAGATGCTCCTCAAAACTGCGTGAACTAATTACCATATCATCTATATAAATGGTTACAAACTCTCCTGTGTCATCCCCTAATGCGATGTTTAAAGCCCTAATTAAAGCTGCTGAACTACTCTTTAACCCATAAGGTGTTCTACAAAATTGATAAAGGTTATATTTATGACTAAAAGCTGTAAATGGTCTATCTTCGTACATAAGTGGCACTTGCCAAAAACTGGAACTCAAATCTACACAAGTGAAATACTTCTTCCCCTCAAATGTTTGCATTAATTCTTCTATTGACATAGATTTCAGCTGATCTGAACTAATTCTACTGTTAACCAAACGAGCGTCTAAATAAATACGAACAGTGCCGTCGGTCTTGGGTACCGTGATCAAAGAATTAACATATGGACTGTTCGAGTGCTCAATAATCCCATCTTCAAGCATCTGATTAATTTGTGCCTCAACTGCACTCTGATAAGCGAAAGGTACAGGATATCTATGTCCTGTGAATACTGACCTATCAATAACGTTCAATGAATGTGTATAGCAATTGGCCATACCAATGCGATCCTCAAAAACTCTCCTTTTACACAATAACACATCATAGAGCCGAACACACTGTTCATCCTCTATATTTCCCTGAAATGCAGCCTCACGTAACGAGTCCTCTAGACTTCCGTTCGTAATCACACTGCCCACAAAACATGGAGAACCCCGCTCTACGGCTGGCGATATCTCATTTAAAGTACAAATCACACCTACAATACTACTTCTCTGAATATGGTCATTGAACGCTACTTCTACTTCAGAATCTCCCCATTTAAATTTCAAACTCCCTACATCATAACATAAGTTACCAGACACTCTACTTAGCCACTCTGAACCCAAGATAACACTGAATACTAAATTTGGAATTACAAGGCAAATCTGCTTCTCTACATGATTATTAATTTTAATGTCTACTAAAACTTGCTTAGAAATTACTTTAGCCCTCTTCCCAACAGCTGTGATAACAAAAGTGCTTTTAATTGGCATCTCCTCAAAATTTACTCCAGTTCCTTTCATTTTATCATAAAATGCACTACTTATGCAACTCTTCATACAACCACTATCAATTAAAACATCTGTGTACGCCTCGGACACGTTAAATTTAACTATGGGGCTCTTACTAACCACTTCCTGAATAATACCTTCATCATGTAGTTCATGTAATAATTCATTTCTTACATTTAGGTCATAGGGTTCCTGTATAATTGTATGGACAGGGCATGCTACAGACTGAGATTCTGACCTTACTTCGCAGCCTGGTTCGCGTTTAAAGAACCGCTACAGCTGGCCGTAGTACTACTAACTACTAAACTGGTCTGGTTGTTCTGGGCTGTGTTGTCATTGTTTGGCTGTATATTACTACCACTAGGCTGTCCTCTTCCTTGACCCCTATTCTGGTTGTAATTATTGTCATTATCATTTCTCCCTTGATTTCCCCTGAAATCATTGTTCCTCCCTTGATTTCCCCTGAAATCATTGTTCCTCCCTTGATACTGATTACCATAGCCATTTCCTCTGTTCTGATTTAGCTGATTATTATTATTTCTATTTTGAGCGTTGGCCCCTTCGCCACCGTTCCCTTGAACTTCCTGATGCCTGGCTTCATTAGGTCTATTATTATTATTACCCTGGTTCCGATTGAAATTGTCCTCATAACCCCCTCTCCCTAGTGCATCAAATGTGCTTAACAAATTTTCTACTTGTGATATAGTCTTTACATTCTGGATACAAGCACCCTCCTTGATCCTATAGGGAAAGTGCCTAAGTAGCAACCTTACCACATCACTTTCCTCCTTCAAGCCATCCAGATATTTACACACTAATACCTGCCCTAAAAAGTATTCGGTCATGGTGGAGCTTCCTTTAGGGTTATATTTACCACACACTACTCCCTCACGATGCTGCGACTGAATAACCTCATTCCAGAACTTTTCACAGAATTTCATTTTAAAATCATTGATATTAGTAAACTTGTCTCTGTAGACAGCAAACCAATTCCTCGTTCCCCCCACAAACACTTGTTCTAAAATTTCAACTACCTGGCACCACTCAATACTACCATTTTCCAACCTCTCCCCGAATTTATTTTCTATAGTGTTCATGAACTCCATTGGGCACCCCTGTCGATTGCTGAACTTACCCAGTTCTACCTCCCTGTGTGTGCTATTCACCAAAACTGGCCTATTCTGACTATTTTCTTGCCTGATCCTAGCTTTTAATTTTAATTCTAATTCTGCGATTTTCTCCTCAGCCTTCCTCTCAATACTGTTTACTGTTAATCTAATGTTTCCTTCTGATTCTTCTACTTTATCATATAGCTTTGCTTGTTTCTCCTCAATCTTGCTAATGCTCTCTCTATTACTCTCTCTTAAATCATTTACTTCTGCAACTATTTGTGAGTGGACTTTCTCAATTCTACCCCCCAGCTGTTCCTTAACCTCTTTAGTAGCTACCTGAATTTTGTCAATTTCTCCCCCCAATTGCTTTTTGACCTGCTGTGTTTCCAGTTGCACTAGTTCTTTTAAATTTTCAGCCTGTGTACTGATTCTAATTTCCAACTCCTCCTGTACTTTTCCTAATTTTCTGTCTACATCTGCAATAATCTCTTTAGCCTTTTCTTCCATCACCCCCCTGATCTCACCTCTAATCAGTTCAAATTTGTCACTCATTTCCCTACTGTTTTGTTCTAATTTAGCATTTAAAGTTTCAGTACTCTCTCTATTTTCCTTACTGTTTTGTTCTAATCTGGCGTTTAAAGTTTCATTACTCTCTCTATTTTCCCTACTGTTTTGTTCCAGTTTTGCGTTTAAAGCGTCTGTACTTTCTTTATTTTCCCTACTGTTTTGTTCTAATTTTGCATTATTCTGTTCTAATTTTGCATTTAAGGCATCACTACTAACTTTGTTCTGATACATGAACTCGAGAAGTAAAGTTTTTAATTCTGGTTGGCCGCCTACACTCCCTGTTTCAGTATCGGGATTTACCTCCGCTACCCCGGTACTACCATCACTCGCCATACTGCTCGTATCATCACTCTCCCGTTGATGACCACTACGTAACCTCATCTGTCTTTCTTTCTCATCCCCCATAATGATATACACTGATAAAGACAAATAACCCCCAAAATACAGGCACAGAAATATATACCCTTCTCCTTCCACAAATGTTATTAGGTTTTCAGCCCCAAGTTGTCGGCGACAACTGTAACAGTAATTAGTGCCCCATGTTGGTAGCCAAATGTAGCATTAATTAGTGCCCCATGTTGGTAGCGACAAATGTAATGGTTTCGCTAGCCCTAAGCTATGTTGTTTTAATGGGCGCCAAGACCTCAATGCAATGTTGAAATCTAAATTTGTATTTAACAACGTCTAGCTCTGGCAGAACACCTTCAAGACACTATTCACTCAGATCGTGGTATGATTTGATCATTAACCCAACAAACAATTGTATCAGGAGAAGGAATTGGTCTATATCTAATGCTACCTACTGAAAGCAAAGATTGCATTGTAAAAGAAATGAATTTATTATATAAAACAAGTATAGCAAAATTAATAATAATAATAAGTACAAAATTTAAATTGGAGCGTTGTGATTTGAATATTACCGATAGAAAATTACGTGAAAACGGAGTCTGATAAATTGATTTTACTCTTATTTCCAAGCTATGAAGTTACTGAAATATGAAATATAAAACAAAGAAAAATGAGAGATTGCGTATTTCTGCGTCATTTGCGCTTACCATTGGAAATTGCCAAGGCATTTCCCTCGTTCTTGATGATGTTGTGAGCTTCCCACAGTCTCCTGGACGTCGTCATCTCCGTCGGAATTTGATGATATTCTGGTAGATTAGATAATTCTATGGTCCGTACCTCGGACCCAAACACTCGTACAACCAAGTTTTACAAAAGTTCGTCGCTAACTCCACTGAACATCGGAGCGACACGCACTTGCGACCGTACTCTGCAAGTTCTACACAGATTGTTCGTTCCACGGAACATCGGAGCGTCCCCCGCGTATAACCATACTCCGCAAGTATTTCACAGATAGACCTTAACTCCACTGAACATCGGAGCGACTCGCACGCGCATCCATACTCCTCAAGTATTTCACAGATAGACCTCGTTTCACGGCGCGTCGAACGATATATCCACACGTTGGCTCCCCCACCATGGTACAGACATCTAGCTTACGTCGTCCTCACTGATTGGCTGAGCACGCCGCTAGTTCCCCTCCTCTGCCTCATTACACTCGGCGCGCGAGAGGGAGAAGTCGTTTTCCGTCCCAACAATTCGCCTTTTCTAGACCTTGCGACCCAGCCTTGCGTAATACTTCTCGACAGGAATCAGCTTGTATTCGAATTCCCAGTGAGTCATGTCTCTCAAATACCCTAACTGACAAAACTCCGTAAAATTCCGTAATCACATAATTTTCTATAATATTGTCGTTCGTAATAATTTGCTTGATAGCGTTTTCTAAGACAAAGAAAACCTATCTGAATGCTAATAATTTTTATAAAATGCTCCGAAAATACCTTAATAATAATTATAATAAATTAATAATAATAATAAATTACCATGAAAAATTCTCTTGGCTGAACAATTTGCCGCGTAAATAAATATAGAATGGCTTCCTACTGACTTATGCCAGTTGCATAAAACCCCTCGAAAAACACGTTACACTTCTGAAACCAAAAGGAAACCACAGCGAGGAGGAGGAACAAATCAGGGAAGAAGAAGATGGACTACAAACAGAAAAGGACTTAACATGGAAAGAAGTGGAAGATGCAGTGAGGAAGATGAAAGGAGGGAAGGCACCGGGTGTGGATGAGATGAGTGTGGAGATGGTGAGAGGAGCAGGAGAGGTGGGGATACAATGGCTGTACCGAGTGATGAAGACAGCATGGAAGGAAAGGAAGACTCCAGAGGACTGGAAAAAGGGAATAAATGTCCCGATCTTCAAGAAAGGTAGTAGAACAGAATGCAGAAACTATCGGGGAATAACACTGATGAGTCATTGTGCAAAGATGTTTGAGAAAGTTTTGGAAAGGAGAACTAGGACAAGGATAGAAAGAGGGATGAGAGAAGAAAAACATGGCTTCGGAGCAGGAAGGTCCACAGTGGATTTGATTTTTGCTGTAAGGCAGTTACAAGAACAGCACTATGAGTACGGAACAGATCTACTGATGGCCTTCCTGGACATTGAGAAAGCATATGACAGTGTATGCAGAAACAAAGTATGGTATTCCCTGGAGGATAGTGGAGTAGAAAAATGGACTATAAGAAGGATAAAAGAGATGTATAAGGGAAGCGTGAGCTGTGTGAAAGTGGGAGGAGAGAGAATGGCCTGAAACAAGGAAGTGCACAGTCACCGTTACTTTTCATTGTGGTGATGGATGACATAATGACCCGAGTGCACAAGTAATTGGTAGAGACATGATTTTATGGTGAATAAAAAACCACAATAGCGGTGTAAAAACTAAGGGCAAAGCGGGATAAAAGCGGTGAATAAATGCCATTGCTTACGGTGTAGAAAAACGGTTTACTAGACTATATACATACTTTTGCCTTATGTTGCAATGAAGGAAACAACAAACACACTAAGTATGGCTTGGTTTACAGTATTCATTTGCTGTTGAAGTAGTAACTCAGTAATGTTTCTAAGTTATCATTTGACAGGTTAGTACGCTTGTCAGACAAAATATCATTGTAGGCAGAAAGGGCCCTTTCACTGTCAACATTTGAAATGGAAATGTACAGAGATTGAAGACATTTCACAGCTATAGGATATTCCTCTAACATTCCCTTCAATACATCTTCAACTACATTACCGTCACTACATGAAAAAGATTTACAGGTGATTTGCAGTTGAATGTAGAACTTCAAAAAGTCATGAGAATTCACTCCAGCAAAAAGGGGGAATTTCTCTATCTTGTTGAAGAGAGATGACTCTATGTTCACAGTTCTTAGCAGGGGCAGATAAAACAGTGAGGAGAGTGAATTAAAAATCTCATGAGCAGAGTCTTTTGCCAGCATATCTGAGAGTTTTGTGTGACATGCATTGGCAAGGGCTACAAACCTTTTTTCAGCACTTTTTTTTCTATCGCTTGATAGTTCATTCAATGCCTTCAATGTGTCTGGTTTCATCACTAGTTTTTCGATAACCGTGTACTCAGAAATGAGTTAATTTACCATTGGAACAATTTTATGTGCCAAAGCATAATTAGAACCCTCGAAGCAAGTTATCTTTTCAGAAGTTGAGGCACAGTGTTCTTTCACAAAAATTGCCTCACACAAAATTGATTTTACTTCACTTTCACTTAATTTTTGAAAGTATTTAACACTTTCAGCATCACTCTCCACTGTTTTAAAATACTGAACCAAGTCCATGACAAAGTCTGCCAAGTAGGAAACTGATGTGAACCACGTATTCCAACTTGTGATAACTGGTGAGGGAAAGAGCTTTATATCCTTTTCTCCTGCACCATACTTCTGCTGCAAGAACCTAATATACCTTTGCTTCGTTTTCTTGTATTAAGAAAAGCTTGCTTTGTTTTGGTAACACACTCATTCACAAGATGAAGTTTCTTCGGCCAGATTCCTGCTACTAAATCAAGCTTGTGTGCCCAACACTCAATGTGAAGAAGGTTGTCCGATATCAAACCTTGTAAAGTTTGCACACACTTTTTCATATATCGTGCACCATCTGTGAAATACCTATGATATTTTTGTTACCAAGTTTATGTCTCTTAATAACCTCCACTATGGCTTGAGAACATTCCTGCGAGTTAACATTCGGAAGCATTAGGACACCACCTACTAGCACTTTAGGAGTCTCGCTTGGGAAGAGTTCTAAATAGCACAATGAACACGGCTCGACCCATCCTATCTGTGGTTTCATCACATTGTAGAATAACATGCTGATTCTTTAATTTCTCACTACTTGATTCTTCTTTTTCCTTGATGTAATAGGGGCAAATATTTCTTTCATAACCAGTCAGCTGTGGGAAAATTTCCACTTCCTAAAACAGTGTAATGAAAAAAATCTATTAGCAAGCAAATCATTTTAATTTAAAATATTAATAAATCAGACTTATTTGTTGTTTATGATATGAACTTAAAAGTATTTAAAAGTAAACTAAGTCATTACTACACTTTCTAGTATCCCACATCACGTTTCCATGGTGGCTGCAAAACTTTCAGCTGTAAATGTCACGGCGGGTTGGTGGATTCTCGGCAACCTTCCCTCTCTGATAAAATTCTTTACATAAAACTACGTCTTTCCACCTATTATTATTTTTATCGCTAAGAAAAGTGGGGCTGCGGGATACTGGTAAGTGTAGCGGCATCTGAAAAAAAATTAACTCGCCTGGTATATGTTTGTTCATCCAATCCTTCATTGTTGGATGATCTAGCTTTTCTAAAGGAATGTTGGCACTCAAAAAGGCCTCCACTGTTGACATTACAAATTCGTCGGAGTCATTTCTCACTTTTTTGCATTCCCGACCGCCTCTTGAACTGATATCTGTCTTTTGGTACCTCCTTCAGACAAAATCCTTTTCTTCTTTTTGTGATTTTCACCTAAGTTGTGTTTCACACATGAATCGCGACGCTTCCAATCTAGTCTAATGTTGCAGAATTTGCACATAACTATCTTCTGCCGCGCATCGAAAACATAATAGCCTTCGTCTTTAAACTCGTCAGCCCTATCAAAACACGTTATTTTCGGCATTGCGAATTCACATTAGAAATATAAATTTCAACTACAAATCACAGCGCACCCACGTGGTCAGCAATGCGCGGCCCAACTCTCTCACTTGTCTCCCAGTACGACAGGATAGACAATATTGAAACTGTGTAGTAATTTCCTGCTACGTGATATTAGGATATGCTTAGGCTTTAAACACTTAAAAATACATTTGAATTGGGTTCTACCAGCAATGCTAACGAGGTGAAAACCACTGAAGGCTCGCGATATCGCACCAAATCGTGTAGAGACGTAATAAACAAGCCGATTTCGTGATATGTCGCAAATACGGACGTACATCGCAAATAAGGTGGAATTTCGCGTTTAGTCGTGAGGACAAATTCAGTGCTTTATGATCAAACAATATTAAACACACATTTAAAACACCTTAGATGCACATATAAACACATTTCGCATTTTCGCGATACACCATAAAATCGTGTCTCTAGTAATTGGGGAAGGAAAGATGAAAGCAATGGTGTTTGCAGATGATTTGATGATTTGGGGAAACAAGGAGGAGGAGGTACAGGAACAGTTGGACATGTGGGAAGGAATAATACAAGGATACGGGATGAAATTTAGCATAAATAAGAGTGAGATGGTGATCACAACACGGAAGAAGGAAAGAACCACAACGGGGATAACAATTGGTGGGGAACAGCTGAAGAAAGTGGAGAGTTTCAAGTATCTGGGAAGCCTGATACAAGGTAATGGAAGAAACGATAGAGAAATAAATGAGCGGGGCAGACAGGCAGAAGCATTCCGGAGGAGTGTGAGAAGCATGTTATGGAGCAAGGATGTCCCTCAGAACAACAAAAAGATCATATATAGGACATAATATGTCCCTATCCTGACGTATGCCTGGGAGACCTGGGTTATGAAAGGAAGGGAGAAGAGCAAAATACAGGCCAGTGAGATGAGATTCTTGAGGAGCAGTATTGGAGCTACCAAGATGATCAGAATAAGAAATGAGAGGACCAGAAAATTAATGAAGGAGGAACCATTACAGGATGGTATTTATTTACATAGTTTACGCCCACATTGGAGCAATTAAATCAATCCATATACACTACAGTCTTTACAATATTAGTTGTAATGGCTTCTCAACTTCCTCTTCTCCTTCCAGAGCTTCTTTAATCTCTCCGACCTGGCTGCCCTCTCTTCATTTGTAATGGTGTACTGTTTTCGTTTGACTGTTTTTAATTTCAATCTTGTATCCCTACTTCTCAGAATCCTCTTCTCTTTTCTCTCTGCAATTTGTTGCATTGTAATATTTAGCTCGTCTAAATCATTCTGGACCTCAACGAACCAGTTGTTCTTGGTTTTACTTTTCCAAAAGAAATTGAATAATTGTTTCAGTAGTCTGATGTCTGGTAGTCTTACTATGAGGCTGAAAAAGGCAATTCTCCTTTTTCGCATTGTATCCACAATTGATTCATTTTCCCGATAGGCTATTTCATTAGGCAGCAGTCTCCATTGTCCATTTACTTGATGTTTTTTATTGATGATTGTCCTGATGATCCTTCTGTCTATTTTTTGGATTTTATCTGTTGTTGCTTTGGTATTCATCTTAAACAGGGTTTCACTTGCATAAGTTGCTTCAGGTTTAACTACTGAACCATAATGTTTGAATGTGGCGTTCGATCGAGAGAGATTTCTTCTTATAAGTTGACCATGTGACTCGTTGTGCTTGTCTCAGTTTTGTTGTTCTGTACTCTATTGCGGCTTTCTCATTTAGGTTCCAATGTTTTCCAGTTGTTCAATTTGGACTTTAGCCTCTTCCACATCATTTGCCAGTAGTGCAAGATCGTCTGCAAATGCCAGGCAGTTTAGTTTAATATTTCTATCATCTTGATGGCTGGTTGGCATTTCTTTCTCCATTCTCTCATGACCTTCTCCAGTACACAATTAAACAAAATAGGTGAGAGACCATCCCCCTGCCGAAGACCGGTTGTGATTGTAAATGGGTTTGACAATTCTCCTCTAAATTTAACTTTTGCCTTAGTATTCTTGAGAGTCATTCTAATAAGGTTGATCAATTTCCTGTGAACACCAAATTCTTGAAGAGTATTCAGTAATGACTTCCGATGAATACTGTCATAAGCTTTTTTGAAGTCAACAAAAGTGATGACTAGGTTCTTACTTTGAGCTCTGTGATGCTTCATAATCCACTTAAGACTGATGATTTGATCTGGACAACTTCTGCCTGGCCGAAATCCTCCTTGGTACTCTCCAAGTTCTTGGTCCAGTTGTTCCTGTATTCTTGAGTGAAGAATTTTTGAAAAGATCTTATATGTGACATCAACAAGGGATATTCCTCTATAATTATTGGGATCTGACCTATCACCTTTCTTGTGTAGGGGGTGGATTATTGCTGTGTTCCATTCCTCAGGCATTTTTTCAGAGTTCCATATGTCAATAATACGTTTATGTAAGTTTCGGAGAGTTTGATCATTTGCATTCTTCCATAATTCTGCAACCAACTGATTTTCTCCTGCTGCTTTATAGTTCTTGAGCAAGTTAATGGCTTTGATCACTTCCTCATATGTTGGTGGAATAACCTTTTCTAGTGGTGTTTTGTTTTTAGGTTTGGGGTCAAACTTCAGATTTTCTCTTGGGTCTTCGCAGTTGAGTAATTTTTTGAAGTAGACTGCCAAGATATTTGCATTGTCTTGGTTGTTATGTGCTATTTTCCCATTTTCATTTCTCAGCATAAGTGTAGGTGGGGTATACTTAGACTGATACTGTTTAAACGTCTTGTAATAATCCCTTGTTTTATGTTGCTTGAATGATTCATCTATTGTTCTGTACAGGATGGTATAGAGAAATCTAGACTTAGATGGTATGGACATGTAAAACGAATGGAGAAGAGGATACCCAGGAGGATACATGAGACGAAGTGGGAAGGAAAGAGACCGAGAGACAGGTGGCTGATGGGGGTGGAAGAAAGCGTGAAGAAGAGAGGAGAAGACTGGACAAGGGTGGAGGCTGAGAGATGGTGGGAAGACATAAGACGTTGGAGAGGCTTGTGTTCCAAACAGACCCGGCCAGTGGCTGGAAACTGTGCAAGATGATGATGATGATGATGATGATGATGATGATGATGATGATGATCTGCTACTTCAACAGCTGCGTCAGTTGTCAGCATTTCTAATCAAGTCGAGCTTATTACAAGCTATATGGTATTTGCTCAGGGATTTCCACAGCACCTAAACAATAGAGCTAATATATCTGCTACTTCAACAGCTGCATCAGTTGTCAGCATTTCTAATCAAGTCGAGCTTATCACAAGCTATATGGTATTTGCTCAGGGATTTCCACAGCACCTAAACAATAGAGCTAATATATCTGCTACTTCAACAGCTGCATCAGTTGTCAGCACTTCTAATCAAGCCAAGCTTATCACAAGCTATATGATATTCACTCAGGGATTTCCACAGCATGCAACCGGAAGTGCAAAGTCTTAAATTAAACTCCCTGTAGAACAGGGTTTCCCAAAATTGTCACATTTAAGCCATCTTAAGTATATTGCATGCATCTCCAAGGACCCCCTATCGCAAGAACATAACTCAGTAAATAAAAGACAGAATTTCTTTGTTGTTTCATCCATTTTGTCTTGGACTGTGAAGAGTGTGACATGTTGATCCCATTTGCGAATAAATTAATTTATTAATTTTGCAAGTTTACCTAAATTATGTCAGTCAGTCAGTCAGAATTGTGTTTTTTTTTTTCATAACCTCTTACAATCACCACGTGGTAGTGATCTTTCATTTTGTATTAGTGCTTCTATTTCAAATTTAGTATGTTGTAAATTACTTACGTATTATTTCATAAGCCATGCTCGCTTTTAAGACATTTCTCCAAGTGTTTTAGTGAAACATTACGTTCATTCCACACACCGAACAAACTGAAGACAGACTGGCTGCCATAGCTACGCTCTCATTGTTTGGCCTCCAAGCTTCAGCCAATCACAGCACGTCTTCTCCATTACGCCTCGCAGAAAGTGCTCGAACAAGATCCGGTCACCTATTTAAACGGCTAGATGGACTGGATCTTTGTGATTTTTCGTGCAGACGCAGTGCTGTTCACCAGCCTTGAAACACCGGACTTTAATATCATCTTGTTATAATGTAACATAGTAGGCTAGTTCTGCTTCAAGAAGCTTTGCTTCAAACTATATAATGTCTCCAAGACATCTTCGCTTCGTGATCTGACTTGATCGCAATCTTCGTGTTCCAAACGACATGTTTGTGAAATGGGCATTCTTCACGTGCAAACTTCGCATCATCAGTGCAACGAAAAACAGTTTCGTTATGCACCAGCTTCAACTGTAATAGGTTTAATACCTATGTTTTTGTCTTCTACAGCTTCTCCTAGGAAGCTATCTCGTCTGTGAATGTTACAACATTCTAGTGCTTCAAACTGAAGCACGTGAGCCACCTATTTAATACCTTCGACTATGTGCTTCATTCTACTAAAGTTGCTGATCTATGCAACCGCAAAGTTAAGTAACATTGATAGTGTTCATAACCTCTATGTGCATTTTTCTCAAGTGTGCTCTTCAAACATTATGTTTTTCATAAATCTACATGCCTTTAGTTGGCTTTTTTGAACATAGTTACTCTATGGTATCTTGGATTAAGGCCCCAAATGCTTAATATTTATGAAAGCTATTTTCACAATTTTGCTTTTCCATTTGTCAAATTGATGGGACAAGGCCTCCTAAAATTCAAAGATGTTTGTAGTGTTCTGGGCTCAACCCCAAGCACTGTCAAGAAAAAGTTTCTTGGTTATGTAAATTCACTTAAGGATAATTTATTAAGGATATCTATATTTTTCATTTGTTAAACTGGTTTGCAAATAAATATATTTATATGTTAAAGCAACATGCTCTCTCTCTCTTTTGTCTTGCATTTGTTCTTGCTGATATGTCCCTCATATACCTTAACGCTCAATTTTATTTCGACTCTGAATATATTGAAGAGTTCTGTTCGATAAGGGAAACTTTTAATTGGGTGATCCAATGGTTCGTGGTAACTAATCACACCACTTGTATTCCTTGTAAACTTGAGTTTAATTCATTCAAGTGATTGAATGCATCCGTTAAATAAGCAGTAAGCTGCGAGAAATCATTGAGGAAGTCTTTGAAGTTGCATTTCTTATGAAGAAGAAATGACCTGACTTCGTCTCTCAGTTCAAACAAGCAGTTAAAAAATTTTGTTTCAGGACAACCACCTAACTTCTGAATAGCAAATGTTCACGTTCACTCCCCATCTCCTTGCATAACACTGAAAATACCTTGGAATTTAGAGACCTGACTTTGATGAAATTAATAACTTTCACAGCTCATATCTGCCAACCTATCAAACTGAAAAATCGGGAGATTTTGAAGACTATCGATCGATGTCTAATAATATTTCTTTGCCATATTACCGAGGAACCGACAAAATCACTCAAATCGAAAAATCACAATAGCCTACCGGCATATTAATGCCAACAACATCTAAGTTATACACAAATAATTTCACATGTTAAACAGATACAATATTCCTCAGCCTACCACTACCTCTCACCCTCAGGCTATTATGAAAGCTTCTAGGAACACGCACTGAATTACCCATCGACTATTTCAAACAAAGAGGTACAGTATTCAAATCCAACTAAGCGGTACGAGTAGTTATGGAGAATTATCTATCGATACGAAGTGAAACTGTGGTATTGATACACACTACACGAAAAATCGATCCGTTCGATGGATGACTGGAGTTTGTCATCTTGCACTTTTAGTCCGAAATTATGCGTGAGATTTTTGAAAAATCGGAAGATTTAATAAGTTTAGCGGGAGAGCGGGAGGAGTGGTGTAAAATCGGGAGTCCTCCGCCTAAATCGTGAGAGTTGGCAGGTATGACAGCTTCTTTTATCACACATACAGTTCTGGGGCTTATTGCGTGTTGCTAGTGCTTTACAGTATAATACACAAAGGGCATCAGCATTCACTCGTTTAAATTTTCCAAACAAGTCCCTAGCACCGTCAATAGTTAATCCAACACGTTTGCAGTTCACTCCATTTTCAGTCATGAATGTGTTGAGGCTTACAGATAATTTTGGTATTCGCATGTGTGGGTAAGATGGATCAAAACAGAAAATACTCGTGGATATTAAAAATTGACATAATGATCTATGAAATGTGTGCACAATAAAATTTTGCAGACCCCTTGGATTATTGTCAGGGGTCCATGGACCACAGTTTGGGAATGGCTGATCTAGAAAATTAATTGACCCAACTCAAGTATATGAGAGGAAGAGGTAGAACTAAAAGACAGTAGGAGGTTGCAATGCAAGTTGCTAATATAGGAGCTTGGAGGTGCTTAGTTCATTGATAGGAGCTTCTCCCAACATTGTTACTTTTTCTTCTCTGTCTTTCAATTACAATTATTAAATTTAAACTATGGTATCTACTTGAAGGATGGTACCACATTATTTTGAGACATCTCATCAGTGTTGCCAAATCTTGAAATGGGAAAGAACTAAACCCTACGCTTTAAAACACCAGAAAAGCACCAGCTGGACTCTATGATTCAAAACACTAGAAAAACACCAAAAATTATAAATATATAAACAGCTTTTTACTTACATTTCTTTCATTAAAAATCATCATCTTCACTTGCGGAGCCTGCTACCGTTATTATATCTTTAGAGCAGGAAGGTGTATTACTGCTGTAGCTCTGCATACTTCCAATTTTGGCCACATCCTTCGGAAGTTCGTAGTCGTGATAGCATTTTCCCTCTGTTTTTAGTCCAAATCGCACACACAGAATGGAATGCAATTTTTGAACTTTCATTCGATTTCTTTGCTTTGTTTTCACCAATTGAACTTGGCTAAATACTCTCCCTACATCTGCATTAGAGTGAGGGAGCGAAAGTACATAAACTGCCTTCGCATAAAACTGGGAAATCCCCTGGGAGCTGGGAAGAAAGTAGATGATAGGTAGATTCTTTGTACAAGTAGTGCACTTGCACCGAGTCCTGCATGTTGCGCTTACTTCACTTATGCACGAGAATGAGAATTTCCGGGACTTCCCCTGACACCTTGACACGTGTAAGGCTGAACATTGCCTATCTTAATTGATTAACTTTATTAAAACTATTACATGGCTTTCAGGATTTACTTATTTGTCATAGGAGACAATTTCATGGAGAAATCTGTTAAGCACCAGATTTGGTACCGGTTTTATTGAAATAACACCAGTATTTTGCTATGGCACTATTAGAACATTTCTGGCACCAGACGAACTTCAGAAACACCAGATCTGGTGCTAAAAACACTAAATTGGCAACACTGCATCTCATGGCCTTGCAAAAGCAAACCAGTATGAAAATATTACTACGTATGGTATTATAGGTTTTTTTAAACGTTTATCTCACTGCTTTTTGTAATGTTCTTAAATAAAATGAAAAGGGGGAAAAAAAAAAGCAATAAACAATCAAGCACGCAGATTGTTTCCAGACCAAATCTTAATATATATATTAATTTACAGTAAAAATAAAGTTTTATTTGATGTTTTTTGACTAAGAGATTGCTGGATAATGGAATTTTTCGGATATCAGGACGCCTGTTTCCTCAGCACTTTTGTAATATAGCCGACATACCAAATTTTCTCGAGTACCCTGTGCTCTTTTGTAAAGAGCTTGTTCCATCTTTAAAAAGCATTATTAAAAAAAGGGTCAATTTATTGTAATTTGATCTAAAACAAAAGAAAACTTCAATAAAACTATAGTTGAGAATTTATTTTTTCACAATGAATAATTAATGAAAGTGTCCAATTAGTTAATACATTGATTTTACATAATGATGATGATGATGATGATAATTGTTGTTTTAAGGGGCCTAACATCGAGGTTATCGTCCCCTTTTTACATAATCAAACTTGGTACATGTTTTGATTCATGTTAAAGACTCTTCAGCTCTTTCGAAATAAAACCAAGTTCTTAATGAACTTCTCATAATCCTAAGCCCATCCACACATGGAACGACTTCTCTGAAACACGAGCTGAACAACTGCTTAAGTTGCAGTTGTAATGAAACATTAGTTGCTAACAGGTTGCTATTATCCACAGATGGAGTGACTGAATTTTGACCAAAATGAAATAGTTTGTTGTTGATTCATTTAGAGACTTGTAACATTGTGGTCATTCAGCCCCATGCATTTGTGAGTGTGTGTGCGTGCATTCCCACGATAGGTCCGATAACCTGAGTTAATGTGGTACCTGTAGTTGTGTGTTTATTTGCAATTGAGACTGGGATTAGGAAGAATGCAACCCACTGAGGTGAGAATAGAACCCGCCTCTTCTTAGTTCAGCCTGATGAGTCCTCAGATCAGAATTAAATTTCTTGGCAGAGCAGGGAATCGAACCCAGCACCTTCGAGACTGGAGTCTCAATACATGCCCAAAGACCACAGAAGGTGGCCAAAATAAAATCAGTATCCTGCAACCTGTTTAGTGAAAAGACCTACATTAAGTTGTTATTATGTATAATGGTGCCGATGAGGAGGAGATTACTGTTTATAAACATCAAAACTGGCGAAGAAGTGCAGGTTGTTCAAGATTCATCCTTACTTCAAAATAACTATTCAGAACAGATTTTTTGTAGTTGCTAATCACAAGAATCAGATCCAAATTCATTGTGATTAACTTTGTTCGCACCTACATCCCACGCTCTTTAATCACTTTGCATCTCAAATAACCAGATAGTCTGATTGCATAACACTGGATGCTTCCTGGACAAATTTTATATTTGTCATCTGATTGCAAGAACAAATCTACACATTCCAACTTTATAATGAAAGAGCGAATTCATCTGAGATCAGCAATAAGAAGAGATCAAGAGAATTAGGACCATTCCGATTCAAAGCATAAAGTTTGGTTCGAGCCTAACCCAGAGTCCAGGAAGGTGCAGTTCGATGCCAGGGGACGGAGTTCGAGGTTTGATGATGCTGTTATTTTGGAGGAAGGAGACGGTGGATGGCAGTAAAACAGAATGGAGAATACTGTTCAGTACGGCATTTTCTGTTATTCCAAGATCTTCCAGAATCATCCTAGGTAGAAGAAAAATTCATTATGTAGTTTGTTGAGTAGATTTGTTGTAGGTAGTATATTTTGGAGCAGCCCAGTTCACCATTATTTTAATAATTTAATATTTCATTAAATTTAAAGAAGAAGTTACGGATATTCCACGATCCGTAATTTATTCGCCAGTTTTAGATATTTTGAGGATCTCATCTTCGAAGTGGATTATATTTTGATGTTGAATTTCGATAATGAATTGAAGAATGTTTTTTTTAAATTTCAATAATATTTTTCGTCTGCGATAATAACATTGGGAATTTTAATGTAAGAAGAAAATAAATTAGGAAGAAGATTCATCGAACATAAAACATAATTTTCGTGTTTTATAATTTTTTCGACGATCTAGTCAAGAATTTTGGCATTATTTGAAGTTGATGTTATACTTGATATAACTGTGGACAGGATTGGAAATACATTGAATTTACAATTATTTGGACTATTGAATGTCGCTTAAAGAGTTTGTTCTTTAATAAGATCAGTTGAGTTTATAAGAATTATTATTATTATTATTAATTGACACTTTGAATATATCAGATTTAGGGAATTTTCATCCTATAAATCGTGATATGTCGACCAACGAGAATTCTATTAAACCTTATGCAATATTAATATGATTGTTGTTGACTTCTTAAATATTGCATTATGGCAATGAGTAATGATCAGTAAGGTGTGATTAAACTGTATCTTTATTAAATATTAACAACAATTGTTTTCAACCAGAGCAGCGACCAAGTAAACCAAAGAAAGTTCATGTACTTTGACTTAAGGTCAAGATTAATGAAAATATTTAGGCAACGATATTATTAAAATATATTGTGAACATCGCATTGAATTAACATTGAGATGGAGAACTAGTATGAAAGTTCGGATGTCAAGTTATGTAATGACAAGTACGTAATATTTTGAGAGGATTATTATTGTAATGGTAGAGTGGTAGCGAAGTTGATGAGCTCTAATACGTATTGTAGGCATATTATAGAGGAATGTTATGTTTATTGAATGAAGTGGTAAGGCTTTTTAGAGCAGAGATGTTTTGTGGAAGCTTTAATATGTAGTGTAGACATATTATAGAGGAATATATTGCAGTATAAAACTGTAATGTTGTAAGAATATATATTAATTTTAATTGACCTACAGTGGAAATGACAGACGAGTCGGCAGAAAAATGTTGTGAAATGATTATAAACTATTGGTTTGTTAATTGTATTAACACTATTAACATTATTTTGACTATGTTCACGTATGAGCTTAGCTTAATTGTTTGGCCATATAAGCCTGGAAGTGATATAAACCACCATAAAATTGTTGCAATGGTAAATTAATAGGTAAAAATAAACAAACATAAAAATAATGCAAGCAGCATTAACTAATAATTAATTAATATTAATAAATATTAATAAAGATAAAAATAGTGCAAGTAGCACTAGTTAATAGTTAGCAAACACTAACAAATATTAATATTCAACAATAAAGAATTGATAAGAATAAATATATATTAATTGACATTGATAATAAAAAAATATTTGAATTATTAAATAATTATTAACAATAATTTTGTAAACATTATTGATATATCTAACAATAATAATTATTTTGAAGTAGGATTTGATTAACTGATGGTTAATTGTTATGAGAAAGGGAAAGTATTTTGTAAGTAATGTAAATTGTTTTATTGATGTTTATAAGAATGAGAAGGAGGAGATGACATTAACGTAGTGTTTAAAAAAAATACAAGGATGTATTTAATTTTGAATTAAGGAAGTTTGTCATGACGTCAGTAAACAGCTGATCGATTGACAATAGTGTCAATATGACCTGTTAATTTTGCAGTCAGATTATATAATGGGAGTTTTATGTATAGAGTAAAAGGAGCTTATATTAAATCTGAAATAATATTTTAATAATATTATATATATTTTTTAAATTTTTAACTCTGAAACAACTGATTTGTGTTTACTTTTGAGAGGAGCTGTGGATTATAATGTCAGATGGCCATTTTAATTATTTGACTAGCGTGTCTATTGTTACATATACAGTAGAACCTCTATTTAACGTTTTCCTAGGGACCGGTATTTTTTAACTTTAAATGGGGGTTTACCTTAAATCGAGGTTTCGATAGGTTTCATCACTAACTGCAGCACTCTCTCCACATACAGTCCACTCTCGTTAATTCGAGGTAATTAATGCACAAACTTCCGCGAATTATCGAAAACCGCGAAATATCCGCAGTTATTTTGTTAAGCCTAGTAAAACCAAACTATTGGTTAAAATATTGAAATGCGGCTTCGGTGGCGTAGTCGGTAGCATGCTGAGCTTCTATGCCCAAGATAGTGGGTTCAAACCCGGCCGAAGCCGTCGGATTTTTTAAGAGCATTAAATATCCCTCAGTATGCATTCCTTAGGAGGGGAAGTAAAGCCGGCGGTCCCACGTCATAGATTTATGGCATGTTAAAGAACCTTCCACTAATTTCACCTGTGTGAAGCTAAATTGGATAGGTTAAGAATGTAAACAACGCTCTTAGGTTTCTACGTTCGTTGCCAAGAGCCGACTGTGGTGGCGTCTAGTAGCTAAGTTCTGAACTCGGCCTAGTAGTCGTTGACGGTGGTGCTTGTCGGCAAAAGTAGGAACTATTTGAAAAATTCTAAGTTGCAGTACTTAAATAAAAAAATAACAGATAACACACACTATTACAGTCATCACAATTAACACCGGTTATCAGACAGATTCTACACACACCCAAAGTACACGGGGCTACATGACCGCGTTGTCGCAGCCCCTAAACTTAAGAACCAACCAACTAAAATATTGAAATAGGCTTGAACATGCAAAATAATAATTATAACACTTGATTGTAGTGTCCTATAAGACATACTAGGCTAGAGGTAGGCCTATGTGGATTATGCCTACAATAAAAAAGAAGTCAGTGCACTCTCATTAATTCGCAGTAATTAATACACAAACTTCCGCGAATTATTATCAGTTATTTTTGTTAAGCCTAGTAAAAACAAAACTATTGGTTAAAATATTGAAATAGGCTTGAACACGCAAAATAATAATTATAACACTTGATTGTAGTGTCCTATAAGGCATGCTAGGCTAGAGGAAGGCCTATGTGGATTATGCCTACATTAATATTTAACAAAACAAAAGTCAGTGCACTCTCGTTAATTTGCGGCAATTAATGCACGAACTTACGCGAATTATCGAAAACCGCGAATTATCCGCAGTTATTTTTATTAAGCCTAGTAAAAACAAAACTGTTTCTTAGATCGTTTATTCTAATTTTCGATTGCACATTTCAGAAGAAAACATTATATGAGAACGAAAATTCATCTCGTTTTTCTATTAAGAGATAAGTGTGACTAGAGACACTAGCTTGACTGTGGGAAATTTTCGGGATATCCGTAGCATCACTCCCGCACTCGATATCAACTGGATTTCCGTTTTCCTCACCAACCGTCAAATTCCGTGCTATTTCTTCTTTGCTTTCATGTCTTAAATCATAATCGTCTTTATCGACGTCTAACTTGCCCGTTCGAAATATCGTCGTTACAGAAGTCGGCAAGTGCTTGCTTTGTGTACGAGCATAGTAGTGGTATTTTCCTCCCATGACTTGTTGACTGCATCAAGAGCATCAAACAAACACGCTCTCAGTGTCTCGCAAGTTTGCGCCATTAGGCAATAATCGCTGTTTACAACACGCTGTCCACGCATCCATCCTTCACAACTCACAGATCAGCGACCTTGCAGTGTGGCTGTTGGCAAAGGGAGGGTAGGTGCATTCCTCTTGTATTGTTTGGGCTTCGAAGATAAGGAAATCTGTGCTATACCACTCGCGCCAACATGCTCTATGTTTCCAAGATCACGCAAGTAGGCCTACTGTTACATTGCAGAGAAACGCAATTCAGTCTTCTCGAATCTCAACGATTTCGTCTTTACGTATTTCGTCGCATCATAGCTCGGCCGCGTGCAAGCATGCAAAGCGGCGCGGCGTGTTATCACGCTTCGGCCGCGGTGGACTAAATTCGAGCTCGCTCGTGCATGTAGCGAGGAATCGATATGGAAGATGATCGATCATATCGATCGCTACGCGTCTGCGCTCTAAATTCTGCCTTGAATCATCCTTAACGAGCTTATGACGTCTTTTTCATAGGTTCTTAATGTCGCATAACCGTAATGAATAGAAATAAATACTTGAGAATTTTAACATTTCCTAACGCTAAATGCAGGTTTTGCCATAATACGGATTACGTTAAATCGAATATAAAATTGCATTGCACTTATGGAATAATTTTCGGGACTTGATATTTCTTCCGTTAAATGCGGGTTTACGCTAAATCGAGGTCACGCAAAATCGGCGATGTACTGTATTAAATATAATTTTAGGATTTGAGTTTTCTTTACTTAAATTTAATTGTTATTTTAAATAAATCTTATTATTCGTTTTCTATAAACAGATTTACGTGATTTATATGAGTTATGCAGAGAGATTGTGTTGTGGAATGGATTAAGGTTTAGGAAAGCCCCTTGCTATGTCCCATTTGCCCCGAGAACCGTAAATTTCTCGTACTCTCCAATAATTTGAGTAGTTTGCCCAGTATTTTATTTTCCATAACACAATCGAAGAACTGATGTACCCACATGTAGTACTTGTCGGTAGGATTTTCAGGTTTTTTTCAAGATTCTACAATCCAGCTGTTCGGATACGACAAGTGTCTCTTCATGTTTAAACGGGTACATCATATACCGTCAGGTCATGGCCGCCCCCTTCCCTCTTCCTTGTCTATCCTTCCCATTCTTCCCATCCCGTACCATTCCTCATGAAGCCCCCTGTTCGCTTAGCAGGTGACGCCTGGGCGAGGCTCTAGTCCCCCCTCCCCAGTTATATCCCCCGACCCGATGTCAAGCTACAGGGCACTGCCTGTAGAGGCGGTAAAGGTGTGATCCCTCGCTGAGTCTGTGGGAAAACTCTACCTGGAGGGTAAACTGACTACGGGAAAGAAGAAAAAAAAAATCATGAATAATACTACAGTACATCACTAGTCCTTACTCAGCAGTATGCAGAGGCTCCTCCAGGAAGTAAGCATCTTGCATGGCTTGTTCTGAGGTGATTCTCTTGGTCGGATCCATCAGCAACAGTTTCTGTAGCTGGAGAAGAGAATAAGCACACTTTAATCAAACCTCACTTATACTTTGCTAATCTTTAAGTTTTTCACACATAACTTTACTCATCTATATATTTTTTGCATTTATTTTCCAGGCACCAAGTTTTCTCCATTGAATTCACTTATGCATTTTTCATTTGTACATTTCATGGGTATACATACCTATTTTTTAGGCTTTGCTTTTATGATGTTCTCATTTATACATTATTTTATGCAAATTTGGTGTAGGCCTATCTAGGCAAAATCCCGCAAAACACATGACAATTAGAACTACAGTAATAATAATATATTTCTGACAAATTATATGTGTAGGACAAAAGATAGCTTTTTCCTAACCAACAGAATGGGACATGGGATCTTATCTGTCAGCACATGTTGCATTTCTTTCCACTTGGGCTAGTAAGTCATTCTCAGGTATTCATGATGATTAGTGGCAGTGATTGATGTTTAAAGGCAGAACAATGAGATCATCAGCCCTAAGACATCATTTATTACTTTCACGAATTTTCAGATCTTTTGAATGAATTTAATTTTCTCCAAATGGTTTTAGACAATTAAATTGACCCAGTTTGAAAGAAGAATGGGTTGAGGTTTACTGTTTTTGTAAACACTGTTAACCCTTCCAATGCTACATTTAATATGTATAAGTATGCTCTTTTGTACTGGGCTTCTGAAAGTATTCCTGAGATGATCTACTATAGCTCTCAGTTTGTACAGTTCGTCATTTTTGTCTGTAGGGATTAAAGTTGGAAAAATGAAGCATGTTGAGATGAATTAGATCCTGAGAAAAAATAAATAAGTGAATCAGGGCATTTGTGGACCAATATTCTGAAATTGTCAGTTCCTTAAGAGCACTGTGAGTGCAAAAAATACATTTTCATATTCATATTAATGTGACTGTACGGGTCACATTTAGGACCAAACCCTCATTTTGTGGACTTGGGAGCAAGTCAGATTTGCATTTGCCAGGGTTCCGTCAGGGCACATGTTACTATATTTGTATATTTCTTATTCAAGTAATTCTGTAGGCATGTGACAGCGCCATGGAGTGTAATGAGGGAAGATGATGTTACAAATGGCCGCCTCATTGCCTAGGTGACACATAGTATCTAGTGGCATAAGTTCACTAGATTCCTTGCTTGCCACGGTGGGTGAGTGGTTAATGTGTCGGTCTACTAACCCCAAGCTTGCAGGTTCGCTCCTGGCCGTGGTAAGTGATTTTTGAAAGGCGGCAAAAATCACAGACACGCATGTCATACGATGTTGGCATGTCAAAGAACCCATTTGAATTCAGTAGGCCGTATTCATAATGGCAAAATTAATATCGGGAGTTTCCACCAACACAAAGTTCCTCATTTCTCTACTAGAAAGCGCTATAGTGTTCAAGGAGCTTAGATATCTAACCTCCTTGACTTTCATAGTGCTTCAAGGCACAACGAAATTCGACATTCAAGCTACCCTCTGGGTGTCAAATAACAAAGCTTGCACCCGGCACCCGAGGCCATACGATAGTATTATTATTATTATAATACTAGATTCCTTGTAGTAAAAAACAACAAGAGGGCTTTAGATGAGTTTAAAAAAGAAAAAAAGAAAGAGAAGTTAAGTCTTTGGATGATGTTCGATCAGAGTAGATCATTGACCATAGAAGATCAGAGTAGATCATTGACCATAGAAGATGATTTTGGGTGAATCTAGAGAAAAGCCAGGAAGCAGAAGAATATTAAGTTGTGATTTGGATTATCCAAGTAGACCGATAAGTATTGAGAGTTGAATATTGAATAAGATTTTGGATGAACCTAGAGTACAGTAGCTTCAATAAATTTACTTTAATAGTTTATTTCAATAGACTTATACCTGCTAGTTAAATGCCTGATGTTATGTTAACCCTGTGTGTTCGACGCTCCACAAACCAAACCTATCAAATCTTTATTATTAATCATCATCATCATCATTTTCCATCTCCAGTTTTCTGGGTGTGGCAAACAAGTGCTCTCCAACTTGCCCGATCTTGGTACATCAGTTGTTCTTGGACATCGTCCCAGTTAAAACCATTCTTCTCCACCTCTGATCGAATTGTCTCTATCCATCGTCTCCTTGGTCTTCCTCTTCGTCTCTTTCCTCTAACATCCAGGTTGAAGTACTTCTTAGCTGTTCTAGAGCTATCTTTCCTCATTACATGGCCATACCACTGAAGACTGTGTTTTCCCAGAAAGTTCATAACAGGGACCCTAATGCCAGCTGTTGCTCTGTGTACCTCATTTCTGATCTTGTCTCTCCTGGTATTTTGGTTCATAGTCCTAATAAATCTTATTTCTGTGGTTTGAATTCTACTGTAATCCTTACTTAGTAAGGATTGGAACAAAGTAGGTGTGATACAACGTTGCCATTGCTGTCCAGGGCTATATTTTTGTCCCAAAGTAAGTGCCGAACTTGGTTATAGAAATGTGATGCTTTCTGTGTCCTATTTGGAATTTCTTGTTGGAGGATGTTATCCTTGGAGACCATACTTCCAAGATACTGGAAGTGAGAATTGGATTCTAGTTTTGCTCCCTCCAAATACATATTTGAACTTTTCCTCTCTCTGCTAATGGTCATTTCAACGGTCTTGGCCTTGATCTTCAGGCTAAATTCTTTAAATTCGTTATTCCAAGCAGTCAGTCTCTCCTGTACTTCCACTTCTGTTTCTCCCCATAAGACCACGTCATCTGCAAATACCAAAGCTCGTGATTCATTTGCAGTTTCCTTAATAGATTTTAAAATTCTGTCCATAACAGTGACATACAATAGTGGTAACAAGGCACTTCCTTGCTGGACTCCCCTTTTTGTCTCAAACCATTCAGAACGACCATTACCTGTTGTTAGAGTCTTCAGTTTTTTGACTGGTTTGATTCAGCTCTCCATGCCTCCCTGTCCTGAGCTAATCGTTTCATCTCTACATAGCTACCACACCCTACATCTGAGGCAATCTGTTTAACATTGGTCTACCCCTACAGTTCTTGTCCTCGACCCTTCCTTCCATAACTAAGCTTGCTATTCCTGGGTGTCTTAGTATGTGTCCTACCAACCTATCTCTTCTCTTCATTAGCAATCGCCAGAAACATGTCTCCTCTCCCACTAGCCTTAATACGTCTTACGTTTGTAACCCTATATACCCATCTGATCTTCATCATTCTCCTGTCACACCACATTTCAAACGCTTCAATTCTCCTCTTTTCTGCTGCACCAATAGTCCAAGTTTCACTTCCATAGAGTGCCAAGCTCCAGACAAAGGCCTTCAAAAATTACTTCCTAACACCTAAATCTATATTCGAGGTCAACAGATTCCTTTTCTGTAGAAATGCTTTCCTTGCCTGAGCTAACCTACTTTTTATATCCTCTTTCCTTTGTCCATCACTGGTTATTTTGCTTCCTAAGTAACAGAAGTCTCCTACTTCCTTTAGTTTTTCACCTGCCAATTTGATGCATTTTTCCACAGCTCTGCAACCACTTGATTTTCTCCAGCTGCTTTATAGTTCTTGAGCCAATCAATTGCTTGGAGTACCTCATGGAAATCCGGTGATATGACCTTGACTAAAGGCGTTTTACTTTTTGGATCAGGCGCAAATTCTATGTATTCTTTTGGGTTCCCAGCACTTGGTAATTCTTTGAAATACACTATTTAGACAAAGAAAAAGATAAAATCTATAACCTAATGATGATGAGGGTGAATAAAATAAATAAAATGAATGAATAAATGATAGGCGATACAATAAAATAATCTGACTTGCTCCCAAGTCCACAAAATGAGGGTTTGGTCCTTAATGTGACCAGTACAGTCACACACTCCACATCTACAAAGTCTACTATTCAGAGAATTTGGATAAATTATTAAGACCTTCTTGTAATATACAATGGTTGCATCCACAATAATCTGAACTAACTCAGGACTGACAAAGAAATCTATTACAAGGGAATTGTCACATTATATATTGTCTACACCACCTGAACTGCATAAACAGAGAGTTTGAAGTATAAACTAGTCAGCAATCCAAAAAGAAAATTATTTCTTTTCACTGGAGGAGGTTGATTCATGACACCTTCATTTACCCCACTGATGTCATTGCCCACATCTTCACCATCAACATCTCCAATCGAATACTCACCGTGACTTTTGTTGTCTACAGAATTATTAAGCAAGTCTCTATCAACTAATTTCTTTACTGCCATGGCATCTTGTCTTATGTTGCACAACCATTTTGATGAGCTTGGAAGTACAGAAGATAGAACATTTCATCATTACTAGGAAACAAAAACCTGATGTAAATACGAGAAATCTCCTTTGCAACTTCTCCGAACTTCAGGCATGCCAATTAAACTGATCTGGCAAAGTCTTAATAAAGTAAGGGTTGCACAGATAGCACCAATGGCTTGTCATAGCAAAATGCATATAAAGGGAGAGCCTAATTTGAGTTAGCAGTAATTCCCCGTGCCTTGTCTAGGAAGTGATGCAATTGCTGCCAAACCCGTATAGCTCACCCGGTGATATCATCGGCTTTAACTCGAATCCGAGTATAAATCTTCTTCCTTCAGTCCAGTTTGTAAATGTGTTTACGGTGACTAAAGAGTCCAATCCTGGCATGGAACAAGCGTCCACACAAGTCACATAGTATTGCTGGAGGAGGACGTGGTTGGGCTGCTCGAAGTTTCCTAGCTTGACGCTTGGCCTCTTCATGTGTGCGTCGATCCTTTTCAAACGTCTTTACAGTATCCGAGATGGTACGGCGCCAAGTTGAGCGGTCTTCAGCCAGCATGTCCCAGGTTTGTGAATCAAGACCTGTCAATTTCAGGGTCTGCTTAAATTGGTCCTTGTAGTGCCTCTTAGGACCACCATGAGGTCTGGTGCCATAGCATAACTCACCATATAACATTTGACGAGGTAATCTCACATCATCCATTCGATGGACATGATCAATCCATCTAAATTGGTGACCTATTATGGATGATTCTATGCTGTTGATTTGAGCCTTTTCCAGAACAGCAATATTGGTAATGCGGTCTTCTCATTTAATCCTCAGGATTGATCGAAGTTTTTGTAGGTGGAAACGCTCAAGCTTCCTAAGATCACGTCGGTAAAGGGTCCACGTTTCACAGCCATACAACAATGTAGAAATGACTACTGCTTTGTACACCATAAGCGTTGTACTCATCGACAGATCTTTATTCATGAAGACCCGGTGCGCTAATCGTCCATATGCTGCATGGGCTGCGCCAATTCTCTTATCCACATCCTGCTCACAGGTACAGCTCACAGAAATGGTACTGCCCAGGTACGAGAAGTGGTCTACCTGTTCTAATGGCAAATTTGAGATGGAGATATTGAACTGAGGAAGAGGTGTACCTGGTGAAGGTTGTGCCAAGACTTTAGTCTTATTGACATTTATGGTAAGACCAAAGCGATCACATGCACTTTTGTAACAATTAACTGACTCTTGCAGCTCTTCTGGTGTGAGAGTTGGTGACGCAGCATCATCTGCATACAACATGTTAGTAACCTTAGTAACCCGAGTTTTCCTCAAGGAGCGGAGACGAGTTAGGTTGAAAAGCCCTCCATCAAAACGATACTTGACCTCCACACCTGGGATGTTTGTGGGTGAATCATAAAGCATTGCAGCCAAGTACAGCGCAAAAAGCGTTGGAGCCAGTACACATCCTTGTTTCAGTCCATGGGTAATGGGAAATTCATCGGACATCTTATTCTGATGGCAAACCTGACCTGTCATGCCATCATGGAGAGCCTTGATTAGATCTACAAAACGCTGAGGGCAACCAAACCGCTTCAGCACCGCCCACATGGCTGGTCTTGGAACCGAATCAAATGCCTTTTCCAAGTCATAAAAGACTAAGAAGAGAGGATTCTGTTGTTCTCTACATTTTTCTTGTAGCTGTCTGATGTAATACAGTGCAATAAGCTTATATGCAGCTCACAATGTGACTGCTTGTTGTGCCAGTCGAACGACTGCCACAATAATTTGTCCCTACCCCTCCCCCTTCCCTGGGCTGCTTGTCCCAGAAGACGGGCTCTTGGACTGGTAAACATTTCAAAATATTTCAAACTCCCGCTGTTTCCCCTCCCCCTGCCATGTCGCGTCTACTTCCGGTCCTGCGAGCGACGAGAAGCTCCAAGATGATGCGAGACCATTCCGGAAATTTCGAGAACGAACTGTTATACTTCTCCACGCGGCAAACTGCCGCGGCCTGATTGGCCGATGGGCGCGCGCATGCGCCGAGAACCGAGATGAACTTGTGCGTCTAACTGACGCCAACACTCTGCTTGTGGACTCGCAACGATGTAGTTGAGAACTCTGTTTGCTGGCCGCTCGGATAGGCCAGCCATTGTGGCTGACTTAGGCCATGAGGCCAAAGTTGAGGTACTGTACTTTATCTAATTATTATTCCTGAAGCTTGAGTTATATTTGTTTCTTTTCTCCTGATTGAGTTTGCTTTTCTTAAATATTGCCGTTTCTGTGCGGTAAGAAACATTGTGTCTGACAAACTTTTGAACATAAACTTGTGTTGGCCACACATGATTTGAAAATCATCATTTTATATTTGCTACGTCATATTATTCTGAGTTTAAAACTATATTTTACGCCTAGTATAAGCCCCGCAAATTCAAACACGTGCTGAACGTAATATTGTAACGGCCAAATTTCAGACGCCAACCTAAATCTGGGAATAAGTTAATAACCTCTTTAATAAGGACATGAAACATCTTACTTCTGTGAAACACAAATCTGTATTATTTTGGATGGGGATTCTAACGTAATTATTATCGGCATAACCCTACATTGTCAATAGCTGGTCAGGCCATTGTTAAGTGCCTCGTGGCACATTGTGTTTTAGGCCTTCTCATTGCCTTGCCTGCAATGTTTCATTTTTATTTTAAGAGCCTTTGGAGCTCGGTAAGCCCTCCTGGGCATTTCAATTTAAATTCGCCCTTTGATTTGCAAGCTCGTGCCTGAGCTATAACGTAGCATCACTGGCGTCTCTAGCCACGTTTCCCGCCCGCTTGTGGCCTCGGTGGCTGTTCCTGCTTTTCTTGCTCCCGCTCTGCAGAGCCCGGATATTTGTTTTGGTATTGTAACACATTTTCTCTTGGGCTTGCATCACCCACATTAACCAGCACTAAGGGGTTCCTTCAGCATTTTCCTCAGGCCCCGAGTGTATTTATTTGTGCCCCAGTCTTGATATACATCCCTTTGATTTTAAATATATCTCTTTGTTACCTTTTGTTAAACATGACTCTTTATTGGGAGGGATGGCCAGCAGCAAAACCCCACCCTTTGGATACGTTCCAGAGCACCACTTCACGGTCATTCTGACCGCCGCGGCATCCCGCCTTTATTGAGCAGGGTGGCCAGTTGTGTTAGCAGAGCATTGGTTTCGAAAGCCGCTGCTAACCCCCTCCCGTTTTCTTGGCTGGTTTTTTGAGTCATGTTTTTTTTTTGTATTGGGGCATGTAACTTATGTAAAGTTAACTTCAGTAAGATTAGGAACCTGTTGTGTGTGTTGGGAAGTGTGCTTATGCATTATTCTAATCTCTGTCTGTTTTCTGGTATATTTCATGGCCTTGTGCTATTTGCAGCACCACAAGTTATGAAACAAAGGTTGTGATGCTGATTTCATCGTCTGTGATGAAAATGAAGGACTCCCTAGGGCATGGTGAGCTCTGGTTTTGCAGCTCTCCCTTTCTTGTCTCTGTTTCACTGTGTTGCTGCAGAAGACCTCGCCGTGGTAAGTCCAGGTAAGTACAGTAGTGTTGAGTTAACCTGTAAATTGTTGTGCCTAATGTTTCTGCACAGTATGATAAAGAGTAGCGCTCAAACTCCCCGTGTTTTCGGTTGTAAATTGTTCTGGAGTTTTCTCAGCCGTGTGGTGCTGTTTGATGCACGCTGGGTAATCGTGCAAAGTTTTCTCCTGGTGAAATTTAGTGATTTTTCTGACTGTGTATCTTTGAAATTTTGAAAGCCTATTGCTGGCAGGGTGACAAGTAGTCATTGTTAAGTTCCTGGCAGTTGGTCGAGCTGTATAGTCTGGGACAGCTTAAATGAGTTACTAGATCAAGACAGGGTAGGCAACATTAACAGCCGTCCCCTATGCCTACGTAAATGTTGGTTTATGGTTGCATTTCTTGAAGGTAAGTTGTTTTCAGGTGCGAGCACATTGTCGCCAACCCTGCTAAAAATCCCGCCATCTCTAAAGACCATAATACCAGTAAAATTCCGTACCACACAGTTGCCGACATGTTTCTGGCAATAACTCCCAGAATGCATTTTTCACAAAGTCAGCCAACATTATAATTACGACTGTAACTAATGACTTATTATTTAAATAATTTCACAGTTTTCTTTGGAAATTCAAGAGTAATGAAGTTGTAACAAGTTGTACAAGGTAAGTACTAGTAATATACATTGATTAAAACAGTTTATACAGTTATTATAGACTCTTGATATGTGTGTGTCAAATCCACTTGTCTGAGATGTTTCGAAGCTTTTATTTAATTGATTTTTGGATAAATTCTTATTTAGATTTCATCATGACGCCTAAAAAATACGAGAACAAGATTGGAGATGGATTGGAGTAACTCTACAAAGATCACTACAATTTAAGTAAGTAGGCCTAGCCTAGACCTACACAATTTAAAGTACAGAGTTATTTAATCGTTGTTTTATTTATTTTTATATTCAGTCAGAGCACAAATAACGTAATAAAAAACCTTAATGGTCTTTGGAAATTTTGAAACAGTCTTCCGACTGCATTTTCCGTATAGGCCTAATTCAAACATAACCTAAAATATAGCCTATGTAAGTTCTCTCTCGGGAATGTATTCTTAGGTTCAATTCGCCTTCTAATATAGTAATGTATATTATTCTCGACTTCCAAATGCCGTCAGCCATAATATTATAATACATTGCACATGTACCGGTAACTCTTAAGCTTGGAAGTAGGCTTAGTCTATGATTCGCACTCGGTTGGTGGTAGTGAATGTATTGGTGATTATTTATGAAGCTTATAACTTATGTACTTGGCTACTAACCTATAGCCTACTTAGTAGTAGGCAGATAAAATATTTATATTAGGCCTATTTTTATTTGTTTCAGTCATGGTTGCGACAGAGTAGTGTGATGCCCTTCAACGAACTTCAAGGGTAGTGCAACATGAATCAATCATCATTCTGAAGAGCCATATACTCACATGTGCATGGTATATGCATTGCGCTAGAGTCACATATGCAAATTTTCAGAGAAAACCAACAATATCTCATAGCTCTCTTTTAGTTTTCGACATAAGTTACTGCGCCACTGAATGTCTGGGTGAAAATTACTGATGTACTAATGTTGGGTGAGACAAAGTCATTGTTCGCTACTTGGTTAGATGACATGGTTTGGGCAAAGCCACTGGTTGCAATAAGTTATAAATATTGGTCGCAGCTAGAGACTACTTGTATTATTAATTCTGAATGAAAGTAGAAAGTGGCTTATACACCTGCATCGGACATGATTGTGACTGTATGCTGTGATGGCTGCGCTGGAATTAGTAGCACACAGGTAACGATATTTGTAGGCTATACATTATACGGTAATAGAAAACTAAAAATTTCATAGATCTTGTAGGCCTATACTACACAGCTTGGACATTGGACGTGAATAATGAAATAAAAGGCAAAACCATTGGTCTGGATAAAGATTATTGATGCTTGACTACCCCCACTGTGCATGACAAAAACCGGGGGTGTTATATATTAACTAACGCGGCCCGCGTTACCTCAATTTTTCATATTAAAGCATTGTTGTTGTTTCTTATGGCTAGCCCAGATTCCAATCCATCAGCTTTCTTGCATTCCAATAGAGTTGTGTGAGGTTTCCTGAAGTTCTAGCAGTCACATCAAGTTTGTTGCAATGTGGCAGGTGCCCCTTATCCATTTTACTTCCAGGTTCGTGACAAAGTGTGCATTTTTCAGATCTCAGGATGTCCCAAATAGGATCACGACTTATATAGATGGAATTCCAGCTGAGTCTGCCATTTTCGCTGTTAATTATGCACAAGTACAGTATTGCCAATCCCACACTTACGGGACTACTTTGTATAAGCGCGGTACCATGAAACAAAATAGCGCCAAGTTTGAACCAGTTCGCAATGGACTGTGCAACCTGTTTTTGTCTAAACCAATAATTGTTAATTCATTAGGCCATACAAACACCCCTGGATTATGTCACGCACAGTGGGGGTAGACACGCATCAATAATTTTCATCCAAACCTATGGTTTGTGCCTAGACCAATAACTTTTAGGCAGTGAGGCGCTGGTTTTTTCCCAATTAGTTCGAAACATGAAATTCTTGCGATCAGCGTTCATTACAGTGGTAAATACTGTTCTACATACAAAACAAACCTAACCTGGGGCTTATGCCCAGACCTCCTTGCTTGTAGTGCAATCGGTAATTTTCGTCCAGACAGTCGACTAAACAAGTAGCGACCAATGGTTTCGTCCAGTCAGTCGTCTAACCAAGAAGAGCTCGTTTATTTGTTTTTCTCACATAATTACAACATTACATGTGTCGTCTAATGTAGGCCTATTTAGTATCGGATATGTTGGTAACTAATGACATCAATGTGATCGCTCACTGCGGCAGTTTCACATACCAAATATGCTGTCGAACATGGCTGCGGTTGTTAAATATACAATAAATAAAAACACATGTTTAAGTGATTTAGCACATATATCCGGTGCAGAAGTGATCAAGGTTAGTAGTTATATTTATTTATTTATTTATTTATTTACATAGGTCCCAATGAGCCTGAGCTCGTGTTAGGGACAATCAAGTAACATAGTTACAGCATGGCATATATATAATTTTTGTAACATTATTGTTTCATTTAATAGTAACTTATATTAGATTGCTAGTGACTAACTTTACAGAGATAATTCGGTATGATACATTGCATTGCTTAAGGCTATTGTACATGGGCTATTCATTCCTTAATAGGAAGTCTTTTGTTTTCCTCTTAAATGTTTTTATAGAGAAACTTTCCCTTATGCCTAATGGTAGCGAGTTGTATTCTTTTATTATAGAGGACATAATTCCTTTAGTTCCAAATTTAATGGATTGGGAATGGCTGGTGAATATTTGATTTACCCCTCTTGTTGCATAATGATGAATGTCATTTGCATGGGTAAAATGGATGTGTGTGTGTATCAATTTGTTTTCTAATTTGTATACAAATACTGTTGCTGACATAGCTATTTGTTTTTGCAGTGGCATAATTTTAGTTCTTGAGTATAATTCATTTGAGGGTGTGAGCCAAGGAAGTCCAAAGATAGATTTTATAGCACGTTTCTGGAGTATCTCAAGTTCTTTTATCAGCTCCTTCTTACAATATCCCCATATGAAATTCATGTACATTAGATGTGAATGTATCAGAGCAAAGTATATATTTTTCAATTGTTGGCTAGTAAGACAGCTATATCTTAATCTGAAAATAATACCAATTAAAGGGCTGATTTTATGTTTTACATTTTCTACATGATTTTCCCAGGTTAGTGTACTATCTAGTGTGATACCTAAGTATGTTGCCGATTTAACCCTTTCTATTTCTTTGTTGGCTATGTTGACTATGTTTGTGGTCTCAATCTTGTATGATGGTTTATGGAAGAATAAATATTTTGTTTTAGTGATATTGATAACCATTTTGTGTGCTCTCAACCAATCCACCAGCTTATTGAGATCATAATTAATATTTAGCATAATTTCCTGTTCAGATGTTCCCAGATAGAGTATAAAAATATCATCTGCAAATAGTTTAAGCTTGCCTTTCAATTCTAATAATACACACATCAAAAAAAGTTTTGCATCACCTCGGTTCCAAGAGTTCCGGAACCTTTAAATACAAAGGGAATAGAGATCAACACAAACAACATTTCAGCTCGTTTTATTGCTCATGAGACCCACACATTGCATGTTGTACCATCATACAGCTAGACTTTCAGCATTTGTGGTCCAGATTGCAGTACACACCACTACCTCTAATACCCAGTAGCACGTCCTCTTGCATTGATGCATGCCTGTATTCGTCGTGGCATACTATCCACAAGTTCATCAAGACACTGTTGGTCCAAATTGTCCCACTCCTCAACGACAATTCGGCGTAAATCTCTCAGAGTGGTTGGTGGGTCAAGACGTCCATAAACAGCCCTTTTCAACATATCCCAGACATGTTCGATAGGGTTCATGTCTGGCGAACATGCTGGCCACTGTAGTCGAGCGATGTCGTTATCTTGAAGGAACGCATTCACAAGATGTGCACGATGAGGTCGAGAATTATCGTCCATGAAGACAAATGCCTCTCCAATATTCTGCAGATATGGGTGCACTATGGGTCGGAGGATGTCATTCAGGTATCGTAAAGCCGTTTCGGAGCCTTCCATGACCACCAGTGGCGTACGTCGGCCCCACATAATGCCACCCCAAAACATCAGGGAACCACCACCTTGCTGCACTCGCTGGACAGTGTGTCTAAGACGTTCAGCCTGACCAGGATGCCTCCAAACACGTCTCCGACGATTGTCTGGTTGAAGGCATATGCGACACTCATCGGTGAAGAGAACGTGATGCCAATTCTGTGGGGTCCATTCAGCATGTTGTTGGGCCCATCTGTACCGCGCTGCATGGTGTCGGGGTTGCAAAGCTGGACCTCGCCATGGACGTCGGGAGTGAAGTTGCGCATAGTTTGAGTTGAAACACTACGTCCTGTGGCTGAACGAAACGCATTATTCAACATGGTGGCATTGCTGTCAGGGTTCCTCCGAGCGGCAATCCGTAAGTAGCGGTCATCCACTACAGTAGTAGCCCTTGGGCGGCCTGAGCGAGGCCTGTCATCGACAGTTCCTGTATCTCTGTACCTCCTCCATGTCCGAACAACATCGCTTTGGTTCACTCTGAGACGCCTGGAAACTTCCCTTGTTGAGAGCCCTTCTTGACACAAAGTAACAATGCGGACGCGATCGAACTGCGGTATTGACCTTCTAGGCATGGTAGAACTACAGACAACATGAGCAGCGTACCTTCGTCCTGGTGGAATGACTGGAACTGATCGGCTGTCGTACCCCCTCCGTCTAATAGGCCCTGCTCATGCATGGTTGTTTACATCTTTGAGCAGTTTTAGTGACATCCATGAACAGTCAAAGGGACTGTATCTTTGATACAATATACACAGTCAACGTCTATATGCCGGAGATCTGGGAACCGAGGTGATGCAAAACTTTTTTTGATGTGTGTACTATATCATTAATATAGGCCAAGAAAAGAATTGGTCCTAAGACAGAACCTTGAGGTACTCCTGTGTCAATTCTCATTTGAGACCCTTTTACATTATCGATTGCAACATATTGTTTTCTGTTAGTGAGGTAGTTCTTGAACCAATCATGTGCCACTCCTCTGATGCCTGCAAATTCTAGTTTATTAAGGAGAATCTTATGGTTAACCAGATCGAATGCTTTTTGAAGGTCAATTAGTACACCAGCAGCTAGTTTGTTTTCATCTAATGCCTTTTCTACATCAGTTACTACTTCAAATATAGCACTATCAGCTCCTCTATTTGGAATAAACCCATATTGGCAGTTTGTTAGTAATCATTTTTCATGAAGAAATTCATAAGTCTTCGTTTAACAACGCTTTCTAGAACCTTGCTGATGGCAGATATAATATTAATGGGTCTGTAATTTGATGGGTGGGTTTTGTCTCCTTTTTTGTAGATCGGGACCACCCTAGAGACTTTACAGGCATCGGGAAATATACCAGTCATCAGTGAAAGATTTATTATTTTGACAAGATATGGTGTAAGGCCCTCAAGACACAATTGTAGCATGACATTAGTAGTGTTGTCCTCACTTATATTGTTTTTGTGTTTTAGGGAGTTTATAATTGATTGTATTTCATTAGCATCAGTAGGTAACATAAAGATTGTCTTAGTGCTAGTAGTATTTTTATAGCTTGCAATGTCCGAGGTAGAACCGTTTCCTTGATTTTCCCATATACTGTTAGCAATATTGACATAATATTTATTAATTTCATCACATATATTTGCCTTTTTTTCGACATTTGTGCCGTCGACTATAAGTTTGACAATTTCATTTTTCCCCTTCTTTGGCCTATTTAACATCTCATTAACAACACTCCACACTTCCCTCTGATTATTTGCATTTTGAATTTTTTGGTCAAAGTAGTTTCTTTGTAGGTTTCTCTTAAGTTTTGTAACTTGGTTGCTAATAATTTTATATTCTTCTAAAATTTCTGCAGATGGATTTTTAACTTTGGTTTTTGTATATATCTTATCTTTCCTGTGTATTAGTGCTAAAAGATCTTGTGTGATCCAGGGTTTTATTGGTGGGGCACTTGGCTCCTTATTCGTATATTTCATAGTACAGGCTTCTATTCCTTTATTAATAACATCACAGAATTTATTGTAGTAGTCATTGATGTTAGTTTCATTGCATACAAATTCTTGAGTTATTAAATATTTATTAAGTTTTTTGTAGTTTATTTTATCCTTTTCTATTGGCCTATCATCACATATTGAGTTCCTGTTTATCTTTTTGTTTCTCATTTCACAGATTAGTAAATGGTGATCACTCAAATCATTATCAATATTATAGACATTACATATTTTGTCACAGTCATTCACCAATACATGATCAATTAGAGTAGAGCTAGTTTGTGTTACACGAGTTGGATATTTTGTATTGCATAAGACTAGACCGTATGATTTGACTAGGTTAATATAACTACTAGTATATCTGTCCCCAAATAATAGATCGATATTCATTTCACCTAGTATTATAACAGGATTCGTTGAGTAAGAACTAATAATTACTTCGAGATCAGTTAGAAAGTGTGGAATGTTGCTTTTATGAGGGTTATAAGCAGTGATTATATTGTATTCTTGATGGCCTTTTCTCACAGTAATGTGCAGTATGCTGTGGGTGGAATTTATTTCCTTTACAAGGGTACTGCTACATTTGTTTGAAATATACAAAGATACTCCCCCTCCAGCTTGCTTTCTAACTATGTGATATGCAACATATTTCTTAATATTGAAAAACATTTTTGTTTGTTCTGTTAACCAATTTTCTGAGATTGCTAGGACATCTACACCTTTGATTCTGTCTAACATTATTTGGATATCATCGAACTTGTTTTTTATGCTATGTGCATTTATGTGTACGCATTTTAGTGTACTGGTATCAGTTATTATGTGTTTACTGTCCTTAATTTTATAATAATCGCTAAGTGTATTACAGTTACACTCGGTTAATTCTAGTGTATTATTATTTGCATTACCTAAAAAATTTAATTTCTGTAATTCTAGTTCCATATGGGATAATACTTAGTAGATATCTTACTATTCCATAGATTTTAGTTTGAGAGGGCGAGTGAATCCAGTATTTCAGCACTTGATATAAGCTTTGAGGGTCCATTTTGATTTTTCCGAATGTATATTTTGCAGTCTCTGACCCAAGTTGCAAAGATTTTTCCCTGTTGTCTCAATTCACGGCACTTTTTGGCGATGGTTTCATTTCTTGGGGTCAGGTGTTCATTGATATATATATTACCACCATCACTGTAACCAATTTCACTCGTCTTCAGGGTCTTCTTTTGTCTTTTGCTACTGAGAATCTCTTCCTTCTTCCACCTATTATTTAATTTCACAATTATCGGTTGAGGCCCAGGCTTTGTTGACGGGAGGCGGTGAGCTGCGTCTATGTTTGCCCTGGTGATTTCAACTCCTAACGTCTTGCCAATGTCCGAGATTTTGTGAAATACATCCTCCTCTCTTTCAGTGGGTATTCCATACACTATCAAGTTGTTCTTGCGCTGGTACTGTTTTAGTTCCTCCAATTCATTGATAGCTCTAGATGCTGCCATTTCTGCGTCCTTGACGGTTTTTCTCTCTTTCTTCAGAGTTTCAATTTCCCGGTGGAGTTCATCATACTTTTCTGATAAGAAAGTTGCTAGTTTTCTTACCTCGTGGTTTTCTTCTCTCATCGCCGAAAGGGATTCCTCAAGTTTCTGGGAGAAAGATGCCATAACCTCTTTGAGGTTAGGTTGCGGGAGGCAGTCTTCACGATTGATAATGTCCCCTCCTCCCGCCAGAAGATGAAATAAGGTATGAAAATGATATATTATCAAAGTGAAAGAAAAAAGAAAAAAGAGTGATACATGGTACAGAATTAATCTGAAATTTCACTACAGTATATGTCGTTTTATAAAAGGGCATAGCTGGTGGGTTACAGACAGCTAAGGAGAAAGCATCTATTAGGACAGCACTTCCATAATTATTATTCATCATTACACAAGGTATTTAGGCTAAGTTAAGTATTCTACTTGGTTCATCACTCCTGAAGTGTTACCTCTATTACGTATGTCGTTTTGCCTTGAACATTTTTGGTTGAAGGCAGGCTATTATTTTATTTTAGAATATGCACTGAAAATTTGATGTAATCAGCGTAACCGCAGCCTTCGTAAAGAGGTTTACGCAGGCCAGCGCGTATCCCATTTTTGAACAGCTGACTGCGGTTGACTGTAGCGTTGGGGGTCTGCACCACTAGCGCTGGCCAACAGCGGGGCGCACTTGAACTCGGTCAGTGATAACACTATGTATTGTATTCGTCATGATAATGCTATTATTATGATCATGTAGAAATGAGTGGAAGTGTAGAGGACGTACCCATTCGCGACAACGCTGCCTCAGTTCAATTCCCTCTCATATATTACGCTCTCGCAATTTAAATAACTCAGCTCTCCACGGAAAATTGTTTTGTGTTGATATCTTATAATTATAATTTTCAAGATATTACTCTGTCGATAAAGCTTGCCTTTCAACGCCTGTACTTAACTCGTCAATTTCTCAGTGAATTCATTGAATTTTCTACAAGTGGCTTTTAATGTGCCGGTTGATGAGAGGTCAGGAGACTATTCTACCAACCATCTCGCGTTGTGCGGCTAGCATTTTTTGGCAGTTGGTCCAGGTTCAATTTCCAGCTCTGCCAAGAAATTTTAATTTTGGTCTGAGGGATGGAACAAGGCACACTCAGCCTCATGAGGCAAAACTGAGAAAAGGAGGGTTCGATTCCTATCTTAGCCATCTTGGAAGTGGTTTCCACGCTTCTACTCCTGGCAAATGCCGGGATGGTTCCTAAATTAAGGCCATGGCCACCTCGTTCCCAATCCTCATCTGAATAATAAATGCACACACTAATCCAGCCATCACAATAACACAGGTTATCAGACAAATTCCACATGCCCAAGTACACAAATCTACATGACCATGATGTCACAAAGCCCCAAAATCAACCGACTGCTGCTTTCTACCATTCCAAGTAGTCTTGTGTAGTTCGCGAACGAACTAGTTCGGAAGAGCGGGTCCCTCAGACGAACTACCGAACTAGTTCCCAGATCGCTCGCTTGTTAGTTCGTTCGCTCTTTTCCCGCTGACCGACTTGTAAGAGCGCGAGAGCGCGGGTCCGCCGTAGCTCGTCACATCACCACTCATTGCACAATCACATGCGCTTTGTTTTGTTGTCAGCTCAGTTGATTGAGTGTATCTATTGATAGTGGCAAGATTGTCAAGTTTTGGCGCGGCGATTGTTCAATGTTGGTTTATTATAATAACAGTATAACACACTACTAGTAGGCTTGCGCATAATAGTTCGCGGCTGGGAGCGATCAGTTTAGTTCGCAGCTCCTTAGCAAACTAACACGCTAATAGTAGTAACTACCTTATATTTGTAATGTAATACAGTGGCGGTTCATAAATATAAGTTACTGATATTTAACTGATGTAGATGTGGGGATAATTCCACAGTTTTATTTAACTTAGTCATTTTGGATTATTTGAAAATATGTCCAATTATTTAGAAAATCGGCGAACTGGATTAACATTACCATTTGAATGAACTAGTTGATTTTTATTTTTCTCGATACATGGTGATAAAACTACTTTTACCTGTTTTTAAGAAATGAACATTATGACGATGCTTCACAAAGAAAAGCGAACTTCTATGGACAAAAACTCTGAACTAAAAAACCCTATTCCTCCCATTCATGACATAAAGATAATGTACCCAACGGTTTCAGAGCAGCCAAATAATGAATATCACGAAGCAAGTAAGAAATGAAAATTCCGGCGGGCGGGGGTACGTCTTATCATCACCTAGTGACAAGTAGGAAATGGAATCGGATGGTGACGCGCCGATACACGCGAAAAATGATGATCAGATGGTAATTGTTGTTTTAAGGGGCCTAACGTCTAGGTTATCGGCCCCACGCGAGAGAAAAAAATAAAGAGAATAATAAGTGTATGCTTCTACGAACACATCGTCCATACTGTTATTCTTTTAGGTACGGTACCGGTATTTCACTAATGATAAACAGTGGCGGATCCAAGCCTTGTGGGGCCCTGGGCGGTATGATAAGGTGGGGCCCACAACAATAGGAAATAATAAAAATCAAATCAAATGGAGACAGGGAAGGTGTGGTCCCAAGAGAGAAGAGAACAACACCGGAGACGAATGCGGAAACACTGGGCGGTAGTTAAAGCTCGGAAGAAGAGACAGTTGAACTGACGTGGTCCCTAGTTGGCCGAATCGAAGAAAGAAAAAGAAGAAAATAAAGAATAGTTACAATATTTTGAATACACTACAGTACATTTTTTAAATAATATGAAAGAAACCTTTAAGTCCCATTGAAGAAGATTATGTAAACTATGAAATATTAAAATATTACTTTGCGACTTTTTTCCCGGCTGAAGTCTTCTATCATTTCACTGAAATCTAAACTTGCTACACGGGCACGGGAGGTCATAGCTGCACTGATAAAATAATATGAATTATAAATTAGTTCGAAAGTTTGAAAAGTACAAAAAATTAATCAATTAAATTTAAAACAATCCATGGCACGGGGCCTCCCGGACCGCGGGGCCCTGGGCGGTCGCCCTCCTCGCCCTCCCCTAGATCCGCCCCTGATGATAAACAAATGACGACTTTTGGCTTTATAAACAATAGAAAGAGAAGTTTTCTCAGAAGGAAAGACATGGTCCCTAATTAAAAGGATGGCCAACAATAGAGTGAGATGGAAGAAGTTTGTAGCTACCCTATGTTCCTAAAAGGAATAAAAGGAAATAAGGAAGGAATAAGGAATTTCACTAATGTTTCAATACTCATATTTTTGTATTTTTTTATCTTCGAATATCAAAATGTAAAACACATTACTACACACGCAACATGTTGCTATCTAATACACGAACTGCACAGTAACTGTTACAGTAGCCTACAGTATTGCTTGAAACGAGAGCAATGTGAATGAGCAATCACTGGTGACGAGTCATCAGTGGTGACAGACTGCTATAGCAAACAAAGAGCGCGTGCAGTGTCAGCAGCACGGCGAGCGAACGATCTGTCTTACAGGGAATTCGAGATGGGACCTAACGAACTAAAAGAGCGAACTAGTTCGCTAAGGAGCTGAGAACTAAACTGATCGCTCCCAGCCGCGAACTATTATGCGCAAGCCTAATTCCAAGACGAAATCTTCGAGTTGCCATTAGTCTAATGCCCCTAAAATCCACGACTAGTTCGAATGGTTTTAGGCCTAAGCATTGGATCAACCATCTTCTTGCATCACAATAGGGATTTGCCAACAGGCTTTCAACAGCTTGTCTCAATTCTGCCTTCATATATGTAGGCCTATTGGCAACTCCAGCTATCTGATATGACATCTAGCGGTAAAAATTAGAAACTTACCAAGTAGGGTACATTTGTCACGTGGTGACTGGTTGTATATGGTTTCTTGTATTCGTAAGCAGATCGAGGTAATTTCTTCGTGTCTTTATACATAAGTAATAAGTTTTACTCGTTGATGGAGTGTAAAATGAGTAAAAGCAACGTATATTGCTCAGTTTACGGCTGTAAGTCGATGCATAAAAGAGGGCTGCGGATATAAGTTTTCATCACTTTCCAAAAGATGTAAATAGCAATAGCCAAAAGGTGACGATACCAAATAAATACGGGCAACAGGAGCGGGTTGGACCACTCACCACTACACTCACTGACGACAGGACGGGTTGTTCACTGTTTACGCCGAGCCAAGCCGTACCAAGACAGCTAGGCCTACACCAGCCGACTACAGCCAAGCTTCATCAGTCAGGTATCCTTCCCCCTCCCTAGTTCATTTCCAATTACCCTACCAATCGCCATCACCTCGCTCTGCAATATCCGAGCCATTCCACTACGAGTCATATAGGCCTAATTTGACTTCTGCGAGAACCTCCTACCAGTCCGATATTCTACACCAAACCCACCAGCTAACCATCTAAATCAAGCAATTCCTGTGTCCCCCGAGCTTTAATACAAGTTAAACTCATCCCTTCACCCTACCAAGCAGCAAATAATTTCTACAGTCTATGGTACAGTGAGCAAACTCAAATATAGCTTTTAAAGTAACAGCGCCATGACTCTAACTGCTCAAAAACAGATACCAGCAGACAACCGATGCTTGATAATATGCAATTGACACATAAAATCCAGTGGAACACACAAATTAGATCACGTGTATCGCACAGTTATACATATATAAAATCAAAAATAACACTGTCATTATTTTAGGGACCACATTTACTGATTATAACCGAAAAATAAGAAGTGTTCCATATCAAACGCGTGTTGTTGAGTATTTTTACCCTACTTATCCAGACCGACCGCAGCGCCCCAAGTGTTAGTTTGAGTTGCCAATACATGCAAGAAATGAGTACGGTACTTATCAAAAATAAAGAAATAATAAGCTAATATGTACCCTACTATTATATTTCTCTCCTACTCCTAAATCCTTCTCTGAACACTCATCTTAAAACAGAATGGTCTGCATTTTTGGACTAATTATAAAAATATAGCCTATAAGAAGAAATGAACATGCTCATCTTTAGCTCCCTGGCGAAAATAATTGAGTAAGTATTAATGTTTCTGTTCTTATGCATTTTATATGATGCTTTAAAAATCAATCTAGAAGAGATAATTTAAGTTAACTTCACTACCATAATACTGCTTAAGAGTTACTGTCGAGGACTGATGACCAAGATGTCCCTAACTTGAGCAAGGGCTGCTTCACAACTTCATGTAAAACGTATTTTCGTAAAAGAGCCTTTACTTAGTTTGGATCATTTGTGATACGTGTTACATGGATGTGTGTGCTGACTTTTTGGTGTTAAATGATGTAAGTTGGCAACACCAAATGTGGCGGCTATGTTGGTTTTCTAGTAACTTATTTAAGGTGTCCTGGACTATAATTGTCGAGTCAATTATTTCTGGCAGTAAGCCAAGTGAAGCTGAATGCTTAATTATTTCTGGCAGAAGCCAAGTGGAAGCCGTCGAGTGTCAATTATTTTCTGGCAGTAAGCCAAGTTTTGCATTGTTGTTGACGAGTTAAAACTAATTGTCAAGCAAAGTGAAGCCGTTGTGCGCTAAATGTTTTTCTGGCAGTGGTGCCAATTTGAAAGTTCAAGTAAAAATTTTCTGGCCGTGTTGCCATTTGGAAGTCATATTAATGTTTTCTAACTGTGTTGTCAAGTTCTGGTAAATGTCAGGGTGCGTGCCAAGTCGTTGAAGTTATAATTCTTCTTATTTCACTTGTGGAAAGTTTTTCGGTGTTAATCCGCATTTTAGAGGCCAACATTTGTGTAGTGGTACACCTGTTTCTACTAACGTAGCTGTAGACAGTAGTTGTGTTTGATCCTGTAGTATCTCTTTGGAAGTAGTACTGTCCTTGTCTTGCTGTGACATTTTATGCGAAATTTTCAGGGAACGTGAAAGTGAATTATTAGTGTACGGTGGTACACCTGCCAGTAGGATCGGTGCTAAATTTGAAATCGTGAAGTGTGAACCTGCTATTTTGAAATTGTGTATATCGATTTCAGATAACCTGTGTCAGTGAGGTTATGTTCATGTCAGCTATGGTGTGCCAAGAGTGTGACTGCAGTGTACATGCTGTGATGATGTGGCCCAAGGTTGCCAATTGTGTCAGTGAGATTTTGATGTCAGTTGCTGCGTGCATTTCAAATTTTAATATTTCAGCTTTTGCCATGTGCTGTATGAACGAGTTGTGTTGTGTGTAGTTGGTGGTTTCGAATTAGCTGTTGATAAAATTCTTTATTTAGGTTAGTACTACTGCCGTGTCAGTACCTGTGAGTGACTGACCAGATTTTGTTTACTTCTGCTGTATTCGAGTGCTGTTGAGTGACCTGAGAGCTGTGGGAGTGTCGAGAGAGTGTTGTGTGCAAATCAGTCAGCCTTGATGAAATAGTTGGTGGGAAAGCAGAAATAGGATCTGCACTGAAATTGTCAATTATGAATAGTGGATAGCTCGAAATTTATTTTATTTCAGGATTTTGGGATTTTTTTTCAATGAGCCCTGTGAACTTTGGTGTGGGTGAACCTGACCCGACGTGTTCAGAAGTTGCTGCAACGTTTTGCTGTTAGGCTGTTCCTGTTGTATGCAGTATCGGAACAAGTTCCTGTTTTTGAAATTCTTTGGTCGTACTTTTTTATTTTCAGTCAGTGACCAGTTGAGTTGAGTTAATTTTTTTTTTTATTTCAGGTGGATTTTTGAAATTTTTTGGTTATGGAGTAGCTGTTGAAAAACGTGCTGGGACCTCGTGTGTGAATGGTAGTTGTTGTTGCTTTTATTTTTAGGGGTTTTCTTGTATTTTTCCCTAGACATTGCCTTGCGCTTCCTCGAGTTGGTACCTGTCTCCGTTGGTACCCCGGCATCCTCTGGTGACATGGTGTTTTCTCCTTGGTTGACTGGCCTGTGATGTTCCTTACGTCAACGCTCGGCAGGAGGAAGATTTCCTGAAGTGTTTGTTGAGCTAGTTCGTCCCCTTCTGTCATGTGACTCGGTGGAGTCACCTTGTGGCAGGAGCAATTTATTGTAGTGTGTGTCTTAGACTTTTATTTCAGTTTTGTGTTGGAGAGTTGTGCCTGTCGACGTGGTCGATTTGTACGGTGGTGCCAGGTCCATAGGTAGATGCGATGGAGTAGTATTGTGTGTCAAGGTATCTCAGTTAGGTCGAGATATTTGATTCGTCTGTGGTTTTATGTTGTAAGTCTACAGGTAGTTGCGGTAGCAATTTTATTTCAGGATGGTGTTTCCCTGTTTTGAGTTTCAGGAAGGTGAATTCCCTGAGTGAATTGTAAATAGTTAGGTATGCCAAGAGGGTGTTTCCCAGTGCTTTGTTGTGAAGTTGGAATTCCAGGATGTTTGTTCCCCGTGTTTTATTGAGGTTTGCCAGGATGCTGTTTCCCTGAGCTTTGGTTTTATTGAGTAATTGCAGGAAGGTTATTTCCCTGTTGTGTGTGGTAGCCCAGGATGGTCAATGCCCTGAGGTTATGAAGTGTTTCAGGATAGTTGATTCCCTGAACTTTTGTGGACCCTGAGATGGTCAGTTGCAGGATGGTGAATTCCCTGTCGCCTGTTATGGTGTTTTAATCCTCTTTGAGTATGTGTGCCCTTTGATCTTGCTCCATTGTGTGAGTATTGGCAGGCTGGTACATAATTTGGGTAGTTTTAGTATTCTTGGCGTTGGAGCTTGTGGCAGAAGGTCCAAACCTTCCAAGAGACAACTTCCACACTGGTTCGGAATTTGTAAAGTTTGATTGTCGACGGATCGTAGTAAGCTTTCTGTGGTGAACCGTGAACTTAGTCATGACGACTGGAGTAGAAAAGGAAGTTCCTGTGTTGGAGCGGTGTAGTTTCGAGGAGTCTGTTAGACTCAAAGTTTCTTTTAATGGGGGGAAATTGGTTTTAATCTTCAGTCGGTCCTGATGGACGAGTGGTTAGTGTCGCCGGAGTATGCTCGGTGGCACTTGAAGTGGAACCGTGCGTTGAGAAGGAGTAGTGTGTGGCCTGAGTTTGCTCGGCTGTGCAATCTTGTACTTGTGTGAAGTTGGTAGCAATGGGATTTGAGACCTAGAGTTATTGCTACATTAAGTGATGGTACGGTTTCTGAGCAACGTTGAGTGAATGTTTTGAGTGGAGTTGTCTGCCTGCGTGTTGTTGCTATGACAACAGTGTACGAGTGCAGCATTTGAAGAGAGGTCCTGGTTAGATGGTTGTTGGAGTAGAAATTTTGAGTTTGACTTTCGATTTTGAAAATTTTTATTGCCTTACAGGTTCTGTTAGGTGCTGTTGGTTTTTCTGGCCCACTGTGGGCGGTCTCTTAAGAGTAAGAGCCATACTTGTTGTCAGTGCGTTTGAAGCGCTTTCTTACTATAAATGTAAATGACTGTACTATCTGACTACCCGGCAGGCACTTGTGTTTGTTGACCCTGTGTTGGTCGCACTAATTATGAGAGCTGAGTCACACTGTCCCTAGGGGAGGTTTATCTTGCGTATGTGGCGCATCCGCAAAATTAATTATTGCTTCTTAGTATGTGAATTCAGGATTTTGGTTGGAACAGTGGATTTGGTCCTTCAGACAAGTTAAATTGAGTTAATTGGGTTCCTCCCCTCCCCTTTGGTAAATTTTGAGAAATGTATGAGTAAATTAATCTAATGGTTCTTGGTGTTGTCCTATATTTCCTGTGGTCTAAATTGTGTTAAAAGTTAAAGCTTAATTGTCTTACTCAAGCAGTGCGTGTGCCGTGATCTGAGAGAGTGCCTCGTCACTATGAGCACAAGGTGTGCTAAGTCCTCCTCAAATAAAGTGAATATCCCCCGAGTGTTATTCGTGTGGTCACATGTGTGTTGACCCCTCCCCTACATCGTCTAGTGAAGTGTCTTGCTATATGGCAGGAAAAGTTTAGGCTCGACCTGGCCTGTCGAGCCAGCTGCTGTGTGTGGACAGTCCGCTGCTGGTATCTGGAATTGTTTCAGCTATGAACCAGTAAGGGTGTAACCCAATGGGGCAGTGACCTGAGGCCTGGGTTACTGTCGGCCCCAACAATTTTCATCTTCTGGTGGTGGAACTTGATGGCTGCTGGCGGTTCTGATGGTGACACTTACCGGGTCGTCCTTACCTGGCTGGACACTCTGAGGTCCAGTGCTGGACTGTTCAACTGTGGTGATTCTTGATGTACATCACGACATCGTGAAAGTGGGAGATCCAAGAGGAATGACGACCCCCACCCCCTTTCCTCCCCATTTCTTCGATGGCAGAGGGGAAGACTGTGCCAGTTGAATGACTGCCACAATAATTTGTCCCTACACCTCCCCTTCCCTGGGCTGCTTGTCCCAGAATGCGGGCTCTTGGACTGGTAAACATTTCAAAATATTTCAAACTCCCGCTGTTTCCCCTCCCCCTGCCATGTCGCGTCTACTTCTGGTCCCGCGAGCGATGAGAAGCTCTTAGATGATGCGAGACCTTTCTGGAAATTTCGAGAACGAACTGTTATACTTCTCCTCGCGGCAAACTGCCGCAGCCTGATTGGCCGATGGGCGCATGCATACGCCAAGAACCGAGATGAACTTGTGCGTCTAACTGATGCCAACACTCTGCTTGTGGACTCGCAATGATGTAGTTGAGAATTCTGTTTGCTGGCCGCTCGGATAGGCCAGCATTGTGGCTGACTTAGGCCATGAGGCCAAAGTTGAGGTACTGTTGTTGTTGTTGTTGTTGAGTCTTCAGTCTTTTGACTGGTTTGATGCAGCTCTCCATGCCTCCCTGTCCTGAGCTAATCGTTTCATCTCTACATAGCTACCACACCCTACATCCGAGGCAATCTGTTTAACATATTCAAACCTTGGTCTACCCCTCCAGTTCTTGTCCTCGACCCTTCCTTCCATAACTAAGCTTGCCATTCCTGGGTGTCTTAGTATGTGTCCTACCAACCTATCTCTTCTCTTCATTAGCAGTCGCCAGAAACATCTCTCCTCTCCCACTCGCCTGAATACCTCTTCGTTTGTAACCCTATCTACCCATCTGATCTTCATCATTCTCCTGTAACACCACATTTCAAATGCCTCAATTCTCCTCTTTTCTGCTGCACCAATAGTCCAAGTTTCACTTCCAAGATGACGATGTCATCAGCAAATCTCAGAGTTGAAATTATTTCTCCTTGAATCTTCACTCCCACTTCAAATTTTTCTCCAATTTCCTTCAATGCTTGTTCAATGTAAAGATTGAAAAGTATGGGTGATAAGTTGCAGCCTTGCCTTACACCTTTCTGAATACCAGCTTCTCTCTCATATCCTTCAGCTCGAATGACTGCTGTCTGGTTTCTGTATAGATTGTATATCACCCTCCTATCCCTGTACTTTATTCCAATAGATTTCAAAATGTCAAACAATTTAGTCCAATCAACGTTATCAAAAGCCTTTTCTAAGTCTACAAATGCCATGAACGTTCTCTTATCTTTCCTTATTCTACCTTCCAAAATCAGCCTAAGACTTAGTACAGCTTCCCTTGTTCCTACATTTCTCCTGAAACCAAACTGGTCTTCACCCAACTCCGTTTCAATCTGGCTTTCAATCATCATCATCTTGTACAGTTTCCAGCCCCAGGCTGGGTCTGTTTGGAACATAAGCCTCGCCACTTAGTTCTTTCTTCCCACCACCTCTCCGCTGTCACTCTGGTCCAGTCCTCGCCTCTCTTCTTGACACATTCCTCCACTCCTTTCAGCCATCTATCTCTTGGTCTTCCCCTTGGTCGTTTCTTCTGTATCTGCATCTCATGTATCCTCTTGGGAATCTTCTTCTCATCCATTCTCTTTAAGTGTCCATACCACCTCAGTCTTGATATCTCAATCCTACCTCGCAAGGGCTCCTCTTTCACCATTTCCCTGACCTTTTCATTCCTCACCCTGTCTCTTCTTGTTACTCCGATCCTACTTCGCAGGAACTTCATTTCACCTGCCTGTATTCTGCTTATGTCTCTTTTCTTCATTGTCCACGTTTCTGAAGCATAGGTCAGTATCGGGATATAGTAGCTTCTGTATAACACTTCCTTGCTTTTTTGTGGGACATCCTTATTCCACACTAAGCTCCTAATGCTTCTCAGAAATGCTTCTGCCTGTCTGCCACGTTCCGTAATCTCTCTGTCATTTCTCCCATTTTCCTCCACTATACTTCCCAAGTACTTGAGACTTTCCACCTTCTTCAGCTGTCCACCTCCAAGTGTTATCCCACTCATTGGTCTGTCCTTTTTCCTGGTCGTTAACAGGATCTCACATTTACTGATGTTGAACTTCCATCCGTACTCTCCCACTGTTTCTTCCCAAGCCTTCAGTTGCTCCTGAATTTCCTCCTCCTTGTTTCCCCAGACCATGAGATCATCTGCAAACACCATTGCTTTCATCTTATCTTCTCCTATCTTTCCTGCTATCCGTGTCATTACCTCGTCCATAACCACAATAAAGAGAAGGGGTGACAGTGCACTACCCTGTTTCAGGCCACTCATTTGTCTGAACCAGTCTGTTCTTTCCCCTCCAACTTTCACACAACTCACACTTCCACAATACATCTCCTTCACTCTGCCTACAGTCTCTTTTTCCACTCCCATGTTTTCCATTGCTTTCCAAACCTTCTCCCTACACACACTATCATAGGCCTTTTCGATGTCCAGGAAGGCCATCAGCAGATCCTCTCCAAATTCGTAGTGGTGTTCCTGGAGCTGTCTCACTGAAAATATGAGGTCCACTGTTGCTCTCCCAGGTCTGAATCCATACTGCTCCTCTCTCAATTTTCTCTCCACTTTGGCTCGTATTCTACTTTCTAATATCTTTTCATATATCTTGGCACAGTGAGGTATGAGTGTGACTCCCCTGTAATTTTTGCACTCCTTTCTGCTTCCTTTCTTAAATATTGGGACAATTAATCCTTTCTTCCAATCTTCTGGGGTCTTTTTCTCCTTCCATATCACCCTCATCACACGGCACAGCCACTGTTTCCCAACCTCCCCTGCTGCCTTCACCATTTCAACACTCACTTCATCCACACCTGGTGCCCTTCCTCCCTTCATCTTGTCTATAGCCATTTCAAGTTCTCTCCAAGTCAGGTCCTTTTCCATTCCTGTGTTGTCTTCTCCATCTTCCAATACATTGTCTTCCTCCCTATGACCATTTGGATTCAGCAAATCCTCAAAGTACTCCTTCCACACTGTCTTGAGTGCCTCTTTGTTGTGTACCTCATTTCCGCTTTTGTCCATCATTACCACATCCTCCCGCAGACCTCTTCTCTTACTTTTGACCATCCCATAAAGTACTTTCTTATTTCCTCTGCTGTCTTCCTCCATCATCTCTGTCCACTTTACCATCCACTTCTTCCTCTCCTCTGCGACAATCTTGTTTGCTTCTTTCTTCTTTATCTTATAATCTACCCTTGTCAGATCAGTTCTTTCCTGGAACCACACTCTGAAAGCCTTGTTCTTCCTTCCCACAGCTTCTTTTACTCTCTCATTCCACCATGGTGTCTCTTTACACCTCTTTCTGTTGCTTGTTCTTCCACATACTGCCACTGCAGCTTCCACCATTGTGTTTTTGAATTGCTTCCATTCCTCTTCCCCTGTTTTAGGATTGTCTGTTGGCATCCTTCCCCTTATTATCTTCTGGAATTCTTCCTTGACGTCCTTTTCCTTGAGTTTCCATACTTTGATTCTCCTTTCCTGGTACTCTGTCCTCTTGCTATCCTTAACAACTCCCAAGTTCATTACAAGTATTCTGTGGTCGCTATCTAAGGCCTCTGATGGTATTACCTTTATATCTCTGACACTTCTCTTCATTTCCCAGTCGTACAGCATGTAATCTACCACAGATTTCTTTGTTAAATCACTGCTGTACCACGTGACCTTGTGGGTTTCTTTCTTCCGGAACCAGGAGTTGCCTACCACTAAACCGTTTCTCTTGCAAAAATCCAGCAACTTTCTCCCTTCTTCATTCCTGCTACCCCATCCTTCTGCTCCCAATACATTTTCATATCCTTGCCTTTCACTTCCTACATGTGCATTCAAATCTCCCATGACAATGATGCTCTGCCCATTCAACTGCTGTTGTAGCTCCTCCTCAAAGTCTTCCTTCTCTTGAGCTGTACATCCAACTTGAGGGGCATACACCTGGGCTATCTCCAGGCTTCTTCCCTTTACATTTACTCTGATCTTCATGATCCTGTCACTTATTCCCTTTACCTCTTCCTTCATTCCATCTCTCACAACTACTCCTACTCCGCTGCTCCTTCCTTCACTGTTTCCACTCCAGTACAACCGGTACCCTTTCCTCAGTTCTCTGCGACCTTCTCCTTTCCATCTTGTTTCTGCCAAGCCCAGTACATCCAGTTTTCTTCTCTCCATCACATCTACAATCTCCTCCACTTTTCCTGTCAGTGTCTGTATGTTTAATGTCCCAACTCGTAGTCCATTAGCATATCCGGGTCGTCGTCGTTTGCATCCGTCCTTTCCGAGGCCTGTTCCTGGTTTGAAAGCAAATATGATATCCACTACTGGCTTGCTAGGCCTATCGTAGCTTCACCAGAGCCCCGTCAGCCGTCACTTTTCAGGGTTCCCATAGAGCCTTCACAGCTACCGTAGCGGTCCCGGGGCACACAAAGTCCCCACTGTACTTCACCCCTACAGGCAATCCCCTACTTCATGCCGTTGCCCGTCTCCCACCACGTGGAGGAGGGGTTGGACTTGTGGGAGACAATCTGGCTTTCAATCCTCTTGTAAATTATTCTTGACAGGATCTTTGAAGCATGAGTAATCAAGCTGATTGTACGGTAATCTTCACATCTGTCAGCTCCCACTTTCTTTGGTATAGGGATGATAACATTCTTCTTGAAATCAGGGGGTACCTCACCTGTCTCATAAATCCTACACACCAAGTGAAATAACCTGATCAGACCTTCATCTCCTATGCAGCGTAGCAACTCAATCGGTATATCATCTATGCCTGGTGCTTTGTTCCTGCCTAAGTCCTCTAATGCTCTGTCAAATTCTGATCTCAATATTAAATCTCCTTATGCATCCTCAACAATTTCCTCCTCCCTTTCCATTACATGATTCTCAATCTCCTTTCCCTTATACAAGCACTCTATGTAAGCTTTCCATCTCTCAACCTTTTCTTCCCTATCTGTTAGAGGCTTTCCATTTGTGTCCCTAATATTACAGCACTTAGTCTTCTTTTCCCCAAAAGTATTCTTAATCCTTCGATAAGCTGTGTCTACTTTTCCTAATTTCAAACACTTTTCTATACCTGCACATTTCACTTTCAACCATTCTTCTTTCGCTTCCTTGCACTTCTTGTTGACCTCATTTCTCAGACGTCTGTATTCTGCTTTCCCTTTTTCATCTCTTAGATTCTTGTGTTTCCGCCTTTCATCCATCAATTCTAGTATATCCTGAGTGATCCACGGTTTTCTACCTATTCTTTCTTTCCTACCAATGTTTTCTTCTGCGGATTTTGTTATTTCATTCTTCAAAAGTGCCCATTCGTCTGCAATTGAAGTTTGTTTAGGGGTTTTGATTAGTCCTTCCTTTATACTCTTCTTGAATCTTTCGTTTACATCCTTTACTTTCAGTCTGTCTATTGCCCACCTTTTTGGCTTTTGACTTTTCTTCAGTTTCTTCAACTTTAATCTGCATTTCATTACAACCAGATTGTGGTCAGAGTTTATGTCAGCACCAGGATATGTTTTACAATTCAAAATCTGGTTTCGAAACCTCTGCTTGACCATAATGAAGTCGATTTGGTAATGCCCTGTATCTCCTGGTCTCATCCATGTGTATACTCTTCTATTGTGGTTTTTGAATAAGGTGTTAGCTATGACTTTACTTTATCTAATTATTATTCCTGAAGCTTGAGTTATATTTGTTTCTTTTCTCCCAATGGAGTTTGCTTTTCTTAAATATTGCTGTTTCTGTGGTAAGAAACATTGTGTCTGACAAAATTTTGAACAAAGACTTGTGTTGGCCACACATGATTTGAAAATCATCATTTTATATTTGCTACGTCATATTATTCTCCCAAATATCTTCTCATCGAGTTCTGAGTTTAAAACTATATTTTACGCCTAGTATAGGCCCCGCAAATTCAAACATGTGCTGAACGTAATATTGTAACGGCCATATTTCAGACTCCAACCAAAATCAGGGAATAAGTTAATAACCTTTTTAATAAGGACATGAAACACCTTACTTCTGTGAAACACAAATCTGTATTATTTTGGATGGGGATTCTAACGTAATTATTATTGGCATAACCCTACATTGTCGATAGCTGGTCAGGCCATTGTTAAGTGCCTCGTGGCACATTGTGTTTTAGGCCTATAGCTTTTGCCTTCTCATCGCCTTGCCTGCAATGTTTCATTTTTATTTTAAGAGCCTTTGGAGCTCGGTAAGCCCTCCTGGGCATTTCAATTTAAATTCGCCCTTTGATTTGCAAGCTCGTGCCCGAGCTATAACGTAGCATCACTGGCGTCTCTAGCCACGTTTCTCGCCCCCTTGTGGCCTCGGTGGCTGTTCCTGCTTTTCTTGCTCCCGCTCTCCAGAGCCTGAATATTTGTTTTGGTATTGTAACACATTTTCTCTTGGGCTTGCATCGCCCACATTAACCAGCACTAAGGGGTTCCTCCAGCATTTTCCTCAGGCCCTGAGTGTATTTATTTGTGCCCCAGTCTTGATGTACACCCCTTTGATTTTAAATATATCTCTCTGTTACTTTTTGTTAAACATGACTCTTTATTGGGAGGGATCGCCAGCAGCAAAACCCCACCCTTTGGATATGTTCCAGAGCACCACTTCACGGTCATTCTGACCGCCGCGGCATCCCGCATTAATCAGGGGAGCCGGTGCACTTGTAATTGATTGGTTTAATGTGTTTCAAGGCGAACAGCATATTTTCATAAGCTGTAGATTTTTAAAGCAGAAATCTGCCGTTGGGAGTGAGAAAAAATAATTCTGCAACAATTTCTGCGAGTGCAAGAATCCTACTAACGCATTATAGAATTAAGAAAATTGTCAATAAATCCAAAACTGTGGGTTCAGTGCTAAACAAATTTAGAGTTAAACAATGACTATCTTAATGGACAAAAAAAAACTCAGGATATTTGTGAAAAACTTTAGTGATCCCACTGAAAAACAGGCACAGCAAAGTGATGTTTGATATTTTTCTGCACGGAGGGTGTTTAAAAAACTGAAATTTAAGCCTTACACAATCACAGAAGCCCAATAAATCCAGCCGCACTCTAGAAGCCTATGTCAGAACATGACATGGGTAAATTTGGCTTCATAGAAATAACTTGAGAGAATAGCCGTCAGATCTATCGAGTTCAATTAACATAGAAATCTATTGATTTGGGGCAGGAGCGTCCATGCTAATAGTTTGAACTGCTTAAAGGCGATTGGTGTACAAGTGATCATGGAAATTACAAAAATGTATTTCTTCTGGCTTACGTAATAAGTGTTCAATAAAACAATTTTTTACCAAAGTTACAATCATACCTTTCTATGCTGTTCCTCTCAAAAAACTCAGAATGGAGGTTTCAACTGAATCTCCACGAGTTTTATTGTATGATGGTGGAACAAACAGACCAACAAAAAACTGTTTTATACAGCCAACAGCCAACAATAAACTAAAATCATTATTGCTTTTCTTAGGCTCTGTTATGCTTCCTGCTGATGTAATTCCTTGTAATTCTTGCACCAAAAACAGTTCTGAAGGTATCATGCAAACTTACCAAGTGAAATGCTTTACTATCAGGTTTAATCTTGTGTCTATCCATGTATTTCACCAATGAACAATTAGAATAACTGAAACAGAAATAATTTAGCTTCATTCAAATATAATAGAAGAAAACCAAACATTAATCAAGATCTCAGAGTCTAAGGATCATTTGTCCACATTTCAGCAAAAGTCATTCAGCAGGAGCAATAGCTTATTGTTAATAATAATGTCATGGAGTTAACACCCCTTTTAACTACTGTGGCTTTAGAGACACCAGGGTGCCAGAATTTTGCCCAGAAGGAGATCCATAATGTGCCAGTAAACCTACCGACATGGGTCTCTTGCATTTTAAGCACTGGGGCTGGTGACCAAAGAAGTCCAAAGCCCCTAAAAACAACAATATTTTAAGCTCCCTTCTCAGGGCTAGATAACCAATATACTGGTTTCTTATAAACCAACTTGGCACTACATTGTGAAGTTTGCCTGAAGAGTACAAATGGTGATGTGGAGCCGATGATACCATCAGAAGTTCCAACAAGACCTTGGTCCACAATAGGGGTAGATTTGGCAGAATATCAAGGAAACACGTATCTTGTTGTGCAAGATTATTACTCACAAGTTCCTGAAATTAAGAAATTGGAAAGAATGACAAGCAATGGTGTAATCAGATGAAGCATTGTGCCTCAATAGAAAGAAATGGAGGACATTCATTAAATTGTACCCAGTTCACTGGAACAATAAACTAATGATTGTTGAAAGTAATGCATTTTCTTTTCTTTCAAGACTAACACTAAATTTACTCAGAGTCACTCTCTTTCATACTCAAAATACTCACTTTGCTCTTTTGAAGTCCTTAAGCAATGTTGGATGTTCTGGCATTTTTTTGATATCTTCCCAGTCCTTCTCTAAAGGAAACCCCATTACATTGAATATCCTATCTAGTTGGTCATGATGATATGGATTACTAGTCTTAATGTCTTCTTGCCTACAGTGGAAGATAGGCTCCGACGTCAATAACTCGGCAAATATACAACCAATTGCCCAGATATCTGCAGATAACAAACATAACACCATAACTATCAATTTATACTTTCCAGTCGGTCAACATGATTTTGTCCAATTCAATTAGGTGGGGTACTATATATAACACACTTTTCTGAAAACAAAACTACATGTATTAATATTATTCACTGATAATGGGGGGAAATTTGGAATTCCGCATTTCGAACTTCACACAGCCATCATCAGATCCTGATTACTATGGTTGAAGTTTAAATTTATACAAGTTTAGAAATATGTTTAGCTATACTTTGTATAGCTTCGCACAGGTGTTCACACTTAACTAGCTTACATCTTTTATTATATGTTGTATAGTTTAACTAATTATATTCATACGTAGGTTTACCAGATGCCTTTTTGCGGAATGTACGACATAATGTTCTAACATATTTCTAAGAGGAATGGATTAGTTGCAAAATATGTGGCTTCCTTGAAACCACTGGCGGCTGGCGAATCATTGTACTGAGTGTTGCAATATGGTCACTAAGGGTGAGGGGAGAGGGGGTTAAAGGTTGCTTGATATCAGACAAGACGGTATAACTGATGTAACTCATTCGTCATGAATGCCGCAGTCCAGACATTACATTCACCTTGGGATTAAATGGATTATAATTGAATAATTTCACGAAAACAAAACAGCGTAAGCTATACACATGGCCAAGAAAGAACCACACATATCTCACTCACGCTCAAATTATATTGCAAAACAACTGTATTGGCAGTACATGGAACATCTTGGATGTCTTCGGCCACCCGACTCCTCTCTTGTTGCAATCAGCGAGCAACGACCAGTCGAGTCAACTGTTCGGATAAGACTTACCCGATCTAGCATCTCTGCCATACCCTCCACTATTGAGATCTGGTCGGTGCTCGGGCCTGGGAGCAACCATACGACGCGCGTGTCGTTTTCACAAACAGTTCACAGTATTACAAGATTTTCTGAACTATTCAAGAACAAAACTATGAATTCCTATGCATATAAAAGGAAACTCATAGCTTATAATTGCTAAACGATTATTATTATGGCATTATTTATTTTAATTGAAAAAATCTGGTCATTGTGCAACACTGCAACCTTACTACCGGCCGCCACTGCGTGAAACTTAATCATAAAACTCAAATAGCCGAAGTGTTTGAAATTGTATTTAACTAAAACTACACCCTTCACAGAGTCTATGGCATGTTAAAGAACCTTTCCCTAATTACACCTGTGTGAAGCTAAATTATAGTTACACATTTGACAGACGCTCTTAGGTGCCTACGTTCATCGTCAGGAGTCAACTGCGGTGGCGTCTGGTAACCAAGTTCTGAACTAGTAGTCGTTGACGGTGGTGTTTGGCGGCAAAAGTAGGAACTACTTGAAAAGAAAATTCAATGTCTGCAGTCCTTACTTGAATTGAAAACAGAAACACACACTAATACAGCCACCACAATAACACTGGTTATCAGTCAGATTCTACACACACCCGAAGTACACGGGGCTACATGACCGTGTTGTCACAGCCCCTAAACTAAGGAACCACCAGAGTCTATGAAGAGCCCGTTTCTCTCGTCTGTCTACTGAGATGAAATCAATGAAAAAACCCGCTCTACATTTGCGTTATGTGTAGGAATATTCTGCTATTCTCAACAGCTCAAATGGTAGGTTTCTTACTAGTACTAAAATATCTCACCCACTTATCATTACACAACATCATTTGTTTTGCTGAAGAAATTGGTTTAAATTACACAAATGATCACAAATTTAACATCGTCAATCACAAAATCCTTTTCATTTAAAAATCAATACACTTTGGAACATAATTTATTATAGTACATACTTCTCCTCTTAAATTCATCCATTCAAAACACTTGAATTATGAAAAAAATCACACTGCATTTCTCTAAATAGTTTAGCATACATCATACATTCACTTTTACAAAATTAGATGCTTCTTTGTCCTACCCTCTTCCTTGCACCAAGCAGTACTTCTTTTGCTTTCAGGGAAGTAAAAGACATGTTTGATCTATTCTTCAAAACTGAACATACATTACTCAAAATACCAGTAATTTCATCAATAGATTGTTTCATTTCTCAAGTTCTTTAATACAATTATGAAATATGGACATCAAGGAATGTAAGTGATACAAATATGCCTTGCTTAACCTGTTTTCAAGTGGCTTCGGTCCCATGTCATGGATTTATGGCATGTAAAAGAACCTTCCACTAACTACACTTGTATATTTACTTCGTCTTTTCCCAATTAATTGGGCTCACCGGAGCCAACCAAGCACAGTTTAGTTTTGACTGGGGATTTAAGGCCTGATGCCCTTCCTGACGCCACGTGATTTTTCAGGTGAAAATTCCAACCCGCTGTCACCGCGATTCGAACCCCGGCCGTCCGGGTGTAAGAAGAGCAGCGAAGCCACTGCAACATCACGCTACTCCCACTAACTATACTTGAGGAAGCTAAAATTTGTAGGTAAGAACTTCTAGTTTTGCTATGACATAAAAGTTGCTTATAGGAAGTATCAACAAAATCACAGAATTCTCCGAGCCCTTCTGATCTTACAGTGTATTATAGAGAATTAGTTAAATATTTTAAACACAATACATTCCAAATCAATACTTAAACTATCGACCCCATTTTGAAAGGTATTGTGAAGAGCATGAGCCGGAGAACCTATATTTTCACACACAGGTTTTCAACATGCTAAAAATATTCTTACTCTCAGCTTGTCTGATACGACCAAAATTGGTGTTTGTGTTCTGCAGCAAATGCTACACATTCTTGTGTAATACTAAGGTTTTTACAATGTATCTCTAATATAAGATGAAATAGTTTTACCAGTTTCATTAGGTGTAGTTTTAACCTCAATCACTTAAGTTTCTTTGACATGGAAGTACTGAATTAAAATGGGAAATAAGTTTTGTGAACCATAGTTACTGCCATCTGTACAAACTCTAAAACAAGAAATATATTCTCGACACAGGTTGATTCCTCAGTTTAGGGGCTGCGACAACGCGGTCATTTGGCCACGTGTACTTTGGGTGTGTGTAGAATTTGTCTGATAACTGGTGTTAATTGTGATGGCTGTATTACTGACTGTTATCTGTGATTCAGGTAGAAAGACTCCAGACGATCTGTTTTTCAAGCAGTTCCTGCGGTTGCTACCATCCACGACACCAAGCTGCAGACTTGGCTACTAGATGCCATCGCTGCCAGCACCTGACGGCGAACGTTGGAATTAATATAGCGTTATCAAACTAACCTACAAATTTTAGCTTCCACAAGTGTAGTTAGCGGAAGGTTCTTTTACATGACATGGGACAGCCTGCTTTACTTCCCCTCCGAAGGAAGGAATACTAAGGGATTTGTAACGCTCTTAAAAAATCCGACGACCTAGGCCGGGTTTGAACCCGCAATCTAGGGCATAGAACCTCAGCATGCTACCAACTATGCCACCGAAGCCAATAGGAAAGACTGTCCAAAATCCATGTAGCCTGTCATCTAGTGCTGATCTTCTAGACACTAAATAGTTACACAAACAGAATGTGGTGCAAGAATTTTATTAACAATGGTTTGAGTCTTTGACCTTGCACATGATATCATGATGAGTTTTGGTCAAATTTTGCACATACCATTAATGCTAAAACAAACCAAATTCTAACCATGAGTTTTGCAAGACTGCAAATTGACTGTTTCAAATTGTCATTATTAACTCAATCATTTAGCCGAAATTTGTATTTCAAGATTACTCGCTTCATTTTTATGGCACTCATCCAAGTAAATTGTTTGCATTGGTGTTAATATTTGGCTGGATCAAAAAGTAACCCAATATTGTAGCTGAGACAATGAAAGTCACACTTATTTGATCAGGTCTCACTCTCGTGGTGGAAGCACGAACTACTGTTGTATTACAACAGAAGTTCCCCTCTCTAAGCTCCACAAATTTACAGTTTTTACAAATATATTTTTAAAAACCCTTATATTTGTGAATAATGTAGTGTTGCAGATAGTAGACCAATGAGAAGGATTGGTTTGTTGAGTCACCAACGATTAGAGTTGCAGGGAAGAAACCTACACTCGGATATGAGTATTGGCTGAAGATGACGACACAGTTTATACAAGCACAATTCGTGTACAAAAGTTTTACAAAAATGACAAAAACAGTTAATACAGGACTTGTGCAGCAAGACTCACTAGTTAATTATTAATTTGAGAATGTTCAATGAAGTGTGCAGAAAATCTAATAGAGATAATCACCATTTTCTGTGCAAAAAGAGAGAGGTGGCCTATGCTCAACTGGCCTAGGACTGCAACAAAACAAGAGCCCCAACTGGATACAATAAAAAAATATTTTCTAACACATTCAAATGAGTACAATGTAGGAAGTCTGTAAGTGAAACAAACCTATAGCCTTAGTATAGTGCCTGGCTCCAAGGAGCAGCTCTGGGGCTCGGTACCAGAAAGTCACCACCACTGGATCCAGATCTGCAAGAGGCTTCAGAGGGGCGTTGAACAGTCGAGCAAAACCCATGTCGGCTATCTTTACTCGACCCCGCTCAGGACCTTCACCCATAACCAGGATATTGGCAGGTTTCTGCAAATTATAGTTAGATTCCATAGAATAATATTAATAATAATAAAGATGATGATAAACAGGGACAGGTATTTATTGAGATTAATTTTATCATTTGTGTTTTTTAATATAGGTGTTGCCGAAGATTGCAGGAGATTGTTTTGTACACTTGGCGGAGAATAATGGAAATTATGGAAAATAAAATTATTTTTAAATCTTGATATTAAGTCAGTATGAATATTATTTTCCACATTTTTAACACTCATTTATTGGATTTGTACATGTGCAGTATGGGCAAGGGGGAAAAGTAATAATAATGTTATTGGTTTTACGTCCCTTTTAACTACACTGGTTTTAGAGACGCCGGGGTGCCGGAATTTTGCCCCGAAGGGGATCTTTAACGTGCCAGTAAATGTACTGACACGGCTCCCTCGCATTTGCGCACCCTCAAATGCCAGCTGACTGCGCCAGGTTTCGAACCTGCAACCTTGGGCTCAGCAAGCGAGAACGTTACCCCTGAGCCACGCAGCCAGCCAGGGGGAAAAGAACTACTTACCTGGCTATTCTATTTTCTCTAGCATATCTCCTAACTGTGCAAGTTAACCCATTGTATTGTAATTTTTATAAAACCTGCCACCTCAGGGTTGTGGGGAAATATACTTGTTAAAATGATATCACACAAGACCGTTACACCGTCTTCACTAATTCACACACTATTTATAAGGTGAGTTCAAAAAGTAACGAGGCGGAGGCTGGAATGCGCAAACCGGTGACGACATCGGCTAATCATGGCGTGTGTAACGAGGTGTGGTTCTGACCAAAGCACGGAAGGTCACAGCCCGTCGCTAGAGGGCACGCGTGCACGTCATGTGACGATACAAAGAGAGAAGCAGCATGTATCAATCGTCCAACGCTGCCAGTCGCATTGCAAACAGTGACATGTAGGCGTCAACCGAAGAGCAAAGAGGTGTTGTTCGGTTTCTGAGAGCGGAAGAAGTAGGGGGAACGGACATTCATCGCCGAATGTCACAAGTGTACGGCGAACACTGCATGTCCCTTGCAAGGGTCAAGGCGTGGTACAAGCGCTTCAGGGAAGGACGGGTGTCGTTAGCCGATGATGCCCGGTCTGGGCACCCCCCTGCATTACCGATGACAACGTCCAGCTGGTTGATGCACTCATTACCCAGGACCGCCATAGTCGCAGTGGTCGGATTGAGCGTCGGAAGTGTGCACACAATAATGAAGGAACGACTGCACTTGCCCAATGGGTGCCCCACAGTCTTCAACCACACCAGGAAGCATGTCGAATGGCCCACTGTCTTGGTCATCTGCAGCGCTATGTGAGGGATGGGAATGGGTTCCTGGCACGAGTGGTGGCTGAAGATGAGTCATGGTGTCATCACTTCGAACCAGAATCCAAATGACAAAGTCTCCAGTGGAAACATCCAGGGTCACCACGCCCAAAAAAGGCAAGGCCATCCACACAAGTGCAGGAAAGGCAATGCTGACGTTCTTCTTTGACCAAGATAGCCCCCTTCTGATACACTTCATGCCGCACGGGACAACAGTGAATGCCCAGCGTTACTCGCAAACCTTGACCACCCTTCGCCAAGCGATCAAAACAAAACGGCCAGGCAATCTCACCCGTGAGGTCATTCTGCTCCACGACAATGCACGACCTCATACGGCCAACGCAGTCACGGCACTCCTGCAGAAATTCAAATGGGAGGTTCTCGGCTATCCTCCATACAGTCCAGACCTCTCTCCCTGTGATTACGCCATGTTTGGTCCCCTGAAAAGGGCTCTACGGGGCCAATGATTCACCTCGGTCGACGTCCAGCTGTACGTGCGGAACTGGTTCACATCGCAGCCCAGGGAATTTTATGAGACAGCCATTCACCGCCTCGTGTCACAGTGGGAGAAGTGCCTCAACAGCCAGGACCAATACTTCTAACATACAGTGTAACCTAACATTTGTGGGTTACAGAGACTTCTTGTTTCTTTTCTTTCTTTTTTTATTTTTTTATCTGGTTGCCAGCCATGACCACGATTGGTAGACTGCCACAGAGAATCTTATGAGATGTGCCTTGAGATTCTTTGCTGGTGGGTAGCCAAGTGGGTGGACCAGGTGGCCTTGGCTGATATTGGAAAGGTTCCTTGACATAGGCAGGTTGCCATGGAATCTGCTGTTGATAGGTAGTGGCTGGGAAGATGGATGCTGCCAGACTGGAGGGAAGCGAGTTGTTTTTAATGATGTGAATGAATTATTGTTAGTGTTGAGGCGATGAGATATGGAGTTGGTCTGATAAAGTTTGTTGGAATGAAGGGAAGAGATCAATGTTGTGTTGTGAACATGCATTTAGCTAGAGGAAAATAAAGTCAGGAATGATATATGAATTGCAGGAGTGTCAAGTGTTTTGATTTAATTTGTCCATGCAGACAGACCAATATTAAGGGTTGTGTTACCCACAAAAGGTGGAATAATAATAATAAAAAAAAAGGAGCAGAAGAATATTAAGCTGTGTGAGAAATGCAGGTAATGAAGATTGCTTATATGTAGACAAACAAGGTATTAAAAGCATTGTATTTCTGATTTCGTTATGTGCAAAACATCATCTCGACCCAGAGATTATTAGACGGAAATACAGTTACATTGATTGCCCAACGGTGTGGCATGTTGCTGCTGGTCGACCCATAAACAACAAAGAATTATAAAAGTTTCATAACGCCCAACTGTGGGACATGTGGTTGGTTGACTTTGACTACCAAGCTTTATAGAAGTTTCATTGGCGCCCAACGTATCGGCACGAATAACGAAATAAGAAATATGGAAGCTGAAATGATAGCCATGCTGGAGACGCTTCTGGTCCGATATGATAGGAGGAATAAAATGGAGAAGAGGATAACCTCCCAGGTTACCACCCAGATGACTAGCTTAAAAGAGGAAATGTCTGAGAAGCTTGACAAGGTCAAAGAGCAGGTGGCTAGCATATGCATTGTGGAAGAGAAAGTTGAGATGGTAGAACCTGTGAGTGTGGTTGTGGAGGAGAAGTATGAGAAGAAGGAGCAGGAGGAAGAAAAAGGGAAGTTGGAAGAACAGAGTGTGGAGGTCATATGCATTGTGGAAGAGAAAGTTGAAATAGTAGATCTGTGAGTGTGTCTGTAGAGAAAAAGGTGACGATTTATGAAGTACTTGATGATAGGAGGCGTGAGAAAAATAATCAAGAAGTGGTAAAGATAGGCGAGGTTGTAGAGGAATATATTGGAGAAACAATAGCAAGGGAAGAAGAGAGAGCAGTTGTGAAGGTAGACACAGAGGTCACCGCCGACGTAAAAGAAAAGGACGTCAAATGGAGGAGGAGAATGAAACTGAAGACAAGGAGGAAGATGAGATAGAACATACCGTGAAGAAGCGTAGAAGGAGAAAGATGAGGATACGCAGGAGAGCAAGTTGGAGGAAGAAATGGACCAGATGGAAGGCAAAGATAAGAAGAGGAAGAGATGTCAGGCAGATCGAGATAAGAGAGTGAAGGATCAGAAGAAGAAAAAGGAGAAGATAAAAGTGATAAAGGCAAAGAGAAAAGAAAAGATGAGAAGAAAAGAATTGCTGAGCAAGATAAGGCAGATGAAGAAAAAGAAGGAAAAGGAGAAGAAGGAGAGAATGAAGGCGAAAGGCAAGTGGCTGACGCCCAAGCAGAAAGCAGACCGTGCGCGTGCGCAGGCTCGCTTGGCCCAAGGCATGAAGCTGCCTGCGGCGGACGACCGCAAGTTTCCTCGACCTGGCACCAGGATACAGCCCAACAAGACCAAGCAACAGCAAGCGACTGCCGACCAAGAAGGACAGAAGGTGGAGGTGAAGAATGTGGACCAGGTCCCCCTGCTGTCAGAGGGCAGCACGGAACTCAAGAAGGATAAGGAAGAGAAGGATATGAAGGACACCGTAGAAGTGGTAGAGGAACTGTGGGAGGCGGACGATACTGACGGTGAGGAAGTGGAAGGAAGTACTATGAAATCTGCGGCGCAGAAGAACAGAAGAAGGAAGCAGCCAAGCTTGAAGCAGGAGAAGGAGATGGGCTCCGGAGAGGTCGGAAGGAAAAGACTTGATGATGATGATGAAGACGAAGAGGAATATGAAAACGGCACAGACAGGTCAGATGATGATTCTGCCGTTTCTTCCGACTATGATATTGTTGTCGGATTTTTCCGATGCAGCAGGGGTGTCTGATAGACTCGGTGTAATAGTTTCGGCTACTATATCAGAAGAAAATATTCATGCTGGTGTTTCTGGTGAACCTAGAATAATTGTTTCTGCGATGATAGTGCCAATGGTTTTTCTGACTATGATGTATAATTTGTTTCTCTGTGTTTATTTTGTTTTAATCTATGTATGTTATGTATTCCTTTTTAATTTATGTTTTTGTTTGAGGGTTGAGAGTGAAGTTCTAACCTTCAGTTAGAAAGTCTCTCTCAAGGGGGCATCTGTAACCTAACATTTGTGGGTTACAGAGACTACTGGTTTCTTTCTATTATTATTTTTTTTTTATCTGGTTGCCAGCCGTGGCCACAATGATAGACCACCAAGGAATGTCTTATGTGTTTTGGTCAAAGAGATTCTTGGTAGGTGGCTGGGCAAAATAAGCAGGTGGCCTTGGCAGATTGGAAAGGTTCCTTGCCATGGCAGAAGGTAACCATGGAGATGTTGTTGATTTTTTTTGGTTTATGAGGCCAGGCATGGATAATGGAGGCTTGCTCACAGGTGGATAGTAATTATTATTAATAAATGTGTATATTTAAAGGAAGTGGTGTCCTGTGTCTTTGTGTGGATGTCATTTAAGCAAATATATTGCCCCACTACCTGAGGTGATAAGTATTTTAAGAGTTTCTATGGTAGCCCAACAAGGGGTAAGTTTTATAACTAATTACAACAGGTACTGGTTTCTGTAATTATGCCTCCGGCTTGTTACTTTTTGAACCCACCTTATATTTATAACCAATACTAGACACATATAACAATAATAATTCCTCTCTTCTGGTCGAACTCTGGTAATCAAACCTTGTTTGTCAACATATAAGCAAGCTTCCAATCTCCTGCATGTGTTGTGCAGTATCCAGAACAATTTTCATGAGGGAAAGGGGCTCTTCACTATATTTTAATATTCTTCTTTCATCATTCTTCTCCTAAACCAGAGAGCACAACCATTCCCACATCACATGTTCACAAACAAAAACAACAACAACAACAGCTCCCATTCAGCATGGCATCAACACTATCAATACTTAATCCCCATGGAAACCTAGCCATATCAAAGAAAACCTTTGTCATTAGCCAAAGCCACCTGGTCCACCCACTGGCTGACCACCACCAAAGAATCTCAAGGCACGAGACACAAGATTCCCTGCGGTGGCCTACCAATAAGTGGCCATGGCTGGCAACCTGATAAAAATTAAAAAATAATTACTACCAAACAACACAAAAAACTAGATACACGTTCTGTAACCTCAAGAGCTCGGTTACAGTATTCACAATAAATTGGTACATGATCCTTAACAATGGCAGTGGTTGTGAAGGGGACATTGCTCAGTATTGCACGATGCACAGACCTGGCTCCCACCTATTTCTTGTTTACTTAGATCGGAGGTTGAAAAAAAAAAAAAAAAGCCCTCGTATTATATCATAGAAATTGAATGAGCCTACAATTATAGACAACATATACACATCCAACATCCATGCCCGTGGCTGGATTCAAACCGTTAGCCGAGCTCGAGTTTAGTTTCAAGAACAACCCTTAACTGCTGACCCATGCCAGCATAAAATTTCCTCACTCTACAATCAGTGTGAACTTGCGACTTCTTACAGGTTCCGTTGAGGAATTAAATGCAGTAGAACTGTGTAGTGACATGTCGATATTCACAGATCAGCAAGTGAATCACCAAGCCATTCTAATGCCTGGCATTGTGCTGTCAAGTGAAGAATGCATTGGCTTACTGACAAGATTTAGGGCTTCCTGTTAATTCCCTCACCCCTTTGTATTTCATAAATAATTTGTAGCCTGGTTTTACTTTAGGGGTGTCTCCTGCTTACACAAAAATTTTCATGTCATTTGATCCCGTGGTTTTGATGCCAACTCCATAACAAACAGGCAAACAGACAAAAAGCTTTATTTACAGAGATATGGAAATACTTTGTTCCTCAATTGAAAATTATGTAACAAAACATTTTGAAGAAATTATTGTTTCTATAAATAAAGTAAGTTTTCTGTCAGAAATTTTGAATTTTCGACTAAAACTGTGCAATTTATCCAAGATGAGTTGTATAATGACCAAATACACCCTCAGTTTAATTTTGGTTATCATGGGTTGCGTCAAAACTACTGGAGCCAATGGTATTCTAGTGGAAGGGATCCCTAAAATAAAACTAGGCTACAAATCTCTACATAGTATAAAACAAAGTCCCCGATTCTTGGATGTTACGTGTAATCTCGAAAAACCACTGGATGGATTCTGTAAAAGATATCTCAAGAAAGGTTTCTGTAGAAAATAATTTATAAACAAAGGAAGCCAAGCAGTAAAGATTTCAGTGAAAAAGTCGAAAGAAACCTGGCGTCCGTGCGCTTTTTAAGCTTACGCTGGGCAAACCGTTAAAAATATCTATATACTATGAGTGTAAGAATTGTTCAGCACGAAAAGTTCTACAAAAGAGTATGGGACAGCACATCTCTATCTTCAAAACATCGCCCACTATAAGTGTTTTTACGTTTTCACTTATTCCAAAAATCTCCATTCAATTACTAGCTTCGAGACAGTTTACGAGCTAGCTGGCTGGCAAGCGAGCCTATCACCCCAGACACTGTCGAGTCGTGTCGAGTCAAGACTTCAGAGAAGAGTGGATGTGTTTGGAGTTTCCCTGGAAGTGCAACTCGGCTTTCCTTTACTTCGCCTGTGAACTTTTCGTTCCACAGAATACACAGTCAAGTTTAGATTGGACGGAAGGGGGATTTGTGTTTCATGCACCTCACCAATCTTGAATTACGTCTGACAAGAATTCGTTGCACATGCTATCTCCATGATAATATAATTAATAGTCCAGTCAGTGATTTTAACCCATCAAACAGAGATGGAAAAAGGATACAGGTCGTAGTTCAATGAAAAAAAAAAAACGTTTATCACGTAACAATGAAACTGAGCAACAAATAATTCCTCAATTGTCACAAGAGAGTGAAAGAAAGAATCCACAAAGACAAAGGGAGTCATCCCCAAAGTTCCTATGACACAGGGAGGAAATGTTCATGGTTTGTGGTCCGATGAAGAGAATTCTGCTATGAATTATGATTCCTCCATAAATTGTATAAATGATGCTTCAGTTTCCGGGCGAAGTTGCTAGTTGTTTATATACAGTAGTCCTAAGGGATGAGGGGATCAAGAGGGGGGGGGGGGGCTAAATCATTTATTGCTGTTTTCTTCAAAGCGGTCGGTTTAATTTCTAAACAATTAATATTATAGCTTTCAGTCGGTCAACACACATTTCGATATTTGGGTTCTCGATTACAGAGAAATAAATGAAGATGTGCGAGCAAGAATCAAAGCAACGTGGTTGCAATTCAGAGATGTGATAAGAAGATGCCCATCCACCTAAAATCACAGATATACCACTCAATGGTGAGGCCAGTTGCATTGTATGGTATGGAGTGTTGGCCAGCACCTAAAAGTGCTGATGACTCCCTACATGACAGAAATGCGCATGCTGAGAAGATCGTTAGGCATTTCTCTGCTCAACCACAGCAACACAACAATCCGACAACTAGCTGGTGTTGCTCCAATCGATGAGAAAATGCAGGGATGGAGTCTTCGTTGGTGTGGCCATATCGTACGAGCACCACATGATTCAGTCATTAGCTCAGCTTATCATCTCGCTGTTGAAGGCTAGACTGTGGGAGACCTAAGCTAAGAAGGCTAGACGCTATAAACTCAGATCTAAGATCAAGAAGCCTAAACCCACAGGAAGCACTACATCGAAAGAAATGACGTGCATTGCCCTGAAAAGCGGACCCCGTTCCAACGGGAAACCGCTAAGAAGAAGAAGTCAGTCAATGCAAAAATCATTCCAATTACTGGAATATGTGAAAATAACCTGAAATAAATTACATGTGATTAGATTTATATATATATTTTTACAGACTATTCAAGGAGAAGAAGAAAACTATATGAAAATCTTAAACACATATAATTTATTTCAGGTTATTTTTTCACTCATATTCCAGGAATTGGAATGATTTTTGTTTTGACCGACTGAAAGCATTACTATACAGTATATATATATATATATATACAGTACTGTTTGTAGAAATTGAAACAACCAGAAGAAATGGTCGGAGACACTCCCAAAACAGGGGTCGTGTAGGCCCGCGGTACCATACTAAGTGATTGAAATCGCAGAGAGATGGCGTGCACATTGGCCCACCAGTACCCTCTGTAGTGGGACCGGACAGGTCAGTGTTCCGTACAGCTCTGACGGCGTGAGGCCGTCAAACCAAGTGGAAACGTGTAAGCAAGTGCAACGATGCCTCGCTGACATCACAGTGTGGACTATCAGCATGTGAGTGCGGTTGAACGGGGCAGAATGCTTGGGCTCTGGGAGGCGGGTCTGTCGTTCCGGGACATTGCGGCTCATACTGCTCATTGCTGCGTCAACAGTAAGGCCTATGTGTATCAAGTGGAGAGAGGAGGGCCCTACACAGCGACGGCAGGGTACAAGACGACACAATGTGACCACAGCGCGAGACGACCGCCATCTTCTCTGCATGGCTGTATCGGACAGAACAGCGTCGTCCTCGGGGATGGCTCGACGTTGAAGCACTGCAACGGGGGTGGACATGTCTGCGTCCACGGTGGGGCGTCGTATTTTGAGGGCTGGACTGGTAGCATGCATGCCACTGCGTCGGCTTCCATCGACTGGACGCCTTCGACTACAATGGGCAGGCTGAGTAGCGAATTGTAGTGTTTACGGACGAGTCCTGCTTCAACCTGTCCTACAGTGATGGCCACATAAGCGTTTGGTGCTGCCGTGGAGAACGCAATCAGGCGGACTGTATTGTTGAGCGTCATAGCAGACAAACACCAGGTGTAATGGTTTGGGACGCAATTGCCTATAACAGACGATCGTGCCTCGTACGTCTTGCGGGCAATCTGGACAATGACCGCTACATCAGGGAAGTTTTACAGCCCACGGCACTGCCCCTCTTGCAGGCCGTTCCACAGGCCATATTTCAGCAGGACAATGCCAGCCCGCATGTGCCGAGGAATGTGCAAGCTTTCTTTGCAGAACGACGGATACCTCTGCTTCCCTGGCATGCCCATACGCCTGACATATCGCCCATCGAACATGTCTGGGATATGGTCGGTCGGCAACTTGTTAGTTCAGGTCCACCTGACGTCACTGTTGATGCTTTGTGGATGCGCCTACACACCGCGTGGGACAGTATTCCCCAGCAGCGTATTCAAGCGCTGTATGATTCCTGACCCCCCCCCCCCCCTTTAAGCAAGCAGAAGGACCGAACCCATTTGTGACATAACCCAGAGGAATGTTTAGATATTACAGTATCAAAAGTAGGCCTAGAAATGATACACCTTTTCACTTTTAAGTAACAACTTCTATTCACAAACATTTAAGTTACACATTCACATAAAACAAATAACAACACAAAATTAAAAAAACAAGATATGGAAATAACATAAGCCCCAAAGGTACTTGCCTTATTATTAACAGTCCGTCATATTCACAGTAATCCAGCCACAACCCAGGTGACAATAACATACACTCATCAATATAATTTCTTCTCCTTGCGTCGACTCGTATTTACTTCACTTCTTAAATATTACCCTTCCGCACGATGCTCAAACATGTCTTACTACATGTCCAGAAGTCAAGATACATCCTCTCCACCAATAATCCAAGACCTTTTCAAAGCAACCTTTTCAAATCCATCGATCGTCGTCATAGCTCTATGAAGTCTGCAACATTACTAATATTACTGCTCGATACATATCATCCCTTAGTACACGTCCAGATGTCAGAATTCGTTTCTTCATTAAACAACTCGTGACTATTCCCACAGTAAACATTATAAGACGTGCGCTCTCTATCAAGGCGACTCGTATACTCTTCAAAATGTACCAATCGTTACTGCTTTAATACACATATACATGTCTTAGTACATGTCAAGGTGCCAGAATCCTTTTGTTCCTTACAACAATTCATGACTATCCCCGCAGTAAAATATTAGACGACTTCTTCCTGTCATGGCTCCCAGAGCTCTCATCTTTTTTTCAATCAGCTGACGCACGACCAATGTTATAGTCCGCCAACAGAAGATTCAATAAAACACCAGCTAATATAAACCCAATACGACTTACGATACAAATTCTCTACTCTTAGGCCTGTCCATGTCATTCACGGCCACCACAATTCTTACAAGACCAATAAATAGAACATCTAATTGTTAATGCTCCTACCCAGGCCACCTGGATTCCTAATCGGGACTCGCAGCCAAACTTTTCCACGGAATCTTCCCACGGAGATCCAATTCAAACCTCTATAATAAACGTTCCAAGCATCCCTCATACTTGACTGTAAAATAACAACTAAATAAACGAAGATCATCTCGGCGATCGCTCTCTGGACCAGGGCACCAACTACCGGTACATTCTGTAGAATAAGACATACACAAGATCTTACCTTGCGGTGCAGCTCTCTAGCGGGAAACAGAGAACTGAATGTGACAAACCAGGCAGCAATTACTTACGCCAAAGCGAAGAAGCTGATAGGGTAAAACGAGACGAGATATCGGCTCAATTCCATGCCACGACGTCTAGCGGCTCTGAGTGCAGCACGTGGTGGCACGACGCCGTACTGAAGATCGACCGTCAACGTGCATGCACCGAACTGTCCTTCTAATCAGTAATCTATTGTCATGTCCCTAATCTGTGGTATAATAGTACATTATGCAACGAGCCTATAATGGCTATAATTAAGACACGAGTATTTTTATAAAACGAGCGTATGTGAGTTTTATAACTTCCATACGAGTGTCTTAATTACCATTATAGGCGAGTTGCATACGACTGTTTATGTTCGACGATAATTATAAATTTATTATATGTTTTAACATAAATATTCATAAATATCTGTTCAGTCACTACAATGTTGTGATCGGGTGCTGCGGTGGGTAGTATATCTACGTTTTCCAAGCTCTCTGGACAACCGACGCATGCGCTCTGTGTGCTTCAATGCCATATGTTCAGATTGTGCTCCAGTATTCAGTAAAACTGTCACCGAAGTTGTTTCAAAACCACGCGCTGTGTAGAAATTGATTTTGGGGATATTAAGGTACAGTGCCATTTCTTGTCTCATATTCACCAGTTTATTTACGCGAACATATGGACGGTGCAATTTCGGTAATTTATATAGACATGTTGGATTTTGAGCGCATGCGCGAAGGTATCCTTATCTAATTGGTCACACAACTGTTTCTTGAGCTCTGATTGGTGGGAGAAACTGTTTCATAATGAAAAATAGTGTTATAATGAGCCTCATTATGATACAGTTTTCTGACACATAATAGTTAGGGTCGAACATAAAGTGCAATGTGGTCACATCTCTTGTTCTTGGTGTTTCACTTTCTACAAACAGTAGTGTATTATAATTATTGTGAAAGTTTGTGAGTGTGTTTGTTACCTCTTCACACTAAAACAGCTGGACGGATTTGGATTAAATTTGAAATGGAGATAGCTTATACCTTGGATTAACATATAGACTGCCTTTCATCCATATATATAAAGCTCAATGTTCGTAGTTAGGCCCTTTGGCATAAATCTACACCATTTCACCGATCTGAACCAAGTTTTACGTACTTACCCGGTAGAGATATTACACATGGAATGATACAATAAAATATTGGCAAATCTGAGTTTAAGGAACTGTTGTTCAGAATTGGCCTGGTGTTAAATCTGCAGAAGCTTTCCGTACAGGTTACACGGTCCATGTTCGTAACATGGAATGTTTTCCTTTGACAATGCCATCTACACCATGTGCGAGGGCAACCTCTTTCAAAGGGGCTACATGACCGCGCCGTCGCAGCCCCTAAACGGAGGAACCAACCTCTTTCAAAGATCTCAAAAAGCACAATAATCAGGAATTTTCAATATTTAGAGAGGCATGTGAGGCAAAAGCATTGTAGGAGAATTTCAATCCCTGGGATGTAACACTGGAAGAGGCTGCATAATGTACACATCAGCGGCCAAGGTGAGAGATATTTTACTATAGGTCTATTTCTAGTGACACTTTGCCATTCATATCATCAATATTGCAGGAAAATTACACCCTGAATAGCATAAGGAAAAATACTTTTAAGTCCCATATTTTGATAGATTTGCCATTCCAGTGTGCAAGAGTACATTTCCCTCTTCAAACAATATTCGCAATTACTATTAAAAAAGCGCAATGACACACACTTGGTTATTGTTGTTTTAAAGGGCAGAACTACGAGGTCATCTGACCCCTCTTAACACAGATTAAAGAATACAAATTCGGAATGGAATTTAAAATTTAGCGGTGGGCACCTAAATTTGAAAAGACCAAAAATAAATAAAACAAAAAATTAAATAAAACTAATAATTATAATATAAACAAATATTACGGGAAAACAAAAATTCAGCATTCAAAAACGAACAAGTGGTTGAGTCAATGTACACTGGAAAATTTAGATTGCTGGCCCTAACTCACTCTCTCTTATAAAGCGGATGACGAGATCAGCAGCCACCGCGTCATCGGCTAATATAAGTTTGAGTGTCATCTGCAAACCACGGTTTCTTCGTAAGTCAGCAAGATCCACACACTCTGTTAAAATGTGGGCCACGGTGAAAACGGCTTCATAGGTACAAAATGGAGGGTCTTCACTTCTCATTAGGTACGAGTGGGTGGATCTTGTATGACCTATCCTAGGCCTACACAAAATGACGGACTCCCTCCGTGACCGGAAAGAGCTCCGCCACATGCGAGTAGTTCCCTTGATCGCTCTCAGTTTACTGGGCATTGGGTCAGCTAGCCACTGACTCTCCCAAAATGCCAGTATTTGTCGGCATAACTGAGAGCGAATGTCCCTGGCGGGTACCACCATTGGTCGAGGTGGTTGTGATACCACCTCTTTTGCAGCATGATGCGCTAACCCATTTCCCGCAATGGGAAACCACAGAAAGGTGATTTGAGTGTCAGCGCTGCACAACCCGGCTAGTAGGTCGGGGATTCGCTACACTAGGGGGTGTTGTGGGAAGCATGTAGCAATTGACTCCAACAAACTCAAAGAGTCGGTACACAAGAGAAAGTGGATTTGTGCATCCTGCAGTGCAAACTGCAGAGCCTCATATATGGCAACAAGCTCCGCAGTAAACACACTACAGGCCACAGGCAAAGAGATTTTGGTATTTGCACCATCTCCCAAAAGTCCAACCCCTCGTCCACGTCGTGGAAGACGGGCAACGGCACAAAGTAGGGGATGGCCTGCAGGCGCAGTACAGTGGGGACTTCGTGTGCCCCGGGACCGTTACGGTAGCTGTGGAGGTCCTACAGGAACCCTGAAAAGTGACGGCTAACGGGGCTCTGGTGAAGCTACGATAGGCCCAGCAAGCCAGTAGTGGATGAAACCAAATGCTTTCAAAAATGGAAAGATCCTCGGACAGGATGGATTTAATAGACGACGACACGGCTGTACACACGGACTAAGATTTGGAACTTTAAACCTAAGAACGCTGACGGGGAAGGTGGAGGAGATAGTGGATATGATGGAAAGAAGGAAGTTGGATTTATTGGGATTGGCAGAAACAAAGTGGAAAGGGGAAGGAAGGAGAGTACTGAGAAAAGGCTATAGACTGTACTGGAGTGGGAACGAAGAGGGAAAGAGGAATGGAGTGGGAGTAGTAGTACGAGATGGTTTAAAAGAAGAAGTGAGGAGAATAAGTGATAGGATGATGAAAGTGAAAGTAGCACTGAGGGGAGAGACCGTAGAAATAGTGCAAGTGTATGCTCCACAAGTAGGCTGCGCCTCTGAAGAGGAGTAGTAGTTTGAAGAGGAATTGCAGAAGTAGCTGGTAGGAAGAAATATGATTGTTATGGGGGACCTCAATGCCCATGTAGGAAGAGAAAGACAAGGTTATGAGAGTGTTCTAGGACCAGAGGGTTGGGGCAGAAGAAATGAGGAAGGAAAGAGACTGTTGGACTTCTGCCAGAGGAACAGCCTGCTAGTTGGGAACTCCTGGTTTAAGAAAAGAGAGAGCCACACAATCACATGGTACAGTGATGACTTGACCAGGAAGTCGGTGGTCGACTATATACTGTATGAGAAAGAACTAAATAAGAACATCACGGACATCAAGGTTATACCATCGGAGAACCTGGATAGCGACCATCGATTTTTGGTAATGAACCTGAGAGGGACTAAGGAGAAGAAAGCGACTGAGAACCAGGAAAGACGTATAAGGATATGGAAACTGAAAGGAGACAGAAGGGTCGAGTACCTCAAAATGGTAAAGGAAGGAATTCCAACAGATGAAGAAAGAGGGGTGGAAGAGGAATGGGCTAGATTTAAGAAGACACTAGTAGGTGCAGCAGAAGCAGTATGTGGGAGGACAAGTAGTAAGAAGAGGTGGAAGGAAACACCATGGTGGAATGAGAAGACAAAAGATATAGTAAGGGAAAAGAATAGAGCCTTTAGGAGGTGGTATCAAAATAGGACAGTAGAGACAAGGAAAGAAAGAAGGAGGCGAAGAGAGTGGTGGCTGAGGAGAGAAGGAAGTGGATGGAAGAGTGGACAAAGATGATGGAGGAGGATAGTAAAGGTACAAAAAAGGTCCTGTATGGGATGGTAAAAAATAAGAGGCGGAAGGATCCTACGGATTATGTTAGAATGGTGAACAAAAGGGGACAAGAGATAGAAAATAGGGAAGAACTGAAGAAAATGTGGAAAGAATATTTTGAAGAACTTCTGAACCCAAATGGAAAAGATGGTGAGGACGAAGAAATCGGGGAAGAGGAAGATGAACTGCAAACAGAAAAGGACTTAACATGGAAAGAAGTGGAAGATGCAGTGAACAAGATGAAAGGAGGGAAGGCACCGGGTGTGGATGAGTTGAGTGTGGAGATGGTGAGAGCAGCAGGAGAGGTTGGGATACAGTGGCGGTACCGAGTGATGAGGACAGCATGGAAGGAAAGGAAGACCCCAGAGGATTGGAAAAAAGGAATCATTGTCCCGATCTTCAAGAAAGGTAGTAGAACAGATTGCAGAAACTATCGGGGAATAACACTGATGAGTCATTGTGCAAAGATCTTCGAGAAAGTTTTGGAAAAGAGAATTAGGACAAGGATAGAAGGAGGGATGAGGGAAGAACAACATGGCTTCAGAGCAGGAAGGTCCACAGTGGATTTGATTTTTGCTGTAAGGCAGTTACAAGAACAGCACTATGAGTATGGAACAGATCTACTGATGGCCTTCCTGGACATTGAGAAAGCATATGACAGTGTATGCAGAAACAAAGTATGGAAGTCCCTGGAGGATAGAGTAGAGAAATGGACTATAAAGAGGATAAAGGAGATGTACAAGGGAAGCGTGAGCTGTGTGAAAGTGGGAGGAGAGAGATCAGACTGGTAGGAACAGAGAAACGGCCTGAAACAAGGAAGTGCACTGTCACCGTTACTTTTCATTGTGGTGATGGATGACATAATGACCCGAGTGGCACAAGTAATTGGGGACGGAAAGATGAAAGCAATGGTGTTTGCAGATGATTTGATGATTTGGGGAAACAAGGAGGAGGAGGTACAGGAACAGTTGGACGTGTGGGAAGGAATAACACAAGGATATGGGATGAAATTTAGCATAAATAAGAGTGAGATGGTGATCACAACATGGAAGAAGGAAAGAACCACAACGGGAATAACAATTGGTGGGGAACAGCTGAAGAAAGTGGAGAGTTTCAAGTATCTGGGAAGCCTGATACAAGATAATGGAAGAAACGATAGAGAAATAAATGAGCGGGGGAGGCAGGCAGAAGCATTTCGAAGGAGTGTGAGAAGCATGTTATGGAGCAAGGATGTCCCTCAGAACAGCAAAAAGATCATATATCGGACGTACTATGTCCCTATCCTGACATATGCCTCGGAGACCTGGGTTATGAAAGGAAGGGAGAAGAGCAAAATACAGGCCAGTGAGATGAGGTTCTTGAGAAGCAGTATTGAAGCTACAAAGATGGATAGAATAAGACATGAGAGGACCAGAGAATTAATGAAGGAGGAACCATTACAGGATGGTATAGAGAAATCTAGACTTAGATGGTATGGACATGTAAAACGAATGGAGGAAAAGAGGATACCCAGGAGAGTACATGAGACGAAGTGGGAAGGAAAGAGACCGAGGGGAAGACCGAGAGACAGGTGGCTGAAGGGGGTGGAAGAAAGCGTGAAGAAGAGAGGAGAAGACTGGACAAGGGTGGAGGCTGAGAGATGGTGGGAAGACAGAAGACGTTGGAGCGGCTTGTGTTCCAAACAGACCCGGCCAGTGGCTGGAAACTGTGCAAGATGATGATGATGATGACCATCAATAACGTAAGCACAACCCACCCTCTCGTCCACCTTCGAACCATCCTTGTATAGAATACCAGCATCCGGAAATTGATGAACTATGCTGTGGAACTGCCTCCGGTAAACGGAGGCATCTGAGTTCATCTTAGGACCTCGGTGTAGATCTAATCGAATTTACGGACGCAAGTATTGCCACGGAGGCACCTCGCTAGGTTTCCGACTCATACAAGGACCTACAGCCACTCCTATTTCAGTGCACTAGCTATCAAGTCTTAATACCAACCCGCCGAGCGGCACGAGGTCGGTTGGCATACCTCCGGTGGTATTGGGTATTGAATAGAGAACGGTAGCTCTTATGTTGTGGCATTTGACGCACATTGGCAGCATATGCTAAAAGCATATGTTGACTTCTATAATTTAGAAGTGGAGCACCCAATTCGGCGAGTAGGATGGGTATCGGGATGGTCGGGAAGGCACCAGTAGAGACCCTAACGCCACTATGGTGGATACTTTCCAGCATTTTCAAGGTCGCCGGCCTTGCTGAACTGTATGACGCAGAACCGTAGTCTGGACGGGACAGGACAAGGGCTTGGTAGAACCGTAGCAGCATCGCACGGTCAGCCCCGAAACGTAGTGCCACTAAGAAACTTTAGCATGTTCAGTTTCCTGAGACACGCAGTTTTTAGTTGCTGTATATGGTGCTGCCACGTTAACTTGCTGTCAAAATGGAGCCCCAGGAAGCGATAAGTGTCAACCAAGGACAACGCAGCATCCCTGAGATGTAGATCAGGGTGTAAATGTAGCCTCCGGCCCGACAAAATTGGACAATGGAGGTTTTCGCAGCTGTAAAACGAAAAAATTGGTTGTGAGCCCACCTGACGATCCGTGTAATAGCTAGCTGCAATTGCCGTTCTACGATTGCGATACTTCCAGAGCTGTAATGCACAGCTAAATCGTCCACATACAGCGATGGAGCTACCGTGGGCCCGGCGTCTGCCAGAATGCCGTTTATGGCATTCGCGAACAAGGTGACACTCAGCACAGAATCCTGAGGAACTCCATTTTCTTCAGTATAATATTGCAATAATGTCCTACCGACCATTACATGGAAGAGTCGGACGGGCATGAAATTCGCAATGAAAGTCCGTAGATTACAACGGAGACCCACTCGTGAAGGGTGGAAAGGATCCCGTTGCGCCATGTGGTGACGAAGGCTTTCTCAAGGTCAAAGAAATCCGCGACTAGGTGCTGCTTTCAGAGAAATGCCTCCTGTATGGTGCTCTCAATCCGCACCAGATGGTCAGTGGTGAACCTATGAGAGCGAAATCCACACTAGTACTTAGATAGGAGTCCTCTCTCTTACAAGAACTACACCAGTCGACGGTTTACCATTTTCTCCAGCAGCTTACATAGGCCATTTGTCAGGCAAATGGGCCTATAGCTGCTGACAAACTTGGGATCCTTTCCAGCCTTGGGAATCGGTATCACGATCCCCTCTTGCCATTGAGATGGAAACTCCTCTTCATTCCATATACGATTGAAGAGGACCAACAATTGTGTTATACTGGATTCGCATAGATGTTTTAACATTTGATTATGTACGGTATGTAGGTATGGTACAGAAGCCATATAATTGCACAGTGCTAGAGCACTGCGCAGTTCCCGTTCAGAGAATGGTACATCGTAGGACTTCGAAGCAGCAGTGGCAAAGGACAAGGGGTGAGCCTCTGCCTCCCGCTCCAGAGTCAGAAATGTAGGATCAAAACTCCCAGAGCAGGATACATCACTTAAGTGCAATCCAATACTGTTGGCAATGGCGAGATGGTCCGTGAAGATGTCGGGAGTCCGGAGATCCGACAAAGCTTAATCCACACTTGAGATGAAGGAGTACGTGCCGTCATAGACGACACATACTTTTCCTACTTCGTTTTCTTACTCTCCCGAATCAGATATCAGGTTCTAGCATGCATCATTTTGAAGGCGATAATGTTGACCATGTTGCTTTGCCTCCGATAGCATTTGAAAGCACATCGACGATCCTTAATGGCTGCTGCAATCTCGGCTGGATGAGGAAGGTATGGTTTCCTCTGCCGCAGCCAAAACACCATTCGTAATGTGAATGGTATGATCATCGACACTCTCAAAGGTATCTTTAGCAAAAAACGCATGTGCTGTGAAAGTTGGCCAATTAGCCCGACGGAGAAACCATCGAATAGGTAACTCGATGGCTCCCTGGTTCGGAAGAGTGACGATGATCAGGAAATGGTCACTATTACAAGGGTCGTCGTGTGCATCCCACTGTAGCAGGGTAGCCGGCGCATGACCTCACAAGGTAATATCGACACTTGAATAACTGCCGTATGTAATAGAGAAGTGCGTAGGTTCCCTGTGTTCAATAAACACAGGTCCAGGCGTCTGATCAGTCTCTCAAAATCTCTCCCCCTACCGCTAGTGGTAGCGGAGCCCCAAATAGTGTTGTGGGCATTAAAATCTCCCAGAAGGAGATAAGGAGCGGGAAGCTGAGAGATTAGATCCACCAGCTGGTTGTAATGCAGTTGTTAATCTGGTGGGATGTACACGTTACATCAGGCTGTTCCCAATCCACGAGTTTGAGTATGCGTACACGCGAGTACTCAGCAGTGATGCTCGGAGCACGGTTGGAGAGGGACTGGGGGTGATAGCCAATACGTCACTGGGCGAAGGTCATAGTACAAGTCCATGCGCTTCCTGCCAATCTTGATGTATCCCCCGCTTAGTAACGGCCGCCCCTACAGCCGAGCTGTATTGCATATTGCAGGTTTACTCACACAAGGCGGCGAGTACTCGGCTGCTCACGCGCGAGCTGCTCCGCTGGAACAACCTGCGTTACATACTATTGCCACTACTGGCAACGACGTACGAACTGCTTCTAGCTGAGTACGCAGCGGCACCTCTTCACTAAAGAGGCTAGAGTGGACAAGAGTGCAGACGCCACCGGCGGCCTCAGCTCCATCCACCCGTCTTTAGAGAAGAGTTTGAAGTGACGCATTGTTGTTTCTAGTGGGGTGAGCTAGCTGAAAAAAGTTTCACAACTGGCAATCAATTTTTCTGGCCCTCTAGCGGTGTTGGTGACTTAATCAATATGGCCGCCAACATTTTGACACACGCTTCTACTTTCCCCGTTATAATTCAGTTTTCCTTTTCAATATTAACATAATAGTTAGTGATTATGAATCAGGAGAAAACATGCTTTCCAACAGTATATTTGATTTCATTGTTTAAGTTCACAATATATATATATATATTTAAAAAAAAGAAGAAATTTTATAATATATTTTGATTTTTTCAACACACTTTGTTAAATAACTTGAAATCCGTTACATGTAGCTGAAAACGTGTCCTATACCTTGTTCATCAAGGAATTACCTTTCCAACGGTATATATCACCACAGTTTTACCGTAAACAGTTGCTAAAAATCTGCCAAAACAATGTAGTGTTGCATGAGTCGTTATCGTAACTATGCAATCTATATAGGCCCCAAAAGGTAATAAGAGCGTCTAAATAACTATTTAACTAGTAGAAAATGTAATAACTGTATTTTTAATGTATATGTAAAATAATAATAATAAAATAATACCTTCTAAAAACGTGAAAAATGTAATAATACATAAGATTTCATTCACTAATACTAAATGTGTATTTCTTTTTCAGGCAGACGTTGTGTGAGGAAGTTCAACATGTAAAGAAGTTATTGCTTTCGTGTATGTAATAGAAATTACTCAATCATGTCAAGGAAGAGGAAACATGAATTGGTTGATGCTACAACTGACCCAGTGGTGGCTCCATTTGTATGGGACCTGTGTTTGTTACTTATGCCAGAAGAATTCAAAAGAACGCTTAGTCATCCCAAAATATGAAGGTTATATATCATTGGCGAAGAATCTTGAAAGTTTTGCTGAACATGGTCAGAAGTTTGGACCAGTTGAACGATGGACGTGGTCTTTCACAGACATTAGTAGCCCATGGAGCAAAATATCATAAATCTTTACAAACAGCCAAACAGCGGAAAGACTATCTGCTGAAAAAATAACCAGAAAGGACGTCCTCATTGCTCAGATCAAATTCCATCTACATCAAAGTTAACAACAAGATAATCATTATTTTGTTCAGATGTAAAAAAAAGTTTGTCTGTTTTGTGATGAAGGAGAAGGTAGAGAGAAACTTGTGACTGCATCCACGCTGGGTATTGGGCCTACAATAAATTCTATGTCATGCTCTACAATTACAAGACGAAAAACTCTTAAAGACATTATCGTCAACAGATTTGGTAGCATTAGAAGCCAAATACCACAAACTATGCTATACTCGCTTTCTAACACGTTCAAGAGCTGCTGAACGTTCTCGAAGAGAAGATTACCATAATCCTGAAGCAGTTGTTTATGGTACAGTTATAACGGAATTGGTTCAATACATGCAGGATTTGTACTCATCTAGCAGTACTTCACCTGTGTTCAAACAAAATTAATATCTCAGTGCATGATGGGAATACAAACTGACGAAAAAAATATCAATAGAACACGTCTCAAGGAACAATTATTAGCATTTGTGCCCAGTTTGAGAGCAGATAAATCAGGACGTGAAATTATGTTCAGTTTCGAAAGGGGATGTTGGCGATGCTATACGCGACGCCTGTGTATTTAATGACTTTAGTGATGGTTTATTTATTTATTTATTTAGCGTATGGCATTACACATGAAACACAATCATAATAACAAATAATATTAATAATAATAATAATAATAATAAAAAGTACATACAAGCACAGATATCGACCTATAACCTTATGTCCAGACTATTGATCCAGTCCAGGCTCGATGGTGTAGCCCTGAAAAAGTTGATAGGGTCACCTAGGTATGCTCTTATTTTGCAGTCTTCAACAATGTGCCTGATGGTCTGATTTGGTGAACCACAATCACTGCAGGGGTCTGGCCGCTTTCCCCATTTGTGCAGGTTGTACGCACAAACTCCATGTCCTGTCCGGATGCGGTTAATGGTCTTCCATAAATGTCGCGGTTGTTCAAAGCTGTTGATTTTTTTTTACAGGATCTACGAGGTCACGAACTTCGGGTGGGGCATTTCTAGTCCATGTTTCACGCCATTTAGCTGTAATGTTAAAATTACTATCAGCAAGCTGTTGAGCCAGTCGCAGGGGTGGATTCGTAGACCGGAGTCGGTTTATTGCCAGAGTGGGAATGTCGTCATGGATTGGAAGTGCAGGGTTGTTCATTATTTTAGAATATTCCTTCCTCAGTGCATCCTGTCTTCTTAACACCGGGGGGGCTATGTGGCTGAGTGTTGGGAGCCAGTCGAGTGGAGTAGTTCTTATACAACCAGAGATGGTTCTCATGGCTATGTTGAGCTGAGTGTCTACCTTCTTTACGTGGGGGCTGTTCATCCATACCGGCGCACAGTATTCGGCAGTAGAATATACTAAACTGAGCGCAGAAGTTCGAAGAGTGTCTGCTGATGCTCCCCAACGAGTGCTGCAAAGTTTTTGGATGAGGTTATTTTTTGTGCTTACTTTTTGAGATGCGATTTCCAAATGTTTCTTGAAGGATAGAGTCCTATCCAGAGTCATTCCAATATATTTTGGATGAAAAGGAAAGGAAGATTGTAGTTTTACGTGACCATTAATCTCAAGATCATAAGCCACAGGATATTTTGGATGACTCTGGTAGGGAAGCATAGTGTTGTTCATTCGGACTTCCAGTTTATAGTCCGCTATTCTGTTGTTTAAGTGGAAACTGCTGACTTCGGTTTTGGAAAAATTTGGTACGAGTCTCCACTTAGAGAACTATGCTTGTAGTTCATTGAGATCATCGGTTAGAATGTTTTCAGCAGTTTTGAACTCCTTGTGATGAACAGCCAGAGCCAAATCATCATTATGCATGTGTCTAGGACGGCAGTGGGTGTATTACGAAGACAACTCTTTTAAGATTTTCCTAAATTTGATTGATCCTTTAAGAATACATTCACTGACCCACATCTGTACCTGATGTTCTTTTGCAATTTGTACGTATGTTATTAGAGGGTCCCAATATCGATCGGATGTTTCAACAGAAATACCTGGACATAATGCAGGATTGTTAATTGCCCAACTTATTAGATACAACAGCAGTAAGCATAACAGAAAAGAAAATGTTCAGAGTATACGTCATTCTCTGGAGAGCATGACTATGAATTGTAGGCCCAATACCCAGCGTGGATGCAGTCACAAGTTTCTCTCTACTTTCTCTATCATCACAAAACACACGAACTTTTTTACATCGCAACAAAATAATGATCTTATTGTTAACTTTGATGTAGATTGAGTTTGATCTGAGCAATGAGGACGTCCTTTCTGTTTTTCTTCAGCAGATAGTCTTTCCGCTTTTTGACTATCGTATTTATTTTTGAAAAATTTATGATATTTTGCTCCATGGGCTACTAATGTCTGTGAAAGACCACGTCCATCGTTCAACTGGTCCAAACTCCTGACCATGTTCAGCAAAAATTACAAGATTCTTCGCCATTGATATATGCCCTTCATATTTTGGGATGATTAAGTGTTCTTTTGAATTCTTCTGGCATAACAAACACTGGTCCCATACAAAAAGAGCCACCACTGGGTCAGTTGTAGCATCAACCAATTCATGTTTTCTCTTCCTCAACATGATTGAGTAATTTCTATTACATAAACGAAAGCAATGGCCCGTTTGCCATCTCTTGATGAATGCAGTACATTTAGATTTGTCTGTTGGCCCAGGCTAGAGTAAAATGACGCTTTTCACCGATATCTCAGTCTAACTCATGGCTGTGATTATATGGAAGCTACTGAGGTATGGGTGGTGCTTAGTAATGACATTCAGGGCACAGTTAGCACAGTTAGTGCCTGCGGATGTTGTGAAAGGTTCTACTCATTGGGTTAGTACTGCTGTACTGACTCAGTGAGGAAAGCAATGACAAACTACCTCACTCCTCTTCTTGCCTTGTACGCCTCAATATAGCGCTGCCTTGGGATTTTGTGGGTATCTACCCACAAAACCTAACCGCGGTGCTTTTTGAGGATCCGACCAGCCTTCGGGCTGACTACCTAACAGACACGAAAGCAATAACTTCTTTACATGTTGAACTTCCTCACACAACGTCTGCCTGAAAAAGAAATACACATTTAGTATTACTGAATGAAATCTTATGTAATATTACATTTTTCAAGTTTTTAGAAGGTATTATTTTATTATTATTATTTTACATATACATTAAAAATACAGTAATTACATTTGCTACTAGTTAAATAGTTATTTAGACGCTCTATTACTTTTTGGGGCCTATATAGATTGCATAGTTACGATAACGACTCATGCAACGGTACATTGTTTTGGCAGATTTTTAGCAACTGTTTACGATAAAACAGAGGTAATATATACCGTGAAAGGTAATAGGGATGTATAGAACTAGCACCGATAGAGCGCACTGCTGTTGTACTGGGTAAGCGCAAGGCGCTCTTCAGTTGTCTCCTGTGTTCTCATGCCACTAATATCCACGAATTTAAGTTGTTTAAATTGTTATTTTCGTGACTATGCCGAGCTATTGCAGTGTTCCTCTTTGCAAAAATCAGAGAAGCCCCTTTTCGTTTTACAAATTCCACAAAATAAAGAAATGAGGAAGAAATGGTTACATGCTATTAGAAGGAAACATTTCGGTGAGAACAATCCGACGGAAAATATATAAGCGTGTTCCCATCATTTTCAACCCAATGTCTTTACGAAAACTGTGTTGGGTAAGTGTGATGTATGAAGGGAAATAATTCCTTGTAATTGAAGGTGAGAGAGCAAGATTAAAACCGGGCGCTGTTCCATCACTTTTTCCGTTGGACTACGAACACAACAAAAAAAAAAGAAAAAGAAAGAGGCCACACACAAGGAAATTGCTGGATTACCACGATAAGCCTACAATATCGGAATCTGCAGAAATCATCTCCATTGAAGTACAGGAAGAAATCGTCAATATACACGAAGAAGTGAATGTAACATTTGTGACTCACATTTTCAAAGATATCAATACTCGGACAAATACTTCAAGAATACATGTCGCAACAAACTTATTATAGTTGGTTTCTTGAAATCAGAATTAATCGTCAACTTCCATCTGCCCGGCGGAGAATGTGGTAGCGACTGACTTCTACATGCTTGAGACATAGTCAGATGAATGGAAACAGTTCGTGGCCCTAAAACAGGGATTCTCAAACTTTATAAACATTGTACCCCAAGGGGTACGGGAGCGATAATTATTGAGAAATTGACAAAATGACTCCGTAGCGTAGCGGTCAGCATGGTTAGCTGCCGCCCCGGAGGTCCTGGGTTCGATTCCCGGCTCTGCCACGAAATTTGAAAAGTGGTATGAGAACTGGAACGGGGTCTACTCAGCCTCGGGTGGCCCAAATGAGTAGAGGGGGTTCGATTCCCACCTCAGCCATCCTCGAAGTGGTTTTCCGTGGTTTCCCACTTCGTCTTCGGGCAAATGCCGGGATGGTTCCTACTTCAAGGCCACGGCCGCCTCCTTCCCCCTTCCTTGCCTATCCGTCCTAATCTTCCCCTCCTCCCTTCCCTCATGAGGCCCCTGTTCGCTTTGCAGGTGAGGCCGCCTGGGCGAGGTGCTGATTACACCTCACCAGTTGTATCCCCTCCGACCAGATGTTCCAAGCTCCAGGACACTGCCCATAGAGGCGGTAGTGGTGAGTTCCCTCGCTGAGTCCGTGGGAAACACCAACCTAGAGGGTAAATTGACTAAATAAATAAAAAAAAGACAAAATGACATAAGAACCAAACGTTGCAATGAATTTTCGAAGTACACATTACCGGTATCAACTTTCTTTGTTTATGTTTACCTTAAAAACATGACAGTTTCATGTAAGCTATCAGCCTAAGAAAATACATGAATCGAAGTCTATAAGCAAGGGGAGCAAGTGAACATTTAAATCTCTATTTATGATTTAAGTCTTATGGAGATATATTTATCAATATAGGCCTACAATACTCAATAATTGTAATCTTTAGGAGAAAGCATGCAGAATAATAAAGCATGTTAGAATTTTGTTCTTACCGCTGTAGGCTATTAATTCTTCCTTCCTCCCGCTAGTTTTAGTGCCTCTAGTCCGTAGCTCATGTTTAACCCTTAAACGCTGAAAATCGTCCATTATATATTAGGGTATATACCTATAGAATTAATTAATATAGTCTTTGAGTGAAATTAGAGAAGATATAATTTACTTTAGCCTATAAATCTCGGTCATAATCTATAAATTCCTCGCAGCTGACTGGGAGAAACATAAGACGATCGCCTTGCGCTTACCCAGTACTACACGAGCACTATCTGGCGCGAACTTTCTCCGGCTACATCCCTATTCCTTGATGAACAAAAAAGTATAGGACAAGTTTTCAGCTACATGTACCGGATTTCAAGTTATTTAGCTAAATGCATTGAAAAAATCAAAATCAAAATAAATGATAAAATTTCAAATATTTTTTTATTTATATTGTGAATCTAAACAATGAAATCACAAATACCATTGAAAAGCACATTTTCTTCTGATTCATAATCACTAACTACATATGTAGTGCAAGAATATTAGACAGAATATGGTCAAAGTGAGGAAAATTAGTTTATCAAGCTAAAAATTGGTGGAGAGGTTCCTTGAATAGCCTGGATCAAAATACTAAAGGTCCCAAAAAATCCCTCTTGGGGAACATGCCGCCATCTTGGATTTCGTATCCAGCATTGCATTAAACGTCATAACTCGGTACCTAAGGGTGATAGGGACATATGGTTTGGTCAGGATAACTTACCAGAATGCAGGCTATCATTTTGACACTACTTAACCTAGATAACAATCGAAATAGTTATTAGAAATCACTTAAACAAACTCTCATAGGGTAGCGTTAAAAGCCATCTTGATGTTCAATGTCGATTTTTCACCTTTTACAGTCTGGGATTGAAAAATGTACTGAAATAAATGTTGTTAAGCACATCAAAACGCACAAAAATATGTAATCAGCACTTTCGTAAACCAAAAAGTAGCGGTGTGAGAAGTTATCAAACATGCGCATGCAACTCGAGGAGCGGCGCGCCGAGGAGGGGGGGCTTCACAAAGCCGGTGCAACTGGTGAAGTAAGCATATTCTGTAGGCGCAATAAGCCCCTTTTTTAATGATAAGTAAAAATTTGACACTTTTATATAGAAGGATAGCATCTTATAACCTAATAAATAATAATAAAAAATTAATTTGTTAATACCGTAACTTTTCGTTCTAAAACTCTCTTTCTTAGCTACTTATATTGTATGTATAAAGAGAAAGGAATATTTTCTTTAAATTTAATAATTAAGTATTTTTTGTGCTATGCTCGTATGTAATTAAACTAAGAATGGACTGTCCGTCCACGCGTTGCCGAGCGACATCCCTGCCGCTGCGCCGTCAGAACGCTCTCGTTCCCCCACTCCTTCTTCCCTGTGTTGCTTAGCAGTGGCGCCGGCAGGCTGGCCGAAATGAACGTCTTTACGGTAACGTTTATCATAAAATTTATCTTAAACGATATGCCACAGAATATAATCATAAAAACGAAAAATGTGTGTTTCAGTTTGAACTGTCCCTTTATGCTTATTTTGCCGATGTTTACCATCCGGTTTAAAAGTTAATGCCGTTTCTTGTACTTTATAAATGTCCTACATCAAAAACGATTTTACCATTAAATTATATGCAACACGTGGAACTTGGGCAAGCTTGCCAAAGGCGAGAGTTCAAGCATCTCGAAAAATTCACAGAATGGCTACGTATACATTCTCCTTTCGACAAACCTCGGGATATTTTGGTGTCCTAATCAACCGGTGTTATAGGTGACGAAACGGTGACCTGCGACTCGGCTTGAGAGATACAAACCGCGACTTTGAAGGAACTGGAAGGGAAATCGTTCGCCGAAGTTAAACTCCAACGAAAGGACAAAGTTGTCACTCTTGCAGCTCTTGTTGTCCGAGGTGAGACCGTGCCTGTAAATCCGAACTAGCTGTTTCATCGAATTACGTGTGTTGCTCGCAATCAAGAAGACCTTGAATCTTGCTTTGAATAAGAGTTGGCTTTATTGCTGCCAGCACTGTTCGATGCTTCAACTATCAGTAAAGGTGTCTTCCCGAAGACCTTACCTACGTGTTTGACGGTGGAGATCTCCTGCACCGGGTGGTATTGCCGAAATCGGGAACCTTCGATGATGTTTGTAAGAACTACATTTCGTACATCAATGCGAACTATCAAGGGAAAGCTATTGTAACTTATTGTTTGACGAAAGACGTGGAGCATATGCGACGACGTGCCAAGACGTCATCTTCTGAAGTTTTGGTGGATTTGGAAGTGCAAGTGGTCTCGTCGCAGAATCAGTTCCCATCCAATACTTAAATCAAATCAAGATTCGTCGCCATTTTAGGTCGTTGTTTCGAAGAAAAGGGGATTCCAGCTATTCATGCCAAGTCTGATGCTGATCGTCTCATCGTGACAATAGCGATCAAGGAAGCAGAGAAGGGAGGTCATGTGGCAATTGTTGGAGAGGATACCGATTTGTTGGTATTTCTTTCGAGCCTTGCAGAACGCGATAGAAACGTCTATATGCTGGTGCCACCATCAAAACCCCATCCGAAGAAACTCTTTTGCTCTATGGAATTGCAGAAGGCTCTTGGGGACATGACCGACAATCTTCTCTTCCTCCATGCCATGTCCGGTTGCGACACAACTTCGGCTCCCTACAGGAAGGGGGTACACGCGTTCAAGACTTTAAACAATAACCCAGGTCTTCGCCAAAGAATTGCTGTTTTTAACAGCGCTGGCGCTGCAGTGGAAGAGATCGTGAAGGCAGGAGAAGAATTCTTCGTAGCGTTATACGGAGGTAGAATTACAGATAGCCTAAACAAGACAAGGTATGGTCAGTACCTTAAGACCATTGCCAAACAACGTCTCCATGCAGACTTCGACCTCTCAAGTCTTCCACCAACATCAGCAGCATCTCGACAGCATAGCCTAAGAGCTTACCACCAAGTGCAGGAATGGCGCGGAATCTCTCTTCCACCTACAAAGTGGGGATGGAAGAAGAACAGAATCGGCAAATTTTTACCGATTCCAACAGAATCTCCTCCCGCACCAGACTTCCTCCTAAACCTCATCAGCTGAGAGTGCAAGACAGGATGCGGCAGCAGATCTTGCGTTTGCCGAAGACAAGGTCACTCCTGTTCAGCAATGTGCAGCAATTGCACTGGTGATGGTTGTTCTAACATGCCAGAGCCAGATACTCTTGATGATATGGGAGTGAGGAACAGGAGGACAACCCCAAAGAATTGCCATGCAGATCCTCGCCACCTCTTCGCCGCAGAGTAGACTCTTCTGAAAGTTCAACCTTACCAAAGAAAAAGCGTCAAGATTAAGGCAAGTGTCACGTTTTTTTTACCAACACATGAGCAATATTAAACGCGTACGATATAATTAATAGTTGGCTTTATTCCTTTACAGGCACACCGCCCTACAGCGTCCCGTGGCAGCGGAATATCCTCTTTTCCGTGTTTGTACAAAAGACGTTGTAATGGGATTAAACGTTAGTGTGTTGAAGGTGTGGTATAAGATAGCAAATAAGCAAATAGCTGCTTAATTTATTTTCTAATAGTAACGTTTATCATTCCTTTTCTATATAAATATAATATACGTAGCTAAGACAGAGAGTTTTAAAGCACTAAGTTACTGTATTAACAAATTAATTGTTGTTTTTTTAAATTATTTATTAGGTTATAAGATGCTATCCTTTTATATAAAAATTTTTACTTATCATTAAAAAAGGGGCATAGTTGCACCTACAGAATATGTTTACATCACCAGTTGCACCGGCTTTGTGATGGCCCCCTCCTCGGCGCGCCGCTCCTTGAGTTGCATGCTCATGTTTGACAACTTCTCACACCCGTACTTTTTGGTTTACGAAAGTGCTGATCACATAATTTTGTGCGTTTTGATGTGCTTAACAACATTTATTTCAGTACTTTTTTCAATCCCATGACTGTAAAATGTGAAAAATCGACATTGAACATCAAGATGGCTTTTAACGCTACCCTATGAGAGTTTGTTTAAGTGATTTATAATAACTATTTCGATAGTTATCTAGGCTAAGTAGTGTCAAAATGATAGCCTGCATTCTGGTAAGTTATCCTGACCAAACCGCATGTCCCTATCACCCTTAGGTACCGAGTTATGACGTTCAATGCCATGCTGGATACGAAATCCAAGATGGCGGCATGTTCCCCAAGAGGGATTTTTTGGGACTTTTAGTATTTTGATCCAGGCTATGCAAGGAACCTCTCCACCAATTTTTAGCTTGATAAACTAATTTTCCTCACTTTACCCCATTCTTCTTACACTAATGTTGATATCAAAAAGGAAAACTGATTTATAACGAGGAATGTAGAAGTGTGTCTCAAAATTTTAGCGGCTATATTGATTACGTCACCAACACCGCTAGAGGGCCAGAAAATTTATGTCCCGGGTTTTTTAGACTCGTCTATCCATGTACTATCTGAATCCAAAGGGGCGCATTGGTTGCCAGATGTGAAATATTTTGGCATAATTTTAAGCTAACTCACCCCACTATTCATGTCCAGGATGAAATCTGGATTCCTGAAGAGAGACAATGGTTGCCGAAAACGAAGATATTAGTTGACGTAACTCAGCAAGATGACCAGAATAGCTATTCCAGTTCCATTGTAATTGTGCCATAGTGTGGAAAATGGAGGGGCCACTCTCTTAGGTGGCGCGTGGCTTTCTTCGGGCTTTCCTTCTCTTGCTCTTGGGGTAGAGCGAGAGCGGTGTCGGGGGACTTTCTCCCAGTCTGAAAACTGGGTGTCCGTCCTCGACACGTCCCAAACATTTTCTTCCCGTGACCGGCGATGATGTCTGTTTGGCGAAGTAGGTGGTCCCTTTCCCCCCTGACGTCTCCAACCCACAAAACAATGAGCTCCTGCTGGCACCACTCCACTGATGTAGTGGGAGCGGGGAAGCCAGCTGATAGTAGAGCTGCCTTGTTTGCAGGAGAGGAAGAGTGACGGTGATGAACCGTTCCTCTTCCCTCCGTCGGTACACGTTCCTTTCTGAAGGGGAGTTCCTTAATGCTAACGGGCTTGTCTTCACTAAGTTGGTGGTCGTGGGAGCGAGAGGGCTGGTAAATGAAGGAGCCACCCCGTCAGCAGGGGGGCGAGAGAAACGGCGGCACACCGTCTCTCTCTTCTCCCCTATCTTTTTCGTATCAGGTGGGCTGTATGAAGGTCCAGCCCCGGTCGGCAAAGTCTGGAGAAGCTGGGGAAGACTTATTCGCCGACCGTTTCGAGAAGAAGAGGACTTCACCGATGCTGCTTGGTTTAGATGGTTTAACCGACAATATATTTTCAGGTGCTGAAGAAGGTTGTGATACCTGCTACGATAGCGAGGGGAGATTTTAGAATAATCGTGTAACTAGAACTCGACGGAAGTGCCCTCAGAATGAAAATGGTAGGGGTGATTAGGGGCGTCGCTGCAGCTGCGAACGATACCAGAAATTCGGGAGCATTCATATCACGGTACCTCTTACGAGCGTCGTGATACGAAAGCCTGTCCAGTGATCTTATCTCCTGAATTTTTGCTTCTTTCGTGAACTCGGGGCACAGCTTCGATCGTGGAGAGTGGCTTCCTTGGCAGTTGGGACTAATCGGGGGGTGGCGTACACCTCTCACCCTCATGTGCCCCTTACCACACTCTCTACACACGGCCTTGGCAGTGCACCTGGCAGAAACATGCCCGAATTTCTGGCATTGATAGCAGTGTATAGGTGGAGGGATGTACGGTCAAACATCGCAGTGGTACAATGTGATCTTCACCTGCTTAGGTACAACATCACCCTCAAAATGGAGAATGAAATCGCCGCCATCGACATTGTCCTCGCCAATCTTTCGGGTGATGCACCTAATTTTGGTGACGCCTCACTTCCCCAGATCCCGTTAGAGTTCCGCTTTGCTATTAGGAATGAGGTCGCGTTGGAAGATAACTCCACGGACCTCATTCAGCGTTTCATGCCTCGTAACCTTAATGGGGATTTCACCGAATTGCGTTCATTCCAGCAATGCTTCGGTTTTCCTCTGGTCTAAGGAGTGCAGCAAGAGCTGCCCGTTCCGGAGCTTGGAAATCCCGTTTAGGTCTCCGAATTTCCCCTCAATTTCTTCACTAAATATAATTGATTTCACAAGTCTAACATCTCCCCCGTCTGTCCTGCTAGCTACCAGGTAGCGAGGAGACCTATCAACCAGAAATCTGATTAAATGCCTCATCCCAAGGTGTGGGATTCGGTCGACACTCTAGCGACGGCTCTTTGAGGGGGCCACCTTGTGTAGTGTTATTGGGGCGTTTTCGCATCATCCCAAAAAACATCCTCCCCAAATACTACCTACTCCGAAGGAGGGCCATCACTGTTGGCGCTACCCAGTCAAGGCAATACCTACCTGGCGATAGCAAATATTGCCTGCGGTCCTAGTGCCTTGGACAGGCACTTACCCCTTGGCATGCACAGTGATATGTTCGGCGCAGTATCTGGCGGTGCAGGGACCTCCGTTGTGAGGTGGATACTACAGCAAGGGTACATGGCGCACACACCTGAAGGGATGGGGAATACCATCTAGGCCTTCTGGCCGGATGGCCAAGTGGGTGGCCCTTCCCCAAGCAGCATGCACGTTTATTTCTAAGGGTCAAACCAAAATTGGGACCGGAAAATCGAAATTGACCTTTGAAAATCCGCCCCCACCCCCCTTTTAGTCGCCTTTTACGACATGCAGGGGATACTGTGGATGAAATCTGTCCTCCACATCCACAGGGGGTCTTCCAAATCAAAGTCAGTCATGTCAGTCGGTTTCGTCGGCCCTATTAGTCACCTCCTACGACAGGCAGAGAATACCATGGGTGTATTCTAACCTGCACCCACACAGGGGGACACACACTTAACACCAGCATGTGTTCATTTAGACAAAACCATTTTTTCCCATGGGCAACTGTAGGCTATGTGGCATGCTCACGAGTATCCAGTCAACAAAATCGTTATGTCTCAGCAAAACATGCCAAAACCAAAAACGTAATTTTAAAATGTGTTCACATAAGGTAACATCGTACCCTGTAGACTTTCTCTAGTCTATGGAATTCCCATTTTGTGGCTCATACTAATATACTGTAGGCATCAGAATTTTCTGAATTGAAATTGACCCACCCAGCCGAGATTGTTGTAATAGAATAGACCAATTATCAGCAATAATTCATCATCCCCATTGTCTTCATCGCGTGCTAGTTGTTAATAAGGCAACACTGAATACTGGCTTCAAAGCTATCTTTAATTTCAAAAACTGTACAGAACAACAGTTATTGGGAATTTATTTATTAACATTTCCAGCTAATAATGTTTATGATAGAATGAACCCTTACTGAGATAAATGCAAAAATCAACAATCACGTCCTTCACTCACAGACAAACTGGCTCTTATGGCCACCCGTCAGCGCATCAAGACAATTGAAGTTGAGATGATAATAATCTATATATTTAAAACACCAAAGTGTTTTTGTTACCGCGAGATTGAGAAAGCGGCTTAACCGATTGGCTTCGTAAGGCATTCTAACGAAAGCTCGTGGCATTTAGATTTGCAAAGTGTCATTAAAAGGAAAATATATATTAGGGTATATTTTTAAATGATTAAAAAATATGTAATATTTGTCGCTCCCGCGCTTGCGCACAGGCCTTTTTCAACTAGGGAAATGGTACTTCCCGCCATGTCTAACTGAGATCTTGATTTATGAGAATAAAAAAGGGTCCCCAATATTGTTTATGATGTTTCCACAGTATACATTGAAATAGAATTATAAAATAAGCGTTTTAATCTAATAGTTATTTATAAGAATTATAAAGGAGGGGGAAGTCGCCTCTGTTCCTTAGTGGTCAGCGTGATTAGCTGCCACCCCGGAGGTCCGCAGTTCGATTCCTGGCTCTGCCACAAGATTTGAAAAGTGGTATGAGGACTGGAACGGGGTCTACTCAGCCTCGGGTGGTCCAAATGAATAGAGAGGGTTCGATTCCCACCTCAGTCATCCTCGAAGTTGTTTTCCGTGGTTCCCCACTTCGTCTTCGGGCTGATGCCGGGATGGTACTGCCCCCGGAAATTGAATGATTTTGGGACAAAATTAGAGTATTTTCCGTCCCCATAATAAAATTTAACCAGCAAATATAAATCCTGGAAGTGTGACACAAGTGAATCGTGTTACAAGCTCGAGGCAGTGCGAGAGCCCGATCAGGTGATATGTTGCGCAACAGAAGTTTCTGGAAGGTTGAAATCAGCATAGCAACAGTGAATTAGCCATAAAATTGTTATAAATTATGATATTGGATACCAGCCCAGAGCCAATGAGAAGAGGTCTTATTGAAGACGGGATTAACTTCAACTATATAATTTGATGAAATTATGCATTTAGGCCCTTAGAAGGAGATATTCTTAATTGTTAATGAAGAGAAAATTGGTTGGTTGGTTCCTTAGTTTAGGGGCTGCGACAACGCGGTCATGTAGCCCCGTGTACTTTGGGTGTGTGTAGAATCTGTCTGATAACCGGTGTTAATTGTGATGACTGTATTAGTGTGTGTATCTGTTTTTTTTTTAAATTCAAGTAGGGACTGCAACTTTGAATTTTCAAATAGTTTCTACTTTTGCCGCCAAACGCCACCGTCAACGACTACTAGGCCTAGTTCAGAACTAGCTACTAGACGCCACCGCAGTCGGCTCTTGGCAACGAACGTAGCAACCTAAGAGCGTTGTTTACATTCTTAACCTATCCAATTTAGTTTCACACAGGTGTAATTAGAGGAAAGATCTTTAACATGCTATAAATCTATGACATGGGACCGCCGGCTTTACTTCCCCTCCGAAGGAAGGCATACTGAGGGATTTTTAACGCTCTTAAAAAATCCGACGGCTTCGGCCGGGTTTGAACCCGCTATCTTGGGCATAGAAGCTCAGCATGCTACCAACTACGCCACCGAAGCCGCCGAAGAGAAAATTAAATGAAAATATGTCTGATACTTTAAAAGCCGCAGAACGGTTAATCTACGCAGTAATAAGCATTGGTAATCCACGCGCTAAAAGTATGGTGGGAGATTGATATGGCTGCCAAAATTTCGACTTGGAGAGGGAGATCCAAGGATCGAGGTTCTTATTCCGGCAGACTTTGAAGAGAGAGGAAGCGTTTCTTGGGTTAACGGAGATCCCAAAGCCTTAGTCCGAGTGCGGCGATTGATGACTCGTGGAGACGATACGTTAGCAGCTTCCCACGTTACCATTATAGGCGAAGTTGAGAGGAGTATTGAAATTAGGATATCTCATTTGTATTTGAGAATAAACTTCAGCCAAGTGAATAAATAGATAGTACAGGTCGAATACTCTATTCTATTAAAAGTCGAGCACTTTATTTCAAACCACTTCGACGAAATAAGCCTGTAAAGACAATTTTACAAATGTGTTGGAAATAGAAGCTGAATAACACTTTTGTTGCAACGTGAAGTTAGCGAACATAGTTCAAGTGAACAGCAGTGGAGAACTTTAACATCGGCGCAGCAAACAAACATAATTATAATGGTTATTAATATTCATCGATTAGTTTCATTCAACATTATTAACATTGTTGAGATGATGGACTAAGTAGTCATGCGCCAGAGACATATTTGATGCAGCGTTAAGATACAACAATGGAGCTTCGATAGACAACGTATTGCAGAATACAGACGTAGTGTACGTTACACCTTGTACATTTTCGTCAGTCTACGAACACTAATGTAACAACAATTAGCAATAGAAATAATTCACTCACCACCTACATGAATATTTCTATAAATTATTACTCAACGATGATGCTGATATATATTTGCGACTGAGAATAAAGATTCTACAGAAGATGATGGTCAAGATGCTAGGGTATCCCAGCAAAACCAGAAGAATATGCCAGAAGGATGTCGTTCGATATCAGACGGAGGTTGGTGAATACCGGAGAGGGAACGTCTTCCCAAATCTGAGGTCGCTGTTCCGAGGTTCGGAAACACCTAAAGTATTGTGTAAATACTTACCCTGATCTTCAAGTTATCGTCCAAATAAGGTAGCAGTGTCATTTACTTGTAGTATAGAGCTTGATTAGTGACAATCTGAGCCGACGTCCTTACTCCATATTTCATGTATTTCAGTGTTCTCATGTAATTTACACTTCAGATGTGTGTTAAGATTTTTATGTTTCAAGATTATTAGAGATGATTGTCTTTCATCTATTTTTAAATTTTATTATACGGATCAGTTGTTGAACTGACATTAAAATTTTGTTTGAGGAATCAGATTTCCTTATAGAAGACTAGTCGTTTTGACTATCATATTTTAATTTTTATTTGAACCAAGGATTCTGACATTGTGTCAGAGTAGCAAATTAAATTCTTTTAGTAATTTAATTTGGGCACTTTAATGTATCAACTTCAAGGGCAGAAGAAACATCGAATGATACTGTCATATCATTTTTGTATATAAACTTTACGGCAATCTAGCAAATACTAGTCGTTTAATAAGACTGAAGTTTTAAATACATAGACATTCTTCGTGTAGAATGGAAAGACATTACGAAATTGACAATTCAATTAATTGTTAGAGGAAATGTCTCTTGATAGAAGATAATTTAAATCTTTGGCTAGGAATTCAAAGCTAGTTTATCCCGGTCAAGATTGAATTCTATTTGACACTATAAATAACGTGTGTTATTTATACACTATTTGTGTAATATCACGTCATAATGTAGACCTGATATTGCAACGACGTGCAATTTAAAGCTTGACAAGTGAGATGTAACAGAATTAATATTTTTATTACATGTATTTGTGACAGACGAGTTAACAATTAATTATCTTATTGTGTAGTAAACTCGAGGTCATTCACGACAGTCTAAAGTCGTTCGTTATTGTTGGAAGTTTTATTTGGAGAACTAAAGGATGTATAATTTTAGATCAGTAGTCGAGTGTGACGACACTGATGGTCATTATATAACAAAGGAGAAACTGTTCCGCCTAGTCAATACATTTATTTACAACTAGTTATAAACTTGCTATTATATGGTACATGTTTCGGGGCCTCCAGTACAGCCAGTACTAAGAGACCACGAAACATGTACCATATAATAGCAAGTTTATAACTTGTTGTAAATAAATGTATTGACTAGGCTAAATAAATGTATTGACTAGGCGGAACAGTTTCTCCTTTGTTATATAGTGAATCTGTCAATACGGAAAATGAACTTCTTTCAGAGCACAATTTACTGATGGTCATGCCGTTAATTGAAGGAGGTTCCTACAGAAGAAATGTTAATAAAAATTAATCCGTTTTTGGTTATTGTTTAACATAGTGGATGATAATTGTTTATGCCATATATATATTTTTATATGAGGTAATGTAGAACTACGTTGAGCTCGTGCGAAGGTGTTTCTGCATTTTAAGGGAAGTCAACGAGGTATAGTTCTTTGATAAGAACAAAGCATAGATCATGATAAGAGTCGTTGTATATAAGAATTCCAGTTCATGTGAAGTAACGTTTTAGCTGTGATGACAGGAGGGTTTGAGCGGAAGGCAATTAGGGAACGATTGTCTACTCATGTAATTTACACCATTATTAAACCTTATTAAACCCGGAGTTGTATAGAAACGTACAGTTGACCTTTGCCAGTTGATTGTATCTGATCGATAATGTAAAGAAACCTATCTAAGACGATGTGTGTGCAGTATATGAACGCTAATGAGTGTTAGCAAATCTTTATGTTGAGAAACATGGTAAATAATTCATTTCAAGTTGTACAGTAAGAGAGAACTAAGATTCTCTAAGATAACGTATTGTCAACGTTAGATATCATTTATTATAACGATCAGATTACTTGTAAATATTTTTCCGTAATGACTTAATTACTTAAATAATTTTTATTAAGATTAATTAGTAGGATGTTTTTGAAATAGTGCATATTTTGTGAGCGAATGTTTTTAGAATGGAAGATTGCCAGTTAAGTATGGCTGAACAACCTAATCGGTTCTAGAACGATTAAGGAGTGTGAAAGGAAGGGTGTATTTAAATTTCAGTTATATTGGTTAAGAATTACAGGAGTTATAAGCAGTTTTATAATGACAGAATCTCTTTTCAAATGAGGTTACTAAATGCAAGGCAGATCCCGTGTGTGTATGCAGCAAGCAAATGTTGGGGAATTGTATTTCCACTAGTCCGTTCAAGGCCAGATTATTAAATAACAAGCGTGGTGTACAGCCACAGCCTTGACAATAAAACAGTTTCACGGCTGACGCAAATGTGTGTCAGTGGGTCAATGAACGCATGTGGCCAAATGTCATACAAGTAAGCGTGCCAGCTATTATATAATGTTTCAAAGAATGAAGCGCGCGTGGTATTTGTCTTAAACGTTTTACGTACAGTAGGCCTAGACAGTTCAACATTTTTGTGTTTTTAACTTACAGTCCATTAATTGCAGTAAAACATGTGTAGTGGAGGAGAAGCGTGTATGAGTGTGTGGATATTTTTAGCCTACTTTCAATTTTTGCAAAAAATGAAAGTAGACTTATGAGATCAACACAGGGCGAAAAAAGTGTGTCTGTCTGTGTGTGTGTGTGTGTGAGTCTGTGTCTGTGTGTGTGTGTACTCTGAATGTCTGTCCCCCCCTATCAATTCGAACACGGTGAATGCGAATTGAACGAAATTTGGTACAAAGGTAGCACTAGCAAAGGACACCTCAGTGTCATGTTTTATATCGCCGCCATCTTGACGGAAACGTAATGGCGGCCACACAAATGTTCAAAGCTTAAATCAAATTACGACTAACCTAATCATCCGATCTCTACCAAATTTTGCAACAACATACCTTTATGGGGGGAGCATCCTTTGACCAAACCAATAGGCCATCAGCGTAATACTTTCATGTATTTCAGTGTTCTCATGTAATTTACACTTCAGATGTGTGTTAAGATTTTTATGTTTCAAGATTATTAGAGATGATTGTCATTCATCTATTTTTAAATTTTATTATACGGATCAGTTGTTGAACTGACATTAAAATTTTGTTTGAGGAATCCGATTTCCTTATAGAAGACTAGTCGTTTTGACTATCGAATTTTAATTTTTATTTGAACCAAGGATTCTGACATTGTGTCAGAGTAGCAAATTAAATTCTTTTAGTAATTTAATTTGGGCACTTTAATGTATCAACTTCAAGGGCAGAAGAAACAACGAATGATACTGTCATATCATTTTTGTATATAAACTTTACGGCAATCTAGCAAATACTAGTCGTTTAATAAGACTGAAGTTTTAAATACATAGACATTCTTCGTGTAGAATGGAAAGACATTACGAAATTGACAATTCAATTAATTGTTAGAGGAAATGTCTCTTGATAGAAGATAATTTAAATCTTTGGCTAGGAATTCAAAGCTAGTTTATCCCGGTCAAGATTGAATTCTATTTGACACTATAAATAACGTGTGTTATTTATACACTATTTGTGTAATATCACGTCATAATGTAGACCTGATATTGCAACGACGTGCAATTTAAAGCTTGACAAGTGAGATGTAACAGAATTAATATTTTTATTACATGTATTTGTGACAGACGAGTTAACAATTAATTATCTTATTGTGTAGTAAACTCGAGGTCATTCACGACAGTCTAAAGTCGTTCGTTATTGTTGGAAGTTTTATTTGGAGAACTAAAGGATGTATAATTTTAGATCAGTAGTCGAGTGTGACGACACTGATGGTCATTATATAACAAAGGAGAAACTGTTCCGCCTAGTCAATACATTTATTTACAACAAGTTATAAACTTGCTATTATATGGTACATGTTTCGGGGCCTCCAGTACAGCCAGTACTAAGAGGCCCCGAAACATGTACCATATAATAGCAAGTTTATAACTTGTTGTAAATAAATGTATTGACTAGGCGGAACAGTTTCTCCTTTGTTATATAGTGAATCTGTCAATACGGAAAATGAACTTCTTTCAGAGCACAATTTACTGATGGTCATGCCGTTAATTGAAGGAGGTTCCTACAGAAGAAATGTTAATAACAATTAATCCGTTTTTGGTTATTGTTTAACATAGTGGATGATAATTGTTTATGCCATATGTATATTTTTATATGAGGTAATGTAGAACTACGTTGAGCTCGTGCGAAGGTGTTTCTGCATTTTAAGGGAAGTCAACGAGGTATAGTTCTTTGATAAGAACAAGGCATAGATCATGATAAAGAGTCGTTGTATATAAGAATTCCAGTTCATGTGAAGTAACGTTTTAGCTGTGATGACAGGAGGGTTTGAGCGGAAGGCAATTAGGGAACGATTGTCTACTCATGTAATTTATACCATTATTAAACCTTATTAAACCCGGAGTTGTATAGAAACGTACAGTTGACCTTTGCCAGTTGATTGTATCTGATCGATAATGTAAAGAAACCTATCTAAGACGATGTGTGTGCAGTATATGAACGCTAATGAGTGTTAGCAAATCTTTATGTTGAGAAACATTGTAAATAATTCATTTCAAGTTGTATAGTAAGAGAGAACTAAGATTCTCTAAGATAACGTATTGTCAACGTTAGATATCATTTATTATAACGATCAGATTACTTGTAAATATTTTTCCGTAATGACTTAATTACTTAAATAATTTTTATTAGGATTAATTAGTAGGATGTTTTTGAAATAGTGCATATTTTGTGAGCGAATGTTTTTAGAATGGAAGATTGCCAATTAAGTATGGCTGAACAACCTAATCGGTTCTAGAACGATTAAGGAGTGTGAAAGGAAGGGTGTATTTAAATTTCAGTTATATTGGTTAAGAATTACAGGAGTTATAAGCAGTTTTATAATGACAGAATCTCTTTTCAAATGAGGTTACTAAATGCAAGGCAGAACCGTGTGTGTATGCAGCAAGCAAATGTTGGGGAATTGTATTTCCACTAGTCCGTTCAAGGCCAGATTATTAAATAACAAGCGTGGTGTACAGCCACAGCCTTGACAATAAAACAGTTTCACGGCTGACGCAAATGTGTGTCAGTGGGTCAATGAACGCATGTGGCCAGATGTCATACAAGTAAGCGTGCCAGCTATTATATAATGTTTCAACGAATGAAGCGCGCGTGGTATTTGTCTTAAACGTTTTACGTACAGTAGGCCTAGACAGTTCAACATTTTTGTGTTTTTAACTTACAGTCCATTAATTGCAGTAAAACATGTGTAGTGGAGGAGAAGCGTGTATGAGTGTGTGGATATTTTTAGCCTACTTTCAATTTTTGCAAAAAATGAAAGTAGACTTATGAGATCAACACAGGGCGAAAAAAGTGTGTCTGTGTGTGTGTGAGTCTGTGTCTGTGTGTGTATGTGTGTGAGTCTGTGTGTGTGTGTGTGTCTGTGAGTGTGTACTCTGAATGTCTGTCTCCCCCTATCAATTCGAACACGGTGAATGCGAATTGAACGAAATTTGGTACAAAGGTAGCACTAGCAAAGGACACCTCAGTGTCATGTTTTATATCGCCGCCATCTTCACGGAAACGTAATGGCGGCCACACAAATGTTCAAAGCTTAAATCAAATTACGACTAACCTAATCATCCGATCTCTACCAAATTTTGCAACAACATACCTTTATGGGGGGAGCATCCTTTGACCAAACCAATAGGCCATCAGTGTAATACTTTGCGGATAGCGGCCATCTTTGTGTGAAAATCGATTTCCCCTATTAATTCGAACACGGTGCAACCGAATGGAACGAAATTTGGTACAGAGGTAGTACTAACAAAAGGCACCTCAGTGTCATGTTTTATATCGCCACCATCTTGACGGAAACGTAATGGCGGCCACACAAATGTTCAAAGCTTAAATCAAATTACGACTAACCTAATCATCCGATCTCTACCAAATTTTGCAACAACATACATTTATGGGGGGAGCATCCTTTGACCAAAGTAATACGTCATCAGCGTAATAGTTTGCGGATGGCGGCCATCTTTGTGTGAAAATCGATTCCCCCTATTAATTCGAACACGGTGCAACCGAATGGAACGAAATTTGGTACAGAGGTAGTACTAACAAAAGGCACCTCAGTGTCATGTTTTATATCGCCGCCATCTTGACGGAAACGTAATGGCGGCCACACAAATGTTCAAAGCTTAAATCAAATTACGATTAACCTAATCATCCGATCTCTACCAAATTTTGCAACAACATACCTTTATAGAGGAAGCATCCTTTGACCAAATGACTAGGTCATTAGCCTAATAGTTTGCGGATGGCGGCCATCATTGTGTGAAAATCAATTCCCCCTATTAATTCAAACACGGTGAAACCGAATGGAACGAAATTTGGTACAGAAGTAGCACTAGCAAAGGGCATCTCAGTGTCATGTTTTATATCGCCGGCATCTTGACAGAAACGTAATGGCGGCACACAAATGTTCAAAGCTTAAATCAAATTACGATTAACCTAAGCATCCGATCTCTACCAAATTTTGCAACAACATACCTTTATAGAGGAAGCATCCTTTGACCAAATGGTACAGAGGTAGCACTAGCAAAGGGCACCTCAGTGTCATGTTTTATATCGCCGCCATCTTGACAGAAACGTAATGGCGGCCACACAAATGTTCAAAGCTTAAGTTAAATTACGACTAACATAACCATCCGATCTCTACCAAACTTTGCAACAACATTCCTTTATGGAGGGAGCATCCTTTGACCAATCTAATAGGTTATTAGCCTAATAGTTTGCGGGTGGCGGCCATCTTTATGTCAAAATTGATTCCCCCTTATTAATTCGAACACGGTGGAACCGAATGGAACGAAATTTGGTACAGAGGTAGCACTAGCAAAGGGCACCTCAGTGTCATGTTTTATATCGCTGCCATCTTGACTGAAACGTAATGGCAGCCACACGAATGTTCAAAGCTTAAATCAAATTACGATTAACCTAATCATCCGATCTCTACCAAATTTTGCAACTACATACCTTTATGGAGGGAGCATCCATTGACCAATCTAATAGGTCATTCGCCTAATAGTTTGCGGATGGCGGCCATCTTTGTGTCAAAATCGATTCCCCCTATTAATTCAAACACGGTGAAACCGAATGGAATGAAATTTGGTACAGAGATAGCACTAGCAAAGGGCATCTCAGTGTCATGATTTATATCGCCGCCATATTGACAGAAACGTAATGGCGGCCACACAAATGTTCAAAGCTTAAATCAAATTACGATTAGCCTAATCATCCGCTCTCTAGCAAATTTAGCAACAACATACCTTTATGGAGGGAGCATCCTTTGACCAAACTAATAGGTCATCAGCCTAATATTTTGTGGATGGCGGCCATCTTTGTGTGAAAATCGATTCCCCTTATCAATTCGAACACGGTGAAACCGAATGGAACGAAATTTGGTACAGAGGTAGCACTAGCAAAGGGCACCTCAGTGTCATGTTTTATATCACCGCTATCTTGACGGAAACGTAATCGCGGCCACCCAAATGTTAAAAGCTAAAATGTAATTACGACCAACCTAATAATCTAGTCTCTACCAAATTTTGCAACACCATATCTTTATGTGGGAAACATATTCAGACCAAACTGCAAGGACATCAGCCCAATAGTTTGCAGATGGTGGCCAAGTATGTGTGCAAATCGATTCCCCCTATCAATTCAAACACGGTGAAACCGAATTGAACGAAATTTGGTACAGAGGTAGCACTAGCAAAGGGCACCTCATATTCATGTTTAATATCCCTATAGCATGTTGTATTTCAACAAGCTACTACAACCAACATTCAATCATACTCCTTGAAAAGGACAAAGAGTTATAACAATACCCATGCATTTAGGAGAAAGTAGGCTATATGTTCTTTACTGAACATCTTGTTTTTATTAGTATAGTTTAGTGTTATTTATTGTTTATGTTAGATTTAGTTTACATATGTTAAATAAATTTACACAGTTCGTTGTTCTTGGTCGTTGATGAGCGATTCATTCTAAATATAAGGATCAAGGTATTGTGGATCCATTTACAGGCGAAGCTGAGTTCCCATTCCCCCGAGACAGGTAAGTAAAGGTAAGTGAGTCCCGTATATTTTGTTGTTATCCACAATATTCTTGCAGCTACTGTATGTAAATCCCTAAAGACCTTGTTGGAGCGATTTCTAATGAAGTAATTTAGCCGGTGCTGTTAGAAATAGGCAATCCAGCTGGGGCTATGGATATTCCGACAGGCTACTTTCCGGATTTACAGGTATAGTACCTACCGTAAGGCCACGGCTCCCTGCTTACCACTTCCTTGCCTAACCCTCCCAATCTTCCCATCCCTTCATCAGGCCCCTGTTCGCTTTGCTGGTGAGGTCGCCTGGGCGTAGTGCTGGTCACACACCCCAGTTGTATCCCTGACTCAGAGTCTCAAGCTCCAGGACACTGCCCTCAGTGGCGGTAGAGGTGGGATCCCTCGCTTAGTCCGTGGGAAAAGCCAACCCTGGAGGGGAAAACGATAGCGAATAAAGGAGGGGAAGATTCATTAATTGTTGAGAGTAGGTACTCCTCCCTTTTCATAACTTTCACAAGAGAGATTATTGAAAATATTTAACTTATGATTCACATGCCTTTCTGTTAGTCATTAGAAGTTGATTTCAATTTGAATTGTCACTGCTGCACTGGAAATATTGCATTTATTATGACAATATATCATTTTCATACCTTATTTTATCTCTTGGGGAAGCCTCCGTGGCTTAGGCGGCACCACGCCTCTTTCTCACCGCTGGATCCCTGGTTCAAATCCCGGTCACTCGATGTGAGACTTGTGCTAGCAGTAGGCTATGTTGTAATGTCAAGAGTGCAATCTTTTGATGCCCTTAAAGTTGCAATAGTGACAAAAAGTAATCGTACCAAAAATGTAACTTATATAGGCAACTTCTTCAGAAAATATGTTGTTCATTGTCCGTCATGTTTTGATGGGTTTAAACTAATAATAATAATCTTAAGACGAAAACCCACACAAGACACGGCATAAACCTAGAAAAATTGCCGAGTTTTAATTCACTGACCATGAAAGCCAATCTTTTTGGAAGCCTTTATAGGGAGGTGAAATGCTGCTTTTGCATTTACAGGGTGTCTACTGTTAGGATGAAGTAAAAATTAGTTACTTTTTAGGTACCTTTTAGTTACCTTTTAGTTAATTTTAGTTACCTTTGAATTCAAGTTACGTCTGCGGTCTACAAGCATAGGCGCTCATCACGCGGTGAAGAAAAACAACAATGAACTGTTTTTAAAGAAGTTATTTATTTATCGTATGGCTTTTAGTGCCGGGAGTGTCCGAGGACATGTTCAGCTCGTCTGAGTCTGTAGCTGCTTCCAACGGACACCCTTAGGGTGGGTTACAAGTTCCGTTCAATTTCGAGTTGCTACCAGATATCAATGATACCTAGTGGTGAACGTTGGAACTTTGATAGAGCGTTCCGACGAAATATAACCTAACAATTTAGCTTCACACAAGTTTTGTCTGTGGAAGAATCCTTTACATGCCATAAATCCATGACATGGGACCGCCGGCTTTACTTCCCCTCCGAAGGAAGGCATACTGAAGGATTTTTTAACGCTTTTAAAAAATCCGACGACTTCGGCCGGGTTTGAACCCGCTATATTGGGCACAGCAGTTCAGCATGCTACCAACTACACCACCGAAGCCGCTTTAAATGACATTCACATGATGTTATAAAAATTTTAAAAATTATAAATATATACCGTACTAGACATTTAATATCCAATGAGTTGTTTCAGCTAATATGTCGTCTTGTCCACAATATGTTGTTATTATTACGGTACCAAGAGGTTGCTCAGCTCTTGACCATTTGGCGAGATTTCCTTCGTCCCCGCGGTAGGTCGCGAAGAAATGCATGCGATGTTACGCGATCGTCACCGAATTCTGTCTTCGCAGTCAAATGCGGAGAAATATCGAGATGTTACACGATCGGCGCTGGTCTCAGTTGTTTGGTGAGCTTCCCGTAGTTTTCAGGATAGAACACGGAGAAAAATCGCGATTTAGATCATCAGCGTCACTTTTAGTCATTCGACGAGATTTCCATTGTCCTTGAGTTCGGGCACAAGAAAATATAGCATTATTACGCAATCGGCGCGCTGCCGCTCTCGGCCGTTTTACGTTGTCCTCGAGATATTATGCAATCGTCGCCGCACCCGGCCGTTCAACGATTGTCTGCCTGTCTATCTGTCCTGATAGAATGGCGGAGGCAAGCTCAAGGTTGGGCATGGTTAAAATCCACGCGTAGTTATGAACATGTTGTTCGGTCGGCGCCGTGCTTCCCTTTGTCCCTATGCTGTAGTTGGGAGTTCATGAGTTCAGGGTGGATCACGAGGAGGATTTAGTATTTCGATGCTACGTAGGCTGCCAATTTTAAGTGGGTTGATGCACTTCTCGCTCCCCGCACGCTTTTAAGTATACGGTCATGGGAAAAGTGGCAAGTAGGTTTCGTGATGGGTGCCCCGTGATGGGTGCCCAATCACCTATGACAGGATTCCCGCAGTCCTCGTGGTCACAAGTTCACGATAGGGGACGGGTTTTATGATTTTACGCAACTGACGTCGATCTCGGTCCGTTTGACGAGATTCCCGCAGGCAAGTCGTGCGGTCAGCCGGCCGTCTTGAGGATGCGATTTTGGAGGATGAACGTTCGAAGTAGGTACGGTATCGAATATTACGAATTGTTCTGAGAGGATTGCACGAATAATACGACAAGAGGGCAAGTTTTATTTCGATTGAGAACCACGAATTATCAACAAGTTATCGAAATAATCGGTTAGATTATATATCCGATGGATTGAAAGTTCGAAGGAAAAATCGACTTATAACGGAATTTCGAATTAACCATACTGAATGTCGCAAATTTACTTGACATATTTTTTAAATAAGTTATGTATCGAAGATTTTCGCATTTTTTTCGAAACGGTAACATTTCACAAGATTGCGACATTAAATTGTTTCGCGTTATTTCTGGACTTCAATTTGACATAGTTTCCAAATAACAGAAATGAGAGATTTCTTTTTAGTTTCGGAAGTATTCGCGAAAAGTCAGGTTTCCTAATACAGTAACACAGAAAAATATTTCACACGAAACTTAAGACTTCTTGATGCCTAAAATATACGTTGAACCGATGTATACCGCTCAAGGTATTCTCGGTATATTTCCTTGAGGTCGGGCACGGAGACATATAGCTTAGTACTATGCAATAGGCACGGCACCGCTTGCGTGAAACTCGCAATCTCTGAGCCTAGCGGCGCGAGTTTAAATGATTCAACCCGCCTTCAGAAAAATTTTCGTTACCCGTTTGTAAAATTCGTTACTTTTTCGTTACTTTCGTTACCCATTTGTAAAATTCGTTACTTTTTCGTTACTTTCGTTACCGGTAGACACCCTGATTTAGCTCTCGCAGTAAAGAAGCGCAGGTGTGCTTCATAAGAAAGGAGGTAGTGCGCTACTCCTGTGGGGGTTCAGGCATGGACACCAAGAGCCCACTGATAAGCCAGCTTGGTGATCCTAGGCGAAATCCCACACAAGACACGGCATAAACCTAGAAAAATTGCAGTTTTAATTCACTGGCCATGAACGCCAATATACCATCAATATACCCTCAAATGGCAACTAACTACGCCAGGATTTGATCAGTAACCTTGTGCACAGCAGGCGAGAACGATACTGCTACGCCAAGCAGCCATTCGAAGTTGAAATAGATATTAGTACATTTGTCCCAATCAGCTTTCTTTCTTTCCAGCCAGCATGGACCTGTGATAAGGCGATCTTAAATATGAAGTCACGCATGGTTGTTGGCACGAATCCCGCCTTGGGACGTGATGCAAGTAAAAATAATTTAAATTGGGTGCATGGCATAAAAAAGGCCAAGAGCCTATGTTTTAAAAAAATTATTCTTCAGAATGTGCATGCTGGCTGATGATGGTTCATCTCCTAATAAATGTTTCACTCCAACAGTTCTTTTTTGGCAGTACCTAAATCTAAGCTCTCGCAGTAAAGAAGCACAGGTGTGCTTCATAAGAAAGGAGGTAGTGCGCTACTCCTGTGGAGGTCCGGGAATGGACACCAAGAGCCCGCTGATAAGCCAGCTTGGTGATCCTAGGCGAAACCCCACACAAGACAGGGTGGAAATTACAAAATCACGGGTGCTGGCCAAACAATGCCCTTCCACCTGGCAGTAGCTACCAGTCTCCCGAGCGCTATTTTCTTTTTAGCCTTGGATTACAGATACAGTACGCCAATGACTGGTATGGAAAGCTAAAGTAGTTTAGTTATAAATTAAAATTCAGTAGGCCTGCAATTAAAAATTAAAATCCACAAAATGTGCATAATGTGCTAAATTAAATCTCTATTGGAAAACATGAGGTGGACATAAAATCAATCAATGGACAGGAAAAGGAGGATAGAAACGTCAATAAAAAACAAACAGGCAGGTGCAAACAGAGGGAGACAAAGGGGAAAACATATAAAAAGGACAGGCATAATTTCCTGATGAGATTCGGTAGGTTGGTTCTTAAGTCTAGGGGCTGCGACAAAGTGGTCATGTAGCCCTGTGTACTTTGGTTGTGTGTAGAATCTGTCTGATAACCGGTGTTAATTGTGATGACTGTATTAGTGTGTGTTATCTGTTTTTTTAATTTAAGTACTGCAACTTAGAATTTTTCAAATAGTTCCTACTTTTACCGCCAAGCGCCACCGTCAACGACTACTAGGCCAAGTTCAGTACTTAGCTACTAGACGCCACCACAGTCGGCTCTTGGCAACGAACCTAGAAACCTAAGAGTGTTGTTTACATTCTTAACCTATCCAATTTAGCTTCACACAGGTGCAATTAGTGGAAGGTTCTTTAACATGCCATAAATCTATGACATGGGTCCGCCGGCTTTACTTCCCCTCCGAAGGAAGGCATACTGAGGGATTTTTAACGCTCTTAAAAAATCCGACGGCTTCGGCCGGGTTTGAACCCGCTATCTTGGGCATAGAAGCTCAGCATGCTACCGACTACGCCACCGAAGCCGCTCATGATGAGATTCGGAGGTAGAAACAAGCTTGTTAAGGAGTTAGAACATTGAAGAGCTACCGATTAGATTGATGGCATGAATGCAGCTCCTTGAAGATTGTGGTGTGACTGGTTATGGAGATTATCCCTGTCTTTCTTGTGCACTTTTCCCTCTTCCACCTGCACTGGTCTCTTATTGCACTTGTTCCTTATCAGTGTTTCAATTCTCCATTTGCTGTCCATTGATGATGCATGCTAAGGTGTGATTTTAAACTACATGCATTTTGTGGAAGTACACACGTTTTGTCAACACTTCAAATTATTTTAAAGCATATTTCCTACATTATATCAGTAAAAGGACCATTTAGAGCTAGTTCCCTTTTATTCCTTTTAGCTCAAAGCTTTATTTCACATCACTTGAAATCAAATATTTTCTACTTTCAAAACTTTTCTACTTTCAAAACTTACCAGATCTCTATGCAGGACCCAGTTTGAATGTAAATAATGAATACCATCCAATATTTGGTATAATAATGACTTCACCATGCCCTTTGGAACCATTAGAGGCTTTTTGTTTGCCTTGGCTGCTCTATGGAACTTGATAATGTGCTGCAAAATAAATGAGAATTACTTTCAAATACTCTGAATTCATTTCCCTCACGTGGTTAAATAATTTGCCCAACATACCCATAAATCATGCTCAGCATAGTCAAACAATAACCACACTTTACGATCAACATGTGACAGGAACACCCGTATTAGATTAATGACATTGGAATGTTTTAATTCACGCAGCAACTGAAACAACAGGAACCAAATTAGTACATAGCACAGGCCACAGTAAAACACTGTTTACATTTAAATTTTGCATGTGTGAAAGTATTTTGTATAAAGAATACTACAAGCAGCTGCTTCTAAAGGTTTTTCTTCTTCTTCTTTTTTTCTTCAACAGTAAATCGCCAAGATTTAACTCAAACTTTTTATGTTCGCATCGAGTGTACACTAAAACAATCCTGACACCCAGTTCCTGAGATTTCCAAATTGAGACCTACATTAATCATTCACTTAGCCTAGGCCTACTGTTCTTACCTTACAGAAACTATGTAACACTTACTACGTTTACATGGCGAACTCAAATCGATTTGAATACGATCCTGTTTTCAGTACGCTGCCCGTTTACATGAGCAGTTTCAGTTCGTATTGAAATCGATTTCAATACGGTATATAATTTATGGTGGCCAACCTGCAGTTATGTTGGCTAACTCGTATTAAACAGCAAAAACATAATAGACCCGTAATTATCATCCGTCGTTTTTTTATTTTATTTTACGGGATGTTTGTAAACATGAATAATGGACGCTGCGGAAGATTTTGATGTTGTTTGTTCTTAACAAGTGTATGTTAAGTTTAATAATGATAAAATGTTATTGGTTTTGCGTCCCTTTTCATTTCTGAAGCTTTTAGAGACGCCGGAATGTTGCCCAGAATGGGATCTGTAACGTGCCAGTAAATCTATTGACACGGCTCCCTCGCAATTAGGCCTAAACACACTGACTGTGCCAGGATTCGATCCTGCTACCTTGGGGGGAGCAGACGAGAAAGTTACCACTGCGCCACTCTATGTTCAAGTTATTCAATCTAGTGGACAAATGGGAAAAGGAACGGATTAAGCGGCAATGTGAGACGGTGTTTCTCTGTTGACCTCATTTTACGTATGGATACACCTGACATTTAAGGCAAAACAGACAAACATACATTAACGATTAAAACGTGTGCAAACAAACTACGCTTATCAACCACGACAGGAACACAGACAGTAACGAAGAATATGGACAGAAAGTAAGAAAAGCGAATCGAGAATCAGGCGACAGACGAAAGTAGGCTTAAATTAGTTCAAAAATGTAACGCAAGAGCGCGCAGAATCGCTTTCAATACGATCCGCGTTTACATGTTCCTGAACACCAGTTTGGATACGATCCGATCCCACAATTTTACCGTATCGACCTTGAAACTCAATACGATCTCAGTCCCGTTTACATGACCGTATTCAATACGGTAGGTGTACTCAAATCGATTTGAGTTCGCCATGTAAACGCAGTAATTCTAAGGGTCTCTTGACATACAGCCCCTACTGACTCACCTAGCACTACCTTCTTCCTTCCATAACACTCCTCGATATTAATAGCACTCCATCGAATGCCAGTTTGATTACATGTTAGTTTACAAGACATCACTGATCTCTCAGATGGGAATGGAACTCAAGTCACTCCCTTAGATCCACGGCTTGCTCAAGACAATGTTAGCATGTTTAGAAAGCACAAGTGAAGCTGGTTATTAGCCTTACTTACATAGGACCCTTATGAGCTTCACCTCAGGGATCAAACAAGCAAGTTGGGTAGTCGTAGATACCTAAGCACAATGAGGGCCACAACTCAGAATATGTTCATGATGCCCACTCCTCTTCCGTAAAAGGGGCAGATGACCTCACTGTTCCACTGCTTAAAACAACAATAACTAACTCCTATTCTATAGTAACTGGTATCCCGACTGTCTGGGCCACATACCAGGCCACTTAGCTGTTGCCCATTGTTAACGAACTAGGACATGACTACACCATGAATCACTTTTTTAAAATAACACCACTGGAAACTAGTAGGTTCAAACCTATCCATCAGCCATCCTGGAAATAGTTTTCCAGTTAATTCTAGTAGGCCATGGCAGCTTCCTTTCAACTTCTAGACCAAAATCATTCACTCATATTCAATAGGAGCATGTGACCTCTATATTCTGTCCTTAAAATAATAATCTCTCTACCATCACCACTCTATGGACCATCTCATGATGTAGCGGCTAGCATTCGTGGCTGTCACCCCAGAGGTCCAGGTTCCATTCCCTGCTCTGCCAAGAAATTTTAATTCTGGTCCGAGGGCTAGAATGGGGTCAACTCAACCTCGTGAGGGAAAACTAAGAAGTTTGATTTCCATTTCAGACATCTTGGACCCCACTTCTACTCCAGGAGAATGCCAGGATAGTTCCAAACTAAAGATAGTGGCCAACTCTTTCCCAATCCTCACCTCAATTACAAATACACACACAACCAAGTACACAGAGCTACATGGCAAAAATGCCACAAAGCCCCTAAATCAATCAACACCACCACCAGTGCTCTATAACCTTAATACACTAGGCTATAAGAAAGTTAATTCGACTTACGAACAAAAAACATAACCTGTGCATGAGGAAAATATGGTAGAGTAAGCTTACCGTACAGTGTATTACACTAAGGAGTTTTTTTCTTTTTTTTTTGTGAGTGAGAGAGAGAAAGGGGAAATACATATAAAAAGGACAGGGATAATTTTCTTGATGTGATTGGGACTTTGAAACAAGCTCGTTGAGGAGCTATAGCATTGAAGAGTAGTGTTGATGTTGCGATACAGTAGCCTACACAACACTACTTACAGCGATTTCTCTGCACGCAGACATTGATAATCCAGTTCCTTCAATTTGTTTCAAGGCATAATCCTTCGTGTCTGACCTGAAATAATAACATAGCTACTTCAGCATACTGATGTATTTCGACGGCAGTATAGCAATCTCACCAAGGATCCGAGAATGATAGAAATAATAACAATAATAATAATAATAATAATAAATGTCCCCTTTAACTGCTGTAGACAGAAGACCAAAAGTGCAGTAAATAGGATACGGCACTTGAAAATATAATATACCACATATGTTTATATTAAATTAAATAATACTGTAAGGCATAACGTAACGCTCACCCATCCTTTCGTCTCGCTTTGTACACATGACCATAAGTTCCTCTTCCCACTTTACATCCTTCATAATCAAATAAATCTTCTACTTTGGCTCTCTCGTTTGCTGTTTTTAACTTGAATTCATAGTCCATCATGCAGGAGTATTGAAGGGAACTCCTAAGTTATTAACACAACCGATACGTCCTACTTGTCCTGAGCTGTCAAATTGTTTATATTTGTAGACGAGTATTTAATTTAATATTTATATGAAGTTATCAGCAGATATCACATAAATAATTATGTTTTGCATTTGTGCATGCATTTGTTTTGACAAAGTATGTTTTTTCTTCTTTTTTTATCTGTATTACGTTACTGGGCACACATTAGCTTCGCCCAATTGGCAAAACCTGCTATCTGATATGACATCTAGCGGTAAAAATGAGAAACTTACCAAGTAGGGTACATTTGTCACGTGGTGACTGTTTGTATATGGTTTCTTGTATTCGTAAGCAGATCGAGGTAAATTTTTCGTGTCTTTATACATAAGTAATAAGTTTTACTCGTTGATGGAGTGTAAAATTAGTAAAAGCAAAGTATATTGCTCAGTTTACGGCTGTAAGTAAGTGCATAAGAGGGCTGCGGATATAAGTTTTCATCACTTTCCAAAAGATGTAAATAGCAATAGCCGAAAGGTGACGATACCAAATAAATACGGGCAACAGGAGCGGGTTGGACCACTCACCACTACACTCACTGACGACAGAACGGGATGTTCACTGTTACGCCGAGCCAAGCCGCACCAAGACAGCCAAGTACAGCCAAGCATCATCAGTTGGGTATCCTTCCCCCTTCCTAGTTAATTTCCAATTACCCTACCAACCGCCATCACCTCGCTCTGCGATATCCGAGCCATTCCACTACGAGTCATATAGGCCTAATTTGACTTCGCAGGGTAGATAGATAGATTTTTATTAATTCCATTTGATCAAATACATGCATTCAATACATTTTTGATATAGGACACGTCAGAATTTACATCTATAAAATAAAAGAACTAACAGGTATATATTACTAATATTATAACTTAAACTTATTATAATAGCAAATCTTAATAGATACAATCTTAATGCACAACTATTTACACCCCACTCTATTATCTTAATATGAAAACTTATATCTATTAATACAACAACATACAGCTAGGTATTACAATTAAATTAAAAAAGTAAAATATAATTATAGATTTCATCGCTCCTATACACTGAGTAAAAAATATGGCACTGCAGATAAGCTTTCAACATTCTATCAAAGGTTTTTATTTTTGGGGCCAGGTTTATATACTGGGGTAGTTTATTGTATAATTTAACTCCAGTGTGAAAAGTTCCTTTTTGATACGGTATATGCTTGTGTGTGTGAAATATGAATGTTTTGATTTTGTCTTGTGTTATGCCTATGAACATCATTGTTTGTTTTAAGAAAAACATCTTGATTCATTAAATTCTTTTTAAAAAACATAATACTTTCAAAGATATATATGCAGGGCAGTGGGAGAATGTTTAAATCTTTAAACAGAGGTCTACATGATTCTCTAGAGTTTACATTTGCTCTAATCGCCCTCTTTTGTATCCTAAACGTGCTTAGTACATCTGGCGACATACCCCAAAATATGATCCCATATCTTAAGTATGAATGGAAATAAGCAAAATAAGTATTTCTTAATGTGTGCAACTGTGCATGCTAGTGCAGGTTTTCAAAATACGTAACGCAAAGCACATCCAGTTCAGTTTAGTATTCAGATATTGTATATGTTTATTCCATTTCAAGTCTTGTTGTATCCATAGTCCTAAAAACTTTGTTTCTGATTTATTTTCTATTTGATGACCATTTAATGTTATATTGGGTTTCGCAGTATTCCTATTCTGTATAGTGTGGAAATTTAGACATACTGTTTTTTTTATAGTTTATTATGAGGCGATTATCTTGTGACCATTTGGTTAACTCTCCTGTAACGGAGTCAGCAGACTGCTGTATGACCTGTTTAGTTTCACCTTTTATTACGAGAGTTGTATCGTCCGCAAACAAAATTTCCTTATGTGAATGAACGTTCTGTGTTATATCATTGATATATAGAAGAAAGAGTAGTGGGCTCTATTTATAGATAAACTAGAATTGTTACTCAATAACATGAGCAAAGTAAATTTCGATATAATAATTTGTGGGGATGTAAATGTGGATTTCTTAAAACTTGATAGAAATTGTGAATTATTAAACCAGTTACTAATTTCCTATGGACTGAAACCTACAGTAAATACACCAACAAGAATAACAAAATTTAGTAAAACCACTCCTGATCAAATTTTTATAAATACAGATAAATATCACCATTCAATAGAAGTCTATTGTCCGGGTTTTAGTGACCACCATGGACAAATACTGAGTTTTGAAGTATCCGAAGTAATCAATAATAATGATAATGGAGTAAAATCAAAGTGCAGGTCATTCACTGAATCAAATGTTACATATTTCAATGACTTATTAAATAAGGAAACATGGTCAGAAATTTATGAACTAGAAAATGTAAATGATAAATTTAATGCATTTAACAGTACCCTAAAACACTATTTTGAAATAGCATTCCCCTTTAAACGAAGAACTGTTCAAAATAACAAAACTAGCAATTGGATAACAACAGGGATTATAAATTCATGTCAAAGAAAGAAATTTCTACACAAATTATATAAACAATACCACACAACACCTGAATTCAATTTATACTACAAAAAATACAATATCATATTAAATAAGGTAATAAGACTAGCAAAGAAAATGCATAATGATAATTTTATTTCCCAATCATCTAATAAAAACAGGGCTATGTGGTCCGTAATAAAGAAAGAAACTGGAAAATCTGCTAAAATACAAAGGAACATTACACTGACCAGAAATAATAAAGTGATTAATAATCCAGAGGAAATAGCAAACACTTTTAATGACTATTTTCTGGAAATTCCGCAAAAATTATTAAATAAATCACAGGTAAATACACTAAATTCTAATAATAAAATAAATATATGCAGTGATTCTTTATTTATAAATCATGTCACAAGTGAAGAGGTAAGAATAGTTATAAAAGAGCTAAAAAATAAATTCTGTGCTGGCATTGATGGCATCCCTGATGCAATTTTAAAGAAATGTGCAGAAAATATAATAAATCCACTTACGCACTTAATAAACAGTTCAATTCTCTCAGGAACTTACCCGGATATTTTGAAGTTATCAAAAGTAATTCCAGTGCACAAAAACGGTTCAAAAGATGAATTAGATAACTATCGTCCTATTACCTTACCAACTGGTATTGCAAAAATTGTGGAAAAAATTATGTATAAGAGACTGATAAGTTTCATAGAAAAAAATAAAATATTATCAAACTCACAACATGGATTTAGAACGGAAAAATCTACACAGACAGCAATTTACGAATGTAGTAATAGTATACTGAAATTAATTGACAATAAGGAACATGTAACTGGCCTATTCTTGGATTTATCGAAAGCATTTGATGTAGTTGACCATAAAATCCTCCTTACCAAACTAAATCAATATGGTGTTAGAGGTCTAGCTAATAAATGGATAGAGTCTTACTTAACAGGGCGTAAACAAATAGTAAGCTTGAGACACAAGGATGATGGAACCAAATTACTTAATGAAACATTGTCCAATGAGGGAATTATTGAATTTGGAGTACCCCAGGGATCGGTTTTGGGCCCACTACTCTTTCTTCTATATATCAATGATATAACACAGAACGTTCATTCACATAAGGAAATTTTGTTTGCGGACGATACAACACTCGTAATAAAAGGTGAAACTAAACAGGTCATACAGCAGTCTGCTGACTCCGTTCCAGGAGAGTTAACCAAATGGTCACAAGATAATCGCCTCATAATAAACTATAAAAAGTCAGTATGTCTAAATTTCCACACTATACAGAATAGGAATCCTGCGATGCCCAATATAACATTAAATGGTCATCAAATAGAAAATAAATCAGAAACAAAGTTTTTAGGACTATGGATACAACAAGACTTGAAATGGAATAAACATATACAATATCTGAATACTAAACTGAACTCGATGTGCTTTGCGTTACGTATTTTGAAAACCTGCACTAGCATGCACACATTAAGAAATACTTATTTTGCTTATTTCCATTCATACTTAAGATATGGGATCATATTTTGGGGTATGTCGCCAGATGTACTAAGCACGTTTAGGATACAAAAGAGAGCGATTAGAATTATGGCAAATGTAAACTCTAGAGAATCATGTAGACCTCTGTTTAAAGATTTAAACATTCTCCCACTGCCCTGCATATATATCTTTGAAAGTATTATGTTTTTTAAAAAGAATTTAATGAATAAAGATGTTTTTCTTAAAACAAACAATGATGTTCATAGGCATAACACAAGACAAAATCAAAACATTCATATTTCACACACACACACAAGCATATATCAAAAAGGAACTTTTCACACTGGAGTTAAATTATACAATAAACTACCCCAGTATATAAAACTGGCCCCAAAAATAAAAACCTTTGATAGAATGTTGAAAGCTTATCTGCAGTGCCATTGTTTTTACTCAGTAGTTGAATATTTTAGCGTATAGGAGTGATGGAATCTATAACTATATTTTACTTTTTTAATTTAATTTTAATACCTAGCTGTATGTTGTTGTATTTATAGAATTAAGTTTTCATATTATGATAATAGAGTGAGGTGTAAATAGTTGTGCAATAAGATTGTATCTATTAAGATTTGCTATTATAATAAGTTATAAATAGTTATAATCTTAGTAATATATACCTGTTAGTTCTTTTATTTTATGCATGTAAATTCTGACGTGTCCTATATCAAAAATGTATTGAATGCATGTATTTGATCAAATGGAATTAATAAAAATCTATCTATCTATCTATCTATAAAACCGATCCCTGGGGTACTCCAAATTCAATAATTCCCTCATTGGACAATGTTTCATTAAGTAATTTGGTTCCACCATCCTTGTGTCTCAAGCTTACTATTTGTTTACGCCTTGTTAAGTAAGACTCTATCCATTTATTAGCTAGACCTCTAATAACTTACCATATTGATTTAGTTTGGTAAGGAGGATTTTATGGTCAACAACATCAAATGCTTTCGATAAATCCAAGAATAGGCCAGTTACATGTTCCTTATTGTCAATTAATTTCAGTATACAATTACTACATTCGTAAATTGCTGTCTGTGTAGATTTTTCCGTTCTGAATCCAAGTTGTGAGTTTGATAATATTTTATTTTTTTCTATGAAACTCATCAGTCTCTTATACATAATTTTTTCCACAATTTTTGCAATACCAGTTGGTAAGGTAATAGGACGATAGTTATCTAATTCATCTTTTGAACCGTTTTTGTGCACTGGAATTTCTTTTGATAACTTCAAAATATCCGGGTAAGTTCCTGAGAGAATTGAACTGTTTATTAAGGGCGTAAGTGGATTTATTATATTTTCTGCACATTCCTTTAAAATTGCATCAGGGATGCCATCAATGCCAGCACAGAATTTATTTTTTAGCTCTTTTATAACTATTCTTACCTCTTCACTTGTGACATGATTTATAAATAAAGAATCACTGCATATATTTATTTTATTATTAGAATTTAGTGTATTTACCTGTGATTTATTTAATAATTTTTGTGGAATTTCCAGAAATTAGTCATTAAAAGTGTTTGCTATTTCCTCTGGATTATTAATTACTTTATTATTTCTGGTCAGTGTAATGTTCCTTTGTATTTTAGCAGATTTTCCAGTTTCTTTCTTTATCACGGACCACAAAGCCCTGATTTTATTAGATGATTGGGAAATAAAATTATCATTATGCATTTTCTTTGCTATTCTTATTACCTTATTTAATATGCTAGTGTATTTTTTGTACTATAAATTGAATTCAGGTGTTGTGTGGTATTGTTTATATAATTTGTGTAGAAATTTCTTTCTTTGATATGAATTTATAATCCCTGTTGTTATCCAATTGCTAGTTTTGTTATTTTGAACAGTTCTTCGTTTAAAGGGGAATGCTATTTCAAAATAGTGTTTTAGGGTACTGTTAAATGCATTAAATTTATCATTTACATTTTCTAGTTCATAAATTTCTGACCATGTTTCCTTATTTAATAAGTCATTAAAATATGTAACATTTGATTCAGTGAATGACCTGCACTTTGATTTTACTCCATTATCATTATTATTGATTGTTTCGGATACTTCAAAACTCAGTATTTGTCCATGGTGGTCACTAAAACCCAGACAATAGACTTCTATTGAATGGTGATATTTATCTGTATTTATAAAAATTTGATCAGGAGTGGTTTTACTAAATTTTGTTATTCTTGTTGGTGTATTTACTGTAGGTTTCAGTCCATAGGAAATTAGTAACTGTGTTAATAATTCACAATTTCTATTAAATTTTAAGAAATCCACATTTACATCCCCACAAATTATTATATCGAAATTTACTTTGCTCATGTTATTGAGTAACAATTCTAATTTATCTATAAATAAACGAAAATTTCCTGACGGAAATTATTAACTTAAACTGCTGTATTTTTACGGCAGAGAATTCAAAATCCTGTTCCATAATTAGATAATCATAAGCTGTTATCTGTTCATGATCTAACTTATTTCTTAAGAAGATGCAAGTACCACCTTGGCTAATATTAGATCTAGAGAATTTACTATCTTGTTTAAACCCTGGGAATTGAATTAATTCGAGTTGTTCCTCTTTCAGCCAATGTTCTGAAATACATAGTGCTGAGATGTCTTTAAGTTCATTTTTAAGCATTAGATTTATGTAATCAATTTTATTATAAAGAGACTGGACGTTCTGGTGGTAAATTTGTTACTTTTGCAAGCTTGTGTTGGTGATTTATTTACATTATTATTATCATAATTGTTTTTATTATTGTTGCTAGACAAATCCGAAATACCATTGTTGCACTCCGTTAAATTTGACTTCAAAAGATCTGAATGCCAAACCTCACGTTTGGCTTCTTCTACCAGTTTCCCTGCTTCCACTCTAATGATATTACTGTTGAATTATTCTTACCGTTTGAATTTACAATTTTGCAGATTTCATCACTAAGATACTCTTTTCCTAATCTATTTAAGTGTAGGCCATGCCGAGTGTGGAACTTCCTGTCTAATTTACTTACATCTACAATTTGGATATTTGGAAAACTCTTACAAATTTTATGAATTTTTCCATTTGTAGCCTCTATTTCTACATTTACACATCATTTGGGAATTAAATCGTATCTCTGCGGAATGTTTACAATAATGACATTTGTTTTTTGCATGGATGGCAATGTACCCTTTAAATCTTTGATTACCTATTTACTCTCATTTCTATAGACGTCGTTTGCTCCAGCGATGATCACTGCGTAGTCCTCTGCAGTAAGGGACGCACACTCTCATATCATCCCGTTCGTGACCTCTGCAATTTGAGCTCCTGGCTTTACTGTCGAAGTGACCTCCATTTCTCTGCTTCTCTCCAATACGCTTGCTGCTACTTCTCGCCCGTGGCTATCCGCAAATATCCGCATCTTCCTGGATTTTCTCTTTATCACTTTCTTCTTTTCTTCTTGAGGAAAGTCATCATTTTCTTCGACAAGCACTCCAAATGAATTTGAGACGGGAATTGCAGTTACATGTACTCCATTTATAGGCCTAGGCCTATTCAATCTTACCTTACCAGCAATCACTGTCGACCAAGTTTCCTTGCTTTCCTCTCTGTTTCCTTTTAATTTATTCAACTCTTCCATTAACTGAGCAATATCTTCCTTTAGCAGCTTTATAATTTCATCTTTTGAGGACAGTTCGTTTCTCAGGTTATGACATTCGCATGACGGTAGGCCTATATTACGACAATCGGTTTCACTTTTCTCCTCATTCAATTTTACCTGAGATCTTGTGATGATTTTATTTGCATTTTTTATTTTTATTTTGCACGACGAGCATAAATCCGTTACGGTTACACTACCTGACGAGTCACTAACACTGTTTACTGTCGTCATACTAGAGATCTAAGTTGGCCTAGATGTTTACACCAAATTACACTAAATTTATTTTAATTATTACTACCTAATAGAATTAATCTAAATACCTACCAATAAAGAAGAATGTGAAATACGTATATCTTCCAATCGGGTGAAGTCTCGTTAAAGCACCACTGCTCTACTTGGTTCAAACAGTGATTGAAGAAGTCACCGAATCTTTGGATACACGTTCCCACAACTTAGTTTAAGTTTATTAAATTATCAATAAGAATTTCTAAATACTATCAATATTCCGTATTACACTTGATATAAGGAAAGTAACTTTATAGATTTTAAACCTCTGTTATAATATTTTACCACTTTTATCATATATTTACACTAGCTGCTATTTCACTACACTTTCACTGTGACGCCATCTTGCCAGTACACCAATATCTTCTCTGCGAGAACCTGCTACCAGTCCGATATTCTACACCAAACCCACCAGCTAACCATCCAAATCAAGCAATTCCTGTGTCCCCCGAGCTTTAATGCAAGTTAAACTCATCCCTTCGCCCTACCAATCAGCAAATAATTTCTACAGTCTATGGTACAGTGAGCAAAATGAATATAGCTTTTAAACGTAACAGCGCCATGACTCGAACTGCTCAAAAACAAATACCGGCAGACAACCGATGCTTGATAATATGCAATTGACACATCAAATCCAGTGGAACACACAAATTAGATCACGTGTATCGCACAGTTATGCATATATACAATCAAAAATAACACTGTCATTATTTTAGGGACCACATTCACTGATTATAACCGAAAAATATAAAAGTGTTCCATATCAAACGCGTGTTATTGAGTATTTTTACCCTACTTATCCAGACCGACCGCAGCGCCCCAAGTGTTAGTTTGAGTTGCCAATGGCCTAATACCCCGTTTAGACGTCCCGGTTGCGATCGCGATCAGGCGCCGATCCAGATTAAGTTGGGACGTCTAAACACAACAGGATAACATTATCGCGATCAACTTTCCCTCGGTTGGTCTTGACCACTGCCAGCTGGATCTCCAGGAGGGTCGTGACATAACTGCACAGCAGCTATTGGGTAACGTGTTTTTACTGTGCCCATTCTCTTAACGAGAAGAGGAAGAAGAAAATTGAGCAACTCTCCATAATATACGCTGGCTCGGGCAAAGACGTTTTGCTTTGGTGGTTTTGCCTGGAACAGGAAGGTAAACTTGGTTAGTGTCGTGCTGTTTGCTTGCTCTTTTTTCCCTTTGTTAACTGCGAATATTTGCCTTTTTATATTTAAAAGCAATTTTATGTATTGTCCCCTTATGTTTTCAGGCATATTGATGGATTCGGCGTATCTTCGTGTTTACGTGCATTGAGGTTAAGAACTTGCACATAGAAATAAATATGTTGCTTAAAGTTCTGAGGTTGCGTTTATTCGGACATGAAGTCAAATACTATCGAAGCCTATGTAAAACCGCTGTTCGATTTTCTTCATCTGATGACGGAGAGAAAAGAAAACCTCTCCGAACCCAGCAAGAAGGTGAATGGTATAGTGCTTTCAAACTATTTGCCCCCGAAAAGGGAATGGGGCCCGATGTCATTAGATTCTTACAGTCACCAATTGACCTTCGGCCGCAAACAATTCGTAAATGGTGGCATAGAAGAAAGGAAATGAAATTAATAGCTGATCAAGGATTCATTCCACTACGCCATGAAATTTTGGGAAATGATCTGGCATCGGCCCATTTTATTGTGTATCGTGGGGGATCAGTCAAGTTTTGTGGTCGTTCTGACTGGATTAAAAAAGATGAGGAAGGAGAGTTTGATCTCCCAGACAAATTTGTACCGAATTTACATTTGGAGGCCATAGATGCCTCTAGTGCAGTCATTTTCTATGAAGGTCTTCGCAATTTGTTTGGTCTAAAGCACTTAAAATGGTTGAGTTTTAATAATTGCCTACATTTTGATGACTGGTGCTTGGATCGCATAAGTGGTGAATACATGTCTTCTCTTGAATACCTAGACATTAGTAATTGTCATAATGTGACCGAGCGTGGACTTAGTGCATTATACAGGCTTGAAAAACTACAGACATTAAAAGTGCACAACATAGCAAAATCTAAAAATTTTGAGTTAACTTGCCTATTGCTGGAGGACATTAGACCCAAACTTAAAATAGAGGGAGTGGAATATATGAAGTTGGAAAATTGTGGGTAAATTGGCTCAGTATAGATAATGGATCGTCATGACTTAGTCCAAATCTTGTATTTTCCAGTTACTTTCGAAAATGTAGTAGCCTGATGATCAGTCGTGCTAATTTTGCTGATAGAAAGATGAAAATGTATTTTTTTGTGCCAAGTGAATACTAAATATTACCAAACAAATTTTTTAATATTAATATAATTTAAGCTACTGTCGGGGAAATAAGTATAGATACTCGAGTTTAGAGGTCAATAAAACCTTTTCCCTTAGTCTTACATAAGAATAACCTACACCAAAATTTTCCTTGTTTTATTTGTCGTTTAACGATATAGAGTAAATATTTGCATTGTATCTCGTTAAAATTTTATAGCAGATTGAACAAAAAAAGTACCGGTTTTTCTTACCAAGTTTACGGAGCGCTCACTTAGAAAGATTGTTACGTTAAAAGTATTGATCTGATCGTAACGAAACTTTAATACGTTTTAAAGGAACTTATTGTTAACGCGTATATGAAGTTTTAATCTGATCTGACGTTTCTTTAAATAGTTGGGACTACTATACATTGCGATACGGCCGCGTATGAAATTCCCCTAAAACAAAATGGCGGCTTCCGTGACGTCATCAACGACGTCACGAAATACTCCTCTGGCAAGCATACGGGAAAAGCCTGGGTAATAGGGGTTTTTTGGGTGGGGAAACACCAAAAAACTTCAATTTTTTATGTATCGAAATCTATATTTGAGCTATATAGTTCAACTAAAGATTCCGATACATAAAAAAATCGCAAATTCACGTATTCTATGTATCGAAATCTATATTTGAGCTATATAGTTCAATTAAAGATTCCGATACATAAAAAGAATTCGCAAATTCACGTAAGAGGAGTTTTTTGTGTGGAAAAACACAAAAACCGTCAATTTCTTTCTATGTATCGAAATCTATATTTGAGCTATATAGTTCAATTAAAGATTCCGATACATAAAAAGAATTCGCAAATTCACGTAAGAGGAGTTTTTTGGGTTAAAAACACAAAAACCGTCAATTTCTTTCTATGTATCGAAATCTATATTTGAGCTATATAGTTCAATTAAAGATTCCGATACATAAAAAGAATTCGCAAATTCACGTAAGAGGAGTTTTTTGGGTGGAAAAACACAAAAACCGTCAATTTCTTTCTATGTATCGAAATCTATATTTGAGCTATATACGGTACTTCAATTAAAGATTCCGATACATAAAAAGAATTCGCAAATTCACGTAAGAGGAGTTTTTTGGGTGGAAAAACACAAAAACCGTCAATTTCTTTCTATGTATCGAAATCGATATTTGAGTTATATAGTTCAATTAAAGATTCCGATACAGGTCAATGCCATCATAAAACATTGTGGTCAATAATGTTGTTTTTGCTGGGGGGGGGCTGCCCCCCCCCCCCCTCCGATAGGTTGGTATTTTTATGTTTTCCAATATTGGCTGCAAACACAAAAACCGTCAATTTCTTTCTATGTATCGAAATCTATATTTGAGCTATATAGTTCAATTAAAGATTCCGATAGGTCTAATACAAAACATTGTCATATCTATTTTGCAGGTGTTCATGTACATGCCAATTTGTCTCAATCCATTACTATTTTAACAGGCGTATTCCCCAACACCGTTCCTGACGTAATATTATCGATTAGACAACTTTCATATTAAATGCAACAACCAAAATATATGTATGAACAACGTAAAAACTCGCCGATATATTCCAAATGCTGTATTATTCCACATGTACAAGCAGAAGCACTGATTTTCCACCACAAGTAACGGATTTTAGTTTAATGCAACAACTTCAGGATTTAAACAATTTTAATACAAATCGTCAACACAATCGAGCACACGACACTGCGAATATCAAAATCTTATTTTACAGGTTATTCACGGGAATATTTATTTTAATATTACGCTTAGAAAACGCGATCGCGTGACGATACAAAAAAGGCGAACCGACTCCAGCAAAATCTTGCGACGAACTGACCACGGAACTGACGTAGTAATCAGCTGACAACCAATAGCGTTACCGATAGCAATACGTCAGCCAACCAATAGCGTTACCGATAGCAATACGCCATCCGTGAGATCACGGTGACGTCACTGTTCTCCCTAAATATTCCCCAGACGCCGGTGTATCGGAAGGTATAGTTCAACCAAATAGTTCTTGTGAATTTTGTAAAACAACTTTTTCTCGGGCCTGGGTGGTCGTAGCAATATGAAATATGGCTTGTTATGAGGCTCACAGCAATGCAAGGCTTAACGTCAAACTACATTTTATCTACTTTTGATTATCGATTTTATATGGATTGATATTTAATCGGACCATTGTGGGCGGCGATAGTACCTTAGCAGCCTGACAATGTTGCCAGTTGACTACCGTATTTCGAACTCGCTGCGCGCTCGTTCATGCGCACGCCAAACTCTGACCTTTGTTCTTCGTTGAGTCATTAGCAACAAGCAGCAACTATCACTGTCTGTATTACCTACATCGATCAAGATGCCAGCTAAACCGCAGTTAAAAACGGAGGGAGAATTTGCCATGATTTTATGTGCAATATGTTTTTTTTAGAAGCGAGAGAGAAAGTATTAATGATAAGAGGGTTTAGCAAAAAGTATCCAAGTGTATGGGAAGGTCGATAGCCACGGTAAAGAGATGTGCCGCTGCAATAAAAGATATTCCTCTTCCTCCCAGAATCCGAAAGTATGACGAAAGCAGAGCTAATTGTTCACGCCAAACCTCACTTCAGCGCACCTAAAAAGAAGCTGGGACAGATAATCAAGAATGTTCGTCCTGACGTCGAACTCGTCTGGTTGCCAGTTGCTCATTGTGAGCTCAACCCCATAGAGCTGGTTTGGTCCTACGTGAAAAATTAAATAGCTAAAGTGAATATGAGTGACCAGGCGGAGCGGAGAAAGGAAGATCAATGGAGGTGATGTGAGATCTCTGTAAAGAAGCCTTGAGGTCCGTAACACCGGAGCTATGGAAAAAATGCACCGAACACACCAAAAAAATACAGAATCATTACTGGGAAAAAGATGGGCTAACAGAAGACGTCCCCGTTGTTGAGCCACTTGTTATAAACTTAAATGACAGTTCATCTGATTCATAGGGCAGTGATTTTTCAGACTGTTAATAAGGGAGCAGTTTTATAATCTTATAATCTCAAAGTGTAAATTACTTCAAACAATTAATCTTATAATAATAACTTTTCAGCTGACACACCATTTTTAAACCTGCCAACGGGGGTCCAAAGCCCTCATTAAAAAAGGTGTTGGGAAATGTTTCACTTCTTGCGGATATGAAATAAGACACGTTTCTCTAACTTGTAGGTAAAATTAGCAGAGGATATTAGCGCTGTACATAAGGGACGAATATTTCAGGATATGAAGAAGAATTAAATAGTTAAGTTAAATAGACGTGAATGATAAGTGTATTTTATTTTTTATTTCTTTTTTTCTTAGTCTTATTACCCTCCAGGGTTGGCTAACCTCGGACTCAGCTATGGATCCCACATTTACCGCCTCCATTTTGAAACTTCGGGATCGGGGATACAACTGGGGTGTGTGACCAGCACCTCGCCCAGGCGGCCTCACCTGCAAAGCGAACAGGGACCTTATGAGGGATGGAAAGATTGGGAGGGATAGGCAAGGAAGAGGGAATGAGGCGGCCTTACGTTAGGTATCATCCCGGCATTTGCCTGGAGACGAAGTGGGAAACCACGAAAACCACTTCGAGGATGGCTGAGGTGGGAATCGAACCCCCCTCTACTCATTTGGACCACCCGAGGCTGAGTAGACCCCGTTCCAATCCTCATACCACTTTTCAAATTTCGTGGCAGAGCCGGGAATCGAACCACGGACCTCCGGGGTGGCAGCTAAGCACTCTGACCACTACACCACGGAGGCGAATATATATTATAATATTTGTATTATAATTCGTCAATTTCACTTAGGGTTTTTAATTTATTTTAATTATTGTTAATTTTCAAGTCCTCGTACTGCAGCTCCTTCACCAAGATTTTACTCGTATAAAATAATATCTTCCTTGTTACGTGAGCGACCCATGGTTTAACCCATAGACATTCACTTTATCTTTCCGTTTCTTTTAAATACCGGTATTGCCACCACAGAATTTCAACTACCATAATATAGTTAAGTGAACAAGGAACTATCCTTCATCCATTTTGCTGAACTATCATAAAATATTTGATGTAGTGTAATGGTGTGATGATTGCTTTGTATAACTGTGATACAAGTTCAGTTTTATAAAATATTTGATAACATTTATTTGACAAATTTCTTTGGTAGTGTAATACCGGCCTAACACAAATTACAAAATTACAACAGAAATTCACAGACCTTACGGCTTGGAACGCGCGCGTATTATGTTTCACAGGGCAACGTCGCACAAGTTTCCTCGACCGAGCGCATTGTTCATGTTGCTTGCTACGATACATTCTTCTCACATAACCACCTGATTAAATATCAATCGATATAAAAGCAATTATCAAAAGTAGATAAAATTTAGTTTTTCGTTTAGGCTTGAATTGATATGAGTCTCTTAGCAAGCCATATTTCATACTGCTATGACCACCCAGGCCCGAGAAAAAGTTGTTTTACAAAATTCACAACAACTATTTAAAGAAATGTCAGATCAGATTAAAACTTCATATACGCATTAACAATAAGTTTCTTTAAGGCGTATTAGAGTTCCGTTACGATCCGATCAATACTTTTAACGTAATGATCCTTCTAAGTGAGTGCTCCGTGAACTTGGTAGGAAAAACCGGTACTATTTTTGTTCAATCTGCTATAAAATTTTAACGAGATACAATGCAAATATCTACTCTATATCGTGAAACGAGAAATAAAACAAGGAAAATTTTGGTGTAGGTTGTTCTTATGTAAGACTAAGGGTAAAGGTTTTATTGACCTCTAAACTCGAGTATCTATACTTATTTTCCCGACAGTAGTTTCTTGAAGGCTTCTTTAGAATCTTTGGACAACCTGATTTGTCATGTGCTCATATCAATCCTGTTTCCCATGTTATCCCGTGTGCAATCTAAGTGGCATATCACTGTTTAAGAAAGAATACTGTTTTACAAGCTACGTTTATCCACAAGGACCAGGTAATGAGTAGGCCCTACATGTCAGCTATGCATTCTTTCGGCTCTTTTTTTTTTTCTTTTTTCGCAGAACCAATCCACGACCAAACTATATTAAAATCTGTAAAATACACACATCAAAAAAAGTTTTGCATCACCTCGGTTCCCAGATCTCCGGCATATAGACGTTGACTGTGTATATTGTATCCAAGATACAGTCCCTTTGACTGTTCATAGATGTCACTAAAACTGCTCAAAGATGTAAACAACCATGCATGAGCAGGGCCTATTAGACGTAGGGGGTACGACAGCCGATCAGTTCCAGTCATTCCACCAGGACGAAGGTACGCTGCTCATGTTGTCTGTAGTTCTACCATGCCTAGAAGGTCAATACCGCAGTTCGATCGCGTCCGCATTGTTACTTTGTGTCAAGAAGGGCTCTCAACAAGGGAAGTTTCCAGGCGTCTCAGAGTGAACCAAAGCGATGTTGTTCGGACATGGAGGAGGTACAGAGATACAGGAACTGTCGATGACAGGCCTCGCTCAGGCCGCCCAAGGGCTACTACTGTCGTGGATGACCGCTACTTACGGATTGCCGCTCGGAGGAACCCTGACAGCAATGCCACCATGTTGAATAATGCGTTTCGTTCAGCCACAGGACGTCGTGTTTCAACTCAAACTGTGCGCAATAGGCTGCATGATGCGCAACTTCACTCCCGACGTCCATGGCGAGGTCCAGCTTTGCAACCCCGACACCATGCAGCGCGGTACAGATGGGCCCAACAACATGCTGAATGGACCCCACGGAATTGGCATCACGTTCTCTTCACCGATGAGTGTCGCATATGCCTTCAACCAGACAATCGTCGGAGACGTGTTTGGAGGCACCCTGGTCAGGCTGAACGTCTTAGACACACTGTCCAGCGAGTGCAGCAAGGTGGTGGTTCCCTGATGTTTTGGGGTGGCATTATGTGGGGCCGACGTACGCCACTGGTGGTCATGGAAGGCTCCGAAACGGCTTTACGATACCTGAATGACATCCTCCGACCCATAGTGCAACCATATCGGCAGAATATTGGAGAGGCATTTGTCTTCATGGACGACAATTCTCGACCTCATCGTGCACATCTTGTGAATGCGTTCCTTCAAGATAACGACATCGCTCGACTACAGTGGCCAGCATGTTCGCCAGACATGAACCCTATCGAACATGCCTGGGATATGTTGAAAAGGGCTGTTTATGGACGTCTTGACCCACCAACCACTCTGAGAGATTTACGCCGAATTGTCGTTGAGGAGTGGGACAATTTGGACCAACAGTGTCTTGATGAACTTGTGGATAGTATGCCACGACGAATACAGGCATGCATCAATGCAAGAGGACGTGCTACTGGGTATTAGAGGTAGTGGTGTGTACTGCAATCTGGGCCACAAATGCTGAAAGTCTAGCTGTATGCTGGTACAACATGCAATGTGTGGGTCTCATGAGCAATAAAACGAGCTGAAATGTTGTTTGTGTTGATCTCTATTCCCTTTGTATTTAAAGGTTCCGGAACTCTTGGAACCGAGGTGATGCAAAACTTTTTTTGATGTGTGTACTAAACTGCACATGCGCGGCTATGCACTGCAAATTTTCAGAGAATATCAACAATATCTCATAGCTCTCAACAGACTGAAATAATGCGTTTCACCGCACTCCCCTGAGCGAGGTTAGACAACTGTCTGGATGAAAATTAGTGATGTACCAAGTTGGGCGAGACAAAGCCATTGGTTGTTACTTGGTTACTCAATCGTCTGGACGAAACCATTGCCCGGTACTAGGTTAGAAGACTGTCTGGATGAAAATTACTGCTTGTAGCCTACTACAAGACAGTGGTGGTTGGAAGACCTAGGAAGAGATGGCTGGACCAAGTGAAAGAGGATATAGGAACCAGAGGAGTCGACTGGGATACAGTCCTGAGAGAAGAGTGGTACATGGACAGACAGAAGTGGAGAACGCTCGTATACCACACCCGGGCAACTGGGGATAACCGATGATGACTACAAGTGAGGGGGTCTGGGGCCTAAGCCCCACGTTAGGTTTGTATGTAAAGCCTTATTCCGTGTTCACCACTTTCGAACTAAGCGGCAAAATGTTGGCTCTGCTGAAAAAATGCAAAACACCCCCTAGCGATAAAATGTTAACTCCTGTATCATGATCATATTATCTATTCGTATAGAAAAATTCTGGATTTTGATGGCGGCTGATACCGCATTCCTTCGTATATTCAGCTCTCTCGACATATATATTTCAGCCTTCCACAGCAAATTGTTGTGTGTCAGTATCTTCTCATCCCATCTGCTAGTGTGTACTTCCTAGCCCATGCGCATTGTCAAAGCTACAGATACCGGTACATACATGGGTCATTCTCCTGAAAAGGGCAGATTTGATTCAAAAGAAATAATAATCCAAAATTTTCATATTTTTATGTTATATTTTTTTTATGGGGCACAGCATTTACTGTATAATCCTATTTCATAAATGGTTCTGTAAAAAAAAGTTTTTTTTAGTTTAATAAATCTTTGTTTATTTTTGTTGGTAACTTAACGGAGGCAAAAGTAACTGAGTTAGAAGGCAGTTTTATTACAAAGAAAGGTCTAATATACATCAAAATAAAGAGAAAACACTTCATTTTTCTGTGATCTTTACTTCAAAAACATTTTAACTGTTTTATCTATGTCACTGAAGCGTTTTAGGTTGAAGTGGCGGTTCGACACGGATAGGTGGTTCTGGGATGAGACAGAATATTTCACTGGTTTTTATTTCTTGTTTTTCTCTCAAGTTTTGGTCATGAAGTTGACAGTAACAAATTCCCCATCTTTTGATTCAACAGTTCCTAAAAACAAAAGTGTGAATAGTTGTAAACACTTAGATCAGTAATGGAGTTGAGGGATTTGTGAAAAATGATGGACCACATGGCATCAATTGAGGTTAGTAACTAAAGTCTTAACCCTGAATGTGCAGGTTCAATGTCCTATTCATGTAGACAAACAATAAGCAATTAATATTTGACACTTGCCTCTCAAGCTAAGTAACAGAGTTGAAAACTTGTGATGTCCGAGTGAACGTTGAATCTTATTTCAACAAATCACTAAACTAAACACTTCACAAAAACACACAGCTTCTCTACTCAATCACAAAATAGCTGCCTTCTTTATGTTTAGTGAAGAAAAGGATCATGTGCTGCTACCTGTGAGTAATTCTTTGAACTATAATCAGTGGTAACTGAGTTGAAAACTGCCCTCAGGGACAAAACTAAAAGGAAAAAGTTACTTTGTTTTAAATTTTATTATTTTGAAATCATGGGAGGGGACAGTTAAGAGCGTAAAAAATCCCTCAGTATGCCTTCCTTCGGAGGGGAAGTAAAGCCGGCGGTCCCATGTCATAGATTTATGGCATGTTAAAGAACCTTCCACTAATTACACTTGTGTGAAGCTAAATTATAATATAGGTTAAACATTCGACAAACGCTCTTAGGTTCCGACGATCGTCGCCAGGAGCCGACTGCGGTGCCATCTGGTAATCAAGTTCTGAACTAGTAGTCGTTGACGGTGCCGTTTGGCGGCAAAAGTAGGAACTACTTGAAAAAAAATTCATGTCTGCAGTCCTCACTTCAATTGAAAACAGATAACACACAATAATACAGTCATCACAATTAACACCAGTTATCACACAGATTCTACACACACCCAAAGTACACGGGGCTACATGACCGCGTTGTTGCAGCCCCTAAACTGAGCAACCAACCAACACTTTTACATGGCAAATTATTGAAAATATATGATTCATGATTTCACATACCTTTCTGGGAGTCATTAGAAATTGAAATTACTGTCCATTGTCACTCCTGCACCTGAAATATTTGTTTTATTACGTAAATAAATGTTTTTATTTTTTGCTCATTCAACGACGGCAGCCATGTTTGATACACACACGTCAAATCAAGTCCTATCACTGTTGCCAACATGTCCGATACAAAATACATCAGAACTAAAATGGGTGTATACAAAATACACCAGAACTACAATGGGTGTCTGGACGAAATTATTGGTCGCTACTAGGTTAGACTACTGTCTGGACAAAATTATTAATCATTACTTGGTTAGACTAATGTCTGGAAAAAATTACTGATTTCACTACAAGCAAGGTTAGGTTTGTTTTGTATGTAGAACAGTATTCACCATTGTAATGAAAATTGACGTACCTTCCCACGCTCTTTTGTTTTACTCAGTTATACCGGATGCGAAATAGTCGGCTACCGAATGCGTGGGGTTGGCAATACAGTACATGTTGCTAAAAGTGGCTGAGTCAGCTGGAATTTCATCTATATAAGTCGTGATCTGGTAGGTGAAAAGCTGTAGGAAGTAGGAGACTTCTGTTACTTAGGAAGCAAAATAACCAGTGATGGACGAAGCAAAGAGGATATAAAAAGTAGGTTGGCTCAGGCAAGGAAAGCATTTCTACAAAAAAGAATCTGTTGGCATCAAAATAGATTTAGGTATTAGGAAGTCATTTTTGAAAGCCTTTGTCTGGAGCATGGCACTCTATGGAAGTGAAACTTGGACTATTGGTGCAGCAGAAAAGAGGAGAATTGAAGCGTTTGAAATGTGGTGTTACAGGAGAATGATGAAGATCAGATGTGTAGATAGGGTTACAAACGAAGAGGTATTAATACGAGTGGGATAGAGATGTTTCTGGCGACTGCTAATGAAGAGAAGAGATAGGTTGGTAGGAATACTAAGACACCCAGGAATAGCAAGCTTAGTTATGGAAGAAAGGGTCGAGGACAAGAACTGTAGGGATAAACCAAGGTTAGAATATGTTACAGATTGCCTCAGATGTAGGGTGTGGTAGCTATGTAGAGATGAAACGATTAGCTCAGGACAGGGAGGCATGGAGAACTGCATCAATCCAGTCAAAAGACTGAAGACCCAAACAACAACAACAAATTGTGATCATATTTGGGATGGCTGGGTGGGTTATAGACAGCGGAGGAGTAAATATCTATAACTACATCATTTCCATATTTTTTTCCCAACTATTAATTCGGGTATTTTGGCTAATTTCAGTACTTAAAGAATTTTTTCCCATTAAGTAGCCATCGTCAAGTTGTACCGATTCTCCTTGCAGCATTTGTAAGTCAGGTATCATTCCAAACAAGAAACTTTTGTTGCTCACTTAGTTGCTTGTAGACAACATACCAAAGACTAATCCAAACTATAAAATGTACTACTGCTTGGCATCTGAAAAGAAAAAAAAATACACGTCACAAATTAAGACTGCCTTTTCGAGTTACATTTAGAGTCTATAGTATTCAGATTCTTCTTGCAGCATTAGCAACATATTTGCATGTGTGAGAAACTATTTTAATAATCTATATTACCGAATATTGGAACTTCCTGAGAAACTCTGTATTATACAGGTTATATTTATATGTCAGCACCGTCGTGTACATCCTGGTACGGAGGCATGATGGCTGGAGGAGCTGGACATCCCTGTGGCACTCGGAGTAGTAGCGAGGCGAAAAATGCTGACCGGAGCGTGCAGCTCCTTCCAACCGGCCTTGAGTGCTTGGGTGGTCAGGACTGTCCATTCCAACATGTACTGTACTCGCTACCTCCCATTGATTTATATGATTCGCCACGTGATTTCGGAGCCTTGCAATTCAATCTGGTAGCTGATTTTCTGCCCAAGGTCCACAAAGTTTCAAGATGGTTTCGATCTGTCTTTCATGATACTTCCCTTGTAAGTAGAGATCCATTTCATTATGTTGTTCTACATTTAATTATAATCTAGCGGACCCTTGCGAGAACATGGTTAGATATAGAACAAAGCATCGAATTTTCGTAGTGGAAACTTATTTTCTCAAGAAGTTTTTTTAAAGTAAATGTGTTTGCGAGTTTCAGCGCCGTGAGATTTTTACTTGTGGAGGAACTTCAATCCGCATATTCTGGGTGCTCACGAGAACAAAATATCAGTGTGGATGAATTACAGCGACTGTACCAAAACTTCCTATGTTGGTGCAATGTGTGTTTAGAAATTGAAGCATTTCCAGCAACTACTCTGAAATTATTGTAAATAATTATGATTGTGTAATATGAAACAGTGTAAATGTGTTAAACTAGTTGGGCGCTATGCTGCTGCTAGCGCCAGTGCCTTGCTCAACATGAGGCTAGCCACAGTGCCCTGGCCGCCAGGCGGCATATGGGAGTCTCGGTTCTATAGGGAGGGTCCTCGCAGTACAAGCATGAGTTAACAGTATGCCAAGGTGGATGTAAGCATTAATTGCTGCCAAAAGTGGCTTCAGAAAATATTAAGTAGTTTGGTTCAGTTCATCTACTGAACATGTTTGCAGAGGCGGATCTAGGGTAGGGCGAAGAGGGTACCGCCCGGGTCCCGCGCCATGGATTGTTTTAAATTTAATTGATGAATTAATTATACTTTTCCAACTAATTGATAATTCATTGATAATTTTTCAGTGCAGCTATGACCTCCCGTTACCGTTTAGCAAGTTTAGATTTCAGTGAAACGATGGAAGACTTCAGCCGGGAAAAATGTCGCAAAGTAATAGGCCTATTTTAATATTTCATAGTTTACATAATCTTCTTCAAGGTGACTTAAAGGTTTCCTTCATATTATTTAAAAAATGTACTGCAGTGTATTCAAAATATATTAACCATTCTTTATTTTATTGTTATTACAAAACTATTTTCCATTTGATGTGATATTTTATGTATTTCCTATTGTTGTGGGCCTCACCTTATCATATCGCCCAGGGCCCCCGCAAGGCCTGGATCCGCCACTGCATGTTTGAACATAATATTCAACGCATGATTATGAATGTTAATACGGTAATAATAATAATAGTTCTTGGCTTTATATCCCTTTTAACTACTGCAGCTTTTAGAGACGCCGGGATGCCGGAATTTTGCCCCAAGGGGGATCTTTAATGTGCCAGTAATTCTACTGACAGGGCTGCCTTGCATTTGTGCACCCTCACTGGGTAGCGGTCGCTTGGTGGGCCTGGGCCCTTCATGGGCTGTGGTGCAAGGGGTTGGGGGTTCAGATGCCAACTAACTACTCTAGGATTTGATCAGCAACCTTGAACGCAGCAGGCGAGAACTTTACCGCTGAGCCACACAGCCAGTCGATTATGAATGTTATTACTGTGTGTATTTTGATTTATCAAGAACCATGATAGTCAGAGAAATTAAATTCCTTCATGTAGGCAGATCAAAATAAACTTTAAAGTCACCTGAACTAGTATTCAAAATCAAGGTGCATAGCCTAGTAATCTGGACTGGCACTGATCTCCTGAACTAGAAGCTGGGTACTGATACCTTTTCATAATATTTAATTACATTCTCATATTCATGAGGGATGTAGGTGACCCTATCAGAGTCCTTGGATATGACTAACGTTCCCTTACTGGTAACTAGGTATCCTGAGTCAGTTTATGTGCAGTAGGGTGGCCAGTTCTTTTCTACTCTTATCTTCTGCCACTACATCTGGCAGGTTCCTATTTGGCACGAGTCTGGCGGCAGCCAACAATTATATCCACTACACTAAGTGAAGGTCTATTGCAAAGAAGACAGGAATCTTATTTTTTAAAGATTTGGTTCTGCATGGGCTATCAATATTTGACAATAGAAAACAGTTTAGTTCTGCCCAATCAATGCTTTATTTGGTAAAATATTCAATTGACTGTGCGTAGCCAAACTGCGTTCTATTTTGTCAATACAGTCGCCATTTGCTTTGTCGAGGGAAATTTAAATCCTTCCAAGACTGAGAATGGTGTGCAGTATATAAGATCTTAAAGGTGCGCTGATACACTGATATTTCAAAACTTGCAGTCCTTTTCCTAGTAGTAGTAGTTATTGTTGTTTTAAGGGGTGGAACTACAAGGTCATCTGCCCCCAAATTTCCCTTTTCCTATCGGCCTGTTTGATGGACCAAGTTTCAGCGGTATAGGTCGTGATAGGTAAGGTGTGGACATGGATGTTGGAGCTTTGTGCTTTTTTGTGAAGGTTCAGTATCCAGTTTTTCCAGAATTGGGTTAGCTTCGTGGTGTCTGAACTTGCCATTCTTCTCTGAATTTCATAACAACATCCTCTTTAGTGGTAATTAGGGAACCCAAGTTTATAGGTCTGACGTTTGTTTTCGGCCGGTGGCCGTGAAATCCGTGCATCCACTGTGCTAACTGTTCAACCTCCTTCTTTCCTTCTGATCGTGCGTGCATGCAGTTGTTACTGCATATGCTCACAATAAGAAGGCTTTCTGGCAGGTTGGAGTCCTCTACGCAACAAGCAAGCACCGGCCAAAAACAAACGTCAGACCTGTACAAGCTTATAAATGACATTGAATCATTCCACTTTCTCCAGACATGTCTGATACTCAGGCCTGCAAAAATGAATAAACAATCCGCTGTAAAAACGATAATAGGTGTGTAACTTTGCTGTGCTGAATTCGAAAATGTATACTGTTTTTCTTTATCACATCTGGTTAAATGGCAATATTGAAAATTTTTATTTTGGTGATAAAAATAGAATTAAGCCTAAACAAAATGTGATGTTACAAAACTGACACCGTTTTTGGATTCAAAACATTAATCTCTATGAACGTAGCCTATTTTCTTATTTACTGCAAAATTATGCAGGCCTGGCCTGCAAAAATTCATTCTGTTTTTCCCTATCACATCTGATTAATTGGCAATAGTGAAAAATATTATTTTGATTATACGTAACAATAAAAAGGTAATTGAGCCTAAACAAGATGTGGTATTAAACAACTGACACCATGTTCGGATTCAAAACATTATTTATTCTCTTTTAAAATTGCCTATTTTCTAATTTACCACAAAATCATGCAGGCCTTTGTTATCTGCATGTTTGTTGATTAGGTGTTCTTCTTTTAGTCCTGTTGATTTCCAGCCAAAATCCTCGGCACGAGTCTCTCTGTAATCTCTAGATCCTTCATGGTAGCATCAAGGATGAGTGTGTCATCGGCATATCTCAAATTACTTATGTTCCTCCTACCAATGGGCTTTCTTTACTGGCTGCTCTGTGCATAATGGTAACTAAAATGTATGGGGGATAGGTACAACTTTGGCATTCGTCACAACCTAGAAAGTTGTTTGCACACTTTTTTATTTTGCCATTTCAGTACGCACAATTTTGCCTTTCTTCTGATCACAACACTGGAACTCCACACTGATACCTTGGCCTTGTCAACCAATTTTGCGCAATTAATACGAACATATGAAGGACTTCAATGAACAGAAATAGTTTAACCCTCTTAGTGCCAGGCGAAAAGGTAAAGGTGAAGTCTAAAAGTGCCAGGCTGTTTAAATGGAAAATGTAGGCTTTCAGAAAAAATTATGTATATCCCCTGTTTTGAAAGATACGACAGCGAAATTCAGTCAGGGAGTGCAAAACATAGCATTCAGGGAAATTTTCAGATCATTATGAAACTTATTTCTTTCTTTATTAATTAATTAATATAATTTTTTCTGTCAAATAAAAATTAGAAAGTTTGATTATTCCTATTACCACACGCTTATAAATGGAGTAAAAATGAACACTGGAGAGCACACATACATAACAAAAGAACCAGGAAATGCAATTTTTAGTTGAAAAACTATCAGGAGGGGTGTCAAAAATCCGAAATTCTGAAATCGAGCATATTCATAAAATACCGTACACCAACAATGGCATTGATATAAATAAAATAAAAATAATTACAGTGAAAATAAATAAACAGAAGGGCACCCTGTAGTTTTATCTTTCACATTTGTGGTTGTGTAGCCCGTGGAGGATTGTCCTGGTCAACATTCCTTTCTTCCCAGTCACTATTACTATCAACATCATTACCATCACTATCACTTGTTTGGTTATGTACGATCGCATTCAGCGCAGGTACTTCATTGTCCGAAGCGGAATCGGCACTTGATTCGTCACACACAAGATCGCAATCACTGTCCACGAAGTCCAAGAGTTCACGACTTGACTCATCATTCTTTAATTCTTCAATTTCTTCCTCTCTCAAACAATGCTTCCTTCCCTTGGACGCCATGCTTTTACGATTCGCGCGTAAACAAGTCAAGGAACTTCAAATATCGCTCGAGTATATCGATAGACAGAAAACAAAAGATGTTTGCCAGAAAATGGTAGCTAGAACTCTCTTTAATGGTCACGTGAAGTTTAGACGCCATTTTCTGTCTATAAGCCCCTCTAAGAATACAAAAACGAAGCGTCTCTCAGAGCGACGCTGGCAAGTTTCGTTCATTTTATGAGCATCGCTCACAGCGACTCGGACTAAAGAGGGTTAAAATATCTACCACGGCACAGAACAATAACAAAACCAATAAGTGAAAAACTTTCAATACAGGGAACAATTTGGACAATAAGTGACTAGTTCATACATACATGGGTTGGTGTTTTAGTTTTGGCACCTTAGTTATAACTGGATTAATAACTCACTTAGATGTTTCCGAGTTTCACAGGCCCTCGATGTAGTCCCCACCATTGCGTACAACGTGTTCATTGTATGTATTTGATAAGTGTGTAATATTTGTTTATGTCTTAATGTATATTTGGGCTGAGAAAGCACTAACGTTTGTGCGAAACATGTACCCAATTAATATAAATGAAAAATGAAAATCCACAGCCTGCTTCCAGTCTCCGACCGGGTCAGGAATGGAATGAATGAAGCCTCCATCTAGCGGCGAGGATATGAACTGTGCCGGCTGCCGAGGCCTGACGCACTCCTCTGGGGCAATGATTAAATGAATGACAAATGAAATGAGAGTGGAGAGTGTTGCTGGAATGAAATTTTGACAGGGAAAACCGGAGTACCCGGAGAAAAACCTGTCTGCCTCCGTTTTGTCCAGCACAGATCTCACATGGAGTGACCGGGATTTGAACCACGGACCCAGTGGTGAGAGGCCGGCGTGCTGCCGCCTGAGCCACGGAGGCTTCTCCCAATTATATAAATAGACTATTAATATTGTATTGAAAAGACGAAGAATATTGATAGTTTTATTAGTAAACATATTCAATACGGACCTGAAATGGATAATATTATTCTGATCAACGTGTTCCCAGCAATGCGGAACTCGTTGGATCCCGTTGGCACTGCCCAATCTATTGATGGTACGAAGAAAGCGCTCGGCAGCCTGCTTAACGTCTTCAGTGGTACGGAAGCGCTCCCCGCGCATTGTCATCGTCATCTTCGGGATGAGATCATAGTCGCAAGGACTGATGGGGGGTGATAGAGGACCTCCCAGCCCCAGCGATCCAACAATGCCGACACACCGCCTGCTGTGTGTGCCCTAGCATTGTCATGCAGAACGATGTACGGTGTAACCATGTGGTGGCGCCGTTTCCTTCTCAGAGCTCCTCGGAGATGGTCTTGCAGAAACGAACAATAGTGCGCCGCATTAACGGTTTGCCCTCGGGGAACAGTTTGGTGAATGATCACACCATCCCAATCATAGGCAAGAATCAACATTACCTTCACGTTGGTGGGGGTTGGTCGAACTGTTTGTTTCCGTGTTGCCGCCACTCGTTCGATTGGCGTTTTAACTGTGGCTCATAAGATCTGCCCATGTCTCGTCATTGGTTATGATACGCCGTAAGAAGGCCTCTCTTTAGCGCTCATAACGCTGCAAGTGCGTAAAACAAGCGTCATATCGCAGCCATTTGTGCATGTCGGTTAAGTCATGCGGAACCCATTTGGACGCAATCTTCCTCATTCTCAGTAAGTCCTTCAGGATGTGGAGGACAGTTGAATACGCCAGTCCGGTATCTTACTCTAATATTGACGAATCGTTACGTTCCGATCCACCTCTACTAACGCGGACACCATCTGTACATTGTCATCACTTACTGGTGGGTAACCAGATCGAGGCATGTGCTGCACACGTTCGCGCCCATCTCGAAAGGCTGTAACCCATCTTGCTACCGTTCTGAACGGTAACGGAGCTGCACCGCAAGCTTCCTGCAATCCTCGGTGACACTGTTTAGCACTGCGACCCCTAACACACTGAATTTTTATCCACGTTCTCTGCTCCTGCTTGGAAAACATTGCGACTGCCTTTCGCGAGCGCTGGTCTCACACTACTCATCTAACAGGCGCGACTGCGCACGAGCGGTGGTGAGGACGGGCGGGGTCATGTGCTCTGAGGGAGGGGATGCAGGGCAGCAACCGTCGGTAAAAGTGGCAGCGCCCAACATTGTTGCAACTTGGCACTGAAGCATTGGTGCCAAAAATTTAAAAAAACCAACCCATGTATTTTATTCAGTAGAACTATAGACACAAATAATGGACTGTTAAATGAATTTTATAAGTTACTATATTAATTTTGTGTATTTTATTTGTCTATTGAAGGGAAACGTTACAACCTGAAACATGTAACGTCTATTTGTATTGCCAGGACTGGCAACCCTATTTTTAGATATAAATTTTGTCTCTTGTAAGCTTTTACTGTCAGATTATCTGGTATTCACTCCAACTGCTGCCTTATTACTCTCCTACATACTCCGAATAAGTTTCAACCAATGCAACACCTGGCTTTCCAGCAATACTGTCAAGAATGGGGCTCATTTCTTGGATTTTAATGCTGTGGTGTGGGCCACAAAACATAGCAAGCTGTCATATTGAATTCTCCACTATCTGGCAAACATTCAGGATTTTCTCCCTCATGTCTTTCCCTGGTTTGAAGCTGCTCTGCTGTGCTATTTTGGGGAGAAGGACAGCATGAAGCCTATCACAGATGATATGCTGGAGAATTTTGCTGGCATGAGATATGAGAGCCATTGTTTTGTAGTTCAAGCAGTCGGTGGAAGCAATGAAGAAAGCTTGTAGTTTTACATAAACGTTGATCTTGCGATCACAAGCCACAAGATTTCCTATTTACGTAGAATATAAACCACTGTATGTGGTGTAAATGGGAATGGTATTGGAGTGGTATTGGTTATCCAGCTATTTGTCTTCTAGATGTTGTTCAATAGCTCTAGCATTACCGTATGTCTTTTCTAACCTGTTCCGTCACCTTTAGCACTTTTGCCATTGTTCTGTTTGTCCCTAGAGAGTTTTCCATTCGTCAATCACAGAACAATTTCAGGAATGGAAAATCTCCAGGGATATGGCAAAACTCTAGAAGAATTGCTGTATTTTAATTACTTGGCCTTGAAAGCCAATTTAGAACCTTATTTGGGTGCTTCAATATGGAGGAGGAAAGCTGTAGGAACTCTCAGCTCTCGCAGCAAACAAATGCAATGTGCTTCGTGTAAGGGATGTAGTGCATGGTCCACTACCCCAGCGGCAGTCCGGGCACGGTCACCTAGAGCCCACTGATTAGCCTGACTTAGAGCACCTTGGCAAACAAAGACCTAGAAGAATTGCTGGATTTTGAAATTATTGCTGTTGTGTACTGCAATAGGAAGAATAAAGTTCACTTCAGCAGCAGTTCCAGTCCACAAACTCGACGAGTTTTACAACTTTGTATTGCGGATAATAGGCTACAGTAGCCTATGTTAATTTACATTTTCAGTGCTAAAAATAAAGTGTAAAGAGGAACTCAATTTCAATATTTTTCGTTTCAGAAGTTTTGAGTTTTTGGATAGTGCATTATTTTCTGGGATGTTAATGCAAATTATCTTACTCTCTCGCTTTGTAGTGTTTGATCAATTGCCCTTCAAAAAGATATGTACCGGTAACACTTGATATTAAAAAATAAGATCAGAGTTTAAGGAAGCCAAGTTTAGTTTTGTTTCCAAAATATGATTGCAGAATAACAGAAAACTAGAAGCAGACATAATAATGTACTGAAAACTTCTTGGATGTTGATTACATGATCAGTAGGTGTTGCCACCCCTGGTTCTAATTACTTCTGCGAGTCTTCTAGGCATGCTTCCCCGGATGTCCTCTTGTGGTACATTCTCCCATTCTTCTTACGTCACCGAAAGTTCAGCTAGATTATTTAAAAATCAGTGCCGAAGGCAATGGCCAATCATGTCCCACAAATGCTCAATCTGGTTCAGATCGGGACTTCTTGCTGGCTAGTCCAGAGTGGGAATATTGGCATTGTCATGCATGAGAACAATATTTTCATAGAAGGAGAATGCAAATGGCATTATGTGATTAATAAATAAATTTATTAAAGCACAAAATATGCAGTATGAAATTACAGCTAGTTTGAACAGAACTGAGACAGAGATAACCTCCTCTGCCCACACCACATCACGTGGTATCGATCACATCTTCTACCACATAGGGCACATACACAATTTAAGTCTGGCTGATGAAATATTCTGTTATTACACACTTTGAAGTGGAAACCATGTACCGAGAATCTCGTTACCAGGTGCCTCAGCTCGTAGGAGCTCTCTGTCCAGTCCCGTGATGTCATCGCATCAGTCGCGTAAAATTCTTGCCAGATGCTATCTTTCTTAGACTTCATTTCCTGAACTAGTGTCTCCTGAGATGCCGTATGTCACTCATGGCCTTTATAGCCGCGTTTGATTTGTCCTTGATGTGGATTGAGAAAACGTTGCCATGCATCTGAAAAGTCACCCCAAGATAGTTGAAGTGTGTTACACACGCCAGTGGTTTATCTCCGTAAAGAATTGTTGCTCCTCTTCCTCCTTTTCGAAAAGACATGTGATTAATGACAATCTCCTCAATGTACCTACGTGCCAGGAGGCAGCCATTCCATTGTCAATAAGTACTAGATTGGTATGGTTATCTGAATTTATGCCACCCCCTTCTCCAGGTGACCTCAAGTTAAATCTGGACTCGTCACTGAAGAGTACACGTCCCCACTGATCTTCAGTCCAATATTCATGCAACTACGAGAAATTAAGACAATCTCTTCGGTATTGTGGCAGAAGTGTTGGTCCTCTGGCTGGTCTTCTAAAGGCTAAATTTGCCTCATGGAGCCTCTTCTTGTGTGTGTTCTCACCGACAGCTACGCTGTGGACTTGCATCGGACGATTCCAATCTTGCAAAGAAGAAGTGCACCTTGGAATCAGGTTTTCTACGATAGGTACAGTATGATTCTCAAAACGTTTCACAGCCCGATAAATGACTTCAGGTGGCCGTGAGTGAAATCAGTCAATCGTGAATTGTGCTCAGTACTATTCGTGCCAAATTTGCAGATAAAGAAGTGTAGGCATATAGTTTTTATTCAACCATCTAGCTTAAAAGTGAGTAAAAGTATACAAGTATCGGTATCAGATATTATATAATACTTGAGTTTATTTGGTCAAATATAGTTCATTTTAGATCTCTCCTTTCGTAAGGCGCCATTTTGGTAGCGTGATCCATAGAGGTCACAGAGTAGGATCATATTTTCCACCACCGACAATAACGGAGTTTCTATTGTCAGTAACCAGAGAATAAAATATTTGGCATATCAAGCAATAGCCATACTATCACTGTATGCTAGATACCATGCCAGACGTATTTACTCAACAACTCAAGACATCGATGGATTGTGCGTCGGAAAGCAACCTTGATACTTGTCCCATCTGTGAACGGAGGGTGGAAGGTGAGTCAGCTGTTGCCTGTGACGGGTTGTGCCGGAGATGGCATCACCTAGCATACACTGAACTACAGCAAGGTCAGTTCAATGCCCTAAAATCAACTAACAAAAAGAAATCCAAACTACTGTGGCTGTGCTACAGCTGTGAACAAGATTACCTGATCTATAAAGCGGGAAAGAGTATGCAAAAGGAAATAGAATCTTTAAAAACAGATATGAATAAAAAAAACTAGACACAATGATGACAGCAATAAATAAGCTAAAGGAAGAGCGCACAACACAGGCACTACGCGTAGAACGCCCTGTACGGCATTCACGTGATTCTGTGATCATGACTCAGGCCCAACTTGAGCCCAGAGGACACCGCATGGACAGTGACATTATTACCACAACAGCAGAGACGATACCAAAATTAATAAGCCATAGCAATAATGACCACTCTTCAGATGACGCCAGAGAACTACCAAAGACAAATGTTGAGAACATAAATCATAGTGTGGAAGAAGAGGAGGGAAATTTCACAGAGGTGATTTCCAGAAGGAGTCGTCGACGACTGCAACACCGTTCCTACACTATTGGAACAGGGGGTACAGAGGACGACCTTCTAGAATCTGGAGAGAGTGTGGCATGGTTGTACCTGGGGCGCACATCACAACGCACAACTTCGGACAAAATAAAGAATTTCCTTCAACGGAAAGGATTTCCGCAATCAGTAGTATGCGAAGAACTGCGAACAACGGGGATTAATAAATCATTCAAAGTAGGAATCCCTATGCAACATTTAGAAGAAACCGAAAACCCCAATTTTTGGCCAAGAGAAATGCTGGTGAGACGTTTTCGTTTCTCACGCAGACGAATGGACATACGTTCTCCAGCAGGGGAATTTGGAAGATATTAACTACAAAAGAATAAACAAGGGCGCCGATACGAATTGTTCGGCGACAACTGGGTTTTTAGGGACTCTTCTATGGAATTGTGAAGGACTAATAAATGCAACGTCCATGCTACCATATAACATCTCCAAAATTATGATGCATTCGTTCTAACAGAAACATTGCTAATGCATGAATGGCATATCCAAAACTTCTATACTATCCACAGCCTCGCAACACAGGGATGTAGAGGCAGACCCAAAGGCGGGATATCTTTGCTAATAAAACCCATGCTAGCACCTTTCCAGACACTTCATCAAACAGAGAACATTCTACTAGTAAAATGCAAATCAGTATCGATAATGGGTGTGTATTTCCAGCCATATCTCAAGGAGGAGGAGATCATTGACGAAATCGAAGCTGCATTAGTTAAAATACCAAGGTATGACCCTCTTATAATAGCGGGCGATCTGAATTGTCGTTTAGACATACCATCAGCTAAAACAGATACAGTAATATCTTACCTGGAACATGAAGGGTTCAGAGTTACCAATAACAAAATGGAGGAAACCTACTACAGCCCAAATGGTAGCAGTACAATAGTTTTTGTTCTCATTAATGACGGAGCTAAAGTGATTTTTCAAAATATTGTAACAAGTGTTGCAGTGAGGAAACACTTACCACTAGAGACCATTCTACAATTTAATGAGAAATATACACTCAATGCAGTTTCAAGAATCAAACTTCCAAGGAAACTTGACGTCGAAATAATTAAGAAAGTAGACTTGCGACAGATAATGAACACCATCAAAGAAGGGGACGTGAACACTGCTCTAGAAGCCCTGGACAAACACATCAAGGAAGCCATTCCTCCTGGCAAAAACAATTAGCGAAAAGGCAATCCTTGGTTCAACACTGATTGCTATAGTAAAAGGAAATTGACGCTCAATGCCCTACACAGAGCCAGAGAGTTGAAGACAGAGGCGTCCTACAGCGATTATGCGAACAAAAGGCGAGATTACAAAGAAGTTGTAAGATAAGCAAAAATAACCTATCATCTGAATAAAGAAAAGCACTTAGTAGAAGAAGCAGAAACTGACCCATATAAGGCACTTCAAACAAAGAATCGTAGATTTCAAAAAATATACCTATACAGACAGGGTCGCAACATCTATGCAATCTATTAGGCTCTAAAGACACACGCCCTAGCGCCATTTTGTCACCATGTGTAGATTTCGCGCCCATCATGGAAGAGGAGGTCATAAAAACAATACAATTGAGCAGAGCACCAGGTCCAAACCTCATCACAAATGAACACTTAAAACTCGCAGCCCCAACTATGGTGCCTGCCTGGACAGCGATCATGAATGAATGCCTACGATCAGGGCAAATTCCTACACAGTGGAGAACTGCAGTAATAAAAATGCTCTACAAAGGGAAGGGAGATTTAGATGACCCAGATGCCTATAGAGCTATCGCTCTGGAAGATGTACTCTTCAAAACGTTCACCAAAATAATAACAGGCCATTTGACTGATCACAGTATGCCGGAAGAAAAATTTGGATTCCGGGTAGGCAGGTCGACCATTCAGGCAGTTTGCTGCCTACAGGAAGACATTAAAGAGGCCTTAAGACACCCGAAAGGGAAACTTTACTCTGTGTTTGTTGACTACAGCAAGGCTTTTGACACTCTTAACAGAAGAATACTGCTGGATAAACTAGGATTGATGATTGGAATAGATCACTACGTTCATACGTAATATACTCAACAATAGTTGTTGTTTGAGTCTTCAGTCTTTTGACTGGTTTGATGCAGCTCTCCATGCCTCCCTGTCCTGAGCTAATCGTTTCATCTCTACATAGCTACCACACCCTACATCCGAGGCAATCTGTTTAACATATTCTAACCTTGGTCTACCCCTACAGTTCTTGTCCTCGACCCTTCCTTCCATAACTAAGCTTGCTATTCCTGGGTGTCTTAGTATGTGTCCTACCAACCTATCTCTTCTCTTCATTAGCAGTCGCCAGAAACATCTCTCCTCTCCCACTCGTCTTAATACCTCTTTGTTTGTAACCCTATCTACCCATCTGATCTTCATCATTCTCCTGTAGCACCACATTTCAAATGCTTCAATTCTCCTCTTTTCTGCTGCACCAATAGTCCAAGTTTCACTTCCATAGAGCGCCACGCTCCAGACAAAGGCTTTCAAAAATGACTTCCCAATACCTAAATTTATATTCGATGTCAGCAGATTCCTTTTTTGTAGAAATGCTTTTCTTGCCTGAGCCAACCTACTTTTTATATCCTCTTTGCTTCGTCCATCACTGGTTATTCTGCTTCCTAAGTAACAGAAATCTCCTACTTCCTTCAGCTTTTCACCTGCTAATTTGATCTCCATAGAGGTTTCTGATTTATTTCGGCTGCATTCCAGTATTTTTGTTTTACATTTATTAATTTTCATCATGAATTCTTTCCGTAAGACGGAGTCCATACCATTCAAAAACTCATTCAAATCCTCAGGCTTGTTGGCCAAGATGACGATGTCATCAGCAAATCTCAGAGTTGAAATTATTTCTCCTTGAATCTTCACTCCCACTTTAAATTTTTCTCTAATTTCCTTTATTGCTTGTTCAATGTAAAGATTGAAAAGTATGGGTGATAAGTTGCAGCCTTGCCTTACACCTTTCTGAATACCAGCTTCTCTCTCATGTCCTTCAACTCGAATGACTGCTGTCTGGTTTCTGTATAGATTGTATATCATCCTCCTATCCCTGTACTTTATTCCAATCGATTTCAAAATGTCAAACAATTTAGTCCAATCAACGTTATCAAAAGCCTTTTCTAAGTCTACAAAAGCCATGAACGTTCTCTTATCTTTCCTTATTCTACCTTCCAAAATCAGCCTAAGACTTAGTACAGCTTCCCTTGTTCCTACATTTCTCCTGAAACCAAACTGGTCTTCACCCAACTCCGTTTCTATCTGGCTCTCAATCCTCTTGTAAATTATTCTAGACAGGATCTTTGAAGCATGAGTAATCAAGCTGATTGTACGGTAATCTTCACATCTGTCAGCTCCCACTTTCTTTGGTATAGGGATGATTACATTCTTCTTGAAATCAGGGGGTACCTCACCTGTCTCATAAATCCTACACACGAAGTGAAATAACCTGATCAGACCTTCCTCTCCTATGCAGCGTAGCAACTCAATTGGTATATCATCTATGCCTGGTACTTTGTTCCTGCTTAAGTCTTCCAAAGCTCTATCAAATTCTGATCTCAATATTAAATCTCCTTTCGCATCCTCATCAATTTCCTCCTCCCTTTCCATTACATGATTCTCAATCTCCTTTCCCTTATACAAACTCTCTATGTAAGCTTTCCATCTCTCAACCTTTTCTTCCCTATCTGTTAGAGGCTTTCCATTTGTGTCCTTAATATTACAGCACTTAGTCTTCTTTTCCCCAAAAGTATTCTTAATCCTTCGATAAGCTGTGTCTACTTTTCCTAATTTCAGACAATTTTCTATACCAGCACATTTCTCTTTCAACCATTCTTCTTTCGCTTCCTTGCACTTCTTGTTAACCTCATTTCTCAGACGTCTGTATTCTGCTTTCCCCTTTTCATCTCTTACATTCTTGTGCTTCCGCCTTTCATCCATCAATTCGAGTATATCCTGAGTGATCCACGGTTTTCTACCTATTCTCTCTTTCCTACCAATGTTTTCTTCTGCGGATTTTGTTATTTCATTCCTCAAAAGTGCCCATTCGTCTGCAATTGAAGTTTGTTTAGGGTTTTTCATTAGTCCTTCCTTTATACTCTTCTTGAATCTTTCGTTTACATCCTTCTCTTTCAGTCTGTCTATTGCCCACCTTCTTGGCTTTTGACTTTTCTTCAGTTTCTTCTTCTTCAACAATAACATGCTGATAATTGACGACAGTGTCACCCTCTTAGAACCCATAGAACAATGCATTGGGGGTATTGCAGGGCGATCCCCTAAGTTCAACACTGTTTAATGTTGCTACAGCAGACATAGTAAAATCCTTGAAGATAGATGGCGTTAGCATGTACATATACGCAGATGACGTAGTTCTAGCCTCAACTTCACGTCAAAGTCTACAGTCGTCCCTAGACCTGTTGGCAATTTGGGCCGGAAAAAATTAACTCGATATAAACTTACACAAAACCGTATCCATGATCTTCCGCAAAGGAGGTAGAAGAGCAGCAGGAGAGTCCCTATATCTAGAGCACAAGGCGTTACGTATTGTAAATCAATTTAAGTACTTAGGACTAATTGTTCAGACACATGGGGATACTTTCACCGAACATATGAAGGACAGAACAATATATGCCATAAAAGCAATGCATGAAATAGAACATCTTAATAAACTATCTTTAGAGACAGATATAACATTATTTAGAGTCAAATCAGCCCAATATTAAGCTACGGTCTGAACATTATATGGGAGAATCTCACGAAAAACAACATGAAGTGCATAGAAAGAGTCAAGGCAACTTTCATGAAAAAAGTACTGTGTATCTCAAAGTATACCCCATCGCGACTGTGTTATGAAATGTCAAGAGAGACCTTCTACATCGACGATTTAAGGTGTCAACTATTGCTCCTATCTACCGCCCAGTACGAGGACCTTCTAAAAGAGCTCAAAACGAAGAGGATGCAAATATGGAGTGACTTTTATTTAACAGCCGCAATGACGTCCGATGAGTGGAAGGGTCCATGTTACGACCTGAGACATACAATCACTCGTTTCGCAATACATGGATTCCATTTCAAGTTACGCAAAATGGAAGGGTATCATGGGCCTAGTATGGAATGCATTTGCAAATAGTGTGGAAGTGTCTGTGAAAGGCAGGGGGGGGTTGGGGGGGTGTCTCACCCCCCTCAGGTATTTTCTCAGTCGGCAAATCGACATCAGTCGGCAGTCAGCAAATCCTGAAAAATCCGTAACATTTCCCAAAACAGCATCTAAGAAAGCAAAACGGGGCAAGGCCATATACGATTTGGTCCGATTTAAAAATAAATAAAAAATATTATACTGACAGTCGGCATTTTACCGACAGTCGGCACAAACGGACACTGCAATAATTTCGTACAGCCAGGCAATAGCCCAGTGCGGCAAGAGGAATAGTCGGCAAAATAAACATTTTAAAAGTGTCACTTCCAGTCCTCTGTGTACCGGCTGCCACTTGCCTTTTCGTTTCTTTGTATGGAAACTGATGAAAGAATGACAGATGAGCAAAATGGGACCAAAGACAAGGGATGAACTCATCGGCACGTTCCTGGGTGGGTGTAACATCACGTGCTCATTATGCAGAGCGACTCAGCTTCACAGCGAAGCGAGCCCAGCACCTGTGCCATGTGGCTAGACAAAAGGTGTTGGTGAGCGCATTGATAACTTCAGGTCAAGCCAACTCATTGAGATGTTGTCGGAGGAATGATATGACCCGCTACCGCTTGTCTCGGCGCGTCATCAGATATTCGCGCTATTGTGACAAAATTGACAGGTTTATGGTTCCAAGGTTCCCCAAGGGGTGGAGTGCTCACTAAGGCCAGTGCAGTGGTCACCGAGAATGAGAGAAAGCAGTCGTTCCTGAACCAGCAACTTTTACAGTTATAACTAGGTGCAAATACAGTGACAGTGGGACGTGAGTTTTCGCCGACACGGAACATTTTCACGGAGCTTCACGTACCCATCAAACGTAAGTAATAATAATACAATAGATGCATGCGTATTTTCAGCCATGTTTATGTTTAATGGTGTTAACAAGAAAAAGTGTAGAATGATCGTACGCTGGATTACGTCAGTGGCACAAACTGAAAAGTCGCGGAAAGAAGATAAAGGGCAAATTACAAGAACACTTCACATCAGAAGCTCATCAAGCAGCTGTGGCAGATTTGTGCCACTTTGTTAATGAAAAAGGCCACGAAGACGTTCTCCTTGATAAACTTTTACGGACGATCAGAATTGAGTAAGAACAAGAAAAGGAGTTCCTCAAAAATGTTATTCATATACTTATTGACACAGCAAGAACCCTTTGTCGGCAAGGTTTGACTTTCCGAGGTCACGAGGATGGAATCACTCAAGATAATGGAAACTTCACGCAAATTTTGAAGTTACTTTCACGGCATAGTCCGGTCATGAATAGGTGGTCGGAAGAAGTGAATACGCGGAAGCACAACGTTACGTATATGAGGAAGAACTCTCAAAATGAATTCATCCATCTACTTGGAGAGAAGACTCGTGAAATAATTGCAGAAGAGATCAAGAACGCTGGTATGTTCTCCGTTATAGCAGATAGCCTACTACTCCCGATACGTCACATAAAGACTGCCTCGCGTTGAATATCCGATACGTCATCGAAAAATATGAAGAGCTAGTTCCTGTGGAGCGTCTTTTAAAAATTGACGCTGTTTTAACAGAAACAAAAAAAGACTGGAAAGGAGTTGGCTGAAAACATATTTTAATTCAGAAGAACATACTTCCACTCGATAAACTGGCGTTTCAATAGTACGACTTTGCTAGTAACATTTCTGGCATATACAATGGCACTCAAAAAAGCTATCAGAGAAGTAAAAAACAGATATTCCATACGTAACATGCCAAGCTCACAGGTTAAAAAGTTTCGTAGAGGCAGTTTGTAATGCTAGTTTTTTGACACTCTTGAAGCATTGTATGTTTTTTTTTTCGGGTGGCACAAAACGACATTTAAGCTCGCAGAAAGAGCTGGATAAAATTGAAAATTTACTTCAACTTAATAATTTATCAAAAACAATGTGGACTGCACGCGCCGAATCGGTGAGAGCTGTTTCTTCGTTTTATGGAGAGAGAGTCACAGCATTGGAAACAATGAAAACCTCATTTGATTCTCAATATGACAGTAAAACCCGAACTTTTGCGTCAGGCTTGCACAAAAAGCTTTTAGACTTTGATTTTATCTGTGGCATGTACTTGACCAAAAACATCATGTTTAAAGTTAGGAACGTAACCGAGCTTTTAGAAACGGAGGAGCTGAATGTAGTAGACGCGATGCAGCTGATTCAGAGCGCTTTGAAGTCTTTTGCAGGCATCAACGACGATGGCAAGATGAACGCTTTGATAAAGAGCGCATCGTCATTTGCGAAAAGTATGCAAGTAAATGCGGAGGAAGACTTCTTAAAGCACTACAGAACCCGGCGACTTGCAAAGAAGTATGACGCGAACGCTGAAACGACAGCAGAAATGTCTTTCCTTACATTCTACAGAAAGGAGTTCCGAATACTTGTGGATGTATTTACTACAAGCGTGCAAGACAATCTCGCAAAACTAATTTCTTTGCTAGAGTCATTCCACATAATATTCAAGATACCCCCTGACAGAAAGAACTGTACCATCGAGCGCGTCCGATCTATAAAGCAATCACACCCGAAAATCATCCTTCAAGATGAAGAACTTGTGCTGGCTGAGCTTGAAATCCTGCTTAATGCCAGTAAACAGTGCTCATCTCTTAAATAGATAGCAAAAGTTGGTGTTAAATGGAGGATTATCCCGTGTGGTTATCAAGTAGTTCGACTGATTTTAACATCCCCAGTGTCTTCTGCTTCTTTTGAACGGTCCTTCAATAAGTAAAAGCTCATTTTCAAACATTTACGGACATCGATGGGTGACGACCGCTTAGACTCCCTCATGATGCTGTTTTCAACGAAAGATAAGGTCGACGACATTGCAATTACGGAGATAGTTGAGAAGTGGTCCATGTTAAAACATCGTAAAGTAGGGATTTAGAAAGAATAACTAGATTTTTAGCCTACTTTTCACATATTGCAAAAATGAGGAAAAAGTAGACTTATGAGATCGGGCAAATGTCGGTCTGTCTGTCCTTCCGTCTGTCTGTCTGTCTGTCTGTCTGTGTGTGTTCCCCCCCCCTATCAACTCCTAAACGGCTGAAGCAATCGAAACAAAATTTGGCATGAGTAAAGATCTATACCTGAATATCTCACGGCCATATTTGAAAATGATCTCAGTGCTACCAACTGCTGAAAAATCGCAATTGAAATTTGAGCTCCATGTTGGATATCTTGGAAGGTATGAATGGGAGCTATTTCAAAATTGGCACACGTATAGATAATAATATTGCAGTTTAATTTCCAGGAGGCCATACATGGCAGTGTTGCCAAAATGATTATAAGCCTGCTGATAAGTCCAAATTTTAAATGCATATAACTTCTACACTATCACTTGGATTTCAACCAAATCTTGTATGTGCTATGTGTACATAAGCAGATATGACTGAGCTTATTCTTAAGTGCCACCAGGGCTGCCAACTGTTAATAAATGCTCTCAATTTTTTTAAATCCAAATACCCACATATCAGAAAGTATGCAAGCCGACAGCTTTAAACTATGCACACGTATAGTACCCGACATTCTATATTAATTTGGAGTAACTTATATACGTCAGTGCTGCCAACATGATTCTAAGCCTGCTGATAGGTCCAATTTTAAAATGCATGTAACTTCTATACTAACTAATGGATTTCATTCAAAATTGACACAACAATAGATCATATTATTTCAGATTATTTCTGACCAATACATGTATGTCATTGTTGCCAACATGATTTTACGCGTGCTTTTAAATCCAATGTTTAACTGCATGTAACGTCCATGCTATCCATTGGACTTCAACCAAATTTTGTATTCTGTACCTTAAGAAATGGAACTAAGAATATATTCAGTCACCAGGGCTGCCAACTGTAGTTCTCTATTAGGCTGCATTATGCCAGGTATACAGTATTTCGAACTAAATAGAAATTTCGATATTACCAACTTAATTTCGTCATTATTCTAGATAGATCCATATAGATTAATCATTGGCATGAATCTTAAATTTTAAGAAAAGTAGGCTCTTTAGTTATTAACGGAACTACTTGTTTTAATTCTTGTAATATTTAAACACTTATTTTGCTCATTTATCAAATTTTCCTGAGATTCAAAATTCTGGAAGTAATTAAACACATTTTAAATGAAAGCCGTTAATTAAATACATTAGCCTTGCGTATTGTGTGCCGCACCGCCGCCCCCCCCCCCCTCCCTCCCGTTGCTCAGTTTTCAAGCGAATAGTCGGCAATGTTAAACAGCCAGTCAGCATTTTTAAAATTCTCCCTCCCCCCCCTAGATGTACGAGGTCGAACCGCCCCTGGTGAAAGGTATCATGCCATGACATTCTCACGGAGGGTTGAGTCACTTAATAGCATTTGTTGTCAATGACAGTTGAATGTAATCTTGAATATTTTGGGTTTTTATTATTTATATTGCCTCATAGCCATTGGCTGCAATAAATACCTTATTAAATAAATGCTTGTGGGAGATGTATTTCAACACCTCAGCTACATAGCAGAAACAACGGCCATCATTCACCTATGTTACTGCTTTCACATAGTCCACGGGACTTAAAAGGCATGTTGAGGAGTCGTTTATGGTTCAGAAACCTCTCAGGTAATCCTCAATCAACACCAAAGGTGACTTTAATTCCGAAATCAAGGTTTTCATTATTGGCGTGAAATTAAGAAGAACTGCGTGGGATAATTCACCATTGTTTTACCGGATCACAATTGAATCGGCCGGAGCTGAAAAGTATTAAGTCAGTTTTCACTACTTTTCAGGACACAGTACAGAACTTAACACACACTATATTAGTCATCTATGTTGTGGAGGAACTATCTTATTATATAATACGCTAAGGTGTATATAAGGTGTGGTTTGTACCAAAAAATCTTCCAAATCGTCTCAATAGTACAGGAAATATCTTGCATTTCTTGATAAATCAAAGGAAATATATTTCAGGAATGAGAGTTAAAAGGTAATCAAAGATTTTAAGGGTGTATTGCCATCCATGAATAACACTAATGTAATAGTTGTAAACATTCCGCAGAGATATGACTTAATTCCCAAATCATTTGCAGGCTAAATGTAGAAATAGAGGCTACAAATGGAAAATTACTAAAATTTGTAAGAGTTTTCCGAATGTCCAAATGATAGATATAAGTAAATTAGATAGGAAATTCCACACTCGGCATGGCCTACACTTAAAAAGGTTAGGAAAAGAGTATATTAGTCCTATATCAAAAATGTATTGTACACATGTAATTGATCAAATGGATAAATACAAATCTAATCTAATCTGAAATCTGCAGAATCGTAAATTCAAATGGTAAGAATAGTACAACAGTAATATCCTTAGAGTGGATGCTGGGAAACTGGTAAAAAAAACTGTAGTTTGGCATTCGGATGAATATCTTTTGATGTCAACTTTAACTGAGTGTAACAATGGTATTTCGGATTTTTCTAGCAACAATAATAATAATTCTGATAACACGTAATAATAATAATGTAAATAAATCACCAACACAAGCTTGCAAAAGTACCGTAACAAATCTAAAATTTACAACCGGAATGTTCAGTCTCTCTATAATAAAATTGATTACATAAATCTAATGCTTAAAAATGAACGTAAAGACATCACAGCACTATGCATTTCAGAACATTGGCTGAAAGAGGATCAACTCGAATTACCGGTAATCCAATTCCCAGGGTTTATGCTAGCTAGTAAATACTCTAGATTTAATATTAGCGACGGTGCTACTAGTATCTTAAGAAATAATGTAGATCATGAACAGTTAACAGCTTATGACTATCTAATTATGGAACAGGTTTTGAATACTCCGCGGTAAAAAATACAGCAGTTAAGTTAGTAATTGTATGCGTATACCGTTCCCCGTCAGGAAATTTTCGTTTATTTATAGATATACTAGCTGTACCGGACATGCATTGCAATGCCAAACAAAGAAAGTGTTGGCGTTGTAACTTTGTTTGTTGAAGTGCTTTTGGATTCCCAATATCTTTTTCTTTTTCCGTTAACCATCTTTAAACTATTGTAAGATTGATTTACTATCTCAAAAATAAATAAATATGGGAGCGTGCTCAACAACTCTCCAAAGTTTAATCGCAATGAAATGAATGGTATATGAACGCATATGGGACTTTATTGAAACTATTCGAGCGCCGTCACCCATTTGTTGAATATACTCGTACGCTACCTGTTGTAAAATGGATTTACTTAGTCGAAAACCTTCCCTGGCGTGTACACAACAACTCATCAAAGTTTCATCGCAATCGGATGAATTGCATATGAACGCATACGGGATTTTGTTTAAACGATTCGCGCGCCGTCATTCATTTGTTGAATCTACTTGTGCGCCACCCATTGAAACACGGATTTACTAATTCATACACCTTCGCAGGGCTGTACTCAACTCACCAAAGTTTTATCATAATCGGATGAATGGTATATGAACGCGTACGGGACTTGGTTGAAACGATTCACGCGCTGTCGCTCATTAATTGAATCTCCTCGTGCGCTACCAATTGAAAAATGGATTTACTAAATCAGAAATCTTTGCGGGAGTGGAAACAGCATTTCTCCAAATTTCATTACAATCGCATGAATGGTATATGAACGCATACGGATTTTTTTAGACGATACGCGCGCGGTTACTCATTTGTTGAATCTACTCGTGCGCTACATATTATAAAAAGGATTTACTCAATCAGATACTGTTGAAATTTAATTATGTTTACAACTGACTATAACCTCTACTGTAAATCTAAGTTGGCAACAATGTGATCAAAAATGTATTTTACTTTTATATGTTAGCAATTGTTTTAAATCAGAAGAAGATGTACAGCTAATGGAGGAATGTATGTGTAAGATATTATCTGTGAAATCTGAAGCCATCAGCCATCAAAATTGTATATATTGAATGAAGGGAAGTTTTTGATAACTCATGAACATGTGTTATGCTGTAGAGTCAAAAGGCGCCTTTTGATGATACTTGCTGTTTAATTTTTGATAAATAAAAGGACGTCAACCAGACTGGCACAAGTTCAGTGAAAGGAAAGAGTCCAGCCAACCTATGGTTTGGACGACAGGTCAACATGAACAAACTGAAAACCTTCGGATGCGACTGCTACGTTTTGACTCCCAACCACAAGAGAAGCAAGCTTGACAAGAAGTCTAGGAAAGGTATATTAGTTGGATACGACATTGACTCTCCATCCTACAGAGTCTATCTGCCTGAAGAACGTGATGTAAGTTCAGACATCGTCGTGTTTAATGAAGGAGAAAAAGATGAGCGAAACCTGACAGATGTTGAAATGGCCATGAACGAGAACGAGTTGATTGAAGAAGATGAGTATGAAGACAGCATAGACCTGAGACAAGACAGAAACGAAGAAAGAGATGAAGCCAGAGAAGAAGAAGAACAACCAAGAAGACCAGGACTACGCAATCGTCAAAATATTCAGCTACCTGCCAAACTATCAGACTATGTCATGGGCTACCTCTGGGGAGGAAAGAGTGCCCACTTAGCCATGATAGGAGAAATCCAGGATGTCTCTATTTCCAAAGCGTTGAAAGATGCCAAGTGGCTGAAAGCCATGACAGAAGAATTTGAATCCTTACAGAAGATGGAAACTTGGAAATTAGTGAAATGTCCGGAAGCAGTTCGACCCCTGACCTGCCGCTGGGTGTTACGAGAGAAGCCTGATGGGAGAATGAAAGCACGACTGGTAGCACGTGGCTTTGAGCAGGAAGAAGGAGTTGACTATTCAGAAACATTTAGTCCAGTAGAAAACCATGCTTCAATTAGACTGTTTCTCAGTCATGCCGCTACTGAGAAGATGAAACTTGTTCCCTTTGATGTGAAGACAGCCTTCTTGCACGGAGACTTGGAGGAGAACTTGTACATGTTTCAACCTGAAGGATTTGAAGATGGTACTGGCAGAGTCTGCAAACTAATGAAAAGCATATATGGACTAAAGCAAGCACCAAGAAAGAGGAATGAGAAAATGTCAGATTTTCTTGAGAAGAAACTTGGACTAGTGAACACCGACGATGACCCCTGCATTTACTATAACGAGAAGAGAACTTTGATGATGGCTCTTTTCGTCGACGACGGGCTCATCGCTGGATATAATGAAAAAGAAATCTTTGAAGTCTTGGATGTCATAAATCGGAAATTTGAAATCACTTACCAACGATCAGTTCAGAAGCAATTCACTTACCTAGGCATGGAAGTCAGAATAGAGAATTAATTTTTGTGAACCAGCCTGGGTACACCAGAAAGATCATCAATCGTTTTCGGTTCGACACTTGCAACCAAAGTTCAACACCCATGGAGAAAAGAACGGTGGCAAACGAAGAAGATCGAATCAACGACAGACCAGCGCCACCTACAACTCCATATCGAGAAGCAGTGGGAAGTCTACTCTACCTGGCTACAATATCCCGACCGGATATCTGCTACGCAGTGAACTACTTGAGCCGCTTCAACGGCAAAGCCATGCAGAGTAACTGGAAAATGGTGAAGAAGGTATTTCAGTATTTGAAGGGAACTCCAGACTATGGAATTTTCTTCAATGGAGACGACAAACTTGTGGCATATACAGATTCAGACTACGGTGGGGACACCGTAACAGGGCGCTCAACAAGTGGTGTTCTACTGTTGAGGGGAGGACCAATCATTTGGTACACACAGAAGCAGCGACTCGTTGCTACGTCAACAGCAGAAGCAGAATACCGAGCAGCTGTCTCATCGATAGATGACATCAGCTGGATCAAGAGAATTGGACTGGAACTCAAAATTTTGAAGTCAGATAAATCAGTCACGCTGTTTGTTGACAACCAGTCAGCAATCCACATGCTGCACAATGCACACGAGGGGAAGACTAAAAAGGAAAGAAACATATAGAGATTCCACGCAAATTCATCGAGGAACACGTGGGAAAAACTGTTGCTCTCAAACATGTCGAGAGCTCCAAGCAACTTGCTTATATCCTGACCAAACCCCTCAATAGAAAATTGTTTGAATCGCTTCGTTGTAAAATAATTAAGGAGGAGTGTTGAAATTTAATTATGTTTACAACTGACTATAACCTCTACTGTAAATCTAAGTTGGCAACAATATGATCAAAAATATATTTTACTTTTATAAGTTGGCAATTGTTTTAAACCAGAAGAAGATGTACAGCTAATGGCGGAATGTATGTGTAAGATATTGTCTGTGAAATCTGAAGCCATCAGCCATCAAAATTGTATCTATATTGAATGCAGGGAAGTTTTTGATAACTCATAAACATGTGTTATGCTGTAGAGTCAAAAGGCGCCTTTTGATGATACTTGCTGTTTAATTTTTGATAAATAAAAGGGCGTCATACATATTGACAATGACTTGATCACTCATCCCTGCTCGGAGCAAAAGGATTACAACAGATACCTTTCCTGGAGTGTGCAGAACAATTCACCCAAAGTTTCATAGCAATCGGATGAATGATATATGAACGCATACGGGACTTTGTTTAAGCGAGTCGCGTTCCGTCGCTAATTTGTTGAATCTACTTGTGCGATACCTATTGTTAAGTGGATGTACTAAGCCAGAAACCTTCCCTGAAGGGTATACAACATCTCACCCAAGTTTCATCGCTATCGGACGAATGTTATATGAACGCATACGGGACTTTGTTGAAACGCTTCGCGCGTCTTCGCTCATTTGTTGAATATACTTGTGCGCTAGCTATTGTAAAATGGATTTACTAAGCCTGAAACTTTCCCTGGAATGTACACAAAAACTCACCCTCGTTTAGTCGCTATCGGACGAATGGTATATGAACGCATACGGGACTATGTTGAAACATTTCGGGCGTCGTCGCTCATTTGTTTAATATACTTGTGCGATACCTATTGTAAAGTGGATTTACTCAGCCAGAAACCTTCCCTGAAGTGGACACAACATCTCACCCAGGTTTCATCGCTATCGGACGAATGGTATATGAACGCATACGGGGCTTTGTTGAAACGCTTCGCGCGTCGTCGCTCATTTGTTGAATATACTCGTGCGCTACCGATTATAACATGGATTTACTAAGCCAGAAACATTGCCTGTAGTGTACACAACCTCTCACCCAAGTTTCATCGCTATCGGACGAATGGCATGTGAACGCATACAGGACTTCGTTGAAACGCTTCACCTGTCGTCGCTCATTTGTTGAATCTACTCTTGCGCTACCTATTGTTAAGTGGATTTACTAAGCCAGAAACCTTCCCTGAAGTGTGCACAGCACCTCACCCAAGTTTGATCGCTATCAGACGAATAGTATATGAACGCATACGGGACTTAATTGAAAAGCTTCGGTCGTCGTGGCTCATTTGTTGAATCTGCTCGTGCGCTACCTATTATAACATGGATTTACTCAGCCACAAACCTTGCCTGTAGTTTACACAACCTCTCACCCAAGTTTCATCGCTATCGGACGAATGGTATGTGAACGCATATAGGACTTCGTTGAAACGCTTCACCCGTCGTCACTCATTTGTTGAATCTACTCGTGCGCTACCTATTGTTAAGTAGATTTACTAAGCCAGAAACCTTCCCTGAAGTGTGCACAGCACCTCACCCAAGTTTGATCGCTATCAGACGAATAGCATATGAACGCATACGGGACTTAATTGAAACGCTTCGGGCGTCGTGGCTCATTTGTTGAATCTGCTCGTGCGCTACCTATTATAACATGGATTTACTCAGCCACAAACCTTGCCTGTAGTGTACACAACCTCTCACCCAAGTTTCATCTCTATCGGACGAATGGTATGTGAACGCATATAGGACTTCGTTGAAACGCTTCACCCGTCGTCGCTTATTTGTTGAATCTACTCGTGCGCTACCTATTGTTAAGTAGATTTACTAAACCAGAAACCTTCCCTGAAGTGTGCACAGCACCTCACCCAAGTTTGATCGCTATCAGACGAATAGTATATGAACGCATACGGGACTTAATTGAAACGCTTCGGGCGTCGTGGCTCATTTGTTGAATCTGCTCGTGCGCTACCTATTATAACATGGATTTACTCAGCCAGAAACCTTGCCTGTAGTGTACACATCCTCTCACCCAAGTTTCATCGCTATCGGACGAATGGTATGTGAACGCATATAGGACTTTGTTGAAACGCTTCACCCGTCGTCGCTCATTTGTTGAATCTACTCGTGCGCTACCTCTTGTTAAGTAGATTTACTAAGCCAGAAACCTTACCTGAAGTGTACAGAACATTTCACCCAAGTTTCAGCGCAATGGGATGAATGGTATATGAACGCCTGTGGGACTTTCTTGAAACAAACGCACGCCATTTTGTTGAAGGTACTCGCGCGCCATCTATTGTAAATTGGATTTACTACGCCTAAAACTTTTCCGGGACTGTGCACAACAACTCACTAACATTTGATCGCAATCGGATGAATTGTATATGAACGCATCACCATTACGCATTTGTTTAAACTAATCGTGCGCTATCTATTGTGAAATGGATGAACTATGCCTATGAACATCCCGAAAGTGTGAACAACAACTCATCAAAATTTGATCGCAATCGGATGAATGGTTTATGAACGCATAAAAGACGAACAGACAGGCATTCCTTTATATATATACTAGCAGAAGTACCCGCTCTTCGAACGGTCTTCGGTATTAATAACCAGACTTTATAATTTGAGCTATGGTTAGGGGCTTGTCATTCCTCCATTCGTTTATCAGAGCGAAGTTAGTTTTCTGGGAATATCAGAGACATTGTTAATTTAAGGGCCTTAAAATGGTTTTCGGAGACACTTTATAGACTCCCGAATTGTGTGTCTCACATTGAGAAGCGCAATATATGCTTAGGTCGTCCTCCTAGGATAATTTTTATATTTCGCCTATTTTAGCATGTATTTTGAAAAGTTTATTCCTATACGCAACCTTCTATGAGAAGTACGGTGAAGAGTTTATACATGATTGTTTTATTGACTCACATGGGTACTGAACTCAAATTCAGCCCAGCTGAGAACCTTTGACTGAGCCGAGGTTCGAACGACTTGTGCACCATTGGAAGGAAAAATTGGAAATTTGGAATTAAAATAATTCAATAATTATATATGTATTATGGGATGCAAATGAAGCATAGTGAAAGTATTTTGGGGAATTTTGAAGCATTTTGAGGAATTTATTATTTGGAAATTGTACAAAGCTTCATGTTTGGCACCAGAAAACCAGTTTTGGTTTGCAAGGCGATCATAACAAAGCGATGCACACGACCCGTGGATAAGAGGCTAGATCCAGGAGCCTTTATCAGAATATTTCATCAGCCAATCAAATAAAAGCACATAATTTTTGTGGGAATCGCTTTTATATAAATTTGGCAAACATAAAGCGAAATAAGCACATATATAGATAGGTGTAGAATGCAATATGAAATCTATTTGTTGAAAAGAAATATAAATTATTGAATAATAGAGCAAATATGAGTATATTTCTATTAAAATGCATGAGTGTGAGGCTTGCTGAGGAAGGCTAGCGGTGACACGCGCCGCCGAGCAGAGAAGCGTGGCGTGACTCTCTCGCAGCAACTTGATACGAGTGGACGCGTTTGACGCACGCGCACAGAAGAGAAGCAGTTATTGCACGCAACATAAGCCCGGTCGACAAGCACTGTTGTGCTGTCGAATGACCGAGGAATCGCCGAGGAAGTTTAGAAGAGGAGCCGGTAAAGTGAAATTACATTAGTTTTAGAGAGACCAGCGTTTATGAAAGTATAACATCATCAGAACAAGACTTTGCTTATAAAACAGCACTCTACAGAGAAGCAATAACTAACAGTATTGTCTATTGCAAGCTACAATATTGCTACAACGAATTCAACTATATAATTCAGCATTGTTACATCACAGTCTACATGATGATAGCGAATTTAAGTCGGGAAGGAAAAGCTTATTCTACGTATACTGAAGAGAATATTATGGAGAACTAAATAAATGAAAGGAGGTTAATCTATACCACGGATTGGGAAGTCAGAGTGACTTGGAAAATCAAAGATCGACACAGCTACAATTGCGCAACAACTTGCAGTATTCCAATATGAGTTTCTACACTACAAGCAAGATGTCCAACAACACCAAGACGAGATGTCAACTCAGGACTTTCGGATCTACGATGGCGAGACCACTCTGCATTTCAGAGATAAGAAGCAGAAGACCGTTTGCAGCCAGACGAACCAAGAAACGCAGTTTCCAGGTCGCTGACCGTGAAGATAGAAGATTCACCGTTAGCAGCTCCAGCCGAGACGCAGAGCAGGTGATTGCAGCCCGACTGAGATGGGGTCGCTCACAGCTGATTTGCACGTGCTTGGCAGTGACTGGTTTCACGAGGAGGTGAGCGATTGCAGCTTCGACGGAATAACAAAAACAGCTGATAGAGGTATTTCTTGGCTGTAGAAGACATCTCAAGGTAGAACGACCGTTTGCTCTAATATCTGTAGTTTTATTGTAATAGTATAAATCCATTTTTGGAGTGACCAATTTCATTTGTAGAAATTTTTATCTTCATTCTTTGTTTTTAATAGCTAAAATTGTAGAGTTTCATTGTAATTTTTGATACGTCTTCGTGTGTCGTTTAAGACATTATTTCATGTATTTGCAACTTAGATTTAAGTTTCTCGTATTTTTTTATTTTATTTTGAAGGAAACGTTGTAAGATACTCACTTTCGAACGATACTCGTTTTATAAAAGGAATGTTTCTATTGTTTGAATATATGGTGTCTCAAAGAGATTATTCGGTAATATTGTATCTCGGAGAGAAGGCTTCGATTACATTGTATTTTGGAGAGGAGAGCGTCAATAATGACACATTGTAAGAACATTTAAACATTATAATTGTCATTAACAATTTCTATGCGTAACTGCGAAAGTATACATTTATATGTCTATAATGCATAGTTATCAAGTAAAGCATTATTGTGAGATGCTGTAATATTATTTAACAAACATTTTGATGTTAATATACATCTGATATATTTATTCATAACAATTTGAATGTTATAAAATTCCAATAGCGGAATACAACTAATTAGACAACTAAATAGTCTTGGACTATTTATATTACGAATATACACTATAAAATAGGACCATGGTAGTGACAATTGAGGTCAAATGATGCCTGTATTTATCAACAATTAAAGTAGAAACATGGTGTAACTGAGATGAATAGACCAGGAGATATGTTAGTCTACCTGCGGTCTAGTATGTTAAAAACAACTTAAATATGAATTGTTCATATATTTAAATGTACACCAGAAGCGTGTGGATATGTATTTATTTTTATTAACAACTAAAAGACGAGCGAACTACAAATTAACATTGTTAACGTTTGGTAACGTGGATGAACAAGTTTGTTATGGATCAAAGAGAACGAATAGCGCTAATGAAAGGAATAAGAAGTACTTTATGAAATATAATATTGAGAACCAACATGTAATTGTTGTAATTGATGCACGGGGTTTAATAATTTAGAGTAGAGTTGAGAGTTAATAATAATAATGTTATTAGTTTTACGTCACTTTTAACTACACTGGATTTTAGAGACGCCGGGGTGCCGGAATTTTGCCCCGAAGGGGATTATTAACGTGCCAGTAAACGTACTGACACTGCTCCCTCGCATTTGCGCACCCTCAAATGCCAGCTGACTGCGCCAGGTTTCGAACCTGCAACCTTGGGCTCAGCAAGCGAGAACGTTACCCCTGAGCCACGCTGCCAGACAGTTGAGAGTTAGGAGTGCATTCTGAACGGTATTATGCTCTAGCGTAGTTACCTAGTAAAATCACTAATTCTTCTACAAGTGTGTAGCAAGATGGGTTTTTCATGGAAGTAATGCCGTGCGGAGTTTTGAAGATTGTTTATAGTAAGGAAAGGAAGGAAGTATGACATGTTTGGAGCGTAGTAAACGCCATTGATAAGTATTGTTCACTGTATTGCGGAAGGAAGGAATATATTGCTATGTGGAGCAACGAATCGTTACAGGATGAGTAAGAAGCACTAACACAAAGGTTAAATGTTTGAATGGTTTATGTCTGAGAGTATTTGTATATGATCCACGAAATGTATAGTGTCTTTAAGTAGTTTCGCATCGCTCTTTATCCTATTGTTTTATTTATTGACACGACATTCTAAGCTGTATTTAACTTAAGTGTTTGATATTTAAAGCTTATTTATTATGACATACCACTAGAAGTACCTGAGAATTTGATCGTTTGTTGAAACTTTGATCAAAGAACTGTTAATGTAACAGTAACACTATGAAGCTGGCAGATCGCGACTGATAGTGCTAATAGTATAATTTTTAAACCGTGTGAAGCACGAGAACTGTAGATAATGTAAATATTTAAACATTATATAATTTATAACAGTATTATTAGAGTAGATAGTAACATTTTACGCACGCACGTGTATAATGTAGGGCTTTTGTAATGTTAACTTCATTTTTGTGAGTGAACAGCTGATTTTAATCAGACTATTTCAGTGACATAGCCACAGGGTGACTGTCAATTACATCAATATTTTATGAAACTTATTATAACTACATTGTTGTAATGAGAATGTTCAGAAACATTTATTCTACAGATAGTAGAACTATCTGACGTGTGTAACAGATAATTTTATCTTGTTTGTTGCTTTTATTTGTGTTAGGGATTATTTTTTTCTTATTTGTAATTTGTTTGGAAATAAATCCCAGGCACTAGTTTTTGTTTGCCTGTTCGTTTTTTATAAATCTGATCATCATTTCATTCTTGTAATCGTCGTGCGATAATACTGCGAATGAGTTACTAGAATTCAAGTTAGTCTCAACTTTCACCGTTCACTCGAGATCCGAGATTCTCGTCCTACCATTTTGTGTTTAGGATCGTTTATTTTCTTTGTAAATGTGTAACTAATCGGTAGTGTTGTTGCATGGCCGGTATGCATCGAGGGTTCCCTAGTCATTATCCTAGTAGGATAGTGTTGGTTAACCTGGCTGGGTATCGACCTCCCTACAATTCGGGATTCGGGTGCATATAGGTAGTAATTTCTTGGCGGCCAAACACGTTTTGGCATAGATTGTGTTGAGACAGTGTAGTCTGCAACGACAACCGTACACGATATTTGTTAGATTTTATTTTGTTTAGAAATGCCGATCCCAAATTTTTGGATTGTTGTATAAGTGAATAAACACTGCCAAATTTGAGGAGTACAGTTTGTTTGAGGCATGTTTGTTTATCCAGCTAATGACATTTTTGGTCATATTACAGTCAAATTTAGTTAAATTCTTGTTGTCGAAACGTAATATTAGTTAGGGATTGCGAAGTGAAGGAAGATCAGTTTATTAGATTAAGGTTAGATAAGATTTTAGACGTTAAGTTATTGAATTTTAATACGTATATCGAAGTATTCCTTTGTAGAATTTAAATGAGTTGGTCACTCTGACATGTCCATGAAGTAATATAGATGATACCTCCTTATTTCTCAAGTGTGAAATTATTATGTCGTCGGGAGATATGACCCATATCAGGGCCATCCTGGAAAAGATCCAGGAAAGTCAGAACCAGTTAACAGGAGAAGTAGATGAGCTCCACAAATCCACACACGATAGTATTAAGAAGTTAGATGGAGAGATAAAGCAGTCAGCAGCGACAGTTATATCTGAGATGAAAGGAGAGTTAGCATTAGCTTAGTCAGTTACTAAAGCTAGTATAACCTTAGTTCAGGAGGAGTGTAGAAAGACTCAAGAAGAAATAAGAAAGGCAAGAGAGGAAGATAGAAAGGTGCAAGAAGCTATTAGGAAAGCACAAGAAGAGGCCAGGTTAGCACAAGAAGAGGCCAGATTAACACAAGAGAAGGCACAAGAAGAAGTGAGACAGATACAAGAGGAGGCGAAACAAACACAGGAAGATATTAAGAAAACCCAGGAGGAAGGAAGATTAGTTCAGGAGCAAAGCAAACTAGCTCAGGCTGAAAGTAGAATGTCTGTAGACCAAAGTAGGAAAGCTCTGGAAGAGACCAAATCAGCTTTCAATCAGGTGAAAGAAGATGTGGCCTTTACCAAAATGGAAATAAGCTCACTTATAGAGGAAGTTAGCCAAAAAGTAGTAGAAGCTAGAGTCCAATGTAATGACAACATTATTAAGCTAGAATGAAAGATACAGGAAAGCATAGGGACAGCCACGATAGAGCAGCTTAAATACAATGACTCCATGTTAGGTTCCCAGAAGAAACTCACTGATAAGCTCAGTGACCTGAACATCACTGTTGGTAACTTAGAAGGTAAGTTGAAAGACCAACAAAAGCTGATAACAGAGGGTATAAATGTTGACATTGCTTCTTGTATAACTAAGTCTGTTAGTGATTTAAGAGATGAGGTTATTATGTCTAATAGGGATTACATGCAGGAACTGCATAGTAAAATATTGCAGAATGTTAATCAAATAGAGAAAAATGCTAAAACTCACAGGGATAATTTGAAATTAGAACTGTATAAGCATATAGAGGAAAGTAGAAAATCGACCATTGCCGCAATGAGAGGTATTGTAAATGAAACGGAATCGGAAAAAAGTGATGAATTGAACGTTATCCGCACGACAGTTAACGAAATAAATCTTGATCTCGCGAAAGTAAAATCCAGTCAGGAAAGCGAACTACGTGATATTAGTAGCAAAATTAACGCACTTACTTTGGAAGAACCATGCGACCATGAAGGTTTGAAGGAAAATATAAGATTATGAATGCAACGTGATATTACCCAATTTTTCATAAGTAGAGAGGCGAGATACAAAGAAGAATTAGGAAGATTTAGTAAACCAGAAGAAAGAATCTAAGAAGATACAGAAAGCATTTTTAGTCGAAGACAGGAGCGGCCACATATGATGCAAGAACCGGAGGGTATTCAGAGGGAATATGCAGGACTGGGAGGATTCTATGACCAAGGAAGTCATGGAGGTAACCAGAACGTTATCGTAATAAGGAATATTGACGATAAGCCAACTCGTTTCAGCGGTGTAGGAAACATCACAGCAGTCGAATTTCTAAGAGACATGAGACATTATCTCGATGATAATCGCATACCTAGGGACCGAGAAATGCGTGTTGTTGAAAAGTATCTTGAATCTGAGGCCCTAAATTGGTACAGAGCTTTTAAATACACATACACCGATTTCGAAGAGTTTGCGGTTGCTTTACAACGCAGATTTTGGAGTTTAGAGATGCAGCAGGACATTAGGGCTGAGGTATACTCTAAAAAGTATGCGCACTCTACCCCTACGCGTTATGCAACGTTCTTTACATCACAACTCGCAAGGCTTCAGTATTTGGATCCACCATTGGCTGAGACAGAACATATTCATGCCATATCGAGACAGATGCCAAATGATGTCAGAAGACATTTAATCGCGGCAGATGTGAAATCTCTGGAAGGCATGGCAGAAATATTAAGAAAACTAGATCATGCTAGTTCCACGCCGAATGCAACGCCTAGTAACAATAGTAGAGGAAGACCGCAGCATAGAGAAGTTCACACTGTGCTGGTAGATCAGACACAGCAGACGGAGGAGAACCGTAGTAGACCAGGTCCTAGTAGAAACAATGCATATGGGAGGAACCGTTATGAACCGTCGTATCGCAGATTTCGAGATGCAAGGCCATGCCAGGTGAGAATTTGGAATAATGGACAGAGAAGGACAGTATACCACCGAAACAATGATGTACGGAGGTACGACTATTACGACCGGAACAATAGAGGCACAGCAGGAGGTTATCGCCGATATAAAAATTGGAACGACGATAATTATACCCGCCAACAACAACAACAGCAGCAGCAGCAACAACAGAGAGGTAGGCGTAATAACGAAAACGTTAGACAGTATTACTAAGATCGAGACAGGGAAAGTCAAGGCTATAGAAACAGCCACAGAGCAAATGAGGCAAGAAATAGCAAAGGAAGAGAAGAGGTACAACCTCAAGCCTCGAACTCAGGAACAGAGGAACAGAACCTGAGCGGGGAACAAAAAACTCCGATTGGAAAACGGAAGTAGAGGGAGGAACAGTGTTCACCAACAATAGGCATGAGATCGCCGTGAACGAATTCTATCAGGTACTGCCCCCGTAAATTGAATTATTTTGGGACAAAATGAGTGTATTTTCCGTCCTCATAATAAAATTTAACCAGCAAATATAATTTCTGGAAGTGTGACACAGGAGTGTAGTGTTACAAGCTCGAAGCTGTGGGAGAGCCCAATCACGTGATATATTGCACAATGGACGCTTCTAGAAGGCTATAATTGGCATAGCAACAGCGAGTCTGGAAATTAATATTATAAATATTGTTATAAATTATGCTATTGGATCCCAGCCCAGAGCCAATGAGAAGAGGTCTTATTGAAGACGGATCAACTTCAATTACACAGTATGATGAAATTATGCTTTTAGGCCCATAGAAGAAGATTTTCTTATTTGGAAATGAGGAGAAAATTAAAAGAAATTATGTCTGATACTTTAAAAACCGCAGATCGATTAATCTACGCAGTAATAAGCATTAGTAATCTACGCGCTAAAATTATGGTGGGAGTTTGATATGGCCGCCAAAATGTCGACTTGGAGGGGGAGATCCAAGGATCGAGGTTCTTATTCCAGCAGTCTTTGAAGAGTGAGGAAGTGTTTTTACTGGGTTAACGGAGATCCTAAGGCTTAGTCCGAGTGCGACGACTGTCGACTTGTGGAAAAGCGAGGATAGCTAGGTGGAACGTAGAAGATCACCGCACTTCCATTCTATGTGAAGTTGTGAGGAACATTGAATTGATTATATCTCTTATATCATTGAGATCTGAATATAACGAAGCGAATATATATAAAGAACAGGTCGCATACTATATATTGTGAAAAGTCGAGCGTTTTAAAATTCACCGTTTCGTCAATATAAGCCTGTTAAGTCAGATTTTCAAATGTGTTGGAAATAAAGCTGAATATCATTTTAAATTGCAACGTGAAGTTGGCGAACGCAGTTCAAGTGAACAGTAGCGGAGAACTTTTAATATTGGCGCAACACATAAACAGTATCAGAATGACTATTATTATTCTTTAAATGTTTTCACTCAACATAATTAACATTGTTGATATGATGAACTAAATAGTCATGCGCCAGAGACATATTCGATAACAGGAGTTAAGATACAACGATTGAGCTTCGTTAGACGACGTATTATTGAATACAGACGTAGTGTACGGTCCATCTTGTACATTTTCGTCAGTCTACGAACACTAATATAAAATCAATTAGCAATGGAAATATTTCATTCACAATTTATATGCATATTTCTATAAATTATTCAAATGATGAGGCTGATACATATTTACGCCGGAGAATGAAGACTCTCCAGAAGAGATTTGTCAAGATGTTAGGGGGTAGCCCAGCAACACAGAAGAATTTGCCAGAAGGATGTCGTTAGAGCCCAGGCGAATGTTGGTGAATTCCAGAGAGGGACGTTTCCTATCTCTGAGGTCGCAGATCCGAGATCCATCTCAGTATCTTGTACTGAGGAAACATCTAAATTATTGTGGGAATACTTACATAGAACTTCAAGTTTTCTTCTAAATAAGGTAGCAGTGTATCTCATTTGTAGTATAGAGCTTGATTAGTGATATCCTGAGCCAACGATCATATTCCATATTTCTATATTTTCACATTTCATGTATTTCAGTATTTTCATGTATTTTACACTTCAGATGTGTGTTGAGATTTGTATGCTTCAAGATTATTTAGGAGATGATTGCCTTTCATCTATTTTTCAATTTTATTCTACGGATCAGTTGTGGAACTGACATTAAAAATGTTGTTTGAGGAATCATATTGCCTCATAGAAGACTAGTCGTTTCGACTCTCGAATTTCAATAATTTGATTTAAACCAAGTATGCTGACATTGTGTCATAGCTTCAAATTAAATTCTTATTAAATTTAATTTGAGCACTTTAATATAACGACATCTAACTTCAAGAACAGAAGAAACATCAAATGATATTGCTATATCATCATTGTACATAAACTATCGACGATCTAAGAAATACTAGTCGTTTGATAAGACCGAAGTCTTAATCCCTATGAACATTCTTTGTGTAGAGTGGAAAAACATTACGACAGTGACAAACCTTTTTATTATTTGTAAAGCTAAGAGCTTTGTTCATTTAATATGGGGGGCGTGGTGGCTCAGCGGTCTAGCTGTATGCCTCTCACCAAGGCGGTCCGGGTTCGATTCCCGGTCAATGCATGTGAGATTTTCGAAGTGAAATGCCATGTCCTGTGGTTCGGATTCCACGTAAAAAGGAGGTCCCGTGGCTCATAATCACAAGATTCACGGTCACGTAAAACTACAATCTTCCTTCCTTCCTTTTCATTTAATATGTTAGAGGAAATACCTTTTGATAGAAGATTATTCAAATCTTTGGCTAGGAATTCAATGCTAGTTTATCTCGGTCAAGATTGAATTCTATCTGACACTATAAATAACATGTGTGTTATTTTATTCTATTTGTGTAACATCACGTCATTCGTGGACACGATATTACAACGATAAACAATTTAAAGCTTGACAAGTGAGGTGAGACAGGAGTATTATTTTTATTACATGTATTTGCGACAGACGAGTTACCAGTTAATTACCTTGTTGTGGAGTAAACTTTAGGAGGTTAATCACGACTGTCTAATATCGTTCATTACAATTGGAAGTTTCGTTTGAAGAACTTAAGCATGTGTAATTGTAGTCCAGTAGTCATGTGGAATGATACTGAGGGTCATGCCATTATTTAAGAGAAGTGCCTACAGAAGATATATTAATAACAATTAATCCTTTTTGGTTATTGTTAAGCATAGTAGATAATAATTGATTGTGCCATATATACGGTTATTTGAGGATTTGTAGAGCTATGAAGAGCCCTCGTGCGAGGGAGTTCCGCATTTTTAAAAGGTAGTCAAAGTATTGTTGTTCTTTGATAAGAAGGCATGGATCATGATGAGAGCCGTTGTATACAAGTAGTCCAGTTCGTGTGAAGTAACGATTTATCTGTGTTAACAGGAGGGATTCAGCGGAAATACAACCTGAGAGCGATTGTCTACTCATGTCTAAAATACTATTATTATATTTTATTAAACCCGAAGTTATGTAATTAAGTACAGTTGTAACGTGTTTTTCGAGGGTTTTTTATGCCACTGGCATTAGTCAGTAGAAAGCCATTCAATATTTATTTACGCGGGAAATTGTTCAGCCAAGAGAATTTTTCATGTTAATTTATTATTATTATTAACTTATTATTATTATTATTATTATTATTATTATTATTATTATTATTATTATTATTATTATTATTAAGGTATTGGAGCATTTTTATAAAATTATAAGCATACAGATAGGTTTTCTATGTCTTAGAAAACACTATCAGGCAAATTATTACGAACGACATTATCATAGAAAATTATGTGATTACGGAATTTTACGGAGTTTCGTCAGTTAGGGTATTATGAGAGATATGTCTCATTGGGAATTCAGATACAGACTTAATCTTGTCAAGAAGCATTACGCAAGGCTGGGTTGCAGCGTCAAGAAAAGGCGGATAGTATGGAACGGCAATCGACTTCACCCTCCCACCGAGTGTAATGAGCCAGAGGTGGGGAAGTAGCGCGTGGGGATCAGCCAATCAGTGGAGACGACGTAAGCTGGAAGTCGGCACTGGAGTGGGAAGCCGACGAGTGCATATATCGTTTGGCGCGCCGTGGAATAGAGGACAATCTGTGTAAGACTTGACCAGTACGGTTGCACGTGTGAGTCGCTCCGATGTTCCGTGGAGTGGAGGACTATCATTGTAAAACTTAACCAGTGTGGTTGTACGAGTGTATGGCTCCGATGTTCGGACCATAAAGTCACCAAATCTACAAGTATATCATCTACTAACGAAGAAGATGACGGCGTCCAGGAAACAGTGGGAAGCTCTCTTCATCATCCAGTACGAGGGAAATGCTTCGGGAATTTCCAGTGGTAAGCGCGAATGACGCAGAACTACTCAATCTCTCGTTTCTCTTTGTTTTAAATTCAGTATTTCAGTAACTTCATAGCTTGGGAATATGAGTAAAATCAGTAATTTATCCGACTCCGTTCTCACGTAATTCTCTATCGGTAATATTAAAATCGCAACGCTCCAATATATATATTTTAAACTTATTATTATTTTTAATTTTGCAATACTTGTTATATATAATACATTCATTTCTTTTAACCATGCAATCTTTGCTTTCAGTAGGTAGTATTAGATATAGACCAATTCCTTCTCCTGATACAATTGTTGTTGGGTTAATGATCAAATCATACCACGATCTGAGTGAATAGAGTCTTGAAGGTGTTCTGCCAGAGCTAGACGTTGTTAAATACAAATTTAGATTTCAACATTGCGTTGAGGTCTTGGCGCCCATTAAAACAACATAGCTTAGGCAAAGGTAAACAGTTACAATTATCACCCAACAAGTAAGGACCAGTCAAAACATTTCATTTGTACGCTCAACGAGGAGCAAAGGACATAACGTTACATTTGTCGCCGACAACTTGGGGCTGAAAACCTAATAACATTTGTGGAAGGAGAAGGGTATATATTTCTCTGCCTGTATTTTGGGGGTTATTTGTCTTTATCAGTGTATATCATTTTGGGGGATGAGAAAGAAAGACAGATGAGGTTACGTAGTGGTCATCAACTGGAGAGTGATGATACGCTCAGTATGTCGAGTGATGGTAGTACCGGGGTAGCGGAGGTAAATCCCGATACTGAAACAGGGAGTGTAGGCGGCCAACCAGAATTAAAAACTTTACTTCTCGAGTTCATGTTTCAGAACAAAGTTAGTAGTGATGCCTTAAATAAAAAATTAGAACAAAACAACGCTAAACTCGAGCAAAATAATGCGAAACTAGAACAAAACAGTAGGGAAAATAAAGAAAGTTCAGATGCCTTAAACGCCAAATTAGAACAAAACAGTAGGGAAAATATAGAGAGTAATGAAACTTTAAATGCTAAATTAGAACAAAACAGTAGGGAAATTAGTGATAAATTCGAACTGATTAGAGGTGAGATCAGGGGGGTGATGGAAGAGAAGGCTAAAGAGATTATTGCAGACGTAGACAGAAAATTAGGAAAAGTACAGGAGGAGTTAGAAATTAGAATCAGTACACAGGCTGAAAATTTAAAAGAACTAGTGCAACTGGAAACACAGCAGGTCAAAAAACAATTGGGGGGAGAAATTGACAAAATTCAGGTAGCAACTAAAGAGGTTAAGGAACAGCTGGGGGGTAGAATTGAGAAAGTCCACTCACAAATAGTTGCAGAAGTAAATGATTTAAGAGAGAGTAATAGAGAGAGCATTAGCAAGATTGAGGAGAAACAAGCAAAGCTATATGATAAAGTAGAAGAATCAGAAGGAAACATTAAATTAACAGTAAACAGTATTGAGAGGAAGGCTGAGGAGAAAATCGCAGAATTAGAATTAAAATTAAAAGCTGGGATCAGGCAAGAAAATAGTCAGAATAGGCCAGTTTTTGTGAATAGCACACAGGGAGGTAGAACTGGGTAAGTTCAGCAATCGACAGGGTGCCCAATGGAGTTCATGAATACTATAGAAAATAAATTCGGGGAGAGGTTGGAAAATGGTAGTATTGAGTGGTGCCAGGTAGTTGAAATTTTAGAACAAGTGTTTGTGGGGGAAACGAGGAATTGGTTTGCTGTCTACAGAGACAAGTTTACTGATATTAATGATTTTAAAATGAAATTCTGTGAAAAGTTCTGGAATGAGGTTATTCAGTCGCAGCATCGTGAGGGAGTAGTGTGTGGTAAATATAACCCTAAAGGAAGCTCCACCATGACCGAATACTTTTTAGGGCAGGTATTAGTGTGTAAATATCTGGATGGCTGGAAGGAGGAAAGTGATGTGGTGAGGTTGCTACTTAGACACTTTCCCTATAGGATCAAGGAGGCTGCTTGTATCCAGAATGTAAAAACGATATCACAAGTAGAAAATTTGTTAAGCACATTTGATGCACTAGGGAGAGGGGGTTATGAGAAAAATTTCAATAGGAACCAGGGTAATAATAATAATAGGCCTAATGAAGCCAGGCACCAGGAAGTTCAAGGGAACGGTGGCGAAGGGGCCAACGCTCAAAATAGGAATAATAATAATAATAATCAGCTAAATCAGAACAGAGGAAATGGCTATGGTAATCAGTATCAAGGGAGGAACAATGATTTCAGGGGAAATCATGGGAGGAACAATGATTACAGGGGAAATCAAGGGAGAAACAATGATCTCAGGGGAAATCAAGGGAGAAATTATAATGACAATAATTACAACCAGAATAGGGGTCAAGGAAGAGGACAGCCTAGTGGTAGTAATATACAGCCAAACAATGACAACACAGCCCAGAACAACCAGACCAGTGCAGTAGTTAGTAGTACTACGGCCAGCTGTAGCGGTTCTTTAAACGCGAACCAGGCTGCGAAGTAAGGTTAGAATCTCAGTCTGTAGCATGCCCTGTCCATACAATTATACAGGAACCCTATGACCTAAATGGAAGAAATGAATTATTACATGAACTAAATGATCAAGGTATTATTCAGGAAGTGGTTAGTAAGAGCCCCATAGTTAAATTTAACGTGTCCGAGGCGTACACAGATGTTTTAATTGATAGTGGTTGTATGAAGAGTTGCATAAGTAGTGCATTTTATGATAAAATGAAAGGAACTGGAGTAAATTTTGAGGAGATGCCAATTAAAAGTACTTTTGTTATCACAGCTGTTGGGAAGAGGTCTAAAGTAATTTCTAAGCAAGTTTTAGTAGACATTAAAATTAATAATCATGTAGAGAAGCAGATTTGCCTTGTAATTCCAAATTTAGTATTCAGTGTTATCTTGGGTTCAGAGTGGCTAAGTAGAGTGTCTGGTAACTTATGTTATGATGTAGGGAGTTTGAAATTTAAATGGGGTGATTCTGAAGTAGAAGTAGCGTTCAATGACCAAATTCAGAGAAGTAGTATTGTAGGTGTAATTTGTACTTTAAATGAGATATCGCCAGCCGTAGAGCGGGGTTCTCCATGTTTTGTGGGCAGTGTGATTACGAACGGTAGTCTAGAGGACTCCTTACGTGATGCTGCATTTCAGGGAAATATAGAGGATGAACAGTGTGTTCGGCTGTATGATGAGTTATTGTGTAATAGGAGAGTTTTTGAGGATCGCATTGGTATGGCCAATTGCTATACACATTCATTGAACGTTATTGATAGGTCAGTATTCACAGGACATAGATATCCTGTACCTTGCGCTTATCAGAGTGCAGTTGAGGCTCAAATTAACCAGACGCTTGAAGATGGGATTATTGAGCACTCTAACAGTCCGTATGTTAATTCCTTGATCACGGTACCCAAAGAAGACGGAACAGTTCGTAATTGTTTAGACGCTCGTTTGGTTAACAGTAGAATTAGTTCAGATCAGCTGAAATCTATGTCAATAGAGGAGTTAATGCAAACATTTGAGTGGAAGAAGAATTTCACTTGTGTAGATTTGAGTTCCAGTTTTTGGCAAGTGCCACTTATGTACGAAGATAGATCATTTACAGCTTTTAGTCATAAATATAACCTTTATCAATTTTGTTGAACACCTTATGGGTTAAAGAGTAGTTCAGCAGCTTTAATTAGGGCTTTAAACATCGCATTAGGGGATGACACAGGAGAGTTTGTAACCATTTACATAGATGATATGGTAATAAGTTCACGCAGTTTTGAGGAGCATCTACGTCATTTAGATATAGTTTTTCAGAAGTTAGATCAGGCAGGGTTCACTTTGAAGCTGTCTAAGTCGTCATTCTGTCAGTCAGAAGTGACATTTTTAGGTCATAGAGTGTCGAGTAGACGTGTAACACCAGAAGAAAGTAGGGTTAATAAGATACTTAACGCAGAGGTTCCACAGAATGTTAAACAGTTAAAAACTTACCTGGGAATTGGCACCTTTTTAAGGAGGTTCGTTCTTAAATACTCAGGGTTGGTAGAACCATTCAGTGAATTGCTTAAAAGTGGGACTCGGTGGAGATGGGAGTCCAAGCATGATCAGGCTTTTAGAGCGTTGAAGGAAGGTTTTGAGAAAGCTGTAGTGCTGAAATATCCGTTAAAAGATGATGAATATGTGGTTATGACAGATGCTTCACTTATAGGCATTGCTGGAGTATTATGTCAGAAAGATGATGAGGGTAATCTGTGCATTGTATCTTTAAGCCTCGCGAGGACTGACAGCAGCAGAGAAAAGATACACGATTACTGAGTTAGAGCTTTTAGGCATTGTTTTCTGTTTAGGGAAATTTAGAATGTATTTAGTAGGGGGGAAATTTGAGGTCCATACAGATCACCATGCATTACTGTATATGAGGACTTGTAAACTCAGTTCTAACAGAGTTAGTAGGTGGATTCTTGCTCTGCAGGAATACGAATTCACAGTAAAATATATTAAAGGTAAAGATAACATTCTTGCAGACATGCTATCAAGGGACACTAATTTATGTAGGGATTATCCTGTGGTTAAAGCAGAGGACGGTATTTTAATATGTGCATGTGTGGACAGTAGCAACAGGGCATCGTTACAGACACTGAGAAATATGCTAGTGGAGCAACGTGATGACGTTAAGTTAAGGGAGCCACTGATCAGGTTGGAAATAGGTGAAGAAGAGTATGTGAAAGTAGGACGGTTCACGTACAAGATGCAGGATGGGCTTCTTGCAAGGAAATTTAGGAATAATCGGTGGGCAATATGTGTTCCTGCCACTTTGCGGGAGGAGCTAATTTGGTTCATTCATAGGGAATTAGGACACTTTGGTGCCGCCAAGGTCTTCTATGAAATTGGTCGTGACTGCATTTGGAGTAAAATGGGAAGGGATGTTAGGAGGATTTTAGCTAAGTGTGACACCTGTCAAAGGAGTAAATATCCAGTTAAATATTTAGTGGGGGAGAGATCTGCAGTTCTCACCAGTAGTCCCGGCGAACTACTGTGTGTGGATTTATTTGGCCCGATCGTTAAAGGACAGTACGGTTACGAGTACATTTTTATAGTTATTGACGCTTTTAGTAAGTATGTCAAGCTATATCCGCTAAGGAAAGCCACGGGACTAGCGTGTAGCCGTCTGATCATTAATAAGTATGTACCTGAGTTTGGCATTCCTCTCAGGATACTATCTGACAGTGGACCACAGTTTACTGCAAAGAAATGGAGAACCAGTATGCAGGAAACTGGTATAACACACGTTCATTCCTCTGTAAGGTACCCTCAGGGGAATTCTGCAGAGCGTCCATTAAGGGAAGTGGCTCGTCTTTTTCGGACTCTAGTGCATGACAAGCATACGGCCTGGGTTGGACATCTTCCCAAGGTCGAGACTTGGCTGAATTCTGTCCAGCATGAGAGCACGAAATTGACGCCATACGAGGTTCACTTCGGAAAAAGACCACAAAATGAACTAGCGAGGGTTTTGGGTTTAAATGAGCGTAAGCAACCGGGGATGGATTACATTGTCCAGTTAGCGAAACAGAATTTATCTAAGTCAGCACAAAAGAGAATTCGCCAACAAAAAGAAACTAAATTTGACCTATTCGAGCCGGGAGACAGTGTCTTACTTAGAGTGCCGAAACAGTCAAATAAGCTAGAGAAAGTCATGTCCAAGTTCTTTTATCTCTACGAGGGCCCATTTATAGTTTCCAAACGTATTGGCAAAACAGCATATATGCTGGAGAATAGTGAGGGAAACAGATTATACGGGACGTATAATATACAGAGTCTCCGAAAGTATGTGTCATAAAGTGAGGATGTTTAGCTGGCGAGCCAGCCTATCAAATGAGTAAGTGTGGTATTTGGTGCGTGGGAGGAGATAGTCTTCCAGGCAGGCGTATCAGAAGTCAGACAGGGGGGGGGGGGGTAGTATGTAAGTAAATGAGAGTTTTTAAGGTACAGGGAAATATGACGGGATTGTAGGATGCTCTTGAGCACTAAAATGTCTCGATACACCAAGGCCAGAATTTGGCAGCGCTGGTGAATTCCCATTTGTCTCCTAGAGATGGGTGAGCGCTTGAACAGGGTATTTTTGCTTAAGGCGTCCACGAGGCAAAAGATGGGCCATCAGAAGGCGAGACAGTCCTTCATGAAACTCATACATAACAGCACACGTGATTTCTGTTTACGGCCTCGCCATGTAAGATTTGTAAGTGTGTAATTTAAGGTAATTTGTACAAGGGTATTATTTGTGTGAGGAGAACTGGTCTGTGTTGAGAACTAGTATTAAGTAGAATATGGTCTACGGGAACTTAACAAGACAGGGCGATTACGGCACAGATATATTTGGTGTTATATGTAATGCGCATTTACTGTTTTTTTTTTAGAAATCAATATTAATTTCGTCTGTTATAAAGAGAGATTAAGTATTATGGTCACGATGCGCTGCCACAATAGTGTGATCGTGTGCTCAGTGATAAGTGGGATTAAATTTCACAATAAGGAAGGAACCTCCAGTGAAATTAGGAAGTTCTAGGGAGAGATACGTATATCAGAACACCTGGATGCGTGTGATGTGACAACTCATATACATAGTGCTCACACAGTGATTATGTCTATTTTCCAACATAGAGAAATTTGAGAGGCGGAAATATCCGTGGAACATTATTCTATATGAAAAACATTGGACTTGTTGCAAAGTGCAATCCATAGTGACAACAAACTTTGACGCAAAGTGCGTAAAGAAAAATTATGAGTGTATATATCTGTAATTTAGGGTGATTTTATTTATGTAATATGTATTTTGGATGGGGATTATTAACGTGTCTGGGTTAATCGGATAATGGACTGTCGTCACGGTAAATCATCCGATGATCCGAGGCGAATATGTAACGTGTTTTACGAGTTTTTTTTATGCCACTGGCATAAGTCAGTAGAAAGCCATTCTATATTTATTTACGCGGCAAATTGTTCAGCCAAGATAATTTTTCATGTTAATTTATTATTATTATTATTAACTTATTATTATTATAATTAAGGTATTTTTTCCGGATTTTCGGGTACAGTAGGAATGGCGCCCAACGTGGGGAACGAAATTAGCTTCGCAGTGTCTCTAAAGGAAGTTGGTTTGAACATTTCTAGTGAAATAAATAATTACCAGACTTATGGGATGTCTTATCCAATTTCGGATGGATGTGAGTGTAATTATATAGGCTTAATTTAAAGTGATATTAGGAAGATTACACTCAGATAAAGATCAGATCTTAGAAACCTGAGAGAGGTGTAGTAGGTAGACAGTTTCGATAAACGACCTACGATCTGAATATTTATTTTATTTCACCGGTACATGACGATTGCTAAGGTCATGTTAAAACTAAAGCTAACTTGTTTTATGATTGTAATTGTAGAATTTTCTTTGTGGTAGTGTATTTAAAGTGAATCACAGGAGAACGAACATTATGAGTAAGTTTATTCAACATAGGGTGTGCTATAAATTAATGCTAAGGTAATTTTAAGTTACTTTTAGACATTAAGGTGCTCAAATATATATATGGAGTAAGACGTTGCCTAGCTCTTGTTATTTTGCTCTGTTATCGTTTATGTCTCTACAGCATTATATAAAGGGTTATTGCAATGGCATCCGAGGATGTAAAGAGAATGTTGGAGGAGTTGCAGCAGAATTTGAAGGAGCAACTGCAGGGCAGTTTAAAGGATGTCCAAAGTGAAATGAAGGCAAATTTGAATGTTGTTAAAGGTAAATTTCAGGAAGCCAAGCAGGACCTAGAACAACTGAAGCGGGAACGAAAGGAGGACCTTAACACAGTGATTGTTAAAGTTGTTGATTCTCTGACAGATAAAGTCGCAGAAAGTGTCAAAGAGTGTTTCAAAACTAAAATTCAAGAAGTTCAGACTTCTTTAGAGTGTTTACATACTAGTGCCTCTAAAATGGTTGCAAATGTCACGCGTTTACAGGCCAGCTCAAAGCAGATTCAGGACGATGTGAGTGGTGTACGAACAGAGGTCGGTACTGTCCAAATTAAAGTCGATACAGTCCAATCCAAAGTAGACTCTGTACAAGCGGATGTGTCTAATGTACAGTCCGATATTGGTAATGTTAGGTCAGATGTATCTAATGGCCAAAGTAAAGTCGATACAGTCCAAGTAGAGGTATCCAATGTCCAATCTAAAGTAGATACAGTCCAAGCCGATGTTCACGTTGACATAAACAATATGCAGTCAGATGTCACTAATGAACAGTCTGACATAGGTAGAATACAAACAGAAGTCAATACGGTATTTGTAGATGTAACAAAAGTCCAGGTGGACATTAATAAGATTAGACAAGAGGTAGAGGTGTCTAAAGAATAGTGTACACAGAATATAACTGCTTTAACGACACGTTTTGTTAACGATGCGTTAAAAACTACAGCTTCTCTGGTCGAATTAAAAGGTAACGTAGAAACTTTACGAACGCAGGTTATTGACCATAATAACATTCTTAAGGCAGATATTGAGGAGGACATAGCTGCAATGTTAAAAGCTAATGTAGTTGTCTGGAAAGACGAGTGGAACAAATCCAGTGGGGAACATGTTAAGCAAATCCAAGATAACATAGAAAAGAAATTAGCCAGTACCCAAGGAGAAATTAATAGAGAGGTTATTGAAGTAAGAACGGATTTAGGTAAAAGGATTGATACGCTCACTGAAAAGCAAGTAGAAGATAGAACTCAATCTAGTCAGGATGTGCAAGCTTTGAAAGAATCGTTAGAGAATAAGACTAAAACGATAGAGGAAAGATTAAACAAGGTTGTCACAAACGTTAATGCCATGAGTGAGGAGAAAGCTAATAAACTAGAAGAATACGTATCCAAGAAATTACAAAATCTTAATCTAGGAGATGTTGCCAAGCTTGAGACGTATAAGGAAGATTTAAAGACCGAAGTAGGCCAACAGCTGAAGAAGATTATCGCTGAGATAGAAGAAAAGGAAAGGGAGAAGATAGATTTCGAAGATTCGAGGAATCAGACTAGAAGAAATAGCCTAGAAGTGGAAGAAAGAGAAATCAGGCCGGAAGAAAGATTATTCAGGTTAAGGAAGGTTTAGAGGAGAGGAGTAAAGAGCCCGAAAGTTACAATAGAGATTTTCGACCAAACCTTCAGGATTCATATAAGAGAAACGTGACGGTCATAAGGAACTTTGAAGACAAACCGCGTAAGTTCAGCAACCTAGATAGTTTCACACCGATAGAGTACATAAGAAATCTCAAAGACTACTTCATCGAAGCGTATATTCCAAGTGAGAGAGAAATGAAGATCGTAGAACGCTATCTGTCAGATGGGCCCCTTGAATGGTTTCGTGCCCTTAGATATACCTTCAGAACTTTGATGAATTCGCAGAAGCACTAATAAAGCGTTTCTGGTCGATTGAAGCTCAAAATTCCCTACGCGCAGAAGTATACTCACGAAAATATTCAGGAACTCTTCCCACACGCTACGCAGACTTCTTCACGAGTCAGTTAGCCAGACTCAGATTTCTTCAACCCCCGTTATCTACAGCCCAGTTGATAGACGCGATAGCCAGGATGCTCCCTGTTGAAGTCAGACGTCTAATTATCTCGTCAGGGGTCAACGATCTAGCAAGCATGGACGAATTGCTCAGAAAACTCGATTACACGAGCCCTATGCCAAACGTTGTTGCGAAGAACCAAAGGCAAGAGTACAAAGACATTAACACAGTATATCTTGACCAAACACAGCAGACAGACAATCCGAAAGAACCAGAAAAGGGATATATTGGTCCTGAAAGGAATAATTATTTCCGTGATCGTAGACCAGAACCCAGATACAGGAGATTCCGTGGAGGTCGTCCATACCAGCAACAGCAAGGACGTAGTAACGATAATAGCAATGGCAACCGTAGAAGTGATTATTATCACAATAATAATAACTACCGATACAATAATAATGATTATTATAACAGGAATAACAACAAGAATAGCCAGAACGATAATCGTAACAGAAACTCCCAAGATGAAATTATGACTAAGGAGAAGTTTGATGAACGTCATAAGGAAGGACAAGAATATCTTAAAGATTTAAGAGATAAGGAAAATGGGAATGGTGATAAAAAGGATTTGAGTATCGATTCCAAACCAAGCACCCGTAAAGGAGAAAGTAATGGAAATGGTTCTCATAGACGATATGGAGGGACCATTTACGTTGACCAAAAGAAGTAGAAGAGAGAAGAGATATACTGCTGCACAGAAACCAAGAAAAGAAGAAGAAGACGTTGAAGAACAACGAAAAGAAGAAGAAGACGTTGAAGAACCAAGAAAAGAAGAAGAAGACGTTGAAGAAGAAGAGAAGAAGAAGATGTCAGATGAAGATAACTGCAGTAAAACCAAGAAGAAAGAGCGTTCCGCATAACTAATGCTTATGGGAATAACTGTTAAGAGTTGTTTGATGATGAAAATAACGCTTTTCTAGGAAAATTCAACGCTAAGAATTTGAAAAAGTATCATAAGAAAATAGGCTAAAATAATTCATATTCGAGTTTAACTGACATATCGAAAGTCTTGAATTAGAATGATTTAAAAAATGCAACTGTTTTTAACTTGAGATGACGGAGGAATGCCCCCGTAAATTGAATTATTTTGGGACTAAATGAGAATATTTTCCGTCCCCATGATAAAATTTAACCAGCAAATATAATTTCTGGAAGTGTGACACAGGAGTGTAGTGTTACAAGCTCGAGGCTGTGGGAGAGCCCGATCACGTGATATATTGCACAATGGACGCTTCTAGAAGGCTATAATTGGCATAGCAACAGCGAGTCTGGAAATTAATACAGGGTCTTTCATATAAAGTAAGAACCGCGAGCGGCGGTTTTGTCATTCGCTGCTGAAGCCGGCTTGACCGAGCTTGTGACGCGCCACGGCCCCCTGCTGTAGTATTGAAAGCGCCCGCATAGTACAAACTTGACCTTGCAATAAGCGTGCGGGTGTTGTCAGTCGCCAGTCTGAACCACAGCTGCTAACATGTTGAGACAGTTATCATTGCAACATCGTATTTTTGTATGTAAAATTTATTTTAATTACGATTCAGCTCGGTGGGTACGTGATGCATTTGTTCAGCAATTTCCTGATGAAGTGCCACCTTCACTAGCACAGATTCACGTAATTGTAAATAACTTTGACACTACTGGTTCAGTGCTCAATAAAAAACACAAAATAAAAAATCAGAAAAAATACACTGGCATGACTCACTCGCGTCAGCCAAAGTGTGGTTACCAGATACAATGCCTGTATAACCCAGGAAGGACGACACTTCCAGCAACTTTTATAAGGTAACAAGCTGTACCCGGCATGCGTTGCAATGCCAATCAAAGAAAGTGTTGGCGTTGAAATTCTGTTTCTTGAAGTGCTTTTGGATACACAACATGTTAACTGCCTCTAAGCTATCGTAAAATGGATTTTCTAATTTAGAACCATTCGTGGGAGCGTGCACAACAACTTTAAAAAGTTTCATCGCTGTCACTCATTTGTTGAATCTACTCGTACGCTACCCATTGTGAAATGGATTTACTAAGTCGAAACCCTTCCCTGGCGTGTACACAATAACTCATCAATGATTCATCGCAATCGGATGAATGGTATATGCACGTATAGGTTTTTTTTGTTTAAACGATTCGTGCGCTGTCACTCATTTGTTGAATCTACTCGTGCGCTACCTATTGAGAAATGTATTACTAAGTCGAAGCCCTTCCCTGGCGTGTACACAATAACTCATCAAGGTTTCATCGCAATCGAAGAATGTTATATGAACGCAATAGGGGATTTTGTTGAAACGCTTCGCGTGTCGTCACCCATTTGTTGCATCTACTCTTGCGCTACTTATTGTGAAATGGATTTACTAAGTCCCCTTCCCTGGCGGGTACACAATAACTGATCAATGTTTCATCGCAATCGGATGAATAGTATATGAACGCATACCTGATTTTGTTTAAACGATTCGCGCTCCGTCACTCATTTGTTGAATCTACTCGAGCGCTACCTACTGTAAAATGTATTTACTAAGTTAGAAACCGTCACGTAAGTGTCCACAACATCTCACCCAAGTTTCATCGCTATCGGACTAATGGGATATGAAGACATAGGGGACTGTATTGAAACGCTCCGCGTGTCGTCGTTCATTTGTCGAATCTACTCGTGTGCTACCTACTGTGAAATGTATTTACTAAGCCAGAAACCTTCCTTGGAGTGTCCACCATATTTCACCCAAGTTTCACCGCTAACGGCAGAATGGTATATGACCTTATACGGGACTTTGTTGAAACGCTTCGCGCGTCGTCCCTCATTTGTTGAATCAACTTGTGCGCTGCATATTGTATAGGGGATTTACTAAGCCAGAAATTTTCCATGACGTGTACACAACATCTCACCCAAGTTTCATAGCTACGGACGAATGGTACATGTATGCATACGGGACTTGGTTGAAACGCTTCGCGTGTCGTCGCTCATTTGTTGATTCTACTCTTGCGCTACTTATTGTAATATGGATGTACTCAGCCAGAAACCTTCCCTGGAGTGTACACAACATCTCACCCAAGTTTCATCGCAATCGGATGAATGGTATGTGAACGTATACGGGACGTTGTCGAAACGCTTCGCGCGTAGTCACTCATTTGTTGAACATAAACGTGCGCCTAGTATTGTAAATTGGATTTACTTAGCCAGAAACCTTTCCTGGAGTGTACACAACAATTCACCATACATTTATCACTATCAGACGAATGGTATATGACTTTATACGGGACTTTGTTGAAACGCTTCGCGTGTCATCGCTCATTTGTTGAATCTACTGGTGCGCGACCTATTGTAAAATGTATGTACTAAGCCAGAAACCTTCCCTGGAGTGTACACAACATCTCACCCAAGTTTCATCGCTATCGGATGAATGGTATATGAAATTATATGGGACTTTGTTGAAACGCTTCGCGCATCGTCGCTCATTTGTTGATTCTACTCGTGCTCTACCTATTTTTAAAGGGATTTACTAAGCAAGAAACCTGGAGTACACACAAAATCTCAGCCTAGTTTCATCGCTATCGGACGAATGGTATATGAACGCAAACGTGACTTTGTTGAAATGCTTCGCGCGTCGTAGCTCATTTGTTGAATCTACTCGTGCGCTGCCTATTGTAAAGTGAATGTACTAAGCCAGAAAATTTCCCTGCAGTGTACACAACATTTTACGCAAGTTTCATAGCTATCGGACGAATGGTATATGAATGCATACGGGACTTTGTTGAAACGCTTTGCGTGTCGTCGCTCATTTGTTGAATCTACTCGTGTGCTATCCACTGTGAAATGTATTCACTAATTTTGAAACCTTCACGTAAGTGTACACAAGATCTCACCCAAGTTTCATCGCTATCGGACGAATGGTATATGAACACATACGGGACTTTGTTGAAATGCTTCGCGCATCGTCGCTCATTTGTTGAATCTACGCGTGCGCTACCTATTGTAAAATGGATTTACTAAGTCAGAAACCTTCCTTGGAGTGTACTCAACATCTCCACCCAAGTTTCATCGCAATCGGACGAATGGTATATGAACGCATAGGAGACATACCCACAGACATACCCACAGACAAACTATCACGTTACATTGATTTATATATATATAGATATTTCATAGAGGACTGTACACACGCTTAGAGCAGGGGGCCACGGCTCGCCGCAAGCTCGGTCCAAGTCCACCACACTAGCGGATAACAAACCCGCCGCTTGGCGTTCTTACTTTATATGAAAGACCCTGTATTATAAATATTGTTATAAATTATGCTATTGGATCCCAGCCCAGAGCCAAAGAGAAAAGGTCTTATTGAAGACGGGATCAACTTCAATTACACAATATGATGAAATTATGCATTTAGGCCCTTAGAAGAAGATTTTCTTATTTGGAAATGAGGAGAAAATTAAAAGAAATTATGTCTGATACTTTAAAAACCGCAGATCGGTTAATCTACGCAGTAATAAGCATTAGTAATCTACGCGCTAAAATTATGGTGGGAGTTTGATATGGCCGCCAAAATTTCGACTTGGAGGGGGAGATCCAAGGATCGAGGTTCTTATTCCAGCAGTCTTTGAAGAGTGAGGAAGTGTTTTTACTGGGTTAACGGAGATCCCAAGGCTTAGTACGAATGCGACGACTGTCGACTTGTGGAGACGCGAGGATAGCTAGGTGGAACGTAGGAGATCACCGCACTTCCATTCTATGTGAAGTTGTGAGGAACATTGAATTGATTATATCTCTTATATCATTGAGATCTGAATATAACGAAGCGAATATATATAAAGAACAGGTCGCATACTATATATTGTGAAAAGTCGAGCGTTTTAAAATTCACCCTTTCGACAATATAAGCCTGTTAAGTCAGATTTTCAAATGTGTTGGAAATAAAGCTGAATATCATTTTAAATTGCAACGTGAAGTTGGCGAACGCAGTTCAAGTGAACAGTAGCGGAGAACTTTTAATATTGGCGCAACACATAAACAGTATCAGAATGACAATTATTATTCTTCAAATGTTTTCATTCAACATAATTAACATAGTTGATATGTTAATAATAATAATAATAATATCGTATGGCCTCGGGTGCCTGGTGCAAGCTTTGTTAATTGACACCCAGAGGGTAGCTTGCATGTCGAATTTCGTCGTTCCTTTGAACGCTATGGAAGTCAAGGAGGTTAGATATCTAAACTCCTTGACACTACAGCGCTTTCAAGTAGAGAATGGAGGAACTTTGTGTTGGCGGAAAATCCCGAGATTAATTTTGCCATTGAACACGGCCTACTGAATTCAAATGGGTTCTTTAACATGCCAACAACGTATGACATGAGTATCGTGATTTTTGTCGCCTTCAAAAATCACTTACCATGGCCAGGGGCGAACCTGCAATCTTGGGGTTGGTAGAACGACACTATAACCACTCACCCACCGTGGCAAGCAAAACCTAACTCTAATGGGGGTTTGAACCATAGGCATATGAGCGATAGGCCAACGCTTTACCACTGAGCTAAATGTGCCAACTTGATATGATGAACTAAATAGTCATGCGCCAGAGACATATTCGATAACAGGTGTTAAGATACAACGATGGAGCTTCGTTAGACGAGGTATTCTTGAAGAAAGACGTAGTGTACGGTCCATCTTGTACATTTTCGTAAGTTTACGAACACTAATATAAAATCAATTAGCAATGGAAATATTTCATTCACAATTTATATGAATATTTCTATAAATTATTCAAATGATGAGGCCGATACATATTTACGACGGAGAATGAAGACTCTTCAGAATAGATTTGTCAAGATGCTAGGGGGTAGCCCAGCAACACAGAAGAATTTGCCAGAAGGATGTCGTTCGAGCCCAGGCGAATGTTGGTGAATTCCAGAGAGGGACGTTTCCTATCTCTGAGGTCGCAGATCCGAGGTTCGAATGTAGATCCATCTCAGTATATTGTACTGAGGAAACATCTAAATTATTGTGGGAATACTTACATAGATCTTCAAGTTTTCGTCTAAATAAGGTAGCAGTGTATCTCATTTGTAGTATAGAGCTTGATTAGTGATATTTTAAGCCAACGATCATATTCCATATTTCTATATTTTCACATTTCATGTATTTCAGTATTTTCATGTATTTTACACTTCAGATGTGTGTTGAGATTTGTATGCTTCAAGATTATTTAGGAGATGATTGCCTTTCATCTATTTTTCAATTTTATTCTACGGATCAGTTGTGGAACTGACATTAAAATTTTTGTTTGAGGAATCATATTGCCTCATAGAAGACTAGTCGTTTTGACTCTCGAATTTCAATAATTTGATTTAAACCAAGTATTCTGACATTGTGTCATAGCTTCAAATTAAATTCTTATTAAATTTAATTTGAGAACTTTAATGTAACGACATCTAACTTCAAGAACAGAAGAAACATCAAATGATATTGTTATATCATTATTGTACATAAACTATCGACGATCTAAGAAATACTAGTCGTTTGATAAGACCGAAGTCTTAATCCCTATGAACATTCTTTGTGTAGAGTGGAAAAACATTACGACATTGACAAACCTTTTTATTATTTGTAAAGCTAAGAGCTTTGTTCATTTAATATGTTAGAGGAAATACCTTTTGATAGAAGATTATTCAAATCTTTGGCTAGGAATTCAAAGCTAGTTTATCCCGGTCAAGATTGAATTCTATCTGACACTATAAATAACATGTGTGTTATTTTATTCTATTTGTGTAACATCACGTCATTTGTGGACACGATATCACAACGATAAACAATTTAAAGCTTGACAAGTGAGGTGAGACAGGAGTATTATTTTTATTACATGTATTTGCGACAGACGAGTTAAAAATTAATTATCTTGTTGTGGAGTAAACTTTAGGAGGTTAATCACGACTGTCTAATATCGTTCATTACAATTGGAATCGTTTGAAGAACATAAGCATGTATAATTGTAGTCCAGTAGTCATGTGGAATGATACTGAGGGTCATGCCATTATTTGGGAGAAGTGCCTACAGAAGATATGTTAATAACAATTAATCCTTTTTGGTTATTGTTTAACATAGTAGATGATAATTCTTTATGCCATATATACTGTTATATGAGGATTTGTAGAGCTATGAAGAGTGCTCGTGCGAGGGAGTTCCGCATTTTTAAAAGGAAGTCAAAGTATTGTTGTTCTTTGTTAAGAAGGTATGGATCATGATGAGAGCCGTTGTATACAAGTAGTCCAGTTCTTGTGAAGTAACGATTTATCTGTGATAACAGGAGGGTTTCAGCGGAAATACAACTTGAGAACGATTGTCTACTCATGTCTAAAATACTATTATTATATTTTATTAAACCCGAAGTTATGTAATTAAGTACAGTTAACTTTAATTAATCGACTGTATTATACCGACATTGTAATGAAACCTATATGAGACGATGGGTAAGCAGTATATCAAACTACGGAACGTTAGAGAAGGGTTATATGAAAAACCAGTGTATATATTTAGTTAAGAATTGTATTGTAACCGAGAAGCCAGAATCTCGAAAGTAACGTGTTAGCAACACTAAATAATGTATATTTTATGAACATATTACATGTAAATAATTCTTTGAAAATGATTTAATTAGTTAAATAATTTAGTAGGATTTATTAATCAATTGTTTTGAAATAGCGTGTATATTATGAGCGGATGTTTTTGGTATGAATGATTGTTCACTGTTAACCCTTTGAGCACAGACGGTACTTTAAAGTACCATAACATTTGAAGTCGTATTTAAAAGTAGTGGTTGCTAATATGAACCACTTATGGCCTGGCGGTACTTCTCAGTACCTTGCCAAAGCATCCCAAATATGCTACATACACTGCTTCCCATGACTGCCTCCAGAACTCAGCACTGAAATATTGCATGTACACATTCGTTAGTCACGTTTCAGGTGCACAAACTAAGACATAATTCTGGGTGTTATTCTGCAATGAAGCAAACATTTATTCGATCCCTAATGTGCATTATTGTCATGAAAGCAAGTTCATCATCTCAAATCTTGCCTCAAACACTGATGTTTATTTTCAGAACCAATAAACTACTTGGTACTCCTAAGTACCGTCAGGGCTCTATGGGAAGTTGGCAAGGAAACAATTGTTGAGGTAATGTTTAGGCGGGAAGTTCATCACGGAGGTATTCCAAAGTGTGTATATGTAGTACTTCTAGCATTGTTTGCATGATCAAGTGTGAGATATGAATGCCCACAAGGTTTTAACATTAGAAGGTATAAATAATGTTCTTCTAGAGGAAATAGCCTACCTGATGTAGACATTTCGGATCGATTGCGAGCTCTGTACAATGTTGATCGCAAGTCCAAAAGGCGAAAGCTGAGACTTTTCTGGGGAATGTTAGATATTCTGATCTTAAACTCTTACATTATTTATTGTGAACTCTTTGGTACAATTTCAGTGTTAGAATACAGAAGGTCAGTAGCTCAAGGACCTGTGGCCATGGAGAACCCTAAATCCAACAAGAGGTCATAAATGCTCAGCATGCTACCAACTACGCCACCGAAGACGCCTGTCAACGAGAGTAAAACTGCTTTGTTGAATACCATGAGATACACTTGTAGCAATGGCTTCTTAGGCTCAAACACTTCTGAATCTATTTGCCCATCTGGTTTCAAAGTATATTAATTTTCTACTCTTCATATTTATGCAAAGTGTATATTTCTTGGTAGGCCTATTTATTTCTGACAAAAATAAATTTATTGTATGTAACATTTTCGTTTTCGTAGTCAGTTTACCCTGCAGTAAGGTTTTTCCCACAGACTCGTCGAGGGATCCCACCTTTACCGCCTCTACGGGCAGTGTCCTGGAGCTTGACATCGTGTCCGGGGATACCACTGGGGAGGCGGGACTAGCACCTCGTCCAGATGGCTGCACCTGTAACGCGAACAAGGGCCTTATGTGGGATGGGACGGGATGGGAAGAATGGCAGGGATAGACAAGGCAGAGGGAAGGAGGCGGCTATTGCCTGACGGCAGTTACCATCCCGGCATTTGCCCGAAGACGAAGTGGGAAACCACGGATAACCTCTTCGAGGATGGCTGAGGTGGGAATCGAACCCCCTCTACTCACTTGGACCACCCGAGGCTGAGTAGACCCCGTTCCAGTCCTCATACCACTTTTCAAATCTCGTAGCAGAGCCAGGAATCGAACCTCGGACCTCCGGTGGGGGAGGGCTAAGCACGCAGACCAATACACCACGGAGGCGGCTATCACCCACAGAACCAACATATTTCTTAACTTTGGTAAATATCTACAAAAGAATAAGAATTTGTGTCCTATTCTAAACACGAAGTCATTAAATTCCCTGTTGCCTGTAGAGGACTGATGGTACTTGTAAGTACCACCTAAAAAACTTATACTTCGTTATAAGTAAGAGTTTTGAAAAGAATTATGTGTTCAAACTGAAGCATATAAAGGCTTATGAAATTTTAAAATTACATTATTTACCAATTTTTAAAGGTTCAGGGCTCAAAGGGTTAAGAGTAAATGTGGAACCAAATTGATCATGAACAATTGCGGGGTACGAATGAAAGAGTGTATACATTTTTCAGGATGATTGTTTAAGGAACAGAGTAGTTGTATGCATTTTTGTAAGATCTAAATGTTAATTTTACGTGTTATTTAAACGCACACACCAGCAGTCTCAATGTGGGCTGGCTAGAATGATTCACCGTTAGAGTTGCAGAACGGTGTGACATAATATAAGCAGGTGGACACTCACCGCCTTGTATAAATTGTATAAACCAGTTCCGAATACAGCGTGGTGCTAGTATTTCATTGATGAAACCAGGCTAATGCACGTGCGTTCTACAAACGCAAGCTAGTGAATGAAACCATGTTTTAAGAATGCCACGAATGTAAGAGCCTTCATTAAACGGTTTTATTGTTACGCAATCTCCACCAATGGTGTCCTTACCTTGACGCGGTGGTGGAGCTTGCGTGGTCAAATGATCCTGAGAGCTATGCCGGCGGTAGCTTAGCTACTGGCAGGGTCTCCCAAGCCGGACAGGTCGAAGGTGATGATCCAGACTAAACGGGATACTCTGGCCCTCCAGGTTGGGGGTTGGACGTGGGACTAACAACCCCACACCATAAAAAAGGAACCTGTTACGAAACAAGGACAATTGCCTCGGAAGGACGGATTTAACAGAAGACAACCTCGGCCTGGATTACGGAAAAGAGATTTGTATATTGCGACGTGGAATGTAAGAACGGATGTTGAGACCAGGAAAGATGAATGAAATAGGAGAAGAGATAACTAAATTTAATTTAGACATTGTAGCGTTACAAGAGGTAAGATGGCAATGACAAGGAAGGATAGATAAAAGGGAATATTCACTATTGTATAGTGGTCCAAATAGCAGAACAGGACAACATGGTACAGGATTTATGGTATCCAAGTCAGTAAGGAATAGTATTATGGAATATGAAGCCATAAATGAAAGATTTTGTAAATTGCGCATCAAAGGAAGATTCAGGAACATATTCATATTGTCAGTGTATGCACCAACTGAAGAGAAAGATGAGGATGAGAAGGAAGAGTTCTATGAACAATTGGAACAGATATGCGGTGAGATACAGAGATACGATACATTGATAATAATGGGTGACTTTAACGCAAAGATTGGGAAGGATCTATTGATGAGATGTGCAGGGGAACATACACTACATGATGTTAGTAACCAGAATGGCACACTACTTGGGCATTTTGCCATCAGGAACAATATGGTGATCAAAAGCACATGTTTCCCACATAAACGAATACATCTAGGTACTTGGAAGGCTCCTGATTCTACAACCGTGAATCAAATAGACCATGTGTTAATCAATGCAAGATACTCTTCGTCAATTATAGATGTGCGGAGTTGTAGAGGACCAAATTGTGATTCAGATCACTATCTAGTCAAAGCAGTACTTAGAGAAAAGCTGGCTAAAACGAAAACAGAATCTGAAACCTGGAAGAACAGTATAAACTTTGAAAGACTAGGAGATGAAAGAATTAAGGAGGAATATCAGAGAGAAATACAAAAGAAATTAGAAGGAGAAAGAGAGAGAGATGATCTCAATGAAGAGTGTAAGAAAATAGAGGAAGTAGTTAAACTGGCTGCAGAAGAAATAATCGGAAAGAGGCAGCAAACCCGGAATGAATGGTTTGATCAAGAGTGTAGGGAAGCAATAGAAGAGAAGAATAGAGCAAGAGAAAAGATGATCTTGAGAGAAACAAGAAGCAACTGTGAACAGTATAGGCAACTGAGGTTGAATGCCAACAAAGTATGTAGAAGAAAGAAAAAGGAACACATACAGAAACAATTTATAGAAATAGAAGAATTAAACCAGGGAAGTGAAGTAAGAAAATTCTATGTGGCAATTGGTAAAATGGGGAAAGGTTTCCAACCTAGGGAAAGAAGATGCAAGGATAGACAAGGGATGATACTGAATGATGAGAACAGAGTGTTAGATAGATGGTCTGAACACTTTAAGGAACTTCTAAGTGAAAGTGTAGAGCCAGAAATTGAACAACATATGCAACAAAACGAGAAACAAGAAGTAATTAGATCAGAATCAGAGAATGAGAATGCAAGTATTACGAGTCCTACAGAATCAGAGAATGAGAATGCGAATGCAAGTATTATGAGTCCTACAAGATTTGAAGTGGCAAATGTAATGAAGAAAATGAAAAACAACAAATCACCAGGGGAAGACGGTATAGTAGCAGAAATGATAAAATATGGAGGAGCGGCATTGGAAGATAGAGTACATAAACTATTGGAAAGAATATGGGAAGAAGAGAAAGCCTCCGTGGCTTAGGCGGCAGCACGCTGGCCTCTCACCGCTGGGTCCGTGGTTCAAATCCCGGTCACTCCAAGTGAGATCTGTGCTGGACAAAACGGAGGCAGACAGGTTTTTCTCCGGGTACTCCGGTTTTCCCTGTCAAAATTTCATTCCAGCAACACTCTCCACTATCATTTCATTTCATCTGTCATTCATTTAATCATTGCCCCAGAGGAGTGCGTCAGGCCTCGGCAGCCGGCACAGTTCATATCCTCGCCGCTAGATGGGGGCTCCATTCATTCCATTCCTGACCCGGTCGGAGACTGGAAACAGGCTGTGGATTTTCATTTTTTCATGGGAAGAAGAGAACATGCCAGATGGATGGAGGGGAGGAATAATATGTCCTATATTTAAGAAAGGAGATAAACTAGCATGTGAGAATTACAGAGGAATTACTCTATTGAATGTTATTTACAAGATCCTATCAGGTATCCTGAAAGAAAGAATGAAGATATTTTCAGAAGAAATTCTGAGTGAATATCAGTGTGGTTTTAGACCCAACCGGAGTACAACGGATCAAATCTTTGTAATTAGGCAGATGATGGAAAAGTTTTATGAACATGATATTGACCTCCACATGCTCTTTATAGATTTTAAACAAGCTTTCGATAGTGTATGTAGAGAAAGACTCTATGAATTACTAGGAGAAATGAGGATACCTGGAAAGATAATCCGGCTGATAAGGATGACACTAGATAACACATGGGCACGAGTGAAAAATGGAAATAAGCTGAGTAAACCCTTTACAATTAATATGGGTGTAAAACAAGGGGATGGATTGTCTGCAGTACTCTTTAACCTTGCACTACATAAAGCAATCAGTAAAGTGGACCAGGGAGACACTACTTTTAACAAATCAAGTCAGATCTGTGCTTATGCAGATGATGTAGTGATCATAGCAAGAGAGAAGCATACACTGAAAAGAGTATATTTAGAATTAGAGAAAGAGGCTACAAATATTGGGTTATTAGTGAATGAGAGTAAAACTAAGAGCATGGTAATGTCCACATCTAACACAAGAAGAGCCCCGCATGATATTAAAATAGGCGATAAGACATTTGAGGGTGTGACACAATTTAAGTATCTAGGAGTACTTATTAACAACCAGTGTGATATGACAAACTGCAGTGGCGGCCGGTGGCATAAAATGCTGGGTGTGGCACCAACATTTCCAATCTCGCATTTTATATGGGAAATGCATACAAGTAACAAAAATGTATTAACGCTAGATAGTCTAAGAAACTACACTTCCCCGAAGGTTAAGCCTCTCAATCTTCGAAATAATAAACATTCTCAACATAAGAACATGACAACCAAAAAGTATGCACAGCAACGAAAATTGTTACAACTAACAAAGACGTGCAGCATATTCATAAATTAGTTCAATTTTTCGAACATTCCTTTACTTACGAGCAAATGAAAGAAGAGCCTAATTATACATGTTGCGTATTCGAACTCACAGAAATATAAGTTCCAAACAAATTTCACCCTCAACAGTTGGTAACACATAGACATCACGAGAGACTCGGTTATCGATTACTCGATCTCACGAGAGCCTACATACAGTACATTGTTGCGCACTGATCTGTACATTGTTTGGGTTTCTGATAATAAATTGTCATGTGGTTGATCGGTTCGTGGAATTGTTAGTCTTAGAAAATACGAAACTTAGAAAACACAAAAATACAGAACTATTATGGTTACTTAAACTTACACAAAAATTCAGAACTATTATGGTTACTTAAACTTATCTCACTTGAATTGGAAATTTGCTCTCCTGTTTCTCATCGATGCAAACTTGTTAGTCACTCGTTGGTTGAAGTCTGGAATCTCCATCACAAGATCTCTTTCAATAGAAATCATCGCCAATGCCGATAATCTTTCCTGGGTCATGGAGTTCCTTAAGAATGTCTTTATTCTTTTTAAGGTGGAAAAGCACCTTTCTGCTTCAACAGACGTCATAGGAATAGTCAGTATTAACTTCAACAGTTTCAAACTCTCGGTGAACGTTTTCCCTAGGTTGTTGGTTATTATAAACTCCGCTAGACTAACAGCGCCCGACAATGATCTAAATTCTTGAGCTAAATAGATGCAAGATAGTTCATGGCGTAGTTTCACTTTGTCCAAAAATGTATACACTAAACATACTGCCTTTAAGATATCTTCTGGAAACTGGGAAGAATACAAGGGGAACTTCTCTGGGAAAAACAGTGATGAAGCTACAAGATGACCTGAGAAGCTAAAACGATCTTTAGCCTGGGAATTTATCACATCGCACACTTCTATTGCTTCTCTTTTCCACTCAGTCTTGTCCACTTTCCTCTTCTTCGGTGAGCAATCAATAGGTTCATTAGCACTGGTTAGATCAATGTCTTCTCGGATCTTGGTGATATTTATTTCAAATGCTTTAATGGCCTTATGCGCAGAATACACATCAATGTCTCCGTGTTGTAGCTGACTGAAGAGAATTTCGACTAGTGGCATAACTTTATGGAAGAATTCCAGCCAATAATTGAAACTAGAACTGGAAAGTACCTTTTTATGACCAAGAGCCTGGCAAATTGTAGTTTCACTCATTACAGTGTCGCCTTCCAATATCTCGTTCATACACTCGATGATTTCTTTTTTGCGCTCATAAATTGTGTTAACGCATCTTGATTGAAAATTCCACCTAGTAGGACAAGCACGTGGCAAACGCTTCTTCACTATATCATCGAGTATCGTGGTCCGCTGTGGGCTGTTGGAAAAGAATGCACATATTCCTTGCAAACTTGAAAAAAATATTTTCACATTGCGGTTGATTGATGCCGCCTTGCTCATTACAAGATTAACTTGATGGGCATAGCAGTGCACATATTCTGCATAAGGACAGGATTTTTTCACTATAGCTTGAACCCCACCAGAGGAACCAGACATCACGTGCGCTCCGTCATACGTCTGTGCAATCAACTTTTGCGGAGTTTCATTCAATTTCTGCTTTTCTAATTCTTCCAATAAACACTCTGCTAATGTATGTGCATCATGTTTCGAGGGAGAAAGGAAACTCAAAAACCGTTCTACTGGTTTGCCTCTTACTACGTAACGGTACACAACAGCCATCTGAAATATGTTTGAAATATCACTAGTTTCATCTGCTATAATGGCTAAAAATTCAGATTCCTTTATTTGCTTTGATATTTCTTCCTGGCAAACCTCCAAAATAATCTGTAAAAGTTCATTTTGGATTGTTTTGGACGTTCCTTTGAATATAGTTGCCCTTTCCAAATGACCTTTCAACACAGCATCCAACTCAGCGCTAAAATTAATTAGTCCTCTGAAAACACCTGGATTTGTTGATGTTTCACTTTTATCATGACCACGCAAGGCCAGCTCGAAAGAGCCACAGAAACGAATACAGTTTATTATAATATTTAACACATACCTATTGTGCCTAACTTCTTCGTTATATTCCGCAATTTTCCTTCTGTAGGCACTGTCTAATTGTGCAGCTACGTTAACAGTTCCAAAAAGCGTCAAATTCAAACAGTTTTGTATGTGAACAGCTGAAGATTCATGTTTCTTTATTTTAGTACTTATGTGATTAATGTCCGTAACTCCTATTTTGGTCCACGCGGATTCTCCACCAAACAACAGACATGGGAAACAAAATACAGCGTTTTTAATATCGCATCCGCATAACCAATCATTATTGTCATAAATATCTCTTTTAAATACCCTCTTATACTGCCGATTTCCAGTTTTGATATTTTGGACAGTACTTAAATCCGGCAATGGTCTACCGAGTGTTTTTACTGTAAGTTTATCCTCATCAGTAAGCAGAGAAAACTGTCTCACTAGTAAATTACTTACACTATTCATTTTCATTCACATTCCACAGTACATTTTAGTCCTTGAAAAATTAATGTTTGAAACTAAACATTTATCTACAATAATATACGACGCGCAGGTCGCCCACGGGCGTTAGCTAGAAAGACCTGCACTCGGCCCCTCCGGAGGTCACACGATCATCATCATCATACAATAATATACTAACTTATTAGATACGGTACACAGATGATAAATGTGTGTTGTATATCGGGAAGTGGCGCGAACCCATAGGCCAACTAAACAAAACGCCGAATTTCGCTAGGCTAGAAATTTGGTAGTGAACACAAAGACCTACTCACAGTCAAGAGTCAACCAAATAATAATGCACAGTAGAGTATCTGCCAGGAACCAAAACACTCAATCAACTAAATACAAAACTATAATCGCAACTCAAAACATGCAAGAACAAGAGTGGTAAAATTAAACCGCTACAGTAACACCAACAATACGTCGCAAAATAGTTCAGCCACTTATCAACTTATAGCAATGGTGGCGTCCTTAGACTCGCTTTACAGTATAATTGACAAAAATATGAAATGAAATTATGATGCGAAAACATCTAAAATAATTGAGAGTGACCCAAACCAATGTTTGCCTTTGAAATTCCGATATTGGTACTGTTGTGGGTGGTCTGAGTGGTGTAGCATACCCTAGTGGTGTGGAAAAGAGACTACCGTCACAAGATAAGAGAAAGGTGGGTGGGATGTTTCCATTTGCGCACAGTGGTGCAATCTAACGGGGCCATTTGGAATTGAGTATTGTCAGGAGGCTGGCAGCTACTTTGCAACTCCCTGCGACCCATCCTGGCCGGCATGCTATGTACAGGCTTGGCCTCGTCCAGCCTCGTCCCTGTACGCCGCGCTGTCTGCTTGGGAGTTGCCACAAGAGAGCTAACCCCCTGGAGTTTGATTTGAAGGCGGGAGCTTGCCGGTAGCTTTAAAAGGTGCAGTGTGAAGCATTGGGATAAATAATAACAAAAGATCGTTTCATTTGACAAATTTTCGAATACGTTAGATATAATAAACTAAAACATTAAGGGTAAAAAATGACGGAACTTGGTGTACGATTAGTGGGAGTTGTGCAACACTGCAACCATGTCAAGAGCCGCCACTGACAAACTGTATTAAAGGTCGATTACAGGCTGGAAACAGAGCATACTATGCAAACATCAAGATGCTCAGGAATCAACTTATATCGCGAACAACCAAAATGAAGATATATAAGACAATGATAAGACCAGTAGTGACCTATGGCTCTGAAGCTTGGACATTAACTATGGATGATGAGAATACTGTGAAGTGTTTTGAAAGGAAAATACTGCGAAGAATATATGGCCCTGTTAGAGAGGAAGATGGATGGAGAATACGATATAACCATGAACTAAACGAATTGATTGGAAAACAAGATATCGTAAAGTTTATAAAGGCACAGAGAATCCAATGGTTGGGACATATAGAGAGGATGCCGTAGAGCCAGATGCCCAAGAGAATGTTGAAAGGGAGGCTATTCTCCAGGAGGAGGAAAGGACGTCCTAAGAAGAGATGGTTGGATGGTGTGACTGCAGACCTCGTCGCAATGGGAGTGAGAGGATGGAGGAGCAAGGCGATTGATAGACCAACATGGAGAGCAGTTGTCCAAGAGGTCAAAACCCATCCCGGGTTGTAGCGCCATGGAGTAAGTAGTAAGTATTGTTACGCAATGTAGGCCTAGAACAAGCCAAGATTTTATGCTCATAATTTTTAATACAGCATTCAGTGGCGGCTCTTGACATGGTTGCAGTGTTGCACAACTCCCACTAATCGTACACCAAGTTCCGTCATTTTTTACCCTTAATGTTTTAGTTTATTATATCTAACGTATTCGAAAATTTGTCAAATGAAACGATCTTTTGTTATTATTTATCCCAATGCTTCACACTGCACCTTTTAAAGCTACCGGCAAGCTCCCGCCTTCAAATCAAACTCCAGGGGGTTAGCTCTCTTGTGGCAACTCCCAAGCAGACAGCGCGGCGTACAGGGACGAGGCTGGACGAGGCCAAGCCTGTACATAGCATGCCGGCCAGGATGGGTCGCAGGGAGTTGCAAAGTAGCTGCCAGCCTCCTGACAATACTCAATTCCAAATGGCCCCGTTAGATTGCACCACTGTGCGCAAATGGAAACATCCCACCCACCTTTCTCTTATCTTGTGACGGTAGTCTCTTTTCCACACCACTAGGGTATGCTACACCACTCAGACCACCCACAACAGTACCAATATCGGAATTTCAAAGGCAAACATTGGTTTGGGTCACTCTCAATTATTTTAGATGTTTTCGCATCATAATTTCATTTCATATTTTTGTCAATTATACTGTAAAGCGAGTCTAAGGACGCCACCATTGCTATAAGTTGATAAGTGGCTGAACTATTTTGCGACGTATTGTTGGTGTTACTGTAGCGGTTTAATTTTACCACTCTTGTTCTTGCATGTTTTGAGTTGCGATTATAGTTTTGTATTTAGTTGATTGAGTGTTTTGGTTCCTGGCAGATACTCTACTGTGCATTATTATTTGGTTGACTCTTGACTGTGAGTAGGTCTTTGTGTTCACTACCAAATTTCTAGCCTAGCGAAATTCGGCGTTTTGTTTAGTTGGCCTATGGGTTCGCGCCACTTCCCGATATAAAACACACATTTATCATCTGTGTACCGTATCTAATAAGTTAGTATATTATTGTATGATGATGATGATCGTGTGACCTCCGGAGGGGCCGAGTGCAGGTCTTTCTAGCTAACGCCCGTGGGCGACCTGCGCGTCGTATATTATTGTAGATAAATGTTTAGTTTCAAAGATTAATTTTTCAAGGACTAAAATGTACTGTGGAATGTGAATGAAAATGAATAGTGTAAGTAATTTACTAGTGAGACAGTTTTCTCTGCTTACTGATGAGGATAAACTTACAGTAAAAACACTCGGTAGACCATTGCCGGATTTAAGTACTGTCCAAAATATCAAAACTGGAAATCGGCAGTATAAGAGGGTATTTAAAAGAGATATTTATGACAATAATGATTGGTTATGCGGATGCGATATTAAAAACGCTGTATTTTGTTTCCCATGTCTGTTGTTTGGTGGAGAATCCGCGTGGACCAAAATAGGAGTTACGGACATTAATCACATAAGTACTAAAATAAAGAAACATGAATCTTCAGCTGTTCACATACAAAACTGTTTGAATTTGACGCTTTTTGGAACTGTTAACGTAGCTGCACAATTAGACAGTGCCTACAGAAGGAAAATTGCGGAATATAACGAAGAAGTTAGGCACAATAGGTATGTGTTAAATATTATAATAAACTGTATTCGTTTCTGTGGCTCTTTCGAGCTGGCCTTGCGTGGTCATGATAAAAGTGAAACATCAACAAATCCAGGTGTTTTCAGAGGACTAATTAATTTTAGCGCTGAGTTGGATGCTGTGTTGAAAGGTCATTTGGAAAGGGCAACTATATTCAAAGGAACGTCCAAAACAATCCAAAATGAACTTTTACAGATTATTTTGGAGGTTTGTCAGGAAGAAATATCAAAGCAAATAAAGGAATCTGAATTTTTAGCCATTATAGCAGATGAAACTAGTGATATTTCAAACATATTTCAGATGGCTGTTGTGTACCGTTACGTAGTAAGAGGCAAACCAGTAGAACGGTTTTTGAGTTTCCTTTCTCCCTCGAAACATGATGCACATACATTAGCAGAGTGTTTATTGGAAGAATTAGAAAAGCAGAAATTGAATGAAACTCCGCAAAAGTTGATTGCACAGACGTATGACGGAGCGCACGTGATGTCTGGTTCCTCTGGTGGGGTTCAAGCTATAGTGAAAAAATCCTGTCCTTATGCAGAATATGTGCACTGCTATGCCCATCAAGTTAATCTTGTAATGAGCAAGGCGGCATCAATCAACCGCAATGTGAAAATATTTTTTTCAAGTTTGCAAGGAATATGTGCATTCTTTTCCAACAGCCCACAGCGGACCACGATACTCGATGATATAGTGAAGAAGCGTTTGCCACGTGCTTGTCCTACTAGGTGGAATTTTCAATCAAGATGCGTTAACACAATTTATGAGCGCAAAAAAGAAATCATCGAGTGTATGAACGAGATATTGGAAGGCGACACTGTAATGAGTGAAACTACAATTTGCCAGGCTCTTGGTCATAAAAAGGTACTTTCCAGTTCTAGTTTCAATTATTGGCTGGAATTCTTCCATAAAGTTATGCCACTAGTCGAAATTCTCTTCAGTCAGCTACAACACGGAGACATTGATGTGTATTCTGCGCATAAGGCTATTAAAGCATTTGAAATAAATATCACCAAGATCCGAGAAGACATTGATCTAACCAGTGCTAATGAACCTATTGATTGCTCACCGAAGAAGAGGAAAGTGGACAAGACTGAGTGGAAAAGAGAAGCAATAGAAGTGTGCGATGTGATAAATTCCCAGGCTAAAGATCGTTTTAGCTTCTCAGGTCATCTTGTAGCTTCATCACTGTTTTTCCCAGAGAAGTTCCCCTTGTATTCTTCCCAGTTTCCAGAAGATATCTTAAAGGCAGTATGTTTAGTGTATACATTTTTGGACAAAGTGAAACTACGCCATGAACTATCTTGCATCTATTTAGCTCAAGAATTTAGATCATTGTCGGGAGCTGTTAGTCTAGCGGAGTTTATAATAACCAACAACCTAGGGAAAACGTTCACCGAGAGTTTGAAACTGTTGAAGTTAATACTGACTATTCCTATGACGTCTGTTGAAGCAGAAAGGTGCTTTTCCACCTTAAAAAGAATAAAGACATTCTTAAGGAACTCCATGACCCAGGAAAGATTATCGGCATTGGCGATGATTTCTATTGAAAGAGATCTTGTGATGGAGATTCCAGACTTCAACCAACGAGTGACTAACAAGTTTGCATCGATGAGAAACAGGAGGGCAAATTTCCAATTCAAGTGAGATAAGTTTAAGTAACCATAATAGTTCTGAATTTTTGTGTAAGTTTAAGTAACCATAATAGTTCTGTATTTTTGTGTTTTCTAAGTTTCGTATTTTCTAAGACTAACAATTCCACGAACCGATCAACCACATGACAATTTATTATCAGAAACCCAAACAATGTACAGATCAGTGCGCAACAATGTACTGTATGTAGGCTCTCGTGAGATCGAGTAATCGATAACCGAGTCTCTCGTGATGTCTATGTGTTACCAACTGTTGAGGGTGAAATTTGTTTGGAACTTATATTTCTGTGAGTTCGAATACGCAACATGTATAATTAGGCTCTTCTTTCATTTGCTCGTAAGTAAAGGAATGTTCGAAAAATTGAACTAATTTATGAATATGCTGCACGCCTTTGTTAGTTGTAACAATTTTCGTTGCTGTGCATACTTTTTGGTTGTCATGTTCTTATGTTGAGAATGTTTATTATTTCGAAGATTGAGAGGCTTAACCTTCGGGGAAGTGTAGTTTCTTAGACTATCTAGCGTTAATACATTTTTGTTACTTGTATGCATTTCCCATATAAAATGCGAGATTGGAAATGTTGGTGCCACACCCAGCATTTTATGCCACCGGCCGCCACTGACAGCATTGTAGTAAGATGTGGAGTTGAAAGGAAGTGTGAATGATTGCGTGTTTTTATTTTAATTTCTATTGTTAAATTAGTTTATTGTTATTTTGTTTATACTAGATCAGTTTACACTATTGTTAATAAATATTATTCAGTTTGTTATCCGTTGTTGTTGGAGTGTGATTCATTTTAAATATAAGGAGAAGAGTATCGTGGATGTATTGTAGGCGAAGCTGAATTCCCAGTCCCCGAGGAGGTAAGTAAAGGTAAGTGCCCCGTGTAGTTTGTTGTTGATCCACAATATTTTTGTAACTGCTGTATGTAAATCCCTAAAGGCCATGTTGGAAGCGATTTCTAATGTAGTATTTGCCGGTGCTGTTAGAAATAGGCAATCCAGCTGGGGCAATGGATATTCCAACAGGATCCTTTCCGGATTTTCAGGTACAGCACAAGATGAAGATTTATTGTATGAAAGCGAGGAGCCAGAGAGAGGAAAAATAGCTAGTTTACCTATTTTACAAATTACAACGGAAGGAGAGAATTTAAGGACACTCACAGATACGGGAGCGAATGTATCTATCTTGTCAGAAAGTTGCTATAACAAGTTGAAAGATGGAAAGTCTAAAATATCAATGCCAGTTTCATCTATTAAAGTTCGTGGCATATTCAACGATAAGACGATGAAATGTAGAATACAAGCACTTATGAAGTTCACTATAAACGGTCATGTTTATGAACAAATCTTTATAGTACTGAATAAAATTAATTTCGATGCTATACTGGGGATAGATTTCATCACTAAGACAGGTGCAGTGATAGACTTAAAGACTGGTATAGTGAAGTTTAACGAAGGGAACAGCGGCGAAGAAGATGAAGAAAGAAATGAATACGTCATAGAAAAGGAAACCATGGAATTTTTTTCGGAAGTCGAATTAGAAAGGACAGGACACTATGGTTTGAAGGACGATTTTGAGGTCTATGAAGGTAGATTGGAAGCATTAATCCTGGAATATTCCGACGTCTTCAATGATAAGCCAGGTCTTATCAAGGGATTTAAATATGAAATTAAACTGAAGGACAATACACCATTTCAAAAGAAGCTATACCCTATTCCTGAGAAATATCAAGCAGAGGTTGCTAGTCTCATTAAAGGACACCAATCAAGACCTACGACACTTCGTTAACTCGATGGGGGTACATGGGTACCACCATAAACTGTGCGTCACGGAGTACTTTCATGACATAGACGTATCCTGTACTTGTAAATTATGTGGTAAACAATGTAGTCGGTACCACATAATCACATGTAAGAACCGGGGACCTTCCATTGTGAAATTTTGTGAAGGTGGAAGGCGAAAACACTAATGTATATTCACATTTATTAACCCTATGCACAATTTGTGCTCTGTATTTTCAATAATTAAGGGAATGGAAAAGGATGGGATAATCCGAAAACAGGCGACACCTTACTTGAACCCAATCACAGCAGTGAAGAAAGCAGATGGGAGTCTGCGGGTTTGCCTAGATGCTAGGGGTCTCAACAATCTCTTGGAAAAGGAACGAGACCGACCGCCTAAGATCAAAGAACTATTAAGGAAGTTCAAGGGGAAGTCATGCTTCAGTGTATTGGACCTAACTTCGTCCTTTTATCAGATTGAACTAACTGAGAATAGCAAATGCTATACAGGCTTCTTGTTCGAGCAGAATAGCTTCTGTTTTGAACGCGATCCGTTTGAACTTATAAATTCGAGCCCTGCTTTAATTAGAGCATTGGATAGCAAGCTCACAGACGAAGTGAAAGCTAATGTTAATTGCTATGTGGATGATTTAATTGTTTCATCAGAAAATCCCGAGCAACACCTACATCATTTAAAGAAATTATTGGAGAACCTGAGAGACACACACTTACACACTTAATTCCTGCCGCTCCTTCCGGAGCATAGGGTCTTGGCGAAAATGAAATTGCAGAGGTGGACAAGAACTGGAGTCAAGTGAAGAGAATGGCCAGGAACCGTACTGCGTGGAGAAATTTCGCCAAGGCCTATGAGCCTGAGAGAGGTCAACATGAAAGTCAAGTTCAGTAAATGTCACTTCTTTCAACAGAAGATTAATTTCCTGGGGCATACAATTGATCAACATGGTTACCATCCAACCCAAGACATAAATTGATGCTATTTTAAAATTTCCTCGACCGATGAAGATTCGAGACGTGCGAGCTTTCGCAGGTCTATGTCAATTTTTTAGCAGCCATTGTCCTCGTTGTTCCGAAGTTATGGCACCATTGCACGAGTTATTGAAGGAGAATAACCGATGGAAATGGGGAATTGAAGCTGAGAATGCATTTATTTTGGCAAAGCAGATGCTCAGAGATAATATCAAGCTCGAGTATCCGGACTTCGAACGTTCGTTTATTGTTAAGACGGACGCTTCAAAAGTCGGAATCAGCGCAATTCTGTACCAGAAGGATCAAGAGGGAAACAATCATATTTCCTTCAATAGTAGAAAACTGAAACCTCATGAAATAAATTATTTCACAACAGAGCTGGAGACTTTAGCAGTGATAAACGCTCTTCATCACTGGAAGAAGATTTTGATTGGACACCAGATCATTATCAGGACAGATTACAAAGTTTTGGAATTCATGCTCAAGTCAGATTTATCTAGTGACAGGATGACTAGATGGACGTTGTTTCTGCAACAATTTAACGCCACAATAGTTCATGTTCCTGGTAAGGAAAACTTGTTGGCAGACCTTCTATCCAGAAATCCAACTGCAGAGAGGAGTGTGAATGGCAATGTAATAGAACTGGACGATGAAGATCAGGCATCATTAGAACGTCTGAGGAGGATAGCCATTGGTCAGAAGAGGGATACTAGTTTGAGAAATTTGTTCAGATTCTTGGCAGGAAAGATGCAGAATGACGATGAAGCATATGAGGAAACACGGAAGAAAGCTACTCAGTTTGTATTAGTAGAAGGCATTGTATGCAAGTACGTAGACACTGACCACAAGAAGGCGAGAATTGTAATTCCACCTAGGTTGAGAGTGCCCATAGTTTGGTTGGTTCACAAATCTATTGGTCACGGAGGTGTAGACATGACGTACTAACGTACAGTACTGCACAGGAAAAGTTCTATTGGAGCAACATGCGGGAATCCATATCTGTCATCATCAGAACATGTGAACTATGCCAGAAAAATAAGTATAATTCTGAGCTTTTGAAGGAGAAGCCAAAAGCCATAATACCCACTAAACCTTTGGAATTATTCAGTCAAGATATTTTCGGCCCAGTTCCTATGGGCAGTAGGTCCTCAGCGGGGGGTCCCTGTCAAGGAGTAACATCCTGCAAACCCTAACGCTGGACCTTGAGCGGGTATCGTGACGCGTCGGCAGGTGGCGGATAGCCGGCACCTGTCTGGTAGCGACAGTTGACCACTGACGAGCCGGACAGGTGTTTCTCTGAATATATTGAATAAGAGATCGCGGACCACCTCCCCAACCCCAAGGTGTTAAGTGTGGCTTGCCTTAATCCGTGCCGAAGGGGTGCATGGCACATGGGTGATGTGTCCTTAACGGAGCCTCAGGGAAACTGGGCGACCTCCCTGAGAAAGCAGCCTTGCTTGGACAACCGGAGCTCTGTCTGAGTGGACTATTTATTTCTCCGATACTCGTGGGACCCAAATGGAGAACCAAGAATCAACCTCAAGCGAAAGCTCAACCAAGACATTACAAGGAATGGACTCGTCCATAGACTTGTCAACATCAGAAGACTCCACAATGGAGGTGACTGAAACAACTCCAGGAGAGGTGGCAGTACCAGGTACGTCAGGAACTGGGATCAAACCTAAGAAACTCTCTGGAGCACAACGGAAGAAACTAATGAGGGAAAGGAAGATGAAAGAAGGGACCTGGACGGAGAACAAACCGTTCAGGAGCAAAGAGACCTCAACCTCAACTCAAAAAAGACCACGCTCTGAATCAAGCACCCCAAAGCAGCGAGAACCTAAGCATCAAAGGAATGAACTATCTCAACCTTTGAGCTACAGGGACGCTGCTAAAGGTATCAAGGTAGCCGTAATGGCAAAAAAAAACAACAACTTAACCAGGAGAAAGCAGAACTGGTGAAAAGGAAAATTCTGGAAATGTTGGATGACAACCCTGAACAGGTGTCACCACAATTTCTAGATAACAAATTCTCACAGGGTATCCTTTGGATGACCTGTGAGAATGAACAAACAAAACACTGGTTATCCGGAGCTATAGGCAGGCTTGGCAGCCCTTGGGAGGGATTGGAGTTACAAGTTGTAGACTCCAAAGACCTTCCAAGGAGGCCAAGGGTCCTAGTCTGGGTACCAGTAACAAATGATGTGGAAACCATTAAAAAGAGACTGAAGGCACAGAATTCAGGACTTGAGGTAGGTGAATGACATCTTATGAGCCGAAAGGTGACCGAGAAAGGCCAAACTTTGGCATTCTCGGTGGACCTCGACTCGTATGAAAAGCTAGAAGCCAAACAATTTAAGGTCTTCTGCGGCCTAAGTCAGGTAACCTTTAAACCACTAAAAGGTAAACCCAGACCCAAGGGCGCGAATGAGAGTGGTCCAGATAAATCTTCAGCATAGCAGGGCTGCCTCGGCAGCACTGTGTGTGTGATGATGAGAGACTGTGACCTGGCTCTCATTCAGGAACCCTGGGCTGTAAAAGGCAAAATAAAGGGACTGGGAGGAGTTGGAGGCGAACTGATATTCAGTCGGACAAACCAGACTCCCAGAACCTGTATACTTGCCAAAAAAAGGAATCAAGATACTGCCGCTGATGGATTTCTGTTCCAGAGACCTCACGACAGTAGCTATCCAGACATCTTCAAAGGAAGGGTCAAGGAAAATCATCCTTGGATCCGCATACCTTCCCTATGACGATGAACAGTTACCACCTACCAAGGAAGTAATGGACTTGGTAGCAAGGTGTGAAAAAGAAGGTGAACACCTAATTTTAGGATGCGACGCCAACTCACATAACCTGGCCTGGGGTAGCACCAACAACAACCCCAGAGGTGAGTCCTTGTTAGAATTCATTCTGGAACGTAATTTGAACTTAATGAATAAAGGAAATAAACCAACCTTTGTTATTAAAAACAGAAAGGAGGTTATCGACATAACTTTCTCTACCCCCTATATAGGGAGTAGAGTAAGTGAATGGCATGTATCTGAGGAAGTAAGTTGTTCAGACCACAGATATATAATATTCGACATGGCGGGATTAGAACGACAAACAGAATATTACAGAAATCCCCGGAGAACTGACTGGGGCAGCTTCAAAAGAGAACTAGCTCAGAATCTCAGGGGAATAAATAAAAATTTCAAAAGTACAGAAGAAGTTGAAATTGTTGCAGAACAATTACAGGAAGCAATAATTTCAGCCTACAAAGAAACCTGCCCTCTGGTAGCCAGGCAGTCCAACAGGAATATCCCCTGGTGGAGTAAAGACCTAGCAGACCAGAGAAAACAGGTAAGAAGACTGTTCAACGCAGCAAAAAATCAGGAAAATGGGAGGAATATAGAAGATCCCTTACTGATTACAACAAAGCCTTAAGATTGGCAAAGAGAGAGTCTTGGAGAAGGTACTGCACGGAGATAGATGAGACTCCGGAATGTGCCAGACTTCAAAGAATTCTCTCTAAAGAAAGCCGAAGCAGCATAAACTCACTCCAAAGAGATAATGGAGAATACACCCGAACTGCGGAAGAGACCATGAAAGAACTATTTCATGTACACTTCCCAGGGTCGGAAATCATAGAAGAACCTCCCGGAGGCTGGGGCAGCCTGGAACTGGAGTTTCCATCTTGGAAAACTGACAGGAGAGACTGGGAAACAGCTAGGAAGGTGGTTAACTATGAAACTCTAAAATGGGCAATCTTCTCATTTAAACCGTATAAATCCCCAGGAAGTGATGGAATAATGCCCATCATGCTCCAAGAAGGCTTCCAAATGCTTGCAAGGATTATGATTAAAATACTTAGAGCTAGTTTAGCCCTAAGTTATATACCAATGGGGTGGAGACACTGTAGGGCGGTATTCATACCTAAACCTGGGAAAGTTATAGACCGGGCTAAGTCCTACAGACCTCTCACACTCATGTCTTTTATTCTAAAAACTCTAGAAAAAATGCTTGACCGACACATCAGGGATGATGCATTGGCTGAGAGACCTCTGCACCGGAACCAGTATGCTTATCAAGCCGGTATGTCAACAGAGACAGCTCTTTTCCAAGTAGTACAAAGACTGGAAAAAAACTCTGGAACAAAAGGAGGTAGCGTTGGGAGCTTTTCTGGACATAGAAGGAGCCTTCCTTTAAATCAATGATCACTGCTGCCCGAGAGCGAGGACTAGATGAAACCTCCTGCAGGTGGATCGAAGCCATGCTTAAAAGCAGAGTGATACACACAACATGTATGGAAAGCAGTCTGTCTGCAAAGGTTACGGGGGGATGTCCTCAGGGAGGGGTCTTATCCCCTCTGCTGTGGAACCTCGTTGTGGATGGACTGCTTAAAAAGGTAAGTCAGCTAGACTTTAATATCTTTGGCTATGCTGACGACATCGTCATTATAGTTCAAGGAAAATTTACTAACACCGTTAAGGAACGAATGCAAATGGCACTTAACGTTGTATATAATTGGACAGAAAATGAGGGACTTAAAATAAGCCCTCACAAAACAGCCACTGTCCCATTCACCAGAAGAAGAAATCCGAAGGAAACTAACTCCCTGCTTCTAAAAGGTGAAGAAATTAAAATGAAGGGAGAGGTTAAATACTTAGGAGTAATTCTTGACTCCAAGTTGACCTGGAACCAGCATTTGAACAAAATATACAATAAATTTGTAACCTCCTTCATGACTGTGAGGAGGATGTATGGAAATACGTGGGGACTAAAACCTAAGATGATACACTGGTTGTATACTAGGGTACTGAGACCCTCGATAACATATGGTGCACTGGTATGGTGGACCAAGGTGCAAAATAAAACAACTCTGGTACAGCTGGGAAGAATTCAAAGACAAGTCTGCCTAGCAATTACCGGAGCATTTAAAACTACCCCCACAGCGGCTATGGAGGCCTTACTAGACCTGGCCCCTCTTGACATTCTGATCAAAGGGGAAGCTAGGATGGCATTACATAGGCTGAAACAGGGTAAAGCTGGAAATATTCCTGATTCACAATCAGGAATATCATCAATAACAAAAATTGTACAAGATTCCATACTTGAAATGCGATCAGACTACACTCCTACACAATACAACTTCAATAAAACATTTGAAGTAATAATTGAAACAGACTCTTGGAAAACAAAACCCGAGAATCCTGAGGAAACTTTGATCTGGTTCACAGACGGGTCAAGAGACGACTCAGGGACAGGCTCGGGAGTATATGGAATGAGACCAGGAAAAAGCATTAGCTTTCCCCTGGGAAAATATCCCACGGTATTTCAGGCAGAAGTTTATGCAATACTAAAATGCATATATGAAAATATGAAAAGATCTTATATAAATAAGAAGATTATTATATACTCAGACAGCCAGGCAGCACTGAAGGCTTTAAAAAGCCCTAAAGTGAACTCAAGACTGGTGTAAGAATGTCTTAATGCCCTAAATAAACTGGGGGAACATAACAGCGTCAAACTGATATGGGTCCCAGGACACAAGGGCATTGAAGGAAACGGAAAAGCCGATGAACTCGCCCGGAAGGGAGCGGCAACAATCTTTTATGGACCAGAGCCGGCTCTAGGAGTACCTAAATGCTCCATAAGAGAAGCTATTAAAGACTGGATCAAAAAAGAACATAGGGATAGATGGAAAACTAACCCTGGTATGAAACATGGGAAAATGTTCATCAATGAACCATGTAAGAAAACCGCTGGAAAATTACTCAAATGTAAAAAAAATCAGGTAAGATACATAGTGGCTCTTCTCACGGGCCATGCTCCCGTGAAAAAGCACTTAAACAAAATGGGCATAATCAAAGGAAACCTAGACTGCAGACTTTGCGGGAAGGAAACGGAGACAGACCATCACATAATCTGCTCTTGCGAAGCTCTAGATCGCAGAAGATTCAATCTTTTTGGGAGACCGACAATTGAACCAAAAGAAATCAAAACAGAGTCCATCATGGGACTGTACCATCTTATCAAAGACACAGGGATAATGGACTGGTGCTGAGTACACAGGGCAGTACAATAAGCCTTTAGGCTGCAGTACATCCGGAGCTTAGCTGACGGGCCCTTGGTATATTTAAAAAAAAAGGCAGTAGGGGTAATAAATACTTGCTAGTCACAATGGATGTTTTCTCTAAAGTAGTTATGATGAATCCAATGCAGAAGGCAACTACGAAAACTGTATTGTACCACTTAGAGAAAAACATAATTCCTAAGTTAGGAAAGCCCGAACGTTCATTGACCGACCATGGAACACAGTACACTTCTACGGAATTTCAACAGGCTATGGAAAGACTCGTTATTGGACATATATTTAGTTCCATCCGTAGTCCACAGACAAATCCTATTGAGAGGACCATGTTAGAGGCCTCGAAATATATACGACTCTACAGTTCAGAAAACCAAGCTAATTGGGTAAGCGTAGTTCCACTTATGGAGTTTTGCATAAATAACACAAGGCATGAGAGCACGAACCAAGTTCCAGTGACACTTCACTACGATGAAAAACCAGTTAGGCCGTGGGACGGAATCTTCAATCTTCCGGAAGATGACGAACCATCGTTGGAACAACGAATAGAAATCGCTAGAGAGCACTTGAATAAACAAGCGGAGAAACGGCTGAAGAGAGGTTTTGGAAAGAGGTGCAGTAGACCACTGATACCCGGAGAAATAGTCCAAGTTAGGATGCCCGTCAAAGCTGACGTTTTGAAGAAGACATATGTCAAATTTGCCAATGTGTTCAAAGGCCCGTTCAAGGTTGGCAGAATTTTCAACAACAATTGCTATGAGATTATCAGGATAGAAGACGAACGACCCATTGGAAAGTACAACCATTCAAAATTGAAAAGATTGTATCCAAGGATTCATTAAGGATGAATTCGATTTCCATTATTTAACAAGTCGAGTGTTAAATAAAGTCTGTTTTATACTTTATTTATAAGTCGGGTGAGGATCTGAACTCGAATTCAGCCCAGCTGAGGACCTTTGACTGAGCCGAGGTTCGAACGACTTGTGCACCATTGGAAGGAAAAATTGGAAATTTGGAATTAAAATAATTTAATAATTATATATGTATTATGGGATGCAAATGAAGCATAATGAAAGTATTTTGGAGAATTTTGAAGCATTTTGAGGAATTTATCATTTGGAAATATTCCGGTGAAAGAGATTTTAACTAAGGAAGAGTTCGGTCATTCGAAGCTGGAAATTGTACAAAGCTTCATGTTTGGCACCAGAAAACCAGTTTTGGTTAGCAAGGCGATCATAACAAAGCGATGCACATGACCCGTGGATGAGAGGCTAGATCCAGGAGCCTTTATCAGAATATTTCAACATCCAATCAAATAAAAGCACATAATTTTTGTGGGAATCGCTTTTATATAAATTTGGCAAATATAAAGCGAAATAAGCACATATATAGATAGGTGTAGAATGCAATATGCAATTTATTTGGTTGAAAAGAAATATAAATTATTGAATAATAGAGCAAATATGAGTATATTTCTATTAAAATGCATGAGTGTGAGGCTAGCTGAGGAAGGCTAGCGGTGACACGCGCCGTCGAGCAGAGAAGCGTGGCGTGACTCTCTCGCAGCAACTTGACACGAGTGGACGCGTTTGACGCACGCGCACAAAAGAGAAGCAGTTATTGCACGCAACATAAGCCCGGTCGACAAGCACTTTTGTGCTGTCGAATGACCGAGGAATCGCCGAGGAAGTTTAGAAGAGGAGTCGGTAAAGTGAAATTACATTAGTTTTAGAGAGACCAGCGTTTATGAAAGTATAACATCATCAGAACAAGACTTCGCTTATATAACAGCACTTTACAGAGAAGCAATAACTAACAGTATTGTCTATTGCAAGCTACAATATTGCTACAACGAATTCAACTATATAATTCAGCATTATTACATCACAGTCTACATGATGATTGCGAATTTAAGTCGGGGAGGAAAAGATTATTCTACGTATACTGAAGAGAATATTATGGAGAACTAAATAAATGAAAGGAGGTTAATCTATACCACGGATTGGGAAGTCAGAGTGACTTGGAAAATCAAAGATCGACACAGCTACAACTGCGCAACAACTTGCAGTATTCCAATATGAGTTTCTACAATACAAGCAAGATGTCCAACAACACCAGGACGAGATGTCAACTCAGGACTTGCGGATCTACGATGGCGAGACCACTCTGCAGTTCAAATATAAGAAGCAGAAGACCGTTTGCAGCCAGACGAACCAAGAAACGCAGTTTCCAGGTCGCTGACCGTGAACATGGAAGATTCACCGTTAGCAGCTCCAGTCGAGACGCAGAGAAGGTGATTGCAGCCCGACTGAGATGGGGTCGCTCACAGCTGATTTGCACGTGCTTGGCAGTGACTGGTTTCACGAGGAGGCGAGCGATTGGAGCTTCGACGGTATATCAAGAACAACTGATAGAGGTATTTCTTGGCTGTAGAAGGCATCTCAAGGTAGAACATCCGTTTGCTCTAATATCTGTATTTTTGTTGTAATAGTAGAAATCCATTTTCGGAGTGACCAACTTCATTTGTAGAATTTTTTATCTTCATTCTTTGTTTTTAATAGCTAAAATTGTACAGTTTCATTGTAATTTTTGATACGTCTTCGTGTGTCGTTTAAGACGTTATTTCATGTATTTGCAACTTAGATTTGCGTTTCTCGTATTTTTTATTTTGAAGGAAACATTGTAAGATACTCACTTTCGAACGATACTCGTTTTATAAAAGGAATGCTTCGATTATTTGAATATATGGTGTCTCAAAGAGATTATTCGATTATTCGGTAATATTGCATCTCGGAGAGAAGGCTTCGATTACATTATATTTTGGAGAGGAGAGCGTCAATAATGACAAATTGTGAGAACATTTAAACATTATAATTGTTATTAACAATTTCTATGCGTAACAGCAAAAGAATACATTTATATGTCTACAATGCATAGTTATCAAGTAAAGCATTATTGTGAGATGCTGTAATATTATTTAACAAACATTTTGATGTTAATATACATCTGATATATTTATTTATAACAATTTGAATGTTATATAAAATTCCAATAGCGGAATATAACTAATTAGGCAACTAAATAGTCTTGGACTATTTATATTACGAATATACACTATAAAATAGGATCATGGTAGTGACAATTGAGGTCAAATGATGCCTGTATTTATTAACAATTAAAGTAGAAACATGGTGTAACTGAGATGAATAGACCAGGAGATATGTTAGTCTACCTGCGGTCTAGTATGTTAAAAACAACTTAAATATGAATTGTTCATATATTTAAATGTACACCAGAAGCGTGAGGATATGTATTTATTTTTATTAACAACTAAAAGACGAGCGAACTACAAATTAACATTGTTAACGTTTGGTAACGTGAATGAACAAGTTTGTTATGGATCAAAGAGCACGAATAGCGCTAATGAAAGGAATAAGAAGTACTTTATGAAATATATTATTGTGAACGAACATGTAATTGTCGTAATTGATGCACGAGGTTTAATAATTTAGAGTAGAGTTGAGAGTTAGGAGTGCATTCTGAACGGTAATATACTCTAGCGTAGTTACGTAGTAAAATCACTAATTCTTCTACAAGTGAGTTGCAAGATGGGTTTTTCATGGAAGTAATGCCGTGCGGAGTTTTGAAGATTGTTTATAGTAAGGAAAGGAAGGAAGTATGACATGTTTGGTGCGTAGTAAATGCCTTTGATAAGTATTGTTCACTGTATTGCGGAAGGAAGGAATATATTGCTATGTGGAGCAACGAATCGATACAGGATGAGTAAGAAGCGCTAACACAAAGGTTATATGTTTGAATTGTTTATGTCTGAGAGTATTTGTATATGATCCACGAAATGTATAGAGTCTTTAAGTAGTTTCGCATCGCTCTTTATCCTATTGTTTTATTTATTGACACGACATTCTAAGCTGTATTTAACTTAAGTGTTTGATATTTAAAGCTTATTTATTATGACATACCACTAGAAGTACCTGAGAAATTGATCGTTGGTTGAAACATTGTTCAAAGAACTGTTAATGTAACAGTTACACTATGAAGCTGTCAGATCGCGACTGATAGTGCTAATAGTATAATTTTTAAACCGTGTGAAGCACGAGAACTGTAGATAATGTAAATATTTGTATTATATTTATTAAACACAATGTGTACTGAGAGAAAAAATGAAAAGTTACATTGTCGTGATTTCACCAATCTTTAGATTGCTCAATTAGTGATACAGTCCCATTTTTAAACTCCTGCAGGTGATATTTCGGACACCGTTTAATTACATAGCTTACAGATGCAGCTGTCCTTAGGATCATGGTAGGTGCTTTCTGTGCAAATCTTTCCATGAAAGCCGTGTACTGCAAATCGTGTGTACCGGTGTCGGAGTTGGAAGTTTGGTCCTTTCCAGCTGTCTGATGTCATTGCATCTGTTTCTCTAATCCCCTCTGGTATCTGTCTTGCTTTGCTGCTCCTCTCTTCGATGAAGGTTGCATATGCTTGTGTCTCCGATAAACTAAAGCAGTGTTTTATGTCGTCTACGAAGAGAGTTTCCTGCGCAAGGATATAAGCATAACTATTTCTTGTGAATTTTGAGATGGATAACACTCTTTTGAGGAAGCTAGATTTAACGCTTTCCAGCTTTCTTAGATTTCCGACCGTCAGGTAGTTCCAGATTAGTTGTATTCCATAGGTGGCCGTCGGCATGAATTTGATCTTGAATAGTGCCATTGCTGTTGAAACTGACAGTAGTTGTAATTTGGGTATGTCATATATTGCTTTTGCTGCAGCTGCTGTTCGTTCTTGTATGTGTAGTGAAAACGGTATTCCCGTAGTTTGGAGGGTGACCCCCAAGTATTTGAAATGTGTTACGAATTCTAAGGGAGAGTTGCCACAAGTGAAATGATCCCCCTTTGCAAGTTTGCCTCCTCTCCTGAATTTCATTGCTTTGGTTTTCGAGCCATTTATTTCCATAGAGTTGTATGTTGCCCAGTTCCTGATGTCGTCTAATGCCATTTGTAAATGTTTAGGGCTTTTGGAGAGAATGGCCATGTCATCCGCATACATCAGTAGTTTTACATTGACGTTTATAGCGTTGCCGATATCCGCTGTCAGGACGTTGAATAAGACCGGACTCATCGGGTCTCCTTGCAAGACCCTTCGTGTTTGTATGATGTCATTCGATGTAGTTATGCCATCATACACCGCTATATGGTTTGCATTAAGGATAGACTTGATGGTTTGGAGTTCCTGACTTGATTTGCCTAATATGCCCTCCAATTTGTTTACCAATGTTGATCTGCTGATGCTGTCAAAAGCTTTGGAGTAGTCTATGAAGATAACATATATCGGGGAGTTGCGATGAGCGAGTGATAGAGTTATTTCCTGAATAATTTCTTGCACCGCGTGCAGTGTTGATCTGCCTGGAGTGAATCCATATTGAAATGTAGGTATATTTGCATAAAGGTTTCGCGCGATGCGTCCTAATAGGACTTTGGAAAACAGTTTAAACATTACACTCTCTAGAGCAATTCCTCTATAGGAGTTCGGGTCTTCTTTCCTTCCTTTGCCTTTGTAAAGTACTATTATAGTTGATCTTCTCCATTGATGCGGTATTGAATTCATCATAAGACATTTGTTGAATAGAGCAGTTAAAGGTTCTGCTATGTCTTGTAAGGTGTATTTTAGATGCTCCATGTAAATTCCGTCTGGCCCAGCCGCTTTGTTATTTTTGCCGTTTCTTATAAGATGGATGACTTCATCACATGTGATCAAGTCAATGTCTTGCGAGTGATCTGGTGTCGATGTGAATTCATTTGATATTTTATATTTTTCTCCTAGAAAATATTTAAACCTTATATAATTTATAACAGTATTATTAGAGTAGATAGTAACATTTTACGCACGCCCGTGTATAATGTAGGGTTTTTGTAATGTTAACTTCATTTTTATGAGTGAACAGGTGATTTTAACCCTCTTAGTGCCAAGCCATTTCCTGAAATACTTGCCAAGAATGCCAAGCTATTTTAAAGGTCATGCAGACTATTCGAAAAAAAAATATCATAAATTCCACATTTCCAACGATATAATTATTATTTTTGCTTTGCATTATAATCAATACCTCATTCATTCATACATTATGTTCATAAAAGTAAATACGGCATTTAACCCTTTTTAAATGAGGTTACTCTCATTATTATTCATTTTTTGAAATAATCAGTTTTGAGCCAAAATTAAGGACACCTAAGGGTCATATTCGAAAAATAAAAACTACGTTTCCAGCTGTAGAAAGTTCTTAGATTCATCTGTAGGCAGAAAACGTCAACTAGAAGAAAACAACTGCCCCGCAATTTTGGCGGGAACGCGCGTGATTGGGGGAGCGCAAACGGAGGGCGTGAATACAAACTCAAACCTATCGCGTATCGGACTTCGAAGGAAAAAAAGTAAACACCGGACAGGCAAGCTTGAAACCTCACCTTTCCAACGGTATGAAATAATCATGGACATATGCCTACAGAAATATATAAATATAAGATAAACAGTGCACCGATTCAATCGGCTTTGGCACTTTTGGCGCGAGCAGATAGTAGAACTATCTGACGTGTGTAACAGTTAATTTTAACTTGTTTGTTTATTTTATTTGTGATAGGGATTTTTTTCTTATTTGTAATTTGTTTGGAAATAAATCCCAGGCACTAGTTTTTGTTTGCCTGTTCGTTTTTTATAAATCTGATCATCATTTCATTCTTGCAATCGACGTGCGATAATACTGCGAATTAGTTAAGTTACTAAAATTCAAGTTAGTCTCAACTTTCACCGTTCACTCGAGATCCGAGATTCTCGTCCTACCATTTTGTGTTTAGGATAGTTTATTTTCTTTGTAAATGTGTAACTAATCGGTAGTGTTGTTGCATGGCCGGTATGCATTGAGGGTTCCCTAGTCATTATCCTAGTAGGGTAGTGTTGGTTAACCTGGCTGGGTATCGACCTCCCTACATTCCTTTTCTATCTTTGCGGATATAGGCTATGACTAGGCGGGATTCGGGTGCAGTACCATACCTAATTTTACGATGCTTCAAACTTCCAAGCACGAGTTATAGACGTACATAATGATACACAGAAAGGCAGACAGACAAATCCATTGACTACAACATATCACAGCGGCCTCGGTTGCGTAGTTGGTAGCATGCTGATCTTTGCCCATGATCGCGGGTTCAAACCCGGCCGAAGTCATCGAATTATTTAAGAGCGTTGAAAATCCCTCAGTATGCCTTCCTTCGGAGGGGAAGTAAAGCCGGCGGGCTCATGTCATAGAAGTATGGCATGTAAAAGAAACTTCCACTAACTACAATTGAGTGAAGCTAAATATGTAGGTTATATTTGATTAACGCTCTATTAGATATAACATTTTTCGCCAGGTGCCGGTTGCGGGGGCATCTAGTAGCGAAGCGCACAGCTAGGTGTCGTTGACGGTAGCATTTGGTAGCTAAAAGTAAGAACTACTTGAAATTGATCGTCTGCAGTCCTTACTTGAAATACAGATGACCCACAGTAATACAGCCATCACAATTAACACCGGTTAGCAGACAGATTCCACACACACAATGTACACGAGGCTACAGGACTGCATTGTCACAGCCCCTAAACTGAGGAACCAAGCAACCAACCTACAACATATCACCCAGATGTCCATATATGGATATATCAACCACACAGTATCACAAAATATCATCCTTACGTTGAACCCGTTTGTCGACAAAGAAATGATAAGTTAGAATGTGCTCAAACTAAATTCACCTAACGTGTTCTTCCTGACGTGAAAACAGCTAGGTGTCGTTGACGGTAGTATTTGGTAGCGAAAGTAATAACTACTCGAAATTGATCGTCTGCAGTCCTTACTTGAAATACAGATAACCCACACTACTACAGCCTTCACAATTAACACCGGTTAGCAGACAGATTCCACACACACAATGTACACGAGGCTACATGACTGCATTGTCACAGCCCCTAAACTGAGGAACCAAGCAACCAACCTACAACATATCACCCAGATGTCCATATATGGATATATATCAACCACATAGTATCACACAAAATCATCCTTACGTTGAACCCGTTTGTCGACAAAGAAATGATAAGTTAGAATGTGCTTAAACTAAATTCACCTAACGTGTTCTTCCTGACGTGAAAATAAAATTGAAAACCCCGTAGACGAAATGCAATACACCTTACATAAAGACTGACCCTCACCGTTGTGTCAAGTCCCCATCCACAGGAAGACCCCTTTATTAAATTATAATGGCTTGTGGTGCATGAAAATTCAGTTTTTTTTGTCTCCAATGGCCTTATTCCTAAAAAGCCGCAAAAAATACTATTTGAATTCAGGAAGGTTTGAAAATAATGTTGCTGAAGATATAATTCTTTACAACATGTCACACGTGGAAATTGCGTGAAAAATTCTAGGGTACCCCTTGGCCCCTTAAACGCACTAAACGTATTGATGAATTTTACAGCTAAATTTGGTTCCGTGGTAACCTTATAGCCGTTTGAAAACTTCACAGTAATGTAATAGATGGAATTGTATTGCGTCTTTTACAGAAATAGATAGACTTGTGAGATTCTGTCGCCATGGTTACCGGCTTGCATTCTTTCAATAGTTGTTTAAATGAAATTAGTTTTCTGGGAATATCTCAAAAACTGTTGATTTTAGGGCCTTAAAATGTGGTTTTCGAAAGGGCCCCCGAGTTTCGTTTCTCACATTGAGGGGCTGAAAATGAGCTTTGTCTCACCATTCTACGCCTATTTCAGCATGTATTTTAAGGGCATAGGCACCCTTTTATGAGAGGTATGGAGAAAAGTTACATCAATGATTAGTGTCGTGCCTCTGATGGATATCTGTATCAAATTTTACGTTGATCCACCCAGCTGTTCTCGAGTTATAAGGACACAAAATTGTCCACAGACAGACAGACAGACAGACAAAATTTTTATTTTTGCGCCCATCCGTCATAAAACAGTCTCAAACGCGCAAATATCGCAAATCTCCGAGGAAATTCAGAAAAAACAGACAAACTTTCATTTATATATATATAGAGATAGAGATAAGATTAGAATTGTTACTCAATATCAATCTTGAAGGGAGCCATGAGTAATTTCTGGAAGAACCGGAGAAGTGCATTGAAGATGAAGAAGTGATTGTAATGGGAGACATGAATGCACACATAGGAACAGAAAGGCAAGGTAAAGAAGAGATAATCGGTCCTTTTAGTTATGGCAATAAAAATACTGAAGGAGAGTTAGGCCTACTACTAGATTTTTGTTAGAGAAATGGACTAATTGTAGGCAATACATGGTTCTGAAAGAAGAACAGTCAAAAAATGACAAGATATGGATGGGGACAAAATAAAACAAAATCAATAATTGATCTGATTTTAGTTCAGAGAGAGAAACGTAGACAGTTGGAAGTTGTCACGGCTATGTCAAGAGCAGACTTTGAAGGAGGCCATAAAATTGTAGTGGTAAAATAGTTTAAAAGAGTCAAGAGAGAGAAAAATAAAGATACCGTATGGAAATTAAAGGAAGGAGGCGCAGGAAAAGTTCCAAGATGAGGTGAAAAAAAAAATTCCAAAGGAGAGGTTGACAGTGTAGAAGAAGAATGGACTAAGCTCAAACAAGGAATGGTAAAATGTGCAGAAGTTGCATGTGGTAGAGTTTCAGGGAATAAGAAGGGAAAGGAAACGCCCTGGTGGAATTACACAGTAAAGGATGCAGTGAAGGATATACAAAGTACTTGGAGGAGCTGGATCAGAGGCAGAAACTCAGAGAGTAAGGAAAAATATCATGAAGCAAAGAAAACATGCCAACAAATCATACAGGAAGAAAAACAGAAGTGCTGGGAGAGCTTCACAGAAACCCTACAGGAGGATGTTAAAGGACGTAAGAAACTTGTGTATGGATTGGTTAGAAATAAAGTGAGAAAGAAAGAAGAAATACAATTTGTGATGACCGACAGTGGACACATTTTGACACAAAGAAAGAATATACTTCAGCGATGGGAAGAGTATTTCGCTAAATTACTTAATGTCAAATTCAAGGAACTGGCTGAAGAGGAGGAACATGAAGAAGAAAACTTTTGTGTTTCTAAGATTGACCATTTATTATGAGGAAGCCAAACAATATATACAGAACAATACAGATCAGTGCGCCACAATAACGGCTCTAGTCCACTCGAGTATTCGATAATTGAGTCTCTGGTGGTGTGTATGTGTTACCAACTGTTGAGGATGAAATTTCTTTAAAACATACATTTCTGAGGGTTCGAATACACAACATTTCCTCCTCTTGTTATGTCTATGGTGAAAATCTTAATGGTGGGCGGCGTTTGCGTGTAGACATGCGCGGTATAACTGGAGTAGCTGGTGTTGGTGTTCGGTTTCCGCGGATCACTTGTGGCATCCTTAGGGCTGGTACTGCGGTAGCTGGTGCTGGGAAGAACCGAACACGTCGTGGCCTAGGTGGAATTTTGGTAGGTTCATCGCTGGTCGGTTCCTGGTTCTCTGTGTTTGGCCGTATTCCTGGAAATGGCCTAATTTGGTCGATGTGGCGCTTTATTCGTTTCTCCCGGTAGTTGATATTATAGTGAAGATCTCCAATGCGGGCTGCGATGGTACCGGGGAGCTACTTGTCCAGGTTCGGGTTGCCAGAGAGGAAGTAGACTGACTGACCCGCTTCGAAGGTGCGGAATGTAGAGTCTATTTCTGCTTTCTGTTTCTCGCAGACTCTAGTGCGAACGTCTTCGGGTCTCGCCAGGTTGAGACGTGTCCGAAGTTCTCGTCCCAGGAATAGTTGAGATGGAGATTGTCCGGTGCTAGAGTGCGGCGCTCTTCTAAATTGGCGAAGGAACTCGTTCAGGTTTGTCTGCAGAGTTCCTTTGGTTGTTTTAATCGCGTAGAGGGCATCCTTCACCGTTTGGACATACCGTTCTGCTTGGCCATTAGTTGATGGATGGTATGGTGCTGAAAGCTTGTGGTACTTCACACCACTGTTCTGCAGGAAGGCCTTGAATTCTTCTGAGATGAACTGCCTGCCATTGTCTGAAACGATGGTGACTGGGGTGCCGTGCGCTGTGAACAGGTCATCCATCAGGGAGATTGTTGCTGCAGCTGTCGTGGTGGTTGTTGTCTTGACCTCGAGCCACTTGCTGTAGGCATCTACAACAATCAGAAGCATGCTGTCAGCTACTAGGCCCGCGTAGTCGATGTGAATGCGTTCCCACGGTGCCTTCGGGTACTCCCAGTGATGCTCGCGGAACTTGGGTGGAGCGTGCGCATGGGTTGCGCATGTGGTGCAGGACTTTGCGAGCTTCTCGATGTCGGAGTCGATGCCTGGCCAAAACACAAAGGAACGTGCCATTCCCTTCATTTTGACGATCCCCAGGTGAGCTGCATGGAGGTCGTTGAGGATAGCATCTCGCAGTGCAGGTGGAACCACCACTCTGTGCTCGAACATCAAGCAGTTGGTGGCGAGCGTGTATTTTACCTCGGGTGCCTTGAAGTCGTGGCGGGTGAGATCTTGGCCTCCTTCCAGAAGTTTGACAATTCTACCGAGATCAGGGCCCTTCCTAGTCTCTCGTGCAATGGCTTCGGATTTAACTGGTAACTGCTGCGTCTGGTGAACTGTAAAAAATCAAAGTCGTCGTAATCCTCTGTTTCCTCCCTCTGTTGCGAGATTGAGTTTTGGATATTGTTGACGGTCGATGGTAATGGTGCTCTAGAGCAGTAGTCAGCGTTAGCGTTTTGCTTCGATGTTTTAAAAACCACAGTGTAGTTAAAGTGTGCGAGGTAGTCGGCATAATTGGCCATGCGACTAATGCACAGGACTGGTAGCGACTTCTCTGGATGTAGGATCTGCGTCAGGAGCTTGTGATCCGTGATTAGCGTGAAGTGTCGAGCGTACAGATAGTTAAAAAACTTTTGTACTGCCCAAACGATGGCGAGCGCTTCCTTGTCGATCTGGGGGTACCTTTGCTCCGTACATGACATTGTCCGACTAGCATATGCGATAGGCCGTTCTAGTCCGTTGCTGAGCCGGTGAGACAGCACTGCGCCGAGACCGGTTTTGCTGGCGTCCGTTGCCAGTAAAAGTGGTAGTGTTGGATCGTACTGCATAAGGACCTGCGGTGAGGTTAGAGCGTCCTTGATGTCCTGGTAGGCCCTGTCGCCGTCTGTTGACCATATGAGAGGATCCTTCAATAGCATGTCTCTGAGTGGCCGATCTCTCGTGGACAGGTTATGGAAGAAGGCACTGTAGTATGTCGCTTTACCCAAAAACAGCTGGAGTTCCTCTGGAGTCGTTGGTTTCGGCGCGTCCCGTACGGCTTGGATGTGCACATCAGACTTATGAATGCCTGAAGCATGGATCTTGTGGCCAAGAGCTTCCAGGACAGGTTCTGCAAAGCTGCATTTTGCTCGGTTGAGCTTGAGACCGTGTTGGCGAAAGCGTTCTAGTACCACGGTGAGGGCCTCCATCAGATTGCCAAAACTATCGGCAAAAACAATGGTGTCGTCAAAGAAACTCACATTTGGGAGTTTCTGCAAAACCGTGTCCATTCGCCGTTGCCAGATAGCGGGGATGTTGGCTACTCCGAAGACAGCACGAGTTGGACGGATCAGGCCATGGGTTGGAGTGTTGAGCGTGAGGGCTTGGCTAAACTCATCATCGACCTCGAGATGAGTGAATGCGTCTGTGACGTCCAGGTGACAGAAGAGGATGGCATCACGCAATTGGTTGAACAAGTATTCCACTTTCGGAATCGGGTGTTCATCAATGATGATCCGCGGGTTGAGAGTAGGTTTGTAGTTTCCCGTGATTCTCAACTTGCCGTTCTTTTTCACAACGACATGAGTTGTTGACGCCCACTCTGAGTAGTCTACCCTCTTGTAGAAACCAGATGAGATTTTTGCGTCGATTTCTTTGGCATAGGCATCTCGCAGGGCTACAGGAATGTCACGTGCTCGGGAGAAGATTGGGGTGGCGCCATCCTTCAGGTGCATCTTCATTGGTGGGCCTGACAGCTTCCCGGGGGTATCACTGAAGACATCATGGTAGCGGTTGAGGGTGGCGTCAAGTTCCTTTTGCTGGTCCAGGGACAGAGACTGTTTGACGGAGAGTTGGTGGAACGGTTCTGGTTTTCCAAAAAGCTGCTCGAAATTGATCTCTCGCACAAACTAAGAGATCCACTCTCGACCAAGGAGTGTCTCGAATTCATCGTCGACGATGTAGAGGTCGAGGTTCCTGGAGATGGTGCCAATGGTAGCGGTGACTGGTGTCTTCCCGATGCAGTTAATACGGTGGCCAGAGTAGCTCGCAAAAATACGAGCAACCTTCTGTAAAATACAATTTGGTTTGATCCAGTAGTGGCTGGTGAAGAAAAATTGTGGGTGTGCACTCTTAAAAAATACATCTAAATTTGATGCATATCAAAGCATACAAAATAACTGCCTCATCACAATGTTACTCTATTTTGTATGCTTAGATATGCATCTAGTGACACTTGGAGTTGGTTTTTCGACACCTCGATATTTTGCTGTTCTATGTTCCCTCCCGAATGCACAATGAAGCTGTTGTCTGATTTGTTACTTTCCTAGTACACAAGAACCTCGTTTATCCGGCCCTCATTAATCCGGATCTCCGGTTTATCCGGATCAAAAATAATGGAAAATTATTTTTACTGGCTACAGTATTAAACGTTTAAATATATATATTTGTTTATGTATTGATTTGGCATATAATTTTAAACGTTTAATTCTAACATCAATACGGATAAAAAACATTTGTTTTCAATGGCAAATGTGTTTGCATTCTATGGCAACAGTATTTCTTTTACGAGATCGACTCTTCTTGAATGTATTTTCCACCAAGGATAGTTAAGGACTGGAATTGGAAGTAATTCGGCCACGGTCTATCAAAGGTACCGTCCCGGCATTCGCCTGGAAGTGAGAACTGATGTTAGTAAAACGTCTTCGTGATCGCGCTGCGCGCAAACGCTATACAAATGTAAAACAGAAAAAACTCACACATTATTTTAGTGCATAAAACAGTCGCAAATGTAAGAAAAGTGTTCTTTTATTTTTTTGTACAATTGAAAAGGGTATTACAACTTATGTTAATAGATTATATAACATGTATTTATTTTTTAGTTTTTGTCCGGATTATCCGGATTTTCGATAATCCGGATCAGTTTCCGGTCCCACTTAATCCGGATAAACGAGGTGCTTGTGTACTTGTAATCCCAATTCTGCATTCATGTAGGCTTTTGATTGTTCACATTTGTCAATTTTAGATAGGTTTCATTAGAAAGCTACCTATTGCAAAGGGTACCATTGCGACATCCGAAAAAAAAATGACATATCTTCGCGTTTCACATCCCACAGATCCCAAAACCACCGTCAATTCAAAAGTTAATATATAATGTATATGTATAGGCCTACATAAAATATAACCATTCAAAATCTCGGTCGAGTTCGCTAACGGGCAAAATCGGACCAAGGGGTTGGAAATGGGGGGAAAGTGAAATATTGCTATAACTTTCATAGTATGTTAAAAACTGAATCCATTCAAAGTTCGTACAATTTTTCGAATAAGGGCAAAGTGCTTATCTTCGTAAGTTTGACCAAAGGGGTGGGAAAAATGGAGTTTTTAGAGAAAAGAAATCATACCTCCCTTAATAGGCACAATATCAAAACAGTTTAAAATGGCCAATACCCCTCTAAAATGTCACAACATTTTTGTCTGAAAGAATATTTGATATGACCCACCCTTGCACCAAGGGATGAGCAAAATATTTCAGGTATTATAAGAAGATGCTGTATGCTAAACATGTGGAACTTTCGTAGGTATACTGTACAACAATTGGCAAATTTAGTGAATTCGAAGCATTTTTCTTTGCCCGGTGAAACCTACCTCCGCTTCCGGCGTGCAGAGAGGGATTTTTTTTTTTTTTTTGTGCACGTAGCACGACTTTAAGCACGGAAAACAATACATCCTGTTGGTTAGTTCACAGTCACAAGCCCACTCATACTAACTTGCTATAACTTCAACATGGAATAAGCGATTCCTAGCCTTCGCTTTGCACAGAGATGTTTGAATTAAATTCAGGTTTGGAATAGCTCTCCCCATTTCTTATTATATGGCCACCTTTTCTTGCAGAGTAAGTAAGTTGGGACGATGTAATAGTTTTTAAATCCTGAACAGTAACCATAATAATCCCAAATCCCACCTCGGCCGTCCTGAAAATGATTTTCGTGGTTTTCCATTTTTATCACTAGGCAAATACCGGGACGGTTCCTTTCACGCCAACGGTCAAAATCTCTTCTTGGATCCTGAATTAGACCCAAGTTTGCGGTCACCTGTCACCATCCCCAGTTGCATTTGCTGAAAAAGTGTGTTTGCCTCCCAGACACCATCCTTCCGACGGTAGAGGAATGATCCGCTATGTCAGTGGGTGAAGCCAAGCTGGGAGGATAAGCTATCAAATACTTAATAATGCACACGCACTCAAAATATTCCACACTTTAGAAACACACTTGTGACAAACACTTGCCACGGCCAAGATCAACAAGATAATAGGCTGCGTTAATCCTCCAAATTACTGGACCTTAAAAATCTGTAAGTTATAAAGAAATGTTATGAAACTGAATTCACTGTTACAACTATAGACTATATAATATCATACAGTTGGCTGTATGATTGTGGTTTTTAAATGCACATTGAAAATCAAATGGCAGTGGCGCTATTATTATACAAGCTGCGTCAAGACACAACCTTTCAAACCATTTAAAACTGCGCATGAAACTCTACTTGGTACAACAATTCACCAACAGATAGTGCGGTAGCTCCTGCACGCTAGCGGTCATCGCTTCTTCGTCTGTCAATCAGATGCGACAGGAGATGGAAAATAAAACGGAGCATGCGCAGGACAATTCGCCAGGCAAGGATTTGGCTCCGATTCTGTTATAGCAAACACACATCCCCTCTCCCCTCTTGCCGCCCCTCTTCAGCCATCAAGCCTAACGCTGGCTACAAAGCTGCACGTGGCGAACGGCGATATTTGATGATACCCGAGCCAGCACACAAGCAACGTACAGTGAGGCGCAACGAACGCGGTACATTCAAATGTAAAAAAGCGGTATCCTGGACATTTGCTGACGCTTTATACTACCATAAAATCTTATATTAATTTTTATATTCGTAAAATTGAAATGTGAACGGCAATTTTTCAAGAATGGGCGTGCACTGGCTCCAGGGCGAATACCCAGAAACCGCCACTGGTTTGATCATACCTAACCTCAGTTTACTCATCATTGAACAGCGGGCGCCGGTGTCTAGTTCCATCTTGACGGTGGTTCCCTCTATGATGACATCTATCAACTGCTTCCCTGGAGACTGCATTGTTCGGATGACCTCAACTTTGTTGAAATGATGTATGACATCAACGCTGTCAGCTGGTTGTTCTCCTTCGGTCACGTGATTTGTATTCCGCTGCTTTGGTTTGGACCTACAAACATTAGCAATGTGACCTTTCTTGCCACATGTCCGGCATTCTGCGTTGTGGAACCTGCACTGACTGCGTGGATGTTCCCCACCACACCCTGCGCACAACGATTGGTTACTTGATGTTCCCTGATTTGCTGGATGCAGTCCTTGTTGAGGCCTTGATTGGTCGGATTTCTGTTGACAATTGGTCGATATCCCACGTTGCCATTGGTTGCCACCCCTCCGCGACTGTGGCTTTTCGAAGCCTATCCGATTGGTTGAATCGGATTTTGAGGTTATATTCGAATTCTTAACCTCGTCAGCAGTGTTCCGGGTGGCTACGAGTGCGCAGGCTATCTCGTACGCAGCAGTGAAGCTCTCCGGTTTCTTGGCAATAATTTCGTCACACATGTCCCTCGATTCCAAACCTTTAAGCAGTTGCTCAATTAGCATGCGGTCTAAAAATTCTCCGTACTCACTGTGTGTTGCTGCTTGTCTTAATCTGAGAGTGAAGCTGGCGATCGTCTCCCGTGCTCTCTTCATGACGTTCCGGAATTTTAAGCTCTCTGCATATTTGTTACGGCTGGCGTCGAAATGGTTCGACAATCTTGACTGGATTTCGCTGTATGAGAGAGTTTCTGGGTCGACGGGACTTACTAGAATCTTCAAAGCTTCGTTAAGTTCGGCGCCCATGTAGACACGTGCGTACTGCGCGTGTTCGTTTTCCGGTACCTTACTAAGACCAGCGCCCATGTGAACCGCGTGAAATAGTCCCCTATGGTGGTCCCATCGGCGGCGTGGTATGCTCACATTGAGAATTGTGGTGGTCTAGGCCATCCCGGTGACATCGGCTCATTCCCGATGCCGCCTCGCGTGGTGGATTCCCTGATAGCGCTAGCAATAATCCCAGAAAGAATCTGAAGAAGTTCTGTGGATATTCCTTCTGCCATGATGAAGGGAGATGCTTCACTGGTACACTAAACTGCGTGGAGTTGAATTTCGTTCGGTAGCACGTTTCGCACAAGTTTCACGGCGTGGAGTTGAACTTCGGCACCGCACACGTTATTTATCAATCCTACTTCTGACACCACTTTTGTGTTTCTAAGATTGACCATTTATTATGAGGAAGCCAAACAATATATACAGAACAATACAGATCACTGCGCCACAATAACGGCTCTAGTCCACTCGAGTATTCGATAACTGAGTCTCTGGTGGTGTGTATGTATTACCAACTGTTGAGGATGAAATTTCTTTAAAACATACATTTCTGAGGGTTCAAATACACAACAAAAACCGAAATGAAGACATAGCTATGTTGGAAATAGAAGAAGCCCTAAAGAAGATGGTAAAGCACGGCAGCAGGACCAGTAGGGTTCCATTGGATGTATAGACTATTTTGAGTGATATGGAACAGGGTGACCGCTTTCTGGAAAACACAGGGAACACAGGGGATTTAAATTGCATAGAGTAAACAGGGAAAATACAGGGGGGAAATTTGGCACGATGAAAAAGAAATGTCTTGACGTATGATTGGGCTTAATAATCGTGCATCGTTGGCTGTAGCCTATTAATTAATCTTGCATACAAGATTAATTACCATTAAGATTAAATATTAAGTACCGTAATTTGACCGTTCTGCCAAATCTTCTTTTCGGATGTTCACCTTTCAGGGTATCCAAAGTCAGAAAAATTAGCTTCGCGAGAAAGTAAAATGACTTGGGTGTTTATACCTTATTCCATACAAGTTGAGAGTAATTACAACACGCCAGAGCTGCGAAGAAGAGCTCTTACCTACACGAGCACACTACCATCGATTGAAATATTACCGACACCGTATCATTTGTAAACTGGCTTTAACTTCACGTCAGTGAGAGGTAAGATCTCTTCTCCGCTGCTCTGGCGTGTGTCATTTGACTCTCAACTTATATGGGGTGAGGTGTAGTTGTGGTGTAACGTGATTCACTGAACAGATTGTGCGAAATCTGAATTGAGTTTACTTATGTCCCAGGCATCTTTCCTGTACTGTCGACTTGTGTATGTAAATTATTTGCAGACTGTCAAAGCGTCTTTTTATTAAGAAGCTATGAGCGAAGTGACATACAGGTAAATGGAATTCCTTTGGTTATAATGAGTAATAAAAAAATTACTTCAACGACAATGGTTTACATGACCTAAAATTCACTCATCAACAATTAACACTTTCATAATTATTTAGTATTTTTTGAAGATCATGGAGGGATCATCGAAATGCAATCCAGAATAGCTGCAACCGTCAAAGAACCCAGATTTTCAGCCATGGTTAGAAGAAGCTCCAAAGAATGCAAAACATGCTTTTTGTAACGTGTGCAAAAAACAGATTGCTTTGAGCAACATGGGCAAGAGAGCTATCACTAGCCACATGACAGGAAACATTTGCAAAGCAAGGATCACCAGCCAGAATGTGACTGTACTTTTGTCAGATCAAGCCATACTTCAGGTCGGTCGTTTTTTTTTCGTGTCAACAAGACTGAGCTTGAACAATTTGATAAGAGTAAATCTCGCCTGGATCATTTTTATACTGAACAGTTAAGAGCTTGGAAGAATATAAAGATGTGTGGCAGATCATAAAAATCATCCTAATATTTTCTCATGGTAACGCCTTTGTGGAGTTTTTTTTTAATCCATTGACAAAGAAATGTTAGTGGAAAACATTCACGAGGAAACTCTCATAGCGATGAGAAGACCGTGGGATGTAATTCAGGATGCAGGTGGAGAAGATGCCATAAACATTGATGATGAAATGGTTCGTTAGCTTGTGGGGCTAGGGAGAAGGAAAAAATCGCTATTAAAGGACGAAAACGATGGGAAACGGAAATTGAACTGTTGAGTCTGTATGGGAGAGAGAGAGAGAGAGAGAGAGAAGAAGAGAATGGATGAAGTGTTTTTTTAGCGTATGGCTTTTAGTGCCGGGAGTGTCCGAGGACATGTTCGGCTCGCCAGTTTTGTAGCTGCGTCAAGACGGACACCCAATGGATGAGCTACAAGTACCGTTGGAGAGGAAAGTTTGAATGTAAGGACGGGGAGTTGGAAGGTAGCGGCTGTGGCCTATAGTTAGGGACCAACCCCGGCATTTGCCTGGAAGGAAGATGGGAAACCACAGAAGACCATCTTCAAGGTTGCCGGTGGGGGGATTCGAACCTCCTCGCCTCCCAGATATGAGCGACTGCCAGCAGTCATGCCGTAACGCCCACGGCTAACTCACCCGGTAATGGAGTGTTAATGGCATTAAATAAAGAAAGGGAAGAATTGCGCACAAAACAACATGAGCTGGAAGTGAAAATAAAAACATTGAAGAAATAAGAACTTCAAACGTATTCAAAGTCACCTGAATATCTGTGATTAAATATTATACCTAAATAATCGTGGTTATTTTTGAATGTGATCAATGAAAGTGTAAGTTATTTAATTTGTCAGAGATATACGTTGTCGTAAGAGACTATTATGTATTATGTATTTTACATTCTATAATAAATAAGAAATGTATTTACCATGCATAATCTTTTTTTTAAATAAACATAAATAGTATCCTAATTTCAATGCTCAACTTGGCCGTGAAAGAAAATTCCGAAACATTGTAGGAAGTTACCTAGCTCATGACAGAACCAACCGCAATGGAGAGAGACTTCTGGAGCTTTGTAAGGCGTTCAGCCTTGTTATGAAATCTACTGCTTTCAAACACTTGCCAAGAAAGCAGAAAACGTGGACTTTTCCAAATCCAAAACTTGGTGAATTCCAAATCGATCATGTCGCTATTTCACGCAAGGCACACCGAGAGATCCAGAATGTAAAAATCCTGAGAAGTGTAAATCTTGATTCTGATCATTACCTTTCCAAAATCAAGGTTAAACTTCTTCCAAGAAATACCAGGAGGGTCTGCCGAAGAGAGCTCAACAGGTTTGACACAGAGAAGCTACACTTGAATCACGAGTTTACTGAGAAGCTTGAAACTTTGGATCCACAGAACTGGGAACAACTACGAGATGGCATGGTGAGAACAGCTAAAGAGATAGTCCCGCTAACAAAAAAAGAAGGAAACATCTCTGGTGGACCAGTGAATGTGAAGCAGCAATAAGGCAGAGACAACTAGCATGGCTGAGATGGAACTCTCAGAAGAATTCAGATAACTGGGAGAGTTTTCTGTTAGTGAGGAAACATGCTGCAAAAACCATACGTGGGGTAAAATGTGCATACGACAAAAGTCAGTTGGAAAAGATTCAACAAGACTTCAAGAAGAACAACACTCGAGATTTCTACAGAACGTTCAGACAGAATCTCACTAAATACACTCCACCTAGCCTACACTTCAAAGATCCTGAGGGTAAAACTGCCTATAATGACAAGGACAACTGCACTATCCTGGCAAATTATTTTGAGACTCTCCTTAACTGTGAAAGCCCAGGATCCTCATTCTCATTTGAAGACAATCCAAATACAAACCCGAACTCTACACCACCAACCAAAGAAGTTATGCAGATCATTCAGTCACTTAAAAACAATAAGGCACCAGGCGAGGATTCAATAATCGCCGAATTATGGAAGCATGGTGGCGACGTAGCTATCGATAAACTAACAGAAATAATTAGTGAGATATGGGAAAAGGAGGAACTCCCTATTGATTGGACATCAGCTCTGCTTCACCCTCTTCACAAAAAAGGCGATAGAACGAATGTGAACAATTACCGTGGCATCTCCCTCCTTGCAATATCATACAAAATCCTATCAAAAGCCCTTCAAACTAGAGCAGAGGAACAGTTGGATCCACAATTAGGGTAATATCAAGGGGGATTTCGGAAGGGACGATCATGTGCCGAACAGATTTTGAACCTTAAATCTATTCTTTCATATCTGAAGCTTAGAAACAGTTTGTAGCGACCTTCATTGACTTAGGCTTATGACTCTATCGATCGACCGACCCTATTTGAAATACTGAAAGAACTAGGACTGGACAACAAAACAAGAGCAATTATTCAGAAAACCTTCCAAGGTGAAATTCAGGGGAGAAATTTCAGAGCCCTTCGAAATCAAGACTGGTGTGAGACAGGGAGATGGACTATCACCTTTGTTCTTCAACTGTGTGCTCGAAAAAGTCATCCGGCAGTGGCGAAAAGTAATGAACATTAACAAGTCTGAAAATGTAGTCAGATTGGGCTACAAAAATCAGAACCTGATAGTTGACTGCCTAGCATTCGCAGATGACCTCGCATTTTTTTCAGATTCCCTCGATGCAGCCGCAGCGCAAATTAATGGACTCCAGATTCAAGCAGCAAAAATGGGCCTTAGGATCTCCTTTGAAAAAACAGAATTTATCACTAATATCAAACTAGCGCCAAAAGAGCTGGATGTAGGACAGGGGGAAATCAAGCAAACGAAAGCGTTCAAATATTTGGGTGAGTGGATAGACCCCAATCTCTCCGAGAAGGCAGCTTTCGAGTCACGAATCAGAGATATGGAAAATACCATTTACAACAAGAAATCCATATCAACAAATGCCAAGTTAAGACACTACCAAACAGTCGTCCGTCCGGAGGCTTTGTATGCTGCGGAGTGCCTTGCAATCGCAAGGGACTAACAGAGAATCTGGAAGTGAAAGAAAGAAAAATTCTAAGAAAAATCTTGGGTCCGGTAAAAGAAAATGGGAAATATAGGAGACGGCACAACCACGAACTTTACACCCACATGAAAAAAATAACTGATAGCATGAGGGAACGGAGAATTGCCTTTTACTGTCATATAACAAGAATGAATCCAGCACGATTGACAAATAGAATTTTCACCTACTTCCTCAAAAAGAAAGCCAAGGGAGCTTGGTTCACTGAGGTGGACAAAGATTTACAAGAAGTGGGAATTACAGGCAACGATATTTGGGAACGTGCCACCCTTAAACAAAAACTAACAGCACACCGATGTTTCCAAGAAAAGTCAATGCTTCCAACTGGCAAGAAGTGGACTGCAGAAAAGAAACAACAGCATCGAGAACTAATGCGAAAGTACTGGGAGGATGTTAAAGCTCGATGCAGCAAGAAGCAGTTGAAATTACGTGGTCCTTAGATGGCCGAATCGAAAGAAGAAGAAGAAGAAGAAGAAGATGAAGAAGTATCCTTATAAAAGTATATGTGTTAGTAAAAAGTTAAATTTAACACAGGGAAAAATTATAATAACACAAGGAAAATACAGGGAAAACACAGGGAAAATATTTCTAGGAAACCAGTGGTCACCCTATGGAAGGAGAAACAAGTACCAGAAGATTGGAGGAAGGGTTTGATAATTCTAGTATTCAAGAAGGGTGATAAGAAAGAATGTAACAATTATCGGGGAATCACTCTTATGTCCCATGTTGCAAAGATATTAGAGAAAAGAGTGAGAATGAAAGTTGAGACAGAAATGAGGGAAGAACAACATGGATTTCGAAGAGATAGATCAACCTTCGATCTATTCTTTGCTCTAAGAATCATGATGGAGAAAAGATGGGAGTTCAAAAAGGATTTGGTGATGACATTTCTAGATATTGAGAGGGCATACGACAGCGTACCACGAATATTGGTCTGGGACGCAATGATAAAAACCAGGGTAAGCAGAGCAGAAACACAAATGATCACAGCCATGTATGTAAAGTGTGTAAGTAGTGTGAAGACCAAGCTAGGACCAACTGGTTCAGTGTTAGTTAGTTATAGTTGTTTTAAGGGGCGGAACTACGAGGTCATCTGCCCCTCTTAACACATATTAAAATATACAAATTTTGAATAGAATTTAAAATTTAGAGGTGGACACTTAAATTTGAAAAGACCGAAAATTAATCAAACAAAAAATTGAATATAACTAATAATTATAAAATTAAACAAAAATTACGGAAAAACAAAGATCATCATTCAAAAATGAACGAGTCGTTGAGTCAATCAATGTTCACTGGAAACATCATTAAGTAATCACAATAACAATTCTTAAGTTATCATAAATTATAATTAATTACAATTAATCACAGTTAATCATAGCTAACCATCAAGTCTCCATAGACCTGTCATTACCATCATCATTAACTGATGTTCACCTCAAAATGCTTACGAATTCATTTCATTCATCATCGACTGACATTAATCATCGTTAATAGGTAGTACATTTTAATGATTCTCAATTTATCGTTCAACGTTTATTATTTTATATCACAATAAATATTTATTTATCAAATATTTCTTATTATTTACAGTTATCATAATTCCTCTGGTTATTATTATTATTATTATTATTATTAAAAATTATAATAATTCAAAAATTATTATTATTATGCTGATTACCGACAGCAGTGGCTACGCTTGCTACAGCGCAGCGTTAGGTCATGGGGCCAAGCTCTCTGCTGACTCGATAGACGCGTGGGTTCGAGCCCCACCGTCAGCCGTCCTTGAAATGGTTTTCCGTGGTTTCCCATTTTCAACACCAGGCAAATGCTGGGACGGTACCTTCTAATAGGCCACGGCCGCTTCCTTCCACATCCTTGCCCAGTTTCATTCATCTTCATCCATTCCATCTGTCATCCCGACTCGCAGGTCGCCCACGGGTGTCGAATAAAAAGACCTGCACTCGGCCTCTGAGGAGACCACACGACAATAAAAATAAAAAAGTATGCTGATTTCCAATTATTATTATTATTATTATTCCAAAATTTATAATTACCAAAAATTATTATTATTACGGTATCATAGAAAAATCGGATTCGAGAAATCTGGATTTTTATTATTATTATTATTATTATTACCAATCTAAATTTCAACTATTTATTAATAAAACAATTACTCAAATGCAACCACAACCAGCGTTAAATGGTCCAAAATTTATAATACAAAAAATGTAGCTACCCCATAAAAGCGTCGTTGAAGAAAACAAATGAAGCAGCTGTCTCGTGTTCCTTCGTAAGCCACACATGGGCTAGAATATGGTGTCCTTCACCATGAATAATACAATTGAACCATCAAATTTCTTCAGAATCTGAAGTCTGCTAAAATAGAGGACTCTGGTCCTAATTTATATAATTAATAACACGTGTTTTGAAAAAGTGCGGAGCAAAGTTGTACTGAGAAGGGGCTCAATAAAAGATCTTGCAAAGTTCATAACAACAAGAAAAATTAATTTAACGTTGTAGCTTAGATATTCATGAGATTTGGCGGCAAATACATTTTCGTTAGATGGTTTAAACACACCTGGCTTGCGATTGCACCACGCCAACCAGTCCGGTCCAGCATTACCAAACAACGGCATCCATCTCACCCCTGGTCGTTTAATGAAACATCAGTCGATTCATATTGTCCTTCGTGGAATTTAAACGGTGACGACTAACATATATGTCCATAATGACAAGTTTTGAACACATCGCCCTCATGGCTTCTGCCATTCGCGGTCCCGAAAACGAACTTTCCGCGTTCTCCCGGCAGTCACTCAGGTTTTCAACATATAATGAAACAAAACCGTTCATCAATTGTAATGTGTGTTAACATGCACTGCATATGATTGACTTACACTGCAGCGTACAAATCCTTCATGAGCATTTCCTATTCTTCTATCCACTAATCTATTTTCATCGTGGCCTACTGTGGATAATGAGTACTCCTCAACAATGCCGAATAAATCGACAGACCCCACATCGTTGGCTAATTTTGGGCTAACTAAGGGTAATGAGTACTCCTCAACAATGCCGACTAAATCGACACGCCCCATCTAACAAACCCCTACGTTGGATAATGAGTACTCCTCAACAATGCTGACTAAATCGACACGCCCCAATATCGTAGGCTAAATAACGTCGATTGCTCTTGGTTCGATCCCCAGTGAGTACAGTCATGCATACATCTGTAAAAATGTCTGGCGTAATGCAAATCAAATATCACGCTTAGCGTGTCACGTGCTCCAAACGCACTTGGTGTGAGTTGCATACCACTACGAATGTCACTGTGGTTGACTCATAACCCACGACTTGGGCTTTCACTGACCCCGGCTCGAAAGTAAGTTGACACACACCTCCACTGCACTGCACTCTGCTCAATTGTATCAGACTTCCTTCTCGAGTGTGATTTACACTACACTCTGCAGCCACAAATCTGCTTGTCGCCCGGTCGGCCTTGACCGTTGCGTCACAGACATGTGCAGCATATATAAAATCACATATTTTCCAAATGCTTCTTATTCCAATACGATTTTCCGCATAAATCACAGGATATATAGGCCTCTCTCTCTTGATGTTCTATCCTGTCTATTCCTTCGTTAATATGGTTCAAAATAAAATATAGCGTCTTACCACTACCGCTCCAAGGTTCCAGCATTCTGCCATCTGGTGCACGGTCGCCTAACACGGCAAGCGAGTGTTTCAAAACAATGGACCGGGGCAGCCTTCAAATATCGCGAACAGCTCTCGCGGACAGAACCACATAATCCACATCGTGAATTGGGTACATCCACCCCTCAAACAAACAAAACAAAAATACATAAAAATGGCAAGTTTTATATATTTGTTTCTCAACTCTCTTTCTCTGCTGTATTTCTGCTCTTTCTATGGTCTGGCTCTTGAGTAATACGCTTTCAAACTTACAGCATTGAACATTCCCACGACGTTACCGGATCTCACGTCGGCTATTCGATAACTTCCCTTGTCTAGACTCTGCGGTATCCTGAAAGGTCCATGATACAAACTAGCGAACTTTGAGTATACCCGGGTACTAACATCAGATGCAACCGGCTTCCGGATTAGGACAAGACTTCCTTCCCTCAAGGATTCTCTGAATCTCTTCCCACGGACTCTCCTATCCCTCTTAGCTGCTTGGCTCCTCAACCTCTCCAAAGCTTGGTTTTCACGTCCTCTTCTACTGGGGTCTAATTCTGGTGGAATTGATACGAATTGGTCCCATGGTCGAACGGGTTTGCTCCCATGATGTAGTAACAACGGTATCTGCCCCGTGCTCTCATGAACGGTACTGTTGATTGATTGGGCAGCGATGGGTAAAACATCCATCCATTTCTAGTGTTCTCTCGGACAATAGAGCGGCAGAATATGGAAATTTAGGTCATTATTCTCTCTGCTGGATTACTCTCAGGGTGTCTTACAGAACATAAGACCTGTCTGGTGCCTAAGGCTTCCATAGCGTCTCCAAACTCCAATTGTGTGAATTGTAACCCGTGGTCCGACAATAAAAATTCTGGTTTCCCATCTTCCGGTATCACCCCTTTTCTAATTCGTTACCAAATTTTCCTGGAGTTAGCTTTCTGTATTGTGAAGCATGGCTTACTTGCTAAAAACATCAGTTGTTACCAATAACATATCGATTACCCCTTTTTGTTTCAGGCAACGGTCCATAAATATCCGTTGCAAATAGTTCGCACGGCTTCAACGGAATGATCGGTCTAGGTGCCTCAACAATTTTGAATTATGTTTACTCCTCTGACATAGGTCACATGTTCTAAGGATATCTTGGATGGTGTCCCCAATTCCCAGGTGAATTTCTCTTCAATCAGGTGTACCGATTTGTCTACACCAGTATGACCTGCTACTAGGTGGGCTAAACATACTTTTGCATCTTGCAGTCTTGGGGGCACAGCAATCCTCAACTTTGTGTGATCTGGATCGATGAATGTGTATATAATCCCATTCAATAAGTAATCTCTACTGATCCTCTCCATATGTGGATAATCTGCGTCCTCTCGATCTATGTCACCGTGTAAAAATCGATATTTCCCTTAGTGGTCTATGTCTTCTCTGAGACTGACGTATAGTTTCAAGGCGACTTAACTTATTCTCATCTTCCTATTCCAGCGTTACTTGCATAACTCTTATTGTAGGTTCAACTATCCTGCTCAATAGATCCGCTCCCTCATATGATTTCCCTGGTTGGTGTCTGATTGTCAAATTAAACTGTTGAACAAACAAAGCCCAACGGGTAATTCTCTCACTTGCAAAGTTGGTCTTTATTATAAATTCAAGAGCATGATAATCTGTTCTGACGATGACAGCGTGTCCTATCAGCAACTTTTTCCATGTTTCTAATGAATAAACAATGGCTAATGCTTCCAGTTCTGTAGTATAATCATTTCTTTCGGAAGGGCTCAGCTTCCTACTAATGAATGCCAAATAATGTCTCTTATGGTCATCATCTTCCTGAAGCAGTATCGCGCCTATCCCAACAGTTGACGCGTCAGATTATATAAGTAAATTCTTCTGAAAATCAGAATACTCTAATTTTACGCTGCTTAACAACAACTCTTTGGCTTCTCGAAACGATCTCTCACAAGGTTCATCCCATTTCCATTTATTTACCTTTTCAGTAGTTCTTGCAAAGGAAATATCATCTCGGTGTACAGATGACAATGTCCCTCAAAAATTGACAGGTTCCCAGAAACTGGCGAACATGCTTGACTCTTGTCGGTCTCGGAAAATCAGCAATGGTTTTGAGCTTCTCTTCGTTAGGTCTATAGCCTTGACCGTCTAATACATGCCCCAAGAACTTCATCTCGGTTTTGTAAAACTGACATTTCTTGAGATTAACCTTGAAACCAGATTTCCTCAATTCCTCAAATAAACTTCTCAAGTGTAATAGATGCTGTTCTTCCGTTTCAGATGCGACTAGAATATCGTTAATATAACAAATGACATTCTCCTTTACTTCCTGACTTAAATTTTGATCCAATGCCCTTATAAATATGGATCCTGATGTCTTCATCCCAAATGGTAACCCCATAATGACATATATATGTTGTTCAAACAGAAATCATGTATATTTCTGAGAATCATTACTCAATTTCACATGGTGGTAGGAGAAATCAAAGCTACAGTCGAGAACCAATTTTTCCCTGGAAATTTCGTAAGAGTTCCTTAATGACGGGAGGTCTGTCATAATACTCGGGAAAAGTCTAGCATTTAAAGCTCTGGCGTCCAAACATATCCTTAAGCTTCCATCTGGCTTCGGTACGACAGCTAGTGGATTAACGTAGTAATTTGTACTCTTTTCTATGATGTCATTCTGTTCTAAGTTTTGGATTATATCTTTGGCTTGTGTCCTATACTTTTCTGCAATTGGGTACAGCTTATTGTGGTATGGAGTATCATCACAAACTTGAATACGGTACGGTACTCAAAATTGTTGAGCTCGCCTGGTTTGGTATAAAAAATGTCGCTATATTCATCCAAAAGCTGCACTAATTCTATTGATGGGTTGGATCCCACTGCCTTTTCTTCATCTACCTCTAAGCTTTCAAAAATCTGAGCACACCGAACGTCTCCCTCGGTGACTTTCTCTTTCTCTTCAAACTATATGTTTTCAGTACGGTGAAACTTGATTGTATCGGTTTCCATATCTATGATTGCCTTGTATTTCTTAATCAAATCAGATCCCAAAATTAGGTCATGCACTACATCCCTCATTACAACAAATATATGCTCAAATGGACATCCCCCGTTGTAAAATTTCAAGAATAGCTGGACTTTGCATGTAGTTATCTTGTTAGAGATGATCCCTTGGATCTTTATTCCGGCTACTGGAATTTCTTCCAAGTTCTCTGTTAACTTCCAATATGCATACAGTTTCTCGTTTACTAGGCACACCATAGCTCCAGTATCGATCAGAGTGTAAACAGGTTTTTCATAAACTTCGCATAAAATAATAGGCAATTGAGTGCTGGGACTATATCCTTTCTATATTCTCCTCCATGAATTAAGTCTTCATCCTCCACCTGCCATTGGATAATTTTGGAAATGTGTGTGATTACTGATGATTTTGGTGTTTATGCAGGTCCAAAATCGGCGTTTTTTCTCCTCCGAATATCTAGATTTCCCCTGCATCCCCGAAGTACTTGGTTGCTCTCTAGCGGCATGTAATTCCTTTAAGTATCTCTTACTATCCTCGTGTTTTGTTCTATATCTTATCTATTTTCTTTACTAAACTCTTCAGTGTTCGGTCTCTGATATGGTTTATATGGGAATTATTGTCTTCCATACCCTGATCAGCTGCTTGAATTCCATCGGTTATCGAAACTCCCCGATCTGATATATGGTCTCCCTTGGTTCTGATTATTCCAATTACGTCTATCTCTGTCAACCCGCGGTGATTTCTCTTCTCAGCCTCTTTCAGGCGTCGTCTGACATTGACGCCCGTCTTCAAATATGTCATTTTTAATTTGCATCTTTTTGCATTTTTTGCTATTTTTCCATTTTAAGAGCATTTTTTAAGTTTGGTAGATTTTTTGGTCATATTTTAGAGAAATCAGCCTTTTAAGGTCATTTTTTCAATTTAGTCATGTCACAGCTTTATATGAGGGAGTTACGACTCTAATAATTAAGAAGAAGCTAGTAGCTATGAACATAAACCTTTTGTTAAGCGCTAGAAATCTATTTTGATTGACTTTTTAGTTTTAGCAAGATGTAATTTTTGAAATATTGGTGAGTTTATAAGATAATTTTCTCCATTTTATAGTGCATTTTTCGAATTTTTGAAATATTGGTGAGTTTATTATAAGATAATTTTCTCCATTTTATAGTGCATTTTTCGAATTTTTGAAATATTGGTGTGTTTATTATTATAAGATTATTTTCTCCATTTTATAGTGCATTTTTCGAATTTTTGAAATATTGGTTAGTTTATTATAAGATCATTTTCTCCATTTTATAGTGAATTTTTCGAATTTTTGAAATATTGGTGTGTTTATTATTATAAGATCATTTTCTCCATTTTATAGTGCATTTTTCGAATTTTTGAAATATTGGTGAGTATAGTCTATTATTATAAGATCATTTTCTCCAATTTATAGTGCATTTTTCGATTTTTAGGTCATTTATTACAGTCATTTTTGAAAATCTTAAGTGCATTTTTTAAACTTTTTTGCGGCATCAATATCCGGGCCTAAATTATAAGGATTGTATTTGAAAAACGAGGTAAAATGAATACCAATGAACATTATTGCTTCTAAGGAACATGATATGAGATAGTGAAGCAACTTACTAAGCTGTTTAGGAGAATGTGGGAAGAGAACAGAATACCAGAGGAATGGAAGAAAAATCTAATTATCCCGTTGCACAAGAAAGGGAACAGCTACGACTGTAATAATTACAGGGCTATCTGTCTGTCATCTGTAGCGTAAAAGATCTACACTCGGGTGCTGGAAAGGAGACTTAGGAAGGTGGTGGAAAATGACATTGAAGAGGAGCAGGCAGCTTTTAGGCCAGGACGTCAGACACAAGATCACATCTACACAATTAGAACAGTAATAGAGAAGAGCATTGCCAAAAACCGTGACCTCTACCTTGCGTTTCTAGACCTGAAGGCAGCTTTTGACTCTGTACCGAGGCAGAGCATATGGGAGGCACTGGCAGCGAAGAAGGTACCAATGAGACTGTTAAATGCTGTGAAGAGTGTATACCAGCAACCTGTGGGAATAGTTCGTATAGATGATGAAATGTCTGGAGAATTCCAAATGGAGAGAGGAGTAAAACAAGGTGATAGCCTCAGCCCTCTACTGTTTAATATCGTCCTAGATGAAATAACAAAAATATGCAAGCGGCGAACCCATAGGACCAAGCTTGGTATGTGGAGACTAAGACCTGTATACTTGCAAGCACTCCTCTATGCAGATGATATAATAGTGATTGCTGATACACCAGAAAGACTTCAGCAGGACGTGGTGGAATGGTATGAAGAATTGGAAAGGAAAGGAATGGTAGTGAATACAGATAAAAGCAAAGTAATGTGGGTCTCAAAACTGGACAGACAGGATCAACAACTTGACATAATTTGTGGAGGAAGACCTCTCGAAAAAGTAGAAACTTTTGAATATCTTGGCACCATATTAAGTAGTGATGGGAAAATAGAGCAAGAGGTACTCAATAGAACTAAAAAAGCCATCTCAGCCTACTATCAGATGAATAATACAATAGTAGGGAAGAATGAGATAAGCATCAAGACCAAAATGCAGATTTACAACACGGTTATGGGCCCGATCACCCTATATGGCACAGAGAGTTTAGCACTGCAAGACAAGCACCTCAGTAAGATCACTGCCACTGAAATGAAGTATACAAGGCGAGCAGTGGGGAGGACTAGAAGGGATAGGATCCGGAATGAGAGAATCAGAGAAGAAGCAGGACAAAAGAAGGCGATAAGTATGGTGATTGAGGAACGTCAGTTGAAGTGGTATGGACATGTCAGGAGGATGGAACAAGAGGGAAAAGCGAAGCAGGTTTTTGAAATGCGAGTGGAAGGGAGAGTAGGAAGAGGAAGACCCCGTACCACTTGGGATGACAGAATTGAGAAAATCGGACAGAAGCGAGGGAAAACAATGCCGGAAATGCAGAGATTGTGTGAAAATAGATCGAAGTGGCAGAGATGGACAGAACGAGGCTACCCCGATGCTTAAAGGCACAAGGGATACGAAGAAGAAGAAGAAGAAAAAGGAACATGATATATCATCTACAAGACTAAACAAAATTGCTTTGTGTCCTAGTGGTGATAAAAGAGTAATTGATTCGAATGGTATAGGTACACATGCCTATGGTCATTACTCAATCATTGGCCATGCTTAAAGAGTTAGGTTATGAATATCAAAATCCTCCGCCTGCATGTAGCAAATACATAAAACAAAACAATTTAGGAAATGAAACAATAGCACTACAAAAATATGCCTGGGCCGATAACCTGGATGTTAGGCCCCTTAAAACAACAATTATCATCATCATCATCACTACAAAAATAAAAAAATAAAAAATGGTTTCATACTCAAAAATAAATAAAAATAGAAAACAAATAAAACCAACTCTACAATTTATAACAAACACAAGGTATTATGTGTAAATATTGTATATGTATTTAAAAATGAATAAAAATGTTGTATGGATACTGCTTGTACATTTTAATTACTACCCACCTCTCCCCACTCCTAATGCAAAATGAAATTTGTACATGGACTAAATCAAAAACATGTAAACAACAATATTGGAAAATCCATGTTTCCATACTGTCAAAAGTTCAAAAACTATAAACTGAAATTTAAGAAAATAATATAATGCTAAGTGGAAATTGAGGAATTGACAAATGTGTCAACAGCAAAACTCTATGTATGTGCATTAGCCTTTGGCTTAGCTTAAGTTAGATTAGGTAAAGTTAGGTGAGGACATGTTTGGTTAGGTGAACTAAGGTTATGTTAGGTGAGGTTAGGTGAACTGAGGTTAGGTATGTGACCTTGTAGTTTACTGTGTTTGGTAAATATAAAAATTAAAAATGTAAAATATAAAATGTTAAAATGTAAAATATATTTAAAAACTAAATTGTTAAAATGTAAAATGTTAAAATGTAAAATCTAAAATCTTTAAATGAGGTTTCTGTGGGTTAGGTTAGGTTAGGTGAAGTTAGGTTAGGTTTTAACTAAGTTTATTATTTGTGCTCTCATATTTGCTCTCACTTTCAAGTTAGATTAGGTTATGTTAGGTTATGTTATGTTAAGTTAAGTTAGGTTAGGTAAAGTTAGGTCAGGTTAGGGGAAGTTAGGTTAGGTTCGGGGTGAACTTAGGTGAGGAAATGCTTGGTAAGGTGAACTGAGGATTTGTTAGGGTAGGTTAGGTGAGGTTAGGTTAGGTGAGGTTAGGTGAAGTTGGGGCAGGCAGAATGGCTGAGGTATGAATTAAACCCGCCTTTTCTCACTTTTGCATCACAAGACCCCATTCCAACCATCAGACCAGAAATTAAATTTCTTGGCAGAGACAGGGCTCAAACCCGGGGCTCCGCGATGACATCCAAGAATGCTAGCCACTTCACCATAAAGTGGACAATATAAGGCTGGTCTTAATTGTACATGATCAATCAATAATTACCTAATAATAATTATTATTATTATAATTATAAATGTTCCATTTAGCAACTACATGGCCGACCTTACCCCGTGACGTCATTCACAGTCTCAGGGTGTGGCGGCCATCTTGCCCATTAGCCCTTGCGCCAGCTATGACTGTCCCCTCCATAAGAATAACATAGGGCTGGTTGCGCGTGGCGGCCATCTTGCCCATTAGCCCCTGCGCCAGAACCGCCTAATATTACCTACTTTTCCCATTGATGGGAATTTCGATATTTTTATTTCCTAATCCCATTTGATGCATTCGTGGTCGCGCCTTTCTTGGCCCAACAATTAGCCACGTTCAACACTTGTTACACGTTCCAAATTTCAACCTCGGAGTGTTACACTGCAGAAAATGTAAATTGCAACACCATGAAGGCATTGGTCGTTTGTATTGATTTTCAAGATGGAACGATGCCATGTAGGTATGTAAACGATCAACGTTTCAGACCCATTGGATTGTTGCTACACGTAATTGGTCGCGGAGGAATCAACTCCAGTAAACGGACTCTGGTGTAGCGTTGTTGACTTGCAGTCGGTGCAGTGAAGTGTTCCCCGTCATACATGCCTCGACAGAGAAGAGCACGCTATCAACAACTGTCGCCGTTTGAGAGGGCTCGGAAAATTGGGTTGTGTTGAGGCTGGATTATCGCTAAGGACTGTCGCTGCACGTGTTGGCCGACAGGCATCTACGGTACAACGTGTATGGCAGCAGCAGTCAAATGAAGGTACCCACACTCGTACACCTGGCACAGGCCCAGCGCGACATACAACTGTGAGAGAGGATCACCGCATCATTCGGATGGCCCGGATGGAACCCCATGCAACAGCAGCGCAATTTCGAGCAGCTGTGGCATCCCACGTTACAGAACAAACAGTTGGTAATCGCCTGCGTGCAGCTGGCTTACGATCCCGTGTCCCTGCAGGAGGTGTTCCATTGGCCCCACAACAGCGGCGTGTAAGGCTGGACTGGTATCGAGAACGATCGACGTGGGTCGACGAATGCATAGGGCCGTCTTTAGTGATGAACCGCGCTTCTGTCTTGCCCGCAGTGATCGCCGGAATCGTGTGCGCCGACGTACCGGTGAGAGGGGCCGCCCAGACCTCATTGTCGAGAGGCACACAGGGCCAACACCAAGCATTATGGTCTGGGGAGCTATTGGCTTTAATGTGAAATCACAATTAGTGCTTGTTGAGGGCACTATGACTGCTCGACAGTACGGTGATAGGGTACTCAATCCAGTGGTTGTCCATATGATGGCGAACATTGCTAATGGGATGTTTCAGCAGGACAATACCCGGGTTCACTCTGCACGCATCTCCAGAGAAGCTCTCCACGACATCACAGCCTTAGAATGGCCCGCCAGATCCCCGGACCTCAGTCCTTTTGAGCATGTGTGGGACATGATTGGTCGACAACTGGCCAACCGTCCTCAGCCAACACAAATCTGGAACAACTGACCCGTGCAGTGCAGCAGGCATGGGCCACAATTCCTCAGGAAGCGATCCAGGGCCTTTTGACTCCATGCCTCGCCGAATTCATCAATGTATTGCAGCTCGTGGTGGGCACATCCTGTATTGTTGTTGTCCAAACTTGCGGTCATTGGGACCTGAAAGTGTCATCATCGAATCACAACCGAACACTCGTCCTGCATGTTCAATTGCAGCAATGTAGCACCACTCCTTCTGAGTGTTGCAATTTCCATTTGCTTCAGTGTATTTCAGTGTTTTTTATGTTTCCCTTTGCCCCTCTGTACTTGATTTGTGATATAATACATTTCTTATGTTTTTTTTTTCTGGTACATGGATGGAGTAACCCATTCATCCTACAACCACCCTTTGAGGAACCTCCCAGCTGCCACTTCCAGAGCATTCTGCTCATCGCCCCTATCCCCTACTTTCCAGGTAGCCTAAAATCTAGATGGGGGTATTAAGGAGGCAGTTTCTTCTTTTGACCTCGGATTCATCCGATGGCAAAGGGCGGTACAATTAGGTTTCCGTGGTTTCCAATTTTCAACCCCGCAAATGCCAGGACGATACCATCTAATAGGCCACGATTGCTTCCTTCAAATTCCTTGTTCAAATTCACTTAATTCCATCTTGAATTACCTAATCTTTGAGGTCTCTGTCAGGAAGGGTATCCGGCCGTACAAACCATTCACCGCATAAATATTCATTGCATTCCAACCCCGAACCTGTAAAATGGAGTAGTAAGGAATATACACACAGTAAGCAGCAAAATATGAGATCGTAAAGTGCAGTGCCCCTTGTGCCGTTCTCCAATTGACAGATAGACACTCCAAATGTTGTATTGTCTTCAAACCTCTTCAATGATGGGTTTCCAATCCTGGAAAAGGTATGTAGATATTTAAAAGCATATTTGCATGATTTTAGTAACTTTTGAACAATTTGTATGGAATCTTTGTTTTACAAAATCATGTGCCGCCTAAAGCCATAAACTACTGCCACCAGCGAAGGGGTAAAAATTTAGTTTTATGTTTCGAAAAATCAAATTTATGGTTTATTATGTTGACTGTATTGGTCCAACAGTTGGCTCAAGAAGTATTATAACATGCCGTTTTGGGATTGACATGTATTGTGCCCGTTTGACCGAAGTCGCCCGAACACACATGCATGAATTTTGAAATCAGCGTTTATCACGAGATCAGAGTCTCAGGGTCTATCTGGGCACACAAAATATAAACTGAATAGCTGGCGGATTTCAAAATCCACGCATCAGTAGAGAAGAAAAGGAAATAAAGAAATGTAACAAATAACACAGTTTAAAACGATATTTACAATTTATTTCACCTTCTTAGACACCCTAACTAAAATAAATTCCTCCAGAGGGGAAGTAAAGCCGGGGGTCCCATGTCATAGATGTATGGCATGGAAAAGAACCTTCCACTAATTACACCTGTGTGAAGCTAAATTGGATATGTTAAGAATGTAAACAACGCTCTTAGGTTTCTACGTTCGCCAAGAGCCCACTGCGGTGACGTCTAGTAGCTAAGTTCTGAACTTGGCCTAGTAGTCGTTGACAGTGGCGCTTGGCGGCAAAAGTAGGAACTATTTGAAAAATTCTAAGTTGCAGTCTGTACTTAAATTAAAAAACAGATAACACACACTAATACAGCCATCACAATTAACACCGGTTATCAGACAGATTCTACTCAAACCCGAAGTACACGGGGCTACATGACCGCGTTGTCGCAGCCCCTAAACTTAAGAACCAACCAACCAGGAAGAAATCGAAACTAAAGCACAAATCTGTAACAAATAAAACAAGATGTTCAGTAAAGAACATATAGCCTACTTTCTCCTAAATGCATGGGTATTGTTATAACTCTTTGTCCTTTTCAAGGAGTATGATTGAATGTTGGTTGTAGGAGCTTGTTGAAATACAACGTGCTATAGGGATATTAAACATGAATATGAGGTGCCCTTTGCTAGTGCTACCTCTGTACCAAATTTCGTTCAATTCGGTTTCACCGTGTTTGAATTGATAGGGGGAATCCATTTGCACACATACTTGGCCACCATCTGAAAACTATTGGGCTGATGTTCTTGCAGTTTGGTCAGAATATGTTTCCCACATAAAGATATGGTGTTGCAAAATTAGGTAGAGACTAGATTATTAGGTTGGTCGTAATTAAGTTTTAGCTTTTAACATTTGGGTGGCCGCGATTACGTTTCCATCAAGATAGCGGTGATATAAAACATGACACTGAGGTGCCCTTTGCTAGTGCTACCTCTATACCAAATTTCGTTCCATTTGGTTTCAGCGTGTTTGAATTAATAGGGGGAATCGATTCTGACACAAAGATGGCCGCCATCCGCAAACTATTAGGCGAATGACCTATTAGATTGGTCAAAGGATGCTCCCTCCATAAAGGTATGTAGTTGCAATATTTGGTAGAGATCGGATGATTAGGTTAATCGTAATTTGATTTAAGCTTTGAACATTCGTGTGGCCGCCATTACGTTTCAGTCAAGATGGCGGCGATATAAAACATGACACTGAGGTGCCCTTTGCTAGTACTACCTCTGTACCAAATTTCGTTCCATTCGGTTCCACCGTGTTCGAATTAATAGGGGGAATCAATTTTGACATAAAGATGGCCTCCATCCGCAAACTATTAGGTGAATGACCTATTAGATTGGTCAAAGGATGCTCCCTCCATAAAGGTATGTAGTTGCAAAATTTGGTAGAGATCGGATGATTAGGTTAATCGTAATTTGATTTAAGCTTTGAACATTCGTGTGGCCGCCATTACGTTTCAGTCAAGATGGCGGCGATATAAGACATGACACTGAGGTGCCCTTTGCTAGTGCTACCTCTGTACCAAATTTCGTTCCATTCGGTTCCACCGTGTTCGAATTAATACGGGGAATCAATTTTGACATAAAGATGGCCACCATCCGCAAACTATCAGGTGAATGACCTATTAGATTAGTCAAAGGATGCTCCCTCCATAAAGGTATGTAGTTGCAAAATTTGGTAGAGATCGGATGATTAGGTTAATCGTAATTTGATTTAAGCATTGAACATTTGTGTGGCCGCCATTACGTTTCCGTCAAGATGGCGGCGATATAAAACATGACACTGAGGTGTCCTTTGCTAGTGCTACCTTTGTACCAAATTTCGTTCAATTCGCATTCACCGTGTTCGAATTGATAGGGGGGACAGACATTCAGAGTACACACACTCTCACACACACACAGACACACACAACACACACAGACTCACACACACACATACACACACACAGACAGACACACTTTTTTCGCCCTGTGTTGATCTCATAAGTCTACTTTCATTTTTTGCAAAAATCGAAAGTAGGCTAAAAATACAACACCACCCTATCTTCCTGGGTACTGTACCCGTATAAATCGAGAAGCCACGTGCTGGGAATCCGAAGATCGGCTGGATCGCATAATTTTGAAAGTGCCCGGCTAGAAAAACCCTCAAAAATCCCACCAACAAGCACTTCAGGATCATATACAGTATTTACGATCGTGTTATGGATAAATAAAATTAACCCTTTGTGTGGGAGTGGCTGAACTGGAGGATGAGGGTGTGTGGAGAGGATGGTATTTAACTGGGAGGAAGTCTGATGGATGTGTCAGACCGTTGGACGGGTGTCGAAAGGTGCTGAATGCAAAGGGGTAGCGGGCGAAGCTCTGTGAATAAGGGTGCACAATTAAGGGATGTGACCTCAAGACTGAGAATAATGCCGAGCGGGCTGCAAGCCGCGGTGAGCAACCGAAAGTATTGTTGACGCGCGCTACTACAATAAGCTCTCTTCCGTGCTAAGTGAGCAAGGCCACTGTCAAGGCACAGGCTAGTGTTGCTGGCTCAGCGGTTATGAAGTAGATTCATGACTGGACGAGGTGTGAGTGGGGCAGTAAACAGTAAAAAGGATAATGACAAATAATAAAATAACAATCGGGTCTTTTGGGTAAAGAGTAATTATTTTCTAAGGCTTATCTGGGTGTACTGAGTCCCTTGCAATTCGGGAGAGTACAACAATGAAACAATTCACAAGTGTAAAGGGTGTGGTAAGGGGTTGGATGGATGTATAAACGTGTATGGGATCTGAGATGCACACTCACCTGAGGCCAGATATCTGGATGCGGTTGGACAGTCTCTGACGGTAACAGATCCCTTGCCCTTGGGAGGTGGTCTTCTTAAACGTTTCCGAAGTGCCGACACTGCAGTATTGCTGCATAGCTGTTTTGGTAGCAACTTCTGTGTACATGTTTATGAAGTTGTGTAAGCATTAGCGCAATGGCTGTAGCTTCAGCTCTGCTAGCTTTGTGTGATGAAGGTGTGTTGTTGTTGCTGTTAGTTCCATCCTAGAGGTGTTTAAGGGGTGAAAACGGTGTTGGGTGTGGGACAGATGGCTTGATAAAAGTAGCTGTTGAAGGAATATTTGTAGATGTCTGTGGCATGGTAGTTGTATGTGTATACACTTCCTGAGGGTGTTATACACCCTTGGAGGTGTAACAACACGTCAGCCCGATTAAGCTTGCGTCCGCGCAAGCTGGACTAGACCTAAGGGTGTTTTTCTTCTTCTCCTTCGTCCCTCTTCTTCAATCTTCTTTCTTCATCCCTCTTCTTTTCTTCTTTGGTCATGGCGGCGTGGACGATGTGGCAGGTGTAGATGTGTGTATGTACCTCAGTGTCGTCGAAGTGTAGTGCGATCTCAGATAGGGTGGGTTTTTAAGGTTACGAACAATATTAAGCATGTATATAAATACATTTGATGATCATACAGAAAGATAGATCATAGACCGCACATATTCAAACATAAATATTAGCTTCATACAACATCATAACTATTTTCTCCAGTTTCAACCAAGCAAGCAAGGTGAATAGACGTGCAGTGAAGTGTAAGGAAGAATGGGAATCGCTATTCAGCAGTACCGGGCGGTCATCGGCCGTTGGCAGGCTAGAGTGAAGTGCGATTTCGGTGTCGGGAAGGTGATAGCGGGCAACGTCACTGAACAGATGGGGGTTTTGGCGATGGGGATGGTAGCGCTGGTTGTGGCGACGCTACTATTAATTGGAGGAGTGGAGTCAAACCCAGGGCCTGGTCAGCTGGGATGGCAAGAAATGGAAAAAATAAGGGAAATTGTAAAGGAAGTGTCACAAAATGACCAGATCCGGGACATTCTTCGTGAGCAATGTAAGGAATTCAAGGAGATGAAGACATGTATAAGAGAAGAGATGGGAATAGTGACAGAAAGGCTGACCGAGAATAGCAGAGAGATAAAAGACCTAAGAGAAAAGGTGAAGATATTAGAGGGGGAGGTAAATGAATTAAGAAAGGCCAAGCTGGATGAGAGAAAGAAAAACGTCTTCATTTACGGAATAAAGGAAGATTCCAAGGAAAGCACCGAGGATCTAACATCCAAGGTGCTCCGAGTGATTAGTGAAGGCATGCGGATAAGCATTGGAGTCTCAGAGATTGACAATGTGACCAGGATAGGCCGGGGAAGGGGCACGAGGCCCGTGAAAGTGTCTTTAGTTTCTGCGCTGATGGCTCACAGAATTCTGACGAACGCAAAGAACCTGAAAGGGGAGAGGATATGGGTAAGGAGAGAAATGAGTAAAGAAGAGGCAAGCGAGCAACGGACCTTGCAGTTTCATTTAAGGAAGGCAAGGAGCTCAGGTCTCAAGGCTTATGTAAAAGGCAATAGACTGGTGGTTAGCGGCAACAACTGGGATCGGATTTGGACAGTGGCACAACTCCAGGATATGGAGAAGCAACAGCAACAGGAGACAGTCAGACCTAGCAACCAGGTGGAAGCAGCTGGCGGTTCAGAGGGAAGTGCGGTGATTCAACAGAGAGCATCGACCTCCAAGTCCAACACGGAAGTGGCGCGAGCAGGAACGACCAACGTCAGCGCCAGGAACACCGGACAAGTGCGTGGTTTGCAGAAAGGTGAGACTGTCAAACAACGAGTTACTAGTCTAAAAGAACTATGGGGCAAGAAAACCTTGACAGAGCAGTTTAATGTGGAGAAGGAGGTCATTTCTTCTCCAGGTGGCAGCATACTGGAGCTAGAGAAAGCTAGAGTTACTAGAAGTAAAGCTACCGCCAGCGAAGAGGGTAGGGGTAAAAAATAACTAAACTGGAATATTGCTAGCGTAAATATAGAGGGTTTTTTAAATAAGAGAAGGAACGATGTAGTTTTGACCCTAATAGAAGATATGCAGATTGTAGGATTTGTTGAGAGTTGGCTCCCTGTAGGTTGCGAGGTTAAAATAGATGGCTTCAATATATATACAAAACCTAAGATTAGGAAAGCTCGTACAGGTAGGTTTCCGGGGGGAATTGTTGTTTTAATTAAAGAAGAGGTGAGGGAATTATCAGAATTTATTAGTTCAGAACTGGAAGAAGTAGTGTGGGTAAAAGCAGATATTAGGGGGAGGGGGAAAGGAACGGTATGTTTCGGCTTTGTCTACAACCCTCCGGAGAATTCCCCGTATGCAAGAGAAAACTTTTTCGATGAGTTAGCTATGGAAATAAACAGAATTCAAAATATATATGAAGAGGCAGAGATTGTGCTTTTAGGGGACTTCAATGCGAGGGTTGCAGACAGAAAGCCCCTTTACAGCAAGGGGGTTGCCGAGGCCGTATGTGGGGATAGGCACAGCAAAGACAAGGAATATAATAAGAACGGAGAAAAGATTTTGGAACTATGTGGTGCAGAAGAGCTATATATATTAAATGGTGTCTGTGTGGGGAATGAAGAAGGTAACCTGACGTATATAACAGAGACTGGAGGAAGTGTAATAGATTTAGCAATATGTTCCAGAGGAGCACTAGCCCTAATTAAGAGGTTCACTGTTGAAGAATGGGGGGAATCACACCACCTACCAATTGTCGTCAACATGCAGGGAGCGGTGACAAAATTAAAATCAAAAGGGAACCCACAAGTTAAAGCTATAGAGAGAAAAGTAAATAGATTCAGATGGAGGGAGGAAAACTGCAGAGAGTTCCAGAACTACTTCCAGGGAGAAAATTTTGAGCTGATAAAGGTAGGGATAAGTTTAATGATCAGTAATGATGAAATTGAAGGGGTAATACGTATGATTGAGAATGCAATTATGATGGCCGGGCGGAAAATGCGCGTGAAGGCTAGAGGAAAATTAGGGAGAATTAAAGGATGGTACGATGAATCTTGTAGAAGGAAGAAAACCGAAGTTATTAGGGCACTGAAGTTATACAAGAGAGGAGGGGATGATACGATGAGAGTAGAATTTTGTCGTCTAAGGAAGGAATATAGGGAACTGCTCAGCAAAATGAAAGATGAATGGCAGGGTAAGGAAGCTACAGCACTAAATAAGGATTCTAAAGCTAACGACTGTAGCAAAGTGTGGAGCAGGATAAATTCTTACTGTAGGGGGAGCAGAAGTGGTGGGGGGAGCTCTATTAGTGATGAAGTATGGATTGCATATTATGAGAATCTGTTAAATGCTGAAGATAATTGGAGGAAGAGCGATGAGTTTGGCGTCCCGAGGGGGATGGAGGTCGTTCTGCCTATGCTGGACCAAGTCATATCGATAGAGGAAATTAAGGGAGTAATAGTAAAGAGTAAAGGAGGAAAGTCAGGTGCTATTTCGGGGATAACAAATGAATTTTGGCAAGAGTTGAGTAATAATAGGTTCATGATGGACAGCTTGGTAAAAATCTTTAATAAAATCTTTGAAGGAGGTAGATTTCCGAGGGCGTGGCAGGAAAGGATAATTTGTCCAATATATAAGAAGCGTGGGGACAAACTAGACCCAGGCAACTATAGAGGCATAACTTTGCTTGATAATTTGAGCAAAATGTACACCGGGATCTTATCCAAGCGTTTAATAGCATGGGCAGAGGGCTGTTCGGTGTTCTCGAGACTCCAGACAGGGTTCAGAAAAGGGATGAGAACCAGTGACAATATAATGGTGGTTAAAACGGTGATGGACAAGTACATAAGAAGGAAAAGAGGCAAGCTGTATATCACAGCTATTGATTTGGAGAAGGCGTTTGATTCAGTGAGCAGGGGAGCTGTCATGGCTAAGCTGGGAAAAATCGGGGTGTCACATAAAATGATACGAGCAATTGAGAATGTGTATTCCGAAGTGAAATGTGCAATTAAAACTAAAGATGATGTAATTGTAGGAGAGATAACGTCTAATATAGGATTAAAACAGGGATGCAAATTATCCCCGGTGCTTTTTTTGCTATTTATCAACGATATTTTTGATTCAAAGGGCTTTGAGCAACGGTCCAACCCTTGCCTGGACAATTATGATATCCCGGGCCTAGCTTTTGCTGATGACATCCTTCTGCTTGCTCTAACACCCTATAATATGCAATATAGTATTGACGAGATTGTGAGATACTGTGAGGACTGGAACTTAAAAATTAACCCGAGTAAGACCAAAGTTATGGTCTGCAAAAAGGGAGTTAAACTGGCTAAGAATGAAAAGTGGGTCATGTATGGGTCTCAGTTAGAGACGGTGAAAAAACTTGAGTATCTAGGGACTATAATGGCGAGTAATGGTAAATGGACCGAACAAATTAAAAGGGCAAAATCGAAAGGGCTAGCGGCATTGGCGAATGTTAAAGTGTTAGAGCGTAGGTTACCGAATCTTGACTACAAAGTGTATAAGAATGTGTTCAACGCACTCATCGTTTCAAGAGCACTCTATGGAGTGGAAGTATGGGGTTTAGAGGAAGGAACGAAAACCCTGGACAGTATTGTAAGTAGGTTCGCCAAGATAATTTTGGGGCTACCTAGTTGCACGGCGAATTGTGGAGCGAGAATGTTGTGTGAGGATGTAAGCATTAGACAACATATCATAAAAAGGGTCATAAAGTCTTGGATTCGTTTAAAAGCAGGTGGAGGGGGGGAAATGCTTAAGGTAGCCTACCTGCACCAAATGAAGCATCAGCAAGAGGGCTACTGGGTGGACGGGGTAAGAAGTGTACTGGAAAGATTAGGAATGGGTTATCTATGGGATAGGGACTTACAAAGAGAGGAAGGTAGGGTGTGTAAAAAAGTGTGCAGAAGGGTTAATGACGTAGAGTTGCAGGTGCTAAGGGAAGAGTGCACCAGTAGGAGAACCTTAACGGAGTTCTGCGAAATAAGGAACTTTATGAGCATAAAGCCTCAATGCCTAATGAAAAGAGAAATGAGAGGGATAATTTGGTGGTTAATGGGGGTGTATAAGAACAAAGCGTTGAGAGAAGTAGGAAAAGAGGACATTTGCCTGTTTTGTGGGAAGGTTATGGGTGCGGCGCACCTGATCAGGGAATGCAAGGAAATTAAAATGATAAGAGCAAAGTTTGTAGACAAAGCAGATCTAAACAGAATAGAAAATGAAAATGAGTATCACACTTTAATTAAATTACTAAAAAGGGAATGGGGGAAAGCAGGTCAATTAGCAAAATATTTTAATACCATCAGGGCAATGTGGAATAAGAAAGCGTCGGATGAGATTCAGAACAAAGATGCATGTAAATTAAGCATTCAAGTACAGGAGATGGCTTCCTAAGCTATAAATCTTGTTAAAGCCTAGGAGAGCCTATCTGTATTAACTAGGTAGCCTATACGATACTACCGTACAGCCACATATTGCTGTCTGTAGATTTTTCCGGTGAGTTTGATGTTTTTTTTCCCTTACCACAAAACTTATCAGACTCTTACAGTCAGTAAGGGCTCGATAGGGAAATAAAAGTAATTCTTTCTGTGAGGTGTCTCCCATGGAGAACTGTCAAAAATGAAGAACACTGTGTCCACATTTATGATTAAGAAAGATCTTTGTGCAGTTTCCATCAGAAAAGTTGCCCAGTGATATTGTGAATGAAGATAACTACTGCAAAACATTATTAAGTTTTGAAATAACAAGGAAGCTATGAAATGCCGAATGGTCATTTGGTTTAATTATCTAACGCCACACTGTACATTTATGTTAGCTATGTGTTTATTGTCTGTATGTCACGATATGACTCTCTGAGTTAAAGTGACAATTAACAAGTAGACTTGGTTTAAATAAATAAATAAATAAAAAATAACTATTTTCTGGTGTCCACGCAAAAAGGAAAAAACATCCCTTGAATAAACATTTGTGCTGTCAGCACAGTTCGATGAAAAAAATTGCTTTCTGCGTGTACATTGTATAACATTAGAGTATATAGTGTGTAAAAGAATGAAGGGTTAAAGTAAAATAGATGTCCTGTGGTGTAAGTTTAAGGGTGTGATCAAAATATGTTTATTGTGTGGGGTGAAGAATAGGACATCTTCACAAATTTTCGTTAAATAGAATGAAAAGAAATTGCATGTGTTCGAATGTGTGTGTGTGCACAAATAGGCAATGTGATACATGTGCGATTACAATGGATGTACACAATACCGTAGTAACATAGCTCATTCTGGCATTAAGATACTCATATGATAATAATAATAGTAATAGTACTAATAATCATAATAATAATAATCATAATGATAATAATAATAATAATATAATAACAGGTACCAGAATTATTCTGGTACCATGTGACATTTTTATGATAAGAGCGCTCAGGTGTTGAAATATTGAACTAGGTGTTTGTGAGTGCATATCTGTGGAGTCAAGGAGAAGAGGATCCAACACTAGGGTGGTGTCATATCTTTAGAAGGCAGAGAGGAAGATACGAAAAGCAGTAAGTAGGAGATTGTTGTTGATGATAGTACGTAACAAACAAATAAAAAGCAGGATTGGATAATATACGAAGTAATGTGGTCTTATAAAAATACTGGAAGTGTATATATATTATATAAAGGTGTCTAGACTGTTTCTGGATGAAAATCCCATCGATCTTCTCACAAAGAAGAGATCCTATAATAAAGAAAACTTAAAAAATCATATCACACTGCAGTACTATAGATATATTGTGTATCATAATATGACAACAGAACCGTAAGTAATATACTCGGTAAATGCTTGTTTATTGCAGTGAATATCAGAATTACATCCCAAACTGATTGTATCCGGGATGGTATATATTTTACCCTACACCCTAATTTTATTGAGAACTCGTGTTAATCTTGTTTTGAACTTTAGTTTATTACTCTTATACTTGTATTTGAGTTGGCGCCCAACGAGATTTCTCTATTTTATATTCTGCTTGCTGGGGGGGGGACTCTTCAGGGTAGGATACAGAGAAAGCTAATTAGTAGAATACATTACAATTGGCGCCCAACGTGGGGTTCGAGAACCAGGATGCATCAGTGTGGGAGTAGGAGAGTGTGACTTGTGCAAGTGTTATCTGAGGGATAGATTATTGTGTACGTATTTACATGGAGGATGAACGAATGAGAATAATGAATGGGAATGGAGTGAGTTGTAGCAAGATAGAGATGAATGGAGAAAATATGGTTGTGTGCATGTTGGAGAGTGATGGAAATGAGACTGGCAGTAGTGTGATGGAAGGAGAGATGACTGATGTACTAGTACAGGATGTTGTAAGGCCAGTACAGGATGTGTTAATGCCGGTGCAGGATATCCTAAATATGTTAAGGGAAATGAATGAAAAATTTGATAAGAATAATCAGGAGATGTTAAGGCAAATGAATGAAAAAATTGATAAGAATAATCAGGAGATGTTAAGGCAAATTAATGAAAAATGTGATAAGAATAATCAGGAGTTGAGTAAGAAATTAGATAAAGTAATGCATGTTAGTGAGGAGTTAGATAGGAAGTATGGATTGTTACAGGATAGTATTGAGGGGGTGAGACAGGAAATTAGAGGTGAGGTAAGGAGTATGGTGGAGGAAAAGGCGGAAGCAATTATAAAAGAAGTAGATCAGAAAATTATGAAAATTGAAACGAAGATACCAGAGAAATTAAATGATATGATTAGAGAAGCAGATAATAAATTGGAAAGGGTACAGGAACATATTCTAGAGAAAATTGAGAGGCTCGAAGGGGCGACTGGTGAGAGGATATTAGATATGGAAGTGAGATTAAGGTCTCAAATAAAACATGAAAATGGATAAGAGAGGGAAGAAGGTGAAGGAGGACGTCAAATGGAAGAAGAGAACGAAACTGAGGACAGGAAGAAGATGAGATAGAGGGAAAGGTAGAAGAGAAAGGAGAAACGTATAACAGAGAAGGTGAAATGGCAGAAAGTAAGAAAGTAGGTGAGATGGAAGAGACTGAAGAAGAGAAAGGAGAAGGGAAAGAGGTTAAATATGAGGAATGAAAGTGCAGGAGTGAATCATGATGACAACAAAATGGAAAAAATTGAGGTGAAGGATCAGAAGAATAATAATAAGAAAATGAGGAAGGCAACAGGAAAAGCATGAAGTAATATGATAGTAGATCGATATATCCCAGAATATGGTACTCCACCTTCCATTTTGACGGATAGTGGACCTCAGTTTACATCTAAATACTGGAAAAACAGAATGGAACAAGTCGGGATAAAACAAGTACATTCATCAATACGTTATCCACAGGGAACGTGTTATGAAAGAGATTGGTCGTATATTCCGTGCTTTAGTTCATGATAAGCATACAACTTGGGTATCTCACCTTTATAAAGTCGAAAACTGGTTGAATTCGGTACAGCATGAGAGTACTAAGTTTACACCAATGGAAATTCATCTAGGTAAAAAGCTTCAAAATGAATTGGTAAAAACTTTGGGTTTATCTGTGGAAGATAAGATGGAAAGGGATATGTTTATTAAGTTGGCAGGTAGGAATTTACATAAAGCATCTGAAAAAAGAAAACGTCAACATAGAAATAAAAAACTGACGATTTTATGGTGGGTGATTTAGTACTATTACGGGTACCAAGACAATCCTGTAGCTCAGAAAAGGTGATGCAGAAGTTTTTTTCTTATATATTCTGGTCCATATAAAATTAATAAGAGGATAGGTCCATGTGCATATGTACTAGAAGATGAGGGGAGAATTCTTTATGGTACATATAATGTACAATCATTGCCGAAGTTTGTTGTTTAAAGGAAGTATAGGCACATCTACGCCTGGCATTTAGAGATAGGTATTTTGAATGCAGAGTTTATTATTTAGTTAATTATATTCATGTATATTCTTCTGTGTGTAAGAAGTGTGTATGTGATGGATGTATATTTGGAATTGGATGTGTAGGGGGCGTGTTACGCGACTTCGTTATTATTATTATTATTGTTCATGTTTTGAGGCATATTATGTCTATGTTGTGATCTATCTTAAGATATATTTGCACAAGGTACATTTGTTGGTTTGTTGTAATGTACATATCTTTTAGTGAGAATGTTATTTAATTTTCTTTCTTATTTTGTTTTAATACATTGATTTTGATTCATCTCTTAGCTGTAATTTGAAATTTGTTTTTGCATCTAATTGTCTGATTTTGTACTGTAAATTTGTTTAATCGAGATATGATTTCTAAGTTTTTGTATTCGAGAAGTCTAAATGGGGAAATGAAGATTGGTTATCATAGACAAGTGTGAATCTGTATCAGAGCAACGGATGAGGCATCTGTATTTCAATTATAAAATACATGATGGAAATTATATACACCAGTTTTGTGGAATGGACTATAAAAGTTGGCATCTACAGAAGTGTAGCTTTTCAAGAAAAGGACTTTAAGACCCTATATTATGGTGAGGAAGCCGGCCCCGTGGTGTAGGGGTAGCGCGCCTGCCTCTCACCCGGAGGCCCCGGGTTCGATCCCCGGCTCCGTCAGGGATTTTAAAACTGACGTGAGGGTTGGAACGGGGTGCACTCAGCCTCGTGAGGACAATTGAGTAGCTGTCTGACAGTGAGACAGCGCCCCGATCACGAATACCAAGATTAACGGCCGAGGGGACCCGACGCGCTGATCACGCGTCACCCCAATATCTACAGGCCAAATGGCTGGGCAGCGGTCGCTTGGTCGGCCTTAGCCCGTCATGGGCTGGATAGTGCCAGGGGTTGACTTTTTTTTATTATGGTGAGGAACTTGGTCATCCACTTGAATTGCTTGGAGTTCTTGGAAAGGATCAAAAGAAGAAGAGATTGTTCATGTTTATGGTAATCTGGATGTGCAGCCTGCCCTCAAGGAAGTTGGCTGGGACATGGAACATTTTGGTCTTACAAAGAAGATGTGGAGGAATCTGGAAGCGTGGCCTTGGTGGAGTTGCTGCTTGCCATGGAAAATATGTTCTTTTGTGACGGAGATTATGATTGTGGTTCTGACAATTTTCTGGCTTTGCACGAACTAACCTTGTATATCATTTGGTTTGCAAAGTAACTGCTATTTCTTCCTGGAGATTGAATGCTGCCAAGTATTTTACAGTGGTGTGTTTGGTGAAAGATTGTATGAAGATGTACTATATATGGTCTTCGATTTAGTATCTTATGTACTGATGGATATTTGGGTAAAATGTGTGTTAGTAATCCCTCCAAAATAACATTGTTGTATAAATTTCTGGGGGCGAATGTGACATTTTTATGATATGAGCGCTCAGGTGTTGAAATATTGAACTAGGTGTTTGTGAGTGCATATCTGTGGAGTCAAGGAGAAGAGGATCCAACACTAGGGTGGTGTCATATCTTTAGAAGGCAGAGGGGAAGATATGAAAAGGAGTAAGTAAGAGATTGTTGTTGATAGTACGTAACAAACAAATAAAAAGCAGGATTGGATAATATACGAAGTAATGTGGTCTTATAAAAATACTGGAAGTGTATATATATTATATAAAGGTGTCTAGACTGCTTCTGGATGATAATCCCATCAATCTCACAAAGAAGAGATCCTATAATAAAGAAAACTTAAAAAATCATATCACACTGCAGTACTATAGATATATTGTGTATCATAATATGACAACAGAACCGTAAGTAATATTCTCGGTAAATGCTTGTTTATTGCAGTGAATATCAGAATTACATCCCAAACTGATTGTATCCGGGTTGGTATATATTTTACCCTACACCCTGATTTTATTGAGAACTCGTGTTAATCTTGTTTTGAACTTTAGTTTATTACTCTTATACATTTGTATTTGAGTTGGCGCCCAAGGGGATTTCTCTATTTTATATTCTGCTTGCTGGGGTGGACTCTTCAGGGTAGGATACAGAGAAATCTAATTAGTAGAATACATTACAATTGGCGCCCAACGTGGGGTTCGAGAACCAGGATGCATCAGTGTGGGAGTGTAACGTGTTTTTCGAGGTGTTTTTATGCCACTGGCATAAGTCAGTAGGAAGCCATTCTATATTTATTTACGCGGCAAATTGTTCAGCCAAGAGAATTTTTCATGTTAATTTATTATTATTATTAATTTATTATAATTATTATTAAGGTATTTTCGGAGCATTTTATAAAAATTATAAGCATACAGATAGGTTTTCTATGTCTTAGAACTTGCCGAGTATGTTTGCACGCGGGAGTCGCTCCGATGTTCCGTGGAGTGGGGGACAATCTGTGAAATACTTGACTAGTTCGGTTGCAAGTGTGTGTCGCTCCAATGTTCCGTGGAGTGGAGAACTATCTGTTTAAAATTTAACCAGTTTGGTTGTACGAGGGTATGGCTCCGAGGTTCGGACCATAAATCTTCAAATCTACCAGTATATCATCAAACATCGACGAAAATGACGACGTCCAGCAGACTGTGGGAAGCTCACAGCATCATCCAGTACGAGGGAAAGGCTTCGGCCATTTCCAGTGGTAAGCGCGAATGACGCAGAAATACGCAATCTCTCGTTTCTCTTTGTTTTATATTCAATATTTCAGTAACTTCATAGCTTGGGAATAAGAGTAAAATCAATAATATATCAGACTCCGTTTACACGTAATTTTCTACCGGTAATATTAAAATCGCTACGCTCAAATTTAAATTTTATACTTATTATTATTATTAATTTTGCAATACTTCTTTCATATAATAAATTCATTTCTTTTACAATGCAATCTTTTCTTTCAGTAGGTAGCATTAGATATAGACCAATTCCTTCTCCTGATACAATTGTTTGTTGGGTTAATGATCAAATCATACCACGATCTGAGTGAATAGATTCTTGAAGGTGTTCTACCAGAGCTAGACGTTGTTAAATACAAATTTAGATTTCAGCATTGCGTTGAGGTCTTGGCGCCCATTAAAACAACATAGCTTAGGCAAAGGTAAACAGTTACATTTATCACCCAACAGTTAGGGGCAGCCAACCCGTTACACTTGTCGATACCAACATGGGGCATTAACTAATTAACGCTACACTTGTACGCTCAACGTGGAGCAAAGTGAATAACTGCTACATTTGTCGCTCAACATGGAGCAAGCGAAACCGTTACACTTGTCGCCGACAACTTAGGGGATGAAAACCTAATAACATTTGTGGAAGGAGAAGGGTATATATTTCTGTGCCTGTATTTTGGGGGTTATTTGTCTGTATCAGTGTATATCATTATGGGGGATGAGAAAGAAAGACAGATGAGGTTACGTAGTGATCATCAACTGGAGAGTGATGATACGAGCAGTATGTCGAGTGATGGTAGTACCGGGGTAGCGGAGGTAAATCCCGATACTGAAACAGGGAGTGTAGGCGGCCAACCAGAATTAAAAACTTTACTTCTCGAGTTTATGTATCAGAACAAAGTTAGTAGTGATGCCTTAAATGCAAAGTTAGAACAGAATAATACAAGATTAGAACAAAACAGTAGGGAAAATAAAGAAAGTACAGATGCCTTAAACGCCAGATTAGAACAAAACAGTAGGGAAAATAAAGAAAGTACAGACGCTTTAAATGCTAAACTGGAACAAAACAACGCTAAATTAGAAGAAAACAGTAGGGAAAATAGAGAGAGAGTAATGAAACTTTAAACGCCAGATTAGAACAAAATAGTAAGGAAAATAGAGAGAGTACTGAAACTTTAAATGCTAAATTAGAACAAAACAGTAGGGAAATGAGTGACAAATTCGAACTGATTAGAGGTGAGATCAGGGGGGTGAAGGAAGAAAAGGCTAAAGAGATTATTGCAGATGTAGACAGAAAATTAGGAAAAGTACAGGAGGAGTTGGAAATCAGAATCAGTACACAGGCTGAAAATTTAAAAGAACTAGTGCAACTGGAAACACAGCAGGTCAAAAAGCAATTGGGGGGAGAAATTGACAAAATTCAGGTAGCTACTAAAGAGGTTAAGGAACAGCTGGGGGGGGGGGGGGGGGGGGGTAGAATTGAGAAAGTCCACTCACAAATAGTTGCAGAAGTAAATGATTTAAGAGAGAGTAATAGAGAGAGCATTAGCAAGATTGAGGAGAAACAAGCAAAGCTATATGATAAAGTAGAAGAATCAGAAGGAAACATTAAATTAACAGTAAACAGTATTGAGAGGAAGGCTGAGGAGAAAATCGCAGAATTAGAGTTAAAATTAAAAGCTAGGATCAGGCAAGAAAATAGTCAGAATAGGCCAGTTTTTGTGAATAACACACACAGGGAGGTAGAACTGGGTAAGTTCAGCAATCGACAGGGGTGCCCAATGGAGTTCATGAACACTATAGAAAATAAATTCGGGGAGAGGTTGGAAAATGGTAGTATTGAGTGGTGCCAGGTAGTTGAAATTTTAGAACAAGTGTTTGTGGGGGAAACGAGGAATTGGTTTGCTGTCTACAGAGACAAGTTTACTGATATCAATGATTTTAAAATGAAATTCTGTGAACAGTTCTGGAATGAGGTTATTCAGTCGCAGCATCGTGAGGGAGTAGTGTGTGGTAAATATAACCCTAAAGGAAGCTCCACCATGACCGAATACTTTTTAGGGCAGGTATTAGTGTGTAAATATCTGGATGGCTTGAAGGAGGAAAGTGATGTGGTGAGGTTGCTACTTAGGCACTTTCCCTATAGGATCAAGGAGGCTGCTTGTATCCAGAATGTAAAGACTGTATCACAAGTAGAAAATTTGTTAAGCACATTTGATGCACTAGGGAGAGGGGGTTATGAGGACAATTTCAATCGGAACCAGGATAATAATAATAATAGACCTAATGAAGCCAGGCATCAAGAAGCTCAAGGGAACGGAGGCGAAGGGGCCAACGCTCAAAATAGAAATAATAATAATCAGCTAAATCAGAACAGAGGAAATGGCTATGGTAATCAGTATCAAGGGAGGAACAATGATTTCAGGGGAAATCAAGGGAGGAACAATGATTACAGGGAAAATCAAGGGAGAAACAATGATTTCAGGGGAAATCAAGGGAGAAATGATAATGTCAATAATTACAACCAGAATAGCGGTCAAGGAAGAGGACAGCCTAGTAACATACAGCCAAACAATTACAACTCAGCCCAGAACAACCAGACCAGTTCAGTAGTTAGTAGTACTACGGCCAGCTGTAGCGGTTCTTTAAACGCGAACCAGGCTGCGAAGTAAGGTCAGAATCTCAGTCTGTAGCATGCCCTGTCTATACAATTATACAGGAACCCTATGACCTAAATGTAAGAAATGAATTATTTCATGAACTAAATGATGAAGGTATTATTCAGGAAGTGGTTAGTAAGAGCCCCATAGTTAAATTTAACGTGTCCGAGGCGTACACAGATGTTTTAATTGATAGTGGTTGTATGAAGAGTTGCATAAATAGTGCATTTTATGATAAAATGAAAGGAACTGGAGTAAATTCTGAGGAGATGCCAATTAAAAGCACTTTTGTTATCACAGCTGTTGGGAAGAGGTCTAAAGTAATTTCTAAGCAAGTTTTAGTAGACATTAAAATTAATAATCATGTAGAGAAGCAGATTTGTCTTGTAATTCCAAATTTAGTATTCAGTGTTATCTTGGGTTCAGAGTGGCTAAGTAGAGTGTCTGGTAACTTATGTTATGATGTAGGGAGTATGAAATTTAAATGGGGAGATTCTGAAGTAGAAGTAGCGTTCAATGACCATATTCAGAGGAGTAGTATTGTAGGTGTGATTTGTACTTTAAATGAGATATCGCCAGCCATAGAGCAGGGTTCTCCATGTTTTGTGGGCAGTGTGATTACGAACGGAAGTCTAGAGGACTCGTTACGTGATGCTGCATTTCAGGGAAATATAGAGGATGAACAGTGTGTTCGGCTCTATGATGTTTTATTGTGTAATAGGAGAGTGTTTGAGGATCGCATTGGTATGGCCAATTGCTATACACATTCATTGAACGTTATTGATAGGTCAGTATTCACAGGACATAGATATCCTGTACATTTCGCTTATCAGAGTGCAGTTAAGGCACAAATTAATCAGATGCTTGAAGATGGGATTATTGAGCACTCTAACAGTCCATATGTTAATTCTTTGATCACGGTACCCAAAACCGACGGCACAGTTCGTATTTGTTTAGACGCTCGTTTGGTTAACAGTAGAATTAGTTCAGATCAGCTGAAATCTATGTCAATAGAGGAATTAATGCAAACATTTGAGGGGAAGAAGTATTTCACTTGTGTAGATTTGAGTTCCAGTTTTTGGCAAGTGCCACTTATGTACGAAGATAGACCATTTACAGCTTTTAGTCAGAAATATAACCTTTATCAATTTTGTAGAACACCTTATGGGTTAAAGAGTAGTTCAGCAGCTTTAATTAGGGCTTTAAACATCGCATTAGGGGATGACACAGGAGAGTTTGTAACCATTTACATAGATGATATGGTAATTAGTTCACGCAGTTTTGAGGAGCATCTACGTCATTTAGATATAGTTTTTCAGAAGTTAGATCAGGCAGGGTTCACTTTGAAGCTGTCTAAGTCGTCATTCTGTCAGTCAGAAGTGACATTTTTAGGTCATAGAGTGTCGAGTAGAGGTGTAACACCAGAAGAAAGTAGGGTTAATAAGATACTTAACGCAGAGGTGCCACAGAATGTTAAACAGTTAAAAACATACCTGGGAATTTGCAACTTTTTCAGGAGGTTCGTTCTTAAATACTCAGGGTTGGTAGAACAATTCAGAGAATTGCTTAAAAGTGGGACTCGGTGGAGATGGGAGTCCAAGCATGATCAGGCTTTTAGAGCGCTGAAGAAAGGTTTTGAGAAAGCTGTAGTGCTGAAATATCCGTTAAAAGATAAGGAATATGTGGTTATGACAGATGCTTCACATATAGGCATTGCTGGAGTATTATGTCAGAAAGATGATGAGGGTAATCTGTGCATTGTATCTTTAGCCTCGCGAGGACTGACAGGCGCAGAGAAAAGATACACGATTACTGAGTTAGAGCTTTTAGGTATTGTTTTCAGTTTAGGGAAATTTAGAATGTATTTAGTAGGGGGGAAATTTGAGGTTCATACAGATCACAATGCATTACTGTATATGAGGACTTGTAAACTCAGTTCTAACAGAGTTAGTAGGTGGATTCTTGCTCTGCAGGAATACGAATTCACAGTAAAATATATTAAAGGTAAAGATAACATTCTTGCAGACATGCTATCGAGGGACACTAATTTATGTAGGGATTATCCTGTGGTTAAAGCAGAGGACGGTATTTTAATATGTGCATGTGTGGACAGTAGCAACAGGGCATCGTTACAGACACTGTGAAATATGCTAGTGGAGCAACGTGATGACGTTAAGTTAAGGGAGCCACTTGCAAGGTTGGAAGCAGGTGACGCAGAAACATTTATAGTTTCCACACGTATTGGGAAAACAGCATATGTGCTGGAGAATAGTGAGGGAAACAGATTATACGGGACGTATAATATACATAGTCTCCGAAAGTATGTGTCATAAAGTGAGGATGTTTAGCTGGCGAGCCAGCCTATCAAATGAGGAAGTGTGGTATTTGGTGCGTGGGAGGAGTTGGTCTTCCAGGCAGGCGTATCAGAAGTCACACAGGGGGGTAGTATGTAAGTAAATGAGAGTTTTTAAGGTACAGGGAAATATGACGGGATTGTCGGATGCTCTTGAGCACTAAAATGTCTCGATACACCAAGGCCAGAATTTGGTAGCGCTGGTGAATGCCCATTTGTCCCCAAGAGATGGGTGAGCGCTTGGACAGGGTATTTTTGCTTAAGGCGTCCACGGGACAAAAGATGGGCCATCAAAATGCGAGACAGTCCTTCATGAAACTCATACATAACGGCACACGTGATTTCTGTTTACGGCCTCGCCATGTAAGATTTTTAAGTGAGTAATTTAAGGTATTTTGTACAATGGTTTCCTTTGTGTGAGGAGAACTGGTCTGTGTTGAGAACTAGTATTAAGTAGAATATGGTCTACGGGAATTTAACAAGACAGGGCGATTACGGCACAGAAATATTTGGTGTTATATGTAATGCGCATTTACTGTTTTTTTTTTTTCAGAAGTCAATATTAATTTCATCTTTTATAAAGAGAGATCAAGTATTATGGTCACGAGGCGCTGCCACAATAGTGTGATCGTGTGCTCAGTGATAAGTGAGATTAAATTTCACCATAAGGAAGGGACCTCCAGTGAAATTAGGAAGTTCTATGGTGATATAAATATATCAGAACACCTTCAATGCGTGTGATATGACATCATAAATACATAGTGCTCACACATTAATTATGTCTATTTCTCCAACATAGAGAAATTTGAGAGGCGGAAATATCCGTGGAACACTATTCTATATGAAAAACATTGGACTGGTTGCAAAGTGCAATCCATAGTGACAACAAACTTTGACGCAAAGTGCGTGAAGAAAAATTATGAGTGTATATATCTGTAATTTAGGGTGATTTCATTTATGTAATATGTATTTTGGATGGGGATTATTAACGTGTCTGGGATAATCGGATAATGGACCGTCGTCACGGTAAATCATCCGATGATCCGAGGCGAATATGTAACGTGTTTTTCGAGGGGTTTTTATGCCACTGGCATAAGTCAGTAGGAAGCCATTCTATATTTATTTACGCGGCAAATTGTTCAGCAAAGAGAATTTTTCATGTTAATTTATTATTATTATTAATTTATTATAATTATTATTAAGGTATTTTCGGAGCATTTTATAAAAAATATAAGCATACAGATAGGTTTTCTATGTCTTAGAAAACGCTATCAAGCAAATTATTACGAACGACAATATCATAGAAAATTATGTGATTACGGAATTTTACGGAGTTTCGTCAGTTAGGATATTATAAGTGACATGACTCACTGGAAATTCGGATACGGGCTGATTCTTGTCAAGAAGTATTACGCAAGCTTGGGTCGCAGCGTCAAGAAAAGGCGGATAGTTGGAACGGAAATAGACTTCATCATCCGCGCGCCGTGTGTAATGAGCCAGAGAAGGGGAAGTATAGCGTGGGGAGCAGCCAATCAGTGGAGACCACGTAAGCTGGAGGTCGGTACCGAGGTGGGGAGCCGACAGGGGAATGTATCGTTCGGCGCGCCGTGGAACGAGGACAATCTGTGTAGAACTTGCCGAGTATGTTTGCACGCGGGAGTCGCTCCGATGTTCCGTGGAGTGGGGGACAATCTGTGAAAGACTTGACTAGTTCGGTTGCAAGTGTGTGTCGCTCCAATGTTCCGTGGAGTGGAGAACTATCTGTTTAAAACTTAACCAGTTTGGTTGTACGAGGGTATGGCTCCGAGGTTCGGACCATACATCTTCAAATCTACCAGTATATCATCAAACATCGACGAAAATGACGACGTCCAGGAGACTGTGGGAAGCTCACAGCATCATCCAGTACGAGGGAAAGGCTTCGGCCATTTCCAGTGGTAAGCGCGAATGACGCAGAAATACGCAATCTCTCGTTTCTCTTTGTTTTATATTCAATATTTCAGTAACTTCATAGCTTGGGAATAAGAGTAAAATCAATAATTTATCAGACTCCGTTTTCACGTAATTTTCTACCGGTAATATTAAAATCGCAACGCTACAATTTAAATTTTATACTTATTATTATTATTAATTTTGCAATACTTATTTTATATAATAAATTCATTTCTTTTGCAATGCAAGCTTTGCTTTCAGTAGGTAGCATTAGATATAGACCAATTCCTTCTCCTGATACAATTGTTTGTTGGATTAATGATCAAATCATACCACGATCTGAGTGAATAGATTCTTGAAGGTTTTCTACCAGAGCTAGACGTTGTTAAATACAAATTTAGATTTCAGCATTGCGTTGAGGTCTTGGCGCCCATTAAAACAACATAGCTTAGGCAAAGGTAAACAGTTACATTTATCACCCAACAGTTAGGGGCATCCAACCCGTTACAGGAGTAGGAGAGTGTGACTTGTGCAAGTGTTATCTGAGGGATAGATTATTGTGTACGTATTTACATGGAGGATGAACGAATGAGAATAATGAATGGGAATGGAGTGAGTTGTAGCAAGATAGAGATGAATGGAGAAAATATGGTTGTGTGCATGTTGGAGAGTGATGGAAATGAGACTGGCAGTAGTGTGATGGAAGGAGAGATGACTGATGTACTAGTACAGGATGTTGTAAGGCCAGTACAGGATGTGTTAATGCCGGTGCAGGATATCCTAAATATGTTAAGGGAAATGAATGAAAAATTTGATAAGAATAATCAGGAGATGTTAAGGCAAATGAATGAAAAATTTGATAAGAATAATCAGGAGATGTTAAGGCAAATTAATGAAAAATGTGATAAGAATAATCAGGAGTTGAGTAAGAAATTAGATAAAGTAATGCATGTTAGTGAGGAGTTAGATAGGAAGTATGGATTGTTACAGGATAGTATTGAGGGGGTGAGACAGGAAATTAGAGGTGAGGTAAGGAGTATGGTGGAGGAAAAGACGGAAGCAATTATAAAAGAAGTAGATCAGAAAATTATGAAAATTGAAACGAAGATACCAGAGAAATTAAATGATATGATTAGAGAAGCAGATAATAAATTGGAAAGGGTACAGGAACATATTCTAGAGAAAATTGAGAGGCTCGAAGGGGCGACTGGTGAGAGGATATTAGATATGGAAGTGAGATTAAGGTCTCAAATAAAACATGAAAATGGACAAGAGAGGGAAGAAGGTGAAGGAAGACGTCAAATGGAAGAAGAGAACGAAACTGAGGACAGGAAGAAGATGAGATAGAGGGAAAGGTAGAAGAGAAAGGAGAAACGTATAACAGATAAGGTGAAATGGAAGAAAGTAAGAAAGTAGGCGAGATGGAAGAGACTGAAGAAGAGAAAGGAGACGGGAAAGAGGTTAAATATGAGGAATGAAAGTGCAGGAGTGAATCATGATGACAACAAAATGGAAAAAATTGAGGTGAAGGATCAGAAGAATAATAATAAGAAAATGAGGAAGGCAACAGGAAAAGCATGTAGTAATATGATAGTAGATCGATATATCCCAGAATATGGTACTCCACTTAATATTTTGACGGATAGTGGACCTCAGTTTACATCTAAATACTGGAGAAACAGAATGGAACAAGTCGGGATAAAACAAGTACATTCATCAATACGTTATCCACAGGGAAAACTTTGTGAACGTATTATGAAAGAGATTGGTCGTATATTCCGTGCTCCTCGGGGGAGCCTGTTAACCCCTAGAGGGCGCGTCCCCAGGTGGCGGATAGGGGGCTCACAGAAATGTGGGCTGGTTCAAATACCTCGGAAAATGAACCCGCGGACCAACAGGCAGCCCAGTTCCTGGGGGCTTTAAAATGCTGGGACACCCTCTCTCCAGGGGTCATAAATATGGAGGGCCCAAGCCCAGGGTTATGGGCGAAGCCCCAACGGTATCGGCGGAGGAGAGGATGGACTTCGGTACGGCGTCGATGGCGGAAGAGGGAATTCTGTAGCGTCTGTACTCCAGAGGAGCGGCTACAAAAGGCGTCTGTTATCCAGTGGATCGGCCTAGAACAATACCTGGCAGTAGGTCATAAAATGCCTTTGAGTGTGGCGAACTCATCGTACTAAGAGCCTATAAAATGAGTGAGTGTGAATTGAGGCCTCGGAAAGTGCTAGGGCGTCCCCTTCAGGCGACGCGCAGTTCCCAGGGGTCTGGGGGAACTGTGAGAATTTGGCTACCAGACACCACATTCATCGCCTTCATAAACGTGATGAGCCTAATTGGCAAGACAGAAGAATTGGTGGACTATATGGAAAAGAAGGAAATAGCAATGATGGGAGTCAGTGAAGCGAAATGGAAGGGAAAAGGTGAGAAAGAAGTCAAGAAAGGGAAGGGATATAGAATATATTGGAGTGGAGGAAATAAGGCAATGAATGGTGTTGCAATAATATTGAGAGAAGACTTAGTGCAGTATGTTGAGAAAGTAGACCAAATTAATGACAGAATGATGAAAATTAGACTAGGACTTGAGAGTGGAACAAAGGATTTTATACAGATTTACGCACCCCAGACAGGGAAGGTAGATGAATGTTTAGAGGATTTCTTAGAAGAACTGGAAAAGTGTATAGAAGACAAAGAGGTTATAATAATGGGTGATATGAATGCACATGTGGGAACAGATAGGCAGGGAAAAGAAAAGATAATTGGCCCATTTAGCTATGGAAATCAGGATGAAGAAGGAGAAATGTTAATAGATTTCTGTAGAAGGAATGGATTAATTGTTGGAAATACATGGTTTAGGAAAAAGAACTCCCAAAAAATAACTAGGTATGGATGGGGAGACAGAAAGACAAAAACAATGATCGATCTTATCCTAGTGGAAAAGGATAAACGTAGACAACTGGTAGATGTGACAGCTATGCCAAGAGGAGATTTTGAAGGAGACCATAAGGTGGTGATAGCCAAATTAAAGCTTGAGAAAATCACAAAGCTTGCGGAGAAAAGGGAAAGAAAAATAAAGGCGTGGAAGCTAAAAGAGAGAGAGGCAATGGAAAAGTTCCGAGAAGACTTGAAAAAGGAAATTCCCAAAGACGAAGCAAAAAGTGTCGAACAGGAATGGACATGTTTTAGAAATTGTTTTGCGAAGTGTGCAGTAAACACTTGTGGAAGACTATCAGGGAAGAAAAAGGAAAGGGAGACTCCTTGGTGGAACAACAGGGTAAAGGAAGCTGTTAAAGAAAAACAAATGGCATGGAGGAAGTGGATAGGCAGTAAGAATGCAGAGAAATGGCAAAAATATAGAGAAGCAATGAAGGCATGCCAAAAAATTGTACAAGAAGAAAAAAGGAAAAGTTGGGAAGGTTTCACGGAAACTTTGAAGGAGGATATCCAAGGAAGTAAAAAGGTTCTATATGGATTGGTGAAAAACAGTGTAAAAGGTAGGGAAAACACAAAATTTGTAAAAACTGAAGCAGGACAGATATTGTATCAAAGAGATGATATATTAAAAAGATGGGAAGAATACTTTTCAAAGCTACTAAATGTTAAATACATTGAACTGGAAGATGAAAAAGAACAAGAAGAAACAATGGAAGAAGAAGAACAACAAGAAAAGGAGATCACTATGCTAGAAATAGAGGAAGCCATACAGAAGATGAAGAGCGGTAAAGCAGCAGGAGAGGATGAGGTGTCCGCGGAAATGATAAAAGCAGCGGGACCAATAGGTGTACAGTGGTTGTATAGATTATTTAGAATAATTTGGAAGAAGAAAGAGATTCCAGAAGAATGGGGAAAGGGATTAATTATCCCGATTTTTAAGAAAGGTGACAAAAAGGAATGCAATAACTACAGAGGGATCACTCTTATCGCTCATGTAGCTTAGATCTTTGAGAGAGTTCTGGAAGGCAGACTGAGGAGGAAGATAGAAGGAGAGATGGAAGAAGAACAGTATGGTTTTAGGAAAGACAGATCAACATTTGACCTAATCTTTGCATTAAGGCAAATGATGGAGAAAAGATGGGAATTTGGAAAAGACATGGTGATGACATTTATTGATATTGAGAAAGCGTACGACAGTGTGCCTCGACAGGTGGTTTGGAATGTATTAAGGAAAAGGAGAGTTAACGGAGCTGATGTCCAAATGTTAAAAGCTATGTACAAATATTGTGTGAGTAGCGTGAAGACCAGTATAGGAGAAACAGAATGGTTTAAAGTGGAAACAGGTCTCCGACAGGGAAGTGTATTGTCCCCCTTACTGTTCATCATAGTCATGGATGAAATTCACAAGAATGTTAAACACAGATTGGGACAAGAGGCAACAAAGGCCATGCTGTTTGCAGATGATATAGTGATATGGGGCGAGGATGAAAAGGAAGTACAAAAACAACTAGATGTATGGAATCAAGAAATAGAGAAATATGGGATGAAAGTAAGCACAGAGAAGAGCAAGACAATGGTAATGTCAAGAGGAAGGAAGGAAGGAAGGAAGGAAGAGGAAAGATAGAATTGAATGGGAAAATTCTAGAAGTCGTTAAAAGTTTCAAGTACTTGGAAAGTGTGATCACAGAAGATGGAAGGATAACTGAGGAAATTGGAAAGAGAATACAACAAGCGAACAGTTTTTACCAGAGCATAAGGGGTATTCTGTGGAACCGAGATGTCCCAAAGAAATGTAAAAATGTATTATATTCAACCTACTACAGACCCATACTAACATATGCAGCTGGAGCGTGGACTACTACAAAAAGAGAGGAGAGTAGAATACAAGCCGCGGAGATGAAATTCCTAAGAGGTATAGAGGGCAAGACAAGAAGAGATAGAGTTAGAAACGAAGAGATTAGAAAAAGGACAGGAATCTTGAAGCTGCAGGACAGGATAGAAACAACAAAATTAAAGTGGTATGGACATATGATGAGAATGGGAGAGGAGAGAGTACCAAAGAAAACTTTCTGTGAAAAGATGACAGGGAAGAGACCACGAGGAAGGCCCCGAAAGAGATGGGCAGATACAGCGTGGGAGTGTGTAGAGAAGAGAGGAGGAAAACCTGAAGAAGTACTAAAAACAGGAGAGGAGTGGTGGAGAGACAGGAAACGTTGGAGGTCCTTAATTCACACCCCGACCCAGGAAGCTGGAAACGGGAAATGAAGATGATGATGAGTTCATGATAAGCATACAACTTGGGTATCTCAGCTTTATCAAGTCGAAAACTGGTTGAATTCGGTACAGCATGAGAGTACTAAGTTTACACCAATGGAAATTCATTTAGGTAAAAAGCTTCAAAATGAATTGGTAAAAACTTTGGGTTTATCTGTGGAAGACAAGATAGAAAGGGATTTGTTTATTAAGTTGGCAGGTAGGAATTTACATAAAGCATCTGAAAAAAGAAAACGTCAACAAAGAAATAAAAACTGACGAGTTTATGGTGGGTGATTTAGTACTATTACGGGTATCAAGGCAATCCTGTAGCTCAGAAAAGGTGATGCAGAAGTTTTTTTTCTTATATATTCTGGTCCATATAAAATTAATAAGAGGATAGGTCCATGTGCATATGTACTAGAAGATGAGGGGAGAATTCTGTATGGTACATATAATGTACAATCATTGCGGAAGTTTGTTGTTAAAGGAAGTATAGGTACATCTATGCCTGGCATTTAGAGATAGGTATTTTGAATGCAGAGTTTAAGATTTAGTTAATTATATTCATGTATATTCTTCTGTGTGTAAGAAGTGTGTATGTGATGGATGTATATTTCGAATTGGATGTGTAGGGGGCGTGTTACGCGACTTCGTTATTATTATGATTCATGTTTCGAGGCATATTATGTCTATGTTGTGATCTATCTTAGGATATATTTGCACAAGGTACATTTGTTGGTTTGCTGTAATGTACATATCTTTTAGTGAGAATGTTATTTTATTTTATTTCTTATTTTGTGTCAATACATTGATTTTGCTTCATATCTTAGCTGTAATTTGAACTTTGTTTTTGCATCTAATTGTTTGATTTTGTACTGTAAATTTGTTTAATCGAGATATGATTTCTAAGTTTTTGAATTCGAGAAGTCTAAATGGGGAAATGAAGATTGGTTATCATAGACAAGTGTGAATCTGTATCAGAGCAACGGATGAGGCATCTGTATTTCAATTATAAAATACATGATGGAAATTATATACACCAGTTTTGTGGAATGGACTATAAAGTTGGCATCTACAGAAGTGTAGCTTTTCAAGAAAAGGACCTTAAGACCCTATATTATGGCGAGGAACTTCGTCATCCACTTGAATTGCTTGGAGTTCTTGGAAAGGATCAAAAGAAGAAGAGATTGTTCATGTTTATGGTAATCTGGATGTGCAGCCTGCCCTCAAGGAAGTTGGCTGGGACATGGAACATTTTGGTCTTACAAAGAAGATGTGGAGAATCTGGAAGCGTGGCCTTGGTGGAGTTGCTGCTTGCCATGGAAAATATGTTCTTTTGTGACGGAGATTATGATTGTGGTTCTGACAATTTTCTGGCTTTGCACGAACTAATCTTGTATATCATTTGGTTTGCAAAGTAACTGCTATTTCTTCCTGGAGATTGAATGCTGCCAAGTATTTTCCAGTGGAGTGTTTGGTGAAAGATTGTATGAAGATGTACTATATATGGTCTTCGATTTAGTATCTTATGTACTGATGGATATTTGGGTAAAATGTGTGTTAGTAATCCCTCCAAAATAACATTGTTGTATACATTTCTGGGGGCGAATGTGACATTTTTTATGATGAAAGCGCTCAGGTGTTGAAATATTGAACTAGGTGTTTGTGAGTGCATATCTGTGGAGTCAAGGAGAAGAGGATCCAACACTAGGGTGGTGTCATATCTTTAGAAGGCAGAGAGGAAGATACGAAAAGGAGTAAGTAGAAGATTGTTGTTGATAGTACGTAACAAACAAATAAAAAGCAGGATTGGATAATATACGAAGTAATGTGGCCTTATAAAAATACTGGAAGTGTATATATATTATATAAAGGTGTCTAGACTGCTTCTGGATGATAATCCCATCAATCTTCTCACAAAGAAGACATCCTATAATAAAGAAAACTTAAAAAATCATATCACACTGCAGTACTATAGATATATTGTGTATCATAATATGACAACAGAACCGTAAGTAATATTCTCGGTAAATGCTTGTTTATTGCAGTGAATATCAGAATTACATCCCAAACTGATTGTATCCGGGTTGGTATATATTTTACCCTACACCCTGATTTTATTGAGAACTCGTTTTAATCTTGTTTTGAACTTTAGTTTATTACTCTTATACACTTGTATTTGAGTTGGCGCCCAACGGGATTTCTCTATTTTATTAGCCTACTTTCGATTTTTGCTAAAAATGAAAGTAGACTTATGAGATCACTACAGGGCGAAAATAAGTGTGTCTGTCTGTGTGTGTGTATGTGTGAGTCTGTGTGTGTGTGAGTGTGTGTACTCTGAATGTCTGTCCCCCCCCTATCAATTCGAACACGGTGAGCGCAAATTGAACGAAATTTGGTACAAAGGTAGCACTAGCAAAGGACACCTCAGTGTCATGCTTTATATCGCCGCCATCTTGACGGAAACGTAATGGCGGCCACACAAATGTTCAAAGCTTAAATCAAATTACGACTAACCTAATCATCCGATCTCTACCAAATTTTGCAACAACATACCTTTATGGGGGCAGCATCTTTTGACCAAACTAATAGGTCATCAGCCTAATAGTTTGCGGATGGCGGCCATCTTTGTGTGAAAATCGATTTCCCCTATTAATTCGAACACGGTGAAACCGAATGGAACGAAATTTGGTACAGAGGTAGTACTAGCAAAGGGCACCCCAGTGTCATGTTTTATATCACCGCCATCTTGACGGAAACGTAATGGCGGCCACACAAATGTGCAAAGCTTAAATCAAATTACGACTAACCTAATCATCCGATCTCTACCAAATTTTGCAACAACATACCTTTATGAAGGGAGCATCCTTTGACAAATCTAATAGGTCATCAGCCTAATAGTTTGCGGATGGCGGCCGTCTTTGTGTCAAAATCGATTACCCCTATTAATTCGAACACGGTGAAACCGAATGGAATGAAATTTAGTACAGAGGTAGCACTAGCAAAGGGCACTCAGTGTCATGTTTTATATCACCGCCATCTTGACGGAAACGTAATGGCGGCCACACAAATGTTCAAAGCTTAAATCAAATTACGACTAACCTAATCATCCGATCTCTACCAAATTTTGCATCAACATACCATTATGGAGGGAGCATCCTTTGACCAAACTAATAGGTCATTAGCCTAATATTTTGCGGATGGCGGCCATCTTTGTGTGAAAATCGATTCCCCCTATTAATTCGAACACGGTGAAACCGAATGGAACGAAATTTGGTACAGAGGTAGCACTAGAAAAGGTCACCTCAGTGTCATGTTTTATATCACCGCCATCTTGACGGAAACGTAATCGCGGCCACCCAAAGGCTAAAATGTAATTACGACCAACCTAATAATCTAGTCTCTACCAAATTTTTCAACAACAAATCTTTATGTGGGAAGCATATTCTGGCCAAACTGCTAGATCAGCCCAATAGTTTGCAGATGGTGGCCAAGTATGTGTGCAAATCCATTCCCCCTATCAATTCAAACACGGTGAAACCGAATTGAACGAAATTTGGTACTAGCAAAAGGCACCTCAGTGTCATGTTTTATATCGCCGCCATCTTGACGGAAACGGAATGACGGCCACCCAAATGTTAAAAGATTAAATCAAATTTCGACCATCCTAATAATTTGATCTCTACCGGATTTTGCAACAACATGCCTTTTTGTGGAAAGCATCTTATGACTGACTACAAGGTCGTCAGCCCAATAGTTTGCAAATAGCGGCCATGTATGTGTGCAAATCCATTCCCCGGATCAATGCAAACACGGTGAAACCGAATTGAATGATTTTTTTTACAGAGGTAGCACTAGCAAAGGGCACCTCATATTCAAGTTTAATATCCCTATAGCACGTTGTATTTCAACAAGCTACTACAACCAACATGCAATTATACTCCTTGAAAAGGACAAAGAGTTATAACAATACCCATGCATTTAGGAGAAAGTAGGCTATATGTTCTTTACTGAACATCTTGTTTTATATTCTGCTTGCTGGGGGGACTCTTCAGGGTAGGATACAGAGAAAGCTAATTAGTAGAATATATTTTCTCCTCCTTCCAGATCTTCTCCAACAGCGGGTACAGCAGATCGATCGTAATATCCAGGTCTGCTTTCAGTACTTCCGCTGGGATATTATCCAGACCTGGTGCCTTCCCGCATTTCATCTGCTTCAACGCTGTCCGTATTTCGCCCCGAGTCGGGGAGTCGAGGCTGATGCTTGGGTCACTTTCTGCTTCCTCTTCATCTTCTCCTCGCTGCTTACTTTCTGGTCCTCTATCTCTATTAAGAACCTCCGCAAAGTGTTCTCTCCATCTTGTCAGCTGCTGTTCACACGTCGTGAGGATCTCGCCCGTCTTGCTCTTCACATGCCTAGTTTTATTAAAACCTTTCTTCGAAAGCATCTTTGTGATGCCATAGAGCTCCTTAACGTCCCCCCTTCTTGCCGCTTCTTCTGCTTTCTCCACCTGCTCATCAATCCACCTCCTATGATCCTCCGTACACTCCGCTTTACCTCCCTGTTTGCTGTTGAATACTTTGCTTGTGTGAGAGCCGTCTGCTGCCTAGTCTTGCAGGTGTTGAGCTTGGCCTTAATCTCCTTCCTATAATTTATCTTGTCCCAGGTCTGATCGGATATCCATTCTTTCCGCAGGTAGTTCTTGTACTCGAGCTGCATCTCACTGGTTTCCACGAAGATATTCTTTACCTCGCTCCACACAGTCTCCACGTCCTTCTCTGTCTCGGAATCCAACACCTGGAATTTATTTCTGAGCTCCAGTTTAAATTGGTCCAATCTCTACTGGTTCTTAAGCTTGCCCACATCAAACTTGTTGTGCCGAGTGTTAAACTTTCGGCGGACTGCGACGATCTTCATGCGGAAGTTGGCAACCACAAGTTGATGATCACTACCAACGTCCGCTCCTCTCTTGTTCCTAACATCTTCCAAGCTTCTTCTGAACCTCCTGCTCACCGCGATGTGATCAATTTGATTTTCTGTGACTTGATCAGGAGACACCCAGGTGACCTTGTGGCACCGCCTATGAGGAAATACCGTGCCACCCATCACCAAATCCTGACTGGCGCAATATTCCGTAAATTTCTCCCCATTGTCATTCATCTCACCAAGGCCATGTTTACCCATGATCTGCTCCAACTCCTCATTGTTTGAGCCCACCTTCGCGTTGAAGTCTCCCATAACAATGAGAATGTCCTTCTTACTTGTTTGTCTTGTGACATCTCGCAGCATTTGGTAGAATTCTTCCTTCTTCTCTGGCTCCGATTGTTCTGTAGGCGCATAGCATTGGGTGATGATCACATTCCTGATCTTTGTCTTGAACCTAGCAAACATGAGCCTACTAGAAATTGGCTTCCACTCGATAAGGCTTCTCTTTGCATTTCTGTTGAGCAGCAACCTCACTCCATCCCTTGTTCTTCATCATCGCCCCCAGAATAGAGAAATGTAATTCCATCTGTTGTCTGTATTTCACCAAATCCTGGCCACCTCACTTCACTCAATCCTAGGATATCCAGCCCATAGTTCTTCATCTCCCGTGTCACTTGTTTCAGTCTGGTTTTCTCCATCAAGGTCCTTACATTCCAGAAACCGATTTTCGTTGTCCTCTTCATGCCAAAAGTCGTCATCAGGTTATACGTCCGGTTTTGTAATTTCGCTTCAGTTTCCGTAATCAGTTTATTTAAGAGGAGCGAGTGATTAACCCACTGCTTCCGAGTGCCATGGAGGGGCTGCCACCTTAAGCCTGAGGCACCAGGCTGATTTTCTGTCAGGGTTTCTTCCCTTAGCCTTTGAAGAACCAACTCCAAACTACAAGGCAGCAGTTGTTTCACTAGAGCCCCGTTAGCCGTAATTTCTTCAGGGTTCCTGTAGGGCCTTCACAGCTACCGTAGCGGTCTTGAGGCACACAAAGTCCCCACTGTACTTCACCCCTACTTAATTACGTTGCCCATCTCCCACGACGAAGACGAGGGGTTGGATTTGTGGGAGACGACTTGTGGCAACCGACTTTGAAAAAATAATATCCGTTCTCTCTTGGGTAATTGCTAACTCGTGTTATTCCGCTGTCTACTTGTGGTATCTGTTACTTTTGAGCCTTTTGTGCGCCTATGTAGTTGTGGCGTCTGCATATTTATCATCTAGCTTTTTCTTTCAGCTCTAGTTTTCGTTATAGCGCTATGCGGGCTGTACGCGATGTTTGCTGCAATTGTTCATGTGTTGGCCCGTGTTATCGCGGTGTCTGTTATTCTGAATGTCTGTGAACTGTGTTATTGCAGTGTCCGTGCCTGCAAATGTGTTTTCCTGATTTCCTGTATGTTTTTCCGTTCTAGTTTTCGTCGTTCCATCCTAGTATGTAGTTTATAGACGTACATTGGTCAATATCTCTGTGTATTTAGGGTCGATTGTTTTCAGTCGGTCACCTGGTCGTTTCCTGCGTTTAAACGTGTGCGGAGAAAAAACCGTAATTATAGGGCTGGTATTCTCCCGTGTATGACATATGTCGATGATGTGCGATTGTGTTCGTCCTATATCAATGCAGGCTGTACGCGTCCTTTTGAAATATCATTCATGTGTGCCCTGTCGTGTACATGTGATGTATGCCCTAAAGTATCTTTGCCCCTGCAGTGTTCCCGGTTCGATCCCTGGGTATGCTTTTATTTGTCTCCCCTTTTGTATATTCTGCAAAGATGTATTTGTTGCAAATGTAGTGTGGGAATTCGTGCCGCTATTTCGTTCTGTGTCGCTAAAATGTGTGTTCCCGGGCTTGGAAATTAGTGCAAATGTGCTGTGCTGATCAATGCATACGCGATATCAATATTAATGTCAGTAACGCTAGCTTCTATCGTTTGGACGATTGAGATGTGGTGTTGGCACCTAACGTTACTGCTCTCCATTAGAATATTCCTGTTTTCTAATTTCCTGTGGATGCGTTCCTACTGTGACCCCTGTCATTGCTACTTCTAAGCTGTGTTGTTGTTCTGCACTGCGTTATAGTGTCGTGTGTCATTTGTGTTATTGTGGTGTATATACATTTCCCTGTATCTCTTGAGAATGTTTCTCCTACAGCATGTGATCTCGTGAACTGAACCCCGTCTTTCAAATCTGGTTGTTCAAACTTTTTTTTCCCGCTACGGTCATGGTGTTTTGAGTAGCAAAAGTGTTTTCCCAAATTTACAATCAATAGTTAGTGTCATACATATATCCACTGTTTATACACAGATCTCTAGAACATATATAATACACTTCTGCAACATGCTCCTTATGCAAGTACTCTTATGTCTTGTCGGTATACCACTCTAAATCATTAATTGTATACTCTGCCTGTAATACTGTGTTTTATCTCTATGCGGTTGTACGCTACTCTAAAAAATATTGTTTTGTGTGTGGGCGTATGACGTTCAAGGGAGGTGTGTGTGAAGGTGGTCTTTGAGCCTGAAATCCCTCTGGTTCGATACCTGGGTATGTTCATCTTGTTTTTCATTTTTATTCATCCGTAACAATATGGCTACCGCGTATGTAAGATGTGTTTCTTGTGTCGCTGTGTTGCCTGATTTGGCCAAAATGTGTGTTCACGCCTTTTGGAAATAAGCGCGAATGTACTGTGACGCGAAATACGTACGGTGATTCCGTTTCGAATTTACCCCTCTTTCGCTCCTGCTTTCCATATTATGTTGTCCTATGTGTGTGTAAATCCGCTATCTCCTATCATCCGCTGGCGTTTAGAGTTTATAGCCTTGTAGGTCTAAAATCTGTGTTCTAAAGGAAGAAAAGAAGCTTGTCTTGTAGTTTAACGTGACCCCTAATCTCTAGATAATGAGCTATGGGATATCCTTTCTTACGTGGAGTCCGAACCATAGGACATGGCATTTTACTTCGAAAATCTTCCATGCGTTGCCTGGGAATCGAACTCGGTTCACCTTGGTGAGAGGCTAACAGCTTGACCGCTGAGCCACCACGCCTGTAATCTGTGTTCTGAGGGGAGGTTTATATAAATGTACAACTGTGTAAATGTGTTTGCTTGTCGATTTAACCGTTTCTAACCGCGGTCGCGGACTTTCACTCCAGGAGAGTGCTTATCGTTCCCTCTCTCTCTGGCGCGTCCGGGAAAGGATTTTTCTGATCAGCAAACTGCTGGTCGCCGCCAGACACGTGCTCTGTTATGAGATGCTTACTGCTTATGCTGCATTTCTGCCTTGTGGTGCTGTAAAACTTCAGGCCGGTATAATATTATCCGACTAAAATTACATTCATGTCCCCTTATACATTATAGTATGTGCCTTTATAGTCTGCATGGGCAGAGTGGCATGCATAATAAGAGTGTCCCATGTGATAGCAGTATCGGCTCTATGCCCCATGTCTTTGTATGCCGGAGTATGTGGGTTCGAATGTTCTGAGCCCATTGCCTATTTATCTAGGCCTATCATCTGGTGCCTGTTGACCCCCGTGTCTGTGGACCTGTGTTATTGTGGTGTCTGTGATTTTGCTGTATCCATCTAATGGTATGCCCTGTCTCTAACTTCCTGTGTATGATATATGTTAGCTTGCCTGTGATTAAGTCCACTGTTTTGGGAGTAAGCTTTCGCTCTTGGTTGTCAGCTAATTGTAATCGTGAGGGACTGTTTCTGTATTTTAAATGCATTGGACGGCCGTGTGCCGTAGTATAAGGCTGAAAGCACTTGGTGAAATGTATATTAGTTTAACTGTGTTTAAAAATGGTAATCATCCCTAGCGTGGTGATTTCCGCTTATTTAAATTTTGCTAGTAAAAAACCATGATTGTTTTACTCACATCCAGCGGAATATTGGTATTACAACATATATATTGACATATAATATTCATGCACACTGTACATTTGTAAAATTATACCCTACAGGATTGCGTTTTTCATATTCTGCCACTGCAAATCCTTACGCCTAAATGGCATTACATTTTTAATAAAATTCACATGTTGGGGACAAGTGTAGGGGCGGGCACTGTTTTGTCAAAGATGTGTAACTGTTTGGCCCTACAGTGTCGTGTTTCTGCGTGTCTACTGTCCGCTTATGTGGTCCTGGCTTCGATTTTGCCTTCTCTACCTTCTAATTGCCATCGCTCGCCGGTGCGTCTGGGTTCTACCCGTGACCATGGCGTAAGCGTCTGGTAACCATTGGGTGTCTGAAGTAGGGTGAACCTTCTCCATACTTCTATGTATCTTCCCCTAGTCGATTGTGGTGTTCGCACATGTGAAGGTATAATTGTTCGCCGTGGTGTGTCATTAATGTCTATAGTAGCATGTACCCCTTTGTGTATTGTAGGGGTTGGTAATAATGTTCGTCTTGGTTCTTGTACCTTTAATTACGACGAACTGGCGATGTAGGGCGTGCGATTGTGTGCGGGCATATCGCGTGTTAGGCTGGAGTAGCAGGTTCCTGCTTCGGGGCCACGGCAGCCTCCTTCACACTCGTGGTGTCGGGTATACCTATGGACATCTGCGCGAATTTCTGAGCGAGTTGTTCAATGTCGTCTGTAGGGTTTGCAGGCCTTCCCGCTGCTAGCTCGAACAAGATGTTGCTAGCTTGCAAATCTGTATAATCATCCCGTATTTTCTCAAATTCTTGGGTGAGTGCCCTGGCTTGGTCGGCTACCCACGTGTTATCTGTATTTAGCCTAGTGTTCGTCCCTGAGCCTATAGTATTCCCCATATATTTAATCATGTTGTAAATGTAGGCGCCAGTGTGTCCGGTTCAATTGGACCCGTATCGTTCTGATTTTGCCCTGATTTTGCAAGCCCTCCTGTTTGTGCCCTGTGGACGTGTGAGTGCCTTGATGATTCTAATGTACTGAGCTCGCAGGAGCTCTTGCGTTCTACGCAGGTAGTCCTGTTTTATTTCAATCCTCTTCTGCCACGCTATTATGTTTTGATACCCTGCTATTCTCTTGAGCATGGCCAGACGGGGAAGTGACGTCATGTTGGTGTAGTGTATAAAAGTGTTAAAATGCTGAACGCTTACTGTAGTGTATGGGATAGAATTTCCTTTGCCTCTTATCCCGTTGTGTATATTTTCACGCTAAATAGGATATATATCTGTGATAGCAGGAAAAAATTCTCTACTTCTGGCTTTCCTCTACGAGAGGCTTTTCTATTTATTACCCTATAGGGTGGGGGATAATATAATTTACTGTGGCCCGCGTAAAAATTCTCACAATATCGCTGTCTAAATTTTTTTTCTACTTGCTTGGCTGTTTTTTTGAGCTAGGTACCTGGATCGGTGGTCTCGTAATTCGTTGGTTGAATTCCTGTCTAAACGTAGACTACCCCACGCCCCACCAACTTTGTTCAGACCCTTTGTGTGGGGGTGGCTGAACTGGGGGATGAGGGTGTGCGGAGAGGATGGTATTTAACTGGGGGGAAGTTTGATGGATGTGTCAGACCGTTGGACGGGTGTCGAAAGGTGCTGAATGCAAAGGGGAAGCGGGGGAAGCTCTGTGAATAAGGGTGCACAATTAAGGGATGTGACCTCAAGACTGAGAATAATGCCGAGCGGGCTGCAAGCCGCGGTGAGCAACCCAAAGTATTGTTGACGCGCGCTACTACAATAAGCTCTCGACCGTGCTAAGTGAGCAAGGCCACTGTCAAGGCACAGGCTAGTGTTGCTGGCTCAGCGGTTATGAAGCAGAGTAATGACAGGACGAGGTGTGAGTGGGGCAGTAAACAGTAAAAAGGATAATGACAAATAATAAAATAACAATCGGGTCTTTTGGGTAAAGAGTAATTATTTACCAAGGCTTATCTGGGTGTACTGAGTCCCTTGCAATTCAGGAGAGTACAACAATGTAACAATTCACAAGTGCAAAGGGTGTGGTAAGGGGTTGGATGTATAAACGTGTATGGGATCTGAGATGCACATTCACCTGAGGCCTGATCAAGACCGACTACAATATCTCAGACCGTAACATCAAAACCAAGATGGCGGAAATCGTAGGGGAACAGCTGTAGCGACTGGCGGGCATGGCGCCATCGAAATAGCGGCAAATTCGAAGACAAACATTCGCATATTTGATTAAATTCCATCAGAAATTACAGGTTTTATGTAATAAGGCACAAATTCAATATGAAACCCTGACGTACTTCGCTACAAGCAACGAGAACAGACAGAGAGTAGCTAAAAATACAGACATAAATAAAGCAGAGGTAAGACATTATGTTTTAAAAAATGCAAATACTTCTAAATGGAACTACAAGAATAGTCAACCAACAACAAAGTCAACCCCTGACACTATACAGCCCATGAAGGGCCTAGGCAAATATAAAATGCAAATATAAATGGTTGTTGCTTATATTAGGGGCTACGACATCGTGGTCATGTAGCCCCATGTATTTGTGTGTGGAATTTGTGTGATAACCTGTGTTATTGTTATGGCTGAACTAGTGTGTTTGTAAATTGGGGATTGTAGTGGGAGGGAAGCGGCCATGGCCTTAGGTTAGGAACCATCCTGGCATTCGCCTGGATTAGAAGTGGGGAAAACCATGGAAAACCACTTCCAGGATGACTGAGGTGGGAATTGAACCCTCCTCTACTAAGTTGCTTCATGAGGCTGAGTGCACCCCGTCCCAGCCCTCACATGAGAATTAAGTTTCTTGGCAGAGCCGGAGAATCAAACCCGGACCTCCGGGATGACAGCCAAGAATGCTAGGCACTACACAACGAGGTGGTCTAAAACAGAATGGTACCACTGAATGTAAGTAGAACGAGCGATAATATTCTCTATAGTACATTAATTAGCCAAAATACCTTATCAAACAACGAGAAATAAATCAGGGAATGATGTTTAAAAAGATGCTTCCTCCTCCGCTGTATGTGACCCACCCAGCATCCCAAATAGCATTGTAACTCACAATTTGGCTTTAGGAGAGGAAGATGCACAATCCAGGCGATTCGAGGTCTTCAAACTGAGATTGCGTCTACCCTGTCAGTACGGAAGGGAAAGTTACAATCCATATTCATTGACTTCTCTAAAGCTTTTGACTCGATTAGCAGGAAGAAAATATTGGAAAAACTAGACAGACTATTGAGAGGTAACAGCTACACTAAACGTCTTGTCAAAAGTATTTTAGGCTCTAACAATATAGTCATTAACGATGGCATTACAACATCAAGCCCAATTGAGCAGACTTCAGGCGTGCTGCTACAAGGAGACCCATTAAGCCCTCTGTTATTTATCACGGCTTCGGTGGCGTAGTCGGTAGCACGCTGAACTGCTATGCCCAAGATAGCGGGTTCAAACCCGGCCGAAGTCGTCGGATTTTTAAGAGCGTTAAAAATCCTTCAGTATGCCTTCCTTCGGAGGGGAAGTAAAGCCGGCGGTCCCATGTCATAGATTTATGGCATGTAAAAGATCCTTTCACAGACTAAACTTGTGTAAAGCAAAATTTGTTAGGTTAGATTTCGTCAGAACGCTCCACGGCCGACTGAATGCGCTGCGCAGCTCTATTCAGTCGGCCGTGGAACGCTCTATCAAAGTTCCAACGTTCACCACTAGGTATCATTGATACCTGGTGGCGAAAGTTGGAACTACTTGAAATTGAACGGAACTTGTAGCTCACCCTTTAGGGTATCCGCTGGAAGCAGCTACAGACTCAGGCGAGCCGAACATGTCCTCGGACACTCCCGGCACTAAAAAGCCATACGATAAATAAATAACTGCTAATATCACAGATAGATTATCAGAGATGGTAATCTCATTTATATACGCAGATGACATGGTGCTCGCTTCAAGTTCACAGGTCGAATTGCAATCTGCTCTCGACGCCTTGGAATTATGGACGTTACACAATGACCTTAGGTTAAACAGAAACAAGACTAAATCTATGACCTTTAGGAAAGGGGGAAAGCCAGCAATTTTCCACAATGCAGGAAAACCGCTTGAGGGTGTACCACATTACAAGTAGTCTTACTTAGGTCCTACATTTGTCAACTGGCAATGTTTTCACACTGCACATCAAGGATAGACCCAGCGTCACTACCAAAGCCATCAACGACATAAAACATTTGGCTAAGCTATCTAGGAAGCCTCCGTGGCTTAGGCGGCAGCACGCCGGCCTCTCACCGCTGGGTCCGTGGTTCAAATCCCGGTCACTCCATGTGAGATCTGTGCTGGACAAAACGGAGGCAGACAGGTTTTTCTCCGGGTACTCCGGTTTTCCCCTGTCACAATTTCATTCCAGCAACACTCTCCACTATCATTTCATTTCATCTGTCATTCATTTAATCATTGTCCCAGAGGAGTGCGTCAGGCCTCGGCAGCCGGCACAGTTCATATCCTCGCCGCTAGATGGGGGCTTCATTCATTCCATTCCTGACCCGGTCGGAGACTGGAAGCAGGCTGTGGATTTTCATTTTCACTAAGCTATCTATAAAAACAGCCTTAAAACTTTTGTGGTTAAATGTTACCCGTATTGTGACTTATGGACTGGGGAGCATTTGGACACATTTAAATATGAAGTATTTGGAACAATATGGAGAAACTGAAGGCGACTTACATAAAGAAGGCATTGGGTGTATCAAAGTATACACCTTCAAGACCGGTGTAAGAGGTGACTCGCGAGGTTTATAAGGTAGAAGAACTCTGACTTCAAATGCTGCTACCTTCTACTCCAGGATATGTAAAACTCATAGACACACTAGAGCCAAAGAACATTTGTAGGATTTTTGCGCCACGGACGCTATGATTTTTGACGATTGGAAGAGTGGGGGGTACGAGCTGAGACCATTGAACTGTAGGTACTACTGGAACAACTCCTCCCATGGTAACCCTCGCTGAAAACTGCTTCCTGGTGCACTGCCAGGCGTAACTAGTCGCACCAAAAACTGTCATACCTTTTAACTCTAGGTTGCATGTCAGCTGATATGTCGTGATTATTTTTATATATTTGAACGTACGTACCTTTGTGCAACGTTATATGTATGGTATTTTCCAATAATACGGTAGGTTTACGGTCTACTTCATTTTGGAATTGAGATTTGTAATGAAGTAGCCTATTCTGCGTTTATGGATATGTCTTACATCAAATTTTGGTTGGTTGGTTGGTTGGTTGGTTCCTTAGTTTAGGGGCTGCGACAACGCGGTCATGTAGCCCCGTGTACTTTGGGTGTGTGTAGAATCTGTCTGATAACCGGTGTTAATTGTGATGACTGTATTAGTGTGTGTATCTGTTTTTTTAATTCAAGTAGGGACTGCAACTTTGAATTTTCAAATAGTTCCTACTTTTGCCGCCAAACGCCACCGTCAACGACTACTAGGCCTAGTTCAGAACTAGCTACTAGACGCCACCGCAGTCGGCTCTTGGCAACGAACGTAGCAACCTAAGAGCGTTGTTTACATTCTTAACCTATCCAATTTAGTTTCACACAGGTGTAATTAGTGGAAAGATCTTTAACATGCCATAAATCTATGACATGGGACCGCCGGATTTACTTCCCCTCCGAAGGAAGGCATACTGAGGGATTTAACGCTCTTAAAAAATCCGACGGCTTTGAACCCGCGATCTTGGGCATAGAAGCTCAGCATGCTACCAACATCAAATTTTGACATAGGCCTAAATAGCACATGACAAATACACGTAGGCCCTATTGTAGGTTATAAGTTATTAAGTTAGTCACAGAATTATAACCTACGCCTAGCTTATATTACAGATTTCCATGGAAACGCCCAGATGTAGGCCTATTGAAGAAATGGGTTATAGCTGTGAACACTTTTATAAACATGCTACTTGTTTCATTCAAATAGAAACAAACCACTGCTTAAAGATGATGCGGTACCTGCAATTTGCAATTTCCCACAGCATCGGCTTCAGCCACCCAAGAAAAGACCGAGAGTTATTGAACGACAAGTAGCCTAATATTTACTGTTACTTTCTTCATCAGCATAGGCATAAAATTTCACATTTTCCAGTATACTTTTATGATGTCAGTCTTGGAGACGATAAAAATAATTCGGCTTAAGGGATCTTCCCTGCAGGACCTGTTCGTTTGCTGTATGACTTAGGTGAGGTCGATGTTTCGACCTGCTTTGAAGAAAAAAAAGCTTGTAGTTTTTACGTGACCGTTAATCTTGTGATCATGAGCCAAGGGGCCTCCATTTTACGTGGAATCCGAACCACAGGACATGGCATTTCATTTCGAAAATCTCACTTGCAATGACCGTGAATCGAACCTGGTCCACCTTGGTGAGAGGTGAATAGCTTGACCACTGCGCCACCATGCCCCATTGCTTTGAAGAATATTGAACATGTGGTCGTTTTGTATAAATAAAGTAGGCTATGTATTTTTGTTCACTGAGCATCTATTTAATTGTTTAGTTGTAGGCTTATGCATATTCACACACATATGAATGCTGCCTTTGAGTTAATAAAAATGTTGAATACCAATTAACATACTTTTTCTTCTTTATTGTTAGTCATTGCCAGCCTAACCTTATTTTTATTTTATTTTAATGTACGTACGATTTGTATTTTTTGCCAGTAGGCCTATAACTTAGTTATTGTGTATGCTGCCTTTGATCTAAGGATAAAATGATGAACAATCAGGCTGCAATATAATATTTAATGTTGGCATATATTCCTAGTCATTTTAAGTATCAAATTACTATGATATTTTGAAATATGTATTTCGGCGTAAGTTCCGTTTAGTTTACCGTTCGCCTAAATGTTCAAAAGTACCACTTTTACTTGTATCTCGTCGTACGTACTGCACCCGTTCGTCCTGGGGATGCGATGACCCATCTGCTATTACATCGCATTCCTGGATTTCCAGGACAGAGCGGACTTAAATGAACACCTAGTCAAATAAGGAATGTGTCGGAAATTCAGTTGAAATATCTCAAAAGCAGAGGGTAACACGAGATAAAGTATCTCCAGGGCCGTTACGGGTTTAAATTTAATTAAAAAAATACAAATATCAATGGGCGCCATCAACTGAATTCCTAGCAAACCACATCCTTCCCTGGTTAAGCCTTAATTAAGACAAGGAAAGAAAAATAGGAAAATCACATCATCATCAGATCACAACTAAGATAAAAACAAATTATTCAACTTTGATAGTCAGACAGACATATTAAACACTCATCCTACCTGAGAGCATGGTCGAATGCCAACGTTAAATTGTCATTGTCCAGAAAATCGAACCATCTCCATTCTACTCAAAGTGTATTTAATCCACATAAAAAAGGAAAAATTTCTAAAGTTCTCTTGGGTTCTCAGGATCACCGTAGCACTATGTCTTTGCATCACTGACATTCGTGATAACTGAGACCTAACTTCTCTTTAAATTAACATCATGAATGTGGATGTAAAAATATTATTAATCTGTCTAAACACACATATTATAATCACATATTTTAAATATCACATAATTTATGGCTTGCGTGGCATTATTCAAATGCTGAATATGTTAGTAAAATGCTCCTAAACATCGAATAACTAATTTACACTATTTACACTGTCATTAATCATTGCTTATTTGTGAATCACAGAAAATCCACTATTCATTGGTTATAATTATCATCATCATCATCAAAATTAATTGTTTAATTCATCAACACAAGTTGCAATTCTTCAAATCATTCAAATTATATCTCTCAATTAAATTTATTTAAATCCATTTAAATTTATTAATCATCAGCTTCTTTAATTAATTATCACCTTCCAATTCAGTTATTCATCATCTATTCAGTCATCTATTAATTTATTTAAGTCAGCTTATTAATTCAATCTTTAATTCATCCATTTATTTAATTCATTGATCTATTCCAAAATTTAATTTATCAATTTATTTAAATTTTATTCATCTGGTTATTTAGATTTTTATTATTTCATCTAGTCATTCTGATTTTTATTTCATTAGGTCAGATCATTAATATGCTTAATTTTCAGATTATTATTTCATTAATTATTATTATCAGAAAATCTTGTATTATCAACACTGTTTATTTGTTTAATTTCCTAACAAATTGTTTAATATGGGTTATAGAACGTTGTCTTACAGTTTTATCACTTCCAAGTTATATCTCGTATTTAATTATCATGCCAAAAAAATATTATTGCCTTCACAAATTCACGTTGGATCTCACTATCCACAACTACATTATATATTCTCACTTTATCAAATATCACATTTGAATACCACAATTATTCCACAAAACTCCATAAATATTCAGCGCACAGCATGAATCTCAAAAATAATGCTAGACTGGGTTCGACAACCTCATGTCTGCTTCAAAATACATTAGCAATGTTGCAACTTCCACTTGGCAACTTCCACAAAATGCCTATCACAAACTTCACTTAATCACGTTGCATGATCTACAAAAATACATAACTGGCTTCAAATTATCAACGCACACAATCTCCAATAACTGTAATTAATCTGATCACATCTAGACAACTTCTTAAACAATTAGGAAAAATATTACCTTAGTAATCGTAATCAAATTCAAGATCTGCTTTCAAATAGCATAAATTCTCTTTAAAATTCTCATAATTCACTTCACAGAAAAACACCAATGTGCTATAATCTCTCACATCGAAATATGCAATACTGATCTGCCTTAAAATAAATCTGACCATTAATGATTCATCTTACAAGATTCAATTACCTTAAATCCTTCTCAAAGGTATCAAATTCAATCATAAGAAATTATCAAAAGCATCAGCTGTATCAGCTGTTAAATTGAAAATACTCTCAAATGAGTATAGCAACGAAATATTGGATTGGCAAACAAGAATTACAAAATGTAACCCTGCTGACATGTTTTTTTAATTTATTTAACAAAATTCAACTGATATGTGACTAGTAGTTCCTTGTTTGATCCTCTTACAATCTCAAGTACACTCGGATGATAAAAATGAGTTCCTCAATGGCAAGTAAGATGAGTAACCACCACACGATCGTATAAATACGAAAGGCCTTGCCCCGTCGTCTAACATGATAATGCCCTGAACGATGGGTAAAGATGTGTACCACCACGCAATCGTATAGATACGAAAGGCCCCATCTCGTCGTCTCATGAGTGAATGTACCAGATTGGAATCAACAAGTCTCTAGTTGTCACATAAAAGCGATATTCATTCACTTGAGTGAATAACATCTTAATATCTCCAAACAATCCAATGGAAAAAATCCCTACTGATGAATAATAAACACTCGCTAGTATGCAATGAACTGACGAAGTGATTTAAATAATCCAATTGCAGATCACGAGTTCGAAATACTCATCACAAAAAATTTAACTATCCAGGAAAATTATCCTTACTGGAAAATGTCTAAAAGACCAAACATCTGCTTAATAAAGCCAACCAATGGTGAGAATTTCGTATAATGGTGCCTGCCATATCATATGGTAACGCCATATTCTAGCAAAACTCGGAGCAAATAATGTTTAAGCCATGTCTCAATAATCGTATAACTCCTACTAGAAAAATATATACATGTATTCCCAGTGTTCATGAAAATATCATATTAGAAAGTCATAACTCTTACAGTACCTTCTCATATCAGCTGTTATTATATTTCAAAGATCGTCGATTATTTGTGTGTAATAAATTTCTCGAAAGATCGACGTGAATATCGTATCACCCACGCGATAACGGTCGCCTTCATATCCCAAGTGAATCAGCTGTTAGACCTCCTCTTCTTCAGGAATCGAATCCATCGCTCCGTGGTGCCATCGCGTCTCTGTCTTCGTTTACTCCGACATGATGAACTGCATGTTATCCATAGCGGATACTGTCCAAATCCTTACGTAAAAGTTCATAAAAGCAGCGTACCCCACATTCCTCTTCTATGTTACGCCACTGTCCCATATAATGTTCGGTTTGCTTGTTAAAAGTTCAATCTCCACAGCGGTTAAGTCTCACTTGCAAAAAAAAATATATATATTTATGAGAGTGTATAAGTTTTGAAACACCCTGTAGCTGTGTTCGTATTCGATATTTTATGATAATTCATGAAAAAGAATTCTATTAATGAACGTGCCAATGTTCATAAGTGCATATAATTGTAACAGTTCGTTTGCTTAGAAGCGTTAATGTTGTTTGGACCCCATGGTCGCTCTACATATTTCGTTATGAAATGCATAGTCATAATGTAATTTGAATATCTAAGTTCATAATTGCAGTATATTGTAACTAACTGCCTGCACAATTCTATTACTGAATACAAGTCCCAACTCAATGTTGTAACTGAATGTTGAAATGAAGTTCAGCTTCTTTAATGTTGCCTGCGTATAAAAGTCAGAACTAGCCCGCTCGGATCTACTGCATTGTTCCAGAATGAACTATGCTTAAAGCCGGCCTCGCCATGCCGCTTTGCTATACTGTTCTGCGTTATAAAATGCAGCTCGAAATAAAGTTCTCAAACTCGTATTACAATGCTGTTCTGAACTCCGGCTTTTCTCCTCCGTACACGGCCCGTACAGCCTGCCGCGTAACCGGTCTTCTCGCCGTCTGCCCTGCGTTGCTCGCCTTGGCTCACTGACCTACTTCCGCTCTCTGCTTGGTTGAGTAATACTGTCGCCTTCGCTTTACGTAACAAGTGCTGTTCACCGCTCGACTTTACCGTACGCTCTGCGCATGTGTACCACTCAGCTCGCTGGCTGAACTCGACTGACTTCTCTAAACTGCATTGACCAGCTCCTACCTGGCGCGGTCACGTGATTCTCTCCCACCATCTACGGTCGTGCGTCACAAATATAATCTCGACCACCTTCATCTCGGCTATTAAGTTATACAATAACTTAAGGGATTATCTGTCTTTCTTCAAGTTATTATCATATATAATGCTTGTTATCTCTTCTCTTCTGAGATGATTAAATATACTGTTCCATAAAGATCTTAATAAAACTTTAATATTCCTCCCATAATTCCATCTACTTGACTGGCAGTGCCTTCTTGATCCTTGGCATTCTACGTCATTTCCTAGCATTCCTCTCGACTCGATTTGAGCGCTATCTTTACAACTTTTCCCATAAATCTCAACTACGGCTTAATGTCAGCTGGCGTAGCCGATAGCCTCAACTAGGTATCGGGTACATCTCTCCCGTACATCTCCTTTTTTTATCAGGCTTGAGAAAAAAAATACACTCTCAGGCATTCTATACACAACATATGTACACGATAGCTATATAATCCTCTTATTCAGCATAATGATACTTTCTAATGCTAGCTGCGTTAAAAGTCCCCACAACTTCATTAGTATCCATTCTGACAATCTTGTAGCTGTTATTTCGGTACGTTTCATCAATTCGGAATGGACCCGCGTACAGTGGCGCAAATTTATGGTAGATCTTCAGTTGAAGATTCGATGTGACTGGCTTCCTAATCAGCACCTCGTCATTTTCTTTAAACGGCTCGTGAAACCTCCTTCCTGCGTGTCTCCTGGCTCTCTTCTCCGCCTGTCTTCTGAGTCTCTCTCCTGCTATCTCGACTCTTCTTTCTTGTGTAGGTTGAGGATCTACTGGTGCCTTCACGATTCGGTCCCATGGTCTGTCAGGTTTCAATCCTTGATGAAGCATGGAAGGAATCTGTCCTGTGCTTTCATGTATGGTGGAATTCAAGCATTGGCTAATGATGGGTATTACTTCCATCCATCTGTGGTGTTGTCTTGACACATATAAGCGACACATGTTACTAATTTCCGGCATAATTCTTTCGGCTGGATTTCCCTCTGGATACCGCACAGAATTAAATACATGCCTAATTCCCAAACGTTCCATCGCAGTAGAAAATTCCATACTGGTGAACTGTGATCCATGGTCACTCAACAAAATCTCAGGTTTCCCCATACTTGGAATAACTGTTTTCTCTAATCTGTTGATCACGTTCTTGGATGTAGCTTTCTGGATAGGACATAGAGATACGTATTTAGAAAATACGTCTACTGTCACCAAAACAAACTGGTTTCCTTTCGTCGAGCGAGGAATCTGACCGAAAATGTCCGTAGCGAAAAGTTCTCTCGGCTTGCTGGGTAATATTGATCTAGGAACTTCCTTCATTAACTTAGATGAATATTTGCTTCGCTGACAACTGTCACAGGTCTTTATGACGTCGCGGATCGTTTGTCCCATTTGTCTCCAAACGAAAGTTTCTTGGGCAAGAGCCAAAGTCTTGTCTACACCTACATGAGCTGCGGTTCGGTGTATCATCCAAATAACTGGTTTGACAAGCTTGGGTGGGATCACTACTCTAAGTTTAGTATGATCCTGATCGATATATTGGCAAATAACACCTCCCATAATATGATATTTTCTAGCATCTATCTCAGTTCTTCGAAAATCTGGATCGGCGTTGTCCATCCTGCGTGTTTAAAAACGGTAAATTCTTCGCAAAGGTGCATATCTCTTCTGAGTTTGCGCTAACATCTTCAACTTTTCTAGAGTTCCCTGATCCTCTTGAATTAGATTTATATGGTTGACAATCACCTCCTCACAAGGGTTTCTGCTCAACACATCCGCTAACAGATTTAATTTCCCAGGTCTATGCACAACAGTTGGGTTAAATTGTTGTAAGAACAGAGCCCATCTAGTGATGCGGTCACTTGCTAAGTCTGTCTTCATAATAAACTGGAGGGCTTTATGATCTGTGATCACCGTTTTGTCATGTCCAAATAACACCTTCTTCCACGTCTTAAGAGCATGAACCACTGCTAATGCCTCGAACTCGGTTGCATAGTAATTCTTTTCACAATTCCTGAGCTTGCGACGGGTGAAAGCTAAATATCTGCGTTTGTTGGTATCGTCCAACTGATATAGGATCCCACTGATGCCTATTTTGGATGCGTCTGTCTCCACCAAAAATCTTCTTGCAAAATCTGGGTATTCAAGTTTGACATTCTGGATCAACATGTTCTTAGCTGCTAAAAACGCTTGATTGCATCTATCGTCCCATTTCCATCGATTTCCCTTTCTTAGCAAATCCTGCAGAGGTGCCATCGTTTCAGTATATTCAGGACAATGCGTTGAAAAGAACTGACACATTCCTAAAAACTGCCGTACTTCTTTAAGCTTTCTTGGGGTTGGAAATTCTGAAATAGCCATGATCTTCTTTGGATTGGGCCTATAACCATCTCCATCGATTATATGTCCAAGAAATTCGATTTCTTCATGAAAGAACTGACATTTGTTGAAATTCACCTTGAAGTTCGTCCTCCTGAGATCTTCAAAAAGCATTCGAAGGTGCCTGATATGCTCTTCCGCTGTCTCAGACGCTATAATCAGGTCATCAATATAGATCACTACATGCTCCTTAACTGCATCTGATAAATTCTCATCTAGTGCTCGGATCATCACCGGACCACTATTCTTTACTCCAAAAGGTAACCTATTGAACACATATGTTTTATGATCAAATAAGAACCCTGTATATTGTTTGCAATATTCTGCTAGCTCTATATGATAATAAGAACTAGTCAGAACAATCGTAGAAAATAAATTATTTCCTCTGAATCTGCGCAACAATTCACGAATAACAGGTGGCCTGTCGTGTTCAGGAAGAACTCTTTCATTAAGGGCTCTAGCATCTAGGCAAATCCTCAGCTTACCATTAGGTTTCTTGACAACCACTAAAGGATTCAAATAAGCAGTCGGCATCTTCTTGATAATTCCATCTTTCTCCATATCGCTTATCATGGTACTGACTTCTTCCTTCCATTTATCCGGAATGGGATATAAATTCTTATGGTATGGTTTGTCATCCATCAATTTGATGCTGTAGGTAAAGTTTTCTATGAGACCTGGTTTATCATTGAATATGTCCTCATATTCTGAAATTGCTTGATCAAACTGCTCCTTGATTTCTGGATTTATCTTACTCTTCGTGTTAGTTTTATCCTCTATAGACCTTGCAATGCTGCATACTATCTCATCCAATATATTCTCCCTAAAGAATGTCATCTCGGATTCCTGATTTTCTATGACCCCTTCTTGAAAGTACATGCGCCTACTCTGCATATCTATGATCAGACCACTCTCACTTAAAAAATCCACTCCTAGGATCATATCGAAATGTAGTTTACCCACAACTAGGAACATCTGTTCAAAATATCTGGTTCCAATCCCAACATCTAAAAGTACCTGACTTTTACATTTCATACTTTTGTCTGGGATCACCCCTTGAATTTTGCTAACAACAGTTGGCAACATCGTAATTTCTCCTGACAATTTCAATTCATCCAGGCAGCCTATGGATATCAAGCTCACCATAGCCCCCGTGTCCACTAATGTCATTATTTACTTTCCCATGACTTCCACACTGATAACTGGCAATTCATGTCTATTCTCTCGATGTACTACGTCTTCCTCTTCAATTAAATCCTCGTCCTTGACCTGATACGTTTCAACAATGATGATTGATTCCCAATGATTAGTATTCTGCTCTGAAATTAATTTGTCGTTTTTTTTTCTTCGCCACTCGTGCTTGCTCGATTAACATCTCTAGTTATCTCTTCGGGTGGTGCACTAGGCTGTCTACTTTCTTGCCTTGATCTCCCATATTCTCGATTGTCTTGTCGTTCATTTGGATCATTTCTTCTGCTATCCTGCCTATCGTTCTGATTAGATTGCTGACCTTGGTTCCAGTTGTATCGACCTCGATATCTATTATTGTAGCTATTCCTATTCTGGTATCTGTAATTCTGATCATAGTTCCTGTATCTACTGTTTCTTGCGTCCTGATCGTATGGCCTCTCGTATCGATCATTCCCGCGAACGTTGTGAATATTACCTCTATTCCCTTCGTTCCTTCTGTTTCCCCAGGAATCTCTTCTATCAGTCTGTGCTGCGTTATCGACAACTACCGCATTCATCTCTTGCGTGTTTCGATTCTCGTTCCGTGCAGTTCTGGGTGTGATTTGAGCGCTTGTGTAATCTAATCGTCGTAAGATATCGTCATAGTGCTCAAGTGTGTTCGCTCCCGATGCTTTGAGTGATCGTTGTACCTCAATTGGCAACTGTCTTGCTATAGCTTGCAAAAGCTCTTCTTCTGGTAATGGAGGAATCAAAAACTGCAACTTAGCCAATTTCGAAGTAAAGTAATTAGCATAATGCGTTGGATGTGACGTAGAGTAACGCTTCGAATACATTTCTGCTCTTACGTTCAGCTGATCCTCTGCACTCCAAAATCTCCTTAAGAATGATATGGCAAATTGTTCCATATTCGCAAAATTGCTCCTGAATGCGCGAAACCAAGTTAACGCTGGCCCATCTAAGGCGCGTTCGACTATCCTTAGCTCTCTTTCCTAGGCTACTCTATGTTCCGCCATATAATCGCGAATATCCCTCAGAAATTCGACTGTTGTGACTCCTGTGTTTCCTGAAAACTTCCTTGGTTTGTCGTCCAAATTTCTGATGATGGTCACTGGACCTGAGTATCGTTCACTCGTACCAAACGTACTCCTATTCGAATTCGGATTATCTTGAGGGGTTGAACTAGCACTTTCGAATGTTACATTCTGTTGCGTTTGACGGTCTTCTCCCACGCTAACCTCTTGACTGTTCATACTGTGGTCTATCGGTGTCTGATTCATCGATACCTCCCCCGTTGTAACATTTTGACATGTGAAACTATTTATTATAGATTCTAGTTTAGTCATTCTATCTTCCGTTCTTTTTTCTACGGTCTTGACCCGAGTTTCCAAATTATCTAACGACGTAACATTCTGCGTTCTGTTACTCTCTTCTAAATCGTTCTTCAATTTGTCTATCTTGTCTTCGCATGTAGTCTTTACTGACGCGACTTGTTCCTTTAACTGATCAACATCTGTCCTAAACTGAGTTGAATCTATCTTCATCGCTTCCTTATTCTCTGTAAATCTCGCTTCCAAGTTCGCCATACCTGCGATTAACTTCTCATCCCACCCTGCACGTTTTTCTTTTGCTTCGGCATCGACCTAACTATACCGTTCTTCCACTATTGCACCGACTCTATTTTTTAATAAAGCTAAGTTTTCATTAACTTTTTGCTCTATATCATCTTCAATTTTCCTAATGTCTATCTGCAAATGGTTTTCTAAGGATTTCAAGTTAGAATTAACCTCTCCTAAGACTTCCTCTTTAACTGTCCCAATTACTGACTTTAAACCTTTGATTTCGTTACCTAGATTCATTTCTAGACCTTTGATTTTAGATTCGAAAGATACTTCGGTAGACCACTCTTGTATTTTGCCTACATCTGTCACTAAACCATCAATGTCGAATCTCAACTTCGATACATCTGATTTAAAATCTTTCTGTATAGACATAACATCTGTTCTTAAATTAAGAATATTTTCTTCTTCTCTAATTTCTAAATCAATAATATTTTTCCTTAACATTTGCACATTTTCCTCTCCTTTTATTTCTACTGCTTTTATATCTAATTGTAAAGCCTTAAATATTTCATCATTCTTTAATGTTAATCTATTCTCCAAACTAGTTAAATTGATTTTCAACTCTGTATTATTCTCTTCACTACGAGCTTGTAATCTAGTTTCTAATAATTTAAAACTATTCTTCAAGTTAGCTTCACTACTGGTTTGTAGTCTAGTCTCTAATGATTTCAATTCATCTTTACTATTTGACTGTAATCTTTCTTCCAATAATCTCAAATTATTTTCGTTACTAGTCTGCAATGACATCAACTCATCCTTACTATTTGACGGTAACCTAGTCTCTAATGACTTTAAATTATCTTCATTACTAGTCTGTAATAATTTCAAATCTTCCCTATTACTAGTCTGTAAAGCTTCCACATTTTCTTTACATCTAACTTCTAACCTAGCTTCTGACTCATTTATTTGCTCTTTAACTTCTGTTTCATTTTAGAAATAGTTACTGCAATACTAGACATGCCATTCTGTAACTCTCCTAACACCTTAGCTAAATCTTCCGGTAACATAATTATATCTTTCAATGAACGTTTTATTCAGAGACGTTAGACAACAACACATCACAATGTATCAATTCCTGCATTCACTTGGGTATAAGAAAAATGACTTATAACTAAACATGATATAATACTAATATGATTAACATGATCACTGGAATGGGCATAGAAGTATATTGTCTGACTAAGTTTAATACATTTTATAACACCATTAAATGAACTTGAGATCAATCTCTCCGTAACCTAAATCTGATGTGATTCCATAGAATAAACAAAATCGAATCCCCACGGATGGGTAAAGCCAATTCTCCCTCTCTCTCTGTACCCGTTCGTCCTGGGGATGCGATGACCCATCTGCTATTACATCGCATTCCTGGATTTCCAGGACAGAGCGGACTTAAATGAACACCTAGTCAAATAAGGAATGTGTCGGAAATTCAGTTGAAATATCTCAAAAGCAGAGGGTAACACGAGATAAAGTATCTCCAGGGTCGTTACGGGTTTAAATTTAATTTAAAAAAATACAAATATCAATGGGCGCCATCAACTGAATCCCTAGCAAACCACATCCTTCCCTGGTTAAGCCTTAATTAAGACAAGGAAAGAAAAATAGGAAAATCACATCATCAGATCACAACTAAGATAAAAACAAATTTATTCAACTTTGATAGTCAGACAGACATATTAAACACTCATCCTACCTGAGGGCATGGTCGAATGCCAACGTTAAATTGTCATTGTCCAGAAAATCGAACCATCTCCATTCTACTCAAAGTGTATTTAATCCACATAAAATAGGAAAAATTTCTAAAGTTCTCTTGGGTTCTCAGGATCACCGTAGCACTATGTCTTTGCGTCACTGACATTCGTGATAACTGAGACCTAACTTCTCTTTAAATTAACATCATGAATGTGGATGTAAAATATTATTAATCTGTCTAAACACACATATTATAATCACATATTTTAAATATCACATAATTTATGGCTTGCGTGGCATTATTCAAATGCTGAATATGTTAGTAAAATGCTCCTAAACATCGAATAACTAATTTACACTATTTACACTGTCATTAATCATTGCTTATTTGTGAATCACAGAAAATCCACTATTCATTGGTTATAATTATCATCATCATCATCAAAATTAATTGTTTAATTCATCAACACAAGTTGCAATTCTTCAAATCATTCAAATTATATCTCTCAATTAAATTTATTTAAATCCATTTAAATTTATTAATCATCAGCTTCTTTAATTAATTATCACCTTCCAATTCAGTTATTCATCATCTATTCAGTCATCTATTAATTTATTTAAGTCAGCTTATTAATTCAATCTTTAATTCATCCATTTATTTAATTCATTGATCTATTCCAAAATTTAATTTATCAATTTATTTAAATTTTATTCATCTGGTTATTTAGATTTTTATTATTTCATCTAGTCATTCTGATTTTTATTTCATTAGGTCAGATCATTAATATGCTTAATTTTCAGATTATTATTTCATTAATTATTATTATCAGAAAATCTTGTATTATCAACACTGTTTATTTGTTTAATTTCCTAACAAATTGTTTAATATGGGTTATAGAACGTTGTCTTACAGTTTTATCACTTCCAAGTTATATCTCGTATTTAATTATCATGCCAAAAAAATATTATTGCCTTCACAAATTCACGTTGGATCTCACTATCCACAACTACATTATATATTCTCACTTTATCAAATATCACATTTGAATACCACAATTATTCCACAAAACTCCATAAATATTCAGCGCACAGCATGAATCTCAAAAATAATGCTAGACTGGGTTCGACAACCTCATGTCTGCTTCAAAATACATTAGCAATGTTGCAACTTCCACTTGGCAACTTCCACAAAATGCCTATCACAAACTTCACTTAATCACGTTGCATGATCTACAAAAATACATAACTGGCTTCAAATTATCAACGCACACAATCTCCAATAACTGTAATTAATCTGATCACATCTAGACAACTTCTTAAACAATTAGGAAAAATATTACCTTAGTAATCGTAATCAAATTCAAGATCTGCTTTCAAATAGCATAAATTCTCTTTAAAATTCTCATAATTCACTTCACAGAAAAACACCAATGTGCTATAATCTCTCACATCGAAATATGCAATACTGATCTGCCTTAAAATAAATCTGACCATTAATGATTCATCTTACAAGATTCAATTACCTTAAATCCTTCTCAAAGGTATCAAATTCAATCATAAGAAATTATCAAAAGCATCAGCTGTATCAGCTGTTAAATTGAAAATACTCTCAAATGAGTATAGCAACGAAATATTGGATTGGCAAACAAGAATTACAAAATGTAACCCTGCTGACATGTTTTTTTAATTTATTTAACAAAATTCAACTGATATGTGACTAGTAGTTCCTTGTTTGATCCTCTTACAATCTCAAGTACACTCGGATGATAAAAATGAGTTCCTCAATGGCAAGTAAGATGAGTAACCACCACACGATCGTATAAATACGAAAGGCCTTGCCCCGTCGTCTAACATGATAATGCCCTGAACGATGGGTAAAGATGTGTACCACCACGCAATCGTATAGATACGAAAGGCCCCATCTCGTCGTCTCATGAGTGAATGTACCAGATTGGAATCAACAAGTCTCTAGTTGTCACATAAAAGCGATATTCATTCACTTGAGTGAATAACATCTTAATATCTCCAAACAATCCAATGGAAAAAATCCCTACTGATGAATAATAAACACTCGCTAGTATGCAATGAACTGACGAAGTGATTTAAATAATCCAATTGCAGATCACGAGTTCGAAATACTCATCACAAAAAATTTAACTATCCAGGAAAACTATCCTTACTGGAAAATGTCTAAAAGACCAAACATCTGCTTAATAAAGCCAACCAATGGTGAGAATTTCGTATAATGGTGCCTGCCATATCATATGGTAACGCCATATTCTAGCAAAACTCGGAGCAAATAATGTTTAAGCCATGTCTCAATAATCGTATAACTCCTACTAGAAAAATATATACATGTATTCCCAGTGTTCATGAAAATATCATATTAGAAAGTCATAACTCTTACAGTACCTTCTCATATCAGCTGTTATTATATTTCAAAGATCGTCGATTATTTGTGTGTAATAAATTTCTCGAAAGATCGACGTGAATATCGTATCACCCACGCGATAACGATCGCCTTCATATCCCAAGTGAATCAGCTGTTAGACCTCCTCTTCTTCAGGAATCGAATCCATCGCTCCGTGGTGCCATCGCGTCTCTGTCTTCGTTTACTCCGACATGATGAACTGCATGTTATCCATAGCGGATACTGTCCAAATCCTTACGTAAAAGTTCATAAAAGCAGCGTACCCCACATTCCTCTTCTATGTTACGCCACTGTCCCATATAATGTTCGGTTTGCTTGTTAAAAGTTCAATCTCCACAGCGGTTAAGTCTCACTTGCAAAAAAAAAATATATATATTTATGAGAGTGTATAAGTTTTGAAACACCCTGTAGCTGTGTTCGTATTCGATATTTTATGATAATTCATGAAAAAGAATTCTATTAATGAACGTGCCAATGTTCATAAGTGCATATAATTGTAACAGTTCGTTTGCTTAGAAGCGTTAATGTTGTTTGGACCCCATGGTCGCTCTACATATTTCGTTATGAAATGCATAGTCATAATGTAATTTGAATATCTAAGTTCATAATTGCAGTATATTGTAACTAACTGCCTGCACAATTCTATTACTGAATACAAGTCCCAACTCAATGTTGTAACTGAATGTTGAAATGAAGTTCAGCTTCTTTAATGTTGCCTGCGTATAAAAGTCAGAACTAGCCCGCTCGGATCTACTGCATTGTTCCAGAATGAACTATGCTTAAAGCCGGCCTCGCCATGCCGCTTTGCTATACTGTTCTGCGTTATAAAATGCAGCTCGAAATAAAGTTCTCAAACTCGTATTACAATGCTGTTCTGAACTCCGGCTTTTCTCCTCCGTACACGGCCCGTACAGCCTGCCGCGTAACCGGTCTTCTCGCCGTCTGCCCTGCGTTGCTCGCCTTGGCTCACTGACCTACTTCCGCTCTCTGCTTGGTTGAGTAATACTGTCGCCTTCGCTTTACGTAACAAGTGCTGTTCACCGCTCGACCTTACCGTACGCTCTGCGCATGTGTACCACTCAGCTCGCTGGCTGAACTCGACTGACTTCTCTAAACTGCATTGACCAGCTCCTACCTGGCGCGGTCACGTGATTCTCTCCCACCATCTACGGTCGTGCGTCACAAATATAATCTCGACCACCTTCATCTCGGCTATTAAGTTATACAATAACTTAAGGGATTATCTGTCTTTCTTCAAGTTATTATCATATATAATGCTTGTTATCTCTTCTCTTCTGAGATGATTAAATATACTGTTCCATAAAGATCTTAATAAAACTTGAATATTCCTCCCATAATTCCATCTACTTGACTGGCAGTGCCTTCTTGATCCTTGGCATTCTACGTCATTTCCTAGCATTCCTCTCGACTCGATTTGAGCGCTATCTTTAAAACTTTTCCCATAAATCTCAACTACGGCTTAATGTCAGCTGGCGTAGCCGATAGCCTCCACTAGGTATCGGGTTTAGTAAGTAGGCTACATCATCCTTTCGTTCGTATACGTCAAACTCTCCTCCTTATAAAATGTGTCGCACCAAAAGTTCCATCATCCGTGTGACGAATGTTTGTGTGAGCGCTGTGGAGAACAATGTGGAAGATACCACGCTATATTCTGCACATTAAGACATGAATCTTTGATATTCCTAGTGAATAACAATTAGTTTACTGTATGATTTTAGATTTTATTCATTATATGCATGGCCATTGGCTGCAATAAATCCCTTATTATTATAGGCTATAGGTGAATTTCCAGCTGTGGATGCCATTATTCACATCAACCATCGTCAGAACAGTACTGCCAACCTCACCATTACGGTACTAGCCGCACCAACACCCGACCATTCTAACCTACGTTTTGTCCAATCCAATGGTTACAGCCTAACGCGTCCAGATCAATGGTTTTGTATCAACCTGCCCCGATAGCTGCGCGAAATCAAAGCCGCAGCCTTCGATTTGTCCAATCCAATGGTTTTTTACAATGGTTACAGCATAACGCATCCAGAACAATGGTTACAGCCTAACGCGTTCCGATGACTGCCTTTTTTTAACAACAGTGATCTGCTAATAGATGTTGTCTCCTCCGCTGTCTATACCCCACCCACCATCCCAATTTATAACACAACTTAGGCCTATATAGTGAAATTTCAGTTGTGTCGGCCAGTGGGCGTGGCTTATTTGACAAATAAGATATTGCCAACCCTACGTATACGGTAAACACGGCCGTAGGTTGTTTGTTTTGAGCGTAGAGAGCTGTGAGATCGCACTCTCTTCTATCTGTATCGGGACATCCTGAACTAACTCCAACAGATGGCTCATATGTACTATCATTAGTACTTTATTGCAAATAGTATTTGCCAATAACACACAATTGATGTTACAAACTCTTTAAAATGAAAATTTACTGTATTTTCAACTTGTCATTCTTCAAATTCGATGTGTATAGAATTCCAACGGACATAAATTCTATCTTATTAATGTTTTTAATTTTAAAAAACCTAACCAGCGGCTAACGCCCCAGTCCCCCTTGCTTGTGGTAGCCTACTAACAGTAATTTTCGGCCAGGCAGTAGGCCTACCTAACCTAGTAACAGACATAAATGTATATACAAAAACAAACCTAATCTGGGGATAACGCCCCAGCCCCCCTAGCTTGTGATACTAACAGTAGCCTAATTCTATTTACATTCCTGTCGCATTTAAAATCACTGCTTCAATCAGATTGCAGTACCCACTTAAATTTTCCCACAAGCACACAAAGATTCTTGATTCATGATTATTATAGAATATATTTACACTTAAAGAACTTGACACATTAGAAGACACTGACACTGCTGGTATGTCATTAAAACTACCATCATCTACTTGAACAAACAGGAGTTGTGTAGGACGGTTGATTTGGGAAAATTGTCGAAATGGCATCAGGGGTTAGTATGGCAATTTTCATAACCACAAATTTAGGTTCGAAATGTCTAAGTTAACACATTCAACTGTTTTAACTTCGAAAATTGTCCTGGTGAATATTTCTTATCCACTTCTCTTTCAAAGATTTGACTTTAGGAAATTTAAAAGATGAAGAATCTTCAGCAGTATTAAATTTACAGGCGTGTACACAGTAATGACAATAAACAGCCAATACTTCTAACATTACGTATCACCGGAATTTATAATTATTCACAGTGCACTACACTACTTAAGGTACACTATTACAATATATAACAGCTCGAAATCACTTGAAATATGCGACATTTGAACGAAATTCTCGCAGCAGACCCACTTAAATGTTGGTTGACCAAATGTAAACAATCCCCTAAGATTTCCGCCATTTTCTACGCTATCGATAGTGGCATTGCAGTCTGAGATATAGTAGTCGGTCTTGGCCTGATATCTGGATGCGGTTGGACAGAGTCTTCCGACGGTAACAGATCCCTTCCCCTTGGGAGGTAGTCTTCTTAAACGTTTCCGAAGTGCCGACTCTGCAGTATTGCTGCATAGCTGTTTTGGTAGCAGCTTCTGTGTACATGTTTATGAAGTTGTGTAAGCATTAGCGCAAGAGCTTTGGCTTCAGCTCTGCTAGCTTCGTGTAATGAAGGTGTGTTGTTGTTGCTGTTAATTCCATCCTAGAGGTGTTTAAGGAGTGAAAACGGTGTTGGGTGTGGGACAGATGGCTTGAGAATTAACTGTTGAAGGAATATTTGTAGATGTCTGTGGCATGGTAGTTGTATGTGTATACACTTCCGAAGGGTGTTATACACCCTTGGAAGTGTAACAATAGGTTGGTAGAGTGAGACACTTAGGAATATCTCGGGGTTGTATAGGGTAAAGGGGGCACCTTACCTGTTCTGGGGCTCCATAACACCATCTCCGCTTATTAAAATAAGTCAAGCAACACAAAGACTTAGAAAAGGAACGAAATAAATTTATTAACAAAATCCTAAATATAAATAAATAAAAATCCCTTTAATAAAATAATAATGTCCACATAACTTCATACATGTACTGGTGAAATTTACTCTAGCCTCAGCCATTTACTGATCATTAAAACAATTAACAGAGATTCCACTGAATCTGACATTCTTTTAAAACAGTTAAAATATTTGCGCGTGTCGAGATTCCACAGCTCCAAGAGGTCTGACTCGAGACACACTCGTTCCTTCTCCCCTAGCTATATAAACACCTGCAAATTCCTCTCCATTCTGCTTACTCGTTTCACACCTGCTTATAGATTCCCGTTTCATTTAACACGTGAAAGCTGTAACATTTCTGCGACACTGACAGTTTCCATTCTCATTCCTTTAAACTTCACAAAAGCCTTCATAATTCCGTAGTTTCAAACAAAATACACTCATTAAATACAATTCACTTCCTTACAATACTTACGTCATTTGCAACTAACGAAGTCTCAGTCATACACATTCTCTTTCACTAACTCACAATCTCATTTCAAGAACATACGCTCCCAAACGCTCTAAACATTTATCACACGTAAACATGATTATTATTATTATTATTATTATTAACAAACACACCGTAATTAAATAATTATACACAATCTTTACAACGGTCCATCACTTCAAGTTTAGTTGTTTAATAGTGTACCTGACTCTTTATTATTAATATTAAACAAATATAAATGTTCCCTCTCCTACATTCTTAAAGAATACTAGACCATTTAGTCTGTATTAGGGTTTCAAAGTCATTATCTGCCCAATATGACCAATTGGTGTATTCTTCGGAATACACGGTAAGACAGAGTAAGCTTTTGCTTCTCTTTGCTTTAGTTCATCTCTTCCTTTTTTCGCAAACACCAACAGTGATCTCCTGATTTCTCTTTGTTGGTATATGTCTCTCACACTACCTGTAAGTCTGTTCTAGATATATATCTTCCATGACCCACCTAGCGTCATTTAGCAGCGAATCTCTGAAGTTCCTCAATTCTTCCCTGTACAAGAGGACTTCCTTACAAATCTATCCACCAGATCTCGTTGCTATCGCCAGCTATCATCTCCGTGATCAAGAGAACTTCGTCTACTTTTTCACCCTCCAGGCTGCGCTAGTGATGCCTGCTATCAACACTTTGAAGACCATTTCATCAAGAGAAATCATTATTTTTAAGTTGGCTATTCTTATATGTATTCCTTTTGTTTCCTACCCCCACTATTTTCCCTTCCCTGGTCCCTGGTCCCTCCGCGCTTCGTTGAGCTGGCCTCACTTGTGCGTTTGAAGTCAAACTAGTCAGTCGGAGCTTTACTAAAGCTCGTCTCCTCACCTCGAGAGACAAACTTTCAAATCTTCGCCATGTTGTGAATTCCTGACGAACGGTCACCTAAGGATTCGCCGTTCATCAGAAATGAGCTAAGTACTACTTCAACGTTCTTTAACTTATTTTAATTGATTTTAAATAGCTACATGCTTTTAATGATCATTTTATAGGCAGTGTGAGATTTCTTATGTGGGGCAATAATCATCCTTCGCGGGATTTTCTATGTTGGGTTTTTGTCTATCTAAGCCAATCTTAACATGAAGCAGCATTCCTTATGCTTATTAAATGAGAGATTTTCTCACAACGTGGGACACCATTACATTACCCACTGTCTATAAAATACTTAGCTCGTTCCACCGTTGGACTAATTTCTGCCATATTCTTCAGTCATGATTGTTCTGGAATTTTCTATGCCGAACAATTCATCTACAAGTTAAACCTTCTAGTACTTTCCACTCACATATGGGAATACTTTTTCAAACTAAGGAATCTTCCTTAAAAACTGCTAATCAATATCTAATTTTTCTTCCTCCGTTGGGATTTGTCTGGTGCATTCAACTATAACCTACAAGTTTTTCAAGCAATAGACTCTCGCAAATCTAGTGTAACTAGTTATTTTCCACCATTGCAATAACTTTCTTTGCCATCAACTTTTTGTGCTACTACAGTGAACTTTTAAACTATATCAACAAACTATAGTGATAACAGTGCCTTTTCAACTTTTCATCCGCGTCGCGCTCGTCCGAGTACCACTCAGCTCGCTGGCTGAACTCGACTGACTTCTCTAAACTGCATTGACCAGCTCCTACCTGGCGCGGTCACGTGATTCTCTCCCACCATCTACGGTCGTGCGTCACAAATATAATCTCGACCACCTTCATCTCGGCTATTAAGTTATACAATAACTTAAGGGATTATCTGTCTTTCTTCAAGTTATTATCATATATAATGCTTGTTATCTCTTCTCTTCTGAGATGATTAAATATACTGTTCCATAAAGATCTTAATAAAACTTTAATATTCCTCCCATAATTCCATCTACTTGACTGGCAGTGCCTTCTTGATCCTTGGCATTCTACGTCATTTCCTAGCATTCCTCTCGACTCGATTTGAGCGCTATCTTTACAACTTTTCCCATAAATCTCAACTACGGCTTAATGTCAGCTGGCGTAGCCGATAGCCTCAACTAGGTACATCTAGGTACATCTCTCCCGTACATCTCCTTTTTTTATCAGGCTTGAGAAAAAAAATACACTCTCAGGCATTCTATACACAACATATGTACACGATAGCTATATAATCCTGTTATTCAGCATAATGATACTTTCTAATGCTAGCTGCGTTAAAAGTCCCCACAACTTCATTAGTATCCATTCTGACAATCTTGTAGCTGTTATTTCGGTACGTTTCATCAATTCGGAATGGACCCGCGTACAGTGGCGCAAATTTATGGTAGATCTTCAGTTGAAGATTCGATGTGACTGGCTTCCTAATCAGCACCTCGTCATTTTCTTTAAACGGCTCGTGAAACCTCCTTCCTGCGTGTCTCCTGGCTCTCTTCTCCGCCTGTCTTCTGAGTCTCTCTCCTGCTATCTCGACTCTTCTTTCTTGTGTAGGTTGAGGATCTACTGGTGCCTTCACGATTCGGTCCCATGGTCTGTCAGGTTTCAATCCTTGATGAAGCATGGAAGGAATCTGTCCTGTGCTTTCATGTATGGTGGAATTCAAGCATTGGCTAATGATGGGTATTACTTCCATCCATCTGTGGTGTTGTCTTGACACATATAAGCGACACATGTTACTAATTTCCGGCATAATTCTTTCGGCTGGATTTCCCTCTGGATACCGCACAGAATTAAATACATGCCTAATTCCCAAACGTTCCATCGCAGTAGAAAATTCCATACTGGTGAACTGTGATCCATGGTCACTCAACAAAATCTCAGGTTTCCCCATACTTGGAATAACTGTTTCCTCTAATCTGTTGATCACGTTCTTGGATGTAGCTTTCTGGATAGGACATAGAGATACGTATTTAGAAAATACGTCTACTGTCACCAAAACAAACTGGTTTCCTTTCGTCGAGCGAGGAATCTGACCGAAAATGTCCGTAGCGAAAAGTTCTCTCGGCTTGCTGGGTAATATTGATCTAGGAACTTCCTTCATTAACTTAGATGAATATTTGCTTCGCTGACAACTGTCACAGGTCTTTATGACGTCGCGGATCGTTTGTCCCATTTGTCTCCAAACGAAAGTTTCTTGGGCAAGAGCCAAAGTCTTGTCTACACCTACATGAGCTGCGGTTCGGTGTATCATCCAAATAACTGGTTTGACAAGCTTGGGTGGGATCACTACTCTAAGTTTAGTATGATCCTGATCGATATATTGGCAAATAACACCTCCCATAATATGATATTTTCTAGCATCTATCTCAGTTCTTCGAAAATCTGGATCGGCGTTGTCCATCCTGCGTGTTTAAAAACGGTAAATTCTTCGCAAAGGTGCATATCTCTTCTGAGTTTGCGCTAACATCTTCAACTTTTCTAGAGTTCCCTGATCCTCTTGAATTAGATTTATATGGTTGACAATCACCTCCTCACAAGGGTTTCTGCTCAACACATCCGCTAACAGATTTAATTTCCCAGGTCTATGCACAACAGTTGGGTTAAATTGTTGTAAGAACAGAGCCCATCTAGTGATGCGGTCACTTGCTAAGTCTGTCTTCATAATAAACTGGAGGGCTTTATGATCTGTGATCACCGTTTTGTCATGTCCAAATAACACCTTCTTCCACGTCTTAAGAGCATGAACCACTGCTAATGCCTCGAACTCGGTTGCATAGTAATTCTTTTCACAATTCCTGAGCTTGCGACGGGTGAAAGCTAAATATCTGCGTTTGTTGGTATCGTCCAACTGATATAGGATCCCACTGATGCATATTTTGGATGCGTCTGTCTCCACCAAAAATCTTCTTGCAAAATCTGGGTATTCAAGTTTGACATTCTGGATCAACATGTTCTTAGCTGCTAAAAACGCTTGATTGCATCTATCGTCCCATTTCCATCGATTTCCCTTTCTTAGCAAATCCTGCAGAGGTGCCATCGTTTCAGTATATTCAGGACAATGCGTTGAAAAGAACTGACACATTCCTAAAAACTGCCGTACTTCTTTAAGCTTTCTTGGGGTTGGAAATTCTGAAATAGCCATGATCTTCTTTGGATTGGGCCTATAACCATCTCCATCGATTATATGTCCAAGAAATTCGATTTCTTCATGAAAGAACTGACATTTGTTGAAATTCACCTTGAAGTTCGTCCTCCTGAGATCTTCAAAAAGCATTCGAAGGTGCCTGATATGCTCTTCCGCTGTCTCAGACGCTATAATCAGGTCATCAATATAGATCACTACATGCTCCTTAACTGCATCTGATAAATTCTCATCTAGTGCTCGGATCATCACCGGACCACTATTCTTTACTCCAAAAGGTAACCTATTGAACACATATGTTTTATGATCAAATAAGAACCCTGTATATTGTTTGCAATATTCTGCTAGCTCTATATGATAATAAGAACTAGTCAGAACAATCGTAGAAAATAAATTATTTCCTCTGAATCTGCGCAACAATTCACGAATAACAGGTGGCCTGTCGTGTTCAGGAAGAACTCTTTCATTAAGGGCTCTAGCATCTAGGCAAATCCTCAGCTTACCATTAGGTTTCTTGACAACCACTAAAGGATTCAAATAAGCAGTCGGCATCTTCTTGATAATTCCATCTTTCTCCATATCGCTTATCATGGTACTGACTTCTTCCTTCCATTTATCCGGAATGGGATATAAATTCTTATGGTATGGTTTGTCATCCATCAATTTGATGCTGTAGGTAAAATTTTCTATGAGACCTGGTTTATCATTGAATATGTCCTCATATTCTGAAATTGCTTGATCAAACTGCTCCTTGATTTCTGGATTTATCTTACTCTTCGTGTTAGTTTTATCCTCTATAGACCTTGCAATGCTGCATACTATCTCATCCAATATATTCTCCCTAAAGAATGTCATCTCGGATTCCTGATTTTCTATGACCCCTTCTTGAAAGTACATGCGCCTACTCTGCATATCTATGATCAGACCACTCTCACTTAAAAAATCCACTCCTAGGATCATATCGAAATGTAGTTTACCCACAACTAGGAACATCTGTTCAAAATATCTGGTTCCAATCCCAACATCTAAAAGTACCTGACTTTTACATTTCATACTTTTGTCTGGGATCACCCCTTGAATTTTGCTAACAACAGTTGGCAACATCGTAATTTCTCCTGACAATTTCAATTCATCCAGGCAGCCTATGGATATCAAGCTCACCATAGCCCCCGTGTCCACTAATGTCATTATTTACTTTCCCATGACTTCCACACTGATAACTGGCAATTCATGTCTATTCTCTCGATGTACTACGTCTTCCTCTTCAATTAAATCCTCGTCCTTGACCTGATACGTTTCAACAATGATGATTGATTCCCAATGATTAGTATTCTGCTCTGAAATTAATTTGTCGTTTTTTTTTCTTCGCCACTCGTGCTTGCTCGATTAACATCTCTAGTTATCTCTTCGGGTGGTGCACTAGGCTGTCTACTTTCTTGCCTTGATCTCCCATATTCTCGATTGTCTTGTCGTTCATTTGGATCATTTCTTCTGCTATCCTGCCTATCGTTCTGATTAGATTGCTGACCTTGGTTCCAGTTGTATCGACCTCGATATCTATTATTGTAGCTATTCCTATTCTGGTATCTGTAATTCTGATCATAGTTCCTGTATCTACTGTTTCTTGCGTCCTGATCGTATGGCCTCTCGTATCGATCATTCCCGCGAACGTTGTGAATATTACCTCTATTCCCTTCGTTCCTTCTGTTTCCCCAGGAATCTCTTCTATCAGTCTGTGCTGCGTTATCGACAACTACCGCATTCATCTCTTGCGTGTTTCGATTCTCGTTCCGTGCAGTTCTGGGTGTGATTTGAGCGCTTGTGTAATCTAATCGTCGTAAGATATCGTCATAGTGCTCAAGTGTGTTCGCTCCCGATGCTTTGAGTGATCGTTGTACCTCAATTGGCAACTGTCTTGCTATAGCTTGCAAAAGCTCTTCTTCTGGTAATGGAGGAATCAAAAACTGCAACTTAGCCAATTTCGAAGTAAAGTAATTAGCATAATGCGTTGGATGTGACGTAGAGTAACGCTTCGAATACATTTCTGCTCTTACGTTCAGCTGATCCTCTGCACTCCAAAATCTCCTTAAGAATGATATGGCAAATTGTTCCATATTCGCAAAATTGCTCCTGAATGCGCGAAACCAAGTTAACGCTGGCCCATCTAAGGCGCGTTCGACTATCCTTAGCTCTCTTTCCTAGGCTACTCTATGATCCGCCATATAATCGCGAATATCCCTCAGAAATTCGACTGTTGTGACTCCTGTGTTTCCTGAAAACTTCCTTGGTTTGTCGTCCAAATTTCTGATGATGGTCACTGGACCTGAGTATCGTTCACTCGTACCAAACGTACTCCTATTCGAATTCGGATTATCTTGAGGGGTTGAACTAGCACTTTCGAATGTTACATTCTGTTGCGTTTGACGGTCTTCTCCCACACTAACCTCTTGACTGTTCATACTGTGGTCTATCGGTGTCTGATTCATCGATACCTCCCCCGTTGTAACATTTTGACATGTGAAACTATTTATTATAGATTCTAGTTTAGTCATTCTATCTTCCGTTCTTTTTTCTACGGTCTTGACCCGAGTTTCCAAATTATCTAACGACGTAACATTCTGCGTTCTGTTACTCTCTTCTAAATCGTTCTTCAATTTGTCTATCTTGTCTTCGCATGTAGTCTTGACTGACGCGACTTGTTCCTTTAACTGATCAACATCTGTCCTAAACTGAGTTGAATCTATCTTCATCGCTTCCTTATTCTCTGTAAATCTCGCTTCCAAGTTCGCCATACCTGCGATTAACTTCTCATCCCACCCTGCACGTTTTTCTTTTGCTTCGGCATCGACCTAACTATACCGTTCTTCCACTATTGCACCGACTCTATTTTTTAATAAAGCTAAGTTTTCATTAACTTTTTGCTCTATATCATCTTCAATTTTCCTAATGTCTATCTGCAAATGGTTTTCTAAGGATTTCAAGTTAGAATTAACCTCTCCTAAGACTTCCTCTTTAACTGTCCCAATTACTGACTTTAAACCTTTGATTTCGTTACCTAGATTCATTTCTAGACCTTTGATTTTAGATTCGAAAGATACTTCGGTAGACCACTCTTGTATTTTGCCTACATCTGTCACTAAACCATCAATGTCGAATCTCAACTTCGATACATCTGATTTAAAATCTTTCTGTATAGACATAACATCTGTTCTTAAATTAAGAATATTTTCTTCTTCTCTAATTTCTAAATCAATAATATTTTTCCTTAACATTTGCACATTTTCCTCTCCTTTTATTTCTACTGCTTTTATATCTAATTGTAAAGCCTTAAATATTTCATCATTCTTTAATGTTAATCTATTCTCCAAACTAGTTAAATTGATTTTCAACTCTGTATTATTCTCTTCACTACGAGCTTGTAATCTAGTTTCTAATAATTTAAAACTATTCTTCAAGTTAGCTTCACTACTGGTTTGTAGTCTAGTCTCTAATGATTTCAATTCATCTTTACTATTTGACTGTAATCTTTCTTCCAATAATCTCAAATTATTTTCGTTACTAGTCTGCAATGACATCAACTCATCCTTACTATTTGACGGTAACCTAGTCTCTAATGACTTTAAATTATCTTCATTACTAGTCTGTAATAATTTCAAATCTTCCCTATTACTAGTCTGTAAAGCTTCCACATTTTCTTTACATCTAACTTCTAACCTAGCTTCTGACTCATTTATTTGCTCTTTAACTTCTGTTTCATTTTAGAAATAGTTACTGCAATACTAGACATGCCATTCTGTAACTCTCCTAACACCTTAGCTAAATCTTCCGGTAACATAATTATATCTTTCAATGAACGTTTTATTCAGAGACGTTAGACAACAACACATCACAATGTATCAATTCCTGCATTCACTTGGGTATAAGAAAAATGACTTATAACTAAACATGATATAATACTAATATGATTAACATGATCACTGGAATGGGCATAGAAGTATATTGTCTGACTAAGTTTAATACATTTTATAACACCATTAAATGAACTTGAGATCAATCTCTCCGTAACCTAAATCTGATGTGATTCCATAGAATAAACAAAATCGAATCCCCACGGATGGGTAAAGCCAATTCTCCCTCTCTCTCTGTACCCGTTCGTCCTGGGGATGCGATGACCCATCTGCTATTACATCGCATTCCTGGATTTCCAGGACAGAGCGGACTTAAATGAACACCTAGTCAAATAAGGAATGTGTCGGAAATTCAGTTGAAATATCTCAAAAGCAGAGGGTAACACGAGATAAAGTATCTCCAGGGTCGTTACGGGTTTAAATTTAATTTAAAAAAATACAAATATCAATGGGCGCCATCAACTGAATCCCTAGCAAACCACATCCTTCCCTGGTTAAGCCTTAATTAAGACAAGGAAAGAAAAATAGGAAAATCACATCATCAGATCACAACTAAGATAAAAACAAATTTATTCAACTTTGATAGTCAGACAGACATATTAAACACTCATCCTACCTGAGGGCATGGTCGAATGCCAACGTTAAATTGTCATTGTCCAGAAAATCGAACCATCTCCATTCTACTCAAAGTGTATTTAATCCACATAAAATAGGAAAAATTTCTAAAGTTCTCTTGGGTTCTCAGGATCACCGTAGCACTATGTCTTTGCGTCACTGACATTCGTGATAACTGAGACCTAACTTCTCTTTAAATTAACATCATGAATGTGGATGTAAAAATATTATTAATCTGTCTAAACACACATATTATAATCACATATTTTAAATATCACATAATTTATGGCTTGCATGGCATTATTCAAATGCTGAATATGTTAGTAAAATGCTCCTAAACATCGAATAACTAATTTACACTATTTACACTGTCATTAATCATTGCTTATTTGTGAATCACAGAAAATCCACTATTCATTGGTTATAATTATCATCATCATCATCAAAATTAATTGTTTAATTCATCAACACAAGTTGCAATTCTTCAAATCATTCAAATTATATCTCTCAATTAAATTTATTTAAATCCATTTAAATTTATTAATCATCAGCTTCTTTAATTAATTATCACCTTCCAATTCAGTTATTCATCATCTATTCAGTCATCTATTAATTTATTTAAGTCAGCTTATTAATTCAATCTTTAATTCATCCATTTATTTAATTAATTGATCTATTCCAAAATTTAATTTATCAATTTATTTAAATTTTATTCATCTGGTTATTTAGATTTTTATTATTTCATCTAGTCATTCTGATTTTTGTTTCATTAGGTCAGATAATTAATATGCTTAATTTTCAGATTATTATTTCATTAATTATTATTATCAGAATATCTTGTATTATCAACACTGTTTATTTGTTTAATTTCCTAACAAATTGTTTAATATGGGTTATAGAACGTTGTCTTACAGTTTTATCACTTCCAAGTTATATCTCGTATTTAATTATCATGCCAAACAATATTATTGCCTTCACAAATTCACGTTGGATCTCACTATCCACAACTACATTATATATTCTCACTTTATCAAATATCACATTTGAATACCACAATTATTCCACAAAACTCCATAAATATTCAGCGCACAGCATGAATCTCAAAAATAATGCTAGACTGGGTTCGACAACCTCATGTCTGCTTCAAAATACATTAGCAATGTTGCAACTTCCACTTGGCAACTTCCACAAAATGCCTATCACAAACTTCACTTAATCACGTTGCATGATCTACAAAAATACATAACTGGCTTCAAATTATCAACGCACACAATCTCCAATAACTGTAATTAATCTGATCACATCTAGACAACTTCTTAAACAATTAGGAAAAATATTACCTTAGTAATCGTAATCAAATTCAAGATCTGCTTTCAAATAGCATAAATTCTCTTTAAAATTCTCATAATTCACTTCACAGAAAAACACCAATGTGCTATAATCTCTCACATCGAAATATGCAATACTGATCTGCCTTAAAATAAATCTGACCATTAATGATTCATCTTACAAGATTCAATTACCTTAAATCCTTCTCAAAGGTATCAAATTCAATCATAAGAAATTATCAAAAGCATCAGCTGTATCAGCTGTTAAATTGAAAATACTCTCAAATGAGTATAGCAACGAAATATTGGATTGGCAAACAAGAATTACAAAATGTAACCCTGCTGACATGTATTTTTAATTTATTTAACAAAATTCAACTGATATGTGACTAGTAGTTCCTTGTTTGATCCTCTTACAATCTCAAGTACACTCGGATGATAAAAATGAGTTCCTCAATGGCAAGTAAGATGAGTAACCACCACACGATCGTATAAATACGAAAGGCCTTGCCCCGTCGTCTAACATGATAATGCCCTGAACGATGGGTAAAGATGTGTACCACCACGCAATCGTATAGATACGAAAGGCCCCATCTCGTCGTCTCATGAGTGAATGTACCAGATTGGAATCAACAAGTCTCTAGTTGTCACATAAAAGCGATATTCATTCACTTGAGTGAATAACATCTTAATATCTCCAAACAATCCAATGGAAAAAATTCCTACTGATGAATAATACACACTCGCTAGTATGCAATGAACTGACGAAGTGATTTAAATAATCCAATTGCAGATCACGAGTTCGAAATACTCGTCACAAAAAAATTAACTATCCAGGGAAACTATCCTTACTGGAAAATGTCTAAAAGACCAAACATCTGCTTAATAAAGCCAACCAATGGTGAGAATTTCGTATAATGGTGCCTGCCATATCATATGGTAACGCCATATTCTAGCAAAACTCGGAGCAAATAATGTTTAAGCCATGTCTCAATAATCGTATAACTCCTACTAGAAAAATATATACATGTATGCCCAGTGTTCATGAAAATATCATATTAGAAAGTCATAACTCTTACAGTACCTTCTCATATCAGCTGTTATTATATTTCAAAGATCGTCGATTATTTGTGTGTAATAAATTTCTCGAAAGATCGACGTGAATATCGTATCACCCACGCGATAACGATCGCTTTCATATCCCAAGTGAATCAGCTGTTAGACCTCCTCTTCTTCAGGAATCGAATCCATCGCTCCGTGGTGCAATCGCGTCTCTGTCTTCGTTTACTCCGACATGATGAACTGCATGTTATCCATAGCGGATACTGTCCAAATCCTTACGTAAAAGTTCATAAAAGCAGCGTACCCCATATTCCTCTTCTATGTTACGCCACTGTCCCATATAATGTTCGGTTTGCTTGTTAAAAGTTCAATCTCCACAGCGGTTAAGTCTCACTTGCAAAAAATAAATTTTATTTATGAGAGTGTATAAGTTTTGAAACACCCTGTAGCTGTGTTCGTATTCGATATTTTATGATAATTCATGAAAAAGAATTCTATTAATGCACGTGCCAATGTTCATAAGTGCATATAATTGTAACAGTTCGTTTGCTTAGAAGCGTTAATGTTGTTTGGACCCCATGGTCGCTCTACATATTCCGTTATGAAATGCATAGTCATAATGTAATTTGAATATCTAAGTTCATAATTGCAGTATATTGTAACTAACTGCCTGCACAATTCTCTTACTGAATACAAGTCCCAACTCAATGTTGTAACTGAATGTTGAAATGAAGTTCAGCTTCTTTAATGTTGCCTGCGTATAAAAGTCAGAACTAGCCCGCTCGGATCTACTGCATTGTTCCAGAATGAACTATGCTTAAAGCCGGCCTCGCCATGCCGCTTTGCTATACTGTTCTGCGTTATAAAATGCAGCTCGAAATAAAGTTCTCAAACTCGTATTACAATGCTGTTCTGAACTCCGGCTTTTCTCCTCCGTACACGGCCCGTACAGCCTGCCGCGTAACCGGTCTTCTCGCCGTCTGCCCTGCGTTGCTCGCCTTGGCTCACTGACCTACTTCCGCTCTCTGCTTGGTTGAGTAATACTGTCGCCTTCGCTTTACGTAACAAGTGCTGTTCACCGCTCGACCTTACCGTACGCTCTGCGCATGTGTACCACTCAGCTCGCTGGCTGAACTCGACTGACTTCTCTAAACTGCATTGACCAGCTCCTACCTGGCGCGGTCACGTGATTCTCTCCCACCATCTACGGTCGTGCGTCACAAATATAATCTCGACCACCTTCATCTCGGCTATTAAGTTATACAATAACTTAAGGGATTATCTGTCTTTCTTCAAGTTATTATCATATATAATGCTTGTTATCTCTTCTCTTCTGAGATGATTAAATATACTGTTCCATAAAGATCTTAATAAAACTTTAATATTCCTCCCATAATTCCATCTACTTGACTGGCAGTGCCTTCTAGATCCTTGGCATTCTACGTCATTTCCTAGCATTCCTCTCGACTCGATTTGAGCGCTATCTTTACAACTTTTCCCATAAATCTCAACTACGGCTTAATGTCAGCTGGCGTAGCCGATAGCCTCAACTAGGTATCGGGTTTAGTAAGTAGGCTACATCATCCTTTCGTTCGTATACGTCAAACTCTCCTCCTTATAAAATGTGTCGCACCAAAAGTTCCATCATCCGTGTGACGAATGTTTGTGTGAGCGCTGTGGAGAACAATGTGGAAGATACCACGCAATATTCTGCACATTAAGACATGAATCTTTGATATTCCTAGTGAATAACAATTAGTTTACTGTATGATTTTAGATTTTATTCATTATATGCATGGCCATTGGCTGCAATAAATCCCTTATTATTATAGGCTATAGGTGAATTTCCAGCTGTGGATGCCATTATTCACATCAACCATCGTCAGAACAGTACTGCCAACCTCACCATTACGGTACTAGCCGCACCAACACCCGACCATTCTAACCTACGTTTTGTCCAATCCAATGGTTACAGCCTAACGCGTCCAGATCAATGGTTTTGTATCAACCTGCCCCGATAGCTGCGCGAAATCAAAGCCGCAGCCTTCGATTTGTCCAATCCAATGGTTTTTTACAATGGTTACAGCATAACGCATCCAGAACAATGGTTACAGCCTAACGCGTTCCGATGACTGCCTTTTTTTTAACAACAGTGATCTGCTAATAGATGTTGTCTCCTCCGCTGTCTATACCCCACCCACCATCCCAATTTATAACACAACTTAGGCCTATATAGTGAAATTTCAGTTGTGTCGGCCAGTGGGCGTGGCTTATTTGACAAATAAGATATTGCCAACCCTACGTATACGGTAAACACGGCCGTAGGTTGTTTGTTTTGAGCGTAGAGAGCTGTGAGATCGCACTCTCTTCTATCTGTATCGGGACATCCTGAACTAACTCCAACAGATGGCTCATATGTACTATCATTAGTACTTTATTGCAAATAGTATTTGCCAATAACACACAATTGATGTTACAAACTCTTTAAAATGAAAATTTACTGTATTTTCAACTTGTCATTCTTCAAATTCGATGTGTATAGAATTCCAACGGACATAAATTCTATCTTATTAATGTTTTTAATTTTAAAAAACCTAACCAGCGGCTAACGCCCCAGTCCCCCTTGCTTGTGGTAGCCTACTAACAGTAATTTTCGGCCAGGCAGTAGGCCTACCTAACCTAGTAACAGACATAAATGTATATACAAAAACAAACCTAATCTGGGGATAACGCCCCAGCCCCCCTAGCTTGTGATACTAACAGTAGCCTAATTCTATTTACATTCCTGTCGCATTTAAAATCACTGCTTCAATCAGATTGCAGTACCCACTTAAATTTTCCCACAAGCACACAAAGATTCTTGATTCATGATTATTATAGAATATATTTACACTTAAAGAACTTGACACATTAGAAGACACTGACACTGCTGGTATGTCATTAAAACTACCATCATCTACTTGAACAAACAGGAGTTGTGTAGGACGGTTGATTTGGGAAAATTGTCGAAATGGCATCAGGGGTTAGTATGGCAATTTTCATAACCACAAATTTAGGTTCGAAATGTCTAAGTTAACACATTCAACTGTTTTAACTTCGAAAATTGTCCTGGTGAATATTTCTTATCCACTTCTCTTTCAAAGATTTGACTTTAGGAAATTTAAAAGATGAAGAATCTTCAGCAGTATTAAATTTACAGGCGTGTACACAGTAATGACAATAAACAGCCAATACTTCTAACATTACGTATCACCGGAATTTATAATTATTCACAGTGCACTACACTACTTAAGGTACACTATTACAATATATAACAGCTCGAAATCACTTGAAATATGCGACATTTGAACGAAATTCTCGCAGCAGACCCACTTAAATGTTGGTTGACCAAATGTAAACAATCCCCTAAGATTTCCGCCATTTTCTACGCTATCGATAGTGGCATTGCAGTCTGAGATATAGTAGTCGGTCTTGGCCTGATATCTGGATGCGGTTGGACAGAGTCTTCCGACGGTAACAGATCCCTTCCCCTTGGGAGGTAGTCTTCTTAAACGTTTCCGAAGTGCCGACTCTGCAGTATTGCTGCATAGCTGTTTTGGTAGCAGCTTCTGTGTACATGTTTATGAAGTTGTGTAAGCATTAGCGCAAGAGCTTTGGCTTCAGCTCTGCTAGCTTCGTGTAATGAAGGTGTGTTGTTGTTGCTGTTAATTCCATCCTAGAGGTGTTTAAGGAGTGAAAACGGTGTTGGGTGTGGGACAGATGGCTTGAGAATTAACTGTTGAAGGAATATTTGTAGATGTCTGTGGCATGGTAGTTGTATGTGTATACACTTCCGAAGGGTGTTATACACCCTTGGAAGTGTAACAATAGGTTGGTAGAGTGAGACACTTAGGAATATCTCGGGGTTGTATAGGGTAAAGGGGGCACCTTACCTGTTCTGGGGCTCCATAACACCATCTCCGCTTATTAAAATAAGTCAAGCAACACAAAGACTTAGAAAAGGAACGAAATAAATTTATTAACAAAATCCTAAATATAAATAAATAAAAATCCCTTTAATAAAATAATAATGTCCACATAACTTCATACATGTACTGGTGAAATTTACTCTAGCCTCAGCCATTTACTGATCATTAAAACAATTAACAGAGATTCCACTGAATCTGACATTCTTTTAAAACAGTTAAAATATTTGCGCGTGTCGAGATTCCACAGCTCCAAGAGGTCTGACTCGAGACACACTCGTTCCTTCTCCCCTAGCTATATAAACACCTGCAAATTCCTCTCCATTCTGCTTACTCGTTTCACACCTGCTTATAGATTCCCGTTTCATTTAACACGTGAAAGCTGTAACATTTCTGCGACACTGACAGTTTCCATTCTCATTCCTTTAAACTTCACAAAAGCCTTCATAATTCCGTAGTTTCAAACAAAATACACTCATTAAATACAATTCACTTCCTTACAATACTTACGTCATTTGCAACTAACGAAGTCTCAGTCATACACATTCTCTTTCACTAACTCACAATCTCATTTCAAGAACATACGCTCCCAAACGCTCTAAACATTTATCACACGTAAACATGATTATTATTATTATTATTATTATTAACAAACACACCGTAATTAAATAATTATACACAATCTTTACAACGGTCCATCACTTCAAGTTTAGTTGTTTAATAGTGTACCTGACTCTTTATTATTAATATTAAACAAATATAAATGTTCCCTCTCCTACATTCTTAAAGAATACTAGACCATTTAGTCTGTATTAGGGTTTCAAAGTCATTATCTGCCCAATATGACCAATTGGTGTATTCTTCGGAATACACGGTAAGACAGAGTAAGCTTTTGCTTCTCTTTGCTTTAGTTCATCTCTTCCTTTTTTCGCAAACACCAACAGTGATCTCCTGATTTCTCTTTGTTGGTATATGTCTCTCACACTACCTGTAAGTCTGTTCTAGATATATATCTTCCATGACCCACCTAGCGTCATTTAGCAGCGAATCTCTGAAGTTCCTCAATTCTTCCCTGTACAAGAGGACTTCCTTACAAATCTATCCACCAGATCTCGTTGCTATCGCCAGCTATCATCTCCGTGATCAAGAGAACTTCGTCTACTTTTTCACCCTCCAGGCTGCGCTAGTGATGCCTGCTATCAACACTTTGAAGACCATTTCATCAAGAGAAATCATTATTTTTAAGTTGGCTATTCTTATATGTATTCCTTTTGTTTCCTACCCCCACTATTTTCCCTTCCCTGGTCCCTGGTCCCTCCGCGCTTCGTTGAGCTGGCCTCACTTGTGCGTTTGAAGTCAAACTAGTCAGTCGGAGCTTTACTAAAGCTCGTCTCCTCACCTCGAGAGACAAACTTTCAAATCTTCGCCATGTTGTGAATTCCTGACGAACGGTCACCTAAGGATTCGCCGTTCATCAGAAATGAGCTAAGTACTACTTCAACGTTCTTTAACTTATTTTAATTGATTTTAAATAGCTACATGCTTTTAATGATCATTTTATAGGCAGTGTGAGATTTCTTATGTGGGGCAATAATCATCCTTCGCGGGATTTTCTATGTTGGGTTTTTGTCTATCTAAGCCAATCTTAACATGAAGCAGCATTCCTTATGCTTATTAAATGAGAGATTTTCTCACAACGTGGGACACCATTACATTACCCACTGTCTATAAAATACTTAGCTCGTTCCACCGTTGGACTAATTTCTGACATATTCTTCAGTCATGATTGTTCTGGAATTTTCTATGCCGAACAATTCATCTACAAGTTAAACCTTCTAGTACTTTCCACTCACATATGGGAATACTTTTTCAAACTAAGGAATCTTCCTTAAAAACTGCTAATCAATATCTAATTTTTCTTCCTCCGTTGGGATTTGTCTGGTGCATTCAACTATAACCTACAAGTTTTTCAAGCAATAGACTCTCGCAAATCTAGTGTAACTAGTTATTTTCCACCATTGCAATAACTTTCTTTGCCATCAACTTTTTGTGCTACTACAGTGAACTTTTAAACTATATCAACAAACTATAGTGATAACAGTGCCTGTTCAACTTTTCATCCGCGTCGCGCTCGTCCGAGTACAATAAATATGGCCATGAACACTCTTCCACAATCCCATTTGATCTTTCCCAAACCCTTTACTAACAAACTAAAATAATAAAATTGTTACTTCAGGTCTTTTTTCAATGAGGTGTCACTCTCAATAAGTGCCCTCCATTATTTGCTCCACGTACAACGAATTAATGTCTGTAAAACATCGTGTCTAGTACACGCCTTAAAGTATTGTTTCTCCCTTCTAATTAGGGAATACAATTCTTTCTACTCAAAAAGTGAGTTATCTCTAGGTTTCACGAAAGGGAAATTTGCCCCATTTTTCTCGTGATCCCTACTTAAACATAGCAGTTCTAGAAACTTCCTTTCAAATTTTCTCTTCAGGTTTCACAATAAGTGACCTGCCCTATTTGTATAATCTCCTATGTATAATCTACCCACTTAGTTCTGTATTAATACAAGAAGTTATAGAAACTTCCATTTCATTCTTCCTGTTTTTTGTTGTTACTTTCGAAGTTGTTATTTGTTCATATTTCTAAGATACCTATCTAGAAATCATTAAAGTACACACCCTGTACTTGATTTATTGTTTAACCTTAATTACTTTAATTATCTTAAAATTTACCATTTATTCATCTTAGCAACATTTCCAAATCTTACGAAGATTTTAAAGCATATAAAAGGTTTAAAACCAAACGAATTGTCAATTGCCTGGCGCAAGCTTTAAATGTTTTCGGAGGTCTGTGACCCCAATTGTTTACAAAATCAAAATTATATATTTGTTACATAAACTACTTCCTTTTACATTGTTAAATAAATTAAGATTTGTTATTTGCTTTATCATTTCTCTAACATAACGGTTAGGCAAGATCCTGTCTTCCTTGACTCTTCCTAGGTTTATGCCTTCTTTAATAAAAATAAATCCATTGATAAGGTTTTCACCACTTGTTGCATTTGAGCAAGAACTCTTAGTTATTAACTTAGTAAAGTCTCTCTTAGCTTTAATAGCTAATTCTAACTGGCCAGTAAGGCAATCATAGCTCGCTACGCCAGCTTCCTGCTTGTGGAGATTCTTTCTACCACTTATGTTTGGTTTTTCAAAATTTAAGTGTTTCTCATTGTCTAAACTTTTAGTCGGCGCCTTGCTGGGTAAAAGCTTGGACATTTCTAAATGCAACTATTGGTGCTCTTACCAAAATTATTCCCAAGGGTATAATTGCTTTATCCCTATCCTTCTTGGAAGCATTCGGTCGCTCTTTAGAAATTCTACAATTTCAAGAACTAAAATATCACGGCTGATTCAAATTATTTGTATTCTTCAAAATACTTGTTTTGAAACAAATTCCTTTGAACAGATACACAATAAATCTGTTACTCTTTGTCTTGCCAGACCACCACCCTTCCCCATAGTAGGTATATTTATGCTTGAGAGGGAATACGCTATAGCAGCTTTCTTGCGAATAGCCCAAGTTCCAGCTGCGTTTCCTGTTAGCTTCGCCCAGGTCCCTACCCACTTTAGGTATCGGAAAGCGGATTTGCAGTGGCAGCTGCCTTTGAGTATACTTAAAGTTAAAATTATAACTTCTGTTGGACTCTCGTCCTATTTCTCCATCCTTTTTCTCCAGTCCGAAACCCACTTCTTTTTCTTCATCACCTTCCCTTGGGGGTTAGGTTATTCCCAAGCTAATAATCTACCCAAAATTTGGTCCCAGAAACCCGGGAGAGTCCATTCATGACTTTGTACTTATCAGGCATTATTTGTCAAGGGTTATTTGACAATAGTTAGCAAATCATTAATATCTTCTTTGAATTTTTCAGCTATAGCTTCACCGTGCAAAGCCTGTGAAGGAGAAAGAGGCCACTCCTGTCTCCTTTGGTGTGTCCCTTTCTTTCAACTTATTTGCTGCTGCCAGTCTGACAGCATTTCCAAGATTCCACAGTTTCGAAAGGTATACTTTAATTTACCTATTTTGTCATGGCTCCTATAGAAAAGGATAAGGATGAAAAACTTACGGTACTTCTAAACGAGCATCCTATAAAGGGTAAATTACCCGATTTAGAAAATACATCAAAGAGCTAGATCCCTCAGAAGCTCAATTAGATTTGTTAAAACATCGCGTAAAGGATTTTGAACGTTCTTATGAAAATTATTGTAACATCCTAACTGAAATCGAAACTTGTATGCTCAATCACACTGAAGATCGAGTCGAAGTAGAAAATCAATATTACGAAGGTATAGGTTCTGCTTTTAAAATAATACGCCAACTCGAAGAAGAACATAAAAAAGACGGTTCTGTTCTTGGTTCCCTTCACGAACAACAAACCTCTTCTCGTGAGGGCACTCAGAAGCCCAAACCAATCCTACCTAAGATTCATTTACCCCACTTCTCTGGAGACGAATCTACTTGGGATTCTTTCTATGAACTATTTTGTTCTCTTGTTCATGACAATGAAGACATTCAAGTAATCTACAAGTTTCATTATTGGAGATCTATCCTCCGAGGTCAAGCTCTGCAGTTAGGTGAAGCACTCCCATTAAGTGCCGAAAACTACCTCATTGCCTTTAACTTGTTGAAAGAAAGATACGGTAATTCACGGTTACGTATTCAACGCCATATGAAGGCTCTATTTAACTTACCTGCGTCACAGCACAATGACGTCACTAGTATGCGTACTCTCATAGATACAACACAACTTCACGTTAAAGCTCTATCCCAATTAGATCAACCCACTGAACACTTTCTTAATACACTTAGTGGTTTCTAAAGTCGATGTTGCTACCCTCAAAGCTTGGGAGATTGAACTTTCCAGAGAAGACGATTACTCTTACGAGCATTTAGTCACTTTCATAAATGCTAGATGCCAACTCTTAACTGCTTTATCTAATCAAAGTGAACCCCCATCCCCTAGTTCTAAATTTGAATCAATGTCTCTTAAACCTAAAAGCGAACGCTTAACGTCTAGTACCCAAAAACCTGGGCCCAGGTCATCTAAACTCAAGTCAAACGCCACTGGTTACCCAACTAGGTCTAGTGAACGCCGTATTGCTAGTTCTCTCGTTTTAAACACTCAAAGCGAACCCCGTAAGAGTTTAAATGAACCATTAAAGTGCATACTTTGTAAAGATTTCCACGCCTTATATCTATGTAAATCTTTTAAAGAACTGTCAGTCGACGACAGAAGAAAATTAGTTTCTCAGAATAAACATTGCTTTAACTGCCTAGCACCCACGCATTCTGCTTCAAATTGCAAGTCCACCAGACTTTGCTTTCATTGCGAAAAAGCGCATCACACTTTACTACATCGTCATGATCAAGCAAGGTCATAGACCGCATCTACTTCTCAGAAAAGTGACAATGCTAACAGTTCCAATGCTTCATCTTACATTCAAAATGCCAAGTCCATACGTAGTGCCCAAGTACTATTGTCCACTGTCCAAATCGAAGTTCAGGATAACTTTGGCAACTGGGTCCGTGCACGTGGTCTTCTTGATTCGGCGGCAACCCACGATTTCGTTTCTAATTCATTAATCAAAAAACTAGGCCTACCTGTAAACCCCACTTCTATCAATGTATCAGGCATTAACAGCTCAAAATCGCAAGCTTTACAGTTTTCAAAGCTAACCATAAGAGACATTTGTCACAGAAATAACTTTCTCAAACTGAATTGTCTCATTCTCAGTAGCATAGGAGAAGATACTCCAAGTCACTCTGTTGATATTTCAGGTTTAAGCATTCCCTCGCATTTAAGGCTAGCCGATCCTCTGTTCAATGTACAAAACCCCATTGACATACTCTTTAGTGCCAATGCTTTCTGGAATTGCCTTCGTAAACAGGTTCACAAGTTATCCTCAAACGTGGTTGCCAGAGACACTAATTTTGGATGGATCGTCACCGGTCAACTTCCTCATTATTCTCCCCAACACGCATCGCAATGTTATTTCGCTAATACCGACTTGGAACAATTCAGGAGGCTTGAAAGCGTTGATTCTCCTAACGTGACCTCTTCAGAAAACGAATTCTGTGAGCAACTTTTTCTGAACACCACCACTCGTTCTCCTGATGGCCGGTTCATTGTTCAGATGCCAAGATTACATAATCCCCCCAAACTTATTAATTCTCAACCCAAAGCTCTCTTTGTTATCGAGAGCAAATTCAAGAAAGAACCTCTCGTTAAACAGCAGTATACTGATTTCATGGATGAGTATGAAAGCTTGGATCATATGGAAGTTGTCAGCAAATCTGATGACGAATTGCACCCCCCAATTGAAACGGTTTTCTTAAATCATCATCCCGTGTGGAAAACCCCTCTTGTAAAGGATAACATCCGAGTCGTTTTCAATGGTTCATCACCTGACGTTAATGGCAACAGTCTTAACGATACTCTTTACTCTGGTCCTGCTATTCAGTCAGATTTATCTGCTATACTCTTAAACTTTCGATTATTTCCCATAGCTGTTATAGCGGATATAAAACAGATGTACCGTCAGGTTTTAATTCATCCTGAACAACGAGATCTCCAAAGAATCTTGTGGCGCGACGAAATCAGCAAGCCCATTAAGGTATTTCGCCTAAAGACGGTTACTTATGGCTTAAAACCTTCCGCTTCCCTTGCTATTTGATCCATACATTTGTTGACCTCTCAAGATGGTCATTTATTTGATTCTAAAGCTTCCGAAGCACTAACTACATCATTCTATCTTGCAGTCCTTCTCCACTCTGGAGGAAGCTTCTTTCGTGTCACTAGAACTTCAGGCATTGCTAAAGAATGGAGCATTCCCACTTCATAAGTGGAATTCCAACTCCCATGAGTTTCTCGCCCAGTTTCCTATTGAAGATGTAGACCCCTCCTCCGTCGAAATTTGTGGAGACTCCGAATCCATAAAAACTCTTGGAGTTCATTGGTGCACTAACATTGACACTCTCATCTATAAAGTTTCGCTTGCAGAAGAGCTCCCTAACACAAAAAGACAAATTCTCTCTGAAATTGCAAAATTTTTTGATCCGCTTCAATTCCTTGCCCCGGTTATTGTTATAGCCAAACTTTTCATGCAAGAGCTATGGTCGCTCAAATGTGAATGGGACGACACTGTTCCCCTTTCTTTTCTTAACAGATGGCTCTCTTTTCGCAGCAATTTGCTTGATCTTTCCCTTATTGAAATTCCCAGGAATTTAATTAACGCTCACCCTAATGCATCTTCTTTCCTTCATGTGTTCGCGGACAGTTCCGAAAAAGCTTACGGTTGCTGTGCATATTTGGTTTATCGCGGTTCATTAAATGGATCTTCAGTTTCCAACCTTGTTTGTGCCAAATCGAAGGTGGCTCCTCTTAAAACTATCACTTTGCCTAGGCTTGAATTGTGTCCTGCACTCTTGGCCGCTGAACTTGTTAAGAAATTACGGGAAGTCTTAAAGGTCGAATTTTCTCAAATCTATCTGTGGAGCGATTCCATGATCACCCTTTCTTGGATTGCCAAAAACCTCGTTCATTGGCAAACTTTTGTTGCAAACAGGGTTTCCAAAATTCAAACCCTCTCTTCGGGATGTCAATGGAGGCATGTACCCAGCGCTGACAACCCCACTGACATCATCTCACGTGGTTGTTTACCCTCTCAATTGGCAACCTCTCAGTTGTACTGGCATGGGCCCTCGTGGTTAATCGAAGATTCTTCTTGTTGGCCTTCTAAACCTCCAGCTACAAACTCCAACTTGGCGGCTTCGGTGGCGTAGTCGGTAGCATGCTGAGCTTCTATGCCCAAGATAGCGGGTTCAATCCCGGCCGAAGCCGTCGGATTTTTTAAGAGCGTTAAAATCCCTCAGTATGCCTTCCTTCGGAGGGGAAGTAAATCCGGCGGTCCCATGTCATAGATTTATGGCATGTTAAAGAACCTTCCGCTAATTGCACCTGTGTGAAGCTAAATTGGATAGGTTAGGGATGTAAACAACGCTCTTAGGTTACTACGTTCGTTGCCAAGAGCCGACTGTAGTGGCGTCTAGTAGCTAAGTTCTGTATTTGGCCTAGTAGTCGTTGACGGTGGCACTTGGCGGCAAAAGTAGGAACTATTTGAAAAATTCTAAGTTGCAGTACTTAAATTAAAAAACAGATAACACACACTAATACAGTCATCACAATTAACACCGGTTATCAGACAGATTCTACACACACCCAAAGTACACGGGGCTACATGACCGCGTTGTCGCAGCCCCTAAACTTAAGAACCAACCAACCAAACTCCAACTTGCCTGACGCTAAAGTATCTAAATCTACTGCTTCGTGTCTTGTTTCCAACGTTTCTAGTAGTGGTTTTGTACTGGTTCTAGCACCACCGCCACCGCTCCACCGCTGGAATACTAAAATGGCAATATCTCGCGAACCAATTAGGTTAGAGACTTGTACGAGGTGTCATTGAACTCGGGCTAACACCCCCTTTCCAATGGACAACATATTTCCACCCCAAAAATAAAACCTACCCCTACTAGGGCGTGAAATTGTATTTTTTTAGAGAATCTCTCTTTCCAATTGCAACATGTGAGAGTTTGAATGCCGATATGGAATGAAACGTTCTTCTACATAAAGTGCATGTGTTCGGTGGGTAGCCACTATGAATTAACATGCTTGCTTTTGTAAGAGGGCGGGCTTTTCAAAAGATGGCGACTGTAGTGTAACCTAACCTAACCCAACCTAATGGGTTATTGTTGACGGGTCATCGTTGACGGATTATTGTTGGCAGGCCCATGTTGACGAGTCCCAGTGGACGGGTCAGTGTTGACTGGTCATTGTTGACGAGTCATGGCTGACGGGTCCTTGTTGACGAGTCCCTGTGGACGGGTCATTGTTGACGAGTCATTGTTGACGGGTCCTTGTTGACGAGTCCCTGTGGACGGGTCATTGTTGACGAGTCCTTGTGGGCAGGTCCTTGTGGACGAGTCCTTGTGGATGAGCCCCTTTGGACTGGTTCCTACGGACTAGCCCATGAATTTATCCAAATTATGTCAAAGGGCTTAACTAACGGACTAATACGGCTAGGAACTTGTATGAGGTATTGTAGGACTTGGGATGAAGCCCCCTTTTAGAATGTACTTTTGAAATTTTGACTAAGGGCCTAACCACACTTTTGTTAATATCTCGCGGATCTATCATGCTAGTGACTTGTATGAGGGGTCCTAGCAATTGGGGGCGATATTCCCCTTTGGGGGTTAAACTATCCCCCCACTCCCAAATTTAAAAATCGTTATCTTGGAAATTAAGAGCCTTAAAATTAAGTGTGATAGCTTTAAAAATAGGTCATGACATACGCTTATACCACGATAGGTAATTTCACCCCTAAAACAGTGAATAGTGATTTTACAGGGAAAAAGGTGTTAAACGCCTAAAAATGATAAATGAACCTTAGATCTTTTGTTTTTGATGAAAAATAGTAAGGGGGTGAAAAACTACCCCAAAATTGAAAAATCGGTATCTTGGAAACTAAGAAACCTAAAATTAGGTGTGATAGCTCAAAAAATTGGTCATTTAATACTCTTTTACCACGATTGGTCAGTTTACCCCTAAAACAATGCATGTAGATTTTACAGGAAAAAAGCGGAACCAATAATCAGATTTGGACACATGAGGTGTTATAAGACTCAGGGCGACAATCTCTTCTTGAATTTATTATTTATTTTTTGAAATTTTGACAAAGGGCCTAACCACCCATTTTGAAAATTTAGATTTTTTAAATTTTTGAATTAATTTTAATATATATATATAGATTTTTTTGTAGAGAGAGATAGTACCGGTTGTGTTTAAACGAGCATGTCGCCGATCACTGTGGCCATGTTCAATGGATGAATCGATATTTGTGAAGCATTGATTGAAGAGGGTCATGCGACGACTTGTTTTAAGAATATTTTTATGATTTTTCCTATGATGCATGCATTTATTTAACTATCCCAAAACGGCAAGGTTACTGATTTGAGTTTTATAAACTAATAATGGGATTTGGACTCATAAGGTGTCCTATAACTTGACATGACGCTTTCTTTATATGGCTTATGAATTTTCCCAAAAAGATTGAAAACAACAAGGTCATGGACTTTTGTTTCTCTTAATATATTGCAAACCCATAATGTTAGATGTTTATGGTGAGTGATGAAACATAGCTATGTAGAGAAATAATTATTGTAGGCTTTACGTATGGTGACTGACAAGTCTTTGACCATTGAAACTAGTTTTTAAACCTGACCGCAGTACATAGGGAGTATAGGTTTCAGGCATGACATGACAAACGTTGTGTACAAAATCCAATTTATCGATTCAAGAATTAAGAGTAGACTATCTTTAATTGATTAGTTAAAGAGGGTAGCTAAGAAAACAAGATGGTGATTACACTGAACCAAACCGAACCAATACAATCCTTTTTGAATGTATAATGTTACTTGCTAACCGTTTTGTGCTGCAGTGGCAAGCAGTTTTGGCTCTTGCACTAGAGGCCTTAACTCGATTTAACTTTAAGGCTTAGAACGAGCCAAACTAAGAAAGATGGTTATAGTGGTGCAGTGGTTAAGCAGTTATCCTTTGACTAAGGTAGACCAGGGTTTGATTTTAGATTAATACGCATGTCAAAAACATATAAAAAAGTAGGGATAATGTTTTAAGACTGATTACACTTGTATATTTTTTCAAATTATTACTTGGATTACAAATACAAAGGAGGACTGGGTTCAATATACAGTTAATGCAAGTAAGATTTTGTATTTGTTTTTTCTTTTAGACTTTAGATTTTAGAATTTACATTTTACATTTTAGATTGTACGAAAAGATCAAACCATAATGTCATGACTTTAAATTTTCTGTAACTAATTATTAAAGAAAAACATATAATGATTTGTATTACTTGGAATTATGTTTTCTATACTATATTTTATTTTGGTTTTAGATTTTAGAAATTTGATATTGGATTTTAGATTTTAGGTAAAGACCAAACTAATATTGACTATTCATTAGACACTGGTATGTAGATAGAAAGATGATTAGACTATATGTTAAGATGAATTTTTAGGTGTTGACTGGCCTTGCAATAAGAATTGACTAACCAGACATAAGTTAACTACCAACGAAACACTTTGGCGACTATGCTTGTTATTGACCAGTGAGTAGGGTGTTAGAAAAACTGTTTGCTATTTTGGGTTATATACAACAAATGCATAGACCTACTGAGCGACTATGTTTGCTAAACAAGACATTATACCAGAGATGATTAGGATTCTTATGTAGCTCAGGCAAGGAAAGCATTTCTACAGAATTTGTTCACATTGAATATAGATTTAGGTATTAGGATGTCATTTTTGAAGACCTTTGTCTGGAGTGTGACGCTCTATGAAAGGGAAACTTGGACTATTGGTGTAGCAGAAAAGTGGAGAGTTGAAGTGTTTGAAATGTGATGTTACAGGAGAATGATGAAGATTACATGGGTAAATAGGGTTACAAACACAGAGGTATTAAGACAAGTGGGAGAGGAGAAATGTTTTTAGCGACAGCTAATGATGTAAATCGATAGGTTGGTAGGACACATACACCCAGGAATAGCAAGCTTAGTTATGGAAGAACGGGTTGAGGACAAGAACTGTAGGGATAGACCAAGGATAGAATATGTTAAACAGATAGCCTTGGATGTAGAGTGTGGTAGCTATATAGATATGAAACGATCAGCTCAGGACAGGGAGTAATGGAGAGCTGTATTAAACCAGTCAAAAGGCTGAAGACTCAAACAACATGTAGAGCTTACCAAAATAATGTTGTGTAATGGTAAATACTAGTCAACAAACATTAATGCATTACTAAAACCCATGACACGATATCTGAGAGCTTTTCTAAAATTATTTTAAGATGCCTTTATCCCTATATTAAACACCTAGTTCTCTAGCCTCATAACTACAATGTAATGAAAAAACAACAACAACAACAACAACAAAAAACATTTAAAAACGAGCAAGTGGTTGAGTCAATGTACACTGGAAAATTTTGTAAACACTCAAGTGCCCAAAACAAATTACATTATTAACTGTCAGGTTGATCGAGTGGTTAAGGCGTTTGATTTATGTTCACATTTTCAATAAAAGAAAGCAAGGATTTGAACCCCTTACCTGGCATAACTATTGCTTTAACATAGCTTAGCGATACTGTATTATTATGATACTCGATACACAAACCATAGATAGAGTGTATTGTTTAAGTCCACTCTCTCTTTCTAAACATAGCTAGAGACTGTCAATGGTTAACAATTGCATTAATAGTGGGAGGATGTAGTGATAGTAATTAAGAAAAGGCAGACAATAACCATATCATATTTTTATTAAATTCATTTTATAATAGATACACACTGAATACAGTTCTCTCTATTTACCATTGTTTGATATAGATTTTTTAAACGCAACGCTTGTTGTAGATCCTTTTATAACGTTCTCCAGGTACTCTTGTTCTTAAAAACTGGGGAAGTCGCAGTTGTTTTATAGACATAAATCCCTCATCCTTTTCTTTTTCATCATCCTCATCATCATCATCATCATCATCATCATCATCATCATCATCATCTTCATTATGAATATTATCATCAAAATTATGATAGTCATTGTCACCATCATTATCATCATCATCATCATCAACATCACTAGAACAATCCAATTCCTCTTGTTCCTTTTCCACATGGACCTCTTTTAAAGTCTGCGTTGCTTTTGATAGTGTTAAGGGTTTCTTAGACGTTGACAACTGTCCTAACATGACTTTTTGAGGACATGATAAGTGATTTTGAACAAACATTGCACGATCTTGAGCAGCAATATTTTTTTCTTGGACTTGCTTTTTTACCTTGATTAGAGTATTTTGTCCATTTAAATGTGTATTAATTTGAGATTCACAATGATGCTCGTTTGAAGTAAGTACGTTTGAGTCTTTTGTTTTAATCATTCCTCGACACTTTTTAGATCGTTGTTTTGAATCGCCAAATAACAGTTCCATTTTTATTGGTTGTTTTTACAATATATGTATATCCTTTATAGTAGGCACATGGCTTATCATGGCTGGTTGTTGAGACTTCCATATTAACTAATACACATTAATTTAATATTAGTTAAGTCACTTTAGTAATAATAACAGTAAAATAAATGAAGTGGATTGATATATTTTAAAGGTGGAATTTTCAAAGTACTGTCAAGAATAATAATCACATGAACAAATTTTTGACTACAAGTGATTTACACACACATTGCTCAATGTCAAGATTTATACTGAACACAATTTATAGTGATTATGATTTTTATTGACTGTAATTGATAGTAGCCATGGTTAGTAGAGGCAATGTATACTGGGTGCGTTTTATAACACGCTCAATTTATAGTAGGTACGATTAGTAGACGCGTTTGATAGTGGGCGCGTTTTATACTGATTATGATTTATACTGAGCGCGATTTTTACTAGAAGCGATTTTTACCAGCTGTAATTGATAGCAGTTCATACTCAACGCAATTGATAGTAGGCGTAATTGATAGTAGGCGCGATTGGTAGTAGGCGCAATTGGAAGTAGACGCAATTACTAGTAGGCGTGATTGGTAGTAGGCGCAATTGATAGTAGGCGCAATTCACAGTAGATGCGATTGGTAGTGGGTGTAATTGCTATTAGGCGCTATTGATAGTAGGTGCAATTGACAGTAGGCGCAATTAGTAGTAGGCGCGATTGGTAGTAGACGCAATTACTAGTAGGTGCGATTGGTAGTAGGCGCAATTGATAGTAGGCGAAATTCACAGTAGGCGCGATTGGTAGTGGGCGCAATTGCTAGTAGGCGCAATTGACAGTAGGCGCAATTAGTAATAGGCGTGATTGGTAGCAGGTGCAATTGATAGTAGGTGCAATTAATAGTCGCAATTGATAGTAGGCGCGATTGATAGTAGGCGCAATTGATAGCAGGCGCTATTAGTAGACGCGATTGATAGTAGGCGCGATTGGTAGTGGACATAATTGACAGTAGGCGCGGTTGATAGTAGGCGCGATTGATAGTAGGCGCGATTGGTAGCAGGCGCTATTAGTAGGTGCAATTGATAGTAGGTGCAATTAATAGTCGCAATTGATAGTAGGCGCGATTGATAGTAGGCGCAATTGATAGCAGGCGCTATTAGTAGACGCGATTGATAGTAGGCGCGATTGGTAGTGGACGTAATTGACAGTAGGCGCGATTGATAGTAGGCGCGATTGGTAGCAGGCGCTATTAGTAGGCGCGATTGGTAGTAGGCGCGATTGATAGTAGGCGTGATTGATAGTAGGCGCGATTGATAGTAGGCACTATTAGTAGACGCGATTGATAGTAGGCGCGATTGGTAGTAGGCTCGATTGATAATAGGCGAGATTGGTAGTAGGCGCGATTGATAGTAGGCACGATTGATAGTAGGCGCGATTGATAGTATGCGCGATTGGTAGCAGGCGCTATTAATAGACGCGATTGATAGTAGGCGCGATTGGTAGTGGACGTAATTGATAGTAGGCGCTATTGATAGTAGGTGCGATTGATAGTATGCGCGATTGGTAGCAGGCGCTATTAGTAGGCGCGATTGGTAGTAGGCGCGATTGATCAATCGCGCCTACTATCAATTGCGACTATTAATTGCACTTACTATCAATTGCACCTACTATCAATCACGCCTATTAATAATTGCGCCTACTGTAAATTGCACCTACTATCAATAGCGCCTACTAGCAATTGCGCCCACTACCAATCGCGCCTACTGTGAATTTCGCCTACTATCAATTTCGCCTACTACCAATCGCGCCTACTAGTAATTGCGTCTACTACCAATCGCGCCTACTACTAATTGCGCCGACTGTCAATTGCACCTACTATCAATAGCGCCTAATAGCAATTACACCCACTACCAATCGCGCCTACTGTGAATTGCGCCTACTATCAATTGCGCCTACTACCAATCACGCCTACTAGTAATTGCGTCTACTACCAATTGCGCCTACTACCAATCGCGCCTACTATCAATTACGCCTACTATCAATTGCGTTGAGTATGAACTGCTATCAATTACAGCTGGTAAAAATCGCTTCTAGTAAAAATCGCGCTCAGTATAACTCATAATCAGTATAAAACGCGCCCAGTATCAAACGCGTCTACTAATCGTACCTACTATAAATTGAGCGTGCTATAAAACGCACCCAGTATACATTGCCTCTACTAACCATGGCTACTATCAATTACAGTCAATAAAAATCATAATCACTATAAATTGTGTTCAGTATAAATCTTGACATTGAGCAATGTGTGTGTAAATCACTTGTAGTCAAAAATTTGTTCATGTGATTATTATTCTTGACAGTACTTTGAAAATTCCACCTTTAAAAAATATCAATCCACTTCATTTATTTTACTGTCATTATTACTAAAGTGACTTAACTAAAATTAAATTAATGTGTATTAGTTAATATGGAAGTCTCAACAACCAGCCATGGTAAGCCATGTGCCTACTATAAAGGATATACATATATTGTAAAAACAACCAATACAAATGGAACTGTTATTTGGCGATGTTCAAAACAACGATCTAAAAAGTGTCGAGGAATGATTAAAACAAAAGACTCAAACGTACTTACTTCAAACGAGCATCATTGTGAATCTCAAATTAATACACATTTAAATGGACAAAATACTCTAATCAAGGTAAAAAAGCAAGTCCAAAAAAAAATATTGCTGCTCAAGATCGTGCAGTGTTTGTTCAAAATCACTTATCATGTCCTCAAAAAGTCATGTTAGGACAGTTGTCAACGTCTAAGAAACCCTTAACACTATCAAAAGCAACGCAGACTTTAAAAGAGGTCCCTGTGGAAGGAACAAGAGGAATTGGATTGATCTAGTGATGTTGATGATGATGATGATGATGATGATGATGATAATGATGGTGACAATGACTATCATAATTTTGATGATAATATTCATAATGAAGATGATGATGATGATGAGGATGATGAAAAAGAAAAGGATGAGAGTTTTATGTCTATAAAACCACTCCGACTTCCCCAGTTTTTAAGAACAAGAGTACCTGGAGAAAGTTATAAAAGGATCTACAACAAGCGTTGTGTTTAAAAATCTATATCAAACAATGGTAAATAGAGAGAGCTGTATTCAGTGTATATCTATTATAAAATGAATTTAATAAAAATATTATATGGTTATTGTCTGCTTTTTCTTAATTACTATCACTACATCCTCCCACTATTAATGCAATTGTTAACCATTGACAGTCTCTAGCTATGTTTAGAAAGAGAGAGTGGACATAAACAATACACTCTATCTATGGTTTGTGTATCGAGTATCATAATAATAATATAATAATAATATAATAATATCGTATGGCCTCGGATGCCTGGTGCAAGCTTTGCTATTTGCACCCAGAGGGTAGCTTGCATGTCGAATTTCGTAGTTCCTTGACTATGAAAGTCAAGGAGGTTAGATGTTAGATATCTAATCTCCTTGAACACAATAGCGCTTTCTAGTAGAGAAATGAGGAACCTTGTGCTGGCGGAAACTCCCGAGATTAATTTTGCCATTATGAACTTGGCCTACTGAATTCAAATGGATTCTTTGACATGCCAACATCGTATGACATGCGTATCGTATTTTTGCCGCCTTTCAAAAATCACTTACCACGGTCAGGGGCGAACCTGCAATCTTGGGGTTAGTAGACCGACACGCTATCCACTCACCCACCGTGGCAAGCATAATAATACAGTATCGCTAAGCTATGTTAAAGCAATAGTTATGTCAGGTAAGGGGTTCAAATCCGTGCTTTCTTGTATTGAAAATGTGAACATAAGTCAAACGCCTTAACCACTCGATCAACCTGACAGTTAATAATGTAATTTGTTTTGGGCACTTGAGTGTTTACAAAATTTTCCAGTGTACATTGACTCAACCACTTGCTCGTTTTTAAATGTTTTTTGTTGTTGTTGTTGTTTTTTCATTACATTGTAGTTATGAGTCTAGAGAACTAGGTGTTTAATATAGGAATAAAGGCATCTTAAAATAATTTTAGAAAGGCTCTCAGGTATCGTGTCACGGGTTTTAGTAATGCATTAATGTTTGTTGACTAGTATTTACCATTACACAACATTATTTTGGTAAGCTCTACATGCTGTTTGAGTCTTCAGCCTTTTGACTGGTTTAATACAGCTCTCCATGACTCCCTGTCCTGAGCTGATCGTTTCATATCTATATAGCTACCACACTCTACATCCAAGGCTATCTGATTAACATATTCTATCCTTGGTCTACCCCTACAGTTCTTGTCCTCAACCCGTTCTTCCACAACTAAGCTTGCTATTCCTGGGTGTATGTGTCCTAACAACCTATCGAATTACTTCATTAGCTGTCGCTAAAACATTCTCCTCTCCCACTTGTCTTAATACTGTACAGCCCCGGGGGGGGGGCATCTTTCACTAAAACCACCCTAACTGGCAACATCATAAGACCAGAACATTATCTTTACACAGCAAGAGGCGGCCACCCAGCTCAGGAGGTTAGCCAACCACTTGCAACACATACATCAACATCTACACCAACAACTATCTGGGGCAACTACGGTGACGTAATGCTGACCATGCAGCACCTAAAACTATAAGAATGGAGTCCTGACGAGGAGCCATCATCTGTTCTACTCAGTGCGTCGCCAGCGGCCCTAGCCAACGTCTGTTCCTGCTACATCAGGTGAGATTCAGCAAAGTGCTCAGACTCCTTTATTTTGTACCCCAAACCTGTACACACTAGTTGTATTTTACATTTGTCTAAGACTTCCCAAAAGGGACATATAGAACTACCTTCACTGACCAATAAACACATGGTCAGTAAGTTACACATTGCATTACTAATTACTACTAATTACACTCCTCTTCACATCCTCATACCCTTCCTGACCTTCGTCACGATTGTCCGTGACCATAGTAGCCAGTAACTGCTTTGTCAGACTGCATTGTATTTCCCAGCACGCGACTCGACTACATAACGTCGAGCCGCTGACATAAGCACGCCTATTGTATTACTCATCTCGTCCAGCTGGCAGGCCAGTATAGTAGCCTGCGTTTAGAGGTCCATCCCCTACTAAACACTTGCATCTTTGCAGGAACACCCCCTAGCGTTTAAACACTAAACAACACACTACACTAGTAAGCTCTCCCAGCTACGGGAAGCTACTCTCACCTAGGAACTACTTTCCAAATCAGCACAGTTACATAAGTGTTTTATCCCAAACTACCCCCAACTAAGGGATCTAAAACATATTGGTGGAGGCGCTGCTACCACGCACAATAAGTGTAGGACTCATACAACGAGCCCTCGTGGTAGAAATGGCCCGTACCGCACACAGCCAAGCGTTAGTTATTTTTTTTTGAAGACAGTATTATTATTTTTTCTCTCTTACCCCTTCACTCTAGAAATACAAGGGAAATTTTAATCAACCCACCCACCCCCACCCCCTGGAAAGCATCAGAAACATAATACATTGCAAAACACACACAGTTCTTTTTTATACATACACTTGATCCAGCATGGCCCCTCTATACCGTCTAGCTGTGCTGAGGAGCATTGGGGAATACCAGGAGTTAATTGCCTGGCACAAGGTCTTTGAGACAAGACAGGACTACCTCACAAGGTTTCAACAGCTCCTGCACGCCCAGTATATGCGAATTATAAGGGCACTTGTCCGGCCACTCCGCAGCGCTAAGAATCGCAAGATTCGAGCGAAAATCTCCACCCTCCGTACACAAATAATTAAGGCACACTGGCAACTACATTGCCGACACGAATTCATGTTCCAGCAATGGGAAACAATCATCAGGGAACACCAACGGATAGGGACTAATGGCACCAAAGTTGCCGAACAGGCCATATGCCTCAATAGGCAGTACGCCCAAATTTGGGATGACTACCGCGAGCTCCAGGCTAACAAGGCCATTTTTGAATTCATGGCAGGGCCACAAGCCCAGCCTAGAGAGGACATAAGCGTAGACACGCTAACGCAGCAATTTGCGAGGATGTCCCTCTCAGACACTTACAAAACACAGGGGAAGAAGTTCGCCGTGGCCACAGTCCAGAAGACGGCCAGGTTAGGCTCCAACACACTACAGGGCCAAGGTCACATCAACACACGTCCCTCAGATCCGGTTCGGAAGGCAATTTTGCCAAACCGAGGAGCAGAACCTATGCCAACCCCCTCAGAACGGACGAACGAGAGGGAGTTGACGCCAGGACTCTCGGGCACACATAATAACACAGGGAAAAACCGGGAGGTAACCATGTCATGGGCTGAGGATATAGAGCCCGTCCCACAGCACATTAAGCCCACACAAACCTACACACATAGGCAAACACAAGGGCAGGAGTCTACCGTGGCCATAGGCCAGAAATCGGTTAGACTACACTCCAATACATCGCCAGGGCAATCACAGGCAATTACACGGCCTTTACCGCTAGTTCAAAGGGCAATTTTGCCAGAATGGAAGCGGTCACTAGCATGTGTACCCCAGGTGCAAATGCATAAGAGGGTGTTGCCTTCAGCCCACCAGGGTGCAAAACGCACGCCTGCGCACACTGACCAGCCACAAACACACAGTACACGGGGTATAAGAAAGGTCTTATTACCTACCCCACGAGGCCGGGCAGTCAGGAATACACACACCCCTATAAACACTGCTAGGGTAGCGCGGAGCGCAATCAGCCCCTCAGACACAGGCACACTCAGACCAATATCCAGGCACTACGGTGAAAGTAGACCCAGACTTACTTTGCTACAAACTCCTCCAGAAAATAGTAAAGAAGCACCTCAATGGGTATCAGGGGCCTACGCCTTAGTGACAGGGCGAAAGTATTCACTTTATCGAGCAATGACGCCCGGACGTGGATAACGACTTTCACCATGAATATAACATACACTAATGTCACTCGAATCACAAATATACATACGGGCAGGTTCTTTTACACGCAGGAAACACGATAATTGATACACAAAGGGCAGATTCCACCCCTGTAAACGGCAGACACGCAGACTCTCATGCACAAAACTACACATTTTTCATGTACATACAGGGGAACGTGGCCAACTCAAAATTATATAATTTGAAATTTTTCTTAATTTTTTCTTGGCCCCTAGCATTTTTTAGGCCATCAAGGGTTTATAATCATGGTTAGTTCAAATTATAGCTTGGATAATGTAAAGTTTTTAATGTACAAAGACAATCGGAGGCCAATCGGTTGGACCACGCGGCTCAGGTCCTCAAAGAACTGTTCCGAATGCAGCCTAAGCAACAAACCACAGCACAGAGCTTGGGCGGGTCTTTCCAAGTAGAAATGACTATCTTGTTATATTTTCCATTCCTACAATTTGCTAGATTCTTTTGGGATGACTGAGAGACTTAATCGTAAGAAACAGTTAAGAATCTAACACTATTTTTGAAAAATAGTAGATTTCCCTGAGACGTAACTAGATTACTGTCTTACTAACGTCGTCAAATAGGTGAATAGTACACTCAGGTCCTATCTTTCATTTTGAAACTTTTGAAATTATTTACGATACAATATTTACAAAGTACCGCCGTCTGGCAACCTGCTTTGGTAAACATAAAGCATTATGTAGACGGGATACAATATATTCTCTCTACTCTTTTCAAAGAACTTTCTTAAATTTGAATTTTTGGATAACTCAATTTTTTTCTCTTTCACTAATCCCGTGAAGTGCGAATTATCCAAGTGAACTGTATATATTTGATCCATAGGTGTACCCTACCTATTACGCTGCCTATAGCAGGAGTTTTCCCCCCATAACAGCGCTCAAACTAAACATAAACACCATGGGGTAACACACAGCTCAAGGGGAAAACACCATTAATTATTTTTGGAAGTTACACACTAAACGCAAATACCGCACAAAACAGTCAAAACATTAACAGAATTGTCCCGGAGACACAAGCCTAAAAGGCACCAGGAATAATTACCCTGGACAAAGACGGTCTCAAACCCGCCACCTTCTGAATACCAGGAATGCAAGGTCGGGTAACTATCCAATTGGAGGATAGAATAATAAGGGATGGTTACACCAACAGGAATTCATACGCACAAAACAATAAAATCACCTCCGACACCTAGTCACCAAACACGCGACTAGCGGCCCGGAGACACACGTACATAAACACAGCTAACTGCCACTAACAGGAATATATTCATCCCAGGCCCACAATAACACAAAAATTTGGGGACACAAACATACATAGTCGTAGGGTCTATTACATTACAAGGGACCCAAGACACGCTGTATATGCAGACAGTAGAAAGACGTGTCGGCAAACATACACACATTGGCCTGGCACATGGGGCGAGCGGGCCAGCCAACAAGCCGGCAAAGCACTTCCTTACACAGCTGTAATCTAATACTATCGCCAGGTCAGCGATAACACACACACATTATCATGCGACCTTCACCAGCTACGGACAACCCAACAGTGTTTCAGTCCTGGCTGTTACATACACAGTCATTCACGCCAGTTTTAAAACCCAATAACTCCCAAAATTAGAGTACGACGGTCGTCGCGAATGGCACAAAACATTCACGCTAAAGCATACTTTCATCCGCGTGTCTCAAACACACGACACGCGCACCATGGTACATACAGCACAGAAACTGTAACACCAGGACCTTAGAACAAGGCGGGTGCGAACACACGATAACACCATACATTCGTGCCAAAAAGAAACTAGCCAATGGTATTTTTGGCGCGAAAACACAATCAGAAACCACACTAGGGACACACAAATCCCAACAGACAACGCAGACATAAAACACGGAGCGTTACACGGGATCGCGGGTCCGAATGCCCAGTAAAATCGGACGCCGTGGAAAACAAAAATCCAGAATCCCGCTTAGACGGAAGTTGGCCCCATACAAGTACATAAGCGGGTCCCGTGCCCTCATAAATGGCTGACAGCGAGTCACCAGAGCTTAAATGGTAACGCACCGGGCGGCCAGAGATATTAAATAGGCATGCAGCGGGCTGCCAAGAGGGATTCGAGTGGGCAAACCCAGCAATGGAGAATAATGCCGATATAGACGAAGAGGATTCCCGGACGCTAAATTCCCGGATGTTATTATTAATGCCAATATAGGCGAAGAGGATTCCCGGACGCTAAATTCCCGGATGACATTATTTTATCGGACGATTTTCCCCGAACGATGTCCCATGCCCACATAAATGGCCGACAGCGAGTCTCCAGAGTTTAAATGGTAACGCAGCGGGCGGCCAGAGATATTAAATAGGTATGCAACGAGCTACCAAAAGGGGTTCCGTGGGCAAACCCAGCAATGATGAACACATCAACAAAGGACAAATGAAGAATGATGACAACACAGGCAAGTACAACGGCGATGCGTTTGCTCTCCAGCAGCGCAGGCGCCCGGAACTTTAGTAATTACTAGTTATTAACCACTAATATAAATGTCGACAACTAGTATTAAGGGAGCGGAATCCGGTGGTTTTAGAGACAACCGGTGTTCCTAAAATACACACGGGTGGTGATCTGGGGAGGTAAAACTGCCTCGGGCGATCGCTCCGGTCGAAATTTTAGCATGTAAGGCAGTTGCATTTGGAACGCAACTTAGAATTAAGCAAATTCAATAAGCGCTGTTGCTAAATAATAGCACAGCACATTTCGGCACTACATTAAGGTAAAACCATTCGGATTGTAAATACAAAATATTTTTTTAATTATCATAAATTAGGCTAAGCACCTTAAGGTTAAGGTAAAACATTTCGGCGCCTGGCGACTAAAAAAAACCGTTGCCAGGGTAAGCCCGACAACATATCAAGATAAGTAAGATTAAGATAGCACGTTCGGCGCCTGGTTACCAAAAACCGTTACCAGGGTAAGCCCGACACCACATAGAATAAGCTATATAATACATAGACTAAGCTAGATAATACATAGGCCAACCTAGAAGTAAGTTAGACTTCAGTGGCGCCACACTTAGCTTTACAAATTAAGCGCTACTAATGAAGTGTTATATATATACATGTAATGTATTGCAATGTATTGTAATGTCTTATTAATCATTAATCCACCTTCACCAACACAGGAAAGCGAGGAAGCAAACGAATATACATGTTTTCCAAATAGATGGCCAATAATCCATTTTTGTTTCACAGATGACAAGGATCACGAGCATGTCTATTGTAAATATGTTTTCCACACCAAATTACACATACCCTTATCTCTGTCACACAAACACACTGTTCCTCATCGTTCTTCAGTCGCGCCAATAAAGTGACGGCGCCGCGATCAGCGACGTAAGGTGACGTGGGGCACCGAGCGACGCTGACGCAAACACACGTTCAATACGCTTCAATAAAAAGCAATATTCGGTAGCCAGGGGCGGTGCAGAGGTTGTGAGCACCTACCCTCGCCGCCAAGGTAAATTTTTCCACCCACGGGGAAAATTTGCGAAAGGAAAAGTAACGGTATGACCACTAACCCACAGCCATAGGTGAGAGGCACCTACAGCTCAGCGAGTAATAAATGAAGGGAGAATGAGTCGACAGACGAGAGCGCTACAGAAGGCCTAGAGAATGAGACGAGGTACCAGGCTCATGAGCAAAACGGTCTAGCAATAAGGTTATTATTTTATGTCATGACTGGACGTACATAGGCCCCAACGGGACCAGCACAATAGACTTAATATGCACAAGAGGAACACTCGAAACAAGGAACGCAAGTACAATTAGGTCGGAGGGAGCTATTATACGCAAGCATATACCAGTGAGCCTAGAAATAGATGGAGAGATCTGCGATGGGGAAACTATAGAAGGACCGACCAGAGCGAGCAAAACTCTAAACAGAGATAAAATTAGAGATAAGTTGGAAGACATAGACAAGGTGATGGAAAGCATCCAAGAGGGAGGAATCGACGAGGCGGCAGCTTGGATACAAGACTGCATCACCGGCGCAGCTACCACGCCTTCACACGGGAGAAAGGCTAAACCTTGGTTCGATGAGTCGTGTTTTATTCAAAGGAAAGAAACCCTAGGCAAACTCCACAACATAAGAGTCACAAAAGACAACAAAGCACTGGAAGAATACCGACAACACAGGAAAACCTACAAAGAACTGATTAAAAAGAAAAAAAGGGACTTCATAGAAGAGACGCAAAGAGCGGTCATTGCAGAAGCAGAAACAGACCCATACCGTTCCCTGAGGCCAAAGATCCATAGCTTCCAACCAAACATATCATTGGAGACATGGGAGGAGCATATCAAGAACGTCACCTGTGCAAAGGAGACTAGACCCGAAACCAGGCCCCCAGAAGAACTCGATGTGTCAGAACCCATCAAAGAAGAAGAGATCACCATGGCCATACAGAAGAAAAGAAATAATAGATCCCCCGGACCAGATGGACTAAGGAATGAGCATCTAAAACAAACTACTGAGGAACTGGTACCGATATGGACGGCCCTACTAAACAAATGCTTGGAACTCGGGCAAATACCAAACGAATGGAAGAAGTCAACCATCAAGCTACTCTACAAAGGAAAAGGGAGTACTGACGACCCAAATTCATACCGGGGAGTAGCGCTGGAATCCGCAGCCCTAAAGCTACTAACAGGAATATTGACAGCGAGAATATACGAAAAAATAGACCCAATACTACCAGAAGAGCAATGTGGATTCAGGAAGCATAGATCGACAACTATGGCTGCAGGAAGCCTATTACGGCACATAACAACAACACTAGAGAAACCCAAGAGCAAACTCTATGTAGTCTTTGTTGACTTTACGAAGGCTTTTGACCTGGTAAACAGAAAGCTGATGATACATAAGCTGGAAACACTCATAGGTAGGTCAAGACTGACGACCCTTATATCAAACATATTGGCAGAAAACTATATACAAGTGCAGGACGGAGTTGGACAAACCAAATGGATGATACAAACGAATGGAGTACTTCAAGGGGACCCCCTCAGTCCCATTCTATTCAATGCGCTCTCACACGATGCAGGAGACAAAATAAAGGAATCGACTGAGTCCAAACTGTATATATACGCAGACGACATGGCAATCGCCTCAGAACAGATAAAGGATTTGCAAGATGCAATCAACATACTAAGCGAATGGGCCCAGGAAAACGAACTAACAATCAACGAGGACAAGACTGAGATGGTCGTCTTCCGGAACGGGGGCAGGTCAGCGGAATCAGACCAAGTGTTATGCAACGGCAAGGAACTGAAGAAAGTAAACAATTTCAAATACCTCGGCCTCACGCTCCAGGTAACAGGCCGAAGCTTCAGAATACATACAAGAGCGAAAGCGGCCGCAGCAGTGAAGGCCATAAACGACATAAGCCATATTACCCAAATATCGCTGGAAACAGCAATGATGCTCTTCCGAGCCAAGGTCATACCTGTACTAACATACGGTCTGGAGCTTACATGGGAGTTTCTCAACTACAAACAGCTGGAGGAACTCGAAAAGGTGAAATCTAGGTTCCTCAAAAGAGCCCTCGGAGTCTCCAAGTCAGCCAAATCTCGGCTGGCATATGAACTGGCGAGAGAAACGTTCCTAATAGAGGACCTTCGGTCACTTTTACTGTTGCCTGCCACAGAAAGCTTCAGAAAATTACTCCAGGATCTGCAAAGCAAAAGGCTTGACATTCCGAAGGAATTCTACGCGACTGATGCCATGGTGGACAAAAGATGGATGCAACCCATATCCGAAATGAGACACGTCGTGACGAGACTCGCAGTTCATGGGTTCCACCATAAGGTCTGCTCACGAAAGACATTTCATGACCCGGATGAGAGGTGTATATGTGAGTTGTGTAGGAACGAATGCGGCAGGTACCATATCACGACATGCCCCAACAGAACTTTATCAATAGTGGCTTATAGTAAGGACTAGAAGCGAACCTTAGTATCCATTAAGTGTACATATCTGTAACATGTAATATGGCCAACTGGCTGCAATAAATGCTATTATTATTATTATGTTATGTTATATCATCATTGTAAAAGCAAAAACTGTAAACCCAAAGCATACACAAACATAGTGGTGCTCAACTGTACACCTACGCACATAAACTCACAAATTGTCACGCCATTTTACACGCCATAATGTCAACACTGAATACACTGTTTTTTTTCCTTTCTACTCTACTAACGCCAAAATTTGTGAAGGTGTCCCGTTTCATCCCAAGAACAATAAACCATTATGATATTTCCTTTAACTTATACCCTGGGGCACCTACTTTTGCTATTCTCTTCCATCTTTTAAACAATACACTGAAGGGAGCAATTTTTTTTCCATACAGCGCCGGACTGCAAAACCATCCGTCCGGACATGGTTTTTTTCCTCCCTTAAAAATAACAACATATATATATATACAACGGCGAGACCATGCATTTTTTTGTGTTTCTATCTTTATTATTACCATGTCAACTTGCAAAAATGAGCCATTCTAAAAATTAACTATGTATAACATGTATATCCCAAAACCTACCCCTCTGAGCACAAGCTGGACTCACATCACCAAGACATCGACACACCTACACCAACACGGAAGAAAAGAAGAAGAAGTACGAGAAGAAATCAAAAACGAACCATCACATCGACACCCCCACTCTACGTCCCGTTCCCGTTCGCGGGGACGCGTACTAATCGAAGAAGAGGACTTGTACAGCCCCGGGGGGGGGGGGGGGGGGCAGTACCCCTGAGAGCCACCCCCCATCTTTCACTAAAACCACCCTAACTGGCAACATCATAAGACCAGAACATTATCTTTACACAGCAAGAGACGGCCACCCAGCTCGGGGGGTTAGTCAACCACTTGCAACACATACATAAACATCTACACCAACAACTATCTGGGGCAGCTACGGTGACGTAATGCTGACCATGCAGCACCTAAAACTATAAGAATGGAGTCCTGACGAGGAGCCATCATCTGTTCTACTCAGTGCGTCGCCAGCGGCCCTAGCCAACGTCTGTTCCTGCTACATCAGGTGAGATTCAGCAAAGTGCTCAGACTCCTTTATTTTGTACCCCAAACCTGTACACACTAGTTGTATTTTACATTTGCCTAAGACTTCCCAAAAGGGACATACAGAACTACCTTCACTGACCAATAAACACATGGTCAGTAAGTTACACATTGCATTACTAATTACTACTAATTACACTCCTCTTCACATCCTCATACCCTTCCTGACCTTCGTCACGATTGTCCGTGACCATAGTAGCCAGTAACTGCTTTGTCAGACTGCATTGTATTTCCCAGCACGCGACTCGACTACATAACGTCGAGCCGCTGACATAAGCACGCCTATTGTATTACTCATCTCGTCCAGCTGGCAGGCCAGTATAGTAGCCTGCGTTTAGAGGTCCATCCCCTACTAAACACTTGCATCTTTGCAGGAACATCCCCTAGCGTTTAAACACTAAACAACACACTACACTAGTAAACTCGTTTCATATCTATATAGCCACCACACTCTACATCCAAGGCTATCTGTTTAACATATTCTATCCTTGGTCTACCCCTACAGTTCTTGTCCCAACCCGTTCTTCCATAACTAAGCTTGCTATTCCTGGGTGTATGTGTCCTACCAACCTATCGATTTACTTCATTAGCTGTCGCTAAAAACATTTCTCCTCTCCCACTTGTCTTAATACCTCTTTGTTTGTAACCCTATTTACCCATGTAATCTTCATCATTCTCCTGTAACATCACATTTCAAACACTTCAACTCTCCACTTTTCTGCTACACCAATAGTCCAAGTTTCCCTTTCATAGAGCGTCACACTCCAGACAAAGGTCTTCAAAAATGACATCCTAATACCTAAATCTATATTCAATGTGAACAAATTCTGTAGAAATGCTTTCCTTGCCTGAGCTACATAAGAATCCTAATCATCTCTGGTATAATGTCTTGTTTAGCAAACATAGTCGCTCAGTAGGTCTATGCATTTGTTGTATATAACCCAAAATAGCAAACAGTTTTTCTAACACCCTACTCACTGGTCAATAACAAGCATAGTCGCCAAAGTGTTTCGTTGGTAGTTAACTTATGTCTGGTTAGTCAATTCTTATTGCAAGGCCAGTCAACACCTAAAAATTCATCTTAACATATAGTCTAATCATCTTTCTATCTACATACCAGTGTCTAATGAATAGTCAATATTAGTTTGGTCTTTACCTAAAATCTCAAATCCAATATCAAATTTCTAAAATCTAAAACCAAAATAAAATATAGTATAGAAAACATAATTCCAAGTAATACAAATCTTTATATGTTTTTCTTTAATAATTAGTTACAGAAAATTTAAAGTCATGGCATTATGGTTTGATCTTTTCGTACAATCTAAAATGTAAAATGTAAATTCTAAAATCTAAAGTCTAAAAGAAAAAACAAATACAAAATCTTACTTGCATTAACTGTATATTGAACCCAGTCCTCCTTTGTATTTGTAATCCAAGTAATAATTTGAAAAAATATACAAGTGTAATCAATCTTAAAACATTATCCCTACTTTTTTATATGTTTTTGACATGCGTATTAATCTAAAATCAAACCCTGGTCTACCTTAGTCAAAGGATAACAGCTTAACCACTGCACCACTATAACCATCTTTCTAGGTTTGGTTCGTTCTAAGCCTTAAAGTTAAATCGAGTTAAGGCCTCTAGTGCAAGAGCCAAAACTGCTTGCCACTGCAGCACAAAATGGTTAGCAAGTAACATTATACATTCAAAAAGGATTGTTTTGGTTCGGTTTGGTTCAGTGTAATCACCATCTTGTTTTCTTAGCTACCCTCTTTAACTAATCAATTAAAGATAGTCTACTCTTAATTCTTGAATCGATAAATTGGATTTTGTACACAACGTTTGTCATGTCATGCCTGAAACCTATACTCCCTATGTACTGCGGTCAGGTTTAAAAACAAGTTTCAATGGTCAAAGACTTGTAAGTCACCATACGTAAAGCCTACAATAATTCTTTCTCTACATAGCTATGATTCATCACTCACCATAAACATCTAAAATTATGGGTTTGCAATATATTAAGAGAAACAAAAGTCCATGACCTTGTTGTTTTCAATCTTTTTGGGAAAATTCATAAGCCATATAAACAAAGCGTCATGTCAAGTTATAGGACACCTTATGAGTCCAAATCCCATTATTAGTTTATAAAACTCAAATCAGTAACCTTGCCGTTTTGGGATAAATAAATGCATGCATCATAGGAAAAATCATAAAGATATTCTTAAAACAAGTCGTCGCATGACCCTCTTCAATCAATGCTTCAGAAAATATCGATTCATCCATTGAACATGGCCACAGTGATCGGCGACATGCTCGTTTAAACACAACCGGTAATGTCTCTCTCTACAAAAAAAAAAAAAACTATATATATATATATATATATATATATATATTAAAATTAATTCAAAAATTTAAAAATCTAATATTTCAAAATGTGTGGTTAGGCCCTTTGTCAAAATTTCAAAAAATAAATAATAAATTCAAGAAGAGATTGTCGCCCTGAGTCTTATAACACCTCATGTGTTCAAATTTGATTTTTGGTTCCACTTTCTTCCCTGTAAAATCTACATGCATTGTTTTAGGGGTAAACTGACCAATCGTGGTTAAAGAGTATTAAATGACCAATTTTTTGAGCTATCACACCTAATTTTAGGTTTCTTAGTTTCCAAGATATCGATTTTTCAATTTTGGGGTAGTATTTCACCCCCTTACTATTTTTCATCAAAAACAAAAGATCTTAGGTTCATTTATCATTTTTAGGCGTTTAACACCTTTTTCCCTGTAAAATCACTATTCACTGTTTTAGGGGTGAAATTACCTATCGTGGTATAAGCGTATGTCATGACCTATTTTTAAAGCTATCACACTTAATTCTAAGGCTCTTAATTTCCAAGATGAAATTAATGAAAATCCACAGCCTGCTTCCAGTCTCCGACCGGGTCAGGATTGGAATGAATGATGCCCCTATCTAGCGGCGAGGATATGAACTGTGCCGGCTGCCGAGGCCTGACGCACTCCTCTGGGGCAATGATTAAATGATGACAGATGAAATGAAATGATAGTGGAGAGTGTTGCAGGAATGAAATTTTGACAGGGAAAACCGGAGTACCCGGAGAAAAACCTGTCTCTTAATTTCCAAGATAACGATTTTTAAATTTTGGGGGTAGTTTTAACCCTCTTACTATTTTTTCATCAAAAACAAATGATCTTAGGTTCATTTATTATTTTTAAGTGTTTAACCGCTTTTTCCCTGTAACATTACTATTTACTATTTTAGGGGTGAAATGACCTATCGTGGTATAAGCGTATGTCATGACCTATTTTTAAAGCTATCACACTTAATTTTAAGGCTCTTAATTTCCAAGATAACGATTTTTAAATTTGGGAGTGGGGGGATAGTTTCACCCCCAAAGGGGAATATCGCCCCCAATTGCTAGGACCCCTCATACAAGTCACTAGCATGATAGGTTCGCGAGATATTAACAAAAGTGTGGTTAGGCCCTTTGTCAAAATTTCAAAAGTACATTCTAAAAGGGGGCTTCATCCCAAGTCCTACAATACCTCATACAAGTTCCTAGCCTTATTAGTCCGTTAGTTAAGCCCTTTGACATAATTTGGATAAATTCATGGGCTAGTCCGTAGGAACCAGTCCAAAGGGGCTCATCCACAAGGACTCGTCCACAAGGACATGCCCACAAGGACTCGTCAACAATGACCCGTCCACAGGGACTCGTCAACAAGGACCCGTCAACAATGACTCGTCAACAATGACCCGTCCACAGGGACTCGTCAACAAGGACCCGTCAGCCATGACTCGTCAACAATGACCCGTCCACAGTGACTCGTCAACATGGACCTGCCAACAATAATCCGTCAACGATGACCCATCAACAATAACCCATTAGGTTGGGTTAGGTAGGTTACACTACAGCCGCCATCTTTTAAAAAGCCCGCCCTCTTACAAAAGCAAGCATGTTAATTCATAGTGGCTACCCACCGAACACATGCACTTTATGTAGAAGAACGTTTCATTCCATATCGGCATTCAAACTCTCACATGTTGTAATTGGAAAGAGAGATTCTCTAAAAAAAATACAATTTCACCCCCTAGTAGGGGTAGGTTTTATTTTGGGGTGGAAATATGTTGTTCATTGGAAAGGGAGTGTTAGCCCGAGCTCAATGACACTTCGTACAAGTCTCTAGCCTAATTGGTTCGCGAGATATTGCCATTTTAGTATTCCAGCGGTGGAGCGGTGGCGGTGGTGCTAGAACCCGTACAAAACCACTACTGTTTCTCATCCCTTGTTATCCCGCTATTCTTCCTTTCACAAATTAATTCGAATTGTTGCCTATCTTCTTAGATGGAAATATCTTGTGGTTGACCAACCTCTTCTCCCCAAACCACACCTTACCAAGCATGAATTGAATCTCGCTACCATTAAGGTTTTGCAACTAACACAGCAAGAAGCCTTTTCTTCTGAATTGTCTTTACTTTCTTCAAAAAATGATCTTCCCAAATCCAGTTGTCTTCGTGCCTTAGCCCCGTTCCTTGATGACAATAGGTTACTCAGGGTAGGTGGTAGGCTCTCGCAATCTTTGCTTTCTGAGGACAAAAAGCATCCTGTTATTTTGCCTTCTAAACATCATGTAACTTCTTTAATTATACGTGACTTTCATTATCGTAATCTGCATGTTGGTACACGCACACTGCTTTGCCTCTTAAGGTAAAAGTACTGGATTATAAATGGAATTCATGAAGTTTCCTCTGTAATTCACAAATGCATTCCTTGCTTCAAAGCTAAACCTAAAGTCAATACTCAATTAATGAGCGATCTGCCCTCTTTTCGCTCTTCTCCTATACGTCCATTTGCTCTAACTGGTGTGGACTATATGGGTCCGTTCCAATATCAACGCAATTCCCCTGAAGCTAAACGCAAATTGTTTGGTAAGCTCTATGTTTCTCTCTTTGTTTGCATGGTTACTGGGGCAATCCATTTGGAACTAGTAACGAATGCCTCTACTTCTTACTTTTTATCAGCTGTCTCTCGCTTCGCTGCTAGGCGTGGTGTTCCTTCGGAGATGTTCTCTAATAACGCTTCCACTTTTCAAGGCGCAGCTTCCTTGTGGAAGGAAGCTCTCACATCTTCTCCTGCCATGACACAGATTTCTAATTTTTCCTACTCAAAGGGTTTCAAATGGCGTTTTATACCTCCCTACGCTCCTCATCACGGTGGTAGATGGGAATCCTGCGTAAAGCTCACTAAACGTCACGTAAGAAAGATTCTAGGTAATCGCATTCTGACTTATGAAGAATTTAATTCGCTGTCTGTTCTGATTGAAGGTGTTGTCAATTCTCGCCCTTTAACTCCGCTTTCCAATGACCCTGATGACCTGCTTCCACTCACACCTGGTCACTTCCTTATTGGCACTTCTCTTTCTGTCCCTCCTCCCCTTCCCAACTTTTACAGAGATTCTAATTTACCTATTGTTTGGCGTAAACTTGGAGCCCTCCGTAATTCTTTCTGGAAGAGGTGGAATTTGGAATACTTAACTTCCTTGCAACGGAGACAGAAGTGGTTTCTTTCCAGTCCCGACATTAAAGTGGGGGACTTGGTCCTGGTTAGGGATGTTTCTCCTCCCTTGGTCTGGATTTCTGGTAGACTGACCGAGTGTAACCCTGGAAGGGATGGAGAGTTAGGGTAGCCAAGATCTTGACCACTAATGGATATATCATAAGACCATTGTCTTTAATTGCTCCTTTACCTTTAAGATCTTAATTTCTTGTCTTTGTTCTCTGTTGGTGTTTGCTCCTCCCAGCTTGGTGTATTCTTTGGAATACACGGTAAGACAGAGTAAGCTTTTGCTTCTCTTTGCTTTAGTTCATCCCTTCCTTTTTTCGCAAACACCAACAGTGATCTCCTGATTTCTCTTTGTTGGTATATGTCTCTCACACTACCAGTAAGTCTGTTCTAGATATATATCTTCCATGACGCACCTAGCGTCATCTAGCAGCGAATCTCTGAAGTTCCTCAATTCTTCCAGGACCTTCTATACTACCGGACCTGACACTGGCGGCGGGTAAGAGCCAAGATGGCTGACGTAGTTGTTTGTTGTTTATAATGATGTGGGGTTTTGTTTACGATGTGATAGTGTTGTGATAGCCTAGTGGTGTGAATAATCCCTATATCGCTTAGCAATCGTCTCACTTGATTTGCTGTGCTTAGTGGTTATTGCTTTCGTGTAAATAAATGCCTGCATTATCATAGTGCTTCATAAAATCGAGATACCGGTACCTTCTGATTCCATCAATTCTACTAGTGGGTAAGTTTGTCTATTTATTATTCTGTTTAGGATTTATAAATTATTAGTAATGGTAATCCATTATGAGCAAGCATAATAATAATTAACGTATTCCATTTTTAGGTCTGAGAAGATCTGAAAATTGATTACGAAGAAACATAACCTGTTTTTTAAATTGGATGCAGTGTCCACTAATCCAGTTTTAAACCTGTTAGTTCAAGGATCTTATCACGTACTTGGTGTGGATTCCTGTTTTTTTTAAAATAAATTATCAGTATGTTTACCCGTGGAGATATGCCTCGGAACTGTAGTGTGCCTGGATGCAAATCCAATTATCATAAAGATAAACCATTGGTGCCTACTTTCCAATTTCCCAAAGAAAAAGAACTTCTCCGACAGCTAACTCAGCTGTTTGTGTCAAACATTTTGTCCCTGAATTAGTTATTACAGAAGACAAATTCCCTTGTGCAGATGGCTCAGTTGTAACTGTACCTAGAAAAAGAACAAAACTACAAGAAGGTGCATATCCCACCATATTTGAAAACCAGCCATCATATTTAACAAAACAGTTGCCTCCAAAAAGAAAGGATCCAAAGGAACGCATGAAGCAAGTTCTTGCCCATGATGAGCAACAGTATAGTGAGTGGACTGAAAGAGATACAATATTAGGGTTTGAAGAATTTAAAAATGAAGTAGGCACTAGATATGTGGGGTCTTTCACATTATTTACCAAAGATAAGCATGTTTTGCTGTGTAAAATTGATGACAGCCCTAATGAAGCACCTAAAATTAATACCTCCATCAGAATTTCACCATCCCTTTCTGTGGAAGTTTTCCACAACAATTTGCATCTCCCCAGCAGTCAGTTTCAGTGGTGTCTTGGCGATAACTTGCTTTGTGATAAATGGACCAAGTTTGATTGTCTACTGAGTCACCTAGCAGGTTTCCAGCTATAAGATTTAGATTGTAAACATACACTTAATCTCTTACTTGGTTGGTTCCTACGTGTTAATATTGACAACTTCGACATTACCACTAAAAAGAAATTGAAATTCCTGCAGGAACAGTTTCAACTTTCCCTGTCCACTCAGCCAAGATATTCTGCAGATACTCTCCTGTGGGCTTCAACGTTATTTTATTCTTTTCCTGGGGCTTATCATTTTGTTCACTCCAGCCAAGTGTTAGCAGTACCTCATCCATATTATTTAAGAAGATTGTTGTGTAAAATGGGAACTAACTGTGCAGGGATCAGCGTTTCACAGGAATCATACTTACGGGAGAAATGCAAGCTTCTGAGTGACCATGAAAAAGTTGTGTGTATCTTGTTAGATGAGATTTATGTTGCCCCTAAACTAAGTTATAAGGGTGGGAAAATTGAAGGAGTTGCTTTGAACAGTCCAAATGAAATTCATTGTGCGACTACAATACAGGCATTCATGATAACGTCACCTTTGTGTAGATTTTCAGATGTTGTTGCTCTATTTCCTGTGAAGAACTTAAACAGTGACATGCTGTATAAAATGACTTTAGAAGTACTCACTGTATTGGAAAAGAGTGGGTATGTTTCCCTTTGTCTTATATCGGACAATAATAAAGTAAACAAAGGCATGTTTCAGCACATAAGTGGAGGTTCTTTGAAAACCGGAATAAAGAATCCAGCCAACAATGACAGGAACTTATTTTTGCTGTTTGACTCTGTCCACCTACTCAAATGCATTCGCAATAATTGGCTGAATTCCCAAGACCAGGTTCTTAACATTCCAAACATTGGTGATCAGCTGTCAGCAGTTCAAGCTCAATTGCAAAGTCAACCAGGTGATGAATGTTCAGCAACATGTGTGTATTACACCTAAGAAGCAAGATTTCAGGACCTGATAAACTTGTATGAATCAGAGAAGAAATCTCTTCTTAAAGAAGCTCATGCAATCACAAGAAAAGTCCTGTTCCCCACTTCCTTTGAAAAGCAGAGTGCGCCTTTAGCCCTAAAAGTTTTCGACGAAGGGAACGTTGTAGCGCTAGAAAGAAAGATAGAAGATGGATGTGGTTGCTCAGAAGGTACGATAATGATTCTCAAACTTATAATTCGATGGTGGAAGATCATTAATGTAAAGAATCCACTAAAAGGAAAGCATCTCAGGGATGAAGATTGTGTTCCTGTTACTGGACCTGAAGATAAGACGTTACAATTTTTAGAAGAATTTCAGCAATTAATGGAAAGTTGACTAAAGAGACACACACAGCTTTGACTCACACCATTGATTGTATTGTACAAATGTGTATATATATTTTCCATACCCTGAAATGGAAATATATATTATTGGGAAAGTTTCAAACTGACAAGCTTGAAGGTCGATTCGGTCAGTACCGCCAGATGAGTGGTGGTAACTACAATGTCTCAGTAGAACAGATCTTATAATCTGAAAGAAAATTAAAGATATGTAGTGTATTGAAAATGAAATCAGCCTCTCTTGGCGAATTTTCCATAACATCTTTTTTTGAATCTTGTTCAGACTACAGTACTTGTGCCTCTGATGATGAAATTGTACCTGACATTAGCATGGACAGCTTGCCACGGTGGGTGAGTGGATAGCGTGTCGGTCTACTAACCCCAATATTGCTGGTTCGCCCCTGGCCGTGGTAAGTGATTTTTGAAAGGCGGCAAAAATACGATACGCATGTCATACGATGTTGGCATGTCAAAGAACCCATTTGAATTCAGTAGGCCGAGTTCATAATGGCAAAATTAATCTCGGGAGTTTCCGCCAACGCAAAGTTCCTCATTTCTCTACTAGAAAGCGCTATAATGTTCAAGGAGCTTAGATATCTATTATCTAACCTCCTTGACTTTCATAGTGATTCAAGGAACAACGAAATTCGACATGCAAGCTACCCTCTGGGTGTCAAATTACAAAGCTTGCACCAGGCAACCGAGGCCATACGATATTATTATTATTATTATTATTAGCATGGAAAAATTTGATACAATACTGCAATGCATTGAGTCAGTCAGGGTTGATGAAAGCAGTGAAAGAGTGATGATTTGTATCGGTGGATATGTCGCACATAGTGTTCTAAATGTGCTGTGGATGAACAAAAAAAAAGTGTGAAACCTGTGTATCAGTGCTCATGACAGACAGGGACTTGTTAATAGAATGCCAAGACAAGTTCTCTTACTTTGATGCTCTCAATCGTGGTGGTCTGAAGTGTCCCTCAGACATTGTGGTGACTTTGTGTACAATTCTCTATAAGATCTTTTGTATTTTTGTCAGTGAACCTTATGAGAAAATACTTCCTACTGTTGGTTAAACGCCAAAGGGAACTTGTCATGCACTTAATTTACAGACTTCGATGTTGTCTGTGAATGTGGAATGTCTATGAGAAAATTGGCAGTTAAATGCAGTATGGTGTTGAGTAACATTTTTTCTCAATAATTACTGCAAAGTGCAGGCTGAAAGACTTAATTTGAAGGGAACGTTTATTCGCAAGGCTTCCACATTAAATAAGTAGGTTTTATGTCTAAAACCATCCCCCCGCCGGCAACCTTGAAGATGGTCTTCTGTGGTTTCCCATCTTCCTTCCAGGCAAATGCCGGGGTTGATCCCTAACTATAGGCCACAGCCGCTACCTTCCAACTCCTCGCCCTTACATTCCAACTTTCCTCCCCAACGGTACTTGTAGCTCACCCATTGGGTGTCCGTCTCGAAGCAGCTACAAAAACTGGCGAGCCGAACATGTCCTCGGACACTCCCGGCACTAAAAAAGCCATACGCTAAAAAAAATGTCTAAAACCAACAAATTAATGAATTATTTCATGTGCATATATTTTTCTACTGCTGGTTTATGGTAATGTTTTGTTCTTCAAATGTAAGTTGCATCAATTAACTTACTATCCAGTGTATTTTGTATAAATTTTAGTTGGTACAGTGCCATTTGATCTCATAAATAGGACTAGCCTTCATGTTTATGGATTTACATGGAAATTACGTATTTCTTGTATGTAGGCTACTACAACTTCCTTTTCTCAGATGAGCGTCATAGACCTTTGGTGTCTACTGGTATATGAATTAATTTAATTTTATGAATAGAACTAGCATACATGTTTATGAATTTACATGGAAGTTATTTCTTGTATGTAGACTACAGCATTTATCATTCATGAGTCAGATGTGCATAACATATGCTTTTTTTTGTCTACTGTACCCATATATTTTGTATTGAGTTCATGTTGCAATGCAATTTAATCTTATCAATGGAACTAGCCCACATGTTAATGTATTTTTTTTTTGTATTGAATCATTCGGCAGAGTGCTATTTAAGTATATGAATATGACTAGTTTACATGTTTAGGTATTCAGACTAGAATTAGATTTCTTGACAGTCAGGAATCAAACATGGACCCCAGAAGTGACAACCAAGAACTACACCACCTGGTTAGTCACATTTATTTTTAAGAATAATATGTACTAAAAAGAAATTGAAATTCCTACAAGAACAGTTAAAACTTTCCCTGTCCACTCATGTTTATGAATTCACATAGAAGTTATTTCTTGTATCATGTAGTCTACAGTAGGCTTAATTATTATTTTTGTGTTAGATGTGCATAAAATATGCCTTTTTGTCTACTGGTACCAGTATATTTTGTATCGATTCATTCGGCAGTGTGATATTTAATTATTTGAATATGACTACCGTAGCTTACATGTTTAAGTATTTGTATGGAGGAAAATTTTTGTATGTGGTGCTAACTTATATTCTCAGATGTTCATCAAATAGGCCTTCATTGTCTACTGGTAGCCTATATTTTGTATTTTACAGAGTGCCATAGAGTGCTATTTGTTTATGGATATACAGGAGGCAGTCGTGACTTTATGATAGGAATTAACTAGACATTTACTTTCAGTATTTGTGGGAACCCATGGTAAACCACTTGCTGGGTGGCTAAGGGGAGAATCGAACCCAACATTTCCCGGTTTACCTCACTAGCCCTCTTACCCTCAAACTAGAATCAGATTTCTTGACAGTCAGGGATCAAACATGGACCTCAGAAGTGACAACCAATAACTACACCACCTGGTTGGTCACATTTATTTTTAAAATAATATGTACTAAAAAGAAATTGAAATTCCTACAGGAACAGTTACAACTTTCCATGTCCACTCAGCCAAGATATTCTGCAGATCTCTCCTGTGGGTTTCAATATTATTTTATTCGATTACTTTTCTGATGGAACTCCGGTATTTCAACTTCTGGGGCACCTCCCCACGCCTGTCCCTTATACAGCTACACACACTACTACATTCATCACGTAATCGGAGGAATTCAACCCACACCCAACTGCACGGGGCTGATGACCAAGATGTCCAAAGCCCATAAAATGAATTAACAGCAGACAAAATCAAGTCATGATGTTATTTTGTGTTGTGTTGGATTCTGACACACGTCATGCGTTTGATGACCGATCACCAACTACGGCGGCCATCTTGGATTGCAGTGTCAGGTCCGGTAGTATAGAAGGTCCTGATTCTTCCCTGTACAAGAGGACTTCCTTACCAATTTAGCCACCAGATCTCGTCGCCATCGCCAGCTATCATCTCCGTGATCAAGAGAACTTCGTCTACTTTTTCACCCTCCAGGCTGCGCTAGTGATGCCTGCTATCAACACTTTGAAGACCATTTCATCAAGAGAAATCATTATTTTTAAGTTGGCTATTCTTATATGTATTCCTTTTGTTTCCTACCCCCACTCTTTTCCCTTCCCTGGTCCCTGGTCCCTCCGCGCTTCGTTGAGCTGGCCTCACTTGTGCGTTTGAAGTCAAACTAGTCAGTCGGAGCTTTACTGAAGCTCGTCTCCTCACCTTGAGACAAACTTTCAAATCTTCGCCATGTTGTGAATTCCTGACGAACGGTCACCTAAGGATTCGCCGTTCATCAAAAATGAGCTAAGTACTACTTCAACGTTTTTCAATTATTTTAATTGATTTTAAATAGCTACATGCTTTTAATGATCATTTTATAGGCAGTGTGAGATTTCTTATGTGGGGCAATAATCATCCTTCGCGGGATTTTCTATGTTGGGCTTTTGTCTATCTAAGCCAATCTTAACATGAAGCAGCATTCCTTATGCTTATTAAATGAGAGATTTTCTCACAACGTGGGACACCATTAAATTACCCACTGTCTATAAAATACTTAGCTCGTTCCACCGTTGGACTAATTTCTGCCCTATTCTTCAGTCATGATTGTTCTGGAATTTTCTATGCCGAACAATTCATCTACAAGTTAAACCTTCTAGTACTTTCCACTCACATATGGGAATACTTTTTCAAACTAAGGAATCTTCCTTATAAACTGCTAATCAATATCTAATTTTTCTTCCTCCGTTGGGATTTGTCTGGTGCATTCAACTATAACCTACAAGTTTTTCAAGCAATAGACTCTCGCAAATCTAGTGTAACTAGTTATTTTCCACCATTGCAATAACATTCTTTGCCATCAACATTTTGTGCTACTACAGTGAACTTTTAAAATATATCAACAAACTATAGTGATAACAGTGCCTGTTCAACTTTTCATCCGCGTCGCGCTCGTCCGAGTACAATAAATACGGCCATGAACACTCTTCCACAATCCCATTTGATCTTTCCCAAACCCTTTACTAACAAACTAAAATAATAAAATTGTTACTTCAGGTCTTTCTTCAATGAGGTGTCACTCTCAAAAAGTGCCCTCCTTATTTGCTCCACGTACAACGAATTAATGTCTGTAAAACTTCGTGTCTAGTACAGGCCTTAAAGTATATTGTTTCTCCCTTCTAATTAGGGAATACAATTCTTTCTACTCAAAAGTAAGTTATCTCTAGGTTTCACGAAAGGGAAATTTGCCCCATTTTTCTCGTGATCCCTACTTAAACATAGCAGTTCTAGAAACTTCCTTTCAAATTTTCTCTTCAGGTTTCACAATAAGTGACCTGCCCTATTTGTATAATCTCCTATGTATAATCTACCCACGTAGTTCTGTATTAATACAAGAAGTTATAGAAACTTCTATTTCATTCTTCCTGTTTTTTTGTTGTTACTTTCGAAGTTGTTATTTGTTCATATTTCTAAGATACCTATCTAGAGATCCTTAAAGTACACACCTTGTACTTGATTTATTGATTAACCTTAATTACTTTAATTATCTTAAAATTTTCCATTTATTCATCTTAGCAACATTTCCAAATCTTACGAAGATTTTAAAGCATATAAAAGGTTTAAAACCAAAAGAATTGTCAATTGCCTGGCGCAAGCTTTAAATGTTTTCGTTGGTCTGCGACCCCAATTGTTTACAAAATCAAAATTATATATTTGTTACATAAACTACTTCCTTTTACATTGTTAAATAAATTAAGATTTGTTCTTTGCTTTATCATTTCTCTAACATAACGGTTAGGCAAGATCCTGTCTTCCTTGACTCTTCCTAGATTTATGCCGTCTTTAATAAATATAAATCCATTGATAAGGTTTTCACCACTTGTTGCATTTGAGCAAGAACTCTTAGTTATTAACTTAGTAAAGTCTCTCTTAGCTTTAATAGCTAATTCTAACTGGCCAGTAAGGCAAGCATAGCTCGCTACGCCAGCTTCCTGCTTGTGGAGATTCTCTCTACCACTTATGGTTGGTTTTTCAAAATTTAAGTGTTTCTCATTGTCTAAACTTTTAGTCGGCGCCTTGCTGGGTAAAAGCTTAGTCATTTCTAAATGCAACTATTGGTGCTCTTACCAAAATTATTCCCAAGGGTATAATTGCTTTATCCCTATCCTTCTTGGAAGCATTCGGTCGCTCTTTAGAAATTCTACAATTTCAAGAACTAAAATATCACGGCTGATTCAAATTATTTGTATTCTTCAAAATACTTGTTTAGAAACAAACTCCTTTGAACAGATACACAATAAATCTGTTACTCTTGGTCTTGCCAGACCACCACCCTTCCCCATAGTAGTTATTTTATGCTTGAGAGGAAATACGCTATGACAGCTTTCTTGCGAATAGCCCAAGTTCCAGCTGCGTTTCCTGTTAGCTTCGCCCAGGCCCCTACCCACTTTAGGTATCGGAAAGCGGATTTGCAGTGGCAGCTGCCTTTGAGTATACTTAAAATTATAACTTCTGTTGGACTCTCGTCCTATTTCTCCATCCTTTTTCTCCAATCCGAAACCCACTTATTTTTCTTCATCATCTTCCCTTGGGGGTTAGGTTATTCCCAAGCTAATAATCTACCCACCAATCAGTTTAAGATAAGTTCATATGATTATTACTCAACTCCAGGTTTAATAAAAAGTTAATAAGAATTTAGTAGACAAAGGTTAATTTAATTTCCCAAATACATTTTCGCCAAACTCCCTGCTTATCTTTCCCTCTACATCGTTGATATACTTATATATCAGAGTTCTCATTAACTCTACTTCAAAATAACAATGTTCCAAGCTTCCTCACAACAGTACTACAATAAAATAACTCCATTAATACGGAAAAAACCCTCGTATTTCATCATATATTTCCTCGCAGGCTCCTGTACATCTATATACGGCATTAAACTTAATCGTATATTCATTAACAAATTCTAAAAACATCATTACAATTGCTCCTAACAATTCTCACGTAGTACTTGCATTAATTAAACTTATATTCACACTTGCGTTGTCTCATGCAACTGCTTACATTGTTAACAGATAATACCTGTGACTATTACCTTGCTTTCGTTCTCAAAACGATAACAGAAGTTGCTTATGAAAGATCTCCGTAGGTTTACTGGGTATAGTTACTCAGTTATTAATCCTTTGTTACTAAACATGTAATAAAAATACATTAATACGTCTCTCCATACTGATCTAACTTCAAATTACACGGTTGCAATATTACGTTCACAACATTACAAATTGTGTATAATAACGACAAGTGCTATTTTAATGTCCAATAAAAATCAATCACGACTATCTCTAACTTCCCTGTTGTCAGATGAAAATATCTTCTGAGAAAATGTGTCTCAATAAAAATATTATTTACAGAAAGTACAATGCTTTCTCTCAAATAAATGGTTTGTCAAATCATGAATGTACTTCCATTCTAGTAAAGAATGTCATCGAGTACATGAATTCATAGCATAATCATGACGAATATTACTTGCCAGATCGACGAATGTTTATAACATTTGTGATATCTAACAATATATCACTCGTAGTTTTCTTCCCCTACTAATAAATTCTTCCTACAATAAGATGCCCAATTCATTTTAACCAAAATGAATTTAATAGACATCCTAGACAAAACTGTCTGAAATTCAATTCCATAAAATCGAAACGGTAGAATATTAATTTATTTAAAAATCTCCAATGCGGAAAATAAATTCCCGAATAATTTAGTTATGTCAGTTAAGAAACTGAATCTTTGAAATATCATGTGCAGATGAAGAAAGACAATCATCTCACATGATGTTGAAGCATAAAATTATTAAATGTCGAAGTGAAAATACACCATAAAAATATGGAGAAATATGTTACTCAAATGCCATCAAGAAACTCTAACTACATAATAAATTCTGGTTACTTCTACCTTGTTGAAGACTTCTTGAAGTTCATATTAAGTATTAGGAAAATACCTAGATGTTTCACGTTCCCAAGAAGACAATGTTGAAACCATATCTGCCCCAATGAAACAGCGACCTCGGGTATGGAAGTGGTTCCTCCCCGGTAACAAAAAACATCGTTCGGGCATCGATCAGGACCTCCTCTCGTCCATGGATACCAAGTTTCAAGCTTTTGCCGGGATTTCCCTGACATCTTCAGTCTTCAAGTGATGAATCTTCAATCGTCAACTCCTTTCGAACTCCCTGATCATATTTGAGAAATATTGTCGATTTAATTTCATTGTTACAAATAAAATTTGTAAATTGTAGATCGAATCACCATTGTAGTTGGTAAAATTCATGTAGTTGTTCTATGAATTGTAGTAATTGCTCGTAGTCAGAAAGTACATGTACATGATTATACATAAATGTACATGATGGTGTAGTACATAATGTTACATGTGTACTTGACTGTAGGCATATATGTTGTTGTACATAGTTCTGTAGTTAGCTAACGTTGCTCCATGCTGTCAACTCATAGCTCTGTTAAAACACATCCCAATCGCATAATTTTCTACTCCATAATGTCAATCATCTTCAAGGCGTAAAATAACATTCCTTCACTTTTCATAAATTAGCAGTCATAATAATGTTCAAGTAGCTGTAGGCTTCAATGTTCATACAAAACACTCTTACTCACGTTGCCTTGTAGAATGTAATAGCGTTCACTGCTATCTTGCTGAACTAAAAGTGTTTCTCTGCTCGAAATGCGTCACTTTTCTACCGTAGAAATAAACTGTCTGTAACTCGCCTTATTTTCAGAATCTGAGACGAAAATGTTTCTTCAAATGCTCGTGGATAGTCAATAGTATATTCTGAATTCAATTTTATTAAACTAATCTCACAGAATAGTTCACAACACGTTAAATTGTGTATCGGCTCAACTCAATTGAACTTACACTAGTTTGAGGCTAGCAAGGCCGAACATAAATCAGGCCCGAATCGGCACTGCATTCGCCGGTGGTCTAACACCGCACTAGGCTTTAAGTTCCTGGGATCAAACTCTCCCGGACTCACGACTGCCCTCGACGACTTCTCTAGACATAAGAACACTCCTTCTGAGCTCCCCTATGTGAGTTTAACTATTTCAGGCACCATTTTAGCTCCCGCGAAAAATATGCACACGTACCTGAATAAATACTAATTACAGTGTACTGCGTACTGAACTCGAATTCAGCCCAGCTTAAGACTTTGACTGAGCCGAGGTTCGAACCGACTTGTGAACGATGGGAGAGGAAAATTGGAAATATGGAATTAAAACAATTAATTTATATATGCATATTGGGAAGTGAATGATGCATAATGAAACTATTTTGGAAAATTTTGGAGCTTTTTATGGAATTATTATTTGGAAATATTCTGGTGAATGAGATTTTAACTAAGGAAGTGTTAAATCATTCGAGGCTGGAAATTGTACAAGGCTTCATGCTAGCAAGCAGAAAACCAGTTTTGGTTAGTCAAGGCGACAATAACAAATTATGCACACGACCCGTTGATAAGAGGCTAGATCCAGGAGCTTCTATCACGATATTTCAACAGCTAATCAGATTGAGGCACATACATTTTGTGGGAATCGCTTTTATATAAATTTGGCTTATATAAAGCGACATGAACACTTCTACAGGTGTAGAATACAATATAGACTGTATTTGGTTAAATAGAAATATAAATTATTGGCTAGGAGAGAAACTATGAGTATATTTCGATTAAAATGCATCCGCGCGAGGCTAGCAGTCCAGTCTAGTTTTGGCACGCGCGCTATCGCGGAGAGAGAAACGTGGACTCTTGCTCAGCTTCTTGAACCAAGCGGACGTAGTCAGTCACGCGTCCAGCAAAGCACATTTCCACGACAAAAGAAGTACGGACGACTGACGAGGCAGTACCGTCTAGAGATCGACCATTCGCCGAGGAAGAGATATGAGGAGCCGGTGAAATGCAAATGCACTAGATATTGAAGAGAATAGCATTTATCCTTCACCACAATTATAAGAAGAAGACTTCGCTAAAATAGCGTTATTCTACAGCGAAGCAATAACCAACAGCATTGCTTACTACAGCTACATTATTCCTACATTAATATTCTACGGTACAACATCATAGTCAAGATGACCGTAATGAACCTGAGTCGGGCAGGACAAACTTTTTCAACGATTACTGAGAAGATTATTATGAGCAACTAACCTAATGGAAGGAGGTTAGTCTTGAACCTTAACATAAAGAAATGCTCAGTTATGAAGTTTACTAGAAACAAATTCCAGGTGATGTTTCGGTACCGGATATTGGATGCGTATCTCACTATTAACAATTCTATCAAAGACCTAGGAGTCCATTTTGATTCAAAGCTAACATTTTCATTGCACACTCATGAAATGGTAGCTAGTGCTTATAAAATGCTAGGCTTTATAAGAAGAAATTCTAAAGATTTCGTCAACCCAAAAAGTATAAAATTATTGTTCAATTATTTTGTTAGAAGCAGATTAGAATATGCATCCAGCATCTGGAATCCCTGGTACTTGAACCACATTAGTGAAATTGAAATGGTTCAGAATAAATTCCTAAGATATCTGCAGTATAAAATGACGGGTATTTATCCGAAATATGATAGCTATGGAAATCTTCTAAGTTACCTGAATTATACATCTCTGGCTAACAGACGAAAAATTGCAATTCTTGTTTTTGTCTTCAAAGTATTCAATAACCTTTTGTATAGTCCGTATTTAATATCACAGTTTAATTTACGTGTCCCACCTCCATCAACTCGACCTAAGTTTATTACATTTTACTGCCCAAGAACTAGAACTGAACAGCATAAACATTCCCCAATAATAAGTGCTATTCAATTATACAATAAACATTCAATAGCAAACAACCTCGACTTATTCAGTTACACATATAGTTCCTTTGTTTCTGCCTGCTGTGCGATCACATGAACTCGTACATTCCACCTACCAATTACCTGCACAGTATTATTATATTTTCGTATTTAGTTGTAGAATTAATTTGCATTACAATCTCAGCATTATGTCTGTCAATTATATTATAATTTGATAGAATTGTGTAACCAAATGTACATGTGTTTCTTTTTATTAGGCATATGCCTGTTAGAAACACAATAAATCCAAATAAATAAATAAATAATAATAAATATACCATGGATTGGAGATTCAGAGTGACTTAGAAGACCAAGAATCGATAAATCTACAACTGCTTAACAACATGCAGTATTCTGAGATGACTTCCAATACTACAAGCGAGATGTCCATTACCATCAGGAGGAGATGTCAACCCAGGACATTCAGATCTACATTGATGATGCCACTCTGTTACATGGAGAAAAGAAGAAGACGAACGCTAGCAGTCGATTGGACCAAGAGATGCAGTTTCCAGATCGCTGACCGTGAAACAAGAAGACTCGCCGTTAGCTGTCACAGTCAAGCGGGAGTGCAGGTGTCCGTATCACGATGCAGTCGAGGGAGCGCTCGGCTGTCTCGCACCCGACCGGGAGAAACTGGTTTCCAAGACAGACGACGTGCTCACGCAGTTCCAGCGGAACATCGACAACATCTTATGAAGATATTCACGACACCAGAAGCCATCAAAAAGGTAGAAAAACTGAATGCTCTAAGATCTGTAGTTTTGCAGTAGTACTTGATATCATTGAGGGGTGACCAACTTCATTGTAGATATTCTTATCTTTATCCTATGTTTATTGTAGCTAAATTTTAGAGATTCATTGTAATTCTTTGATACGTCTACGTGTGTCGTTTCAGACGTAATTTCATTCATTTTGGACTTTAGTTATTTCGTTTCTTATATATTTTGAAGGAATCGTTTTAACATGCTCACTTTCAAACGAAACTCGTTTTATAAGGGAATGCTTCGATAACAACATATTTCGAAGGAAATGCTTCGATAGTAACATATTTCATTGAAAATACTTTCCAATTGTAAGAACATTTTGAACGTTAAGGTTGTTATTGGTAGCCACAAATAAGTAACAGCGACAGAATACATTTGTATAACTATATTGCATTATTATAAAATGCTCTAACATTGTTTAACAGACATTATTATGTCAGTATACAACTGAAACATTTATTTATAACAATATGGAAGTTATACAATTCCAATTGCGGAATACAATTTATTTGACAATTATATAGTCTTAGACTGTTGATATTATGAAAGTACTCTATGAAATAGGATCACGGTAGTGACAATTGAGGTCAAATGATGCCTATAGTTATTAACAATTTTATTGGAAACATTGTTAAACTGAAATGATAGACCAGGAGATTTGTTAGTCTACCTGAAATCTAGTATGTCTTAAAACAAGCTTAAATATGAATAATTCATTTATTTAAATGTACACCAGATGCGTGAGGATATGTATTTATGTTTATTAACCACTAAAGACGAGCGAACTACGAGTTAGTATTGTTAATATTTGGTAACGTGGAAAAACAATCTATTATGGAATTGTAGTGAACGAAAAGCGCTATTGAAAGAAATAAGAAATACTGTATGAGGTGAATTATAGTGAATGAACATGTAATTATTGTTAGAGATGCACGAGGTTAAATAATTTAGAGGAGAGTTGGAGTTAGGAGTGCACTCTGAACGGTAGTATACAATTGCGTATTTACTTAGTAAAGTCACTGATTCTTCTATAAGTCTGTAGCAAGATGGGTTTCTTATTGAAGTAATGCCGTGCGGAGTATTGAAGATTGTTGGTAGTAATGAGAAGATGGAAGTATGTTATGTTTGGAGCGTAGCAGACGCTATTTATGAATATTGTTCACCGTGTTACGAGAGAAGGAAATGTATTGCCATGTGGAGCAACGAATTGTTACAGTATGTGTAAAAAGCACTGACATAAGGGTTAATATTTGTATTGTTCATGCCAGAGAGTATCAGTATATAATCCACGAAGTGTTTAGAGGTTTTTAAGTAGTTTCGCATCGCTCTTTATCTTATTGTATTTTATTCATTGACACGACATATTCTAAGCTATATTTAACTTCAGTGTTCGATATACAAGCTTTACTAATTATGACAAGTTACCAGAGATACCTGAGAATTTATTGTTATGTGAAACATTGTTCATAAAACTGTTTTTAAAACAGAGACACTAGAAGACTGTCAGATCGCGACTGATAGTGCGAATAGTATTTTTAATACCGTGTTAAACATGGAAAATTGTATATAATGTATATATTTTACTTATATTTGATTATTATTATTACCTTATATATTCACGTTTTACACACGTATGTGTATAATTTAGGGTTTTTAAATTGTTAACTTAATTTTTGATGCTTGAACAGCTGATGCTGATCAGACTGCTTCAGTGACAGAGTCACAGGGTGATTATTACATGCGTAAACATTTTAATGATTTCTTAAATAATTACATTTCTGTAATGACATTGCTTATGAACATTTATATCACAGATAGAAGGACTATCTGACGTGTAATTTATTTTAACTTGCTTTTATTTTTATTGGTGATAGGGAGTTCATTGTTCTGTAAATTTTTAGTAATAAATCCCAGGCACTTTTTTTGTTTGCCTGTTCGTTTTTATATATCTGATCACCTTTTCATTTTGCAATAGACATGCGATAATACTGCGAATTAGTTACTAGAATTCACGTAGTCTCAACTTTCACCGTTCACGCCCGAGATCCGGGATTCTCGTCCTACCATCTTGTTATGGGTATTTTATTTCTAGTAAATGTGTAACTAATCAGTAGTGTTGTTGCATGGCCGGTATGTATCGAGAGTTTCCTAGTCATTATCCTTGTAGGGTAGTGTTGGTTTATCTGGCTGGGTATCGTACTCCCTACAATCTTTTACCATCTCAGCGGATATTGGCTATGACTATGCGGAATTCGGGCGCATATAGGTGGTATTTTTTTTGGCGCCCAAACGTGTTTTGGATTCGATTGTGTTGAGACAATGGAGTCTTCAACGACAACCGTATAAGATATTTGTTAGATTTTGAAATTGTTTAGAAATGCCGATCCCAAATTTTTGGAAAGTTGTTTAAGTGAATAAACACTGCCAAATTTGAGGAGTACAATATAGTTTAGAGGCATGTTTATTAAACCAGCTAATGACATTTTGGTCATATTACAGATACAAATTAGTTAAATTCTTGTTGTCAAAGCTTAATGTTAGTTAGGGATTGCGAAGCGAGAGAGGATCAGTTTATTGGATTATGGTTAGGTAGGGCTTTAGACGTTAATCTATTAAGTTTAATTAAGTGCATGGAAGTATTCATTTTGTATAATCTAAATGAGTTTGTCACTCTGATATTTCCATGATGTAGTATAGATGATACCTCCTTATTTCTCAAGTGTTATAACATTATGTCGTCGGGAGATATGAGCCATATCAGATCCATCCTGGAAAAGATCCAGGAAAGCCAAAACCAGCTGACAGGAGATGTAGATGCCCTCCACAAATCTACACATGATAGTACAAAGAAATTAGACAGAGAGATTAAGCAATCAGCAGCTACAGTTAAGTCTGATATGAAGGCAGAGTTAGCATTAGCAAAGTCAGCTATGAAAGCTAGCATAACTTTAGTTCAGGAGGAGTGTAGAAAGACTCAAGAGAAAGTACAGGAAGAAATGAGGAAGGCACTAGAGGAGGAAAAGGAGGCACGAAAAAAAGTTCAAGAAGAAATAAGGAAGGCACGAGAGGAGGAAAGAAAGGCCAGAGAAGAGGACAGAGCAGTCCGAGAAGAAGCTAGGAAAGTACAAGAAACGATAAGAAAGGCCCAAGAAGAGGCAAGGATAGCACAAGAGAAGGCCCAAGAAGAGGCAAGGATAGCACACGAGAAGGCACAAGAAGAGGTAAGACAGATACAAGAGGAGGCGAAACAAACGCAGGAAGACATTAAGAAAGCTCTAGAAAAAGCTCAAGAGGAAGGAAGATTAGCTCAGGAGCAAAGCAAACTAGCTCAAGCAGAGAGTAGATTTTCTGTAGAGGAAAGTAGGAGAGCCTTGGAAGAGACCAAATCAGCTTTCAATCAGGTGAAAGAAGATGTGGCCTCTACCAAAACTGAAATGAGCTCACTAAGAGAGGAAGTTAGTCTGAAAGTAGTGGAAACTAGAGTTCAGTGTAACGATAACATCATTAAATTAGAAGGAAAGATACAGGAGAGCATAGGTAAAGCCACCCTAGAACAGATTAGGTTTTTTTCGTGTGGCCTCCTCAGAGGCCGAGTGCAGGTCTTTCTAGTCGACGCCCGTGGGCGACCTGCGCGTTGGAATGAGAGATGGAATGGATGAAGATCAATGAAACTGGACAAGGATGTGGAAGGAAATGGCCGTGGCCTATCAGAAGGTACCGTCCCAGTATTTGCCTGGTGTTGAAAATGGGAAACCACGGAAAACCATTTCAAGGACGGCCGACGGTGGGGCTCGAACCCACGCGTCTACCAAGTCCACAGAGAGCTGGGCCCCATGACCTAACGCTGCGCTTTAGACAGCGTAGCCACTGCTGTCGGTACAGATTAGATACAATGACTCTATGTTAGGTTCCCAGAAGAAACTCACTGATAAGCTCAGTGACCTGAACATCACTGTTGGCAACTTAGAAGGTAAGTTGGAAGACCAACAAAAGCTCATTACTGAGGGTATTAATATTGACATTGCTTCATGTATATCTAAATTTGTTAGCGAATTAAAAGATGAGGTTATACAATCTAATAGAGTATATGCAGGAACTGCATGGTAAAATATTGAGGGATGTAAGTCAGATAGAAAAGAATGCTAAAACTCAAAGAGATAATTTAAAATTAGAACTGTATAAACACACAGAGGAAGGTAGAAAATCGAGCATTACCGAAATGTGAGGTATTGTGAATAAAACAGATTCGGAAAAAAGTGAGGAGTTGAACGTTATCCGAGCGACCGTAAATGAAATTAACATAGATCTTGCTAAAGTAAAGTCTAGTCAGGAAATCGAATTACGAGATCTTAGTAGCAAAGTTAACGCACTTTCTTTGGTAGAACCATGCGACCATGAAGGCTTAAAGGAAGAAATACGTTTAGGAATGCAGCGGGACATCACACAATTTTTCCTGAGTAAAGAAGAAAAGTTCAAAGATGAGCAAGGAAATTCAGTAAACCTGAGGAAAGAGTCGAAGAAGACAGGGAAAGCATTTTTAGTCGGAGACAGGAGCGTCCACATTTAATGCAAGATCCGTAGCGTATTCAAAGGGAATATGCAGGACTGGGAGGATTCTATGATCAAGGAGGCCATAAAAGCAATCAGAATGTGATAGTCATAAGACATATTGACGATAAGCCAGCTCGTTTTAGTGGGGTTGGAAATATTATCGCTGTCGAATTTCTTAGAGATATGAGACATTATCTGGATGATAATCGCATACCTAGGGACCGAGAAATGCGTATAGTCGTGAAGTATTTGGAGTCCGAAGCCCTAAATTGGCACAGAGCTTTCAAGTACACCTATACAAATTTTGAGGAGTTTGCTGACGCATTGCAACGTAGATTCTGGAGTTTGGAAATGCAACAGGACATTAAGGCTGAGATATATTCGAAAAAGTATGCTCACTCTACCCCTACGCGTTATGCAACATTCTTTACGTCACAGCTCGCCAGGCTTCAGTGTTTGGATCCATCATTGGCAGAGACAGAATTAATTCATGCTCAAGTCAGATTTATCTAGTGACAGGATGACTAGATGGACGTTGTTTCTGCAACAATTCAACGCCACAATTGTTCATGTTCCTGGTAAGGAAATTTTACTGGCAGACATTCTATCTAGAAATCCAACTGTAGAGAGGAGAGTGAATGTTAATGTGATAGAACTAGATGATGAAGATCAGACAACGTTGGAACGTCTGAGAAGGATAGACATCAGTCAGAAGAGAGATACAAGTTTAAGAAATCTCTATAGATTCCTGTCATGAAAGATGCAGAATGACGATGAAGTATATGAGAAAACTAGGAAGAAAGCCACTCAGTATGTATTAGTAGAAGGCATTGTTTGCAAGTACGTCAATACTGACCACACAAAGGTGAGAATAGTAATTCCACCTAGGTTGAGAGTGCCCATAGTTTGGGTGGTCCACAAATTTATTGGTCACGGCGGTGTAGATAAGACGTCCAGTACTGCGCAAGAGAAGTTTTATTGGAGCAACATGAGGGAACCCATAACAGTCATAATCAGAACATGTGAACTATGCCAGAAAAATAAGTATAATTCTGAGCTTTTAAAGGAGAAACCGAAAGCCATTATACCCACTAAGCCTTTAGAATTGTTTAGTCAGGATATTTTTGGTCCAGTTCCTAAAGGTAGCAGGGGTAATAAATACTTGCTAGTCACGATGGATGTTTTCTCTAAAATAGTTATGATGAACCCAATGCAGAAGGCAACTACGAAAACTGTGTTGTACCACATAGAGAAAAACATAATTCCTAAGCTAGGAAAGCCCGAACGATTATTGAAAGACCAAGGAACGCAGTACACTTCTACGGAGTTTCAACAGGCTATGGAAAGACTAGAGATTGGACATATATTTAGTTCTATTCGTAGTCCACAAACAAATCCTATTGAGAGGACGATGTTAGACTCTTCCAAATACATACGCCTTTATAGTTCAGAGAACCACGCTAATTGGGTAAGCGCAGTACCACTTATGGAGTTCTGTATAAACAACACGAGGCATGAGAGTACGAACGAAGTTCCAGTGACACTTAATTATGATGAGAAACCAGTCAGGCCATGGGACGGAATCTTTAACCTTCCGGAAGATGACGAACCATCGTTGGAACAACGTATAGAAACCGCTAGAGAGCACTTAAACAAACAAGCGGATAAACGACTGAAGAGAGGCTATGGAAAGAGGTACAGCAGACCGCTGGTACCCGAAGAACTAGTATTAGTCAGGTTGCCCATCAAAGCTGACGTTCTGAAGAAGACATATGTCAAATTTGCCAACGTGTTCAAAGGCCCGTTTAAGGTTGGAAGAGTCTATAATAATAATTGTTATCATATTGTCAGGATAGAAGATGATCGACCCATTGGAAAATACAACAATTCAAAATTGAAGAGCTTTTATCCCTGGATTCATTAGGGATGAATTCGGTTCTAGTATTTAACAAGTCGAGTGTTAAATAAAGTCTGTATTATACTTTATTTATGAGTCAGGTGAGGATCTGAACTCGAATTCAGCCCAGCCTTTGACTGAGCCGAGGTTCGAACCGACTTGTGAACCATGGGAGAGGAAAATTGAAAATATGGAATTAAAACAATTAATTTATATATGCATATTGGGAAGTGAATGATGCATAATGAAACTATTTTGGAAAATTTTGGAGCATTTTATGGAATTATTGTTTGGAAATGTTCTGGTGAATGAGATTTTAACTAAGGAAGTGTTAAATCATTCGAGGCTGGAAATTGTACAAGGCTTCATGCTAGCAAGCAGAAAACCAGTTTTGGTTAGTCAAGGCGACAATAACAAAATATGCACACGACCCGTTGATAAGAGGCTAGATCCAGGAGCTTCTATCACGATATTTCAACAGCTAATCAGATTTGAGGCACATACATTTTGTAGGAATCGCTTTTATATATATTTGGCTTATATCAAGCGACATGAACACTTCTACAGGCGTAGAATACAATATAGAATTTATTTGGTTAAATAGAAATATAAATTATTGGCTAGGAGAGAAACTATGAGTATATTTCGATTAAAATGCATCCGCGCGAGGCTAGCAGTCCAGTCTAGTTTTGGCACGCGCGCTATCGCGGAGAGAGAAGCGTGGACTCTTGCTCAGCTTCTTGAACCAAGCGGACGTAGTCAGTCACGCGTCCAGCAAAGCACATTTCCACGATAAAAGAAGTACGGACGACAGACGAGGCAGTACCGTCTAGAGATCGACCATTCGCCGAGGAAGAGATACGAGGAGCCGGTGAAATGCAAATGCACTAGATATTGAAGAGAATAGCATTTATCCTTCACCACAATTATAAGAAGAAGACTTCGCTAAAATAGCGTTATTCTACAGCGAAGCAATAACCAACAGCATTGCTTACTACCGCTACATTATTCCTACATTAATATTCTACGGTACATCAGTCAAGATGACCGTAATGAACCTGACTCGGTGAGGACAAACTTTTTCAACGATTACTGAGAAGATTATTATGAGCAACTAACCTAACGGAAGGAGGTTAGTCTATACCATGGATTGGAGATTCAGAGTGACTTAGAAGACCGAGAATCGATAAATCTACAACTGCTTAACAACATGCAGTATTCTGAGATGACTTCCAATACTACAAGCGAGATGTCCATTACCATCAGGAGGAGATGCCAACCCAGGACATTTAGATCTACGTTGATGATGCCACTCTGTTACACGGAGAAAAGAAGAAGACGAACGCTAGCAGTCGATTGGACCAAGAGATGCAGTTTCCAGGTCGCTGACCGTGAAACATGAAGACTTGCCGTTAGCTGTCACAGTCGAGCAGGAGTGCAGGTGTCCATATCACGATGCAGTCGAGGGAGCGCTCGGCTGTCTCGCACCCGACTGGGAGAAACTGGTTTCCAAGACAGATGACGTTCTCACGCAGTTCCAGCGGAACATCGACAACATCTTATGAAGGTATTCACGACACCAGAAGCCATCAAAAAGGTAGAAAAACTGAATGCTCTAAGATCTGTAGTTCTGCAGTAGTACTTGATATCATTGAGGGGTGACCAACTTCATTGTAGATATTCTTATCTTTATCCTATGTTTATTGTAGCTAAATTTTAGAGATTCATTGTAATTCTTTGATACGTCTACGTGTGTCGTTTCAGACGTAATTTCATTCATTTTGAACTTTAGATATTTCGTTTCTTATATACTTTGAAGGAATCGTTTTAACATGCTCACTTTCGAACGAAACTCGTTTTATAAGGGAATGCTTCGATAACAACATATTTCGAAGGAAATGCTTCGATAGTAACATATTTCATTGAAAATACTTTCCAATTGTAAGAACATTTTGGACGTTAAGATTGTTATTGGTAGCCACAAATGCGTAACAGCGACAGAATACATTTGTAACTATATTGCATTATTATAAAATGCTCTAACATTGCTTAACAGACATTATTATGTCAGTATACAACTGAAACATTTATTTATAACAATATGGAAGTTATACAATTCCAATTGCGGAATACAATTTATTTGACAATTATATAGTCTTAGACTGTTGATAATATGAAAGTACTCTATGAAATAGGATCACGGTAGTGACAATTGAGGTCAAATGATGCCTATAGTTATTAACAATTTTATTGGAAACATTGTTAAAGTGAAATGATAGACCAGGAGATTTGTTAGTCTACCTGAAGCCTAGTATGTCTTAAAACAAGCTTAAATATGAATAATTCATTTATTTAAATGTATACCAGATGCGTGAGGATATGTATTTATATTTATTAACCACTAAAGACGAGCGAACTACGAGTTAGTATTGTTAATATTTGGTAACGTGGAAAAACAATCTATTATGGAATTGTAGTGAACGAAAAGCGCTATTGAAAGAAATAAGAAATACTGTATGAGGTGAATTGTAGTGAATGAACATGTAATTATTGTTAGAGATGCACGAGGTTAAATAATTTAGAGGAGAGTTGGAGTTAGGAGTGCACTCTGAACGGTAGTACACAATTGCGTATTTACCTAGTAAAGTCACTGATTCTTCTACAAGTCTGTAGCAAGATGGGTTTCTTATTGAAGTAATGCCGTGCGGAGTATTGAAGATTGTTGGTAGTAATGAGAAGATGGAAGTATGTTATGTTTGGAGCGTAGCAGACGCTATTTATGAATATTGTTCACCGTGTTACGAGAGAAGGAAATGTATTGCCATGTGGAGCAACGAATTGTTACAGTATGTGTAAAAAGCACTGACATAAGGGTTAATATTTGTATTGTTCATGCCAGAGTATCAGTATATAATCCACGAAGTGTTTAGAGGTTTTTAAGTAGTTTCGCATCGCTCTTTATCTTATTGTATTTTATTCATTGACACGACATATTCTAAGCTATATTTAACTTCAGTGTTCGATATACAAGCTTTACTAATTATGACAAGTTACCAGAGATACCTGAGAATTTATTGTTATGTGAAACATTGTTCATAAAACTGTTTTTAAAACAGAGACACTAGAAGACTGTCAGATCGCGACTGATAGTGCAAATAGTATTTTTAATACCGTGTTAAACATGGAAAATTGTATATAATGTATATATTTTACTTATATTTAATTATTATTATTACCTTATATATTCACGGTTTACACACGTATGTGTATAATTTAGGGTTTTAAATTGTTAACTTAATTTTTGATGCTTGAACAGCTGATGCTGATCAGACTGCTTCAGTGACAGAGTCACAGGGAGATTATTACATGCGTAAACATTTTAATGATTTCTTAAATAATTACATTTCTGTAATGACATTGCTTATGAACATTTATATCACAGATAGAAGGACTATCTGACGCGTAATTTATTTTAACTTGCTTTTATTTTTATTGGTGATAGGGAGTTCATTGTTCTGTAAATTTTTAGTAATAAATCCCAGGCACTATTTTTTGTTTGCCTGTTCGTTTTTATATATCTGATCACTGTTTCATTTTGCAATCGACATGCGATAATACTGTGAATTAGTTACTAGAATTCACGTAGTCTCAACTTTCACCGTTCACGCCCGAGATCCGAGATTCTCGTCCTACCATCTTGTTATGGGTATTTTATTTCTAGTAAATGTGTAACTAATCAGTAGTGTTGTTGCATGGCCGGTATGTATCGAGAGTTTCCTAGTAATTATCCTAGTAGGGTAGGGTTGGTTTATCTGGCTGGGTATCGACCTCCCTAAAATCCTTTTCTATCTCAGCGGATATAGGCTATGACTATGCGGAATTCGGGTGCAGTACTTCCAGCGACTTTCAAAGCACTGATGTCTTCTCATAATTTTCTGGAGTATTTCAAACAATAAAATGTCTTTCTGAGGGCTTAAATGGAATAATTAAATATATTAATTATGTAATGGCAATCTCTCCTTCCATTAAAAACTCTTCTCATTGGCTGGCATCTTATAATCCAATGATATAATTTATAACAATTATTGGCTTCAATTCGCGGTAAAACTTCTTGTTGCTAGGCGATTTTTAACCTTGCCACGAGCTCTCTAGCGTCCCAAATCACGTGAACAAGCCTTCCCTTGGCCTGAGCTCACTAACCAAACTCGTTTGCGTCAAGTTCCTATGACAATTTATCAAAGTTAAATTTTAACACGGGGCTCGGAAAAATATCGTCATTTTTGTCTAAAATAATTCAGATTTCCGGTGCAGTACCTATCTATCATATAAAAACATTGATGCAAAACACTATTAAAATTTGAAAATATATCTGAACTAACATTGATGTAAAAGTGAACAGAAATTATCAGTCCATCTGTCGCTGAACCATAATAGGATATTCATAAGACCTTAGATGCCATGTTTAATTCCAGTTCCATTTGACATCTATGTAAACAATTCACGTTTAATAATAGTTCAAACACTGCCCTTCACATTTTCACAAACCATTTCCAAAAAAAATCCAATTCATGGGTTGAGATACTGTAATTCGTCCCAAAATAGCCTGTACAATCTAAGTTCAATATTTTGGATATGGGGAAATATTTCAAATCTGTCTTCCATAAATGCATTATCCGTCCCTCGAAATGCATGTTTTTTTTTTCAAATTATCTCATGGGTGAGCAGTGCCAGCCCTAGGTCTTTTTGTAGAGTAAGCAAAGAACATTTTGGCGCCCCCTCCTCCTATACTCATCAGAGTACCTTTACTATTTGTATGGCCAAATGGTAAAAGGCAAAGGGATACACAAAACATAACTTGTTGATATTTTGCACACTGTTGAAATCTTTTAAAATTAAAACGAGATTTTCCTTGTTTCATTTTAGAAAACTCGTTCGGCAGCAAATCTGTTTCCATTTCATTTAACAAATCATTTTCAATGGTCAAAGTAGCTAGTTCACTCAAGTGCTCTTGGCTTAAAGTTGATCGCAAGTATGTTTTTATAAGTTTTAACTTCGAAAAACTTCTTTCACCGCTGGCCTCTGTACCGGGAGCGTTAGCAGAATCCTCAATGCAACAAAAATATTTGGAAAAATGTCCACATAAACACGTTTGGTTATAAAAGACAAGGCTCCAGCTGGGTGACTTCCAGGGGACAGTTCTTCGAACAGATCATCTCCGTTCACATCACAGTCTCCTCCTTCACTCAAAACGGTTTGAAGGTGCTTACAGGCTTTCTTCAACTCTTGTTTGTTCAAATTCTTCTCGAAGCTAGCAATGTCATAAAGAAATTTGAAACTTTCACTATGGTGTTCCATTAGCTCAAATCTCTCCCTTAATGAGGCTATTGCTTTCCAGAACGTACAGCTTCATCTTCACTCTCATAGGAGAATTGTTTTTTTTTACTTTTCTTGGCCGAAGTAGGGTTTCTTTTTCAAAGTTAGCATCAACCTCGATTTTTTCTGCAAATAATTTAGGCATTTAGAGTCATTAGCAAAAAAATATAACTTTTGAGGGATTCTTCACCTATTGATGGTCCAGGTAGCTCTGATATTGGTAACTTGTCATCCTCATCATTATGAACGGATTCAGTTAACATAGTTGTTTCATCGATCATCTTTGCACATGACGATAAAGCCGAAGGCGCAAAATAACTTTTCAGCGCTTTAGATTGCTTCTCATCTTCTTTAGAATGCTGCTACTTTCTTTTACGGTGAAATGCACCTGCAGGCTTTTTATTACTGGACATTTCGTGTGTCTAAAAAATCATCTCATGTAAGAAGGAGCAATAACACAGTGCAGCTTACGTCAACACACTACAAACTGCAACGATGAGTTAAGGCTGTCAGCTAGCTGGCAAAACCGAGCCACTGAGCGGATCAAGACAAGAAATGTATGAGTCACGTGGACGAGTCGAAGTCATTAGTGGAAGGGGTGTTCTCCCTTTCGTGAATGGTGAGCGGTTATACTTCGACCATGACGAATAGAATACATAGTGTTATCACTGACCGAGTTCAACCGCGCCCCGCTCGGCCAGCGCTAGCGGCGCAGATCCCCAACGCTACACAGTCAGCCGCTCAAAAATGGGATACGCCCTGGGCTACGTAAACCTCTTTACGAAGGCTGCGGTTACGCTGATTACAACAAATTGTTAGTTTGGACTTATGAATAATACTGTCATAATGTTATTATTAATATTCTCAGTCCCCATGTAGAACTATCTTCTAAAACCCTCCGTTAGTCGCGCATTCGTCTGACAGCACCATGGTTCGTTTTAGTTTTAATATCAAGCCAACAGTTCAAGTTATGATCTTATCGTCTCGTGATATCTTACACCAAACCTTAATAAGCTTTTTCCTGGAGTTGTGAAATGACGTGCCTAAAAATAACTTTGCCTAAAAATAACTCTACACGTGTAATATTTTGTCAGCGTGGGATTGATAGTACCAGCGCGCCCAATGTTGCAACATTCTGTCAGTGAATTGCAGGTGTGTTGTTATACCGATGATTTGGCTTAGTACGTTGTTAATATCTCGTAGTTCCGCCCCTTAAAACAACAATAACTAACTTAGTTAATATCAGTAAGGAGATTGCGCCTTACGAAAACCTAAGGATGCAGATGAAGCGTGTCACCTGCTGAAAGATAACGAATAGCTAGTACATGATTCAGGAATTTCAAAGGAATTTGTGACTCTGATACTGAAGACAAGGTTGAAACAAGATCCGAAGATCAGGAGGACGGTAGTCAAAGCGAGGAATTGGATGGCCGTTTATTTTATTGTCAGGTTGGCCATTATTATTATTATTATATGTCCATCTCATTATTGGCTATCACCGCGGAGGTTCGGGTTCGATTCCCAGCTCTGCCAATAAATTTAATACTGGTCTGAGGGCTGGAACGGTGTTCACTCAGCCTCGTGAGGCAAAACTTATCAGAGGCGCGTTCGATTCCTACCTCAGCTATCCTGGAAGTGATTTTCCGTGGTTTCCCACTTCTCCTACAGGCAAATGACGGGAAGGTACCTAACTCAAGGCCACGGCCGCTTCATACGCAAATCCTACATCAATTAAAAATACACACACTACTACAGACATCATGACACAGGTTATCTGACAAATTCTAAACACACCTAATCACACGGGGCTATGTGACCACGATGTCGTTAAGTCCCTAAAGAATCAACAACTATTATTATTTTAAGCATATTATTATTACGACGTATTATATAATTTTTGGTTTTAGGTAAGGATGGCACGAAGTGGAACAAGTAACCATGGAAGGCAGCCTTCATACCATATCCTACTGGGTGCCTTTCGTGATTTTACATCAGATATTTCGGTAAATTTTGGAAAATGTGAGGTACTAATCCTGGTTTTAATTTCCACTTCACGCGAGGAATTTCCACGTTCTCATATTTCACTACGAAACAGTCCGCCTTTATAACAATTAAATCTTCCGAAAAACGCACGTCACAGATTCTATTTTTGATCGACAATTGCTTATCTTTCCGCAGAATAACTCTCGCCCATTTCGCAAACAGATTTGTTTCTTTTAGCGATGTGAAAAAATGTCTACCATCTGATTCTCTTCCTAAACTTATTTACATCCAGGAACGAAACAGTACGACATTTTCCCGAAACAGCAGAAAATTTAGTTGTTTGCACACACAAAGCACTGCACAGACATTCGTAAAATATTACAAAAAAAACAAATTCCCTCGAATAATGTGACTTCTCGCGCACAGGATATTACAGTACTAACCATGTGGGCTATTTGTCACACGTGCATATGGTTCGGCGCGACTTCCGCGCCACACGCTGGCTGGACCATGAACTTCAATGCTTAAGTAGCGGAGTGATGACATTGTTTATTTCTATTCGTCATGCTTCGACCGAACGGCTCCAGGCACTCCGTAATAGTTCTAAGTTTGTTTCATAAGTAGCATCACCCGTAAAGCGGCGACTCATTAAAATGGTTATGCTGAATTTTTCAAACATTAATTCGTTTTGTTTGTTAGTGAAATAGTAGAGTAAAACAGAAAAGACGAAACATAAACAGAATGGTAAATATAACCTGGTTACATTGTTTATAATGTTGTAAAAATTAGAATTCGTAATGTTTACAATATTACAAACTAGCTCCGGGCGCTCCTAACTTGATATTTCGGCGCGCCGCGGCGGCCCCCGTCTCACGGCGCCACCCGCGGCCGCGTAGTTCGCTTATATCTCGCGCCGCCCCTGTGGGTGACAACGATAAAGTGGGCCTCACGGGGTCCTTTAAGTGGTTCTTATCTAACAATAACAATGTCATTTGTTCATTCAAATATTTTACCTATTAGAAACAATCGCATAAGGATGATGTAAAGCTATTTATCAAAATTAATAATCAGTCGTGCAACAAATCTGAATCATCATTTTCATATATCCACCATCATGGGATTTTTATAAGGCTGTCACAACTAATGGGATTTTATCAACCTCCTGTTTGGTTTACTCTGAGCGTCACAAATAGTAAATGAAAAGCTGAGCCTTGAATTTAGAAATATACAGACGACAAGATGGGTTTATTAATGTGGGAATCAAATATCCCTTCTTTTCTACATAATTACACATGAACAAATATGCAGGGGGCAGTGCGGCACGTGAATTTTACCGAGGGGGGACTCCGCCGGTTTTGTGATGCTTTTCCAGTAATTGATAGAGATGATTTCATACATGAATTTGATTTTCTTCTCACATATTTTTTTAGCTTAATTTCCTTATTTCGTTTGGATTAGACATTACTGTTTTTAAAGAAATAACAAAGGTATTAAAAATATTTGCTCCCAGTCACTGGAAAAAGAAGAAAACCGGACCCAGCTCAGGAATCCATCAGGGTCGCCAATTCCCAAGCTCACTAACCATGAGCCCTTGAGGGTGTATCCCCACCCCCAGAGTTCACAACTGGGACTTGGGTTGGAAACCATTGGACCCCAGCCGAGGTGGTTATTATTTCCATTTGTGCCGGGCTCTTCTCTGTCATCTACCTGTCAACCTCCGTTAGTCAACTCTTGTTCTCTTCCAACCCGGATAGCATTAGAGCATCCAAAGTCTAGGGAGGCATTCATTTTCCTGCCGTAACTGACCCTTTTATTATATATCCTGATACCCTCATTCTTCGAGGGGTCAGCCCTATTCTTTTAGTTTCATAACATCTAATGCCTTCTACAAAAGGCCCTAAAGGAGGCAGGGTGTGCGAAGCTACACCTTCAAGAGCTCAGCTCTTGAGCTCGGGAGTTGGCGACCGTGATGTGCATTGACTTTGGGGTGGACCCTCTCCTATTTCCCTTTTCTACCTGCCTTTAATGGCTCTAGTAGTTCCAAGTACCTCAATACTCATTCTTCGAAGATTGATTCTTGTTTTAAGGGGATGAACAGCAAGGTCATCTGCCCTTCGAAGATAGAGGGCATTCCTTTTCCGTCATTTATTTCCCTTACACGTTTCTTTTTTTTTATTATTGTCGTTTTCTTCTTCTAGCATATAAGTTAGTTGTAAGTCAGTAATTAGTTAAGCCTAGCTGTAGATTTCACTTCATCATAATTTCTCTCCATCACCTAAACCACTAAGAGTAGATGACCTAGATATTTCACCCCTTTAAACAACAATTATCTCCATCATTGAGGGTGTATCGATATCTAAGGTGCACCGTGCATGGTGGGACAACACACACCCTACCTCCTTTAGGGCCTCTTACTGAAGGCAGAAAAAAAGGACAAAATGAGGTCTGATCCTACAAAAATTAGGGCATCAGGAAAGAAAAATACAAGAGCCAATTAAGGTCTCCGATACCCTAATAACGTTGGGGTAAGAGTTGACATGAAAGATATAAGAGAGGAGCCTCGCTCAAGGAAACTTATCTGGGGTCCTATAGTCGCCAACCCACATCCCACTAGTTGTAACCAATTTGATAATAATTTATGTGATCTAAAGCTCTCAGAAAGAAAATGAAGACTACAAGCAACAGATATCAAAAGGTAACCATTTGCTTGCTCTCTTGTCACCTTCTCTGGAAATCCCACGTAACCACTTCTCACGCAATGATTTGTCCGATTGCATGTCATGAAATGAGATTCCCCGGTATTCTAACTTGCCCAGTTCTGATTTACAAAAGGGCACGCAGCAGTACACCTTTATAAAATCATTCAGAATACATTCCAACTTCACCATTAACATCAATACAAAACTTATGCCTGCCACAGTGACTTGGTGCTGCTTCCTAGCGCCTTTATTTGCAAACGAGGTTGTACGCATAAATCGTTGAATAGGCAGGCAGTTTAAAGATCCTTCGCCAGGAGGGAAGCTATCCAGTTGCTGCATCAGACTCAATGTGACTGAGTTCACACACTTCGTGACATAGCGTGCTAGAGGACGGAGAGGGGATAACTGGAGGCATTTGTTGTCATGGTGACGTAAATTACAACGCGGGCGATTTCTCAGGAGCTTCTGGTGCGCTCTGCCGACAAGGTGAGGAACTACACACATTTTGTCACAATGGCAAAACATTAGGTGCGAGAAGAGAGACCATTAGGGCTGATGAGGAGGGTAGCGTCCTTGAGTCCAATATCACCGGCCGCCTCTGCAGGGGGGTGCTCAACATCTAACCCTTCTTTTATATTCATAGCTTATAGGGATCCTTAGCATTCCATAATTCTCACATATTTTTATAACTCACAAGAGTATTATTAGCTTCAACTATTGAGCCATGTCATCACAGGCAACTCAATCTAAAATTTATTTTATTTCTTCAAACCATCTGTCCCATAGTTATTCTATTATTATTATGATTTCTCTCAATATTAAGGCTCGTGACTGGTCATCCGCTCATAAATTCTCACTTAATTTATACAAAACCACAACAGGAAAAGCCTTCCACTCATTTCATGTGCTTCATGAACATGACGCCATTAACTCATCTTATTTTACACAAATATACTGATTATTATTGTTTTCCAAGATCATTCTAAACCATAAATCGTGACTTTTTTGTTAGTTATTTGATACATTAGCACTCCTTATCTCATACAAAAATCATTGAAACTTAATTATTATTATTGTTTCATCATAATTATTATCACACCAATTATCACATTCTTAATAGATCTCTTTTGTTTCATACACTCGAAACATCAATAAGTAATCGCAATTATTCACCATTCTTAAGTCATTATCATAAACTATAATTAATAACAATTAATCATGACTAACCATCAAGTCTCCATAGACCTGTCATTACCATCATCACTATTAGAGGTTTTAAAGCGGCAATGAAAAGTAACGCTCGTTTAAATGTAACTCAACTGATTTATTTAACACAAAATACATGAACTGTTTAAATGCGTTGTGCCGTGAACAGATCATAAAACGAACTGTTTAAAAGTTAGTTGAGGGCGCTAGTTGCGCCTATCGATCAGGATGGAGGTCGATACCGGCGGGTGCCGAGTCTCGCCAACACTTCTCCTCGACCAACAGCCGGAGTCATCCTGGTGCATGTGGTCTCAAGCCAAGGCTTTGAGCACATTTCTCGTGCTTGGGCCTTGACAATCCTTTTGTCAATATGTCGGCAGGCATCTCATCCGTTGGAGTGTACTCCACCGAAACCACCTTTTTGGCCATGGCATCTCGGACGAAATGGTGCCTGATGTCGATGTGCTTCGTCCGTGAATGAAACATAGGATTCGACGTCAGCTTCTGCGCACCTACATTGTCGTTCTTCACTGGGAGAACATCTATGGGTTTTCCGAAGTCTTTCAGGAGTTTCCGCATGTGTAGAGCTTCCTTGGTTGCTTCTGTCAAGGCCATGTATTCGGCCTCCGTCGATGGCAGGGCCACAGTAGGCTGCTTCCTGGACTCCCAACTCACTGCAGCGACGCCTAGTGTGAACGCGTATCCGGTGTACGATTTTCGATCAACCAGGCAGTTTCCCCAGTCAGCATCCACGTACATCACCGCTGGACCGCTGGATTTGGAGTACATGAGGCCGAGATCACGTGTGTTAGCGAGGTATCGCAAGACACGTTTTGCAGCCTTCCAGTGCTGCTGTCCATGACAGTCGTTGAACTGAGAGAGAGAACTGACTGCATGGGATATGTCCGGCCTCGTTCCCACTGACAGGTACATTAGAGCTCCTATCAACTGTCGGTAGGGGACGCTCTCCGCTTGTACGCCAGGGTTCACGTCTTCCTTCTGCAGCTTCGTACTTGGATCAATGGGAGTGCTGACAGGCCTGCACTCTGCCATTCCGAATCTCTCCAGGACCTCGTCTATGTATCCTTTCTGGCTGAGTTTCATCTGGTTGGCGCTCCTCTCGAACTCCAGCCCCAGACAATACCGCACGTCCCCCAAGTCCTTGATCTCGAACTTTGTATTCAGATAGTCTCTCACCACGTTGATCTTCTTGTCGTCTCGAGCCATGATCATCATGTCGTCGACATAGATGATTATATAAATCCTATCTTCGACCGGTCCGATGTGGTACATGCATGGATCTGCATCCGAGCGAGTCGCCTTGAGATTTTTCATCTCTTCCTCGAGACGGTGATACCAAGCGCGTCCTGCCTGTCGCAGTCCGTACAACGCTTTGTTTAGTGAGCACACCATGTCACAATTGGTCAACTTCTCCAGCATCTCATCTGCGGTCTTTCACACAGCCTCGTCAACCGACTCGTCTTGAACGGTATGGGCAAGAACGTCCTCGAAGTGGTCCGGGGCCTCCATGAAGATTTGCTCCTCGACTTCTCCATTCAAGTACGCTGTCTTGACGTCTAGCTGTCGGATCTTTAGATTGTCTTGTACAGCTAACGCCACCGCAGTCCTTATTGAGCTCAGCCTTGCGACTGGAGCGAACGTGTCGTGAAACTCTATTCCTGGTCTCTGCGTGAAACACCTCGCTACCACGCGCGCCTTCCGCTTGCTGATAGTGCCGTCAGGGTTAAACTTATTCCGGAGAACGAATCTGCTTCCTATCACACGTTGCCCCTTGGGACGGTCGACCAGCTTCCACGTATTGTTCCGAATCAGTGAAACTGCTTCTTCAGACATTGCTTCGATCCACGCAGGTGAGTCCTCTCCGGAGATAGCCTAGGTCACTGGGATTTCAGCGACGTTAGCCGCTTCCCCCGGTCGATCACCGTAGTCCTTGCGGGGTCGCTCAGATTTTCCAGTTCTAATCAAACGAGGCCGTCCGCCTCTTCTCCTAGCTGATGCCGCTTGTTGTTCATCGGATTGGATCTCCGGTTCAACAAAGTAATCGTCGGCAGGAAAGCCTATGAAGCCATCGGGGAATTCCCATTCAGCAACATCAGGTTGGTTTTCTGCCAGAACTTCGTCTCTCGACACCAGCTCGAACTCCAGTTCATGAATCGGATCCTCTGGTTCAATGCGTACTTTGTCCGGAGAGTCACGCGGGAACAGATCGACTGATTTCTTAGGCGCGGTCATCTCCTCACGAAAAACAACTTCTCTCGTGATCTCGATCTTCTTCGTTTCAGGAATCCATATACGGTAAGCCTTCGACTGCTCCGAATATCCAACAAAAATTCCCTCTTTTGAGTGAGGGCTAAACTTCCCCTTGTTTGGGGTCTTGTCCAGGCAGAACATCTTGCTCCCAAAGTCCTTGAAATAGTGTGCAGTCGGAGTTCTGTCGAACCAGCGCTCAAATGGAGTCTTCCCGTTTAGCTTTTTGGTTGGACATCGGTTCCTCAGATAATTTGCGGTGTTGATCGCCTCCGCCCAGAATGTCATCGGTAGGCCAGATTGCAGGAGTAAACATCGTGCTGCCTCTTCAAGAGTCCGATTTTTTCCTCTCGGCCACACCATTTTGTTCAGGCGTATATGGTGTTGTGAGACGGCGCTCGATCCCCTCAGATTTCAAGAACTCGTCAAATTCCCAGTTGACATATTCACGGCCATTGTCCGACTGTACGCACTTTATTTTCAGACCGTGCTGCTTCTCGACGAAAGCCTTGTACTCTCGAAACATTTGTAACGCCTCGCACTTCGTCTTCATAAACCGTACCTCTGTCCATCTCGAATAGTCGTCCGTAAATGTGATCATGTACTTGGATCCACCGTTCGACACAACACCCACAGGGCCACAAACGTCTGTGTGAATAATATCGAGCTTACCGGACACACGATTTGACTCTTTCGGGAAAGGTATTCGAGTCATTTTGCATTTCGTGCAAATGTCACACGTTAGATCTCCACATCTCCCTGTTAGTTTCACACCTCGAATGGATCCGCTCTTCACTGCCGTATCTAGATCACGAAAGTTGACGTGACCCATCCTTCGATGCCACAGCTGCGCCACATTCTCGTCGCGCTTGTCTTCTGACACTGCGTTTCGACATTTTTCCAGTGGGGTGCCCTGTACATAGTACAGATTGTCCTTGCGCTGTGCAACCAACCTCGTCAGTCCATTCTGGTCAAAAACTTCCGCCTTCTCTTTGCCATAAACAACCAAGAAACCACGGTCTGTCATCTTCGAGACTGATAAGAGATTAGTGCGGATCTCAGGAACGTGCAAAATCTCATTGAGAGTAACGTTGCAAGTTTTACCATCTACACTTGTTGCAATTTTTGCAGTTCCTCGGGCCTTTATCTCTGCGGTTGAGCTGCTCGCTAACTTCAGCTTGCCAGTCTCGCCCTTGTCCATATCTGTAAACACAGTCGCACCACCGCACAGATGAGACGTGCACCCACTGTCGAGACACTACAGGTTTTCGACGCTGCTCGTCGCGATCTGGCACGTATCAGGTTCCACAACTGATAAGAGTGACGCGTCCGACAGCTGATTTTTGTTGACCTTAACATTGCAGTCCACTGCCTTATGTCCCTTGATTCCGCACTTCGAGCATTTGAACGGAAACGATATCTCCTTGTCACTCTTACCACCGGAGTAGCCATGGTTTTTGTTTTGAGGCTTCGACTGTGGTTTCCTTGAAGGACCTTTCTTCTTCACGTACATGGCACCTTGATTTTCCATCGGTGTTGACGAGGCAACTCTGGCATCGTGTTCTTCGATTATCTTCGTACGTAGATTCTCAGGCTTCGGTAGATCATCCCGGCTCTCGATGGCAACTCTGAAATTTTCAAAACTTGCCGGCAAACTGTACAGCATCATGATGGTAAGTTGGTCTGGGTTAATAACTACGTCCATGTCAGCCAACTTGTCAAAGTAGTTGTTGAGGTGCTCACGAATGTCGCCACCTTCAGTCATCTTTTGCAAGGTTAGACTCTTCAAGCCAGCCCCTTCGACTGAAACGTATCCTCAAGTTTCTGCCATATCTCGCTTGATGACCTGCAGTTCTTCACCAACTTGAGCTGGCTTGGTCCGATGGATAGGATTAGGTCTGACATGGCCTTTTCATCCCTAGTCGTCCACTCGGTCACTTGGGCTGCATTGTCCTCACCCTGCTCGGGTTTGACGATCTTGCGGTTGACATAACCCCACGCGTCATTCTTTATCAGAATGGCGAGCATTTGCATTTTCCAGGTGTCGTAATTATCGCGCCCTAAGGCCTCGATGCGCACTACACCATTTGAATTCATTGTCTCACTTCAATCGTGCCGCGTGTTAATGTCCGGAACACTCACGATTGTACACAATAAATTTGCTGTGCCGCGTGTTATTGTTTGAAACACTCACGATTGTTCACAATAAATTTGCTGTGCCGCGTGTTATTGTTTGAAACACTCACAACCGGCCATACACTTTGCGTCGCGTGCTATTGTCCGCAAATACGCCTACGGAATTTTGTGTCGTGCGCGTTTGTACACAACTCGCACGTTAAGCACGTTTTCTTGATTCACGTGTTATAGTCCGAAACACTCGCAACAAGCCAAAATTCGCGTCGCGTGTTATTGTCCAAACACTCGCGATTGGCTTTTTCACTGCTCACTCACGATCAAGCACACAATATTCGAGAAGACGGCGTTTGTTCCTTCTCGCTTTGTTGATGTCCAGAAGTTTCTCGAAGGAGCAAGATGTCTGCCGATTCGACGCGTTCTTCCCTTTGTGTCTCCGCCTGATCTCGCTGTTTTCAGTTAATTTAAATCTGAGCCAATCGTTCTGGGTCCATAACCTATTAGAGGTTTTAAAGCGGCAATGAAATGTAACGCTCGTTTAAATGTAACTCAACTGATTTATTTAACACAAAATACATGAACCGTTTAAATGCGTTGTGCCGTGAACAGATCATAAAACGAACTGTTTAAAAGTTAGTTGAGGGCGCTAGTTGCGCCTATCCATCAGGATGGAGGTCGATACTGGCGGGTGCCGAATCTCACAAACAATCACTAACAGATGTTCACCTCAAAAAGTTTACAAATTTATTTCACTCATTGTCGATTAACATTGATCATCGTTAATATATTAATAAATTATCGCTCAACGTTTATTTTTTATATCACAATAAATATTTATTTATTTAACATTTCATCCTAATCATGGCAAATTATTATTATTTAGTCATCATTATTCCTCAGGTTATTATTATTATTCAACATTATAATAATAAGTTACCATTTTAAAGTTTTTAGTAGGCTGATTTACGGTTATTATTATGATTATTCGAAAAATTATAATTACCATAATTATTATGATTATCATAGAAAAATTGGATTCGATAAACCTGGATTTTTATTATTAATATTACCAATCTAAATTTCAACTATTTATTAATAAAACAATTACTCAAATGCCAACACAACCAGTGTTAAATAGTCAAAAATCCATAATATAAAAATGTAGCAACTCCATAAAAGCGTCGTTCAAAAGAAAAGAAGCAGCCGTCTCGTGTTCCTTCGTAAATCACTCATGGGCTAGAATATGGTGTCCTCCACCATGAATAATACAATTTAACCATCAAATTTCTTCATAATTTGAAGTCTGACAAAATAGTGGACTCTGGTCCTATGTAATTACGTTGGCTGATGACACGCGCAGAAAACGTGTACAGTAGAACCTCGGTAATCCGAGGTAATTGGTACCAAGAGGAGCTCGAATTTGGGAAATCTCGGATTACACAAAGTTACGAAATTTAAAGACCTTAAATTTGAAATAGATGCACAAGAACCTTGTTTTTAAATATTCTAATAGTAAACGGCATTATTTCATCGTATAATGTGTTGCATTTACAGGCTTTGTTTCAGAAATAGAAACAAAGTTTTACAAAAGAAATGCAAGTATGTACATATCCCTCCCTATATTAATCTGCTAAGGTCCCATTCCAGTTTTGTACCGAAAATAAGGTCCTATTAACACCAACCTACACATATCGGGCACCTTCAGGTTCTGCATAACCCAATGTGTCCGCGAAACACACTCACTTCCTCTTTAAATGCCTCACAATTAAATAAATACATTAAAATATGTACATTTACAATGAAAGCACCGTAACCAGCCATCTAGCGGGAGCACGGCCTACTGCTAGCTGAGGAGTCTCTCAACAAATGGCTCAACCTACATTCACGTTGCGAAAGCTCGCACAGGCCTACTAGATTACATAAAGTACAGAACAATATTTATTAGTTGGTGGGAGGGCAATAGCGGGCAGAATTGTAAACAACGCATGCGCGCATCTCCGCCAAAGGCCTTGGGTAAGCTGTGCGTCTCACTGTCATCCACCTCGGATTAAACGGAGGCTCGGATTACCGAGGTTCTACTGTATTAAAAAAGTGCGCAGAAAAATCGTGCTGAGAAGGGGTTGAATAAAAGGCCTTGCAAAGTACACGACAACAAGAAAGATTAATGTAACGTTCTAGCTTACAGTTTCAGATGACGGTATCCGGTTGATGTGGCGGCGAATCCATTTCTGTGCATATAGTATAAACACTCCTGGCTTGCGATAATACGTACCCGGATAGGCACGCACATGGGCACAGCACCATGCCCAACCAGTCCGGTTCAGCGTTACCAAACATCGGCCTCCATCTCCCCCTGGTCGTTTAATGCTCCATCAGTCGATTCATATTGTCCTTCGTGGCTTTTATACGGTGACGACTAACAGATATGTCCATAATGATGAATTTCGAACACGTCACACTCATGGTTTCGGTCATTCGCGGTCCCGATAACAAACTTTCCGTGTTCTCTCGACAGTCACTCAGGTTTTCAATATAAAATGATACAAAACAGTTCATCAATTTTACTGTGTGTTAGTCTGTACCGCATATGATTGACTTATACTGCAGCGATCTTATCCTTCATGAGCATTTCCTATTCTGCTATCCACTAATCTAGTTTTCTCGTGGCCTACTGTGGATAGAATATTCCTCAACAATGCTGACTAAATCGACATGCCCCACATCATTGGATAATTCTGGACTAACTGTGGGTAATGAGTATTCCTCAACAATGCCGACTAAAAGGACACACCCCATCTGACATATTCCTAACGTTGGGTAATGAGTACTCCACAACAATGCCGACTAAATCGACACGCCCCAACATCGTAGGCTAAATATCGTCGATTGCTTTTGGATAGACCCCCAGTGAGTACATTCATGCATACAATTGCAATAATGTCTGTCTTTATGAAAACCAAATATCATGCTTAGCGTGTCAAGTGTTCCAATCACACTTGGACTGAGTTGCTTACCATTCGGAATGTCACTGTGGTTGACTCATTACTCACGACTTGAGCTTTTACTGACCTCGGCTCGAAAACAACTAGGTTCGCACACTCCTCCACCGCACTGCACGCTGCTCAACTTTATCAGACTTCCTTCTCGAGTGTGATTCACTGCTCAACTAAGGCTGAACTCAGCACAACTGACCCTGCCCTCTGCAGCCACAGCTCTTCTTATCACCTGGTTGGCCTTGACCGTTGCATCACTGACAGGCACAGCATACATTAAATCACATATTTTCCAAATACTTCTTCTTATTCCAATATGATATTCTACAGAGATCACAGGAAATATAGGCCTCCTTCTCTTCATGTTCTATCCTGTCTATTCTTCATTAATATTGTTCAAAATATAATATAGCTTCTTGTCACTAGCGTTCCAATGTTCGCTCATGTTGCCATCTATAACATGGTTGCCTAACACGGCAAGCGCGTGTTTCAAAACAATGGACCGGCGCGGCCTTCAAATGTCGTGAACAGCTCTCGCGGACAAAATCACATAATCCACATTGTGAATTGGGTAAATCATATATTATGTTCATCACTTAGCAGTGGAACCTGCTCCAATGCAGGATAAACACTCGGAAGATGATGTATATATCTCTTAAGAGGAATGTTTTGAATCATAAAATTTGTGTGATATTAAAAAAGTTAAATGGAACTGGAAAACTGGATGGAACCTCAGGAGATGGCGTTGAATTGATTATGGCTGACCATTCCTTGATCAGATTCCAAGAGTGGGGATTGTTCTGGAAATATCACAGAAACGGTTGTTTACGGCCCTAACATGTGATTGTATATCTATCAAGTTCCAACGTTAAGTTGGTACTACATGAAATTGAACTTGAAGGGGAGCCTTTGGGCGTTCAATTAAAAATACCTCGCTATGACCATTGGCATTAACAAATTCACAAAGACATTTGATAAAATGGTCCGGCTATCTCAAAATGTACATAGCTCAATCGGACAATTTTACATCCTGTTTCCTTCGGGAACAGATATTTCCAATATGGATTAGCAAGGTAAGCTAACATTATTTTTAAAGGAAGTTTTGACTTCGGTAGTACATTGGCGCTGCTCGTGGCAAAATTTTGTAATTGCAGCAGCCTTCTCAGTATGTACTAGCCACGCGTCTTGGTGAGGTGTACCATAACCAACTGAAGAGCCCATTGGTACACTGGGGCGAAACACTGGCAACTGTTTTGAGCTAGCCGGACCATTTTACATCCCGTTTCCTTCGGGAACAGATATTTCCAATACGACCATTGGCTGCAATTCAAATATAATAATGTTTTAAACAATTTAATTTTTACATGTAAGCCTTTACCTTAAAACTACTTCTCAACATAATTTCCATGCATATTAAGGCACTTTTCATATCATGAAACCAGCTTCTGAAATCTGTCCTCGCAAGAAATCTGCCACATGATATGCCAGCCACTGCAGCTCGCTTGTTTTTAGGTCAACATCATCGTTGTGGTGTTGACCACCTAAACCCATTTTCAAGGGCAGGAACAAGAGGAAATCACTAGACACTAGGTGAGGGGTATACAGGGGATGATCAACTTGTTTGATTCCCTGTCGTGAAGCAAACAATCCCCTTTTCGAGCATGCCATGTTGTTTGTTTTGGATTACACAGAGGAGTTTACGCACAGATTTTTGCACTGGGGTTACAATAAATGCTGATTCTTATTGTGAGCCACAATGTATGAACTGAATGCGCATGTAGCCAAACTAAAAAAAAAAAAACAAAAAAAAAAACAAAAAAAAAACAACAACGGTACCTACTTTTAAAAAATCCAGACAATATTGCTCAGTTTACTTTCAACTTTTACAGTCCAGGTTGAAATGCAGGCATATTTAATGTTACTGAGTTAATATTAATGGAAAAATCACAGGTCTTCTGCTGGAATTCACATACTTCTTTTGCAAGGGTTATTTTTGAATACAATGGATACTACAGGTAATGTTGCCCCTAGAAATTAGTGTGGAAAAGTAGGAGTTTGAAGTATCTTGTAGCACAAATCTCAAGTTGATGGAACGATTACATCACAAGGAAGAGTCCATTCATCATCATAAGTTAATCGGCCTCTGGTGTGGCGTGCACTCACTTTCCATCACCAAAGCATCAGACCTCGCCTCATTCATTGGAGCACTTAGAGATGAAGGCTTGCCTTACCTTCATAATTCAGCTTGGTGTGATACAGCTTGAAACACTCATCAATGCATATGCCTACATCACTCTCCTGGTAGCAATATAAGGATATAATTGTGTGCAGTGATGTTGCATTTTAAACTGAGAGCTGAGAAATTACAAGGTTTCAAAGTGTTGAAACAAACATAGGGATATCTGGATAAAGTACATACACACTTCAATTGAAAGGTCTTCCGATATGAATATGTAGCAACTGTAGAGCGGGTGCACAGTGGATGTACAATGGCTGTCCATAGAGATATGACAGAAGCCATTGGATAGAAGACCAATGTTAGACCGTGCAGGAATTATCCCTTTATACAGGTAAGTATGGGTAGACAGCGTTCTGCATGTTGACTTGCAGGTGTGCAAGAAGTATTCAAGGTGCAGAATCAGTTATCAAAGGTGTACAATTGACACAATAACAAATCTGCCATATTCACTTTGAGTGAATTTAGTGTGAAGGTAACTTGTTCAATTGCATTATACAGGACAAAACCTGGGCACGAACCAACAAGAACTTAAGAATCGGTCAACTGAATGGCATTATCTGGCTTCAACATGACAATAAAAAGTGTGACAATTCATTGAATATGCTCCTGATTGCATATGTCGGCTAATGTTTTATTTAGTGTCACCCTATTCATGAAGACCACACTGCCAATGCTCAGTATTGTTGCACATTTTAGCAGAAACATCTGGCATGCCATACTTGTAGATGATAATGCTACAGCCTGCTACTTCAGCTTCCAACACTTTTACCATCATGGGTAAAAATGTATGAATGACCTAGGGGAATATTTTGGAGGAAATGAGCTATTTGTAAGGTTGGATTGTGTATAATAAGAATTACAGTATAACACAGCAAGGTGTAGGTGGCTTTTAATTTGCCCTCCTGATAGAATCTCCCATAATGTAAGATATCTATGCTAAGAAAACCAAACCTTGACTCAAGGTAGGCTCTTTCATAGAAGAAACTGACCTCCATTTTTGAAAGATTGGCCATTCCTCTCTTGATAGCAATGAAATTTGACATGCTAGGAAAAATTGGAGTTAGGTATGAAGTTTGGCAGCTTATGAAGCAGAAGGGATCTATGAGTTATGAAGGTTGGCATAGAGAGTTCAAATATAATATCATTGTTTGAAGATAATTGAACTCCCCAAACACTGAAACCAACTGAAAAGCAAACTGTATTTAGGATGTAGCAAGGTAACACTGAAACATATCTATAAGTATTTTGTGTCTTTTAATTCACTTTCTTAATCTCACACCCTTTATCCAACATTCATGCAAAGAAGTCTCATATGAGTTCTCTAAACTGTACAAGTTTTCTTCATTTGGCAAGAGATTATTCTAAATGAAAAGCTTCATTGTATTTACCTACAGTTGAGCATTACACTTTGTAAGATTTTTTAACTTCTCAGGAGAATGTCAGCTATAAAATGAAATAAAACAGTTCAATTTGTAGTTTTATTTTCAGGAGTATTTTTTTTTTACCCATGATTGTCTTTGAGTGGTAGTAACGCACCACCACCTCATGTCAAAATGTAAAGTGGGGCTATAAAGTACAAACACACAGACAACAGGCCAGTCAGAGCTAAAACTAGTGAATTCATTTTGTCTATTTTAATAAATACACATTTATCTGTAAAAAAAAAAAAACAATAAATAAAAAAAATAGTCGAAACACTTAAAATCTAGGAGCTAACAAGTCAATAGTTAATCTAGAAAGAATAATTATTAATTTACATATACATGAATAATATAATCCATACAAGTCATCTAAAATATAAACTTAATACCTTGTACATTTTTTTTAAATAAACCATGTTGATAAAAACAGAATTGTCTTGAATAAGAAAGCAGCAGAGCATATTTTTGTCATGCAATAAGGAGGAACACTCACTAGTAGGAAATGAGTTGGGCTGAGAATCAGCACAGAAATGCAATATATCCGATACTAGTAATAGTAGTTTTGTGCAGCCCTTTTAAGATTGATGTGCACACATGAATAATCAGTAAGCTAGAGTGTTATATTAAATAACTCCATTTTGCAGAACATGTACTGTACTTTGTTTCTCATGACACAAAACACTTCACCTGTTGCTTATCACTACAGAACCACTTAATTCATTGATGAGATGAACTTTCATATACATGTTACCAGGTAACAGCAGTATGATCCTCTAGCACCTATTTGATGTCCAAGCCATAAGAGAAAGAGCAGAAGGTACAAACCCACTGAAACACAAAACACCTTCTAAGAGACAGAATATGCATAAATTTTAAAGCTTCCACCCTCCTTTTGAGGTAAAAAAGGAACAGGAATAGATCAGTCCATAGTAGAGCCCAACCCCAAATTCAGTGACTGCCGTGACATTTCTGGTAGCTAGGGCAAGATTTATTTATTAATCAATAAATTACAGTGAAATCAGTCCAAGATTAATAAAAAAAAAAAAAGTATTTTGCATCTTCTAAATCTAAAGTCTTGGCATCTCCAGTTTTATGGTTCAGATGTGGTATCTCTAAGTATCATTCAGCTTTTAGAAAAATATTCCTCTGCCTACACTCAGCTCAGTACAAGAAGGGACAAATAACTCTGTATACTTACACATGATACAACCACACACTCAGATGTAACCTTGCTGTTCAGTCTCGCTCGTTTTTATTGGTCAGTTCATGTTTTCTGCTTAACCTGGAGAGATTTACAGTATGTGCAATGCGTGTTATTTTTTGTCATACATTTTGATATATGACTTGTGTGTGAGGTTTTATAATGACTTGAAATAAGAAAAAGACAGAACAGAAAGTGAATATTTCTTCACTAAGTGCTTATTATGCAATAGAACAGTTGCCGAAGGAAAGAAAGCTGTTTTATTATTAACTTTGAAAATGCAGAAGACTCAAAAAATCTCTTGGAATGTTACAAAGTTATGTAACCATACCTGCCGACTTTCAAAAATAGAAATCCAGAAGATCCCAAAGCGCAAAAATTTAACACGCACATGTGTTAAAAGTCTTAAAAATAGCAAGAAAAGACTACAAGTAAAGAGATTACAAACTCTTGGTGATGTGAGACTGTCTAATTCGTTGTGCCAGTTTCCAAAAATATTGCAATTACATCAAGAACACATATAATTGGGAACAGTTCACACACTACACAAACCCTGGCTATATTCCATCACAGGTTGGAGAGGAGAGATGGAGATGAGAATGCGAATGCCTCCCTGAAAGACTGATGATATCGTTTCTTACTTGAATTCATCACAAAAACACTAAATCGCACAAAAATTCGTCACATAATTGCACGAATACCGCTTAAAATCAAGCTTTTCCGCTAACAAACAGTCGAAGCACAAAAAGTAATATAAATGCAGTGATAATCTGCGAGATGTGATTGTCGATAAGACAGTTCGATCGACTTTCAGCGTAATGTCAAACGCAAGGATTTAATGACAAAAGCGCAGCGATAATCTGCAAGATGGGATTATCGATAAACTTATTGGTCAATTTTCAGTCGAATTTCAAACACTCGCATCTCAGAATAGCAGCTATTATCGAAAATCAAAACTGAAATGCGATTTGGATACAGAGAACGGAAACCAGCTAGGGAGTTGAAAAACCGGAAATCTTCCAGGAAAACCGGCAGGTATGTGTAACCCTTACATGACATAATTCAGGAACTAGCCTCTAGAGGTATAGGAAAATTTCAAGAGAGCAAGATTCTCATAGTAGCTACAGGCATGAAGATGCAAGGACCAAGCCATCTCAAGACTCTGAAGTTAAGTATAAACAACCATTGGTCATCCTTCCCATTGTAAACTTGAGGAAAATGCTAGGACGGTACCGTCTATTAGGACATCACTGCATGCTTACAATGACTGGCTTAGTTTCATTCATTCTCCTTCATTTCATATCTCAAACTTTTCTGATTAGGTTGGAGTTTGATGGGCAACTAGCCCTAATAACTATCTGGCAAATAGATATCTCATCTCTTACCAAACCACATAGAAATGCCAAATAGATAACTCATCTCACCACATACCCAACCCATAGAAATAAGAATAAGGGGCAGAAATGAAGATTTTCATTGGTACAGTAAGAAAGATGCAAAACAGTACATATAGATAAAATGTAGAACAGATACAAAGAATCAGTTGTAAATGTGTTGACCAACTGAAGAGTTACAACTGATAGTTTATATAGGCAACATTGAAAAATGGCATCTTCAATTTGAGAATCGATGGCTCATTTAGATCTATGGATGAAAGAATGCACCAAGACAGCGCTGAAGTTCCGGGAAGTTGTGTGATCTCTTTGGAAGCATTTCTAACTTGACTTGATTTGGCTGGCAATTTATATTTTGGGTAATCTTGAATGAAGGATGTATAAGAAGAATTTTGGCATTATTTGAACTATTTTCTGTATTTTTGGAATTATGGAATGTTGCAAACCTATGGTCTTGCAGATATGCGGAGGAATAATTGGTTACACTATTGACTCATGTTGCGCCGATTCGAACTTCTGTCATCTACCAAGATGTCGTGTCAAGCCTCGTGCTGAGTGGTCGTGTTTATTGAATTGTCCAACATCAAAACATGGAAGTCGTGTTTGAAAACGCAGCGGAGCAGTAAATAACTGCAGAATTGTATAATTATCGCCTGTGTTGCGAATCATCGTTATCGAGCATGATAGAGTCGTATTTTCTAAATTTGTGAACAGTATTGGGTCGTTTATATGACGGGAACCCAGGACATTTTGCGACCACATGGCCGCCAGTAAACATTGCAAAATCTGTAAATTTATAAATATTTCTCTTGTTAATATTATGTACAACGTGATTTCTCATCTTAATGAACTTGAACAGGGAATTGATTAATTTATGTAAAAGCTGATCATCGTGATATTAACAGATTACGTGTGCTAAATACACCAAGTTTTTAGTGTGCATATTATCACTTAAGTGACAATCATAGATTCTGTGTAGCGGTATTCACATGGCCATTCTTGCTACCTTACCGCAACTGTGTAAAGCCAGTGATTATTGAAAGTATCATCTTCACAAATAATAGTAAACTCAGTGAAATCTACGTATTCTACAAAATGACGTCGACACTGGATCGAACCCAACTCCACGTGGTACCACATTATCCATTTACCCATGGAGCTACCATGGAATAATCTCAAAATGACTTGGGAGAACGGAGGATAATGAATGCTTACAATTCCCAAGGAGATGGCTTGGAGGGAAGCCAACTTGCCACATTAACCCCAGGCGAGGCTCGAATGAGAATATAATGTGAAGACATGTGAGACATCATGCTATCATATTTTTCTGTACGGATGGACGCATGGGTAGATTAACATAGGAGGTCTTACTAGCACATTACTTTAGGTAGGAAACTTTATATAGATCATTTATGTATAAGCTGGTCGTATCAACGTATCATTTGCACTAGCTTGGAGTAAAAGCTTGTGTTCCCCTTTTCATGTACATAATTTTTGTAGCAATCTTTCAATGCAGTTGGCACTAGACTACGTACAATTGTATGCTTCAGGAAGCAGTGACATTCAGAAGGAATGATATTGACTGGCACATGTGTGATTCAAGGTCAAAGCCAAATGAGGGACAGTTTATTTCATGAGCTGCGTGAATAGCACGTCAGCCAGTGCACGATTTGGAAGCTGTAGCCGAGATTCCGATATGCTAAGCCAGCTGATAAACTGTTTATTTCATGATACTGCTGCAATATGAGTGTAGGGGTCTTTTGTTTTGTATTTTATTGAGTTGACCCTAAAGATGACTGCCTGTTATATAATCAGAGAGAAGTGTTGAGCTGAGCAAAGTATCATTGGTTCGAGAGGGGTCATAAACAGAATTCGTTCTCCCCTGTTATTAAAGAGCAGCATATTTATAGTGTATTAGACACTTTTGGAACAACTAAAATAGCCAGCAATGAGTAATTTACTGTATTTGGAATGATGTTATGAGTGAACAGCTGATTCACATATAATTGAATTTTTAGTCCACAATTTGAGACTTCTGTATAATTTAGGTGACCATGCTATTGTTATCGTCAGATGATGTTGGTAGGAATTTATTATCCGTAGTCAAGCTGTATGCGTTTTATGCAGATGTATTGCTAGCGGCATGAACGTTTTTGTCTTGTCGACTAAGCCAATCGGCCAACGGTCCAGTGTTATTGAGATGCACTTAAGGGTGCGTATTATTGGAGTGAACAGAGTTTCGCATGATATTGATGGTGTAATTAGAGGTTCTTTACACACACTAATAATTACTCTAGACGAGTTTACTGGTCATGAAACTTTCCAGATACACTGATAGGAATAAAAATGAGTTAATAATAACAATAATAATTCAACAGGATTTTCAAATTTGAGCTTGGAGTAAATAAATTATTACGCTGAGTATTAAAATATGCTAAACTTAAAATTTATTTTCTTGACCAATACTTGACTACTTTGATTGCTGATTATTCCCGAATTTGAGACGACGGTCAGCTAATGACGTGATAATTGGAAACTACGGTCATTAACCTGACATTGCAACATGAGACGGTACGTTACGTCATAGCAGTTTCCAACCTAACTTTTTCCACCTTACACTCGTGACCATTTGTCACACAGTGAAAATGTGTGCAGGAAGGCAGTGGCACCAATTGTGCAAACCATAGGAGGGTATATTTTGTTGTCATTTATTTGTGTTGTACCATTATCTAGTTTTTCATTTATCTTGATTAGGCAAAGAATGTGCATAGCTTTTAATCTTTTATTAATTTTGGAATAAACTCTTCTCGTTTATTTCTTGCATTCAAAATTCAGATAGGAATAGCTCAGATTTTCATAAAATTAAATGTTGGAGATGACACCATCATAGCCTAGCTATTATTATTGTGCCAGCGTTAACTGTAACGTTATCCTTGCATTGTAAACAAGTAAATATTTTCCCTTGCTATAGATTCACGCCTGTTACTATTATTATTTTTGCAATTTCCGATATAATTTGATAAGGAAATGTTACGTGTCATTCTCTTAGCTTTGTTTATTTTCAATTCTTTGTAGTAGGTCTTCGAGAGGTTTAGATAGGAGATGAGTAAATTCATTATAGGACAGTTTACCTCGGATTAGCCGATTTTCACCTCTCTGAAATAGGCTAGGGGTCTGTCATTTTTATGAATAAATTCAGTGTGATTTTAATGAAGTTCAAGTTGCCATTCGTAGCATGAAAAATGGAAAGGCCCCAGAGCTAGACACCCTTCCTGCGGACATCTGGAAAATTGAGGAACTTTCTGACAAACCAACCACCTGGCTGACAGAGTTCTTTAATTCAATTATTCTCTGTGGTCAAATACCCACAGATTGGTCAACTAGTATCAGAGTACCTATTTTTCAGGGTAAGGGTGACCCTGCTGAATGTACCAATTACTGTCCAATCAGACTTCTCTCCCACACTGTGAACATATTCGAACGTATCCTAGACAATAGGCTGAGGAACATTGTACAGCTCTCAGCAAATCAATGTGGGTTTGTGAAGGGATGTGGCAGGTTAGACGCAATCTTTGCTGTGCGCCAGCTGATGGAGAAATTCGAGAAGAGGAGGCCACTACAGCTTGCCTTCCTTGACCTTGAGAAGGCATTTTCGAGTACCACACCCAATGATTTGGTACGCTCTCCGAGATCATAAAGTTCCAGAAATTTATATAAACTGGGTAAAAATGCTGTATAACAACACCAAAAGCCACGTGCGATGCTCTGCAGGACTGACTGACAGCTTCCCTGTGACAGTTGGTGTTCATCAAGGCTCCGCTCTGTCTCCCCTGCTCTTTGTTATCGTCATGAATTCCATAACGCGAGACCTGCAGAAGTGTGTCCCATGGACTACACGCTGATGATGTGATGCTTGCGGCAGACTCCAGGAAGGATCTTGAAACCCAAGTGCAGACATGGCAAGATCGTCTGCAAAGATTTGCTTTTCTTTTGAACATCCACAAGACTGAATACCTCGAAACTATTCCATCCCCTGGAACTATAGGTATTAATGGAGCTCCTCTTACCAAGGTAAATACATTCCGATACCTAGGTTCACGATTGCATAGTGACGCCTCTGTGAATGAAGATGTACGAGCATGAATCAATGCGACTTGGATGCGATTCAGAGATGTTACCGGTGTTCTTTGTGATAAGAAGATGCCTACCCGCCTAAAATCAAAGATATACTGCACAATGGTGAGACCAGTTGCATTACATGGTACAGAGTGTTGGCCAGCACCTAGAAGTGCTGAGCACTCCTTTCATGTCATGGAAATGCAGATGTTGCGAAGATCTTTAGACATTTTTCTGCTCGACCATATTCCCAACACAACGATCGACATATAGCTGGCGTGGCTCCAATAAATGAGAAAATGCAGGAATGGAGACTCCGTTGGTATGGACACATTGTCCGTGCACCACCAAGTTCAGTCATCGGCTCGGCCAGAGACAGCGTGGAAGACCAAAATTGCGGTGGCTGGACACTATTAACACAGATTTACGATCAAGAAACTAGAACTCACGGGAAGCATTCAATCGCAAGAAAAATCGTGTATTGATCCAAAAAGCGGACCCAGTTCCTATGGGATGACACTAAGAAGAGGAAGAAGAGGAAGAAAAAGATTTTAATGTAAGCCTGGCCTCTTTATTTATGTTTGTGTGTTTGTATTCCTCTGGGCTGGTGGATTAATGATCTCTCACATCCCCGACACCCCGAGTGCAGTTTTTCGAACTTACCCAGTCCAAGAATGCATTTCTCCCCATCCTACTTATCTGTTCGTTGGAGGAGGTTTTAGGAAGAGCTGTTTAAGACCTACGGCTCCCCGAAACTCTAGACTGATGGGCACAATACCAAATACAGATTATAACTGCAATGAAATGCAACATAACAACAATGAAGCTGCAGCCACATCAGATACCATCCTTACACAAGAAGGTGCAAATGTATTACAGATTACTGCTCAGAAGATAGCAGAGCCATAAAAAAATAAAAAATAAACAGTGACAAAATAGTCAAGATCAACATGTGTCACAATCTTGCTCATGTAAGGTGTAGCAAAAGTCAGGGAGGTGTGATGGACAACTGCATCCTCTAGCATGTAACTACTGTAGATCTTAACAGCTGAGAATAATAGAGTAATCAAACAGCCAAGCACATGGCAAACACAATACTGGAAAGGGGAGGGAGAGACAAACCTAAGTGCTGAATTCCAACAGAAAAGACACCCAGTAACCTAGTAGAACAGTTTCTGACTGTGAGAGTGACAAAGGGTCTCCATCTACCATCTCAAAAAACCTTTAACACAAAGACAGACTAACCCAGCCAGCATTTCACATTAAAACTTAAATTTTGAAGTAAATAATCTATATGGAAAAATACAAGGTAGGCACAAAGTCTGGCTAGAAACAAGATGGCCTGTACCTATTTCTTTTTCTAAATGAGTCAAAGTTTGCAGTTCCAGGAAGAATAACTGAGTTCTGAGCTTTAGATTGTTTTGAAAGTGTATAATGACAGCCTTAATCTTTATAGACACAAAGAACGTTTTCAGACTAAGGAGCAATAACCTTACACCAACTTGCATAAAACTGAAAATGGCAATAAAATGGTGGTTAATTTAAATACAATAACAAATAATTTACTGTACATGCAAGAACGAAATGAAACATGTTGCACCAAATGTTTACTTTGTATTGGCATGAGAAGATGTGCAAAAGTTGTACAATGGAATTGTAATTATTTATACTAATTCACTCAAGATTAGATGAACCAAATATGAAATGCATATAAAATGCAGTATTACTGGAAATACTGAGACTAAAGAAAGCATTTATGAATCTATAGGCCACTGTGGCCTGAACAGGAATTCCTTTCTTCATTTATCACTTTAGGCCTACTCATAAGGAGCAACTGTTCAAATTTCCCTGATCTTTGTTGAAAGTTTCAACATAGAGATTATCCACAATTTGTCCATATTTAGACAACACATAACAGCATCCATGCCGACGACAAAACAGTAGCTGCTCAGGGCTCATCCTTTGGAGAAGTACTGAAGAAGGAAATCTGACTTTAGCGATGGACGAACTCTCCAAGTACTATGATGCCAACCATCTGAAGCCGAACCCTAATAAGACACAAGTGTGTGCGTTCCATCTACGAAACAGGGAAGCACGGCGACAGCTGGACATCACATGGCGAGGGGAGCGACTGAAACATTGCCCAACACCAGTTTACCTAGATGTCACACTAGACCAGGCTGTTCCAGCCGAGCAGCGGAGTACTCGCCGCCTTGTGTGAGTAAACCTGCAACATGCAATACAGCTCTGCTGTGGGGGGCTGCCGTCACTTCGCGGTGGATACATCAAGACTGGCAGAAAGTGCATGGACTTGTGCTATGACCTTTGCCCAGTGACGTACTGGTCATCACCCCCAGTCCCTCTCCAGCCGTGCTCCGAGCATCACTGCTGAGTACTCGCGTGTACGCATACTCAAACTTATGGATTTGGAACAGCCTGCACTAGACCGTGCTCTAACGTACAGACAGCAATGTCTGAACACGAAACAGAAGCTCAGTGCTCGCAATGGCATACTCAAGAAGATGATCGGCAGCACCTGGGGAGCCAGTCCTCATATCCTGAGGACTTCCGGACTTGTACTGAGTGTGTCAGCCGCTGAGTATGCCGCTCCTGTGTGGAACGCTTCAGCACATGCTAAGCAGGTTGATACTGCTGTCAACGACACTGCAAGGATAATCTCGTGATGCCTGAAACCAACACCAGTGCACAAACTTTACCCTATTGTTGGAATAGCCCCACCCAACATCCGGAGGGCCACTGCTGCGGACGCCGAGAGAACAAAGCAGGAGAATGATCATCGACATCCACTATATGGTCACCAGGCAGCAAGGTCTCGCCTCAGATTCCGCAAGAGTTTCCTTGCTAGGACTCTGCCACTGGAGAGAACACCAGAGACAACTCGTCTCAACAGATGGAGAAGCTCACTGCCCACAAACATGTCACCAAAGGAAGAACTGGCTCCTGGCGCCGACCTACCTTATTCTGTGTGGAGGTCCCTCAACCGCTTAAGAGTGGGTGTTCCTCAATGCAAGACGAACCTGCAAAAATTGGGGATCCTTCCAGCAGATGCAGACACCCCTTGTGAATGTGGAGCTGAACAAGACCCAAGCCACCTACTTATCTGCCCCCACCAGGACAACCCATGCACAATAGAAGATGTTTTTAGAGGAAGTGACAAGGCCATCGCAGCCGCAGTTTTTTGGAAATGTTGACCGGACACGGAAATGAATGAACGATATTTTTTTGTTTTGATTTTGTATTACTGCCACTATCTTTGAAGGAGATGAAAGGAAGTGAGACATCAAGTCTGAAGAATGAATCTGTTTTAATTTGTCTTCCTTACAGATGCTTAGCCATTTTCTGCAACTAATGACAAACACAAAAATGTGTATTGATGGTGTATCACAATATACCCCTTGTCAACTATAATACTGATACATATTCTGCTTCCATATAATGATTTAACACAGAAGTGTTCAAATAAAAGTTACACTGCTATCCATGCTAATTTATATCATGTGCCGACTACATCAGTGGACTAGATTGAGGTAGAAGGAAATGCATTACCAAAAAAATACAGTATATACAATATTTATAATTGTCTGTATACCTTACTTGAAATGCCTACTGAAAAAAATAATAAGTGAAACAGATTCTGCTACCATAGCATATTTTCCTGGTTGGTATCAATGAGAAGTAAGAAGCTTGCAGTTTTTACATAGCTTCAAATCTCAAGATCATAAGCTTTTTTGTATATGGAACTCGAAACAATGGACAAGACTTTTCATTTCAAAAAATATCAAATACAGTACATTGGCTGGGAATTGCTCAGAGAAGAATGCTGTCACCCTGAAGCATATAAAATACTGCAATTTAATTTTGTATTTTGTGCATAAGAAACAAGTTCATAAAGTATGCCCTAAGTGTTTAGCTGTTGTAGTATTCTTGCACACTAATTAAAAAATGTTAATTTTAACTGCATGAAATTGTAACAATAACATTGCTTCTTTTATAATACAGACCACTCTTGCTTGTTAAATCCCTGCATACTTCCTGTATGCAAACATTTTAAAAGTTTCACTTCTTTAAAAATACTAAAAACTTCAACATACATTCCACAATTGCACTGATCCAGCTAAATAAAAAATCCTAATATATATATTAACTGTCAACAACTTATTTTAAATTTACATTATTTCAGTTTTAGTCCAGTAAATTTATCTACAATGTATTTTTAAATTTTCTCTCATTTCCTCACCTTTACCTTTTTTACAAAAATGATACATGGGGAACAAACTGAATGCCCCAGAAAATCTCCAGGTCATTATGACTAAAGGCAGAATAACTCTACATCAACAATGATTTAAAAAAAAAACACTCAACTATCACATACAACAATATGCTCACGACAATATATATAGATATTTCTTTTCTATATGTATATATAATATTTATAAACTAATTTAACAATGTAAATATATATATATATATATCGAATATAAAAGGATAGTCACTCACTAATTGTTACAAGAGGAATCTTTTTCACGAAATTATTTACTTCAGAAAATGTCAAAATCTAGAAGAGAAATAGTTTGTTTGTTTGCTCTTTTTGGTAACAGGTTTGCACTAAGAAACCTGCACTACATGTGTGCAATAAACTATACAGCAAATAGTGTCTTTATAAATCAGCAATAAAAATTGAGTTTTTAAACTTTTCTTTTTTCTTTCTCTCTTTTAAATCTTGGGACGGGAACAGAAAAAATAACAATCCAATTCAAAACCCTGATAATCTTTCCCTCAGTTTGGATATGATGAAATATTAGTAACCAAGTTCAATTCTCCTCCACTTGGGTTTGCACCACCTAGATGAAATACAGATTTTACAATTTATAAAACAAGAAGCTTTACAAATACATACAGTATGAAAGAAGACAAAATCAAGCGTGTTAAGAGCCTTCTCAATAAACTACATTGACCGGCACGAAAAACGCAACACACAATAAATGATGTGTAATTATTGTGTAATTATCTATTTAATCAAAGTGAAGCACTTCAACCTATTTTTTTAGACGGGGTATGCTATTGGCGTTGCTTTGCGAGCAAACAATGAAGTGCCGATTGTCGATTGCACTAGCCTCAATTGTTTTTTCCCGCGCAACCTGGAAAACACATCACTGGATGTGAGCCAATAATGTGTTCCCGTTTTTATAGCGCTTATTGTTGTACTTTGAATTATTCCCTTTTCAATCACATGTGTTCGTAGGATCTTTCTGTGATTGTCATAATTAGCTTTCTGGAGCCAACCTGCCCTTAAGCCCCGAACAAGCTGCAAAAGCTGTTGCTTTGGTGGAAGATGGTCGCAGCATGCATTACGTTGCAGAAGTGTTGAGGACTACAGCTTCCACGATTTCCAGAACCGTACGAAGGTACAGGAAAACTGGAGGCTTTGCAAGGAGACCAGGAACAGGCCTGAGAAAAGCAACATCAGAGAGAGATGACCGCTTCTTACAACTTCAAGTTCTCCATGACCGTCACACCACCGCCATTGAAGCACGAAATCGACTCTACTATGTTTCGAGGGGTCGATGTTAGTGAGAGAACCGTCCGAAGAAGATTGGAAGAAATCAATGTTCAATCCATAAGACCAGTTACAGGCCCAGAACGCACCAGAGCACATCGCACAGCTCGACTACTTTTCGCAAGGGAACATCATAGCAGGACAGTACAACAATGGGAACAAGTGTTGTTCACCGATGAGTCATGATATGGCCGCCGATCACCTGACGGAAGAGAGAGGGTCTGGAGAAGGCCAGGGGAAAGGTATTCCCCTTGCACATTCTCAACCAGGGCACCTTTTCAGAGTGATTCTGTGATGGTGTGGGCAGGAATCAGTATGGCTGAAAGGACGGATTTGGTCTTCGTGGAGAATGGGAGTCTTACCGGACATTGGTATGTGGAGGAAATCCTTCAGGAGCATGTTGTGCCTTTCACTCCATTTATTGGTGATGATTTCACACTAATGCAAGACAATGCACGCCCACACCTTGCGAGAGTTCTTGGATAAACCAGAGATTCATGCTATGGCTTGGCCTGCTCGAAGTCCTGATATGAATCCTATTGAGCACGTTTGGGAACGGCTGGGGAGAGGAACCCGTCAGCGCTATCCAGAGACCCTAGAGGACCTAGAGAATGCCCTCCTGGAAGATTGGGAGATGATTCCTCAACAGGACATTACAGCATTAATCAGGAGCATCCCTGAGAGGTTGAATGCCATCAGTGGTGCAAGAGGTGGCAATACACGCTATTGAAGATGCGAACAGAGGTCTCAGAGATCATCTCCGAGGTCTGTGAAGTAAAGGGTGAAGTGTATAAAATCAGCTTACTCAAAATTTCCCGCTCTTATAGCGCTCTTTCCTTGAAGTGTGCATCTCCGGCTTAATTTGTTAAATTTGTTTATAATCGTCTTTTTTTTTTTCATTGTTAGACACCTACATGGGACAGTACTACAATATATCATCATTTTATAGTAGATTAGTGTCATAAAAGTGACATAAATTAAAAATTAATTTAGGTTTTTGTAAGAAATTGAAGTGTTGCATTTTTCGTGCCGGTCAGTGTATGTGTATTTGAAGGACATCCCATCATGGCATTTCTTCTACTTCAACTGATGACTATCGAAAGTCACAAAGAATGAAATTATGTCCTTCAACTCTAATGTAATAATTATTTTTTAATTTTTATTTTGTTAGTTGAAAGCATGAAGTTACATAGCAATATGCACTGGGAAATCATGTACTCCAACGACAAGCAGTGGGAATGATTTGCTGTCACGTTACTATCTTCACAGATAGAACATCAAAGAGACCGCTCAGGTTTTGAGAGGACTGTCAGTATAGTTTCAGAAAACGGATAATACCAAGTTCAGTCTGTGCTATACTTCAAGTCACTTCATAGTTGTGTGCTGCCAACATCAGATATAAAGCATTACAAGTTATTACACACATAACCACATTGCCTGTGTAGAATTATAGTGAAAGTGTTGGAAAATTTAATTTCAAATGCTAATAGGAAAGCTCGATTGCCAATTGATTTATTTACAGGCTTGGGTATTAGTGGTCATCAGACACAAGTAGTTGAGTGCATGTGGAACTCTGTAGGATTACTGACTTATTGTGGTGGCTGTATTAGTGTTGGTACTTTTAAATGGGTTTCTGTTCTGCCCCTTAAAACTACAATAACTGACTAACTTGTAATTGGGGGTTAGTATTGTCAACAAGGCCTTAAGGGATATAAAAAGTTCTTTTTACCAAATGCATGGATTTTTATGAAAATTTGTGGAATGTTGCCGAAATAAAACTGAAGGCATCCCCAAAACTGATTTGAACTTATCTGAATTAAAAAATTAATTTTTTAAAATTCAGATAAGTTTCATTTTGTGAAGTTAAATTCCAATGTTATTGAAAATTTGTAACTCGATAGATAATAATATTTCGAAAAGCAATGTGTATCAATTTTTCTGTATATAGCTTAATTTATTTCCTTTATTTATTTACATATTTTATGCCCACATTGGAGCACTTAAATCAATACATTTGAGTAAATTTCTTCTTTTTCTCCTCCCAGAGCTTTCTCATCCTCTCCGACCTGGAAGCCCTTTGTGTGTCCGATATAGTATATTGTTTCCGTTCAACTGTTATTAGTTTGAGACTTATGCTTTTGTTCTTCAAAATTCTCTTCTCTTCTCTGTCTTTGATTTGTTGCCGAGTTATACCCAATTCTTCCAAATCATCCTGAACTTCTTTGAACCAATTATTATTGATTTTATTTTTCAAAAAGTAATCAAATAGTTGTTTCAATATCCTGGTTTCTGGCAGTCTTGATATGTGACAGAAAAAGGAAATTCTTCTTTCACGCATTGTAGTTATTATTGATTCACATTCACGATAGACGATGTTGTTAGGCAACAATCTCCACTGTCCATCAACTTGGTATTTTTTTGTTAATAATTGTTCTAATAATTCTTCTGTCAGTTTTCTGTAATTTGTCTGTTGTGGATTTTACATTCAATTTGAATAAAGTTTCACTAGCATAAGTTGCCTCTGGTTCAACTATGGAATTATAGCGTTTCAGCTTAGCGTTGGGGTACACTGAAGGAGCCTCCCCGAAGATTGTTAATATTTGCTAGATAAGCACAAATTATGAATACTACAATCGGGCGTACCCTGGGCAACGGTGGCCATAGGCCAGCGGCTGATCCTTCAACCACCGGGAGATATTACATTTTCGACCAGTCTTTTTCAAGACTTTCAATAACTTCAATAAACATCGAAGGCTTATCCAGAGATAAAGCACTCTTACTCGCTGACATGTGCAACCGACTAAAGATCGACATCCTAGTGATGCAAGAAACTCACAGAGGGATCGACAACTACAGACCCAAAATAGAAGGAATGCGACTGGTTGTCGAACGACCCCATGAACAATACGGTAGTGCTGTTTTTGTCAGACCAGAGATTAATGTCAAGTCATCTCAAATGACGTTCAGGAACAATATAGAAATCTTGACTGTAGAATTGGAATCCTGCTCTGTAACATCCATTTACAAACCACCCAATGAACTCTTCTTCTTTGAAAGGCCAAGTAACTTTGACAAGCAGAATATCAAAATTGTCCTGGGGGATTTTAATTGTAAGAGCATCAGTTGGGGATATAATATCACAGACAAGAATGGGGAGGAACTCGAGCAATGGGCAGAGAGGGAAGGATTGAGATTGATTCACAACCCCAAACTGAGACCATCTTTCAACAGCGGTAGATGGCATAGAGGTTACAACCCTGACAACATTTTCATAAGTGAGCAAGTGATAAAACATGTAGTTAAAGCGGTGGAGGAACCCATCCCTAGGACACAACATAGCCCAATCACATGTTCAGTTTGAGGAGTGGTCAGCCCTGAGAAAGTCCCTTTTAAACGAAGTTTCAATTTTAAAAAGGCAAACTGGGAGGGGTTTTCCATTGAGCTGGATGAGGAACTGTCCAAGTTACAACCAGAGCCAAGTCATTATGAAGACTTTGTTGACCTTGTGAAGAAGATCTCTCGTAGACATATTCCCCGAGGCTGCCGTACCCAGTTCATTTCTGGCCTCAATGCTGATTCTAAGGATCTGTTAAAAGATTACCAGGAGAAATACGAGACAGACCCTTTTGCAGATGACACCATTCAGACGGGTGAAGAACTCATGAGGAGCATCGCTGACGGAAGAAAGGAAAGATGGATGAACTTACTAGCAAACCTTGACATGGCCCAGAACAGTAGAAGAGCATGGAAGCTGGTCAAAAACTTGAGCAACGACCCTAAGAGTCCACCAGTGGATCTCACCAAGGTTACACCAAATCAAATAGCTCATCAGCTGCTCCGTAACGGGAAAACCATCACGAAGACTCAGCCTGTGAAGCTGAAGCCTAGTGAAGATGAGAAAAATTTTCTCGGTCGTCCTTTCACATCAGCAGAATTAGAACATGCCATCAAGCTGATGAAAGTCAACAAAGCTGCGGGCCCGGATGACATCAGGACAGAACAAATCAAGAACTTTGGACCAGGAACAATCCAGTGGCTAGTGAATATGATGAATAGATGTATCGAGACCCTGCACTTACCAAAGCTATGGAGGAAAGCTCATGTGGTCGCACTGCTAAAACCAGGCAAGGAACCAACGGATGCAAAGAACTTCCGTCCTGTCTCTCTTCTTTGCCACCTATACAAGGCATCTGAAAGGTTGATCCTTGAAAGAATTGCAACATTCATTGATAACCGGCTAATTCAAGATCAAGCTGGATTTAGACCAGGGAAATCATGTTCCAGCCAAATTCTGAACCTGACACAGCATATCGAGGATGGCTATGAGAATAAACTTATCACTGGTGTCGCCTTTATAGATCTCAGTGCTGCATATGATACAGTGAACCATAAGAAGCTCATAGCCAAGCTGTACAACATCACTAAGGACATGAATCTAACAAATGTCATACGTGGGATGCTCCAGAACAGAAGGTTCTATGTTACACTTCAAGGGAATAAAAGTCGATGGAGGAACCAGAAAAACGGGTTACCTCAAGGCAGTGTGTTATCCCCATTACTATTCAACATTTATACAAATGACCAGCCAGAATATTTAGAGGCCAGGCGATTTATTTATGCGGATGACACCGCTATTGCTGTACAGGGTAGGAGCTTTGAGGAGGTGGAGGGAAAACTGTCCAATGCTCTTGAGAGATTAGACAATTATTACACCCAGAATCACCTGAAACCTAACCCTGGAAAGACACAAGTATGCGCATTTCATCTTCGCAACAAAGAGGCCTGGAGAAAGTTGAATGTTGTCTGGAAAGGAGTGACACTCGAAAGCTGTGAAACGCCTCGATATTTGGGAATCAAGCTTGATCGTACCCTCAGCTTCAGGAAACATTGTAGAGAATTGAAGTGCAAGATCAGCTCAAGAAATAGCATAATGTGGAAGTTGATAGGTTCAACATGGGGAGCGAACCCTCAGGTTCTACGTTCAACAGCATTGGGACTTTGCTTTGCAGCAGGAGAGTACGGATCATCAGTGTGGGGAGCATCTGCCCATACCAAGCAAGTGGACATAGCTCTTAACGAGTCCACACGTATTGTCACTGGATGTCTGAGACCTACTCCAGTGCAGAAGATCTACCCTCTCGCTGGCATTGCACCTCCAGTTATGCAGCAGGGTGGCAGCAGAGAAAGAGAGACAAAAGCTTGAAACAGATCCCAGACATTCTATGTTCAACCACAAGGTGACCACTCCTCGCCTAAGATCCAGGAGGAGTTTTATCAAGAGAACAGTATCCCTCCATACCAAGCCAGACGTCCGGCGTGTGTCACTCTGGAAACAAATAGTACCAGAGGGGTTTACCCCTAAAGAAGAACTGAGCAGTGGTAGTCATTTGCCTTATACCACCTGGAGGTCGTTAAACCGGATGAGAACAGGAGTGCCTAAGTGTCGTAGCAACCTTGTGAAGTGGGGTTATGCAGAAGATCCACGATGTGCCTGTGGAGAAATCCAGACTCCACAACACCTGCTCACGTGCAAAGATCTTAATGAAACCTGCAGCCAGGAAGACCTTATGTTGGCCACAGACCGAGGGATAAGAGCTGCAGAGTTCTGGAAAGGAAGAATTTAGTGTGTCTCCCGGACACGGAAAGTAAAGTAAAGTAAGCTTAGCGTTTATCGAAGGAGATTTCTTTTATAGGTTGGCCAGGTAAGTCTTTGTGCTTGTTTAAATTTAGTTGTTCTGTATTCTATTGCTTCTTTTTCATTTGTGTTCCATGTTATTATTTCCCCTAAGATATTTGAATTTCTGAACAATTTTAATCTCTTTATTATTGTTCAGTTGAACGACTGGTAGATCAACTTTAAAAGTTGGCATCATTTCTGTTTTTTCAAATGAAATTTGTAATCCCATTTTTTTGGCTATAATTTCTATTTGTTCAATTTGAAATTTAGCCTCTTCTATTGTATTTGCAAGTAATGTTAAATCGTCTGCAAAAGCAAGACAGTTGAGTTTAATATTTCTACCGAAATGATAGTTGGTTTACATTTCTTGTTCCATTCATGCATAACCTTCTCCAATGCACAATTAAACAACAACAATGGTGAAAGTCCGTCTCCTTGTCGGAGTCCAGTTCTTATAGTGAATGATTCTGATAATTCACCTCTAAATTTAACTTTTGCCATCATATTTTTGAAAGTCATACTTATGAGGTCAACGAGTTTTTGGTGTAAGCCAAATTCTTGAAGGCTTTTCAGTAATGATTCACGATGGATACTGTCGTATGCTTTCTTAAAATCTACAAACTTGATGACTAGACCCTTATTTCGAACTCTTTGGTGCTTCATTATCCATTTTAAACTAATGATTTGATCCAGACAGCCTCTACCTGGTCGAAATCCTCCCTGATATTCTCCAAGTTCTTGGTCGCGTTGTTCTTCGATTCTTGTGTATATAACTTAATCTTAGATAAAATCTTGTATGTAATATCAAGCAAGGATATCCCCTGATAATTATTTGGATCGGAGCGATCACCTTTCTTATGCAGCGGGTGAATCATTTCCTTTAATATATAGTTTTTAAATTGCCATACTTTTTATGTTCTAAAATTTGGGATACAAAAATCCCTACTGCTTGAAAGAATCCTGCAATCAGAAATTCCATATACCTGTGATTGATATACCATACAAAGTTTGTTACATTTTGGCACAATATTACTTGAGAAAAAAGGGAATCATTACGTAAAATTGGAATTTTTGGGAAAATTAAAACCAAGTAAAAATCTATGCATTTGGTAAAAATAACTTTTTATCTCCAGACTGACCCAACCCCCTGATCCATTATCCAAACATCTTCAGAATCATATGTTTTCCATTCTTTTTTCTTTTAACATCTTCTGTACAAATGTTTGGGACTATGGAAACATGTCTCCTCTCCTTCTCCAGTTGTTGAAAAAGAGTGTGGTGTAACAATCAATAGATTGTCTCCAAGAAAATAAACAATATGGGTGAACTTAAATAAACTTTATCTAAGTAACGGAAGGGCAAACTAATGATAGCAAAGAGATAGAAATTAGTTTCTACTGCCATACAAGATTGTCCATTGAAGAAACCAGGCAACCCAAATTCAAATTTTAGTAAGTAGGGTAGTAGGTTGCAAATGAGTTCATAAAGCAGTAACTCCTACTGTTGAAATTCCTAGATAGGAATATTTTGGAGAGGGAGGAGACCTCTGGGCTCATCCCCTCGCTACAGCATTGCAAGGAACATGCATATTTGAACAAATGGAAACGTGAAAGTAGACATCAGATGGTGCATAACCTACAGTAATTCTGGAGGAGACCAGAACATGGCTTTTAAACTTGCACTTTGATAATCTATGATTATCATACCTTGTTTCACACTCTGGGGGATATATGAAATTACTGTTTATTATTGCACTAGAAATATGTGTTAAAGTATGTAAACATTGAAGCCTCCGTGGCTTAGGCGGCAGCACGCTGGCCTCTCACCACTGGGTCCGTGGTTCAAATCTCGGTCACTCCATCTGTGCTGGACAGAACGGAGGCAGACAGGTTTTTCTCCGGGTACTCCGGTTTTCCCTGTCAAAATTTAATTCCAGCAACACTCTCCACTATCATTTCATTTCATCTGTCATTCATTTAATCATTGCCCCAGAGGAGTGCGTCAGGCCTCGGCAGCCGGCACAGTTCATATCCTCGCCGCTAGATGGGGGCTTCATTCATTCCATTCCTGACCCGGTCGGAGACTGGAAGCAGGCTGTGGATTTTCATTTCATGTAAACATTGGTTTTTATTTTTTGCTCATTCAATGACAGCCATGTTTGTCATAGCTTGTCATTGCTCAACTGGTACCGGAAGAGACAAATGAGGTCTCTTCAACTGTTATCGAGGTGCACACATTGACGTCACACTACCGTTGCCAACATGTAGTACACAAAATTCACCCACATTGGTCATGCGAAACTAAAACACTATTGGCCTATCAAGGTTTGAACCAAAACCATTGGTCTACCAGGGTTAGGTCCAGTGGATATTAAAACTATTGGTCTATCAAGATTTGAGGTCTACCGACTATAAATTGAACTTAGCGCCGATTTCACTCTACAGTACAGTAAGCACGGGGTTGACAATACTCTATTAGTCCCATAATTCACGCGGATAATGGCGGACACAGCTGGAATTTTACTATATAAGTCGTGATCTAAAAAGGGATGGTTATAGACAGCGGAAGAGTTAACATCTACTGTATTATTAAATAATTTCAAAAATTATTATTTATCACTGAAATAGGTTTTCTAGCTTATTTTAGTGTGGCAAATTTTATTGTATGTTCTGGTCTCCTCTAGTGTTACCCCAAAATAGTTCAGCAGACACAATTTACTGTGTGCAGACCAGTAAACAAAGCACTTTAAAGTCGTAAATGAGGGGCAGATGACCTCGTAGTTCCGCCCCTTAAAACAACAATAACTAACTAACTAACTAAAGTCGTAAATGGTTGGAACAACAGAATAATTTTGTAACAAGAAGAAGACACTTAGTCCTTTCTATTTAAGAAATTTAAAAAAATAAAATGACCAAAATATTGATTTTTATCTCCAGACTGTCCCCTTAAGATAGTCCTGAGGTGAGAAAATAGCCATACAGTATTTAATCTTCACACACAAGCCTGTACCCACTCAAACAGTATTTCCACACACAGTTAATCTATCTTCAACTATGTATTTTTTAAAAGACCCATTCTGTTTTTAATCAGTGATGAACTAAGAATGCACACTGACGATTTAAAAAAAAAAATAATACTGTCTATAAAACCTTCCTTGTTGGCATCTACCGTGGACATAAAATACATCTTTCTTTTCATCTTCACCTTTGTTGTCAATACTGTGGTACATTACATTTTGTATTGCAGGATCACACAATTGATAGTGGGAAGCCATGGCTTGTTCACGGAAGCAATGTAATCTGTGTATGAAGGAATTTTCACTATACAAGTTATTCTCCGATTAACGCTGGTATCAAGCATCCGAAAGAAATAAAATATGTATAACATTATCGTACATGGTGAACAAATACACCACATATTTTCAATCTGTCAGAGATACTATAGGAGAGTCAAAAACAAATAAAAGTGATTTCTGGGTCAAATGGATCCACACAGAGTAAAAATGTTAATTATGATTTTGATGTTTGGGTAATTCTTTCTACAGTACATTGATCAGAATATTGAAAATTGCATCAAATTATGGGGTATTTAATATTTTTTAAAAGCAATTAGTGCATATTTAACCCTGGAGTGGTTGTGATGGGTCTGCGAGACCCGGTCGCACATACTTTTTAGTATTTCTGTTCTTGGAATGCGCTTCCCCTTTCCGGGTAGCTTCTTGGCTCCCAACATTCAACTTAACATAATATCCTGCTTTCAATTATCATGGAGACTTTGCACACACTGGCTGTTTAGGGTCTCGCTGACCCGGTGCGACTATTAACATTGGTCTTTGTTGTCGAACTTTGCATGGTTAGTTTAGTGCATTGTGACTTCTGTGTAACAGGGACGAAGATAATTCAGCCTGGATTGTTCTATATTGGAGGCATGTGAAAGCCACAGAAGGCTTCAGGTAAAGACAACAATATTATCTCTGTCCAACAATCAAAGACAAGAAAACATTCTTCGTCAGGCCCAAGTGCCAAAAATTAATTTGTGGAGAATATGGACAACTTGTTTGCAGCATCTGCATAAATATTGATTGAACTAATCTTGCTCTGTCCTTGGATGTGCTAATAGAACTATTTTGCTTCTTAGTTTAGATTTTTGACGCACAATTCAAACAAACATGAAAAAAAAAAAAAAAAAAAAAAAAAAAAAAAAAAAAAAAAAAAAGCTTTTTTTTTTTGTTTGTTCCAAGTGTTCATGTGCAAAGTGCTCAAAAATATGTTGTATATAGACTATGCAGAAAATAGTTAAAATGTTGCAATGTTGCTTTACACATGGAGATGGAAGGGAAAGTAAATATAAAAGTAGGGGGCGTGGTGGCTCAGCGGTCTAGCTGTATGCCTCTCACCAAGGCGGTCCAGGTTCGATTCCCGGTCAATGCATGTGAGATTTTCGAAGTGAAATGCCATGTCCTGTGGTTCGGATTCCACGTAAAAAGGAGGTTCCGTGGCTCATGATCTCAAGATTAACGGTCACGTTAAACTACAAGCTTCCTTCCTTAAATATAAAAGTTATGTAGAGCAAATTTTGGGGAGCGTGATGGCGCAGTGGCTTAGCTTCTCGCCTTTCACCCGGACGGCCGGGGTTCGAATCCCGGTGACAGCGGGGTGGAATTTTCACCTGAAAAATCACGTGGCGTCAGGAAGGGCATCCGGCCTTAAATCCCCAACCAAAACCAAAATGAGCCTGGTTGGCTCCGGCAACCCCAATTAATTGGGAAAAGCCGAAGAAAGTTATGTAGAGCAAATTTTAATATTAATATGTTTTACTTTTCACAAGTTGACAAAAACCTACCCATTTTAGACTTGACAATTGGGCTGCGAACTCCAATCGGAATTTCTCGAAGGACTTATACAGGTAGCCTGCATGGCTTGAACTTTATTATTTTGTTATGCATTTTTGAAATGTAAATTTTGTCTGGGGTTGTGTTCTGGATTCGAGGAGAATCGTGCCAGATGGTCTTCTTGTGTTTGTTTAATTTTGTCTTGGTTTTCATAATTTTGTGTGCCTGCATCGGGACCATGTGTGCTCAAAGATATGTTGTATATAGACTATGCAGAAAATAGTTAAAATGGTAAAGTAAAAGGGAATATGGAAGAAGCCTTCGAATGAATATTTATTTTCACGAGTTATTAATTAACTTCCACTCTTGTGGCTAGACCACCCAGTCGAATGGTGATATTCTGGAATTCTCAGTGTGAGTACTGTAAGGTTGTGGTGTTCGGCATGGTGCCTGGTTGGTTGCATTGTCGTCGATGCTCATGCGCATTTTTATGTTTTGTTTTTTTGTGGTTTTAATGGGGGTTTGATACAAGTTTTTTTATTTCCCGAGCACAGCTAATTTAACGTTGGGGTCTCTTTATTTTACTTCTTTCAGGTTCGTTTTTTAATTTTATTAAAAGGGTGAGTGGTATATTTGGTGTTTATCAATGGGGCCTCATCCCCATTCATTTTATATGGAAGGACCAGCAGTCTTGTTACCGGCTCATCATGGAGCAGTCGTGTTTTAATACCCTCCTCAGGTATTAATTTAATTCTTTTGGATCCTTGTAGGAAGTGCATTAATTATGTCAGTTTATTTTCTGGTAACGTTTAATTTTATTTTCTTTTGGTCTTTTTATTTATTTATTTTTCAATTTTGAAGGCCGCTGTTGGTTGTCTTTTATGTTTCGAGCTTGAACGTGATGGTGCAATGTAAGGTTAAGGGTGTTAGATTTTTTAATTGATTAGTTTGGCGAGGGACCATATCTTCGTAAGATTATTATTGTGAATTGTTTATTTGGTGAAATAAATTGTGTTGACAAAAGTTCAACCTCGTGGTTGGAATCTTTCGGTGCTGACATATTTCTGACCCGCCGTGTTTGCTCTTTTGTTTCATAATTTTAGTGATGAAGAATCCTCTTAAATTTGTAAAATAAAATTCTTATCTTGTGGTATATTTAATTGGGAACTTTTGTATTTATGTGCACCTTTATACTCACGCACCTATGGCCCATTATTTACCTTGTTGTGTCTGCTATACATTTTTTAAATGAATATACTCCTTTTGTTGAAACCTAACCCCATTTTATTTTCAAACCCCCTATTCTATCCGCCTTTGTGGCTGCACCTGGACCGACCCTCATAAACAGAAGCCTTCCCGCACAATGCCAAGGTGGAGATCCTATCACCTTCCTATCCAACACCACCTGGGTGGGTTCTGGGGTGATACTGAAATATCCTGCTGCGAGCTATCTAGGGGTCACAAGTCTGTGAGCTCCATATAAAGACAACTTGAGGAGTGGTTGTGGTATTACAAATACCATTTTGCATGTACCAGTATTTGCTAGTTATAATATTTGGTGGTAACATGCCATAATCGAAATATCCAGAACCATGTAGTATAAATACCTGTATACGAAAAATTTTCTATCTTTGGGCCTTAATATTGATGTAGAAAGCACAGCCAATAAGTAAATAAATATGGTAAGAAGAAAGAGAGGGTGACAAGGAGAGAGCCTTCAAAAGCTTGGGGAAGTACATATTTTAATTTTTTGACAATTTGTTGGGATTTTGCAAGCAATGCCTCAATCGTAAATAGAAACCAGAGGCAATATAACCAAACCATTTAACTACCACACCTCGCACACAATGAAAAACACTAGTACTCAAATATTCCCATCTTCTTCCTAGTTTCAAAATCTTCAACGACCTGCATTCCAAATACCTACTGATGTTTACCCTCCAAGCCTGAAAACGTATTCACTGAACTTGAATTCTAACAACTATCCATTCATATCACTACAACTTTCAATATCCCCAAGCTCCTTCTCCTCCCCTGTCCTTTTGACCCTTCATTGGGGTGCAGTAGTACCAATGTTTTCAAACCAATGTTGTTATACTTGTTCTTTTACAATTTACCCCAATATGCTCTATGACAAATCACATCTCCATAATTGAACACATGAATGGGATGCAATAGAGACCCTCATCAGAGTGCAACATTGCATATAATGTAAATACTTTGCAATGATAATGACTTAGCGTCAAAATATTTGCTTGCTATTTATTCTATGAAGTGCATGCCTCTGAAATTCTTGCCTTGAGTAATCACTCTTGCTGTCTTCCCTTTTCTGGCTTAACAATGTTGCCTGTAACCTGCCATTATATTTATTTTCTTTTCCACATGGGTTCTCATATAAATTTACATAGAAAAGAGTAAAGGCATGAATTCCAAGGGGTGGATAAATGCAGACGAAGGCCACAGTTGGGATACGCCAAGCAATGGTAACATTGAAATGAAAAAGTGAAGAAATTTACAAAATTAATCTCCACACTGATGGTCCCGATAGTCCATGAAATGACATCTGCAGAAAGATCTCTTTTATATACTTGCCCCTGTTAAAGTCACCCATGGTATGCTTTACACATTTATTATTTTTAAAGTATGAAAGGTGTATGTTATAAAAATAATCAACAATCAATTAAAACATTAAATAATCAACAATAACTTAAAAATCATATTGTATTTGAAATTAATTCTGATGACACATGATATTATATTCTTTCATTTCCCCAGGCAAGCATTTGTAATACAGATGCCAACAGAAAACAACATTGAGTACATGCAAAAGCATATGAAACTATATGCCAACATATCATCATTAATATGTTAAATTTGTGCTAATATGTCTAACTAATGTTTCATCATATCCAACCCTACGGCAACAGTCACACGATGCGTTCACAATGGATTTGTTGTCATAGTTCTATGAACTTAGCAAATCCATAATGAAAGGCTTACTTCAAATACAATGTGAGATTGCATGTGACACACACACTAAGTCATCACTTGCTACAATAATAATAAAAAATACTGACAATTCACTTGCCTCCTTGAAGACTCAGATCCAATAAAACTCACTTCTACTTCTCCTCATGCATAAAAAATTTCTGCTCTCTTCATGAAACACATACTCACTTGGCCTGCATACCCTTTCGGTGCAAATAATGTGGATACAAAGATCTAGAAGAACATACTTATAAAATTAAAAGGAACTTCAGTAAAATGTACAAAAGCATGAAGAAAGAACTATTATCAAATCACAATTTACATAGAAAGAGACGTAAGACTTAACTGCACTTTAAATCATCTTGTCCGCCTTAAAGTATGTCTAAAATGAATGAAGACATGAATTAATTCAAACATTACAATGGTTTGTGCACGGCAATAGAGAAGTGCCTCCCAGAAGGAACTCACATCATCTGCACCGATAGCAAACCAAGGGACAATCATTGCACAAAATCCCCGAGCTTGAAACAGCAACTGCTGGAAGCACCAATGCTGCCAGTATATTCAGGAAATTAATAGTAAAATAGTACTTTTTATTTCCAACTGGCCAACACAAACACTCCATTCCATGCTTCTCTCCTTCCTATTAGAAGTCTATTCACTAATTGTTGCCTTGGGTGACAGGAAACACAAGGTACTCTCAAGTCTTGCTATCTCATCCCCAAAGTGCTGGGTGTGATGTAAAGTCAAAACATGCTCCTCAAGGAGAGGCACATGGAAGTCTTCCTAACAAAGAAACTCACTATTGATTGGTCCCATTGAGCCGGGGTTGGCCAGACTGTGACAGCTAGCTGTTGGCCGACGATGCAGGGATGCTCAACATTGCAGCCGAAGACCCTGTGTAACAAAAGTTCAATACTACCACCAATTACTATATTCAAATGTTTGAAAATGTGAATTGTGTTAATTTGAAAAGAGAAAAGACATACAAAATAAAATTTAAAAGACTGATGTATTTACATGGATAAGAATGGAAAATAACTCCCTTCCAACACAAAGATGATATTGCTAGCAATTATTCCCCCAATACTGTGCCATATCTTAATTACACAGGTGAGTAATGTAGATGAGACCCAATTACCACAAACTATAGAAACCCTCGTCCTGTTCACTGATTGATTGAAATTTCAATAACAGAATTGCAAATGGCAAATAACACAAGTTATATAAAAAATATTGTTTTTAAAAGAAAAAAAAAAAGAAAAAAACTTACTTTAAACATTGCAATATTATATTGTAGAAAAAGGAAAGAGATTGCTTTGCACTACAAAAGAAAGAAAAAAAAAAATGTCAAGAATTGGGAACATTTGTGTTAACCGACTGAAAAGCCTCTACTTAGGCAACACTGAAAAATAGCTTCTAATATTTCAATATTAAATGGCAAAGTTATTTTAGCCCAGGCAAATTAGACATTTGCTTCCCGAAAAATCATCCAAAGCTGGAATGTGTTTTAATACTTTCTGGGGGTCCCCAATAAGAGTCCTGTGAGTTTGCGACGGGTTCAGACTTATGCTTAATTTTTGGGTGTCGAAAAACCGCAAAATTTTTGCACTTATTTCAGTGTTTTGCTTATAATTTCTAAACGACGCATCCTACAGAAACGTTTCCTGTAACATTTTTAAAGAACATTAAATTCTGCGTCAAATGGTTTTTAGTCCATCTACATTGGCCAGTAGTTTAGCCACAATCGATTTCTGAAGTTGGGCCATGTTTTACCAACTTGGCTAAAAAGTTAATTTACTCCTTTGAATGGATCATATTATAAATCATTTGATGATGTTTTATAGAATGAAAATCATCTGGGCGGATGCAGAATGGGGGAAGGGGAGGGGGGTGCAGCCCCTCTTTGGAATTTCAAGTCTCCTCCTTATTTGTAATAAAATATTATATATTAATTGTTCTGGGGTTTCAGAAATTCTAGGATTCGTGCCTCCCCCCTCCTATTGGATCCGCACCTGGACACTCCAAAATTATGTTATGTGGTTTCAAAAAATAAGAAGGCATTATTATGAATAACTTTTTATTGAAAGTAACAAAAGATGTATACATAAGATGTTTACGTAAACGATATAAATTATGTACAGAAAGATGTATTAGTTGTGTACATGAAACATCATTATGTGAAAGATGTAAGAGGTACTCATGTTGACGATTTCTTTGCCGTTTAGGATATAACGGTGGCTCTTCGTGATCACGTCATCTAGCTCCTCATCCTCGGAATCTTGAGAATGAGGATTCATTTCTTGTTTTTCTTCGATGGTATCAATCTCCTCGTCACACGGGTGGGATCCAGTATAACATCCTTGTCTTCAGAGATGGAATTGAGGCATGTGTGCCCTTGGCAGGTCATGCAGATGGTGGTGCAGTTTACCCCGGCCCTCCTACAGGAACAAGCTGCTTTGTACCCTTTTTTACATGTGCACGATATGGAGTTGAGAAGTTCTTGTGGAGCTGGTGGATCAGTTGTTGTGATGGGAGTTAAGCCATTGGTGGTTATTTTCCATCCCCATCTCTCTGGATCTAGTACATTACTCCACCATACCTGCACCTGTAAATAAGCTCTGAAGGAGTGCTGGAGAGCAGCCACTTCTGTAGGAGGCAAGGACGCCAGGTTGAAATTCTCTTTTGAAAGCGACCTCACTTGATTGAGGGACTTACTGTTGCCACCCGTGTACAGGTATGTTATGATGTGAACACCTGCATTTGCAACTTGGTCAGGGGTTGAGATCGAGTCAAGAAAAATAGAAGCCTGATGAAAGAGGTTTTGGTCTGCCATGAATTTCTTGATAAATTTTATTTTCCCCCAGCAGAAAAATGAGGATGTGGTGTCGCACCCCGTGAAGGCAAGGAGAAACAGGGCATGCTTCCTCATGTCTTCGGGCAGCTGGCAATTGCTCAGACTGTAAAAGACAGTTTCCTGGTTCTGTTTCCCGGGTTTGATGAGGAACACGTTGGAGATGGGCTCTTCAAAGACAGCAACATGAAAAGTGAGCATGACCAACAGATCGATGTCCTCTCCCAATATGAAAACATTGCCTCCTTCCATAGCCCTCTCCATTGCTGTGCTCACAATCAGAGAATCTGCACCTTCAACGGCTTGTTTCATGTGAATGCCCTCGTCCATCAGTTTGCTTGTCAGCATCGATATGAGACGTTTCTTGTTGTGATCATTCAACAAGAAACGATCTTTGGGCATTGTGGCCTAGGTATTTTCCTGGAAAATAACCGATGAAGATGACATAACACGGGCTCTTCACACTCTTTCAGCTGACTTTATACTCTTCTCGGCCACATCCTCGGCGTACCCATCGAAAACTATGGAGATTCTGTCAGACTTGTAGTTGGATTTCACGTAATTTACGTACTTCTGAATGATATTGGAAAACTGTTCTCCGCTGTTCCACACAACTCTGTGCAGGAGGAAACCACCATCCACTACCTAGTCTACATTCACAGCGAGATCTACTTTGATTGGAGTGAATAGCTTGTACAGTTCTGATTTTCTACTCTTCCGCATCATGCCATCATCATCAAACAGCGAGATCGGGTACGGGGCCAATTCGAATTCAAAGTACGATTCAAGCTGAAGCTGGGATTTCTTGTGAAATGGAATGCGGCGGAAAATCATGTCAGGACTGATGAGGACTGATTCTCCGTTGATCTTTGCTGTAGCCTTCACTGCTCGTAGAGACACCACTCGTTTTTTTCTGCTAAATTTAAGTTTTTTGAAGTTTTTCCCTTCAATGATTTTCATACTGGCTGTGCCCTTTTCAAACGCTTTGTGGCAGTTGATGCTGTCATCGGCTAAAACTCCTGTGCTGATGGACATGAGTGAACTCGTTTCAGTAAATGGGTCATGGTACCCAAACCATTCGCTGAATTTCTGCAAATTGCTATCGTCCTTCCGTATTCTGGAGTTTGTCGTGTCAACATGCTGAACGGCTGTTGAGAAGGAGACCTCACAGTAATCCTCAATATGATGACAAACATCCACAGGAGTGGGCATGCCAGCGATCTGCCGGGCTAGAGTCCCATCGCTGATTCCCCGCCCACGGGATAGCCCTCCACAAGAAGATATTGCTCTCATGAGCACTTGCTCGATGGTCGTATATAACCATATTCCGGACGAATTATTTTCGCTACACACGAAAACTTTACATTTCTAACGTGCTCACACAACTGAATCCGGCCGAACACCGATTGCACTGGCATAAATTGAAGAAGGGAGACGACCCGTTATGTGTGGCTCCGTAGGCTATGAAGGGAAACCGACGAAGGGATTAGAGGGGGAGAGAGAGATGATGATGATGATAATTGTTGTTTTAAGGGGCCTAACATCTAGGTTATCGGCCCCTAATGATCTGGGTGATAGCGAAAATGATAATAAAATGGAAACCGGAATGAAAATTATGTGAGACGGAAAATACGTACAAAAAGGAACTCACAATATGGTCTTACAAAAGGGAATTTAGAACGAAAAGATTCACAAAAAGAATAGATTGAAAAAGACCCACAAAATGTAGTCTAGATTCAAAATACATAAAAAATGCAATGTAGCGTCGAAATACTTACAAAATGCAACTGAAAGTCAAAATACTTACAAAATGCAAATGATGATGTTGATAACTGTTGTTTTAAGGGGCCTAACATCTAGGGTATCGGCCCCTAATGATCTGGGTGATGGCAAAAATGAGAATGAATGGAAACCAGAAAGAAAATTATTTGAGACGGAAAATACCTACAAAGAAAAACTCAGATGGAAACAACTCACAATATGGTCTTACAAAAGGGAATTTAGAACTAAAAGATTCACAAAAAGAATAGATTGAAAAAGACCCACAAAACGTAGGATAGATTCAAAATACGTACAAAATGCAATGTAGCGTCCAAATACTGACAAAATGCAACTGAAATTCAAAATACTTACAAAATGCAATTGAAATTGAAAATGCTTACAAAATGTACGGTAGATTCCAACGACTCATGTGGATTGACAATACTTACAAAATGCAATTTAGATTGAAAATACTTGACAAAATGTAATTTAGATTCAAAATACCCACAAAATGCAATTGAGAATCAAAATATGTGCAAAATGCCCACCAAACAAAATGCAATTTAGATTCAAAATTCGTGCGAAATGCGGTTTTGGTTGAAAATACTTACAAAATGCAATTGAAATTCAAAATACTCACTAAAAGGCCCGGCCACCTGCATTGAAAGTCTTACTAAAAAGCAATTTAGATTGTCAATCTTTACAAAATGCAATTGAGGTTGAAAACAATCGCAAGATGTAATTTAGATCGAAAAAACTTACAAAATGCAACGTAGATTAAAAATGCCTTAAAAAATCGCTAAAAGGGAATTTAGACACACGGTGAACCAAGTAACAAAAACAGTGCGGGAATCTTAAAGAGAAAAGGAAATATAAGGAAAAGAGGAGAGGGTCCGCCCCAAAGGTAAGGGACAAAAGGGGAAAACGGACCCAGCTCAGGAATACCTCGGGGTCGCCAACTCTCAAACTCACCAGCCGTGAGCCCCTGAGGGTGTAGCATTATCTAGGGTGCACCAGAAGTGGTGGGGCTACATACACCCTGCCTCCTGAAGGGCCTTGAGCACAAGGCAGGAGGTAAAAGGAAAAGAAAAAGAAGGCTGATCCCTCACAGAAGGAGGGTATCAGGAAAGATAGGACAAGGGCCAATTAAGGCGGGAAAGTGAAAGACTCCCTAGGCCTCGGATAACCTAATATCGTCGGGGTCGGAAGAGAACAAGAGGTGACCAAGGGAGGTCGACAGGAAAGAAGACGGAGAGGAGCCCGGCACAAGTAAGTGGAAGCAATGCCGGACTCAGCTGGGGTCCCGTGGTCGCCAACCCACGTCCCACTAGATGTGAGCCCCTGGGGCGTGGGGAGAGAGAACAAAGGGACAGGTGGCTGCTCTTGGGTTGTCAAGGCCAAGTGGGGGAACCGGGCCAACCCAGATTTGCTCCTTTGCCACTTCGAAAACTGCACGATTGGAAAAGAGAATTATATGAGACATGGTATAAATGGCCCAACTCAAAAAATCGATTGCGGCTAAACGGCTGGGCCGATCTTGACAAACTAAAAACCATTCGACGCAGAATTTAATGCTCTTAAAAAACTTTGAATATCATTTTCTATAGGATGCGTTGTTTAGGAGTTTTAAGCAAAAAACTAAACAAAGAATCAACTTTTTAACCAAGTTGGTAAAAAAGGCCCAAATTCAGAAATTGATTGCGGATAAATGACTGGGCTGATTTAGACGAACTAAAAATCATTCAACGCAGAATTTAATGTTCTTTAAAATCGTTACACGGAAACTTTTCTGTAGAATGCGTCGTTTAGAAGTTATAAGCAAAAAACAAAAAAAAGTGTGAACATTTCGCGGTTTTTTGACTCCCAAAAAATTAAGTAGAAGTCAGAATCCATCGCAAACGCATAGGACTCTTATTTGGGACCCCAAAAAGGAATTAAAACACATTCCAGCTTTGGACGATTTTTCGGGAAGCACGGCCTTTTTCTTTTGTCTAATTTGCCTGGGCTATTTGGACACACTGTCTTGACCCCATTGTGATAGCGATCCTTGCATTTTGTCCTGCATTTGAAACACATTGCAGTACTACTTTGCTAAAGGTTTTTACCATTGTTAGTTGCAGGGTTTTGCCCAGATGTACGCCATAAATCCTTAGGAGGGAGTTGACCTAGATGGTATGCCCCTTAAAGTAACATCACCTTCCCATGCAAACTTCTAAGACATCAATGATTAGGATGTTAAGGACCTTAAAAAATGAGAAATACGCAAGCAAATGTGGCCTTAAAAATAGCTAAATATGACAACAAAATTGATCAAACAAATACATACAAATTTAATGACACAAAATTAGTAACATTTTGAATCATACTATTTTGACAAACTACAAGTTCCTCTGTGTAATGTCTTAAGCATAGCATCTTTCTTTATTCAAAGAAAACTTACAATCCATTATTTAGTGTTAGCTCATGACGAATAGAAGGACCTAGTGTGAGGACTCCGCCATTATATAACAGTAGTTCGTGGTCCCGCCGCTACAAGCACTGCAAGCGATTATGTCCAACACTTGTCCTGTTATTCCGTCGAACCGGGTCATAGAAAAGTGCGGGGAAGCTACCATGTGAGATATTTGTGTGAATTAAATTGAATTTTCTTTGATTTCAGTTCTTAAATTCAGTTCATTGTGTCTTGTGTACATCAGCGTTTTATGTTTTGAGTAGGCCTACTTCTAACATATTTCTTTGTTAATATTACTGTTTTGTGCCATCATCATTCCGAGTGCAGCATCCAAGCAAACTGCACGCCACTGCTCCAAGCTCCGTCTTCTAACGCCAATTGATGAAATCGATGATCCGCCAGCCTTGCCAGCCTTTCTACCAAGCCTAGTCCTCGCTATCGCCTCGACTTAGTTATTTCAAGCCATTCCACTACGTTCCTATAGGCTTAATTTGCATCCCTCCTAGTAACAGTGCATATTAAGTCACTCCTCGAACATTCAAATATCCAACACCATACCCACCCTGTAACCATCCTAGTCAAGCAACTCCTGTCTCCCTCGAGTTTTAATAAAAGTTTAGCTCATCCCCTCACCCTACCAAGCAGCCAATAATTAATTATTTAACTAATTATTTCAAGTAACTTCAAATTTCATCAGCGCCCTCAACGTCACAGCTCCAACTGTATTTAAACTGGATAACTTTGAGCGACTGGTAAATTTGTTTTTCTCTTTCCTTATTCTCTGGTCGACCAAGGTATTTGACCACTATATCTCATCACCTCTTACTCATTACACGCACTTATACACTCACGAACACAAACATGTCGCGCACTGACACTAAACCTCGCACTTTAACGAACCAGGGCATAACATTCCTGATAACTCAGGACCTTGATGACTCTAAAAGCCCAAATTATACCCCTATCAATCCAAAAACACTAATTCCGAATGGGCCTACCCAAAAACGAGATGGTATATTCGTTCCACTTAAACCAGCTTCACCAAAATCAGATTCCTTACTCTCTAGCTCTCCTCCTCCCTCACCGGGCCACGTCTCATTCCTGAAGTTTGATTTCGAAAAAGAGCTGTGTTTCGCTTTACCCAATGGCAGTAACCTTCAGACCACGATGATCCTCATCCACCCACCTATTGGCAATAGCCTTTGTAAATCAGTCAGATAAGCAGTAATTAACACGCTCAATCCCATAGCCCAATTTATTATCCATATTGAGGAATTAGGTAATCACCACATAGGCATCACTCCCTCTGAGGATTGCCATCACAACTCTATCACTAGTGCTCTCAAGAGCCGCTCTGCCATTCACCCATTTTCATTAATTAGATTCAGACCCACAAATTCACCTTCTTAAGTCTCTCGATCTGAGGAAACTAAATTGCCACAACAAGAAACAACAAAAGTAACAGTCTGTATAGCCTACTCCAGGAATCTGTGCTTTCCGTAACATGTAATGGAGACCGTAGTACTTATTTCCGTGAATTATATTTTCCATTGTGCCCTGCCGTGTTATTTTAATTGTAATCGCTAATTACTATTTAAAAGAGTATCAGTTACAAAGTAATTCGTCTCCCTTGGCATTATCCCTAAGACCAGCTGACCGGCAGAGTGGAATTTGCCCACTCTAGCGCTGCCGGGCGGGGCACGCTTGAACTTGAGTAGTCCTCTCACTTTCTCTTTCATTCGTCATGGTTAGCTTATAGAATCTATGTAGAAAGATTTCACTTGGTCAACATGTATAGGGAAGCCCAATTACCTTGAGCACTTAAAGATAATCCAGATATAACAAATTGTACAATTCACTACTTAAAATTAAGAAAGTACAGTAGTTCAATTTGTTAAATGACCCCCCCACCTTTTCAGGTATTTGTGTAGAATATATTGCGCCCGTTGACGTATGTTTGCTCAGACAACAGAGACTAAAACTTATGCTGAAATGTAACTGAACATACCCTGCGAGCGGCGGGAAGAAGCTGAAGCAATATCGCTTATGATTATATTTTTACTTATTTTTCACATTCCAAAAATCAACTATAATTATAACCAAGTAATTCTGCATATTTGAAGTACAGCATACTTCGTAAATCGAAGAAACTATCAATTTACGCGGCCAGCTCATGTACTGAGAGCACGCCATATATGGTAACACCAGTTCCTATTCGTCTGTGGAAGAGACGACATGTGCATGATGGAGCAGAAGGAAGGAAGGAAGATTGTAGTTTTACGTGACCGTGAATCTTGCGATTATGAGCCACGGGACATGCATGATGGAGCACAAGTGAAAGGAAACCATATGGCAGGAAAAATCTGCGAATAACTTTCTTATGAATAGCCATCCTGGCATTGTGTAATAATTGAAGGATTGAAGACATTCACCACTACGTGAACTGTAAAATATTTTTATCATTATCCGAGGTGAAATGAAGGACTTGTGTGAAGAAAACTTTGCGACCGCATGGTCTCATTCTCACGTACACACACATATTTCAGTGTTCTACAAGCTGTGTATTTAATTAACTGTGTAACTGTACAAAATCTACAAGTATAATCTTTATTTGCCTGATGGGCAGTGATATTGATTTAATTGTGTTAATATTTTCTTGTGTAAATATCAGTGCAAGTCACGAGTGAGTGTCGCACAAGCGACAGAGGCTAGAGCCAGTGGCAGAGTGAAAATGGGCAATTTTTTACCGCATATTAGCTGCAGTGCGCGAAAGTATTATTTAATTATGTGCTACATTTTTACCAAAGCTATCACAATAATGATAAACCAGCAGATCTTCAGATACAACTCCAACCACGCGATGGCATGTGATTGCTAAATCATGCTTGGGGAATTGGCGACGGAGGATGTCCAGACACAATGAAATGGTAACCTAAAGCCATACACGAGACCGCATACAACATCTCATGGCGGAACTCGAACCAAGTGACGCTGAATCTGTAAGTCAGATCAAATAGTTATAGCGTATTGTAAGAGTGGAAAACAGTAGACTTAGTTTATTTTGGTTTCATTTATTTAGTGCACAATGCAGGTAGCTAATTATAAGACGCGTGTGGAAAATATAAGCTTTATTAAACATTTGTAGACGCCAGGAAGGCTGGATTTTCAATGCTCATTCGTATCATTTAAAACAGGTATTATCAACTTTTATTTTGTCAGGCTGATGACAAATAAACTAGTTTGACAATGTTAAATCGAGGCCAAGGTTACGAGCCAAATTCACGACACAGCACACTCGATTCTAGGCAGTGGATTAATATTTTGTTTTAGAAGGCTGTGAGATTCTTGACATTATTACAAGTGGAATGCAGAGTTCCGTTACTCACATTTATTGGCCAGAACAATACTTGAAAACAGGTTTATTTCTTTAATAGAAGCCACACAGGCAATGAATGAAGTTGTATTTTGTAACCAAATGAACGCAGGTTCGATTTATTCAGGGAAGAGGCAATTTTATAAACGCACAAACACAGTTAGCTTGTATCAGAAACCTTTATGTTTATTTAAAGCGTTGTCAGGATGAGTTTTGTACACATAATCTTTATTACCAGCAATTCAAACGTGTATCAATTACGATTCCACACTTTTGTAAATTAAGAGTATTATATGAGTCGTGACGGTGGATGAATACCTCCGACATTGTTATTGTGATTATATCGGTGGTAATGAACTGACTAATGTCGTACCAAAAACCGAAGGCGCCTGGATCAATGGATCCGAAAGAAGAGTAAAGTATAATTGGTGAAGACATAGGATGTCTAATAAGTGTGATGAAATATTGGTGAAGACACAGGGTGTCTCTTAAACTATTGAACTATTGAGTTATTTGCTTAAGTAGGATACAAACGTTACCTGAATACACTGAACGCTTTTAAAGGTCCATAAACTGAACAACAATACCGGCAGGGTTTTGAAAACTAACAAATCTTATAAATTCCCCCTGAATCTAAATAAAATTTATAAACATTAAAAATAAACTATTTTTCTGGACCAAATGTCAACACTTAGATATTGGTAAGCTATTGTAGATACATTTTGATACATTTTTACATGATTAGTCGACCACTAATTGGTGAGGTGATAACTGAAGCACACACATCACATTAGTAGCAAATGAGTCGATGTAATTCAGAAAGGAGATGGAAAAGATGAATTAAAAATGAGTGAATTACAACAGGCATACAGAGATTGTAGACTGCGAGTGAAACGAATAGTAGTAGAAGAAAAGCAAAAGTCTTGGATTGATTTTGCAAATAAATTGGAAGAAGATAGTAAAGCAAATTCCAAATTGCTGTACAGTGTTGTTAAAAATACCAGGAGTAGTTATGAGCAAATAACGGCTTGACAGAAACCAGATGGGAGCATCACTCGGGAAGACACAGAAATAAGAGAAATTATGAAATTATATTTTGAGAATTTATACAATGGTACAAAGAAGGACTCCAGTCCTAATGCACAGATTCAGTCAAGTGATAATATATCTGAAGAAACGCCACCAACTTGGAGTGAAGTAGAATCAGCCCTTAAAAGTATGCGCAATGAACGAGCTACTGGCTTTGATGAACTAAGTGCAGACATGATTAAAGCTGCTGGCCCACAAGAAATTCAATGGCTATACAGGGTAATAAGGGCAATATGGAAGGATAAAATAATACCAGATGACTGGAAGAAGGAAGTTATAGTTCCCCTGTTTAAGAAAGGAAGTCGAAAAAAGTGCAACAACTATAGAGGTATTACTTTACTGTCTCATGGTTTAAAAATATTTGAGAAGATTCTTGAGAAAAGATTAAGGAAAATTATTGAACCACAACTGCAAGAAGAACAATATGGATTTAGGAAAGATAGATCAACTATAGACCTCATATTCGCACTGAAAATGATATTGGAAAAGCACTGGGAGAAAGATCGGAATTTGACATTTGTGTTTTTAGACATCGAAAAAGCATTTGATAGTGTCCCTAGAACAACTATATGGGAGTGTCTTAAAAAGAAGAATGTGACTATGGAACTCATTCAGAGAGTAAAAATGCTTTACGATGACTGCTACAGCTGTGTTCAAGTGGGAAATGGATATTCAGATTGGTTCCAGACATCTAGAGGAGTGCAACAAGGCAGTGCCCTTTTACCATTACTATTCATCACCATCATGGATGAAATCATAAAGGAAGTGAAGCAGAGCACCAATATGGGTCTTCAAGCATTTGCTTTTGCAGATGATATAGTTATCTGGGGAAATAGTGAGCTGGAAGTCCAGGAAAGGCTGGACGTCAGGAATGATCATTTGAAAAAATATGGACTGAAAGTAAGTGCTACAAAAACTGCTGCAATGTCTGTTAACAGACAGAGAAGTAAAGATAATATAATGCTGGAGGGTGTACAATTGGAAGCAGTAAACCAGTATCAGTACTTTGGATGCTTAATATCAAGTGACAACAGAATACAGCTTGAATTAAATAACCGTATTCAGAAATCAAGTCAATTCTATCAGCAAGTTCGATATCTACTCTGGAATAAGCAAGTGCCACTAAGATCAAAACAAACTCTGTTTCGAACATACTTTGTCCCTATATTGACTTATGGGTTGGAAACATGCACAACTACCAAAAAAGATGACAGCAGACTTCAGGCTTCAGAAATGAAGTTTCTAAGAAGCATGCTTCAAAAAACTAGGAAAGACAAAGTAAGAAATGAGAGGATAAGAGAACAAGCTGGAATAAATCAGTCCCTGAAGGAGACCATAACTAGGGCACGTTTGTGAAGGTTTGGTCACCTCAAACGTATGACAGAAGGAAGAATTGCAAAACAATGGTTACATACTGAGATTACTGGAAAGAGACTTGTTGGAAGACCTAGGAGGAGATGGCTGGACCAAGTAAAGGAAGATATCACATCCAAGGGAATCAACTGGGATGAAGTCTTGAAGGAGCAGTGGTACATGAATCGACCAAAATGGAGAGGGCTCGTAAACGACACCCGGGAAACTGGAGTGGAAACTTGATGATGATGATGACTATCGCATTTGCAGGCTTTCCTATATTTTCTATTTTCTTAACACTTTGACACTATGACCGTTTGTTACAAACAGTAACAAATCGAGTACGTAGCCAGTGCCAATTGCACAACCATAGGAGTGCTGAATTATTGTATGCATTTGTGTTGTATTAGCATAGTTTTTTTATTCAGCAACATTGTGCACATAGCTTGATTTTCTTAGTAATAAACGCATCTCGTTTATTAATTAATGATTATTTGGGACTAGCTAAACACTTAACTCAAAAGACAAATGTAAGAGATGGCACCATCATAGCCTAGGACAAATTTTCCCCTTGCTACTAAATGAAAATGTTCTAGTATTTGTAAACAAGTAAATGTCTTCTTTTGATGTTTGATCTACCCGTAAGTTATTTCGATGTAATTGCTTAGGGCCGATCTTACGTGCCATTCTCTTAGCTTGTTCATTTTGTCGAATTTTGTATTAGGACCATGAGAGCAATTTAGATCTTGTTTAGGACTTTTTTTTAATATTTCTTTCAGGGCAGAAATAGTATCGGACTAGCCGTTTGCAACTCTCATGCTAGGCTAGGGATCTATTCTGAATAAAATTTATTTGTGATTTTAACCTAAGACTGACCTCTCTTTCTTGTTTAGTTTTGTTATCGATGCATTCCTCTGAGCTGGTTAAAGATCGAACCTCACTAATTCCCGACACCCCCGAGTGCAGTTTTTTGTGCTACACCAGCCTATGGATGTATCGACCCCTATACTTGTGTGTGAACTGGAAGAGGGTCTCGGAAGGGTCATTTGAAACCGGTGGCTCCCCGGAACCTTCGGCCAGCGGGCACATATAGTACGTTGGCGCCGAACGTGGTTGCATCGAAACTTGTGTTCGATCTCCATGATTCGTTTGTTTGTGAGGATTTTATTTTGTTAGCAAATCCAACAGATTAGTAATGAATCGAGATTTCGTACTAGTGTTATGGAAGGCTACATAGCATTCTTATTTCAGAATTAAGACCATGAGGCTAGGTAACATTTATTAATGATAATAAGTTGAGGATTTGATTTGCAGTTATCCTAGTCTTGAGTAAATGTAAGTTTGGCTGTTGTCTTGATGTCATTTAAAATTTTACCAGAGGTTCAGCTGTTATCATCGAATAAATTTATGAAAGAATGGATTTTCTACTGTTTTCCAACTCAAATCATTGTTAAGGCATATGAAGTTGTTAGTTCCCCGTATTTCTCCAATTGAAGATATTATGTCTGCGCAAGAGACAGCAGAGTTGTTGGCAAACTTGCCTGCCCTACTGCACAATCTGCAGGTGTCGATGGACAATTTGAAACGTAACAATAATGATCTCAGAGCTGATATAAACAATGTTAGGACAGACATGGCTCAGAATAATGAAAACTTAAGGGCCGATATTAACAACGTTACTGAAAATATCAACGCTGTGACAGAAAACATAAACACTGTCAGGGAAGATGTAAACAATGTTAGGGCCGATGTCACACAAAACAGTGATAATTTAAGGGCTGAGATCCACAAAACAATGACACTTTGAGGGCAGACATGAATGAGAACAGTAACAATGCTACAGCTACTCTGTTACAAACTAGTAACAACATTACTACAAATATTAGAGCTGATATGACACTGTTGAACACCAATATTACAGCTGATATGGCACTGTTAAACAATAACATTAGGGCAGATATGGCACAGAATGTAGTTGAAGTGCGAGAGGACATTGCCAATGTTAAAGCCGAAATTACTGTCACAATCAATAAGGTTAGTGATGATTTGCGTGCAGAGATGGAAACTTATCGCACGGAATATCACGCACACTTAGAGGGAATAAAACAGGAGATACGCACAAATAGATCTGAGATAAATCAAAAACTCAAAGACGTTCAGACGGAGATGAACGATAACATTGAATCAGTCAGGAGTGAAGTCGCTAATGCAAAAGAAATCGTTAGTACTAGGATTAACTCCGTGGAACAGCGTATGGAAGAAGTTAACACGTACGTGGGTGTGTTAAAAGCTGATGTGGCTATAGTTAACTCTGGATTAAAACTAACTAGAGGCATAGCATTTGCCGTACACATGAATACCAAACGTGTAGCAAGCAAAGTAGAGAAGGTGGAGGCTGAAGTCAGTAAAATAAAACAGGACTTAACTACAGACATTGAAGTGATTCGAGAGGAAACTCGTGAGAACAATCACAGATCCAACCAATACGTAGCAAAAACATTAGATGCTTACCTTGAGGAACAGGATGGGAAACAGAAAGAATTCGATAATCGCATTGAAGGAAGATTTGAGCAGATAGAATCACAGGTGAACGCTATAATTAATAAGCAACCTGAGAAAGTGTTAGAATACGCCGAAATGGATGAACGCATTAATCGTCTATCGTCAAGCCAGTAGTGGATATTATATTTGCTTTCAAAACAGGAACAGGCCTCGGAAAGGACGGATGCAAACGACGACGACCCGGATATGTTAATGGACTACGAGTTGGCACGTTAAACATTCAAACACTGACAGGAAAGGTGGAGGAGATTGTAGATGTGATGGAGAGAAGAAAATTGGATGTACTGGGCTTGGCAGAAACAAGATCGCAGAGAACTGAGGAAAGGGTACCGGTTGTACTGGAGTGGGAACAGTGAAGGAAGGAGCAGCGGAGTAGGAGTAGTTGTGAGAGATGGAATGAAGGAAGAGGTAAAGGGAATAAGTGACAGGATCATGAAGATCAGAGTAACTGTAAAGGGAAGAAGCCTGGAGATAGCTCAGGTATATGCCCCTCAAGTTGGATGTACAGCTCAAGAGCAGGAAGACTTTGAGGAGGAGCTACAACAGCAGATGAATGGTCAGAGCATCATTGTCATGGGAGATTTGAATGTACATGTAGGAAGTGAAAGGCAAGGATATGAAAATGTATTGGGAGCAGAAGGATGGGGTAGCAGGAATGAAGAAGGGAGAAAGTTGCTGGATTTTTGCAAGAGAAACGGTTTAGTGGTAGGCAAATCCTGGTTCCGGAAGAAAGAAACCCACAAGGTAACGTGGTACAGCAGTGATTTAACAAAGAAATCTTTGGTAGATTACATGCTGTACGACTGGGAAATGAAGAGAAGTGTCAGAGATATAAAGGTAATACCATCAGAGGCCTTAGATAGCGACCACAGAATACTTATAATGAACCTGGGAGATGTTAAGGATAGCAAGAGGACAGAGTACCAGGAAAGGAGAATCAAAGTATGGAAACTCAAGGAAAAGGAAGTCGAGGAAGAATTCCAGAAGATAATAAGGGAAAGGATGCCAACAGACAATCCTAAAACAGGGGAAGAGGAATGGAAGCAATTCAAGAACACAATGGTGGAAGCTGCAGTGGCAGTATGTGGAAGAACAAGCAACAGAAAGCGGTGTAAAGAGACAACATGGTGGAATGAGAGAGTAAAAGAAGCTGTGGGAAGGAAGAACAAGGCTTTCAGAGTGTGGTTCCAGGAAAGAACTGATCTGGCAAGGGAAGATTATAAGATAAAGAAGAAAGAAGCAAACAAGATTGTCACAGAGGAGAGGAAGAAGTGGATGGTAAAGTGGACAGAGATGATGGAGGAAGACAGCAGAGGAAATAAGAAAGTACTTTATGGGATGGTCAAAAGTAAGAGAAGAGGTGTGCGAGAGGATGTTGTAATGATGGACAAAAACGGAAATGAGGTACACAACAAAGACACACTTAAGACAATGTGGAAAGAGTACTTTGAGGATTTGCTGAACCCAAATGGTCATAGGGAGGATGACAACGTATTTGAAGATGGAGAAGACAACACAGGAATGGAAAAGGACCTGACTTGGAGAGAACTGGAAATGGCTATAGACAAGATGAAAGGAGGAAGGGCACCGGGTGTGGATGAAGTGAGTGTTGAAATGGTGAAGGCAGCAGGGGAGGTTGGGAAACAGTGGCTGTACCGTGTGATGAGGGTGATATGGAAGGAGAAAAAGACCCCAGAAGATTGGAAGAAAGGATTAATTGTCCCAATATTTAAGAAAGGAAGCAGAAAGGAGTGCAGAAATTACAGGGGAGTCACACTCATACCTCACTGTGCCAAGATATATGAAAAGATATTAGAAAGTAGAATACGAGCCAAAGTGGAGAGAAAATTGAGAGAGGAGCAGTATGGATTCAGACCTGGGAGATCATCAGTGGATCTCATATTTTCAGTGAGACAGCTCCAGGAACACCACTACTAATTTGGAGAGGATCTGTTGATGGCCTTTCTGGACATCAAAAAGGCATACGATAGTGTGTGTAGGGAGAAGGTTTGGAAAGCAATGGAAAACATGGGAGTGGAAAATGGGACTGTAGGCAGAGTGAAGGAGATGTATTGTGGAAGTGTGAGTTGTGTGAAAGTTGGAGGGGAAAGAACAGACTGGTTCAGACAAATGAGTGGCCTGAAACAGGGTAGTGCGCTGTCACCCCTTCTCTTTATTGTGGTTATGGACGAGGTAATGACACGGATAGCAGGAAAGATAGGAGAAGATAAGATGAAAGCAATGGTGTTTGCAGATGATCTCATGGGCTGGGGAAACAAGGAGGAAATTCAGGAGCAACTGAAGGCTTGGGAAGAAACAGTGGGAGAGTACGGATGGAAGTTCAACATCAGTAAATGTGAGATTCTGTTAACGACCAGGAAAAAGGACAGACCAATGAGTGGGATAACACTTGGAGGTGGACAGCTGAAGAAGGTGGAAAGTCTCAAGTACTTGGGAAGTATAGTGGAGGAAAATGGGAGAAATGACAAAGAGATTACGGAACGTGGCAGACAGGCAGAAGCATTTCTGAGAAGCATTAGGAGCTTAGTGTGGAATAAAGATGCCCCACAAAAAAGCAAGGAAGTGTTATACAGAAGCTACTATATCCCGATACTGACCTATGCTTCAGAAACGTGGATAATGAAGAAAAGAGACATAAGCAGAATACAGGCAGGTGAAATGAAGTTCCTGCGAAGTAGGATCGGAGTAACAAGAAGAGACAGGGTGAGGAATGAAAAGGTCAGGGAAATGGTGAAAGAGGAGCCCTTGCAAGGTAGGATTGAGACATCAAGACTGAGGTGGTATGGACACTTAAAGAGAATGGATGAGAAGAAGATTCCCAAGAGGATACATGAGATGCAGATCCAGACGAAACGACCAAGGGGAAGACCAAGAGATAGATGGCTGAAAGGCGTGGAGGAATGTGTCAAGAAGAGAGGCGAGGACTGGACCAGAGTGACAGCGGAGAGGTGGTGGGAAGAAAGGCCTAAGTGGCGAGGCTTATGTTCCAAACAGACCCAGCCAGGGGCTGGAAACTGTACAAGATGATGATGATGAGAGAGGGTGTACCATCTACAAACACTGCGACTAACAGACCGAATCCGAATGTTCCGATGGAAAACCAAGGTTATAATCCATTTAGGACAACATCACAATTTGTGACACCGAATGCTAACATAACGCCGAATAATGGGCCGACACCTAATTTTAATGTCACGCCAAACTATGGTCAAACTCAGTACTCGAATATTGTGTATTTGAGAAGCCATGAAGATTGACCGGCAAAATTCAATAATTCCAATTCCGTTACACCGGTAGATTTTCTGAGAAACTTGGAGTCATACATGAGAGAAACTATGATACCACCAGACAGGGAGTTACGGACTGTCGAAAAATACCTAGAGAACAGCCCGTTAACCTGGTTCAAGGCATTCAGATACTCATTCCACAATTATCAGGAATTTAAAGTAGCATTCCTTAAGACTTATTGGTCTTTGGAACGTCAGCAAAATATAAGGGCGGAAATGTACAACAAGAGGTACGCTAGTACTCAAACAACTAAGTACGCTACCTACTTCGCAAGTCAGCTTTCGAAATTGCAATGTTTGGAATCCCCTTTGTCCGAATTAGAACTTGTCCAAACCATTAGAAGACAATATCCTATGGAAGTACAAAGGTTACTCATCGCGTCAGATGCAAATACATTTATGAAATGTGACGAAGTTCTTAGAAAACTGGATAGCAGTCACGAACAATTTGCACCTACACCTAAACACAGGAGCACACATGATGTAAATGTAACTTCAGTGGACAGAACCAGTCAGACTGCACAAACTACAGAAAATCGTCAAACAAACAATCGTCAAAATCACGAGGGATCAGATAGAAGGAGAGATTTCCGTGATTATCGCAAAGACAATACACCTTATGCAAGGAATCGTCGATTTGACACAATCAACAAGAATTACCAGATCAGATATCAAAATAGAGCCAACAATTACAACAACAATCGTCGTAGTAACAACAATAACAATAACAACGCTAATTTCAACCGTGGTTATAGAGGACAGCCACGTGATCGTGAGGATAGAAATAACTGATACACTGATAATCCCAGAAGAGATTACAGACACAGTGGCGGTTACCGAAGAGAAAATGATTTTCGTTTCCAATATGATAATGATTGGAAAGGTAGGGCTAATGAAAGTCGACGATACATTCAGGAACGGAGAAGAAGAAATGCAGAAGACGAAGAACCAGACAGAAGAAGAGATGGAAACGACAAATGTCGTGAGAATAACATGAAAGTTACGACAGCCGATGTTCACAACATTGGGATTGAACCAGCAGGTGAAGACAATCGCATGAGTGATGAAGAATATCACAGGATCACTGACAGAATGGATCGTGCACGAAGTCAAACCAAGGATTGGTAATTGGATGAAATAAAACTTAACTTCCACAATTTTTATTTACTTGATGTGGAGATGTATGCGCCCGTTGACGCATGTTTGCTCAAACAGAGACTAAAACTTATGCTGAAATGTAACTGAACATACCCTGCGAGCGGCGGGAAGAAGCTGAAGCAATATCGCTTATGATTATATTTTTACTTATTTTTCACATTCCAAAAATCAACTATAATTATAACCAAGTAATTCTGCATATTTGAAGTACAGCATACTTCGTAAATCGAAGAAACTATCAATTTACACGGCCAGCTCATGTACTGAGAGCACGCCATATTTGGAAACACCAGTTCCTATTCGTCTGTGGAAGAGACAACATGTGCATGATGGAGCACAAGTGAAAGGAAACCATGTGGAAAGGAAAAATCTGCGAATAACTTTCTTATGGATAGCCATCGTGGCATTGTGTAATAATTCAAGGATTGAAGACATTCACCACTACGTGAACTGTAAAATATTTTTATCATTATCCGAGGTGAAGTGAAGGACTTGTGTGAAGAAAACTTTGCGACCGCATGGTCTCATTCTCACGTACACACACATATTTCAGTGTTCTACAAGCTGTGTATTTAATTAACTGTGTAACTGTACAAAATCTACAAGTATAATCTTTATTTGCCTGATGGGCAGTGATTTTGATTTAATTGTGTTAATATTTTCTTGTGTAAATATCAGTGCAAGTCACGAGTGAGTGTCGCACAAGCGACAGAGGCTAGAGCCAGTGGCAGAGTGAAAATGGGCAATTTTTTACCGCATATTAGATGCAGTGCGCGAAAGTATTATTTAATTATGTGCTACATTTTTACCAACGCTAACATCACAATAATGATAAACCAGCAGATCTTCAGATACAACTCCAACCACGCGATGGCATGTGATTGCTAAATCATGCGTGGGGAATTGGCGACGGAGGATGTCCAGACACAATGAATTGGTAACCTAAAGCCATACACGAGACCGCATACAACATCTCATGGCGGAACACGAACCAAGTGACGCTGAATCTGTAAGTCAGATCAAATAGTTATAGCGTATTGTAAGAGTGGAAAACAGTAGACTTAGTTTATTTTGGTTTCATTTATTTAGTGCACAATGCAGGTAGCTAATTATAAGACGCGTGTGGAAAATATAAGCTTTATTAAACATTTGTAGACGCCAGGAAGGCTGGATTTTCAATGCTCATTCGTATCATTTACAACAGGTACTATCAACTTTTATTTTGTCAGGCTGATGACAAATAAACTAGTTTGACAATGTTAAATCGAGGCCAAGGTTACGAGCCAAGTTCACTACACAGCACACTCGAATCTAGGCAGTGGATTAATATTTTGTTTTAGAAGGCTGTGAGATTCTTGACATTATTACAAGGGGAATGCAGAGTTCCGTTACTCACATTTATTGGCCAGAACAATACTTGAAAACAGGTTTATTTCTTTAATAGAAGCCACACAGGCAATGAATGAAGTTATATTTTGTAACCAAATGAATGCAGGTTCGATTTATTCAGGGAAGAGGCAATTTTATAAACGCACACACACAGTTAGCTTGTATCAGGAACCTTTATGTTTATTTAAAGCGTTGTCAGGATGTGTTTCTGTACACATAATCTTTATTACCAGCAATTCAAACGTGTATCAATTAGGATTCCACACTTTTGTAAATTAAGAGTATTATATGAGTCGTGACGGTGGATGAATACCTCCGACATTGTTATTGTGGTTATATCGGTGGTAGTGAACTGACTAAAGTCGTACCAAAACCGAAGGCGCCTGGATCAATGGATCCGAAATAAGAGTAAAGTAATTGGTGAAGACATAGGATGTCTAATAAGTGTGATGAAATATTGGTGAAGATACAGGGTGTCTCGTAAACTATTGAACTATTGAGTTATTTGCTTAAGTTGGATACACACGTTACCTGAATACACTGAACGCTTTTAAAGGTCCATAAACTGAACAACAATACTGGCAGGAGTAAATAATTGTGTGAAACTTTAATAATCAAAAATAGGGTTTTGAAAACTGACAAATCTTATAAATTCCCCCTGAACCTAAATAAAATTTATAAACATTAAAAATAAACTATTTTTCTGGACCAAATGTCAACACTTAGATAATGTTAAGCTATTGTAGATACATGATTAGTCGACCACTAATTGGTGATGTGATAACTGAAGCACACACATCAGATTAGTAGCAATATGAGTCGATGCAATTGTTTAATTACTATCACATTTGCAGGCTTTCCTATATTTTCTATTTTCTTAACACTTTGACACTATGACCGTTTGTTACAAACAGTAACAAATCGAGTACGTAGGCAGTGCCAATTGCACAACCATAGGAGTGCTGAATTATTGTATGCATTTGTGTTGTATTAGCATAGTTTTTTTATTCAGCAACATTGTGCACATAGCTTGATTTTCTTAGTAATAAACGCATCTCGTTTATTAATTAATGATAGTTAGGACTAGCTAAACACTTAACTCTAAAGATAAATGTTAGAGATGGCACAATCATAGCTTAGGACAAAATTTCCCCTTGCTACTAAATGTAAATGTTCTAGTATTTGTAAACAAGTAAATGTCTTGCTTTGCTGTAGATTCTTTTGATGTTTGATCCACCCGTAAGTTATTTTGATGTAATTGCTTAGGGCCGATCTTACGTGCCATTCTCTTAGCTTGTTCATTTGTCGAATTTTGTATTAGGACCATGAGAGTAATTTAGATCTTGTTTAGGACTTTTTTTTATATTTCTTTCAGGGCAGAATAGTATCGGACTAGCCGTTTGCAACTCTCATGCTAGGCTAGGGATCTATTCTGAATAAAATTTATTTGTGATTTTAACCTAAGACTGACCTCTCTTTCTTGTTTAGTTTTGTTATCGATGCATTCCTCTGAGCTGGTTAAAGATCGAACCTCACTAATTCCCAACACCCCCGAGTGCAGACTTTTGTGCTACACCAGCCTATGAATGTATCGTCCCCTATACTTGTGTGTGAACTGGAAGGGGGTCTCGGAAGGGTCATTTGAAACCGGTGGCTCCCCGAAACCTTCGGCCAGCGGGCACAATATGAACCAAACTCAAGAGGAATAGTTTGGGTTCAGAAGGGAAAGATCAACAGTGGAACATATTTTTGTTGTAAGACAAACTATGGAAAAACACTGGGAATATGCAAAAGACATGATAATGACCTTCACTGACTTAGAAGAGGCATATGATAGTGCCCCTAGAGACAGAGTTTGTGAAAGCCTAAAACAAAACGATATCGGAGAAGAAATAATACAAATGATAAAAGCAATGTACAGTAATTGTTCCAGCTGTGTCAAGACTCATGTAGATAAAACATGAAGGTTTGAAATTAACATGGATTAAAACAAGGGAGTGTACTCTTGCCATCGCTATTTACACTGGTGACGGATGATATGCTAAAGGCAACAAAGGAAGTGTACACAGGTATAAAAATGAACATAATTCTATTTGCTGATGATGATCTGATTTGGGGAGAGAATGAGAATGTGGTCCACGAACAGCTGGATGTACTGACGGAAAATATTGAGAAATGGGAAATGAAAATCAGTGTAGAGAAAAATAAGACAATGGTAATGACAAGAGGAAAGAAAGAAGGAAAAGGGATTGTTAAAATTGGAGATGTAGATCTTTAAATATTTAGGGAGTGAATTGATGGAAAATGCTAGATTGGATATGGAGATCAACAAGAGAATACAATGTGGGAGTGTTTTCTATCATCAGGTTTGGAGTTTAATTTGTGGTAAAAGACTTACCATCGAAGGCTAAAGATGATGACGATGATGATGATAATTCATGTTTTAAGGGGCCCAACAACTAGGTTATCGGCCCGTAATGAAATGAAATGGTATGAAATGAGGAAGGCTAAAGAAGTGATGTATAAGACCTATTACTTACCAATGACGTATGGAGCAGAAACCTGGCCGATGACCAGGAGAGATGAAAATAGAATACAAGCAACTGAAATGAAATCCTGAGATGTATGGTATGGAAGGTCAGGAGAGACAGAGTGAGAAATGAAGACATTCGAAAGGAAGTGAATGTACAGAAGCTGAATGATAAGCTGGAGCAGAACAAATTGAAATGGTTTGGACATGTGAAAAGAATGCCAAACCAAGTGATGGAGAGACAGATGATTGGAAAGAGGGGACAAGGAAGAGTATGGTGGATGGACTTGGTGAAAGATAGTGTGAAAGAACGAAACCTGGAGTGGAGTTCAGTGGTCGAGGAAGGATGGTGGGCACACAGAATTAAGTGGAGGGGTGTCATATATGCTCCAACCCTGCTTAAGCTAGAAAACATAAAATGATGATGATGATGATGATGACATTAACTTGACCCATCCAAGATAATTGGGCTTCCCTATAACATGATGACCAACAGAATAGCATTTTATAAAGATTCTATTATTCACATTCCTTGTTCTTGTAAAGCAAACCATATTAGGTTACCTGCAAATAAACAATTAAATACAGTGGAAACAAGTCCTAAGTTATACATACTTACAAGGCCACCTTCAGTTCAAAATACAACAGGCACTTATATAGAGTTTTATTTTGCGGGGGGGGGGAGAGGGTCCATCCGGCGGTTTGGGAAACTTTTGTATAATTTGGTGCAAAACGATGAGATATAAGGCATCTGGCGTCACTTTTTCAACCCATTTGTTATGATGTTTTATGTTTGGTTAATGTCAAACACAACTAAGACAATTTTGTTACTTTTTATTAATACAGTTGTAACCCAGCTTTTGATTGCCATCTCAGGATAGCAGGGCGATGTACTCTCTAAATGAATCACATAAAAGGAAAGTAACATGACTAAAATATAATTTATTAATAACTTGCAGCTGTGGTGATATTGTGATCAGTAATAAAAGAGCTAACCGTGGCTCTGACATGAACGAGATAATACTTTCAATTTATAGCAGCAAAAAAATCACTCCCTAGGAAAATGGCCCTGGTTTGGGAAGCTACCTGGAAGAAGGTTGAAGTCTCGATCTACATGTGTCTCTTCTTCATCAAAATATAATAATGGTTCTACACCACTTTCAGATCCTTCCTTTCTGGTTGATACATCACAATGCACATCGTTATCTTGATCCAGATCGCTTCTGCTTTTAGCATGCCTCTTTTCATCCTGTTCCTAACTTAATTTCTGGCAACTCAATTCCCATCTCTCCAAACACGTGATTCTAAATATTATTTAGAATAAAACCATTTTGGTTCCAGTTAACACAGTTACAAAAGAAAGCCATGCGGTAGGCCACATGGTGTAAGGTCCCTGGCTCAACCTCTCATAATACGCGCACTGAGGCCACTAGGCTAAATATAACATGAAAATTCGAGCGTGATAAATATATGTGTGATGTTTGAAGTGTTTGGTCTTTGAGTTTTGATGTCTTTGACATTCAGATGTTTTCTTTGTGTACCTTGTTCTTTGTGAATTAAAGATGTCCTCCTTTCTAATAGCTCTGTTTTAATTTAACTTGTGATAAAGTTGGAGACCAGCAAGAACATTTGGCGTCCAACCGTGGGAAAATTTGTTTAATGTTTCTTGAGTGTGTTACTTCAGTTTATCAGTTATGGAGAAGATTAAAAAGTCTAGAGCAGTTTTAAGACGCGTGTTCACTACGCAGTACGTAACATTGGGGAAGCTTTTCGATGCCGAACACGTGGACAGCCAGCAAGTTCGTAGTCAATTCGGGGTTTTTGAAGACAGAATGCTTACCATAAACCAAAAGGACGAAGAAATATTCGAAAGTCTGCTAGAGAACGACACAACGCAAGGCGAGTTAGAGGCCCATTTGAATGAGGTGAGCCAGTACAAATTAAAGTTTGAAACTATAAAGGTCAAGGTCAGTGACCTCGAAAATCGGTTACTAAAAGTGGATACCAGTAACGCAAGTGAAATATCGCATACTAATGTTAGGAAATTCAAACTCCCGGTCATCGAGTTTCGGAAGTATGGTGGCGATGTGCGGGAATGGATTCCTTTCTGGAGCCAGTTTAGGAAAGTGCATGAAGACTCAAATATACCACCAGAGGACAAGTTTTTGTATCTCATGCAGGCAATGATTCCCGGTTCACGTGCTAATGACATTGTAAGTAGCTATCCACCTTCTGCAGAGAACTATCATTTAGCTATAGAAGCTTTGAAGAATAGGTTTGGCCGAGATGATATCCTGATAGAAGTGTACATTAGAGAGTTACTTGGCCTAGTGGTACAGAATTATAAGAGCAATAGGCTACCCCTTGGAAAATTATATGACAAATTGGAGAGCCATATGCATACCTGCCAACTTTTGAAAAGGGCTATCAGTAAAACTCACGCGCGACAAAAAAAAATCTAACGATTTTCGACATACCCCGGCTTGACGAAAATAATAATACTTCTGGGCTACAAAATACAATAATTCATGCTTTAAACAGGATACTTCAATGAAATCATATCTACTTACATGATTTGTAGATGAACATAACAATCAAGAAGAAATCCATGTTAATCAGCAGCAGGCGTGGTGAATATTGGTTTGGAGCAGACATAACAGGACTTCCTTGATAGATTAAGCTGATATACGATAATTGAAAAAGGCTTTAAACAATAAAACTTGTTTAACGTAACACAGGCAAGAAATAATATAATACACACTGCAAATCACATGCTAGTTCGACTTTTAAGTCATGGTTGTGGCCTTTTTAGCTTCCTGCAAAAAGTCTTGAGAAAATGTTTTGTCATAACAGGGACCAGAACTCCTGGTCTTCAAAATAGAAATAGACTCCAGAGATTCATTGGACATGGATGACCTTTCTTCACAAAGCTAAAAAAAACATTCACATTCTGCATAGCTATGGGGTATGGTGAGAATAGAGAGCAATACTCTAGAAATTCGGTTATACTTAAGAAGTCCATCGGCTCCACGAATTCTTGATATTTGTGCCCAACTGGAATCACTTGCAGCATCTTGATGTGCAGCCAAAGTGTCATCTACCTGAAGAGCTGTGAACTGCCTCTGAAGCTCATTCACCACCTCATCTGTAGTTTCATTCTCTTCCTTGCATAACATGACAGGAAACTTTTCCAAGAAAAAACGAATGGAAGATAACTGTGCATCTTCAATTTTGTCTAACCTAGCAACTTGAGCATTCTTTAACACGTCATCCTTGAGTGGAAACTTGTTGATGATGTAGTCACAGGCAGTATAAAAGTAGTTTCTCACTGATGAAAAGAAAAGGAATTTATCTGTATCCGGTCCGTTCTGAAGGCACTTAACAACTTCAGATGACGCATTTTTTGCCATTTTATTTACAATACATGTCGTTTTCGTGCGACCACAACTATATTTCTTTGCAACTTCTGATGTGGGAAACATCTTCTTAAATAAAGCACCAGCATGATCAGCCGCACTTAAGGGCACATTGTGTTCCACCAAAAAGGAAGTAAACAGACACTCGGCCCTAATTACGTCACTGTAAACGTTTCCAGACTTAGCAAAAAAGGTGTTGATTTTCTTGCTATCTTCTTCGATTTAACATAACTAATGTGTTTACCGCACTTCACATGATTACTTAAATCGTTTTTTCCACCATATGCAATATTAATATCACACCCACATACCGTGCAAAAGGCAAATTTTTCTCCCTTTCTTGATTTTAGTATGCACGGAAAATCAACCGAGTATGATTCTTTAAATGTCTGGAAGTACTGTTTCTTGTTGGATTTGTTCATTCTCGATATCTACTAAAACATCGAAAGGAACCTGGATCACTGAACGTCACATAAAATTATAACATAAAACAATTAAGACAGCCAACACTTCATTAAAACATGTCAAAACACACCAACCATTAAATGAACACGACGCCAACCTCGTGAAGAAAGAATATGCACATGGTAGAAAAAAACACACACACACACGTGGAACGAATGTAAATAGTCCAAGGAATAGAGGAAACTGCGAAGCACGAAGTTATAGCACAAAAACTCGAACGCTTCATTAAAATATGCCATAACCTTAAAAGACGAAAACATTCAAGGAACACCAACTTCGCGAACAATGAACAACTAACGTCGTCAAAGAATATGGTTTACATCGCAACGAGCGAACGGAGCGGAACAAAGAATATGCGAAGCAGAGCCTGTCAACACCTAAGATTCACATGCAAGAACGGTTATCCCGGCTTCAAATTCAATTACAAATGACGACACAACCATCACACGGTTAAAAGTACGAATCATATCAAAGAACGAGTTCTCGACTATCGTGGACTTGCCTTCGACCCACGCAAACAATCGATTGTACGGAAGTGGGCGGTATTATCGAATGTAAATTATCGTTTCAAATTTTTGTCCGCGAAATCGTAAAATGACACCGTTCATCCGTAAAACCGTAAAATGCTGCAATTTCCGTAAATTTTACGGATAAACCGTAAAAGTTGGCAGGTATGCATATGAGGTCTTTGGAAGCATTAGGAGTAACTAGTGGAAAATGTGCATCTATTTTGTGCCCACTGATAGAATCTTGTATGCCCGAGGACTTTTTAAGGGCATGGCAGAGAAGTCAAGCATGTAGTGAGGTGACTCAGGCAGAATGTAGGCTATCAAATTTGATGACATTTATGAAACTTGAAGTGCAAAATGATGAACGTATTTCTCTTGCTTTATCAGGATTTGAGGTTAAGCCTACACATGTCAGGGCGCACGACAAGAAGGAGCCAAGGAATTCTGTGATAGAAAAACCTCCATACACCACTGTAGGACTCCTCACAAAGTCAGAGAGTAAGACTACACATTTTACTTGTATATTTTGCGAGTCAAATACTCATGTTAGCGTGGATTGCTACAGGGCCAGGGATATGTCAATAGATGAAAAAATGAGCATAATAAAAGATAAGAAGTGCTGTTTTGTGTGTCTGAAACCGAATCACATTTCAACCAAATGCAAATCAAAACCTAAATGTGCAGTGTGTGACAGGAAACATGTGATTCTGTTATGCCCTGATTTGCCACGGAATGTAAATGTCAAGTCTGCTTCAGCATCTGATAAGTCAAGTCCTGCCCAGACGGATCAAGTACTTGCTAGTTTATCATGTGATTTAGGCGTTGTGCTACCAACACTCAAGGTCATCCTTCGTGGAGAAAGCCACCAGCGAGAAGTGAGAGCTATTGTGGACACGGGATCGCAGAGATCTTATGTTTTGAAAAGCACTGCCAAAGAGATGAAATACAAACCTGTTGGTGAGGAGCAAATCGTTCTTTCACTCTTTGGAGGTCAGAGAAGTGATAACTGTTTCCACACCAGGTACAGAATATATTTAAGTAGTCTTGATGGTCAATACAAGTGCAATCTTGAAGCTTTAAATCAGGTCAACGTCTGTGACAATTTGCCTTGCCTCAATGGTGAAACCTTGGAGAAATTGAAAGACACTGGTATCATATTATCTGATAGGGCTACTAGTAGGCACCCAGGTCCCATTGAGCTGTTGCTAGGGGCTGATGTAGCAGGCAAGCTGTTCACAGGAAAAGTCAAAGATCTTACCCCTACTGTGAAAAAACTAAAAGGTGACCAGTGTTATGATGAGTACCAGCAGGTTTTCGAGGAATGGCTAGATGAGGGAGTGATTGAGAATGTTCCAATGTCTGATCTTGAACAGGGAGGTCATTATCTTCCTCACAGGCATGTCCTGAAGGAGAACAGCACAACCAGAGTAAGGCCTGCATTTGACACTTCGACTCATGAAAAACACGCTCCTTCGCTAAATGATTGTTTAGAAAAGGGACCAAATTTGATTGAACAAATTCCTTTGCTGTTGTTAAATTTTCGCATGAAAAAACTTGGTGTGGTTGCTGACATTAAAAGGGCATTCTTGCAAATAAGTCTGAATCCTTCTGATCATGATTTTCTTAGATTTTTGTGGCGAGACAAAGATGGCAATCTTGTAATATTTAGGCACAAAAGGGTTGTATTTGGAGTAGCGCCAAGTCCATTTATACTTGGGGCGGTAATACGCAATCACTTGCCGATGGCATTTGCAAGGTGTGAAGAGGATCACAATACTCACAAACTACAATTCAGACATTACTTGATGGCTTTTATGTGAACAACCTTCTTAGCTCAGTGGATGATGAGATGGAACTAAAAGGACTTGTCAATGAAGCTACGGCCCTAATGAGTGAGTGTAAATTTGATCTTTGGGGATGGGAATTTTCTGATCCTTTCTGTGCTCCAGAAACAAAACTTTCTAATGTCCTTGGCCTCATATGGGACAGAAGAAATGAATCCTTGAGTATTAGCCCTGGTAGCTTAAATGTTTGTGTTACTAAGGTGACTAAGCGGATTATCCTGTCGTTCGCACACAAGGTCTTTGATCCAATTGGCTTTACCTGTCCAGCTACATTTATTCCGAAAATTTTACTAAGGACAGTGTGGGAACTTAAACTGAGCTGGGATGAAGAGGTACCTAGTCAAATCCAAACAAAGTTCTTACGATGGCTGGAAGAATTGCCTAGTATTTTGCAAATCGAGATTCCGAGGTGGTTACCAGGATCAAGCAATGTTCACAAATGGTCTTTGCACACATTCTGTGATGCAAGTGAGGTAGCATATGCTGCTGTTGTGTTTCTTCGAGTAGAGACGGAATTTGGTGTGAACGTCCAGTTGATCCAGGCCAAAGTTCGATTGGCACCTACAAAAAGGATGACGATACCACGATTGGAGTTACTAGAGGCTACTATTGGTGCTAGAATTCACCACTCTGTGAGGGAAAGCTTTCCGGAGGATTGTCAATCTGTTTTCTGGAGTGACTCGTCGACAACCTTAGCCTGGATACGAAGAGAAGACCAGTGGGCTCCTTTTGTTTGGAATCGCACCATGGAAATAAGAAAACTGACAAAAGTCGAAGAATGGCGTTTTGTACCTGGCACCTTAAACCCAGCAGACTTACCTTCAAGAGGGTGTTCAGGGAACAAGCTCTTACAGTCTTCTTGGTGAGAGGGTCCAAAATGGCTTCGCGGATCACCTGATCGTTGGTTGTTGTCCCTGGATGTAAATTATGATGAAGAAATTATTTCTAAGGAAAGAAGAAAAACTGTGGTTTCCATGTCTAATGTCTCTGAGAATCTTAGTTCAGACTGGTATTTTAAGTACTTTTCACAATTCGAAAAATTGGTTCGAATGAACGCATGGATGTATAGGTTCATTCACAATTGCAAAGCTTCTCAGTCGCAACATTTTGTCAGGAAACAAGGTTCCCTATCTGTGGATGAAATAATGCAAGCTGAAGTGAGAATTTGGAAATATGTTCAACGTGAGTGTTTCTCAAGTGTTGCGGATAAGTCGGCTTTACAACCTTTTGAGGATCTAAGTGGGCTTTTACGCTTGAAGACTAAAGTAACCTATCGCCCTGATTCAATGGACTTCCGTTTTCCTGTGATCTTACCCAAAAGTCATCCTGTTGTACAACGTCTGATTCGACATATTCATGAGAAACAATGTCACGTGGGAGTCCAAGGCCTTCTTGCAATTCTCAGAGAGAAATATTGGGTAATGGGTGGGAGAAAGACTATTCGTTCCGTTGTGTCTAAGTGCATCGTTTGTAGGAGGCAAAACTCCAAAAGGCTGGATACACCGGCACCCCCTTTACCTGTTGACAGAGTACGAAAAGCAGCAGCTTTTGAAATTACATGCTTAGATATGGCAAGGTCTATTTATCTCAGGAACAATCAAAAAGCTTGGGTATGTCTCTTTACTTGTGGTGTAGTAAGGGCAGTGCATTTGGAACTCGTTTTGTCCTTATCAACTGACAGTTTTCTGCAAGCTTTAAGACGATTTGTTACCCGGAGAGGTCGACCTGTTTGAATTTTTAGTGACAATGGGACTAATTTCACAGGTGCCAAAAATGCATTTTGGAAAATTGATTGGGACAAAGTTTTGGAGTATTGTTCAGTGGAAAGAATAGACTGGAAATTTAATCCTCCTACAGCTGCCTGGTGGGGTGGTTGGTGGGAGAGAATAATTGGCTTAACTAAACAGTTGCTGAGGAAGGTGCTCCGTCGATCATCTCTGTCTTATCCAGAGATGGAAACTGTGCTGTGTGATTGTGAGTGTGTCCTGAACTCTCGTCCACTCACCTACCAATTGGATTCAGATGGCCTACAACCCACACCTATTACTCCAGCAATGTTCATTCAAGACATCAGGCAAGCAGGAATGCCCGAGTGTGATGTGATTGAGTCGACTAATCTGGAACAAAGACTGAAGTATCGTGCCAAAATTAAGGAAGATTTGCGGAGATGTTTCCGTAATGAGTACCTTGGTCAGCTCGTACAGAGAAGCAAAGGTAAAGAGTTTCCTAATGTTAATATTGGTGACGTGGTTCTTGTTGGGAATGACAGTGATAAACGGTTAGACTGGCCTCTGGCTACTGTGAGTGACTTGTTACCAGATCAAGAGGGCACAGTTCGACTTTTCAAATTGAAAACGGCCTCTGGAGAGCTACTTCGACCCATACAGAGGATCTACCCCATACTTGAGGCTAAAAGTGAAAGTGTCATGCCTATTGAGGAACTGCTACAAGTGAAAGTGAAGACACCACCAACTTCCAAAAAGGATGGTGCCAATATAACTGTGACACGAAGTGGAAGAACAGTTGTGTTACCTAAAAGATACTTGGACTGAGATCTTGAAGTTTGTGTTTGCTTTACTGCAGTGTGTACAGTTGTTATTTGATTCTGGTTTAAAATGTCTTAATTTCCATGTGTTTCTAGTTGCTTGGGTAAGTTAATTGTTTCTGTTTTTGTGCATATTGTAAGCTAACTTCATACCATTTCAGTTAGCTTAGGTGGGAGGATGTGATGTTTGAAGTGTTTGGTCTTTGAGTTTTGATGTCTTTGACATTCAGATGTTTTCTTTGTATACCTTGTTCTTTGTGAATTAAAGATGTCCTCCTTTCTAATAGCTCTGTTTTAATTTAACTTGTGATAAAGTTGGAGACCAGCAAGAACAATATGCCTAAGTTCACTCTGATGTTTTAATGATTTATTCCACTTTTACCTTGATTCACCCACGGCCACCTTTGCAGTTCCGGCGGGTAGCTGAGGTGCTCTCCCGCCACAGGTCCAAATAGCTACATGGCTGTGAACCGAGTCCTCATCTCGCCAGACGCGCAATACCTTCTTCTCCAAACGGCTGCACATGCGCGCGTCAATGCCAATCACACATAGACGACCAGGCATCAAACCACCCATATCAGGCCAGTGGATTTTGGCTAGGGAAGTGTGGTAGATCCCACCAAGGAAATGAGTTTGCAAGTTGTTAAATTTTTCTAGATCATTCGCGAATGGCAGGACCAGTAAACTCAGCTTTATTTGACTCCATAATGGAATCCATTAGGTCCATATTGACAAAGAAACTGTTATGCCACAATTTGAGGAAAAACTCCGTCAATCAAAAGGAATTGACGGAGTTTTTCCTCAAATTGTGGCACAACAGGGCCAGTAAATACAGGGTGGCCCGCAAGTAGATGTACCAAATAGGGAATGGCAACTTATAGATTTTTAATAATTCAGAGTTCATGGATGTGGAGATTAGAAGCAGGCAATCCAAACATTTCATACAAAAAATACTTTCCACTGTGAATACAACTTAAACCAGACTTTCAGTTTCATTGTCGGGAAAGATACTATTGATATTGTAATTTGATGGCGATAGTTGATGTTAAAGGGCTTAACATGGACACTATATGCCTCTTAATCCCTTGGGATGAAAATTAGGAATATGGCAGCTTTTGGCCGGCACAGTCAACAACCGTCAGCTATTGGTCAGTAGTGAAGAATGCTTATTGCCGGCACGTGCTACTGCCTTACATTTGAGTCGCCGCTAGTTAACCAGGAAAGTGAGGCGACTATACCTGTTTTCTGTGCTCTGAAATTATGTCTCAACCCTCACCTGCCTGTTGGCAAGGAATGTTATCTCAGAGCGGCCGGGCTCACATTCCACTAGAGGTAAAAAAAAAAAAAAGGGCTGATAACCATGCTGATTACACACGGTTAGGAACAGAGCCATCGTAAGATCAGGTTTATTATTATTCATATATTGATTTCAGCTTTCATTTAATAAAGGACGATCACTTTCATTTTTGTACACATTTTTTGGTGTGGATATCGTGTCCTTAACAATAAGCGACATATCCCTTGCCATTATCGTCTATGCTCGTGATGTTGTCTTGTGATGGCGCGCTCTGCGCGGGTCAAGTATCTTTTGGCCTTTAATTTAATTAATTGTTTAGTAACTTATGCGCTAGGTAATATTTGATTTCCTTTTGAGCCATCTGGTGCTCAGAATATTTATTTGGTATGCAGCATAATTTCAAGTGTGAGATTTCACTTAAGCCTTGTGTTTTCTTACCACAAAGTTGTGGTGTATTCGCACATGGTGTTTGCTCTAGTGAAGCTGTGTGTTGAGCAACATTGTGTTAACCGAGCAGTTTGCTTTGGCTGCTCTTTCTTTAACTTGATTATTATTCATATTTATTTGGTTTGGCATTTTCTTTCATTATTCAACTATGGGTATTATCTTCCCACCCCACCTGTTCATGTTCCTTTCTTTTATTAATGTACTAGCAGGTACCCACGGCTTCGCTCGCGTCGTAGTCGTGTCATATTGTTATTCAATGAAATGCAGGTATAACCCCGTTAACACTCCTTTAGAACCTGAATATCCAAAAATCCCTCCTTAGTAGACGTTTTCGACACACAACAAACATATCCCCAAAATATCATTCTTCTAACTTTAATAGTTTTGGTTGGTCGATGAGAGTGAACATCCAAAAATCCTTCCTTAGTGGACGTTTTTCTTCCAGAATTTCACCCCTCCCCATAGGCACCTTAAATTGGATTTATGAAAAAACGGTCGAACACCTATTTACTTATTTTAAGCTGTTTTTCCAGCTGAGTTTCATGAGTGAGTAATTTAAAGCTGCTTTTTCCGCTGAATTTCGAACTTATCGCCTATGTCGAATAAGAGATACATGCTTCGTTAAGAATCCTTCAACCCCCAAATTTCACCTCATAATATACACCATATCGATAAACCCTTAGACATTTGTCTGCTTATTTTTAATGATTAGTTTATATGCCGAATATCACATCCCCAAATGAAACAACTCGTGAGATATTGTTATTCAATGAAATGCAAGTTTAACCCCGTTAACACCCCTTCAGAATATGAATATCCAAAAATCCATCCTTAGTGGACTTTTTCGACATACAACGAACATATCCCCCAAATTTCAAGTTTCTAACTGCAATAGGTTTCCTAGGGGATGATGAGTGAATATCCAAAAATCCTTCCTTAGTGGACTTCTTTCCCCAGAAATTCACCCCTCCCAATGGGCCCCTTAAATTGGATTTATGAAAAAACGATCAAACACCTATTTACTACTTTTTCAAGCTGATTTTTCTCCCTGATATTCATAGTTTTTGCCCCTGTCTTTTAAGAGATACTTGCTCCGTTAGGAATCCATCAACCCCCACTTTTCACACATACACCTCAAAATATACACCACATCGAAAACCCTCAGACATGTGTCTTCTTATTCTTAATGATGAGTTTATATGCCGAGTATCCCATCCCCAAGGAAACCAATCGGGAGATATTGTTATTCAATTAAATGCAAGTCTACCCCCTTAACACCCCTTTAAAACCTGAATATCAAAAAATCCTTCCTTAGTTGGCGTTTTCGACATACAACGAACATAACCCCAAAATTTCATGTTTTTAACTTCAATAATTTTGGCTGGGCGATGATGAGTGAGTGAGTAAGTCAGGACATTTTCTTCCATTTATTTTTCAGAATTTCACCCCTCTCATGAACCCCTTAAATTGGATTTTTATATATATATAAAAAAAACAACCTCGAACACCTATTTACTTATTTTTGAGCTGTTCTTCCCTCCTGAGTTTGATGAGTGAGTGAGTTAGGACACTTTCTTTCCTGTTTTTTTCCCCCAGAATTTCACCCCTCTCCAAGGGTCCCTTAAATTGGACTGATTAAAGAAAACTGTCGAACACCTATTTTCTTATATTTTAAGCTGTTTTTCTCCCGCTGAATTTCAAATTTCTCGCCTATGTCGTTTAAGAGATACACGCTTCGTTAAGAATCCCTCAACCCCCAATTTTCACCCCTTTCACCTCATAATATACACCACATCGATAAACCCTTAGACATATGTCTGATTATTTTTAATGATTAGTTTATATACCGAATATCACATCCCCAAAGAAACAACTCAGGAGATATCGTTATTCAATGAAATGCACGTTTACCCCCTTAACACCTCTTTAAAACCCGAATAAACAAAAATCATTCCTTAGTTGATGTTTTTGACATACAGCGAACATATTCCCAAAATTTCATGTTTACAACTTTAATAGTTTTCGCTGGGCGTGATGAGTGAGTGAGTCAGTTAGGACATTTTCTTTCAATTATTTTTACCAGAATTTCATCCCTCCCCCCATGGGCCCCTTAAATTGGATTTATGAAAAAACGCTTGAACACCTATTAACTTATTTTTTAAGCTGTCTTTTTCCCTTGAGTTTGATGAGTGAGCTAGTTAGTCAGTCAGTTAGGACACTTTCTCTCCTTTTTCCCCCCAGAATTTCACCCTACCCCATTGGCGCCTTAAATTGAATTTATGATAAAACGGTCGAACACCGATTTACTTATATTTTCGCCGAGTTTCAAATTTTTTCGCCTACCGGTATGTTGTTTAAGAGATAGGCCTACGCGCTCGTTAGGAATCCCACTTTTCACCCCTTTCACCTCATAATAATACACCACATCGAAAAAACCCTTAAGACATATGTCTGCTTATTTTTAATGATTAGTTTATATGCCGAGTCCCTCGGGGGGACCTGTAACCTCTAGAGGGCGCGTCCCCAGGTGGCGAATAGGGGGGCCCTACAGCACTAGTAGGGTTGGTTCAAATACCCTCCAATAGAACCCGCGGACCAACAGGTAGCCCAATTCCTGGGGGCTTCACAATGCTGGGACACCCTCTCTCCAGGGGTCATAAATATGGAGGGCCCAGCTCGGGGTTATGAGTGAAGACCACAACGGTGCCTGCAGTGGAGAAGGAGTCCTTCGGTACAGTGCAGTTGGCGGAAGTGGCATCCCAGTGCTCGGGAAATTGAGTAAAAGGTATCCCTCTCACTTCAGAGACTGATATCAACCATAGCGTCTGACCCGGAGCGGGCGGCTACAAACAGCGTCTGTTCCCCATGTGAGGGGCGGCTGATTTACTACCTGGCCGTAGGTATAAAAGGCTTGGCGTCAGCAAGGGCATGCGGCCGGAAAACTATGCCAAAACTAATATGACAGCGAATTTTAGTTTAGCCTCGGAAAATGCTAGGGCGTACCCCAGAAGCGACGTGCAGGGATTTCGCCCGACCTCTGTGAGAAATGGGCTAGGGCTACTGGGTCACGAGCGAACCCGGCTAAAGAGGCTAGCTCAAAAATATGGTGAGTTACGAAGAATAGGCACACTGAATGTAGGAACAATGACTGGGAAAGGAAGGGAGTTAGTGGATCTCATGGAAAGGAGGAAGGTGAAAATATTGTGTGTACAAGAGACTAGATGGAAGGGAAATAGGGCTAGAGAGTTGGGTAGTGGCTATAAGCTACTATACAGTGGAGCAGACAAGGATGGGAGGAATGGAGTGGGAATAATCCTCTCCCGAGACATAAAGGAGACCATAGTCCAAGTTAAGAGAAGGAGTGACAGGATAATGAGCATCAAACTGTGTCTTGATGGACAATTGGTAAACATTGTGTGTGTTTATGCTCCACAAGTGGGTTGCGATGAGGAAGAGAAAATATCCTTCTGGGAAGATATGGATCGTGAGCTTGGAGATATACCAGCGAATAAAAGATTGATAGTAGGTGGTGACTTAAATGGACATGTCGGAAGGAGTCGAGATACAATCGAAAGAGTACATGGAGGCTGGGGAGTAGGAGTGAGGAATGATGAAGGGCATAGAATCGTGGATTGTGCGATGGCATATGATTTGGCGATTGTGAATACATGGTTCGAGAAAAACACAGGTCAATATATGACTTACAAGAGTGGGACCAGAGAAAGCCAGATTGACTTCTTAATGTGTAAAAGGTCTCAATTAAGGGAAATACAAAACTGTAAAGTTTTTAATGGTGAAGCAGTGGCAGCACAGCATAGGACGGTAGTCATGGACTGGAAAATGAAGATTAGGAAGAAAGGCAGACCTGTGCGAGTCTTAACAAAAATTAAGTGGTGGAGATTAAATGAAGAGGCGTTGAAGGACCAGTTTAAGGAGAAAGTACTCAATGGAGTGGTTCTTTGCAATGATGTGCAGGAGTGGTGGGCGCACAACAGCAGTTTGATAAGGAGGGTAGGAACTGAAGTGCTAGGGAGAACTTCTGGCAAGAAACCACTAGCTGACAAAGAAACATGGTGGTGGAATGAGGAGGTACAGAAGATCGTGAAAGCCAAAAGTGATGCAAAGAAGTTATGGGATATGTCAGGTAGACAAGAGGATAAAGAGAACTACAAGAGATGTAATAAGGAAGCAAAGAAGGTAGTAGCACAGTCAAAGGCACAAATGATGGATCGGCTGTACGAAGAGTTGGAAACTACAGAAGGTGAATAATAAACAAAGTTTTAATAAACAAAGTTTATATGGTTCCGCCTAGTCAATACATTGTTTTATTAGAGGTTTTATCGTGACATAATCACTTGTCTTTGCGTATGTTGGGACATGTTTCGGTGTCTAGTGACATTGACACCATCATCAGCCTATGGTTATTGGCAACACTCAATGACATTAAAATAATAATTAAAACAACACACACATGACTAAAATAACACTTTAAAAAGTTTTTAAAACACTGTCATATTGAAAGTTCAATAAAAAGTCTTAAAAAAGGCTTGCTGCACTGTTTTGGTTTCCAATGTCCTGCTTCCGATAAAAACCTCCAATATCCAGCAAGAGGTGACCAAACATAACTGGAAAAGAAAATCCCTGTGTGAACTATGATAAATATTAAAACCGAAAAAGTGGAAAGCTAAACAAAGAAAAAGTGGAAAAATATATAAAAAAGGAGTGTGGTGAACTTACGGTGTAGCTGTGGCAGCGAGAAATCGGGCCGTGCTGAGGCATACGGAGACTGTGCAGTACTGATATGGAATAGCTTGGGGGAAGCGGGCGAGGCTTCAGTCGAGAGGGGCGGGGGGAGGGTAAGGATACTGGCAATTTTGGAGGACAGGTGCGGGATGGGGATAGAGGGGCCCGCCCCTGTCCTCCAAAATTGCCAGTATCCTTACCCTCCCCCCGCCCCTCTCGACTGAAGCCTCGCCCGCTTCCCCCAAGCTATTCCATATCAGTACTGCACAGTCTCCGTATGCCTCAGCACGGCCCGATTTCTTCACCTCTTGCTGGATATTGGAGGTTTTTATCGGAAGCAGGACATTGGAAACCAAAACAGTGCAGCAAGCCTTTTTTAAGACTTTTTATTGAACTTTCAATATGACAGTGTTTTAAAAACTTTTTAAAGTGTTATTTTAGTCATGTGTGTGTTGTTTTAATTATTATTTTAATGTCATTGAGTGTTGCCAATAACCATAGGCTGATGATGGTGTCAATGTCACTAGACACCGAAACATGTCCCAACATACGCAAAGACAAGTGATTATGTCACGATAAAACCTCTAATAAAACAATGTATTGACTAGGCGGAACCATATAAACTTTGTTTATTATTACATTCTGTCAATACGGAAAAATGTCCGACTTTAAAAGTCAAAAAGTGTACAGAAGGTGAAAGAAAATTTTTCAGAATAGCGCAGGCGAGAGATAAAGACAAGAAGGACTACACCCAAATAAAGCAGATCAAAGATGAAAATGGTCTAGTATTAAAGGACCATTCCGACATCAAGTGCAGATGGAGAAACTACTATAGAAAACTTCTCAATGAAGAGAACCCAAGGGTATATTTAGGAGAAGGAGATGGTATATTGAAAAGATGGGAAGAATACTTTTCAAAGCTACTGAATGTTAAACACATTGAACTGGATGAAGAAAGGGAACAAGAAGGAACAATGGAGGAAGAAGAAGAACAAGAAAAGGAGATATCTATGCTAGAAATAGAGGAAGCCATAAAGAAGATGAAGAGTGGCAAAGCACCTGGAGTGGATGAGGTGACCACAGAAATGATAAAAGCAGCAGGACCAGTAGGGTTGCAGTGGCTGTATAGATTATTTAGAATAATTTGGAAGAAGAAAGAGATCCCAGAAGAATGGGGAAAGGGTTTAATTATCCCACTTTTTAAGAAAGGTGACAAAAAGGAATGTAACAATTACAGAGGGATCACCCTTATTGCCCATGTAGCCAAGATCTTTGAGAGAGTATTGGAAGGTAGACTGAGGAGGCAGACAGATGGAGAGATGGAAGAAGAACAGTATGGTTTTAGGAGAGACAGATCAACTTTTGATCTAATCTTTACACTGGGGCATATGATGGAGAAAAGATGGGAGTTTGGAAAAGACATGGTGATGACTTTTATTGATATTGAGAAAGCTTATGACAGTGTGCCTAGACAGGTGGTGTGGGATGTATTAAGAAAAAGGCAAGTTAACAGTGCAGAAGTGCAAATGGTGAAAGCTATGTACAAATATTGTGTCAGTAGCGTAAAGACCACTATAGGAGAAACAGAATGGTTCAAGGTGGAAACGGGTCTCCGTCAAGGAAGTGTATTGTCCCCCTTACTATTCATCATAGTCATGGATGAAATCCACAAGAATGTTAAACAGAGATTGGGACAAGAGGCAATAAAGGCCATGCTGTTTGCAGATGATATAGTGATATGGGGTGAGGATGAAAAGGAAGTACAAAAACAAGTAGATGTATGGAACCAAGAGATTGAGAAGTTTGGGATGAAAGTTAGCACAGAGAAGAGCAAGACAATGGTAATGTCAAGGGGAAGTAAGGAGGGAAGAGGAAAGATAGAAGTGAACGGAAAAATTCTAGAAGTGGTGAAAAGTTTCAAGTACTTGGGAAGTGTGATCACAGAAGATGGAAAGATTACTGAGGAAATTGGAAAGAGAATACAACAAGCGAACAGCTTCTACCAGAGTGTTAGGGGTATTCTGTGGAACCAAGATGTCCCAAAGAAATGTAAGCAGGTATTATATTCAACCTATTATGGACCCATACTAACATATGCAGCTGGAGCATGGACCACTACAAAAAGAGAGGAGAGTAGAATACAAGCAGCGGAGATTAAATTCCTAAGAGGTATAGAAGGGAAGACCAGAAGAGATAAAATCAGAAACGAGGAGATAAGAAGGAGGACAGGAATCTTGAAGCTGCAGGACAGGATAGAAACAACCAAGTTAAAGTGGTATGGACATATGATGAGAATGGGAGAGGAGAGAGTGCCAAAGAAAGCTTTTCTGGAAAAGGTTTCGGGGAAGAGACCGCGCGGAAGGCCCCGAAAGAGATGGGCAGATACAGTGTGGGAGTGCGTGGAGAAGAAGGGAGGAAAACCTGAAGATGTACTTAAAGGGGGAGAGGAGTGGTGGAGAGACAGGCAACGTTGGAGGTCCTTGATTCACAACCCGACCCAGGAAGCTGGAAACGGGAAATGAAGAAGAAGAAGAGAAAAACACCAGGGTCTGACAATGGATATTAGAAAAGAAGAAGTAACATTAGCACTTAGGAAAATGAAAAACGGAAAGGCAACAGGACCCGATGAAATACCAGTTGAAGTGTGGAAGTATCTAGAGAAAGATGGAATCGACATGTTGCTGGATTTAATGCAAAAAATGTACTCTCAGGAAACAATACCTGATGAATGGAGAGAAAGTATTTTAGTGCCTATATATAAAGAGAAGGGGGATATTCAGGACTGTGCCAACTACAGGGGCATTAAGTTAATGTCCCATACCATGAAAATCTGGGAAAGAATGATAGACAAGAGGATCCGGGAGGAGACTAGCATTGGCGAGCAACAATTCGGCTTCATGCCAGGAAAAGGGACCACAGACGCAGTGTTTGCCCTGAGACAAGTAATGGAAAAGTATCGTGAAAGACAGAAGGGATTACACTTCGCATTCATGGACCTAGAGAAAGCATATGACCGGGTGCCCCGAGGAGAAGTCTGGAGATGTTTACGAGCGAAGGGAGTCCCAGAGAAGTACGTGCAGTTGGTTCAGGAAATGTACAAAGACGCAAGAACACAGGTTAGAAGCAGCGTTGGACTTACAGATTGGATTCCGGTTCGAGTAGGTTTACACCAAGGTTCGGCTTTAAGTCCATATCTGTTTGACCTAATTCTGGACGAAATGTCTTGTGGATTACGAGACCAAGCCCCCTGGTGCATGATGTTTGCGGACGATATTGTGTTGTGTAGTACCACCAAAGATGTCATAGAAGAAAAACTGGAACAGTGGAGGGCAGCCTTGGAAGACAGAGGACTCAGGATTAGCAGGAAGAAGACAGAGTATATGAGGTTCAATACAGACCAAGACTGTGAGATCAGAATGCAAGGGGAAGCGTTAAATAGAGTGGATGAGTTCAAATACCTGGGTTCGGTGGTGACTGGAGATGGAAATCTGGATCTGGAAGTGTCACACAGGATTCAGGTAGGATGGATGAACTGGAGGAAAATGTCAGGAGTGCTCTGTGACCGCAGGATCAAGCCTAAGGTTAAGGGGAAAATATATAAAACTGTCGTAAGACCTGCATTGCTGTATGGCTCTGAAACATGGCCTGCACGCAAAACGCACACACACAGGCTTGACGTCACGGAAATGAAAATGCTCAGGTGGATGAGTGGAGTGACTAAGCGTGATAGAGTGGAAAATGTCAAAATAAGAGGAACATTGAAGGTTGTGGAAATATCTAAGAAGATACAAGAAAAGCGACTTCAATGGTACGGGCATGTGAGAAGAAGGGAGGAATCCTACGTGGGGAGGAAGATGCTAGACATGCAAATACAGGGAGTGAGAATGCGAGGCAGACCTAAACGAAGATGGATGGATTGTGTACAGGAGGACCTCAGAGAAAAACAGTTGTCAGAAGAGGATGTGCATGACCGGGCTAAATGGAGGAGAGCTGTCAGAAACATCGACCCCACATAGGAGTGGGAATGATGTAAAGAGAAAGAAGAAGAAGAAGTTTATATGCAGAGTATCACATCCACAAATGAAACCACTCGTGAGATATTGTTATTCAATGAAACGCAAGTTTAACCCCCTTAAGACCCCTTTAGAACCTGAATATTCAAAAATCCTCCCTTAGTGTACGGTTTTGATATACAATGAACATATCTCCAAAATGCCATGTTTCGAACATCAATATTTTTGGCTGGGCGATGATGAGTGAGTGAGTCAGGACATTTTCTTTCAATTTTTATTCCTTCAGAATTTCACCCCCTCCCGATGAACCTCTTAACACATATTTACTTATTTTTAAGCAGTTTTTCCCCCTGAGTTTGAAGAGTGAGTCAATCAGTTAGGACACTTTCTTTTCTGTTTTTTCCCCCAGTATTTCACCCCTCCCCATGGGCCCCTTAAATTGGATTTATGAAAAGAAAACGGTCGAACACCTATTTACTTATTTTTTAAGCTGATTTTTTTCCGCAGAGTTTTAAACTCCTCGCCTATGTCGTTTAAGAGATACACGCTCCATTAAGAATCCTTCAACCCCCACTTTACACCCCTTTCACCTCATAATATACACCACATCGAAATACCCTCAGACACGTGCCTTCTTATTTTTAATGATGAGTTTATATGCCGAGTATCACATCCCCCGATGAAACCAATCGGGAGATATTGCTATTCAATGAAATGCAGGTCTACCCCCGTAACACCCCTTTAGAACCTGAATATCCAAAAATCCTTCCTTAGTGGGCGTTTGCGGCCCTTGAGAAGCTGCATACCAAATGTCATTCCATTTAGGCTGGGCGAAGATGAGTGAGTGAGTGTGTAACCGAATTTATTCAGTTACAGTAGCTCACCCTCGGGTTTTCTGCCTTGTGCAGTTAGTTTGGGGTATTTTATTCGTATCTTATTATATTGGGTTAACGTAGGGTTGCAGAGGTGATTTTTATTGTGCCTGTGTGTTTTTGTGGACGGATTCATATTTGGATGGTCCGGACAACCTAGGATCACTGTTTATTAATTATCGGTTTTTGGATATTTGATATTATAAAATACGGGGTTTTGCGATTTATTACGTTTTGGGAATAAGGATATATAAGACTGTATTAAGTAGAAGCATTATTTCATTTTGGTTTGGGGTTAATTGCTTTATTTTGACCTAGTAATGTTAAAGGTTAGATTTGTGGCTGTACTATAAAGGTACAAAGAATTGATATTTTCGAGTGCTGGATTTGTGACATACCCGGAAAAGACAGGCAGTAATTCGGCTTGTGTGGGATTACCTAGGCTATTTATGGCATGAACTCCCATGGACTTCGCGTGAAGAAACAACTGTGTGACGTCAGTGTGGATTTTGACTGTCTGATGTTTATGTGTTGACGCGGATGTTCCGCTAGGAGCGGGCTACGCACAAGTTAGTTCCGGCAGAAACTTTGGGGTTATTGGATCCTTACGCCAGTGCATATAATGGCGTGTCTGGCATTCAGAGCTTGTCTTATTGTTTTATCGGCAGAACACTGATCTACTAACGCCCAGGGTCGTTTTACGTGACATGGTTTCCGTAACGAACAGTTAGAGATCGTCTTCTTGCTTGTACTACGAAAGTCCGTTTGTCAACTTGCAATTAGTGTCGTTATTACTCGATCATGGTATCGTAATACGAACGAGCGGTGACTAATGTTTAGCTATCCACTGAGCTCTTACGGGCTATTGGAGGCAACGATTTTTCATGGGTCCATCCATACCATGGGCTGTCGGTAATAACTTACCACGCCTAAAGGATAATCCAGTCGTAAACATTTCATCGAAGTCATGCGAGAATGGAGAGGTGAACGTGCCGTAACAGAAGAAAGTAGAATGAACCAGTTGTAACGTGTGTAGATATTTTGTGTACGGACGGTACAGTGTATATACATAGGTGGCTGTTATGCCTGGGTCTGATATGAACCTAGTGTTTTTCTTGCTCTCAGAGCCTAAATTCAGTGAACAAAGGTACTGTACAGAAATTATTACAAGTGTATTGAAGGGTATTTTGTGTTGTATATTTTGTATATATGTGTTTAGTACAGGCAATAGATTATCTTTTTAAAATCCATGTGTGTTTATATTCCTGTCTTGCATGAATCTGGTACATCAGCAAACGCATGCCAAATGCCCTACGCCTGGGATATGGCGTTTCATAGTCGGGGCAACAGTTATGTATCGTATTTTATCCTATTTTATTCAGGAAGACCCATATGGTCGACCTTGGCGCCCATTCAAAGTCGGGAAGTAACGTTAAAATCACTTGTGGCCTGTATTTAAAGGCAGTAAATTCTGTAGGTTTGTGGTAAATGAGGGTAGTTAAAGTTAAATCAACTCCAGCGAGGAGGTGAGAGCGTTTCAGTGGCGCCCAACGGGGGGCCTTAGACATGCTGATGTGTACCAGGACACAGGAATTAAACTGTAGGCATATTTTCGTAATTTCACATATTTCAATTAGGGATGGCTACGTTAGAGCCAGGATGCAATTCTGCTTTGTTGGGGGATTGTGTTGGTGAGCAGCAAAACCAGACGGGTTCCGATAGGCAATTTGTTACAGGGATGGGGGAAAACAGTAGAATCATGGGAGATTTATTAGGGCAGGGGGGAGATGAATTAAACATGGGATTAGGATGTCAGAGCACAAGCTCTGAAGGTAGTAGTAGTTCAGAGGTGAAGGATGGTGATACTTCTGTGGCAATGAATTAAGTATGATGGACATGTTGGAGAAGCTCCTGTTTCGTAGTAACAGTTCCGAGGAGAGGATAACCAGTCAGATGGCCTCCCAGATGACTAGTTTAAAGGAAATATCAGCAAAGATAGATGAGGTCAAAGAGCAGGTGACTATCCTAGACAGCAGTGTTACTCGCCAGTTTAGTGAAGTCAGAGTAGAAATCACTAATCTGGAAATTAAGCTAGGTGGTCGGATTGCTGCTCAGGAACAAAGGTTAGAATCTGAAGTAGATAAGTTGGATGCTCAACAAGTGATGTTGGCAGGGGAGATTTCTAGCCAGGCACTTTTGACTAGCCAGAAATTTCTCAGGGTAGATAGGTTGGGAGAGCAGAAAGTGGAAATGGTAGGCATCGTGGAAGAGAACGTTGTGGTTAGTGATGAGAGTGCTGGGAGAGTGGAGAAGGATGAGAGTGCTGAAGTAAGTGGGGAGAGTGCTGGGAGAGTGGAGATGCTTGAGAGTGCTGAATTTAGTGAGGAGAGTAGAGGTAGTGGAGATAGATGAGCGAGTCGAGATTAGTTTGCTAGGGAATGTTATGAAGAAGGTAGATGAGAATATTAGCCAGGTTAGCGAGATAGCGACTAGTATGGAGGAAGATACTGTAGGTAGAATTCTACGTGGTCAACATTTGGAACTAGGAGGGAGTGACGATTTTGTTAGGAAGTTAGTATGTAATTTCTCTGTTGACATTAGGACTGCAGTGTGCGTGCAGGAGATAGTTGCTATTACAGGCATAGAGAGGTCACTTGGAAGGTTAGGTACCTTGAGAAAGACAAGTAGGCAACGTCAGAGAAATGGGGGTAATCGAAGGGAAGGAAATTATAATCAGGGGAGAGAGAGGAATTGGGATCCAGGTAGAGGGGATAGGTACATTTGGAATGAAGATCATGGGAGAGGAATAACAATGAGTGTCAGGGGTACAGGGAAAACAATCAACCGGGGAACAGACCGCGTGAGGTAGAGCAGGCAAATAGGGGGCGTGGTATGGAAAGGCAGTTTGAGAGGAGCAATAGGCCAGGAAGTTTAAACTTCACCAGGACTCACTATATGGAGCAGGGGGAGAGTCCTTGCATATTATTCCTGCTCACGCTCTGGAAGAAAAATATAATGTAGAGTATAATGTCAATGTAGGATCTGATAGGTTAGGAGACCAGAGCTGTAAATTAGATTACAGTAAGGCGCTAGTGAAGTTTGGGTGGAGTGAGCAACAGGATTGGGTTAGGTTAGATTAACAGGTTGGTGGTAGAGATTTTGTTAGTGTCGTTGGATGCATTCAGGTGATTAAAGAGGTTTCTGAGGAGAAAGAATTAGGTGTCGACATGGTATCAAGTTGTATTTTGGTCATGAGAGATGATCATGTGTTGAGTGATGTGGATCACTGTTGTTTCTGGGTCATGAGAGATGATCATGTGTCGAGTGATGTTGATCACTGTTGTTTCTGGGTCATGGGAGATGATCGTGAGTTGAGTGATGATGATCACTGTGTTGAGGCAGTTGTTAAAGATACCATGTTGGACGAGGGTCAGAAGTCAGAGGTGCTTGACGTTCTGAGGGAACACAGTGTGGTGTTCTCGGAGAAACCTGGATGTACTCACGGCTACTGGCAGAGTTTTGACATCGCAGATAGGTCTGGCTTGAGCGGTCCTAGGTACCCTATAGCTCATTCTTACATGGAGGGAGTTGTTGAGGTGATTGGTCAGATGCTGTATGAGGTTATATTTGTGATTAGTAACAGTCAGTCTGTTAGTCTTCTGGTGGCGGTGACCATGTGGGATGGTACCAGTAGGTTATGTTTGGAGGTCGTGGCAGTTAGTAGTTTGCAGGAAGGATTTCTTTGTGTGTCTCGCAGGATTTTGGGATTTTCAACCGGGGAAGCTGTACCCTAAGAGATTAAATAAATTGAGGATTATTGTAATTGTAGGTAAGATGGTTTTGAAACAGCAGGGAAGGGAGGGGGTAAAAATTAAGATAGGTGATCTGGTGTTGTTGCGAGCTGAGCATCTGCTGTCGGTAGAGCAGAGTTGCATTCTTGAGGTTTTTCTTTCCGGTCCATTTGCTATAGACCGCAGGGTAGGTGCATGTGCCTACAGCTTGATTACCAACGATGATAAGGTCCTAGGTACACATAACGTTGCTTACCTCAAGCTATATGTCACCTAGAGATCTTGCTCACGATGACAAGACAGGAGTACTAGTGTATTTGTGTGAGGGCCAAGGATAAATCTATAGCCTTGTAGTTTAGAGATTGATCCTTGTGGGGGCGTTCCCCTTTCACCTCATAATATACACCACATCGAAATACACTCAGACACGTGCCTTCTTATTTTTAATGATGAGTTTATATGCCGAGTATCACATCCCCCGATGAAACCAATCGGGAGATATTGCTATTCAATGAAATGCAGGTCTACCCCCGTAACACCCCTTTAGAACCTGAATATCCAAAAATCCTTCCTTAGTGGGCGTTTGCGGCCCTTGAGAAGCTGCATACCAAATGTCATTCCATTTAGGCTGGGCGAAGATGAGTGAGTGAGTGAGTGCCCACTTTACACCCCTTTCACCTCATAATATACAGCACATCGAAATACCCTCAGACATGTGCCTTCTTATTTTTAATGATGAGTTTATATGCCGAGTATCACATCCCCCGATGAAACCAATCGGGAGATATTGCTATTCAATGAAATGCAGGTCTACCCCCGTAACACCCCTTTAGAACCTGAATATCCAAAAATCCTTCCTTAGTGGGCGTTTGCGGCCCTTGAGAAGCTGCATACCAAATGTCATTCCATTTAGGCTGGGCGAAGATGAGTGAGTGAGTGAGTCAGGACATTTTCTTTCAATTTTCTTTTTTCAGAATTTCACCCCTCCCCATGAACCCCTTAAATTTGATTTATGAAAAAAAAAAAAAAAAAAAAAACTGTCGAACAGCTATTTACTTATTTTTAAGCAGTCCCCCCCCTGAGTTTGATGAGTGAGTAAGTCAATCAGTTAGGACACTTTCTTTCCTGTCCCCCCCCCCCCCCAGAATTTCACCCCTCCCCATGGGCCCCTTAAATTGGATTTAAGAAAAAAAAAAAAAAAAAGTCAAACACCTATTTACTTGTTTTTTATGCTGATTTTTTTCCACTGAGTTTCGCCTATGTCGATTCCGTTAAGAATCCTTCAACCCCCACTTTTCACAACTTTCACCTCATAATATACACCACATCGAAAAAACCTTCAGACACGAGTCTTTTTATTTTTAATGATGAGTGAATCTCATATTTTCAGTGAGACAGCTCCAGGAACACCACTACGAATTTGGAGAGGATCTGCTGATGGCCTTCCTGGACATCAAAAAGGCCTATGATAGTGTGTGTGTAGGGAGAAGGTTTGGAAAACAATGGAAAACATGGGAGTGGAAAAAGAGACTGTAGGCAGAGTGAAGGAGATTTATTGTGGAAGTGTGAGTTGTGTGAAAGTTGGAGGAGAAAGAACAGACTGGTTCAGACAAATGGGTGGCCTGAAACAGGGTAGTGCGCTGTCACCCCTTCTCTTTATTGTGGTTATGGACGAGCATACCTGCCAACTTTTGAAAAGGGCTATCAGTAAAACTCACGCGCGACAAAAAATCGAACGATTTTCGATATACCCCCGGCTTGACGAAAATAATAATACTTCTGGGCTACAAAATACAATAATTCATGCTTTAAACAGGATACTTCAATGAAATCATATCTACTTACATAATTTGTAGATGAACATAATAATCCAGAAGAAATCCATGTTAATCAGCAGCAGGCGTGGTGAATATTGGTTTGGAGCACACATAACAGGACTTCCTTGATAGATTAAGCTGATATACGATAATTGAAAAAGGCTTTACACAATAAAACTTGTTTAACGTAACACAGGCAAGAAATAATATAATACACACTGCAAATCACATGCTAGTTCGACTTTAAAGTCATGGTTGTGGTCTTTTTAGCTTCCTGCCAAAAGTCATGAGAAAATGATTTGTCATAACAGCGACCAGAACTCCTGGTCTTCAAAATAGAAATAGACTCCAGAGATTCATTGGACATGGATGACCTGAACTGTGTTCTATTTTTCTTCACAAGGCTAAAAACACGTTGACATTCTGCATTGCTATGGGGTATGGTGAGAACAGAGAGCATTACTCTAGAAATTCGGTTATACTTAAGAAGTCTATCGGCTCCACGAATTCTTGATATTTGTGCCCAACTGGAATCACTTGCAGCATCTTGATGTGCAGCCGAAGTGTCATCTACCTGAAGAGCTGTGAACTGCCTCTGAAGCTCATTCACCACCTCATCTGTAGTTTCATTCTCTTCCTTGCATAACATGATAGGAAACTTTTCCAAGAAAAAACGAATGGAAGAAAACTGTGCATCTTCAATTTTGTCTAACCTAGCAACTTGAGCATTCTTTAACACGTCATCCTTGAGTGGAAACTTGTTGATGATGTAGTCACAGGCAGTACAAAAGTAGTTTCTCACTGATGGAAAGAAAAGGGATTTATCTGTATCCGGTCCGTTCTGAAGGCACTTAACAACTTCAGATGATGCATTTTTTGCCATTTTATTTACAAAGCATGTCGTTTTCGTGCGACCACAACTATATTTCTTTGCAACTTCTGATGTGGGAAACATCTTAAATAAAGCACCAGTATGATCAGCCGCACTTAAGGGCACATTGTATTCCACCAAAAAGGAAGTAAACAGACACTCGGCCCTAATTACGTCACTGTCAACGTGAAGAAAGAATATGCACATGGTAGAAATAAAAAACACACACACACGTGGAACGAATGTAATTAGTCCAAGGAATACAGGAAACTGCGAAGCACGAAGTTATAGCACAAAAACTCGAACGCTTCATTAAAATATGCCATAACCTTAAAAGACGAAAACATTCAAGGAACGCCAACTTCGCGAACAATGAACAACTCACGTGGTCAAAGAATATGGTTTAAATCGCAACGAGCGAACGGAGCGGAACAAAGAATATGCGAAGCAGAGCCTGTCGACACCTGATTCACATGGAAGAACGGTTATCCCGGCTTCAAATTCAATTACAATGAAGACACAAACATCACACGGTTAAAAGTACGAATCATATCAAAGAACGAGTTATCGACTATCGTGGACTTGCCTTCGACCCACGCAAACAATCGATTGTACGGAAGTGGGCGGTATTATCGAATGTAAATTATCTTTTCAAATTTTTGTCCGCGAAATCGTAAAATGACACCGTTCATCCGTAAAACCGTAAAATGCTGCAATTTCCGTAAATTTTACGGATAAACCGTAAAAGTTGGCAGGTATGTGGACGAGGTATTGACACGGGTAGCAGAAAGGATAGGAGAAGATAAGATGAAAGCAATGGTGTTTGCAGATGATCTCATGGTCTGGGGAAACAAGGAGGAGGAAATTCAGGAGCAACTGAAGGCTTGGGAAGAAACAGTGGGAGAGTACGGATGGAAGTTCAACATCAGTAAATGTGAGATCCTGTTAACGACCAGGAAAAAGGACAGACCAATGAGTGGGATAACACTTGGAGGTGGACAGCTGAAGAAGGTGGAAAGTCTCAAGTACTTGGGAAGTATAGTGGAGGAAAATGGGAGAAATGACAAAGAGATTACGGAACGTGGCAGACAGGCAGAAGCATTTCTGAGAAGCATTAGGAGCTTAGTGTGGAATAAAGATGTCCCACAAAAAAGCAAGGATGTGTTATACAGAAGCTACTATATCCCGATACTGACCTATGCTTCAGAAACGTGGACAATGAAGAAAAGAGACATAAGCAGAATACAGGGAGGTGAAATGAAGTTCCTGCGAAGTAGGATCGGAGTAACAAGAAGAGACAGGGTGAGGAATGAAAAGGTCAGGGAAATGGTGAAAGAGGAGCCCTTGCAAGGTAGGATTGAGACATCAAGACTGAGGTGGTATGGACACTTAAAGAGAATGGATGAGAAGAAGATTCCCAAGAGGATACATGAGATGCAGATGCAGAAGAAACGACCAAGGGGAAGACCAAGAGATAGATGGCTGAAAGGAGTGGAGGAATGTGTCAAGAAGAGAGGCGAGGACTGGACCAGAGTGACAGCGGAGAGGTGGTGGGAAGAAAGAACCAAGTGGCGAGGCTTATGTTCCAAACAGACCCAGCCTGGGGCTGGAAACTACAAGATGATGATGATGATGATGAGTTTATATGCCGAGTATCACATCCCCCATCGAAACCAATCGAGAGATATTGCTATTCAATGAAATGCAGGTCTACCCCCTTAACACCCGTTTAGAACCTGAATATCCAAAGATCCTTTCTTAGTGGGCGTTTGCAACCCTTGAGGAAGCTGCATACCAAATTTCATTCCAATCCGTTTGGTGGTTTTTGAGATTTCGTGAGTGAGTGAGTGAGTGAGTGAGTGAGTGAGTGAGTGAGTGTTATTTGACAAATATATACTGTAGTAGATCTGTTTTTATTAAGTATACAATTCATATTTCTTTATTTTCTCGACATGATTTTCCCATTAGCATATCCCTATAACCACCACCCCTCTGGTGAACTCTCCCAGCTGCCCACTGCTCTTACCAGATAATTCTGCTTAAGTTCCTCTGTCCTGTCTTCCAGGTAGCCTAAAATCTAGATAGGGAAAAGGGGACAGTCTCTCTCTTGCGCCGGAATTCGCTGTGACGCAAGGGTGGGGCAGTAAGTAGTAGCAGAGCATTAGTTATCGAATTACTGATGTGTTGCTATTGTTCATCTTCCTGTTCATATGTTTTTTTTTTTATGGTACCTAAAGTTAACTACCCTTATTACTAGGTCATGTCTAAGTTTAAATATTTCAATAATGTCATGAAGTGTGCATTGTTCATTGTCTAATATATTCTTGGAATTTTTTCATGTTTGTTTTGTCATTGGAGCGCCACAATTATGATTGAGCAAGAGTCGGTAAGATGTTTTCATCAACTGTTGTGGTGCAAGAAACATGGAAAGCTCTGCAGGGCTCGGTATTGGCTTGGCTATTGGTGCTACCCCACTTTCATGTCTCTGCTCTTTTGTTGGTGCGGGCCGCGCATGACCTAGTGCAAGCAGATCTTGACTAACCACTGTAATTTTGTTGTTTCTTAAGTTTTATATCTCTACACGGTATGGCAAGTGCCGCGCACAAAACCCCATTCTGTTTTCCGATGGTAGGTTTTTTTCCTGGTTTTCTCTTTCCTTACGATGTGGTGCTGTTTAATGTAATAGTGCTCATGTATCGATGTAACGAACTGTAAAGTTTTATTTCTTCTGGTGAAATTTAACAATTAATGATCTTGGCAGTGTTGCCAAATGGAAAGTTTTATAGATGATGATTCAAGCTGTGTTGACAAGTACCTTAGCTCAGTTGCTAATTCTTCTCACTGTTTTGAAATGTATCTTGGCGTGCTTAATTTAAATTATTTTTAATTGGGGTCTATCCGGATTTTCAAGCCGACCTCAGTTGTCGGAAGTGGTAGTGTTGGTTCTCCTGTTTTCTACTAAAGTAGTCTGCAGTCTGACTAACTTATAAATATAAATCCTGGCCTCCCCACATTAAGATCACTACCAAAAATACATAAACCGGGCACACCAATCAGACCTATAGTAAATTTTAGAAATAGTTCCTAATACAAGCTTGCCAAATTCGCACAACAGTACTTGAGCAAACACTACAAATTCAAGGCCATGATGCACTTTTGCGAAAAAACAATGATTTAAAACTAAACGATAACATCATCATGCATTCCATTGATATTAAAGATATATATACCACCATCCCAGTTTAAAAAAAACAATAGAAATTATTCACAACAGGTTAATTAAAGTTAGCTCTCTTTCCAGAGTAGAAATAGAAGAATTCACTTCAATTTTAATTTTGATCATTAACAACAATGTCTTCACCTTCAATGGGAAAATATTCAAACACTCCGAGGGTCTCGCTATGGGATCCCCGCTTTAGGACATTTTGGCTAATATTTACCTAAACCACCTGGAGCACAAAAGAATTGCCAACAAAATCAAAGGCATTGAATTTTGGGGTAGATACGTGGATGACGTCTTCGTTATCATCAATAACCAAATGCAAGAAATAGATCAGGTACTAGACACTTTGAATAAAATCTATAACAACATTAAATTCACCGTAGACTCAGAAAATGATAACAAAATCAATTACCTAGACTTCACAGTCATCAAAAAAGATCGGCTGCAGTATAAAGTCTACAGAAAACCTTCACAGACTAGCACGATCATACGCCAAGATTCGAACCATCCAGGCAGCCATAAAAATGCAACATTTATAAGCCTCATCAATAGAGCTCTAAAATTACCATTATCCGACAACGATTTAAAACAAGAAATGAAAGTAATACACCAAATAGCCAAAGTCAACGGATACAGTCGCAATTACGTCAACAATTTGATTCATAATTTAAAAAATAAACCTGTCACAAAATTAATAAAAGATAGTACCACTAAGAAAACGTTTGCCACATTCAATTATATAAATCACAGTGTCTATACAGTAACCAGCACCAAAAAAAAAAAAAAAAAAAAACCACCAATAGACATCGCTTTCAAAACCAATAACTCAAACTTCAAATTTTTTAAAAAGTCCAGTAAAATCAATGTCACAAATAAACATTTAAAATCAGAGGTTTATGAACTTAAATGCATTGAATGCAAAGCTAATTACATGGGACAAACAGGAAGGAGCTTCCGTATTCGTTACGCTAAACATTGTACAGCCATCAAACATAGAAAATTTTCAGCAATGGCATCGCACATGGAAGAATCCGGGCATAAGTTCATAACTAGAGACGGGAATTTGCCTATTTGCCTATTTTATTCCTGTGTTTAGAAACGTAGGCTTTCGAGATATAAATCCGTTTTAGGTTCTTTTAGGCTAGATTTTGTTGGTTTTATTGTGCCTATAAATGCCTATTTCAAGGGTGTGTGCCTATTTGGAGTATAATTGCTTATTTGATGCCTTTTGACTGTATTTTAAAGTGCATTATATTGCAGCTGGTGTGCTCGACAGAATTATATTCTCATTTCTCAATATGTGTTTACCCCACGAACAAGAATGGGAATTCTCGGAAGTCACCAGAAATAGCGCCTGGGATCTCGATATTAACTTAACAACCCTTTGTTTTGTATTTTGCTTTTCTTTATATTGAAAATTTGCCCGTTGGTATGTGTGTGAATTAATATCATAAACTTTATGCTGATTGAAAAGAACTAACTTAGTGCCATGTTTTCGCATTTTTTCAATCTCGATATTAAGCCTCCAAAGTTAAAAACCCTTCGTTTCAGGTATCGTCCCCTTCAAAAGCCGCGTTAGGTTGGCGCTGCAACCTAACAGTGAATTAATATACAGTATATCCTGTACGCACCCGAGTGTTGAATGGGCAGGCAGTTAAAAGCAGCCAGGAGGGATGCGATGCAGCTGGCAGTTAAAATGCCGCCGCGATCACAGTGGATTGGTGCTGTAACCTATCTTGTTTTGAATGGACATGCAGTTTAAAGCAGCTTGGAGGGATGCGATCTAACTGGCAGTGGGTGTAGCATGGCCTCTTACCGAGATAGATGGAAACTTGGTGGTCCCGTCTTGAGCTACTGTTGCGATGCAGCCAGGTGGGTTGCGATCCAGCTGGCAGTGAAAATGCCGCGGTGATCACAGTGCGTTGGTGCTGTAACCTATCTTGCGTTGAACGGACAGGCAGTTTAAAGCAGCCAGGAGGGATGCGATCCAGCTGGGAGTGAAAATGCAGCCGCGATCAGTGCTTTGGTGCTGTAACCTATCTTGTTGAATGGACATGTAGTTTAAAGCAGCCAGGAGGGATGCGATCCAGCTGGGAGTGAAAATGCAGCGGCGATCAGTGCGTTGGTGCTGTAACCTAACTTGTGTTGAATGGACAGGCAGTTTAAAGCAGCTTGGAGGGATGCGATCTAGCTGGCAGTGGGTGAAGAATGGCCTCTTACCAAGATAGATGTAAACTTGGTGGTCCCGTCTCGAACTACTGTTGCTATGGAGATGGCCGGCCTTGCTATTACTTCATCAGTTTATTTTCTGCTTTTATTAGCCTTTGCTTGAGTGCAAAAAGGCCAAAATCAGAAGAATGAGAAAGACTATCGAAAATTCATGTAGCCAGCCGTTCCTTCTGGGTCCTAAACTATGTGTATACAAAATTTGGTCGAGATTGGTGGAACGGTGTAGATTTGTGTACGGAACAAATCCACCCACCCACATACATACATACATACATACATACATACATACATACAGACTTTCACTTTTATATATAAGATAAGTATGTTATTAAATTATAAGTTGCTTATTGTTAATTCTTTTTATGGTAATTAAATATGTTATTAAATTACAATAAATTTTTTCATGCCTATTTTGCTGCCTACTTTACACGTTAGTGCCTATTGACATGCCTATTTTGGCTATTTTAAGAGCCTTATGCCTGCCTATTTTAACTGTTTTTAGTGCCTATAATTCTCGTCTCTATTCATAACTATAGACAACGATGTCAACATCTTGCATTACGTCTCTAAGGGCAATTTGATGAATGTTTTGGAGGCCATTCACATAAACACTTCTCAGAGATCAAACTCTCGCAACAATTTAAATTATATCAATTTCGAAATGAACATGTTATTCGATATGATCGCAGATTATATTTTGAATAATACAAAATATAAACCGCCATAGAAAAAACTCTTAAACAGTACACCATTTGTTTTCCCACCCCTTATTAACCCCAGATGTTTTTCCTTTGCCCTCCCCCCCTCTACTCCCTCTCCTCCCACCCCCGGCCCCCTTCAGCCCCTCGTTCCGTAGGCTGTCTCTCCCAGTACCTGTTATACATGCACGAGTCCATTAGTGGCTAGCAGCTCACACTTGGCGGAGCATTGACCTCCCTGTGATCCCGCAACAGCTGTTCATTTGACATCGGTAAGTCGTTTTTCTAATATCACGCACACAGTAAATGTCCTTTTTTATTCAAATTCCTGCGTAACCACGCAGTATTTTTCAAACTACCGTTCTTCTTCTTCTTCAAGGTCCAGAGTAAATATCCAAATTACGACTTGGAAACAAGACGCGGATTCCAATTTGTCTTCCGTAAGTTTTTCAAACTTGTCTATAGTTTTGGGTGATTTTATCATTCACATTACCTTTTCTTGCTGATTCGATCTCAGACATTCTTACGTTACTCATTTCAGATACCATTGACAGAAGAAATTTTTCAATTTTTTCAAAATAAGACCGCCAAATGTTCCACTTGATGCACTCGATCAGGACCTCAATTTTTCAACAACAGCTTGTCAACACATCCATCAGCCACATAGTTTTTGAAAGAAGTGTTTTTAAATATGCTTCAAAGACAGTACAAAATACGCCTTTTAAGGAGTATAGAAAAATAGAATTTATAGCCATTGAACAATTCAACGTTGCTTTAAGTTTTTGTATCACAAGGTGTTATGAGTGTTAAATGTTGTCTTCTTCACAACCACAGGATACAAACATGTGCAATAAGTGTACCTGAGAATTTGTTAAACTTTGCATGTTGTCTTTATTAGTTTTTAATTAGTGATTTTAATTGTTTGTATGTACATTGTATTTTTTATCATGTTGAGAGCTTCGATGTTGTTTATATGAGATGTGTCCTATAAGGAGTATGGACTAAAGAAGGGACCATTATAGGCCCCGAAACATGTACCCTTGTTAGTTGTTAAAATTTGAAGTATTGAATAGGTGGAAAAATTGGAAAGTCTTATCTCTGTAGATGTTAGTTCTAGATCTTTTGCCTGTAGAACTTTCTTAATGTAGTGACTGTCTTCTAGACTATTATGGTGAAATATTATGAGACTGTGAATTTTGAAGTGAACCTGATGGTGAGTTTATATGTGGTACATGTAGTACACATGCCAGTAGTGTCGGTGCTGGTAACTGTTCAATTTTATTCGGTGTTGAAGTGTGTCGGGCTACTGTTTTTGAAATATGTATCGAGAATTCTCATTCTTCTGCGGGTGTCATTGGTGTTATATTTTCTACATCAACTGGTGGTGTGTCATGTGAGGTGCTGTGAGCTCGTGATATTTGATGCCCAGGGGTGCCAACTGTATTGCTGCTGTTGTCATATCAGTAACTGCGTGTGGTTTTCTAAATTGATTCATTTCAGCTGTACTAGAGTTGCTGTCGAAGAGAGGTGTGTTATGTATTGTGGGGCCGATAACCTCGATGTTAGGCCCCTTAAAACAACAATTATCATCATCATCATGTTATGTATTGTGCGCGTGAATTGTGTGAGTGATCAGTTGGTCTATTATTTTCTATAGTTAACGTATTGTTGTTACCTTGCAGGCGACGGTATTAAATCGTCAGCATTGTTAAGTTGTTATCAGGGCCAGCTGTTCTGTGTCATTGAGTGAATCGGCAGTGTGTATGGAGGATGAGTTGTGTTGGTGATTGCCAGTTGACCTACTGTTTCGATAGCTTATCTTTGTTATTTGGATGTCAGCGGTGTTACACTGATGGTGTTATGTTGTTATTTTGGTCAACTGTCTGATTAGCTTCTATGCGTTTGTTGGAATGTTCTCCTTGGGCTATTCTGAGTGGAAATTATTTCGTGAGTGTGTGGGAGTCAGTTTTATTTCTGGTTGAATTCACTATTGGAGTTTTAGGGTTGGTACTGTGCTTGGTGGATGATCTGGGACATGACTATGTTGCCGTTTGCCTGTGTGGATGTTAGTTAGCCTTGTGTTTAGATTGTTGTTTGGGAGCAGGTTAGGTACTGCATCGTAATTGTCATTTAGGAATCAGGTTAGGTTCGAAATTTTATTTTTCAGATTAAGAAGAATTTGTTGTTGTGCTACATCAGTATGTCAGTGTGAGTGTCGCTGGGTTAACTACTGTGTCTGGATAGGCAGGGTCTCTGTACTTATTTTCTCGTTCGATTCCAGGCACAGGATGTACCGTATTTCCTCGCATAATCGTCGCCACCGCGTAATCGTCGCACCCCACTTTTCAAACACTAAAATAGGTTTATAAAATGTCATTGCATAATCGTTGCATAGCATGTTCGTATTTGTGCGCCAGTCAGTTGCACACGCTGCCACGACTTTATAACCTGGCGCGACTTTGTCAAACGAAAAATATCTCGTCTTTATGCTTGCGGGCAATGAACTGTGACGCGAGCGGCAAGCTTCGTCACTTAGCACATTCCGCGAGCGTATAATGTGGCGTGATCTTGTCAGGAGAAAGTAATCTTGTCTTTATGCCTGCCGGCTATGAACCGCGACACGAGCAGCCAGCGCACATTCCGCGAGCGTATAGGCCTAATCTGGCGTGATCTTGTCAGGAGAAAGTAATATCGTATTTATGCCTGCGGGCTATGAACTGCGACGCGAATGGTCAGAGCACATTCCTCGAGCTTATAGGCCTAATCTGGTGTGATCTTGTCAGCAGAAAGTACTCTCGTCTTTATGCCTGCAGGCTATGAACTGTGACGCGAACGACCAGCGCACATTCCGCGAGCTTATAGGCCTAATTTGGCGTGATCCTGTCAGGAGAAAGTGTCATCTTTATGCCTGCCGGCTATAAACCGCGCCGCGAACGGCCAGCACACATTTTGCAAGTTTATAGGCCTAATCTGGCATGATCTTGACAGCAGAAAGTAATTCGTCTCTATGCCTGCGGGCTATGAACTGTGACGCGAACGGCCAGCGCACATTCCGCGAGTTTATAGGCCTAATCTGGCGTGATCTTGACAGCAGAAAGTAATTCGTCTTTATGCCTGCGGGCTAGGAACCACGACGCGAATGGCCAGCTTCGTCAGCACATTCCGCGAGCGTTAACCTGTCGTGACCTTGTTAGAAGAAAGAACCCTGTCTCTGACTGCGGGCTATGACTCACGCCAGACTCATGCTATTCGAATGACTGGCCCGGGCAGCAAATAATGATACAGTATATTCTTGGAAATTAAATATTCTTCGCATAATCGTCGCACCCTGCTTTTTCCCCACGAAATTTTGGCAAAAAAAGTGCGACGATTATGCGAGGAAATACGGTATATCGGATTTACTCGATTTGTGTTTGCTTGATGTGATATGAATATTTCTACTATGCACAGTGAGCTGTGATTTTGGGAGGTCGATTTATCCTGAGACTGCAACTTCGTGTTGTTTTATTTGGTCTTCTTGAGAGTGTAAGATTCCTTTTGTGTTAAGTTATTCTGGCGACCCATATTTCCATCCGGGCGTTCTATGGAGTGTGTTTATTTAGTGGGAGGTAATTGTAACTTCTGTTTTCGATTGTTGTTGGCATGCCTGGTGAACTTGGGTGAGTGGAGTGCCCTGGTTGTTTCCAGATTATGAACTGTGTTCGGAGTTTCTGGTGTTGCAGTAATTGAATGTGTAGAATGTATTTCTGGTCCTTGGTGTGACGTGTGGTTGGATGTTGGTAGCCCTGTCTGTTGGTGCTTTTGTTGCTGTGTGGTTAGGCCTTGGCTGTTACTTTTTGTGTGCCTGTGCGTATGCTTGTTGTTTGAATTTGTTGCCTGTAGTTGTGCGTTGTGTGGTTGGTACGTGTGTCCATCGTCAGCTGTGAGAGGTGCTGCTATCTGGAGGTTGGTATCTCTGCGTTGAGATTTCTTGTGTTCTGGTTTTGTGCTGATTGAAATTTTTCTGTTTATTTCTTGCCGATTTTTGCATGGCTAGTCCTGTCATGGCTGCTGTTCATTGCTGTGTGGTTGTTTGGTCCTGTGTTCGACGCTTCAAATCCTGATGGTTGCGTTGGGGACTGGTGGTGCTCGTGTGTTGATTTTATATCTGCGACTTGTTCGTCTTCTGCTTGTGCTGCTTGTATATCACCGGGATTGATGGATTCATAGAGCCGTGTGCAAGTTCTAAGTGTTATTGTTTCTTGGAGCCCCGTGAGGTTGGGTGCGCCTGGTCGATTCTGATCAGCTGTTTGGTGGGATGTGCTGTTGTGTGTTGAGTCAGCTGAGTGCAGTGTTTCGCGAGATGCAGTTCTGTTCTGTTTTGGATTTCTTTTGGGAGTAAATCTTATTTTCTGTTGGTGAATTGGTGGAAGACCTGTGGTATCACTTCTCGTGTGTGCTTATTTGAAAATTTTCCTGCTCCGGATTTTCACTTGGTTGGTGGTTCTGTTTGTTAGTGGCTCTGATTAGGAGTGTTTTGGTTTGAGGTTGGTGATCTATGGAATTGTTTTGGAAATTTTATTTTAGCTGGTGTATTGTATGGGCCTCGAAGGGCTTATACAATGTGTTAGGGGTTGTTTTGAATGTTGTAGTGATAGGGGCTGTTTGAGTAGGTGTTTTCTGTGAGGGTGTGTGGGCGAGTCGTCTACGTAACTTGGACGTGACTCGAAGGAGAACTCCCAGGTGTTCGGGGTAGCTGGAGAGTTCGGGGGATGGGTGCGTGTGAAGGATTAATTGGTAATTAATAATCTGATGATGTAAAGCTATTACTGACGCTTGCGGATTGCGCGTGCGAGCGAGTAATGAGTGTAGCAGACTTGCTGACAGATGCTCTGTGGCGAGTCGTCAAGCGAACTGCTTACCTAGTACTTCTGAACAATTAAGTAATACTGGGACCTACTGAGTCAGGTTTGGAGGTAGGGTCTTATCTTGCAATTAAATAAAGTACTAGACCAATGAAGCTAAAACCAAATGGTTTAATAATTACTTATTGATGAAAATATAACACATTCACAGATTCAGTGCTGAAGATTCTACTGTGCAACAAGACCAATACAAGTACAAAATGTAAAGGGGATGGAGTGTAGATGTGTAGGTGTAATGGAAGAGTCCTCGCAAGCAAACTTACCCAGGTGGCAGGTGTCGTGATGTTGGCCTTCAGCGGTTTCACTAGACACCATCCTCGAGTGAGTTGAGCGACTCACTTTTATAAGTCTGGTGCTGCTAGGTAGGCATTACCAGCGCATTCCTGGCTAGCTGACTCTTAGTGTACGGGTCGTCAGTATTTTTGAAATTTTGGTAGTTCGATGGAGCGAGTTGTGGAGTAACGTGCTGGGACGGTGTACTGTGATGTTGTCATTGAAGTGTTTGAATGGTTGTTGTTGTTGCCATGCGATAGGGTTTTGTTTATTTTGGGGGCACTGCCTTGCGCGTCCTCTGGTTTGTGTTGGCTCCGCTTGGTCATGATGTGTCCTCCGGTAGTTATGTTCCCTTCCACTTGGTCGACTGGAGAATATGGTGCTCTTGTGTTTACGTCGATGGTCGGCCTGGAGTTGGTTAACTTTTGATTATTGGTCGAGGCCGTTCGCCCCCCCCTCCATCCCTCATCAGTGACTCGGTGGAGAGTTAAGTTAGTCTGATGGGAGCAATTGAGTTGTGTTCGGTTGGTTCTGAAGTTTGATGAGAGTATTGGAGGTTCTGTGGAAGTATTTGAGGTTTGGTGGAAGTATTTGAAGGTACATCGTGGTATTGAAGGAAGTTTGGTTGGAAATCTGGGCCCAGTGTTGTGTGAAGCAGTGGGATATTGCGAATTGGTGTTGAAAGGGTTGGTACCAGTATTGGGAATTAGTTCTGTAAGGTTGGTATTTTATTTTGTCGCCCACCCCCAGAGTTGGGTGAGTTGTCGAACGCCCCCCATCATGCTCCAGTGAGTGAGCTTGTGTTTTGATGGGCTTGCCAAGTTGAGATTTGGTTTGGTTAGATTGTTACCTGAAGAAGTAAATTGAAGTTTTGAGGTATCTGAAGTCTTAAGGTATATGCAGGTGGTTTCTTCACTTCGCCTTAGGTCATGAGCGAGATGCTTTATGTGTGATTCAAGCAAGATTTTCAGAGGAAAACCGGATTTTGGAGGATGATCGGAATTCGTACAACTGGAATTTAAGGAAGCTTGGTATTCAAAGGAAGAGTGGAATTTTCAGGAAGGTTGGAGTTTAAAAGGAAGTTTGGATTTTAAAAGGAAGGTTGGATTTTGAAGATCTGGTGAATTTTGAAGAATTGTGATTGGTAGATACCTTTGACGTTTGTTTTGTGAAGTGAATTTTTTTCTGTAATATTTGGTGCTGTTTGGTTGCACTATTTGCCTCCGTGTGAGGGGTTTGGAGGTTTGGGTGTGCTACCTGATAATGGCTGGTTGCAACTTTAAAACCTGAATTTTCCGCCAAATCAATACTTTTACTTATGTAAAATTTTTTATGGGTACATGTTTCGGAGACCCTATTGTCTCCTTCTTCAGCCCTCCTTTGTTACTACAAACATCGTGTCACATTCAAAATCCCATAATAAAACAACAGAATACACAACATAAATTACACAACCACAACATATTAAAAACTATGAGCTTAAAAACACACTTAAAATTCAATAAACAACCAAAGATAAAACATGTGATGCTCCTCGCATTTTTTTTCAGTCAATCAGTTCATGTTAAATTTGTGTCATGGGACACGTTAGAATATACTTATGCACAGCATTTGTTTTGTTCACTTAGTTTCCGAAATATAAAATTGAATGTGATTAATCTATGGAGAATCTTGCTGAATTGAATGCATCTAAGATTTGCATATTGTCATTTTTACATTTGTTGTTTTAGGTAGAACATCAGGTATTCTTGTGTTCCTATTCTATAATACTTAGCAACATGCTATAGTAGAATGACTGTTGTTATGAATAACAGTCCAATAGAATTGAAGACGGTTAATTCAAGGCTTCTTATGATGGTAAGCTGATGGTCAACGGCTTCTTTAATAATTTCATTAATATTGTACTGGTCCGGACATAAGTGGCCTCATAGAGGTCCACTTCAACTGAGCTACACCTTAACAAATGGTCATTTGAGGGCTGTGTTAAAGACTAGGCCACTTATGTCCGGACCAGTACAATATTAATGAAATTATTAAAGAAGCCGTTGACCATCAGCTTACCATCATAAGAAGCCTTGAATTAACCGTCTTCAATTCTATTGGACTGTTATTCATAACAACAGTCATTCTACTATAGCATGTTGCTAAGTATTATAGAATAGGAACACAAGAATACCTGATGTTCTACCTAAAACAACAAATGTAAAAATGACAATATGCAAATCTTAGATGCATTCAATTCAGCAAGATTCTCCATAGATTAATCACATTCAATTTTATATTTCGGAAACTAAGTGAACAAAACAAATGCTGTGCTTAAGTATATTCTAACGTGTCCCATGACACAAATTTAACATGAACTGATTGACTGAAAAAAAAATGCGAGGAGCATCACATGTTTTATCTTTGGTTGTTTATTGAATTTTAAGTGTGTTTTTAAGCTCATAGTTTTTAATATGTTGTGGTTGTGTAATTTATGTTGTGTATTCTGTTGTTTTATTATGGGATTTTGAATGTGACACGATGTTTGTAGTAACAAAGGAGGGCTGAAGAAGGAGACAATAGGGTCTCCGAAACATGTACCCATAAAAATTTTTACATAAGTAAAAGTATTGATTTGGCGGAAAATTCAGGTTTTAAAGTTGTAAACATGGTCAATACGGAACCTGAAATGAATGCTGTACCTAATGGCTGGTTGCACTATTTGGTATGGGTGTTATGTTTTGTGGTCTTGAGCATGCTACTTGGGGCAGTTTTAGGTTTTCGCTCGTGATTGATGGCAACGGTTGTGTGTGTGCGAAGATTTTATTTGGTCCCTGCGGTGATCCTGAGTGTTGTTGCTATGGCAGCATTTGTTGTATGCGAGGGGATGGGGTGTCTTGTGACGAGGAGGTCTGGTACGGTTCTTCCCTGCTTGTTTCGAAATTTTATTTTTCTGCAAGGTCTATTGGAATTCTGTTTGGTTTTCTTGGCCTCCTAGTGGGCATGACTGCATGAAGGGAAGAGCTATACTTGTTGTCCGTGTGTTTGAGACCGTAAAATGCTCTAAATGTTAACGTTCTCTACTATCTGGGATGGGCCCGGAAGGTATTGTGGTAATTTGTGCCTTAATTTTCCCTGCAAATTGAAAGCCGAGTCACCGTGTTCCTTGGGGTTTTTCTCTGTTTATTTATGAGGGGTGTCCTCTAAATCTTATGATTCACTTTTGAATTGCGTGAATTTAAATTTTTTAGTGTGGGCAAAGAATTTTGGTCCTTCAGACATTGTTTGTTTTACCTTGGGGTAAGTTCTGTAATTGTCTGATTTGGAATTATAACTTATGTTGCCTTAACTTCTTGGTGGTCGTCCTTGATTTAATTGGTGTAACTTATCTTAAATTAACTTAACTTAATTCGCACTATGTTTGAGCTGAATATGTTGCATGTGCGAATGTGCGGTTCCTGTCAGGCATCTCTATGGTGGGTCAAATGTGTGTGCTCACGTCTAAATGAAGGCAGAAGTGTTGCTAGTTGTCCACTCCCTACGGGAAGGGAGTGCCCAGTGTGTACTTTGGGTAGTCGCGTGCGACTACAGTTAACCCCTACCGTCCCTCGTGTGAAGCATCCTCCCAGAGGGGAATATTCCGGCTGGGCACTGCCGAGTCGAAGCCCTGGCTACGTGCGAGCAGTCTGCTGTTTTGCTTTTGGTGTTTCAGTTGTGGTCCAACGTGAGTGGTGTTTCACTCACAATATGGGGGTGGTGGCTTGGGGCCTGGGTTGCTGTCACTGTCGATGAGTGCCAACTTCTGGTGGGTGAACCTGATGGCTGCTGGCAGTTTGGTCTCACTTAACCTAATCGTCATCTGGCCAAGCTGAACATCTTGTCATCTCGACTACCCAACATCTCAACATCACGACAACTGGGGAGTTTCGACATCTGTATGGTGGTTATGAGAGTCCAAGTATGTTGGAAGAACCTTTCTACCCGAAGAATACCTACGTTGGTGTACTTGGTGGTGTTACCATGGTGAAAGACAACGAAAGACTCCTCCTACTCCCGCCCAACTTCTGCTTTGGGGAGGGGAGGACTGTGCCGGCCAAAAGCTGCCACACTGTTTATCTGCTTATAATCCCCACATCCATGAACTTTGAATTATTAAAAATCTAAAAGTCGCCATTCCCTATTAGATACATCTACTTGCCGGCCACCCTGTACTTACTGGTCCCGCCGTTCCCGAATGTAGAAAAAATGAAAAATTTGCAAACTCATTTCCTTGGTGGGTTCTACCACCCTTCCCTAGCGAAAATCCGCTGGCCTGATATGGGCGGTTTGATGCCTGGTCGTCTATGCATAGTTGGCATTGGCGCACGCATGAGTAGAGGATCGCCGTTTTGAGAAGAAGGTATTGCGCATCTGGCGAGACGAGGACTCTGTTTCCAGCCATGTAGCTGTATGGACGTGTGGCGGGAGAGCACCTCAGCTCCCCGCCGGAATGGCAAAGGTGGCCGTTAGGCTGCTGTGGTGAATCAAGGTAAAAGTGGAGTAATCATTAAAACATCAGAGTGAACTATCGCATATATTTATCATTCTCGAATTTTCATGTTATATTTAGCCTAGTGGCCTCAGTACACGTATTGTAAGAGGTTGTGCCAGGGACTTTATATTCTTACACCATGTGGCCTACCACATGGCTTTCTTCTGTAACTTTGTTAACTGGAACCAAAATGGTTTTATCCTAAATATGCTTTGATCTTGTACCGTGGGCTGATGGCCGTGCCATCAGTCCATTTTACGTAAATTTAAATTCTTGTACATGTGGTAAGCCATGCTGATCGACACATGGTTAGGAACGGCGTCATTGTAAGATCAGGTTTATTGTTATTAATATTTTGTTTTCAGCTTTCATTAAATAAAGGACGATCATTTTAATTTCTTTTACACATGTTTTAGTGTGGGTAACGTGTCCTTAACAATAGGCGGCATATCCCTTGCCATTGTCGTCTATGCTCGTTTTGTTGTCTTGTGTTGGCGCGCTCTGCATGGGTCAAGTTTGCTTTGGACTATACTTTAATTATTTGTTTAGTAACTTACGCGCTAGGTAATATTTGATTTCTTTTTGAACCGTCTGGTGCTCAGAATATTTATTTGGTAAGCAGCATTATTCCTAGTGGGAGATTTCACTTAGGCCCCGTTTTTTATTCGCTGGGCGAAGTTCGGAGTAGAGTACTCCCAGCATTAAACACCACATTGTGTTTTTCAATTGCTAGGCAGTGCTGCCAAGGGAATAAATGTGGTGGGTAAATTGGTCATACTTACTCGTTGCTATTTGAGTTGGATACGCATTAAACCTTCGGAGTAGTGACACTCCGCAGTTGCTTGTTGTATTTCTCCTACCATATGTGAACACTATGAGTTGTATCACGGATTTTCTAATTGTATGAATCTTTATTTCATGGCTTGTTTTCGTTTATCGAAAAGTGCTGTGATGGCTGCGCTAGATTTATCAGCTTTGGTACGCACTCAGGTGACGATATTTGTATACATTATACGGCAATAGAAAATTAAATATTTCAAAGATCTCGTATATTACACAGCTTGGACATTCTTAAAATTGTGACGAATGTTAATTTACACTCCGTTTTCATACTGGTACCATGAGGAATGTATAGATCGAATTGGAGATATGCTACTGTCACACTTGTTTCAACAAACATCACGTATTATACTGTAAATTAAGAGGAGGAATGAAACCATAGTCTCTAGCCTATCTATAGACTACTAGAAATGATGTTCAATACAATCAAATTTCTCAAATCCTGCTTGATGCAAAATAGTGTAATAAAATGAGATAAATCATAATTTCATGTTGATTCCGTTAAAATGACTCATAATAATATGATAAATATCGTTTAAATCGATAATCTGGTAGCAAAAATACTTACCGAGACTGGGTTTCGAACCCGAGACCCCATGATTCTCAGACCAAGTCTCTATCAGCGCGGCTATTACAACCACAGAAAAATTGACTACAAGACAGTTACTTATTTCCACGTACCGGTAATAATATGGAAGTAATATTTTATACTCCATTAATATTTTGCTTTTCTTCGACAATGTTCCTGCGTGGAATTGAGTTTTAAATTAGTTACGAATACACCTACTTGGCAGTAAAGGGAATACTATAGTACAGTGGTTCATGAAAGGCTAGCTCAGTCCCTGTATAAACACATCGATATATATTATATTGATAACTGCATTACCGCAATGTGGGTTAATACCTGAATAGCAATTATACAGAAACATAATACCAGCAATGTCGACTAGTTACAATGTTTCATATTAAAGCATATCATCATTTAAATACTGATACAAAGACTTGGACCATGCGGTTTGTGTTTCAATCAGTTGAAGCCAGAGTTCGCATGAGCATTTACTGTTCGGAATTCAATTTTGGCCAATCACATAACCCGTACTGTAGGCGTTTGTTGACACTTCTGTCGAGTAGTAGCTTGCCGAGTAACTTTGCATTGAAAAACAAGTTTCCAATGCCGAAGGGATAAAATTGTTAAGCAAAGTTATTCGGAGAGTGGATGCCCATCACTTTTATCCAGCGATTGAAAAACAGACCCTTAATCCTTGTGTTCTCTTACCACGAGGTTGTAGTGTATTCGCATGTGGTGTTTGCTCTACGTGAAGCTGTGTGTTGAGCAACATTGTGTTACTCATGCAGTTTGCTTCGGATGCCCTTTCTTTAAACTTGATTGTTATTCATTTTTATTTGGATTGGTATTTTCTTTCATTATTCAACTACGGGTATTATCTTCCCTGGGGGTTGTTAGGCTAACTACTGTGCTAGTTTTTCACCTGTTCATGTTCCTTTCTTTTATTAACGTATTTGTTTTATCATTTCAAATGATTTTGTCGACTTCGTCGTTATGGTTGGGGTCCATCGTTATGCGTTACGGACACGGAGACGGACGTGACGTCATGCAGCCGTGCGGGAAGTGACGTCATGCAGCTGCGCGGGAACGTGACGTCATGCTCACGCGGGGAGCGAGAAGCAGACGCTAATGATTATTGGAGTCTGTTGAAAGAGGCCTGGCGTCGAGCGACCTGGGGCTTTGAGCGAAGCAAACATAAGAATACAGGGTGACTTCTAAAGAGATATACAAGATGCCATATAAGAATACAGGGTGCCTCCTAAAGAGGTGTGCAGGATGTCAGAGCAAAAAATTACAGTCAGTCTGAAATAAGAATACAGGGTGCCTCCTAAAGAGGTGTGCAGGATGTCAAAGTAAAGCATCGAACCAGTCCCAATATTCCATCCCTACTCTCACTAAAAAAATCCCCCCCCCCTACTGTTCAGCCCGCCACTGCTCGCTCCCAGGTTCTACAACTCATCTCCCAACTCTCTACCGTTACACTAGTCTAGCCAGATCGAACACAGGCCATGTACATCTCTAATACAAGTACAAGAAACACATTTCTTCCCGTGACCCTTAAAGAGGTGCCCGCGCGGGAAGCCTAAGTTAATGGGTAATGCAGTCTGTTGAAAGAGTCCTGGGGCTTCGAGCAAAGCGAGAAGCCCTCCTGAGCCTTTCTAACATGTGTAGCATTTGTATCATGCGTCATTTGAAAGGATACAACGTCTAGTCTTTCAGACTGACTGTGATTTTTTAAATTAAGAATCATCATCATCATCATCATCTTGTACAGTTTCCAGCCCCAGGCTGGGTCTGTTTGGAACATAAGCCTCGCCACTTAGTTCTTTCTTCCCACCACCTCTCCGCTGTCACTCTGGTCCAGTCCTCGCCTCTCTTCTTGACACATTCCTCCACTTCTTTCAGCCATCTATCTCTTGGTCTTCCCCTTGGTCGTTTCTTCTGCATCTGCATCTCATGTATCCTCTTGGAAATCTTCTTCTCATCCATTCTCTTTAAGTGTCCATACCACCTCAGTCTTGATGTCTCAATCCTACCTTGCAAGGGCTCCTCTTTCACCATTTCCCTGACCTTTTCATTCCTCACCCTGTCTCTTCTTGTTATTCCGATCCTACTTCGCAGGAACTTCATTTCACCTGCCTGTATTCTGCTTATATCTCTTTTCTTCATTGTCCACGTTTCTGAAGCATAGGTCAGTATCGGGATATAGTAGCTTCTGTATAACACTTCCTTGCTTTTTTGTGGGACATCTTTATTCCACACTAAGCTCCTAATGCTTCTCAGAAATGCTTCTGCCTGTCTGCCACGTTCCGTAATCTCTTTGTCATTTCTCCCATTTTCCTCCACTATACTTCCCGAGTACTTGAGACTTTCCACCTTCTTCAGCTGTCCACCTCCAAGTGTTATCCCACTCATTGGTCTGTCCTTTTTCCTGGTCGTTAACAGGATCTCACATTTACTGATGTTGAACTTCCATCCGTACTCTCCCACTGTTTCTTCCCAAGCCTTCAGTTGCTCCTGAATTTCCTCCTCCTTGTTTCCCCAGACCATGAGATCATCTGCAAACACCATTGCTTTCATCTTATCTTCTCCTATCTTTCCTGCTATCCGTGTCATTACCTCGTCCATAACCACAATAAAGAGAAGGGGTGACAGCGCACTACCCTGTTTCAGGCAACTCATTTGTCTGAACCAGTCTGTTCTTTCCCCTCCAACTTTTACACAACTCACACTTCCACAATACATCTCCTTCACTCTGCCTACAGTCTCTTTTTCCACTCCCATGTTTTCCATTGCTTTCCAAACCTTCTCCCTACACACACTATCATAGGCCTTTTCGATGTCCAGGAAGGCCATCAACAGATCCTCTCCAAATTCGTAGTGGTGTTCCTGGAGCTGTCTCACTGAAAATATGAGATCCACTGTTGATCTCCCAGGTCTGAATCCATACTGTTCCTCTCTCAATTTTCTCTCCACTTTGGCTCGTATTCTACTTTCTAATATCTTTTCATATATCTTGGCACAGTGAGGTATGAGTGTGACACCCCTGTAATTTCTGCACTCCATTCTGCTTCCTTTCTTAAATATTGGGACAATTAATCCTTTCTTCCAATCTTCTGGGGTCTTTTTCTCCTTCCATATCACCCTCATCACACGGTACAGCCACTGTTTCCCAACCTCCCCTGCTGCCTTCACCATTTCAACACTCACTTCATCCACACCAGGTGCCCTTCCTCCTTTCATCTTGTCTATAGCCATTTCCAGTTCTCTCCAAGTCAGGTCCTTTTCCATTGCTGTGTTGTCTTCTCCATCTTCCAATACATTGTCTTCCTCCCTATGACCATTTGGATTCAGCAAATCCTCAAAGTACTCTTTCCACACTGTCTTGAGTGTCTCTTTGTTGTATACCTCAGTTCCGTTTTTGTCCATCATTACCACATCCTCTCGCAGACCTCTTCTCTTACTTTTGACCATCCCATAAAGAACTTTCTTATTTCCTCTGCTGTCTTCCTCCATCATCTCCGTCCACTTTACCATCCACTTCTTCCTCTCCTCTGCGACAATCTTGTTTGCTTCTTTCTTCTTTATCTTATAATCTTCCCTTGCCAGATCAGTTCTTTCCTGGAACCACACTCTGAAAGCCTTGTTCTTCCTTCCCACAGCTTCTTTTACTCTCTCATTCCACCAAGGTGTCTCTTTACACCGCTTTCTGTTGCTTGTTCTACCACATACTGCCACTGCAGCTTCTACCATTGTGTTTTTGAATTGCTTCCATTCCTCTTCCCCTGTTTTAGGATTGTCTGTTGGCATCCTTTCCCTTATTATCTTCTGGAATTTTTCCTCGACTTCCTTTTCCTTGAGTTTCCATACTTTGATTCTCCTTTCCTGGTACTCTGTCCTGTTGCTATCCTTAACAACTCCTAGGTTCATTACAAGTATTCTGTGGTCGCTATCTAAGGCCTCTGATGGTATTACCTTTATATCTCTGACACTTCTCTTCATTTCCCAGTCGTACAGCATGTAATCTACCAAAGATTTCTTTGTTAAATCACTGCTGTACCACGTAACCTTGTGGCTTTCTTTCTTCCGGAACCAGGAGTTGCCTACCTCTAAACCGTTTCTCTTGCAAAAATCCAGCAACTTTCTCCCTTCTTCATTCCTGCTACCCCATCCTTCTGCTCACAATACATTTTCATATCCTTGCCTTTCACTTCCTACATGTGCATTCAAATCTCCCATGACAATGATGCTCTGACCATTCAAATTAAGAATACAATTTATATTTATTTTCTTGACATGATTTTCCCATTAGCATATCCCTATAACCACCCCTCTGGGAACTCTCCCAGCTGCCCACTCCCAGATCATCCCAGAGCATTCTGCTCTAAGTCCCCCTGCCCTGACTTCGAGGTAGCCTACAATCTAGACAGGGAAAAGGGGGCAGTTTCTCTCTTGCTCTGGAATTCGTTCCGACGCAAGGGTGGGACATTGACCAACAGAATGCGTCCTCTATCACTCCACATGGACTCTTAAGTCCAGCCGTGGCGGCTAGTTTGTGTCTCCCACAGGTATCACCTAGTTCTGCCCAGTCTCGCTGCTTGCTCTCAGTGGCTACGACAGTGCAACTTCACTTGTCAAGATCGTAAATACCCACCCATTGTGCCTATGTATGGATTTGTGTATTCAGTTCTGAGAAGTAAGAACTAGCATTACGTATTGATCTAACTGTACCGAATGTTTATGTGAGTGAGTAGGCTACCGCATTCACGCAAATACGCATCACTCTACCAAAGAAGTTGTGAAACCTAGTGATAATTTTGCTGCGTCGTATTGAAATAATGGATAAGAAAGTAGTTAAATCATTAACTAGTGATGAGAAAATTAAAATTTTTGAAGAAGTAGACAGAAATCCTCACCGCGCGTGGAACTGACACGAATGTTGAAACTCGCTCCTTCAACGTTAAACACTATTGTTAGCAATCAAGACAAAAGTAGTTGCGTACAAAGAGAATAGGAATGGAAAGAGAAAACGTGTACGTGAAGGAAAGTTTTCAAAACTGGAAACAATGCTCCTGCAATGGTTCAACCAAGCCCGTGCAGCAAACATTCCAGTGGATGGAAACATAATTCGTGAGAAAGCGAATTACCTCGCGGACCAGATGGGAGTAGCAGACTGGATCGAGTGGTTCAAGAAGAGGCAGGGTCTTGTTTACAAGGGCGTGCGGGGTGAAGTAGCAGGTGTTGACGGAGTACAAGCCCCAAGACTTATTCAACGCTGACGAAATGGGTCTCTTTTTCAGCCGTCTTCCCGACAGATGTTGGCGTATAAAGGAGAAATTTGCCATGGTGGAAAATTGAGCAAGGAAAGGTTAACCAACCTTCATTGTTGCAATGAGAGTGGAAGGGAGAAGTTGCCTCCTCTTGTTATCGTTAAAGCAATTAAGCCTCATTGCATTAAAATCGTGAAGAGCTTTCCATGCCAATATAAAGCCAACGCAAACGCTTGGATGACTACTTCCGTTTTTGAAGATGTTTTTGCGAGTCCTAGATGCAAAAATGGGGAGTAAAAATAGTAAAATTTTATTAATAATTGACCGATGTGCTGCACACCCTATGAATGTTTCCACAAGGAATGTGAAGGTGGTTTTCCTTCCTGCCAACTGCACAAGTCGGCTTCAGCCCCTTGACCAAGGAATCATTCATTGCGTGAAGAGGAAGTACAGGAAAATGTTAGTTCAAAAAAGGTTGGCCAACATCAGTGGTACATGCAACAAGATCACTGTTCTTGATGGTATGCATTTCTTAAAGAGTTCTTGGGCCTCTGTGGAGCAAACCACAATTAGCAACTGTGTCCGCAAGGCAGGATTTTGTGTTTACCATCAAACTCCGGAGATCGAAGAAATGGAAGAAGAAAATGTTGTAGACTCTGAAATTCAAAACTTCGACAGCTATGTTCAGTGTGAAGACAATATTGCCATTTGCCAGACTGCGACTATCGACGATATTTTCCAAGAACATGTGAAGGAAAAGAATGATGATGATGAAGAAGAAGAAGAGGGGGAGGAGGAAGATATGGTAACAACCATACCAACCTTAGGAAGGGCATAGGAATCGATGGACACTGTCCGAAGCTTTATTTCAAGCTATTCAGTTGATGAAACCGTCATGGACACACTGTCAAAATTAGACGCTATATTGTACTCACTTGGACACGGAAGCCGTGAGCAAACAACAATGGATATGCTTTTTAAGCGCCATTGATTTGTGTTATTTCGTAAAGTGTGTAAATAGTGTGTTGATATGTTAATTATTAATTTGTAACATACAAATAAACGTGGCCTACATTTGTTTAAGGTTAAAATCTATTTGTGTGTGTTGGCTAAAATACATCAGTTGACCTGATATGGTTTGCAACTACGAAGTTACAAGATTAAAAAATAGATAAGTGTAATGCAAAATTCATAACCAATTTAAAAGGTTTTGGTAATTGATGTTTGTTTCTTACATTTATATATAATTTTCGGTGTTGTGAGGGACATGACGTGGACTAGTTCTTATCAGTGCTATGTTTTGCTACATTTTGAGATTTGCTTGAGATCGGGTATTGGCGGAAGTTTTTCTTTTTCTGTACACGCGCGAGCATGTCCAACCTAAAAAAAAACTTTGGTTATATCAAATCGTTCACGCCAGAGAATACGGCTCTTCTTTTCCACAGAATAACAAGAAAAACATGTATTTAAGTCGAAATCAATTATACAAAACTAAATATTTCAACTCGTACTACAGTATTTGAGAGTACGGTACCGGTATAGTACATTTTCCCCTTCTTTTCATTGCTCTCGGTTCTCTGTGCTGTGTGAACTACTGTAGACCAAAATATTATGTGCACTCGAGTTTGAAGGTTGTTTGTGACAAAACCAATAGGTCTACATAAAATCCAATAACATCATTTTCGTCGTTCTATTGTACGTTAGTTTATGTAGGTTTGGAATTTTAAATTTATATTTTAATATTTTTTATCACAGTTGGAACACAAAAAGTGCCCGTTTTTATGGATGTTTCAACCATGCATCACATTTAAACATTTGTTTCTCAAAAACCAGTCATCAAATAGAATCCAAATTTTAACACAACATACATTGGAATGTTTTATAACCGGTTTATTAATTTCAAAATTTTGTGTGACAAGAAAAAAAGTTGCTATCAATTTTGTAAGGTAACTTTTTCTCGGCTCAGGGTGGTTGGAAAATTGCGTTCTTGGTCGCGTTGTAATCCTTATACATCAAAAGGTTGCTGTACGACTGTGAAATACGTAAATTAATTCACTTATTTTATATTGGTTTGTATTTGTACGGGAAAATAAGACTTGGTTCAGCAGCTAGCAGATAGGGGGAAAGCTGTACAGCGTTGCCGAGATGGAGCCCAAACACGCGTCATGACGCGCTTCACTCAGAATTGCATGGGCAGCTTCCTTTGCTATTTAAAATTAGTTTGTGATTAACTTCATTAATTTAAGCAAATGGTAATAAGAGGACGCGAGAAACATTTCCCATCAGCATTTCTCATGAGGGCTTCCATAGCAGCTATAATTTGATTTTCATTTTCAGATTATTGTTAAGTTTTTAATGTTCTTTTTATTTGTGTTTACCTATTTACAATATATACATTGGTTTAAGTCACCAATAGTGGTAGCTACACTCGCTAACACACAGTGCTAGGCCATGGGGACAAGCTATCTGCGGACTCGGTAGACATTGGTTTGAGCCCCACCGTCGGCCATCCTTGAAATGATTTTCCATGGTTTCCCATCTTTAACTCCAAGCAAATGCTGGGATAGTATCTTCTGAGAGACCAACGCCACTTCCTTGCCCAGTGTTATTCATCTTCATTCATTTCATCTCGAGCTTGCCACGGTGGGTGAGTGGATATCGTGTCGGTCTACTAACCCCAAGATTGCAGGTTCGCTCCTGACCGTGGTATGTGATTTTTGAAAGGCGGCAAAAGTACGATACGCATGTCATACGATGTTGGCATGTCAAAGAACCCATTTGAATTCAGTAGGCCGAGTTCATAATGGCAAAATTAATCTCGGGAGTTTCCGCCAACACAAAGTTCCTAATTTCTCTACTAGGAAGCGCTACAGTGTTCAAGGAGCTTACATATCTGACATCTAACCTCCTTGACTTTCAAAGTCAAGGAATAACGAAATTCGACATGCAAGCTACCCTCTGGGCGCCAAATAATAAAGCTTGCACCCGGCATCCGAAGCCATACGATATTATTATTATTATTTCATCTCTCAAAAATTCCTCTCATGAGATTGGCGTCAGGAAGGACATCCGGCCGTAAAAACCACCCGCCACATAGCCTTTCATCGCATCTCATCCCCAACCCCGGAATAATAAAGGGTAGACATACTCTCACACATTGGTTTAAGTCACCTTACAATTCAACGCGTGTCTAGAGGCTGCGATTGATAACGATTCCATAAGAACAGTTCTTTATTCAGTTTTTCAAATCGAAATCCGATGCTGTATAAAATTTGTCAAAGTTTTTCAAGGAACATTTCTGAATAGTCTGTCATTGAATGCTCGAATCTCTCTTCTAATTTTGAAATTGTTGGGAACACCTTCACCAAAAATAAGCTGTAAATGGCACATCTAATAACTCCAATAGTAAATTGATCTATTAAAATGTGAGGTCGTCCTGACAGTCGTCTCTTCATTGCTGCAGGAGATTCTTATGTTTTTTAAATGTTATTTTACTTATTCTTCTTCACTGCATGTTTTACATACCGAAGTGATATTCCAAGACAATCAGCTGTTCGTTGATAAATAGGAAACTGCTTTTCATCTAGCTTCTCGGCCTCTAGAGTAAAAAAACAAACGGCACTCACGATCATCTTAAGTTCAAATACAGTACATGCAGATCATGGAGGCATCTTGCAGGAATCTGCACTTGCAACACTAAACAAGACTGAACTGATCTGATAAGAAGACGGAATTTTTGTTTTTATTTCACTTCGCCACATCGGAATTCCATTGACTCGTGTGGAAAGGCCAGTAGGTTGCAGGGGTGAGGTCAGGCTCGGAAGTAAACAGGAAGCATTGCATGTGCCACGATCTACCACAACAACCTCCTAATACCGTTTGTTTGAATAAAAACTGATATCCAAACATTTATGAGCTAACAAACTTTCTCGCCTGCTGTGCCCAAGGTCGCAGGATCGAATCCTGGCACAGTCAGATGGCATTTCAGGGTAATTAAATAACCTGAAGCAGTGTCAGATTTAATGACATGTCAAAGAGTCCCTTCGGGGTAAAATTCACGCAACCCTGCGTCTCTAAAAGCCACAGTACTTAAAAGGAATGTAAAACCAATATTGTGATTATTATTAGAGATACGGGAAAATCACAATTGCGATAAATGCGAATTTTACTTTTTTCTCAATTTTTCAACTACAAATATAATGTTTTATTACATTTTCGCGCCGCAACTTTTGAAATTTGCGAGTTCCTAGCAATGGAAAATATTTCGGCTAAATAATCGATATTTACGAGTAATAATCGATATGTAGGAACATCGATTATTAACATGAAAACAATCAAATACGGTAAAAATCAATTTGAAAATGGCTGTTGTTATTGCCGCATAATATCTACTGTTCATCGCCAATAAAACTATGCTTTCGGAGAAATTATTTCGTAGTTCCATTTGGTTGTGCTAATAAAAGGAATATTCCAATCGTTTGTATCGATTCTTTTTTAAACATTGGAGTAATAAGGTTATGCTTAAACCGGTATTGGTTTATATCGCGCCGGTCCTCATTTCTAGTATTTGACCATTATAAATGAAACTGTAAAGTACGTATCGTGATATGAATAGACAATGTTTGTTAGGCGTTCTCCTTGCTTTGGGGAGTGTTGTATAATTTGATGAAAGTATTCTCTACGATGTGAGAGTTATAGGTTACGTTACATGTCCAGCATTTCTCCTCGAATTCGGATAGGCTACTGTGTTTAACAGATTGTCAGTCAAGAGTCGCAAAAAGGTATACCAGTAATTGCATGTTTGCATATTCTGTTTAACTTAACGTAAGAAAACCTCTGAGACTGACAAAACGTGATCATTTAAATCCTTGGAGTAGTCATGAAAGGTACACAACAAAGTTCACAGGATTGTCAACATTCGTTTATATAAATTGCATTGGCAGCAGTGTTAAGTCTCCTGTTGTGTGTGTATTTTTTTTACTGAGGGAGTGTTAGAAGTACTAAAATCCTAATATCAGTATTAAAGAAATGTAGAAACTTGACACCATACATTTTTCAGAAATGTGAGGTCTCTGAAAATAAAGGCACCAGCCTGGCTACTTGGCAAGATTTGAGCTCAAGTGCTGTTGGTTGGTTGTATGACGTGATACGAGGGCACCTGAGCTATGCTGAAAAGATCCAAAGGTCATGCATGCTCTCATTATGCAATCAATAATATCAGATGTTGTGCAGCTACTCAAATTACCCTGAGCTGCTCGTGTTATCGGTACGGTGCTAACTCCACAAGCAAACTGGACAGAATGTTGAGGGCCGGCGGAGAGTTGTATTAGTTCACCGATACCAAGGTGCCGATTGTTAGAATAAAGCAAGCTGTGGTCAGGTGAAAAATGCTCGTCTTACAAAGATTACCGTGTGGCAGGTGGAATGACAACAATACCGGGCTGTCCTGAACTCAGTGGACGAATTGGTTTAAATTCTGTGAGATGTCTATGAAATCCTTTTGTGTGGTTTCCCTACTAACTCCTTGCCAAGATCCATTCATTTCTTTTAATAAATTGTCTTATGAGGTTGGATTCAAGGGCATTTGACCATTAAACCACCCGGCAAATATAAATTCAATGCACCTCATCCCTGGCCCTCATTGAAAAGGGAATAAAGAAGGAGTGAACGTACATTCCATTATTTAGTTATCGGTTGTATGGCATTTACCTGAAGTTAAGTAAATGTACGATTCATATCATTATATTAAATACCTATGCCGTTAATCAGAAACACCCGTATTTCCAATCCTGTGCAAGTTTGAATTAGTTTCCGTGTATAATAATTTTGAACCTGTTACATTTTTATCGTACCTGGTGACAAACTTTTAAATGCTACAAAACGCTAATTTTTAAAATTCAAAATGCTCCAAAATGAAAGTGCAACAAAATCAATTTCAAAATGCTATTTTCTCGTATCTTTAATTATTATTATTATTGGCGGAACCATGGTGTTGGGGTAGCTCGCCTGCCTCACACCCGGTGGCCCCGGGTACGATTCCCGGCTCCGTCAGGAATTTTAGAAACTGAAGTGAGGGCTGGAACAGGGTGCACTCAGCATCGTGAGGACAATTGAGTAGCTGTCTGACAGTGCGGCAGCGGGGCCACAGAAACCAAGATTATTGACCGAGGTGACCCGGCGCGCTGACCACGCGTCACCCTATAATCTGCAGGTCAAATGGCTGGGCAGCGGTCGCTTGGTAGACCTGCTGCAGGCCCTTCATGGGCTGTAGTGCCATGTAGGTTTGGTTTTTATTATTATTGTTATTATTATTATTATTAAAGTTAAATAGAACAAGGAAAATGATAGTGTTATTGAATTATCTGTAGGCCTATTGGCTGTTTCATAAACAACTTCCAAACACAAGAGTACATAATACACTGTATTAGTCGACAGTAGCATGCACGTCGATGCTTTACCCATCTCGACCTAATAGCCATGTTATGGATTTAAATGGTCATAAAAGTTTCTCACAGCAAAACTTACAGATGCGTTAACTGAGCGATAGTATTCAGAGCGAAACTCGACTGCTTAAGTAGCCGGAAGCCAGGAAAATCTGTAACAATTACAACTTAACCATAATCTAAAAATGAAAAACAAATTATAGCTACTGTGGAAGTCCAAAGCCTTCATGAGAAAACCTGATGGGAAAAGCTTTCACGACCTCTTAATACCATTTGCTTGAATTAATGAAGTTTATCACGCGTTAATTTTAAATAGTGAAGGAAGCTGCCTATGCATTCCGAGCGAGGCGCGCAGGGCCGTATTTCTAAATAGGCTAAGTAGGCTCCAGCCTAGAGCAGCATGTTTTCAGGGGCGGCAGTTTGGCAATTCATTCAAAAGCTAAAATGAAGTATTTCAGACGTTAATAATATTTTCTGTACGAATTTAAGAATAGAAGTTACTTAAAATTATGTTTTATTCCTCATACAGTTCTTCCTGCCTTAGAAGAGTTAAGAACTATCTGCGAACTAGTATTTCTGAAATACGGCTAAACTCACTTTCATTACTTTCTATTGAGGCAAATACAACAGAAACACTTTCATATGAGGACATTATTAACGAGTTTGCCATTAAGAAATCTCGTAAGAAAGCTGTGTAAATTTGAACACGAAGATTACGTGGGGTGAGTTGTTTTAGAGAAAATTGTATATTTTTCAACAAATAAACCAGTAATTAACTACATTTTGTGTAATTTCATTTCACCATGCAGGACAACTTAATCATACTAATATATAAAAATGAGATGGTGTGTGTCTTTCTGTCTGTCTGTGTGTTACTCAATAACACAAGAACCACTGGTTCGATTTAAATGAAATTTTGCACGGAAATAGCTGATTTACCAGGCTTACATATAGGCTACTTTTGATTTTGATGTTTTGCACTATTTAAAAATGGCGACTATTTTCATACTTCCATTTCAAATAAAAAGAGAACGCTAAGAAATAGCAAACCTTTGATGGCACTACGAGCTTTAGAATTTAATTTTCTATCCGAAAGGTCCTGATCAATTTTCGTGTATCTCCAGCGGTTAGCGAGTAAAACCCACATTTGTGACGTCACTACACCCTTTGGTTTCAAAATTTCATATTTCCATCATACTAATATATAAAAATGAGATGGTGTGTGTCTTTCTGTCTGTCTGTGTGTTACTCAATAACAAAAGAACCACTGGTTCGAGTTAAATGAAATTTTGCATGGACGTAGCTGATTTACCAGGCTTATATATAGGCTGCTTTTGATTTCGATGTTTTACACTATTTAAAAATGGCGACTATTTTCAGACTTCCATTTCAAATAAAAAGAGAACGCTAAGAAATAGCAAACTAGATGGCACTACGAGCTTTAGAATTTAATTTTCTATCCGAAAGGTCCTGATCAATTTTCGTGTATCTCCAGCGGTTAGCGAGTAAAACCCACATTTGTGACGTCACTACACCCTTTGGTTTCAAAATTTCATATTTCCATCATACTAATATATAAAAATGAGATGGTGTGTGTCTTTCTGTCTGTCTGTGTGTTACTCAATAACAAAAGAACCACTGGTTCGAGTTAAATGAAATTTTGCATGGACGTAGCTGATTTACCAGGCTTATATATAGGCTGCTTTTGATTTCGATGTTTTACACTATTTAAAAATGGCGACTATTTTCAGACTTCCATTTCAAATAAAAAGAGAACGCTAAGAAATAGCAAACTAGATGGCACTACGAGCTTTAGAATTTAATTTTCTATCCGAAAGGTCCTTATCAATTTTCGTGTATCTCCAACGGTTAGCGAGTAAAACCTAAATATGTCTTATAAAACACGGTCAACGCCGAGCGGTGTTAGTCTTTGTTAGTCTCTACATGAACTGTTTTATTTATAGAGGTAGTTTGTTGGGTCCAAAACTAGACTTGATTTTGAGTCTAATTTTATACTCTTTGTGCCGGTTATTGTATGCGAATATTTGGATCTTTACGCTGTTTCACAATGTTATAGGGCTTTCTACTTTGCACGGTATGCTTTCATCCTTTTTATCGATTTGTTTTTCCTTAAATGAATATTTCAGTTGGCCAATATTTATCTGCTTTTTGTCGTTTTTTACCATGATCAGAAACCCAAATTCACAGACGAATGTGTTGAAGACTATCTACTGTCCCATTAGTTTATTTAGTGTTCAAATTAATCTTACTGCAGAACTGGGCAAATTTATTTCAATAAAGTAGGTATTTTGACTTTCGCGGCCAATAAAAAAAAACACACGAAGGACGGCGTAAACCTAGAAAAGTTGCTGAGTTTTAATTGCTTGGCCCTGAAATTGAATATACAATCATTTTGGAAGCCTTTATAGGGAGGTGAAAGACTGTTTTAACTTTTAGCACTCGCAGTAAAGTAGCTGAGGTGTTCTAAATAAGAATTGAGGTATCGCACAGTTTGCTACTCCTTTGGTAGTCCGCAAATAGACCACAAGGCCCGCTGATGAACCATCTCGGAGTTACTAGGCGTAATCTCGCACAAGACACGGCATAAACTTAGAACATTTTTCTGTGATTAATTAGTTTTTGATACTATTACTTGGGATGATTGAAGTTTGTTCTGTTACTGTTACTCTTTATCATGACATGGTACGTACTTTCCGCTGTATTACTTATTGCGGATATGATAATTGCTATCAAGTTTGATGTATTTTTGGCATAATGTTTATATGTTTAAATATAGTATGAAGACGTTAAACGATAGGTGTTCAATATTTAAGACAGGTTATTTAACTTTTACTACATAGAAGCTGATATTTCCAATATTTAAATGCACTTTCTCACCTACAAAGCGGAGGCAACAGGCTTTTCTCCGGGTACTCCGGTTTTATTTAAACACCAAATAGTGCTAAATGTTCTGGCATAACTCAACAAGATGACAGTGTTTCGCCCCGGTGTGCTATTGGGCTCTTCAGTTGGTTAAAGCACACCTCACCAAGACACTGTCTAGTGCACGCTGGGAAGGCCATTGCAAGACGTATTTGATACATGTGTATCCGCGTCACGAGCAAGCCAGTGCACTATGGGAGTCGAAACTCCATTCCAAAGCAATTATAACCTTACCTTGGCATTGAATATACAATTTTCGTAAGAAAATATGCATTGTCCGTTGAGCCATAATATATTTAAACACCAAATAGTGCTAAATGTTCCGGCATAACTCAACAAGATGACAGTGTTTCGCCCCAATAGCCCACCGGGGCGAAACACTGTCATCTTGTTGAGTTATGCCGGAACATTTAGCACTATTTGGTGTTTAAATATATTATGGCTCAACGGACAATGCATATTTTCTTACGAAAATTGTATACTCCGGTTTTCCCTGTCACAATTTCATTCCAGCAACAATCTCCACTATCATTTCATTTCAAGCGTCATTCATTTAATCATTGCCCCAGGGGAGTGCGACAGGCTTCGGCAGCCGGCACAGTTCATATCCTCACTGTTAGATGGGGATTTCATTCATTCCATTCCCTGACCCGGTCAGTCAACTGAAAGTAGGTTAAGGATTTTCACTTTCCTACCTCTGAATAATAATTTGGTGAGTGAAAATGCATGTAGTCTACACATGTAGTTGGTAACATGGAAATAACATAACTACATTAGGAATGTGTGATTATATATATTAATGATTTAGGCCAGCAAGTACTAAAAGCCGTTCGAAGAACAGGTACTTCAGCTAGTTCAAACTGAACACAGTTCTTCAATTAAGCAAAAGATAGTCATTTGCATTGAAATATAAAAATATGTGTAAAATAGTGATCATTGATCTCCAAGAACAAATTAATTAATTAAGTTCGAAACCCATTTAATTTTTTAACGAATCTTAAAAGAGGAAAGTAAAAAAAAACAAGTAGATAACTAATTTCATCATAAAATTTATTATGTAAGCTATTAAATTTGTAGCTAAACTAAATAAACTTTATGTTTAAAAATGATGAAAACGCCAATGAACTCTATCCTTTTGTTGTATAAAACAAATGTTTTAAGCAAATATGAACTATTGAGGGGGCGACAAATGGACTTTAGCCTATAGGCGACATACTCTGAAATCCGGCCCTGGAGGCGCGCCATGACGCACGTTTGTGTTCCATCTCGACAACGCTGTACAGCTTTCCTTGTATCGGCTAGCTGCTGAACCATGTCTTATTTTCCTGTACAAATACAAACCGATATAAAATAAGTGAAATAATTTATGTATTTCACAGTCATACAACATAACCTTTTGATGTATAAGGATTACAACGCGACAAAGAATGCAATTTTCCAACCACCCCGAGCCGATAAAAAGTTACCTTACAAAAATGATAACAACTTTGTTTCTTGGACACAAAAATTTTTGAAATTAATAAACCAGTTATAAAACATTCCAATGTATATTGTGTTAAAATTTGGATTCGATCTGATGACGGGTTTTTGAGATACTAATTCTTAAATGTGACGCATGGTTGAAACACGCTTTTGTGTTCCAACTGTGATAAAAAATATTAAAATATAAACTAAAAATTCCAAACCTACATGAACTGACATAAAATAGAACGACGAAAATGATTATGTTATCGGATTTTATGTAGGCCTATTGGTTACTTCACAAACAACCTTCAAACTTGAGTGCACATAATATTGTGGTCGACAGTAGTTCTGTAATACAATAATTCTGTGGGTAGTTTAAAATGGTATATTCAATAGTACATACTTCCGATTAACACGATTTTTACTTACTGAAACAAGTTAATGAGGTTTAATTATCATTTTTCAGCAGTACGTTTTCCCTCTCTTTACGTTCAAATTTTTCAGTCCCTTGAAAAGCGTACGAACGAGGTTCCTGTTGAAATATGTGGCCATGGTTTGTGTTGGTCACACTGTTAATTATAAACCTGGTCCATAGAGATATGTTTCTCTTTTGTTTTTGTTTTGGTGTGTATAAAAAGAATGTTGTATCACCTTGTTCGTTCAGTTCTGTTGTAGTAAATGTCAAGTACATTGAACGTGTGTTCCATTTCAATTGCCTGTGTGCCTCGTAATCCTACAGGTTATGGACCCAGCCACGAATCCACCGTGCGAATATAAAGTGCGTATGATAGACTGATTGTTATATGAACTGTGAATTCGGCTACGTAGCGAAATTCAACATGACTGCAACCAGCACCTCGTTACCGGCTATAGATAAGCTGCGAGGTAGTCTAAATTACGTGGATTGGCGATTCGAGATGGAAAACGTCCTAAGACTCGAAGATCTGTGGAGCTGTATAGTTGGCTACCCGGATGGAGATACTACAACATCTGCGAAGAAAGCAAAAGACGAAAGTCGGGCTAGGGCCAGACTTAACCTCATGGTGGATAAATCAATTTTCCCAATCGTCATGCCTTGTAAGACCGCGAAGGAAGTCTGGGAAGCTCTTGAAAAGGCCTACTCAGATAAAGGAGTGAATCGGCGGATCGTCATCTTGAAGAAATTGTGCAAAGTTAAATTAAAGCACTACAAGACGATGGAAGAGTATGTTAGTGAGGTTATGGGACTTGCTCAGCAACTTGAGTCTATGAATAAGGCACTGGACGACGAGTTTGTGGCAGCTCTTATGCTGAAAGGTCTACCAGATGAGTTTCAGCCTATGATTATGGCTCTGGAAAGTTCCGGAACAGACCTTACTGCAGACACAGTCCGAACCAAGTTGCTACAAGATACTACTTGGAGTGGGAAAAGTACTTCCAAGCCATCCAAGGATTCTGTTCTGTTTTCACGAGAAGACAAGACGAAGAAGAAGCCCTTCTGCTGGAAATGCAAGAAGCCAGGACACTGGAAGCGGGATTGCAGGAAAGAGGAGATGCAGAGCTCAACTCAACAGAAGTCGAAGAAAGACAAGATGATGCTGGCGACCGATGGACAGGCATTAAGTGCAAGGGCCTCTACAGGGGCCTGGTTCGTTGACTCTGGTGCTACTAAGCATATGAGTTCAAGCAAGACTGCGATGGTGAACTTCACTGCTGGTCCTAATCTGAAGATCAGTACAGCAAACAATCAAAAATTGTATGGCCAAGGATCTGGTAATGTAACTGTTCAATTAGAAAATGGTATTTCACAAACCTTGTCCAAATGTAGAATATGTTCCTGGTCTCACTGCTAATCTTTTATCTGTGTCAGCTGCTACTCAAAAGGGTTATGCTGTGGTATTCACCGATAATACTTGTGAAGTTTATGATAGTGAAAACTTTGTTGCTACAGGTAATGTAGCACTGACTGCGAGTAATGTGGGGGGTGTTTACCAAGTCAATGCTCTCAGTGGTCAAGCTAATATTTGTTCAGAGGACTCAGAATATTTATGGCATAAACGACTAGGCCATCTTAACAACCACAGTATGAAGTTGTTAAGAGATAGTCTCACTCATGGAATTAATTTCTCAGATAATGGTTTTAAAAACGGTTTTTCATGTGCTGAAGGTAAACAAGCTAGACAACCATTTAAGTCAAGTAAGAGTAAAACTGTATGTAAAAATAAGCTAGATCTTATTCATTCAGACTTATGTGGGCCTATGCCAGTTCCATCTTGGAGCAATGCTCGCTATTTCTTGACCTTCATTGATGATCATTCTAGAAAGGTTTTTGTGCATTTCCTTGCTAAGAAAAGTGATGTTTTGGATTGCTTTATTGATTTCAAGGCACAGGTTGGGAATCAGTGTGAAAGATCTATTAAGGTCCTACGCACTGATAATGGTGGTGAATTTTGTAGCAAAGCTTTTGAGAGGCTACTTAAATCAGAAGGTATTCAGCATCAAACTACAACTAGCTATTCTCCACAGCAGAATGGTGTAGCTGAATGCATGAATAGAACATTGCTTGATAAATGTAGAGCCATGATGAGCGAGTCTAAAGTAGATAAACGCATGTGGGCTGAAGCAATAAATACAGCAGCCTATCTTGTAAACAGGTCCCCAACCAGAAAAATTCCAGGTAAAGTTCCAGAGGAGATCTGGACTGGTAACAAGGTCAATATGGAGCATCTAAGAATTTTTGGTTGTGTAGCACAAGTTCATGTCCCTGATCAAAGGAGAAACAAGTTGGATCCTAAAAGTGAAAAACACATTTTCTGTGGTTATTGTGAGGACAGTAAAGCCTATAGATTCATGCATCCTGTTACTCATCAACTTGTTAAGTCCAGGGATGCACAGTTCTTTGAAGATGTGTTCCAGGAGGTGTCTGATGTGTCTCCAGGTAATGTTGGTCCATCCTTGCAGATTAATGAACCTGCAATGTTGCAGATCTCAGTTCCCACTGACAGTGAGGCAGAACCCGACAACTCAGGGGATGGGGCAGAGTGCATTTCGGAACTTGAAAGCGTATCGCCCATTAGCAGTGCTGGTGTGGCCGAGACTGTTGACTCAGCTGATTTAAGCTATGTCCCTAGTGGAACAGATTCAGACTGCAGTGATTCTGTGGGCTCTGCCACCATCGTCAATGAGCCAATGGAGGGGGATGCCGAAGGTAATCAAAGGTATCCTAGGCGCCAACAAAAGCCTGTAGACATGTCAGACTATGTGACATACTTGACTCTCACTGATGACTCTGAACCTAGTACAGTTAAGGAGGCACTGTCCATGCCTGATCGAGTTAAGTGGGAGCAGGCTATGAAAAGAGAAATGGAGATACTTCAGTTAAATGACACATGGGATCTAGTTGATAAACCCCAGGGCAAGAATGTTGTCAGTAGTAAGTGGGTTTTCAAAGTAAAAAGAGACTCTAATGGTAACATTCAAAGGTATAAAGCCAGACTTGTGGCCAGGGGCTTCACCCAAAGGTACGGAGTAGATTTTACAGAAACTTTCTCTCCTGTTGTTCGACACAGCACGTTAAGGATGCTGCTTGCCTTGGCTGTCCAAACAGATCTGAAGGTGGTACATTGGGATGCTGAATCTGCTTTTCTCAATGGAAAGTTAGATGAAGAGATCTACATGTATCAGCCAGAAAGTTTTGTCAAGAGAGGTTCAGAGCATAAAGTTTGCAAGTTAAAAAAATCTATTTATGGCTTAAAACAATCTTCTCGTTTGTGGAATGAGCGAGCTCACTCTGTTCTTGTCAAATTGGGTTACAAAAATTGTGCTGATGAACCCTGTGTGTACTTTAAGAAACAAGCCCAAGGTATGGTAATTATTGCATTATATGTGGATGATTTCATTGTGGCTTATAATGATGAGTCTGAGACAGTGGAGGCTCGTGACTTTCTGGACTGGGGGTTCAATAGAAAAGAGCACTCACTTCAAATGGCGGACCCTTAATCTACTACAAAGATAAACAGTATACATGTGATACCTCAAACTTCGTACAAATTGTTATGAACATTACAATGAGCGATTTCAAACACAGTGAGTTCAAATCATTCACCTCAACCAGAACTTGAACCCTGGATCAGCATTATTAGTGAAGATCAAAGTTTTCTCTCTCGATCTCTCTCTCACAAACACACGCACAAACACGCACCTGTATGACAGGCTCCATCTGGTAATGAGCCTGGTTAAGAACATGCAACACTTCAAATCTTACAGCAATCGAGTATCAGATTGAAATGGGTCACAAAATGGAGAATGGATATACTTATAAAAGGTAAAGGTAATTTTGAAGGAAAATACTCACAAAAGGAATTTAGGTTAAAAAATACGCACAAAATGTAGTTTAGGTTCAAATTACTTACAAAATGCAATGTAGATTCGAAATACTCAACAAAATGCAATTGAAATTCAAAATATTTACAAAATGCAATTTAATTTGAAAATACATACAAAATGCAAGTGAGGTTCAAAATACTTACAAAATGCAATTGGAATTGAAAATACACAATGCAAGTGAGATTGAAAAAGGCCGGTTCTGATTCAAAATACTCACTAAGTGCAATTGAAATTCAAAATACTTACAAAATGCAACTGAATTTGAAAATGCTTACAAAATGTATGGTAGATTCAACATACTCACAATATGTGGAAGCCAGCGACTCAAAATACTGTAGGCCCTACTTACAAAATGCAATTGAGATTGAAAATGCTTACAAAATGGAGTTTATGTCGAAAATACTTACAAAGTGCAATGTAGATTGAAAAACATACAAAATGTGCTTGAGTTAAAAAAAACTCACAAAATGTAATTTAGAGATACCGGGAGCCAATTCATAAAAACAGGCCAGGAATCCTAAAGAGAAACGGAACTATAATGAAAAGAAGGCTGATCCCACGAAGAATGAGAGATCATGAAAGGTGAGAGAAGGGCCAATGAAGGCGGGAAAGTAAAAGACTCCCGAGGCCTCGGATACCCTAATACCGTCGGGGTCGGAAGACAACAAGAGTTGACTAAGAGAGGTCGACAGGAAAGAAGACAGTGAGGAGCCCGGTACAAGTAAGTGGAAGCAATGCCAGACTCAGCTGGGGTCCCGTGGTCGCCAACCCATGTCCCACTAGATGTGAGCCCCTGGGAGACGCTGAAAAATAATCGAATTACAGAGTCACTAATTTCACGCAATTAATAGGCACAAGGAAATACTGAAAGTGATTTACGTTCCAGCACTTGACAGTGTGACTAACTTAAACCTGAGAAAATAGTGGAACTACAGTAGTGAGTTGGATAACTCCGGAGAACAACTAACAAGACTCCTTCTTCCGCTATTTTAATGGTATTATTTCAATCTAACTGAATCGTTTATTTAATTAGCCTTCAAATACAATAAATAGCTAGGTAGTTTACTTTATATAGATAAATTCATGGATAAATTACGGATGCATATAAACAGTCTAATGTGGCAGCCATGAAGCACCCTTTCAAAAGCGCCCCTGGTGCACTATCGCTGTATGTTCACATTGACCGCATTATTTTACGAAAACGTCAAGAGATGGCGGAGTGTATACCTTTCCGCAACATTGAAGGGCTTGTGACGCTGGACTAGTGAGCAAATTCAGCAATCTTATTGCGCATGCGTCTAGGATGGATACAAGTTTGGCTTGTATCCACTGTTCCCTTCCCTTCTAACCCCCGCTACATGTTCCATGCCACCGCTCTACCTTACTCGCCTATTCTCTGCAGGAAAGATTGGCCAAGACTGGGGGTTCAAACCAGATCTTGCGCTGGCTTCACTTCCTCGCGCTCGTTAACTGCATTTGAACTCCGCGCTGTTTCCTGACAAATATTTCTGTTACGTATAGGGACAAAATGCTAAATATATTGTCAAATTTAATGGGGGTTCATTGCGCCATTGCGCTATAGCAAGAACCGCCACTGGTCTGAGATCAAGTCATTGAAGACCTGTATTGATAAAGAATTTAAGGTTCGAGATCTTGGGCCAATTTCTTATATTTTAGGTATTAAAGTAAGGCAAGATAAGAAGAATGGTACAATGTATCTTAGCCAAGAGCAGTACATCAGTGAGATTGCAAAGAAATATGGTATGTACGATGCACGTCCCATTGGTACTCCCTTGGAAACCAAACCAAATCTTGGTGTTTCTGATACAGAAACTAGTGATCTTCCTTATAGAGAACTCATAGGTTCGCTCATGTATTTAAGTGTTTGCACGCGTCCAGATATAAGCTATGCGATATCATATCTCAGTCAATTTAATCATTGTTACAATGAATCTCACTGGTCTGCTGCAAAGCGAGTGCTGCGTTATTTAAATTGCACAAAAGACTTGTCACTTAAGTATGTCAGGAATGGAGGTCAATTAATGGGATTTGTTGATGCTGACTGGGCTAATGATAGCAATGACCGAAAATCATACAGTGGTTTTGTGTTCAAAATGGCAGGTGGTACTGTATCATGGGGGGCTCAAAAGCAAAAATGCATTTCCTTATCATCTACTGAAGCAGAATATGTTGCACTGAGTGAAGGTGTAAGAGAAGCTGTTTGGTTGAAACGTGTTTTGTCTAACTTTATAGATCTCAAGTCACCCATTATATTATTGAGTGATAGTCAATCAGCTCAAAAACTGGCAAAAAATCCAGTCCACCATAATAGGACCAAACATATTGACATTAAATATCACTATGTTAGAGATGCTTTGGATTCTAAAGCCATATGCATCAAATATGAGGAGACTTCAAAAATGTGTGCAGACATCCTAACAAAGCCTCTTCCTAAGCCTAAGCATATTTATTTTTGTAAAGACTTGGGTCTTAAATCATGTCCTCTACTCCCACAGGTTTAAGGAGGTGTGTTGAAATATGTGGCCATGGTTTGTGTTGGTCACACTGTTAATTATAAACCTGGTCCATAGAGATATGTTTCTCTTTTGTTTTTGTTTTGGTGTGTATAAAAAGAATGTTGTATCACCTTGTTCGTTCAGTTCTGTTGTAGTAAATGTCAAGTACATTAAACGTGTGTTCCATTTCAATTGCCTGTGTGCCTCGTAATCCTACAGTTCCACTGTATATAAAATGTTTAGCCCAGGCAATGAGGCGGCCATTTTGTAACCTTAAGTTCCCACTTTACACACCATGGAGCTAACACATGCTTACGGAATTACTTAATAAATAAAGTTCATACCCATACCCAAAATAAAATAGCGACTTCATCAGATAATAATTATTAATTATTCCTGTCCTCAATATAATAATAATACCTCCAATCTTAAAACCAGGGAAGCCAAAAAACCAAGTCCCCTCGTACCGACCTATAGCACTTACCTCCATTCTGGTAAAAATTCTAGAAAGGATGATTACAAATAGACTCAATTGGTACTTGGAAACAAAATCTCTTCTATCAGAAGAACAAGCAGGGTTTAGACAAAACAGGTCCTCCTCCCACCAAATAATGAGATTTATACAAGCTGTTAAAGAAGCCTTTAACAAAAGGGAAAGTGTTCTTGCAGTTTTCATCGATTTTAAAGGAGCCTATGATACTGTATGGCGAAACATGCTGCTAAAGAAACTTATCAACTTCGAAGTAAATGGATGTATGTTAAACTGGTTTTCAAGATTCCTTTCACAAAGAATGATCAATGTTCGTTACAACAACAAAACTTCAGGTTGCAAGCAATCAAAACTAGGCCTCCCACAAGGAGCTGTATCAAGCACAGCTTTATTCAATGTGTACATCAACGATCTTCCAAAAACAATAAAGAAAGTAGGTAATGTGAATATCAGCATGTTTGCAGACGATGTTATCATTTGGACCACAGCACGTAACAGCCCAAATCAGCAAATGCTTCTTGAACACAGAATGAACCAGGCACTTATAAAACTCAAAAACTGGACCGAAAACAATAATATGGAAATCATCATCATCATCTTGTACAGTTTCCAGCCCCAGGCTGGAAATCAATACTTCCAAAACAGTATACCAGTTTTTCTCCCTGAGACACCACAATCCAACTTTTAGTCTCAAATTTAGTAATCAAGACCTTCCAAAAAGTGAAAGTACAAAGTACCTAGGTATCATCATGGACAAGAAGCTGAACTGGACCAAACACATAAAAAATGTGGAGGATAAGGTAAGCAAATGGATGACATTACTGAAGAGAATAGCAGGAGCTACTTGGGGGAGCACTCAAGACACACTCAACAAAACCTACAATACTTACATCAAACCTATCATAAAATATGGCAGTGAAGTACTCTCTACAGCACCCCAGTCAAACATTGATCGCCTCCAGAGGTGTCAGAATAATGCCCTACGAATCATAACAGGTGCAATAAAAACCACACCTATAACCGCCTTGCAATTATATACCCACAACTTACCAATAGAAGAAGAGATGAAACATCAAACAGCCAATGCATACCTCAGTATACAAAGACTACCTCGAATGACATGGATCAAAACACCAGTTTCTAGCCCCAATCTTAAAACGCAAAAAGATCCCTTAAGCCTCGCCAAAGAATACATCAATAAGAGCAATCTGCAAATAAAACTTGAACCACTCTGTATGCCAGTCAATCCCATTGAATATATACAAGTGATTACAGATCTTACTTTGTTAGAAGAGGTCTGCAAGAAAGACTCTTCACCACAAGATCTAAAACAACTGGCCCTCTGTACAATAGAAGAAAGATATCCATCTAATCAATGGCTAAAAATATTTACAGATGGCTCACAAGACAAAGAAAATAGAACTGGAGCAGGAATACATTCATCTCTCTTCTCACTCTACTTCCCAGTAGGCCAAAACAAAACAAACTTTGATGCTGAGATAAGAGCAATTTCACATGCACTCCATCAGTTACTAGGCAGAAACATTGATTATCAAAAATGCGTTATCATTACAGATTCAAAAGCAGCCATCCAAGCCATCTCGTCAAATTATAAGCCCCAAAATAAAGAACTGAAATACATTTTTTGTATGATAAAAACCCTTCAAAGACTCCACAAACAGATCTCATTTCAGTGGATCCCTTCTCATGTTGGAATAGCAGGAAATGAAGAGGCAGACAGATTAGCAAAAAAAGGTACCACACTACAACAACCTGTCAGTCAGACTGATTTTATGTCAGCAAAAAGGATCTTGAAAAATACTATCAAAAACAGGTATGAAGAAATGGCAAAGAAAACAGCAGAGACCAAATTATGGAAAGACATTGATGCTAAATGGGATCAATATAAATTAACACCAAGAAAAGAAGCTGTAGCCTTCTTCAGACTTAACACTGGCCACGACTGCCTTGCAGCTCATCTGAAACGAATCAACATCCTGAGATCTGAAGAATGCACACTTTGTCACGAACCTGGAAGTAAAATGGATAAGGGACACCTGCTACATTGCAACAAACTTGATGTGACTGCTAGAACTACTGGAAACCTCACACAACTCTATTGGAACGCAAGAAAGCTGATGGATTGGAATCCGGGCTAGCCATAGGAAACAACAACAACAACAACATAATAATAATACTTGAAATATACTTAACTGTAATATCAAATATCCAAAACCAATAATTAATGTCATTGTATCTACTGTGCGAATCATCTAAAATGTGATCGCGCCACAATATTGATAATATAATAAAATACGAATAAATACCCCAAATTAACCGCACAAGGCGAAAACCCGAGGGTAAGCTATGTAACTGAATAATTTTGGTTACACAGTCAACTTGCATACTTTATAGTATTTATATCTATTAAGATAGAAAGAATGAACATAACTGTTTTGAATCGGGGCACATGACCTCGCTGTTTCGCCCCTTAAAACCTTAATAACTAACAATTTTGATTTACAACTTACACTATAATATAAAGTTTTCGGAAGTAGAATTCCTTAAATATATTTTCAACCTACTCAAACTCCGTTCGACAGTAGTTACAGAGGCAGGCAAAACTGCCAAAAGTTTGATACGGGATTTTTTTTTTTTTGCACTTTTTGCTGTTCTTGGTAGGTTCTTAAAGAGCGAAGGCACTGGAGAGTAATAGGTTATGTTGTTATACATACGAAATCAGAGCAAACTGATTGTCACACTGTTAACATCACGCTACTGTCGCCCCCGCTTTGCAATGTTGCCATATGTCGCTTAGTAACAATAGTACATGATAAATATATTCGTTTTTAATTCATAAACAAAAATATGTGACAAAATTTCGGCACCCCTTTATATATGCCCCTGACATACAGAACATGCAAATACATGACATATAATATATCTGAAAGTAAACAGAAACATCCAATTTTTGTTAAATTTCACAATACAGCAGCAATCAAAGGCAGGAAAAAAAATTTAAATGAACATATCAATTTACCTGGTGTGGTGGAATTTGAGTCAGTGCTTGATGCCATGGGGCTCGACATGCTGCTTGGGGTCATTGGTGTCTGACTGCTCTGTGCCATCATCTTTTGACGCACCTCCCGGATTTTAAGCTGCAAGCTGGACTTGCTAGGAAAGATGTCCATGTGTGCTGCCTATTAAAATATTAAAAAAAAATTAAAAGTTTAAAAGCTACTTTCAACAACAATGAACCCAAATGATGTGAAGTTACACAATCTATCATTACCAAGTAAAGTTGAAACCACAACACATCACTTTTATCTGTCCTTATTAATACCAATCATATCAAAAGAATGAAATGCTTATGGCAATCAGTATATTTAATTAGGACTTATCCTTCATTATGAGGTTTCAATTTACACACCAATCAAATCCGATCTGTTACTTCGAATATAGAAGAATCATTTTTGGTCCCATTGCAACTCTCTACGGACTATTATACAAGCTGTCAAACAGACCGCATTCATGCTTACATACTTAATAAATGACACCAGGGTTTTCCAGGTGCAATCCTTTAAGGAACAAGCAACAAGTACATTAAATATATAACAAACTCTTTGTGATTTAAACTAAGGAAGATTTTATATTTGCTATGGGCACCATAAAAAATGCTGAATATTTTAATCTAATGATTTCAATGCTCGGGATACCATCAGGCTTAGGGTTGTGTTTTGAAGTTATTAGCACGCACGTTTTTTAAAAATGTATTCTTTATGGCTCTTTTAAAATGTGCACGGTGTTTGGAGCTGATGAAGGGGAAGTTTGTGTATTCCCAAAACATGTACTCATTAACCATTATATAAACATTAATTTTTCAATTTTATTAGACTCCATAATGGAACTCAGTTAGGTCCATATTGATAGTAAAATTACTAAGTCAAAAATTGAGGGAAAAACTCTGTCAATCAATACATATATTATACAATTTAACAATCAGGGTACAAGTTTCAAGCCATTATTGGCCCTTCTACAGCCCTATCATGTCAAATACAATCTTGCCAATAAATCAGTATACAACATCATTTCATCATCTCAAATGAAATACAGTGGAACCTCGTTAGTACGTCTTTCAAGGAACTGAAAAATTAGAACGTCAAAAGCGGGAAAACGTACTAATGGAAAAGGATAATTAAACCTCATGAATTTGTTTCAGTAAGGGAAATGTAAAAAAACACGTTAATCAGAAGCCTGTAACCCCTAGAGGGCGCGTCCCCGGGTGGCGGATAGGGGGCCCCTACTTCTGTAGGGCTGGTTGAAATACCCAATACAACCCGCGGACCAAACAGGCAGCCCGGTTCCTGGGGGCTTTGATACTGGGACACCCTCTCTCCAGGGGTCATAAATATGGAGGGCCCAAGCCCAGGGTTATGGGTGAAGCCCCAACGGTATCGGCGGTGGAGAGGATGGACTTCGTTACGGCGTCGATGGCGGAAGAGGGAATTCTGTAGCGTCTGTACTCCAGAGGAGCGGCTGCAAAAGGCGTCTGTTATCCAGTGGATCGGCCTAGAACAGCACCTGGCAGTAGGTCATAAAATGCCTTTGAGTGTGGCGAGCTCATCGTACTAATAGACTATAGAATGAGTAAATGTGAATTGAGGTCTTGGAAAGGGCTAGGGCATCCCCTGCAAGCGACGCCCAGTTCTCAGGGGTCTGGGGGAACTGTGAGAAGTGGGCTACCAGACACAACAAACATCGGATTCATAAATATGATGAGCCTAAATGGCAAGACAGAGGAATTGGTGGACTACATGGAAAAGAAGGAAATAGCAATGATGGGAGTCAGTGAAGCGAAATGGAAGGGAAAAGGTGAGAAAGAAATCAAGAAAGGGAAGGGATATAAAATATATTGGAGTGGAGGAAAGAAGGCAGTGAATGGTGTTGCAATAATATTGAGAGAAGACTTGGTACAGTATGTTGAGAAAGTAGAGCAAACTAGTGACAGAATACTGAAAATTAGATTAGGACTTGAGAGTGGAACAAAGGACTTCATACAGATTTATGCACCCCAAACAGGGAAGGTAGATGAATGTTTAGAGGAGTTCCTAGAAGAACTGGAAAAGTGTATAGAAGACAAAGAGGTTATAATAATGGGAGATATGAATTCACATGTGGGAACAAATAGGCAGGGAAAAGAAGAGATAATTGGCCCGTTTAGTTATGGAAATCAGGATGAAGAAGGGGACCTTTTAATAGATTTCTGTAGAAGGAATGGATTAATTGTTGGAAATACATGGTTTAGGAAGAAGAACTCTCAAAAAATAACTAGGTATGGATGGGGAGACAGAAAGACAAAGACAATGATTGATCTTATCCTGGTGGAAAAGGATAAACGAAGACAACTGGTAGATGTGACGGCTATGCCAAGAGGAGATTTTGAAGGAGACCATAAAGTGGTGATAGCCAAACTAAGGCTGGGAAAAATCACAAACCTTTCGGAAAAAAGGGAAAGAAAAATAAAGGTGTGGAAGCTAAAAGAGAGGGAGACAATGGACAAGTTCCAAGAGGATTTAAAAAAGGAAGTTCCCAAAGATGAAGCAAAAAGTGTAGAACAGGAATGGGCATGTTTTAGGAATGGTTTTGTGAAGTGTGCAGTAAACACTTGTGGAAGATTATCAGGGAAGAAAAAGGAAAGGGAGACTCCTTGGTGGAACAACAGGGTAAAGGAAGCTGTTAAAGAAAAACAAATGGCATGGAGGAAGTGGATAGGCTGTAAAAATGCAGAGAAATTACAAAAATATAGAGAAGCAAAGAAGGCATGCCAAAAAATTGTACAAGAAGAAAAACGGAAAAGTTGGGAAAGATTCACAGAAACTTTAAAGGAGAATATCCAAGGAAGTAAGAAGGTACTATATGGATTCGTGAAAAACAGTGTAAAAGGTAAGGAAAATACAAAATTTGTAAAAACTGAAGCAGGGCAGATATTGTACCAAAGAGATGATATATTAAATAGATGGGAAGAATACTTTTCAAAGCTACTAAATGTGAAATACATTGAACTGGAAGATGAAAGGGAACAAGAAGAAACAATGGAAGAAGAAGAAGAAGAACAAGAAAAGCACATAACTATGCTAGAAATAGAGGAAGCCATACAGAAGATGAAGAGTGGTAAAGCAGCAGGAGTGGATGAGGTGACCACGGAAATGATAAAAGCAGCGGGACCAGTAGGGATACAGTGGCTGTATAGATTATTTAGAATAATTTGGAAGAAGAAAGAAATTCCAGAAGAATGGGGAAAGGGTTTAATTATCCTGATTTTTAAGAAAGGGGACAAAAAGGAATGAAATAACTACAGAGGGATCACTCTTATTGCTCATGTAGCTAAGATCTTTGAGAGAGTATTGGAAGGCAGACTGAGGAGGAAGATAGAAGGAGAGTTGGAAGAAGAACAGTATGGTTTTAGGAAAGACAGATCAACATTTGATCTAATCTTTACATTAAGGCAAATGATGGAGAAAAGATGGGAATTTGGAAAAGACATGGTGATGACATTTATTGATATTGAGAAAGCATATGACAGTGTGCCTAGACAGGTGGTTTGGAATGTATTAAGAAAAAGAAGAGTTATCAGAGCAGAAGTCCAAATGTTAAAAGCTATGTACAAAAATTGTGTATAGGAGAAACAGAATGGTTTAAAGTGGAAACGGGTCTCCGACAGGGAAGTGTATTGTCCCCATTATTATTCATCATAGTCATGGATGAAATCCACAAGAATGTCAAACAGAGATTGGGACAAGAAGCAACAAAGGCCATGGCTGTTTGCAGATGATATAGTTATATGGGGTGAGGATGAAAAGGATGTACAAAAACAACTAGATGTATGGAACCAAGAGATAGAGAAATTTGGGATGAAAGTAAGCACAGAGAAGAGCAAGACAATGGTAATGTCAAGAGGAAGGAAGAAAGGAAGAGGAAAGATAGAATTGAATGGCAAAATTCTAGAAGTCGTTAAAAGTTTCAAGTATTTGGGAAGTGTGATCTCAGAAGATGGAAAGATAACTGAGGAAATTGGAAAGAGAATACAAGCGAACAGTTTTTACCAGAGTGTAAGGGGTATTGTGTGGAACAGAGATGTCCCAAAGAAATGCAAGAAAGTATTATATTCAACCTACTACAGACCCATACTAACATACGCAGCTGGAGCGTGGACTACTACAAAAAGAGAGGAGAGTAGAATACAAGCCGCAGAGATGAAATTCCTAAGAGGTATAGAGGGCAAGACCAGAAGAGTTAGAAATGAAGAGATTAGAGAAAGGACAGGAATATTGAAGCTGCAGGACAGGATAGAAACAACAAAGTTAAAGTGGTATGGACATATGATGAGAATGGGAGAGGAGAGAGTACCAAAGAAAACTTTCTGTGAAAAGATGACAGGGAAGAGACCACGAGGTAGGCCCTGGAAGAGATGGGCAGATACAGTGTGGGAGTGTGTAGAAAAGAAGGGAGGAAACCCCGAAGATGTACTAAAATCAGGAGAGGAGTGGTGGAGAGACAGGCAACGATGGAGGTCCTTAATTCACAACCCGACCCAGGAAGCTGGAAATGGGAAATGAAGATGATGAATCAGAAGTACTTACTATACCTGTTATGTCGCAACCCTCGCCCGCTTGTTGGCCAGGAATGTTATCTCAGAGCGGTCGGTCTCACATTCCACTAGGGGTGGACAAAGAATGCTTTCAGGGCTAACAAAAATGCGATCGTACTAAGCGATGCGCGGCAAAATGTGCGACGTGATAAATGAGGTACTTTTACATTATTGTCAACAGATAAGAATCGGAACTTGAAAATTACGACGTGATATGCGATAAAACGTACTAATGAGGAACGTGTTAAAGAGGTTCTACTGTATTAAAATACTTCAAAACCTGGTATTTGCTTCTGGCTGTGCGTTATTTAACATTGTCTCTCCTTTTTGTATAATTAGGTTTCACAGTTATTTGTGCTTCCCATGGTGGGTAAGTGATTATCATATCGGACTACCAACTCCCAAGCTTGCAGGTTCGCTCCTGGCCATGGCAAGTGATTTTTGAAAGGCGACAAAATTCACGACACCCATGCCATATGTTGTTGGTATGTTAAAGAATCCATTTGAATTCAGTAGGCCGTGTTTATAATGGCAAAATTAATCTCGGGATTTTTCGCCAACACAAAGTTCCTGCATTTTCTACTAGAAAGCGCTATAGCGTCAAAGAGCTGAGATATCTAACCTCCTTGACTTTTATAGCATTCCAAGTAACGTCAAAATTCGACATGCAAGCTGCCCTCTGGGCGTCAAATAACAGAGCTTGCACCCGGCATCCGAGGCCATACAATATTATTATTATTATTACAGTTATTTATTATAATAATTTGTAGAGCAGGACTTCCATAGAAGAGGACACCTTCCAAGTTATACCCTAGTAAATGCCATCCACCACCCACAGTATGGTATAGCCACTTATGCCAAATCCAGCTTGACTGCAGTCCAAGTTCTTGAGTCCACAGTCGTAGACAATACCTTCCTATTAGTGATTGAGGTTAACGGCCTAAAAATTGTCAATGTGTACAAGCCTCCATGCATAAACTGGACTCCAGCTGTACTGCCTACTTTTGACCATCCATGTATCTATACTGGTGACTTGAACAACCACCACACATCATGGGGTTATGATACAGTAGATGATAATGGAGAGACATTACTTTTATGGGCAGAAATATCCAATTTACATCTGGTCTTTGATGTAAAGTACAAAGGTACTTTTCATTCCGCACGCTGGAATAGGGATTACAACCCAGATCTAGTATTTGTTTCTATGGATCAACAATAGCAACCCTGATATACCTCACGAAATGTTCTGTCTAACTTTCCAAACAGCCAACACCGTCCTGTAATTGTAGAGGTAGGGAGGAAAATCCCTCTTGTGAATTCGATGCCCTTACCCAGATGGAATTTCCAACGCGCTAATTGGGACGGATTCTCTAAGGAACTTGATAAAAACTTAACTGAGAAGAACTTACAATCAACAGCAACCAACTATGGCGAATTTGTTGAACTCTTTATTAAGGCTGCAAAAGCAAACATTCCTAGGGGTTATAGGAAGGAATATGTGCCTGGATGGAATAAGGACAGTGAGGACTTGTATAAAGAATATCAAAGTACTGGAGATCAATCATTAGGCACTCAGCTACTACTGTCCCTCAATAAAAGCAGGAGAGAGAAGTGGGAAGCAACTGTTACAGAAATGAATTTTGTAAAGTCGAGCAGAAAAGCTTGGAGAACACTTCACGGACTGACTGGTACGAAAAACTCCAGAAAGACATACTGTACTTTAAGTCCTGACACCATTGCTAACAGAAGGGTAGATCTTACAAGGGCAAAGCGAGACAAGTGTCACACCAAAATGGTGAAACGTAACCTCACTCTCCTCAAAAAGAACGCCCAGAGAAATAATCAACTATCCAGGGCGTTTTCTGTTGAAGTTGTAGCAGCTATCAAGCAGTTAAAGACCAACAAAGCAGCTGGTCCTGATAACATCTATAATGAATTCATCATACACATGGGTCCACTCATTATAAACTGGATTACTTCTCTTTTCACATATATCCTTGGAAAGAATCACCTACCCAAACAGTTTAAACTATCCAAAGTTATAGCTATTCTGAAACCAGGTAAATCTGAACACAATCCTGAAAGCTATCGTCCCATTGCCCTGCTTAGCGCCATGTTTAAACTTCTGGAACGTGTCCTTCTGAACAGGATAGCACCATACTGTAACGTGTTTTTCGAGGGGTTTTTATGCCACTGGCATAAGTCAGTAGGAAGCCATTCTATATTTATTTACGCGGCAAATTGTTCAGCCAAGAGAATTTTTCATGTTAATTTATTATTATTATTAATTTATTATAATTATTATTAAGATATTTTCGGAGCATTTTATAAAAATTATAAGCAAACAGATAGGTTTTCTATGTCTTAGAAAACGCTATCAAGCAAATTATTACGAACGACAATATCATAGAAAATTATGTGATTGCGGAATTTTACGGAGTTTTCGTCAGTTAGGGTATATCGAGAGACGTGACTCACTGGGAATTCAAGTACACGCTTAATCTTGTCGGAAAGCATGACGCAATCCTGGGTCGCAGCGTCATGGAAAGGCGAATAGTTGGAACGGAAATCGACTTCATCATCGCCGCGCCGTGTGTAATGACCCGGAGGAGGGGAAGATCGCGTGGTGGGTCAGCCAATCAGTGGAGACCACGCAAGCTAGAAGTCGGATGAAGAGTGGGGATGCAACGGGTGCATATATCGTTCAGTGTTCCGTGGAACGAGGACTATCTGTATAGAACTTAACGAGTACGGTTGTACGCGGGAGTCGCTCCGATGTTCCGTGGAGTGGAGGACTAACTTTTGTAAAACTTAACCAGTGTGGTTGTACGAGTGTTTGGGTCCGATGTACGGACCATACAAGTATCTAATCTACCAGAATATCATCAAATATCAACGGAGATGGAGACGTCCAGGAAGCTCACAGCATCATCCAGTACGAGGGAAATGCTTTAGCAATTTCCAGTGGTAAGCGCGAATGACGCAGAAATACGCAATCTCTCTTTTCTTTTTGTTTTATATTTCATATTTCAGTAACTTCATAGCTTGGGAATAAGAGTAAAATCAATAATTTATGAGACTCCGTTTTCACGTAATTTTCTATCGGTAATATTCAAATCACAACGCTCCAATTTAAATTTTAAACTTATTATTATTATTAATTTTGCTATTCTTGTTTTATATAATAAATTCATTTCTTTTACAATGCAATCTTTGCTTTCAGTAGGTAGCATTAGATATAGACCAATTCCCTCTCCTGATACAATTGTTTGTTGGGTTAATGATCAAATCATACCACGATCTGAGTGAATAGAGTCATGAAGGTGTTCTGCCAGAGCTAGACGTTGTTAAATACAAATTTAGATTTCAACATTGCATTGAGGTCTTGGCGCCCATTAAAACAACATAGCTTAGGCAAAGGGTGGGCTAGCAAAACTGCTACATTTGTACGCTCAACGTGGAGCAAAGTAAATACCGTTTCACTTGTCATCCCAGCCTAAGGAAAACTGTTACAATTGTCGCCAACAACTTGGGGCTGAAAACCTAATAACATTTGTGGAAGGAGAAGGGTATATATTTCTGTGCCTGTATTTTGGGGGTTATTTGTCTGTATCAGTGTATATCATTATGGGGGATGAGAAAGAAAGACAGATGAGGTTACGTGGTGGGAGAGTGATGATACGAGCAGTATGTCGAGTGATGGTAGTACCGGGGCAGCGGAGGTAAATCCCGATACTGAAACAGGGAGTGTAGGCGGCCAACCAGAATTAAAAACTTTACTTCCCGAGTTTATGTATCAGAACAAAGTTAGTAGTGATGCCTTAAATGCTAAATTAGAACAAAACAGTAGGGAAAATAAAAAAAGTACAGAAGCTTTAAATAAAAAATTAGAACAGAATAATGCAAGATTAGAACAAAACAGTAGGGAAAATAAAGAAAGTACAGATGCCTTAAACACCAGATTAGAACAAAACAGTAGGGAAAATAAAGAAAGTACAGAAGCTTTAAATAAAAAAATTAGAACAGAATAATGCAAAATTAGATAAGAACAACAAGGAAATTAGTGTGAAAATGGAGCAGATTAGAGGAGAAATCAGAGGAGTAATGGAAGAGAAGGTTAAAGAGATCATTGCAGATGTAGACAAGAAATTAGGAAAAGTACAGGAGGAGTTAGAAATTAGAATCAGTACACAGGCTGAAAATTTAAAAGAACTAGTGCAACTGGAAACACAGCAGGTCAAAAAGCAATTGGGGGGAGAAATTGACAAAATTCAGGTAGCTACTAAAGAGGTTAAGGAACTGCTGGGGGGTAGAATTGAGAAAGTCCACTCACAAATAGTTGCAGAAGTAAATGATTTAAGAGAGAGTAATAGAGAGAGCATTAGCAAGATTGAGGAGAAACAAGCAAAGCTATATGATAAAGTAGAAGAATCAGAAGGAAACATTAAATTAACAGTAAACAGTATTGAGAGGAAGGCTGAGGAGAAAATCGCAGAATTAGAGTTAAAATTAAAAGCTAGGATCAGGCAAGAAAATAGTCAGAATAGGCCAGTTTTTGTGAATAGCACACACAGGGAGGTAGAACTGGGTAAGTTCAGCAATCGACAGGGGTGCCCAATAGAGTTCATGAACACTATAGAAAATAAATTTGGGGAGAGGTTGGAAAATGGTAGTATTGAGTGGTGCCAGGTAGTTGAAATTTTAGAACAAGTGTTTGTGGGGGAAACGAGGAATTGGTTTGCTGTCTACAGAGACAAGTTTACTGATATGAATGATTTTAAAATGAAATTCTGTGAAAAGTTCTGGAATGAGGTTATTCAGTCGCAGCATCGTGAGGGAGTAGTGTGTGGTAAATATAACCCTAAAGGAAGCTCCACCATGACCGAATACTTTTTAGGGCAGGTATTAGTGTGTAAATATCTGGATGGGTTGAAGGAGGAAAGTGATGTGGTAAGGTTGCTACTTAGGCACTTTCCCTATAGGATCAAGGAGGCTGCTTGTATCCAGAATGTAAAGACAATATCACAAGTAGAAAATTTGTTAAGCACATTTGATGCACTAGGGAGAGGGGGTTATGAGGACAATTTCAATCGGAACCAGGGTAATAATAATAATAGACCTAATGAAGCCAAGCATCAAGAAGTTCAAGGGAACGGTGGCGAAGGGCCAACGCTCAAAATAGAAATAATAATAATCAGCTAAATCAGAACAGAGGAAATGGCTATGGTAATCAGTATCAAGGGAGGAACAATGATTTCAGGGGAAATCAAGGGAGAAACAATGATTTCAGGGGAAATCAAGGGAGAAATTATAATGACAATAATTACAACCAGAATAGGGGTCAAGGAAGAGGACAGCCTAGTGGTAGTAATATACAGCCAAACAATGACAACACAGCCCAGAACAACCAGACCAGTTCAGTAGTTAGTAGTACTACGGCCAGCTGTAGCGGTTCTTTAAACGCGAACCAGGCTGCGAAGTAAGGTCAGAATCTCAGTCTGTAGCATGCCCTGTCCATACAATTATACAGGAACCCTATGACCTAAATGTAAGAAATGAATTATTACATGAACTAAATGATGAAGGTATTATTCAGGAAGTGGTTAGTAAGAGCCCCATAGTTAAATTTAACGTGTCCGAGGCGTACACAGATGTTTTAATTGATAGTGGTTGTATGAAGAGTTGCATAAGTAGTGCATTTTATGATAAAATGAAAGGAACTGGAGTAAATTTTGAGGAGATGCCAATTAAAAGCACTTTTGTTATCACAGCTGTTGGGAAGAGGTCTAAAGTAATTTCTAAGCAAGTTTTAGTAGACATTAAAATTAATAATCATGTAGAGAAGCAGATTTGCCTTGTAATTCCAAATTTAGTATTCAGTGTTATCTTGGGTTCAGAGTGGCTAAGTAGAGTGTCTGGTAACTTATGTTATGATGTAGGGAGTTTGAAATTTAAATGGGGAGATTCTGAAGTAGAAGTAGCGTTCAATGACCATATTCAGAGGAGTAGTATTGTAGGTGTGATTTGTACTTTAAATGAGATATCGCCAGCCGTAAAGCGGGGTTCTCCATGTTTTGTGGGCAGTGTGATTACGAACGGAAGTCTAGAGGACTCGTTACGTGATGCTGCATTTCAGGGTAATATAGAGGTGGAACAATGTGTTCGGCTCTATGATGTGTTATTGTGTAATAGGAGAGTTTTTGAGGATCGCATTGGTATGGCCAATTGCTATACCCATTCATTGAACGTTATTGATAGGTCAGTATTCACAGGACATAGATATCCTGTACCTTTCGCTTATCAGAGTGCAGTTGAGGCACAAATTAACCAGATGCTTGAAGATGGGATTATTGAGCACTCTAACAGTCCGTATGTTAATTCTTTGATCACGGTACCCAAAACCGACGGCACGGTTCGTATTTGTTTAGACGCCTCGTTTGGTTAACAGTAGAATTAGTTCAGATCAGCTGAAATCTATGTCAATAGAGGAATTAATGCAAACATTTGAGGGGAAGAAGTATTTCACTTGTGTAGATTTGAGTTCCAGTTTTTGGCAAGTGCCACTTATGTACGAAGATAGACCATTTACAGCTTTTAGTCATAAATATAACCTTTATCAATTTTGTAGAACACCTTATGGGTTAAAGAGTAGTTCAGCAGCTTTAATTAGGGCTTTAAACATCGCATTAGGGGATGACACAGGAGAGTTTGTAACCGTTTACATAGATGATATGGTAATTAGTTCACGCAGTTTTGAGGAGCATCTACGTCATTTAGATATAGTTTTTCAGAAGTTAGATCAGGCAGGGTTCACTTTGAAGCTGTCTAAGTCGTCATTCTGTCAGTCAGAAGTGACATTTTTAGGTCATAGAGTGTCGGGTTGAGGTGTGACACCAGAGGAAAGTAGGGTTAGCATGTGTGGACAGTAGCAACAGGGCATCGTTACAGACACTGAGAAATATGCTAGGTAGAGCAACGTGATGACGTTCATTTACGGGAGCCACTTGCAAGGTTGGAAGCAGGTGACGGAGAAACATTTATAGTTTCCAAACGTATTGGGAAAACAGCATATGTGCTGGAGGATAGTAAGGGAAACAGATTATACGGGACGTATAATATACATAGTCTACGAAAATATGTGTCATAAAGTGAGTGTGTTTAGCTGGCGAGCCAGCCTATCAAATGAGTAAGTGTGGTATTTGGTGCGTGGGAGGAGTTGGTCTTCCAGGCAGGTGTATCAAAAGTCACACAGGGGGGTAGTATGTAAGTAAATGAGAGTTTTTAAGGTACAGGGAAATATGACGGGATTGTCGGATGCTCTTGAGCACTAAAATGTCTCGATACACCAAGGCCAGAATTTGGTAGCGCTGGTGAATTCCCATTTGCCTCCAAGAGATGGGTGAGCGCTTGAACAGGGTATTTTTGCTTAAGGCGTCCACGAGGCAAAAGATGGGCCATCAGAAGGCGAGACAGTCCTTCATGAAACTCATACATATCAGCAAACGTGATTTCTGTTTACGGCCTCGCCATGTAAGATTTGTAGTGTGTAATTTAAGGTAATTTGTACAAAGGTATTATTCGTGTGAGGAGAACTGGTCTGTGTTGAGAACTAGTATTAAGTAGAATATGGTCTACGGGAACTTAACAAGACAGGGCGATTATGGCACAGAAATATTTGGTGTTATATGTAATGTGCATTTACTGTTTTTTTTTTTCAGAAGTCAATATTAATTTAATCTACTTTAAAGAGAGATTAAGTATTATGGTCACGAGGCGCTGCCACAATAGTGTGATCGTGTGCTCAGTGATAAGTGAGATTAAATTTCACCATAAGGAAGGGACCTCCAGTGAAATTAGGAAGTTCTATGGTGATATAAATATATCAGAACACCTTCAATGCGTGTGATATGACAACATAAATACATAGTGCTCACACATTAATTATGTCTATTTCTCCAACATAGAGAAATTTGGGAGGCGGAAATATCCGTGGAACACTATTCTATATGTAAAACATTGGACTGGTTGCAAAGTGCAATCCATAGTGACAACAAACTTTGACGCAAAGTGCGTGAACAAAAATTATGAGTGTATATATCTGTAATTTAGGGTGATTTCATTTATGTAATATGTATTTTGGATGGGGTTTATTAACGTGTCTGGGATAATCGGATAATGGACCGTCGTCACGGTAAATCATCCGATGATCCGAGGCGAATATGTAACGTGTTTTTCGAGGGGTTTTTATGCCACTGGCATAAGTCAGTAGGAAGCCATTCTATATTTATTTACGCGGCAAATTGTTCAGCCAAGAGAATTTTTCATGTTAATTTATTATTATTATTAATTTATTATAATTATTATTAAGATATTTTCGGAGCATTTTATAAAAATTATAAGCAAACAGATAGGTTTTCTATGTCTTAGAAAACGCTATCAAGCAAATTATTACGAACGACAATATCATAGAAAATTATGTGATTGCGGAATTTTACGGAGTTTTCGTCAGTTAGGGTATATCGAGAGACGTGACTCACTGGGAATTCAAGTACACGCTTAATCTTGTCGGAAAGCATGACGCAATCCTGGGTCGCAGCGTCAAGGAAAGGCGAATAGTTGGAACGGAAATCGACCACGCAAGCTAGAAGTCGGATGAAGAGTGGGGATGCAACGGGTGCATATATCGTTCAGTGTTCCGTGGAACGAGGACTATCTGTATAGAACTTAACGAGTACGGTTGTACGCGGGAGTCGCTCCGATGTTCCGTGGAGTGGAGGACTAACTTTTGTAAAACTTAACCAGTGTGGTTGTACGAGTGTTTGGGTCCGATGTACGGACCATACAAGTATCTAATCTACCAGAATATCATCAAATATCAACGGAGATGGAGACGTCCAGGAAGCTCACAGCATCATCCAGTACGAGGGAAATGCTTTAGCAATTTCCAGTGGTAAGCGCGAATGACGCAGAAATACGCAATCTCTCTTTTCTTTTTGTTTTATATTTCATATTTCAGTAACTTCATAGCTTGGGAATAAGAGTAAAATCAATAATTTATGAGACTCCGTTTTCACGTAATTTTCTATCGGTAATATTCAAATCACAACGCTCCAATTTAAATTTTAAACTTATTATTATTATTAATTTTGCTATTCTTGTTTTATATAATAAATTCATTTCTTTTACAATGCAATCTTTGCTTTCAGTAGGTAGCATTAGATATAGACCAATTCCCTCTCCTGATACAATTGTTTGTTGGGTTAATGATCAAATCATACCACGATCTGAGTGAATATAGTCTTGAAGGTGTTCTGCCAGAGCTAGACGTTGTTAAATACAAATTTAGATTTCAAAGTTGCATTGAGGTCTTGGCGCCCATTAAAACAACATAGCTTAGGCAAAGGGTGGGCTAGCAAAACTGTTACAGTACATTGGAAATGTCATACCACCTGAACAAGCTGGCTTCCGAAACGGTCGTAGTTACACAGATCAGGTTCTTGCCCTTACAACACATATTGAAGCAGGTTTCCAAAACCATCTAAAGTCCACAGCTGTCTTCATTGATCTCACGGCAGCCTATGATACTGTCTGGAGACAAGGGTTACTTTTCAAACTGTTTCGAGTTATTCCATCTATTGAAATTGTGAATTTGTTATCAAACATTCTCAGTGAAAGACAGTTTGAGGTGTTCTTGGGTGACTCTAAAAGTCACAAGAGGAAGCTGAATAATGGACTCCCACAAGGATCTGTTTTGGCCCCAATCCTTTTCAACCTGTATATTCATGACTTGCCAAATACTAAGGCAAGAAAGGTCATTTATGCTGACAATATTGCGCTTGTAACGCAGAGCAGAAATTTTGAAGATGCAGAAAACACCCTTACTGAAGACCTTAAGAGAACGTCAGCTTTCCTTCAGTCCTGGAGATTGATTCCGAGCCTGAATAAAACAGAAGTATCTTGCTTCCACCTTGCACATCGGTTTTCTAATTACAAACCAAATATTTTGCTTGACGGACAACAACTTAGATACAATCCCTTTCCTATTTATCTTGGAGTGACTTTGGATAGAACCCTGACCTACAAAGAGCATCTCACCAAGCTCTCCCATAAAATTGCTGCAAGGAACAACATCCTACATAAACTTAGAGGTACTTCCTGGAGAGCCTCTGCCGACTGCTTACGCCTAACTGGCATTAGCCTTGTCTATTCAACAGCAGAATACTGTGCACCCGTGTGGTTGGAAAGTGCACATGTGCATAAAGTAGACTCAAGATTAAATGATACAATGCGATGCATCACTGGTACTATTAAGTCAACGCCTTGCCATTGGCTGCCTGTGCTGAGCCACATTCCTCCACCACATCTAATGGCTAGTCAACACCAAAGTTAATGAACAATGTTAATGAACAATGTTCATGAACAATGTTAATGAAAATATTTCTCAACATGTTTACTAAACATTTGTAAACAAACTTCTTCAACATTATGTCCACACCAAATAAACTTTTGTTAACAAACATCTTTAACATTAAATAAACTGTTTGTGAGGTTATAATGGATAGGGTCAGGAAGAAGAAAGTACTTACAGCTGCAGCTTTCATTATTTTAGGGAGTACAATTAGAAAAAAGCGCATATGCAAGGTGTGGCAAAGAAAAATATTGGAAAGGCGTTTAGAATTAAATTTGAAGGAAGCTTGTAGTTTAACGTGACCGTTAATCTTGAGATCATGAGCCACGGGACCTCCTTTTTACGTGGAATCCGAACCACAGGACATGGCATTTCACTAGAATTAAATTTGGGGAGAACACTTAGAACTATTAATTCATGATGCAGCAGGCTTTCAAAACTTTCTGAGAATGTCTCCACATGACTTTCAGTTCTTGTTGACAGTAATTGGGCCTGAAATTGCAAGAAATTACGCAAATTATCGGCAAGCCATCTCCATTAATGACAGGCTAGGTATAACATTAAGATTCCTAGCAACTGGTATGGTGCACCATACAATATTCAATTTTAAGGGGATTTTTAAGTGCTACGCAAAATATTCTTGTATGGTTCTCTGTCATATCGGCTGATGAAGGGGCCAAAACTATTAATTAGGCCTCGAAACATGTCCCATTAATGACCACACAGTGATCTTAATTAATAAAAGTATTGATCAGGCGGAACTTTTAACCTGTTTATACTAATTAGTTTATCAATACGGAACCAGAATGAACCTTGTCTAGAGTATCAAAACAAGCAATTTCAGTTATGGTGCCTTAATTGCGTCTTTGCACATGCGCGAACCAAAATGTTAACGAAAAAAAGGAAAGGTAATGAAAAGTTTAATTCACAAAAGTTAAAGAGATTTTGTTCATGAACATGCTCGAAAAGTTAACGAACACGCTATTTTGTTTATGAACAGTGTTCATTAACAAAGTTAACGAAAACATCTTGGTGTGGACTAGCCTTTAGAAGGAAACAAGCATTGTTGAAAGAGGCTAAGAAGATCAGGGCTTCACCTACTTTACCACCATACCTTGAATTTTGCCATCCTTCACAACAGCGACTACGGTCTAGGAGGCCAACATGTGTTACTGCAGAAATACTATATGTGGATGGGTTTTGTGCCAATTGAAATCGACACAATCTTCAAACCCTGCTGTCGGCCCTCTCCGTGGCCCGTCGGGAGCCCTCGTGTCCCGTCGGCCGTCGTCGTATCTAGTCAAAGAGCTTCGTTGATTACTTCAAGATTTTAATTTTCAAACCCCGTTTTAGGAAAAAGAAGAAATAAATAATTATTAGCTTCCCCTTAAAAGAATTTAAAAATGCATGCTAGTAAACACAATTGCTACTGCATGCCACTGAAAATATTTGGATATGTAATTGTGCATGTCAATGTCTGAATGTTGCATGTAATTGAAATTATTGTATATTTACTATGATGGTGCTGTACCACTTCTGTTGCATGTTTTATGTACCTTGTACTTCTGTTTGTGCATTGTAGTCGAAGAACCAATGGGCATGTGACATCTCATAATGTCATGTAAATGCCAACTTAAATTTCTGTAACTTGAGTTGAAGCTCATTAGGTAAGGTGCTTGTGTGTTTTGGGAACGGTTGGCAACGCGTAATACGCGTATGACTTTTCATTTGTTTCTGTTACAACTTCTGTTCACTGCGCATGTGCAAGCAGCAACAGGGGTGCTGGTAGAAACAAAAGGTGAGTCACAAGCATTCAACGATGGGGACCTGAATTGGTCGGAAGTGTACCGTAGGCCAAGCCTCGGTGGTCATAAACGCGTCGTTGGAGATAACCAAGATAATGAAGAATATTATGATTAATCTATTCACAGCGGTTTCGGAGTGTTTCCGGACCATATAATAATTTTATTATTTCGAATTATTGAATTCATAGTCAGGTGTCGTCTGGCCAATATGCTTTAACGAAGTTTTGCTGCATTATGTTTTAACTACGATTCTAGTATAGCCAGAATACCTTTCATTCTTGTGGCGATGTGTTTTATCTTAATATGGGGCCATTACCTTGTATTTGGCCTAAGTTTTGGTTATATCTTGCCAATTTACTCGCCGACAAAATAATTATGTTATCGTCATTTGTTTGGATGGGTCAGAATTGAAATATTAACTGCCCGAGTGAATAGTTGATCTGACGTCTATCTGAGACGCGAGCTTGGAAACAACTATGAAATAATTATTTGGTGAAATGTAATTATCACGCGATTTCCTGAAGGTTCAGATTCCCATTTTAGTGCTTGGATGCAAGGTTGCCAAGACCGCGTATCATATTAGCCGCCATTGGAGAATATTATTTGACTAGAGCATATTTTAATGATTGGTTCTTTCCTCTAGCCTGTCTGGCATTTGTATTTGTTCTGTTTAAAGAATATATTTTGGCGGTTGTTGTTTTATATGAAATCGTCTTTCATTTAATTAAATTATATATACGATACATTGATTGAATAGTAAGAGAATTGATTCAGCAAGTTGAATTATATTGATAGAAGCAGCATCATAGTACCAATACCGGGTCAGAAGTAAGAATATACATTTACATTTCTTCACGAATACTACACGAACGTAGCATTGGTTGGTCAGCACTCAATAGAGCTGCAATACTCCCCTAAGGAAGGACAGGTTATGCTAACCCCAAAACATACGTAGCAGAGTAAAGCAAGGTCTGTCAGGTTGTAGACCACATTGGCCGATGAGTACCAAACCCAGCCTTCCACATAACGGGTAATCCGGCATTAGTCTTATTTATACGAGACAGATTTATGGTAGCAGAAGATCGTGGTCGACGATTTTCTGCAGCCGGCAGATCTTGTTAAACATAACTTAAAGTTGCGGGGAGTTACGGGCAAAGTTGTAACATTTAAAATTAACTTAATCAGTTAGGTAGGGGTCTAACCAGTGTTATTACTAATGGATGTATTGTGTTCTTGCTTTCATGCAATGTACGGGTTCGAGACGTTGCTGGCATTCTTTTGTACGTGTGCGTATAAGAGACGAGTCAAGTCCAGTTGGATAACTGGCACTCAAGTGCATGTGACTTCTCAAGTGATGGTGTTGGCTTGGCTGTTGGCCTATGTTTGGTTATCTGGATGGTGACGGTGTACTGCAGGTGATCGCGAGGTAAACCCAGATGATACAGTGTTTTATTTAAGTAGTTACTGTTTTACCTCTGCACAGTTGGCGAGCAAAGAGCTCATAGCTTCTTTTGCTGTAAAGTTCTTATTGATTGGAAAAGTGCTGCAATTGTACCGTGCTGAAATATTTCTGGCAGTGTTGCCAAAGTGATGTCGTGAAAATGATAGTTCCGGTGAATTGCCCAGTTGTTAATTAGTCACCTGGAGGAGAGTTATCAATTTAGTTGGTTTCTTTTTTAGCTTCTGTTAGTAAACTTCTGTGCTCAGGTGGATAGTGCTGAGTTGTAACCTGATTTTAATAGTACTTCGGTCTTGCGAATATGTGAATTTTCAGCGAACTTGAAATGGTGAACATGAGTGGTGTACTGTTCGTGCACGGGTTAGCAGTGAAGCAGCTGTGGATTTCATTTTCAGCGGAGAATTTTCCAGGTTCTAAATCGTTTCGGGGATTGAGATTCCTTCTTGTTGAGGTTAAGTGTTGCATCAGCTGTGAGGTTGGTACTTCCATGATCAGCTGTTCAGTGCGATGTGATGTCGAGATTATGGTGTCAGCAACGAGTGGGTGCTAAGAAGAGATGATCGTGGTGTACTATTGCTTAATGGTGGAGAGGTTTTAATCTTCAGTTGGTGACTAGGAAAATTGAAAATTTTAATTAGGTTCAACTTTGAAATTTTGATTTGGCGGATGAAGAAGAACGTGCCTGGACAAGTGTGAATGGTGATGGCGTGAGTGGTAGTGTGTTTGTTGTGGTAAGAGTTAGGGCGTTACATGCGCCTCTGGAGTAGTGGGTGTTTTTGGTGGTGTTGATGTCGGGCATTCTGCGCTCTCTCTGACCCTTAATGTTGCTTGGGCAGGAGTGTCCCGTTCATCAAGGTTTTTTAATGTGCTAATATATTTTTACTTAGGGAGTGTGAGTGCCTGTTTGACTGTCTGGTACTCGATATCCTGTGTGGATATTTGGTTTTCTTGTAGAATATTTCGGTTGTCTCGTACTAACTGTGGTTGGTATTTGTTAGTATTGTTTGGTGACATGGCTGTGTTGATCAGTGGTGTCTTTTGGGGAGTTAGAGTTAGTTAAGGTACTGCAGATGAAGTGATACCAACCTAGCGGAAGTACCCAGTCTCTGTTTTTTATGATTCTGGTGCTTTCAGTGAGGGTTGGTGATATCGACATTGCTATGCTCTTCTGACTCTTGATGTCGTTCGGGCTGGTGATGGTCGTACATCATACGTTTTAGTTTTTGAGGGTATATTTTGTTTGCTTTTATTTCAGGTGTGTTAAGTGCCTTCTTGGTACTTGGTGCTCGGTGTGAGTACTTGTTGTCAAGTTGGTACTCTGAGTGAGTACTGGCAATTCTTGTTGTTGTAAATTTAGTGTCCTTATTTGGTAAGTACTCTTATGGGTATTTGTGTATCTAGGTGTGATTATTGGAATTATGCTTGTCGGTACTACTGTGATGGCACTGGCTAGTGTCTATTGTCTTGCTTGGTATTTCTGTGGAAATATTAGAGGGTAATTGGTTAGTGTTTCTTGGTCGGTACTTCTGTGTCGTTACTTGAGAAGCATTATTTAGGGTATTTTCTTCTTGTCATTTTGATGGTACCTAGTAGGTATTTGATGTTGTTTGGTTCCTCGTTGGTTGGTGCTGTTTTATGGGGAATAGTGCTAGCTAATCTTGGTCCTTGTTAACCCATATATGCCCAACTTTTTTTTCCTTCTCATATTTCTTTCATATTATCATGGATTAATCCAAGGGTTCCCCTCATTGTATAAAAGTTGTTAAAATACTTACTTTTTGTTCCTGTCTTGAGATTAATGGCGCCCCAAAAATGGGGCGGTGGGCATGGATGGGTGCAGGTAAATGTAAACAACCTTTGCTTGACTTTTGATTTTATTTTTTGAATGTAGTCAAGTGTTGCACAAGAAGGACAATAAAAATGCAATACAATATTATTCAGAACAAGAAACAATAAGAATAAGATATTAGAACCAAAATATACACGTTGAAAATGCAACTCAGGGAAAACTTCATCATCCTGATAGGATGTCTATAAGCAAAGACATTTTGTTCTAGCATGTCTACAGCACCCATGCAGGGGTTTACTCAGCAGCAGATGTTTATTACAAACACTCATGAGTGGAACTTCTCGAAACAAGTTGCGTGGCAACCGACATCACATTTCCTGCACATCCAACCTGCGATGGATTGGTTATAATTATATCACCAACGCCATCCAATCACACTTCGTATTGCACATGCCTTTTCACAGGTTTCAAAAGTCTACCCATTGGTAGGCGGTTTGTGTATTTTCCAAGGTAGCATTGGACAATATAACGAATGAAGCCCAGAAAGTCATAAGAACCTCTAGCCATGCCCGCAGGGGTCATCCTGTACAACTGGAATGTATTGTTGACACTGCAGCTCAAGGGAAATAGTATAAGTTGCCAGTACCATTTCTTCATTCTTATACCGGGTCTATAGGCAGAAACATTTAGGTCCAGCCTGTCTACACCCTCCATGTAAAGATTATACTGAGCAGCAATTGCTGTCTGCCTCACAGACAACCTTCTCTTTTCCTTACCACTCCAAGGACTGCATGTACCCATTGGAAAAACACCTATCTTGTTAGATGCAAGAGTTACGACGTTATTGTCATTGAATCTCACAAGAGTTATTCCTGATTCTACATCTGTAACTTGGTCATAACTTCCTCGTGGTAGATTTGTCACTGTAGCTGGATCTTGAAGGGGAGCATTTTCAATACGGTTGTTGCGAATCGTTCCAGTGCAGTCGTTGCTATCGCTAGCCAGTTTTGAAAGCAGAGGCAGGGAAGTAAAATAATTGTCTGTAAATATACTGTAGCCGGAACTCTGAGGCAGTTTACTCACCGAGTCTACAACCACTGAGCCCCCGACACCCAGTTCAGGATGTGTGTTACCTGTGCAGGCACCCTGATAAGGCTCAGCTTGAACAAGGTATCCTAATCTTTAACACATCGACCACACTTTGAAACCGAATCTTACAGGTTTGTTTTGAATGTGCTGTTTAGTACCATGTCTTCCAAAGTATGGAACCATGGACGATGCTCAAATAGGTATCTTTAGCGAAGTACTGTAACCACTTCTCATTGAGATGATCCCAAAGGTGGCGGCGCACTTTGGCAAATTTGTCATTGGTATTCAAGGAGTTGTTATCTGCAAAGTGTAAATAGCTAAGTAATTCCTCAAATCTGTTCCTTGACATGGAATTTGCAACTCCGGGATGGTAGGTATCAACACTAGAATCCCAGTAGAGGCGCTGCCTAGCGGGAGTCATATATCCACTCAGGAGTAAAATAGCAATCAGTAACCTGATATCACTTGTTTGAACATCAAAATTATGGTTGGCATTAAACATCGCATATCGTTTGGATTCTCTGACAATAGTTTCAATTATATGATCATCCCAAAACATCTCTAAAAGTTCTGCTGGAGATTTGTCTACACTTGTGATTGCGGATCTTACCCATTCACGTTCTGATTTGGATGGTAAATCTACGCGTTTCCATTTGCGTGATGGTGGCAATGATTTCTTCTTCCGAGATCATGGTGCTCTGGAGTTATCACATGAAGTAGTTGGAGGCGTGATATGATATACTTGGTTGGAAGTACTGGGTAATGTGTCATCTCTGTCCTCATTACCTGCTATTTCCACTTCCTCGAGACCATTGTCAGCGAGTGTAGTTGCCCGAAGTTCTCCCTCAACCCGAAGTTTATTCCCGGACAAATTATTCAGGTCACCATGTTCATTCTCATCACCACTTTCTCCGTCACTCTGGAGGTGATTTTCTGGAGGACTGATATACACGGTAGCACTTACAAATTGCTGATTAGGTTGCTCCAGAATTACCAGTATTTCATCAACAGTAAGCCTAAAACATAACAAATCATATGTAAATATACGGTAATCAGCATTTGATGTAAAATCTAATAGTACAGTATAATGATATTGAAATCCAATAATAATTATTTAAAAGGTTATGGGAGGTCACCTAATCAGTTAGAATAAAAAGCCTGTCTATTTATTACATGAATATACAAATACAACACCATTATTTAATTACATCTAAAAAATAATTGTAAAAATATCGCATATAAACAGTGTACCCGCCTGTGTCCACTGCCCCATTTTTGGGGCATTTAATGAAATGCCCCCTCAAGTATTCCAATTAGAGGAAACTGATAGTTTTTCAAAACAGCATCACTTATTAACTTATGAAGAACATAGAATCACATTGTCACCCTTAAAATAATAAGATATAATTAAATTACTTACCTCTTTTGAGAAGACATTTCGCATTCTGATAATGGACTGTAGTCAACAATGTATAACTGTTCTCAGAGAGCAGTTGTTTGTTGACAGGCACCTACATCATATCCAAGAATGCCAACTCACTTGATCTACGACACCAAACTCTATCAGAAAAGTAGTTTTCATTTTTTATAACTATTAATAACAACCGCCCCAAAAATGGGGCGGTGGGCATATATGGGTTAAGGTTAGGTGGATATGGGAGTGAGAGTTAGTTCGTCGGGTTGGATTCAGGAGGGTTGTTCCCTGAAGTCCAGGATAGTGAATTCCAGGATGATTATTCCCTGATGTGAGATGGTTTGTCGAGTGGTGCCTATTGATTTTAATTAACACAATGCGGACGGGACCCGAGTTGACTCGTGTTTCGCTAGCCGAACGTTGGTGGCGGGACCCGAGTTAACTCGTGTTCACGGAATACGTACATTCTATGACATCTAACGGAACGTTCTGGAACTAATTATTGGTCAAGGTTGTTTGAACTTCCGTGCTGGATGGTTTGGGTATTCTTTGCTGCTATTTCCCGCTATTTTGTGGTTCATTTGTTTCGTTTTCTAACCTCTTGTTTACACGGTATAATGAACCATGTGGTGGGTAACATGGCGCTTCCCAGACTGGCCGTGTGTTTAGATGCAGACGAGATTTTTAACGAATTGTATACGGATAAGTATTCAGATTGCCCCAGTGACGTTGAAGATCGCGAGTTCGATTTTGAAACCTCTTCAGACGAAAGTGTCTCGGGTGACAATGATGATATACGCCCTCCAAAACAACGTGAAGTAGCGGCGGCCGAGAGCGAGGCTGAAAGTGATATTGTGAGTGTAAATGGAAGTGATATTTCTATTTCTACTAATGAATGGGTTGAAAATAGTAGTGCACCGACTTTAGAAGATTTCCCTGGAGTTCCTGGCATAACGGTAAGACCCGATAATCCTCAAAACATTGACGAAGTAGTAGGCCTAATTTTCGGAGATGATTTTTTTGAACTTGTTGCCGAGCAGACGAACTTGTACCACCAGCAAACAGCTTCATCACACAAATTGTCCCCTAAAAGTTTGAAGTGGACTGATGTAACCAGTAGTGAAATGCGAAAATTTTTTGCTTTGTTTATATTGATGGCACAGGTACGAAAGTCATGTTGGAAAGACTACTGGTCAACTGATCCCCTAATTGAAACTCCCATATACTCCAAAACAATGAGCAGAAATAGATTCGAGCAGATCCTCACATTCCTTCATTTCAGTGACAACAGTCAGGCCACACCTGATACAAATAGGCTTCACAAAGTTCAGCCCCTTTTAGATTATTTCCTGCCAAAATTTCAGACATTATACAAACCCAAACAACAACTGTCATTGGATGAAGGAATGATCCCATGGAGAGGGCGCCTCAAATTTAGGACATATAACCCAGGAAAGTTGACCAAGTATGGTATTTTGGTGAGAATGGTTTGTGAGAGTGTATATCTGCAATATGGAGATATATACAGGAGAGGGAAAGAAACTGGAAGAGACAATTTTATCAGTCATGAGGCCTTTCCTTGGTATGTGGCATCACACATACCAAGATAATTATTATAATAGTGTGTCCACATCTCAAACCCTTCTTGAACATAAAACACGAGTTTGTGGCACAATTAGGGAGAATCGTGGTTTGCCAGGTGAAGTGAAAGTTAGATCTAAGGAACTGAAAAAAGGGGAGATGACTTTTGTACGGAAAGGGGAGGTCCTGCTCGTAGTTTGGAAGGACAAAAGAATTGTTAGAATGGTATCTACTATCCATGATGCCACTATGGAATGTACTGGTAAACGGGACAGAAAGACTGGGCAGGTTATTATGAAACCGAAGTGTATAATTGAGTACAATATGTACATGAAGGGGGTTGATCGAGCAGACCAGTTCTTGGCTTATTTTACTCTCTTGCGTAAGACGATCAAGTGGAGCAAGAAAGTAGGGTTTTATTTAGTGAACTGTGCATTATTTAATGCATTTAGGCTGTATTGTGCCTTGAACAGTCAGAAAAAGTTGAGGTATAAGCAATTTCTGATGGGAGTGGCCAGGGCCTGGATGACTGAAAATCGAGGTGTTTCTGATCCTCAACCATCCACTTCATCGAACCTGTCCAAGAGGGCACCAAGTAAGGACCCTCCTGGTAGGCTTTCAGGGCAGATAAAGGACCACATTCTAGTTGAAATTCCAGCTACAGGACTGAAAAGAAATCCAACAAGAGTGTGCAGAGTGTGTTCCAGGAAGGGCAAACGAAGTGAAACAAGGTACACTTGCAAAAGTTGCTGTGTGCCCCTTCACAGAGGTAATTGCTACACAGCCTACCACACTAGGAAACATTATTAGGACTATTGCAGGAGACTTCCAGCAAATTTCACCAAAATCAGTACAAGGTTAGTAAAGCTAGGCCCATTTATTTATGTGCATGCGCTGTAGCACTAAGTTACTCAGAAAATGGCCGGCCACAGGGGTTGAGCAGTGTGATGAGCACCCGGTCAGCAATGTGTTAAGATACTTCATGGGAGGTATATGCAGGTGGGTACTTCGTGTGAAGTATATGCAGGCAGATGTTTTCCTTTCGCTGCGACATGTGGCAGGTGTTTAGGCCAGTTTCTGAAGACGACTGGAAGTTTTATCTATTCGGAGTTCGAAGGCCGGAATGTTATGAAGCTTAGTATGCCTTCCGTGGTGAACTGTGGATTTGCAGGATGGCTGGAGGAAGTTTAGAGTTCGACGGAAGGTCTGGTTCTGAAATTGATTAGTTGGGAAAATTTAAATTTTGTCTGGTTATACAGACGTCATAGGCACCTACGGACGGTTAGTTGTTGATAAGTGACTCAGTTGAATTTCGGGATGGTTATTCCCCGAGGTTAGAATGTATTCCAGGATGTTCATTCCCTGAAGATTTTCGTTGCGAAGTGTATGCAGGTGGATACTTCGTGGTGGGGTGTATGCTGGTGGATACTAACGTTGCGAAGTATATGCAGGTGGTTACTTCCTATCGTCGAGGCAGGTGGCAGATGTTTCGAGCCAGTTTCGTTTTAGGAACTGGAAAGATTAGAAGATATTAAGGGGGGTAATTTAATATTTTATTGTCTGCTTTGACGGACGAATTATGGGAACTGCTTACTGAGTAGTTGTTTCTGTGGCGAGGTAAAGATATGATTAGTTGGTTGCATTGAGTGACCTATTGGAAAGTTGGTAGTAGTCTTGCTACCTGTGATGAATTGGTGCTGATTGGTTGCAGTGTGATTGTTAAGGAGTTGACTGTGTGTCAGAATTGGTTACACTAAGGTTTGGTGCATGAAGTGAGTGTGCTGACTGTGAAATAATGGGCTGTGAAGGTTGGTCATGGTGCGGTTATGAGCAGCACTGTGACGTTTAGAAGATGGTTGAGTGGATTGTTGATTGAGTTATTGACTGAGCGTTGAGTGGATGGTTTGATGTTGAATGAGGATAAGGTTGATGATCGGAGGTTATGGCAGAATTGTTGAATGTTGTCAAGTGTTGTTTGTGAGTGTTGCGTGTTGTCGCAGGGGCTGATGTCTGAAAGGTACATGTGAGGAATGAGAAGTGTTTCGTGACTTGAAAGTGAGGTTATGGCTTATGTGGTCATCTGTTGAATGCGAGTTGAGACTGATTAGTCTATGATGACTGAGTGTTGTGATCCTGCCGGGGGAGTAGTGTTTCTGGTGTGAGTTGTCATGGTGAGGTGATGTTTTAATTTTGAAAATTTGTTGCTGGTAAGCTTGTTGAACTGGGTTTGTTCGGTTCTGTGTCTGCTGCGAGTGGTCACATGTAAAGTTTAAAGCCATGCTGAAGCCTGTGTATTTGAGCCTATAAGGTCAATCAATTCTATATACCTGTATTGTCTGGGACTTCCCAGAAGGTATTGTGGTACCTTGTACCATTAATTAATTAATTTACTTGAGAGCCAAAGTCAGCATGTCATTGGGAGGTTATATGATTTAAGCACGTTTCGAACCCCATTAATTAATTCATGTTAGAATGTGAACGCAGGAGTTTGGTGGGAATCGTGATTTTCTTTGCCCGAACATCGGAATGTGATGTTCGTTTCCTATGCCCCCTTCTATTGTTAAAATTTAATTTCTTGGCTAAAGTCTTCTGACCCAAAGTTGTACTGGAAGTTGATTACCTGCTCCAGTACCCATTGAAGAGATACTTGAAATGTGACCAAGTTGTCATGGGAGTAAAATTCAATCATAAAGTTCTTCGAAGGTATGCGATTAGTGCGTGTTCTAGCGGATGGAATGCAACGACATGGTGACTGGTGATAAGATCTAACCATGGTGCAATGTTTGGTGGTGCTCCCTCTTGCTCTGTTGTGGTCGTGTTTCAGTTATTTTCATCTTGGGTGGCGGTAGCAAAGAGCTCTGGCTGCTGTCACCATACACGAACTAACATCTGGTGGAGGTGTCTGCCATCCTGCTGGTCGGAGTGGAGGTGCCTGCTACCAGAACGTGAAGATGCCTAGCTGTGACAGACATGACAGTCTGTGAGCCCTACCCATGCCTTGCATGCGCCCTGTGGAATCAACTGCTGAACCCCTGGTTGAGCTTTCGCAGAGGGAGAACTGTGCCAATTGAAATTGACACAATCTTCAAACCCTGCTGTCGGCCCTATCCGTGGCCCGTCGGGAGCCCTCGTGTCCCGTCGGCCGTCGTCGTATCTCGTCAAAAAGCTTCGTTGATTACTTCAAGATTTTAATTTTCAAACCCCGTTTTAGGAAAAAGAAGAAATAAATAATTATTAGCTTCCCCTTAAAAGAATTTAAAAATGCATGCTAGTAGACACAATTGCTACTGCATGCCACTGAAAATATTTGGAAATGTAATAGTGCATGTCAATGTCTGAATGTTGCATGTAATTGAAATTATTGTATATTTACTATGATGGTGCTGTACCACTTCTGTTGCATGTTTTATGTACCTTGTACTTCTGTTTGTGCATTGTAGTCGAAGAACCAATGGGCATGTGACATCTCATAATGTCATGCAAATGCCAACTTAAATTTCTGTAACTTGAGTTGAAGCTCATTAGGTAAGGTGCTTGTGTGTTTTGGTAACGGTTGGCAATGCGTAATACGCATACGACTTTTCATTTGTTTCTGTTACAACTTCTGTTCACTGCGCATGTGCAAGCAGCAACAGGGGTGCTGGTAGAAACAAAAGGTGAGTCACAAGCATTCAACGATGGGGACCTGAATTGGTCGGAAGTGTACCGTAGGCCAAGCCTCGGTGGTCATAAACGCGTCGTTGGAGATAACCAAGATAATGAAGAATATTATGATTAATCTATTCACAGCGGTTTCGGAGTGTTTCCGGACCATATAATAATTTTATTATTTCGAATTATTGAATTCATAGTCAGGTGTCGTCTAGCCAATATGCTTTAACGAAGTTTTGCTGCATTATGTTTTAACTACGATTCTAGTATAGCCAGAATACCTTTCATTCTTGTGGCGATGTGTTTTATCTTAATATGGGGCCATTACCTTATATTTGGCCTAAGTTTTGGTTATATCTTGCCAATTTACTCGCCGACAAAATAATTATGTTATCGTCATTTGTTTGGATGGGTCAGAATTGAAATATTAACTGCCCGAGTGAATAGTTGATCTGACGTCTATCTGAGACGCGAGCTTGGAAACAACTATGAAATAATTATTTGGTGAAATGTAATTATCACGCGATTTCCTGAAGGTTCAGATTCCCATTTTAGTGCTTGGATGCAAGGTTGCCAAGACCGCGTATCATATTAGCCGCCATTGGAGAATATTATTTGACTAGAGCATATTTTAATGATTGGTTCTTTCCTCTAGCCTGTCTGGCATTTGTATTTGTTCTGTTTAAAGAATATATTTTGGCGGTTGTTGTTTTATATGAAATCGTCTTTCATTTAATTAAATTATATATACGATACATTGATTGAATAGTAAGAGAATTGATTCAGCAAGTTGAATTATATTGATAGAAGCAGCATCATAGTACCAATACCGGGTCAGAAGTAAGAATATACATTTACATTTCTTCACGAATACTACACGAACGTAGCATTGGTTGGTCAGCACTCAATAGAGCTGCAATACTCCCCTAAGGAAGGACAGGTTATGCTAACCCCAAAACATACGTAGCAGAGTAAAGCAAGGTCTGTCAGGTTGTAGACCACATTGGCCGATGAGTACCAAACCCAGCCTTCCACATAACGGGTAATCTGGCATTAGTCTTATTTATACGGGACAGGTTTAATTTAAACCAAAGTTGGAGAAACGAGTGGTCAACTAAAACAGCGGGGACAAGTGTCCATTCTCTTGATCCTACAAAGGAACTGAAAGGTTCTGACCTCCCAAGGAAACTGTTGTGCCGTCTTAACAGATTCAGAACCGGCCATGGCTCCTGTAAATTCTTTCAACACAGATGGGGCTGGACCAATTCAGCAATGTGCGACTGTGATCAAGAGGAGCAGACAATGGATCATCTGCTCCGACGCTGCCCTCTGTTCTCGTTTCCTGGGAACCCTGCTGAATCCTTTCATGTCATAACTTGGTTGCAGAATGTGGATAATGTTGTATAATGTAAATTTTGTATATAATTCACCATGCGATTAAATAAATAAATAAATTTGTAGAAGTGAACTTCGTTCATTATAATTTGTTTTTTTAATAATGTATAAAGGTGTATTAAGGTGAACACCTCTTTAAAATAATTACATAAAATTCCTCTATGAAGACAGCAATTGATCCATGTAATACGCACATTAAACCGAACCTTTTGTGGGACATCTAAATAATAGTACATTATGCAACGAGCCTATAATGGCAATAATTAAGACACGAGTATGTGATTTCCATACGAGGGTCTTAATTACCATTATAGGCGAGTTGCATACGACTGTTTATGTTCGACGATAATTATTATAACAATTTTATGTTCGAACATAAGTATTCATAAATATCTGTTAGGATTCGCCAGTTTTATGTACTGAACAGAGCGCATGGGACGCAGAGAATGCCTTGTATTTGACCATGGCCTCCTCGATTACCCCACTATAACACTAGGCAATGCAGTGAAATTTAAATTAGAAGGCCTTGGAACTCGGCGCAGGTGCGATGCTATCCTTATCTAATAGGGATGTAGCTGGAGAAAGTTCGTGCCAGATTGTGCTTGTGTAGTACTGGGTAAGCGCAAGGCTTGTTTCTCCCAGTCAGCTGCGAGGAATGTATGGATTGTGACCGAGATTTCTAAGCTTAAGTAAATTATATCTTCTCTAATTTTACTCCAAGACTATATTAATTAATTCTATAGGTATATACCCTAATATATTATGGACGATTTTCAGTGTTTAAGCATTAAACATCTGCAAAATGAGCTATGGACTAGTGGCGCTAAAACTAGCGGGAGGAAGGAAGAATATTAATACGGCGGTAATAACAAAATTCTAACATACTTTATTATTCAGCATGCTTTCTCCTAAAGATTACAATGACTTGAGTATTGTAGACCTATATTGATAAATCTCCATAAGACTTAAATCATAAATACAGATTTAAATATTCACTTGCTCCCCTTGCTTATAGACTTCGATTCATGTCTTTTTTTAGGTTGATAGCTTACGTGAAACTGTTGCGTTTTAAGGTGAACATAATCAAGGAAAGTTGATACCGGTAATGTATACCTTGAAAATTCATTGCAACGTTTGGTTCTTATGTCATTTTGTCAATTTCTCAATAAGAATCGTTCCCGTACTCCTTGGAAACGACTTAGGGGTACAATTTTCAAAAAGTTTGAGAATCCCTGCTTTAGGGCCATGAACCGTTTCCATTCATCTGACTACAGTATGTCTCAAGAATGTGCAAGTCAGTCGCTACCACATTCTTCGTCGGGCAGATGGAAGTTAATTAATTCCGATTTCAAGAAACCAACCATAGTAAGTTTGTAACTTAATGTTGCGACAATTATTCTTGAAGTATTTGTCCGAGTATTGATGTCTTTGAAAATGGGTGTCACAAATGTTACATTCACTTCTTCGTGTATATTGACGATTTCTTCCCGTACTTCAATGGAGATGTTTTCTGCAGATTCTGGTATTGTAGGCTTATCGTGGAAATCCGGTAATTTTCTTGTGTATGGCCTCTTCCATTTCTTTGCAGTGTTCGTGGGCCGCGGAAAAAGTGATGAAACAGCGCCCGGTTTTAGTCTTGCCCTCTCACCTTCAAATACAAACACATAAATTCAGTGGTTGTTATCGAAATGTGTAATCAGTTTCTCAAGAAGATTCTCTTTGTTTCCAAAAATACACAATCCAGACTGACTTACGAGCTTACTGGTGAGCCATTCTTCATAGAAGAACTCCGTGTAAAGCTGCTCTTGCCAGCTTCAGGCGCCTACCAGGAACTACTGGAAGAGATTCAATCCAAGCGTGAGGCGATTTGGCTAGATGTCTACTCCACAGAAGCTATGTTGAACCCAGCAGATTGGAAAAGACCAAACTATGAGCTGTGTCACACATGGACAAGATTTGCAGTGCTTGGTTTTCATTTTCGTGTCTAAGACAGAAGTTTACCATTCGCCTGCTGCAGAGTGTATTTGTAAATTTTGTGGGAAACGTTGTGAGCGGTATCACGCCCTAGAATGCGAACGGAAGCTGTCGCTCAAGGAACTGTGTAGCAACAATGATCCTTCATGTTAATATGAAATGTAGTAACGTATTTTAATTTTCTTTGGCCATTGGCTGTAATAAATATTTAACTTTTAATCAGTTTATAGGCACAAAATAGAAATTATTTCCCTTTGTACATCACACTTACCCAACAGAGTTTTCGTTAAGTCATCGGGTTGAAAATAATGGGAACACACTTCAATATTTTCGTTCAGATTTTTCTAACCGAAATTTTTATATCTAATAGCATGTAACCATTTCTTCCTCATTTCTTTATTTTGTGGAAATGGGTCAAACGAAAACGGGCTTCTCAATAGCTCAGCATAGTCACAAAAACAACAATTTAAACAACTTAAATTCGTGGATATTAGCGGCATGAGAACACAGGAGACAACTGAAGAGAGCCTTGCACTTACCCAGTACAACAGCAGTGCGCTCTATCGGTGCTAGTTCTATACATCCCTATTGGTCAAACAACTGTTTCTTGAGCTGTGATTGGTGGGAGAAACTGTTTCATAATAAAAAATAGTGTATAATGACCATCATTATGATACAGTTTTCTGACATTATAATAGTCAGGGTCGAACATAAAATACATAACCTTCCAACCTGGAAAGAGCCAAGGCATATTTAAGGTTATATACATTCATTGCCATATGATCTTCCAAACAAGTTCTTCAAGTGTACTGAATATAAAATGCAGAATAAGCATTCTAAGCAGTACATCTCAAGAAGCACACGCAACGCTACTTATGATTACATAAATATTAGAAGTATCATTTCTATTTGGTTTTAACGTATAATTAATATTCCTAGGAATGACTACTGCTTGGGATTTGCAAGATTCTCCAGACACAATTTAAAAGTTTGAGTTTATTTTTCCCCACCAGGGCATTCTTAAATGCCACCAGACAGAGTGTTTGGTCACCTAAAAAGATAAGAAAGAAAAATACTATTGCTGACCCTGTGGAATATATCTCCATATTTGAAGATTATGGACAAGATACCAAAATCAAAGATGTTGTAATGTACGACTGGAAAACCTCTGTAAGAGACGTGATGAAGCCACTGAATCTTTGGCACTTTAAATTTTGCAGTAACAAAGCCTAAATTGTTTTCAGGAGAACAGGCATACGATACGGACTTAAATAAAGCAAAGAGCATCTGTAAACCATCCAAGAGCACTGCTGACATGAAATTAAATCCACTTTCTTTCGGATGTCAACCGAACACAAACTAAATTAAGGATGTGGAAAAACTGCTGGTAAAACAGTATGGCTACACCTGGAGAGACATGAATATTCTTTCAGTCTACAAGGACGCTTTGGGGGTAACAGTACAAGATCTTCCTCTAGCAGAAAATAACAATGACGAGAAGAAAGATCTCCCCATGATTGATGTTAGTGATAATGTTTGACTTCTTCAATGATATTGTGCCATTTCAATTTTTTAAAGGACATTGTGTTAATTGTTTTCTAATCAATGTTAGCATTTACCAAGATTATGCTTTACTCTATATTACAAAACCTGGGTATAACAAATGTTATTTCATGCTGCTGTTTCAAAATTGATTAACGAACACATACTGTAACAAAACTAATCATCTACATATTTCATTTACAAATTTAAACTATTTCTACAGCTTTAATTAAGTTGACACTGATTAGTAGTTATTTGGGATGACAAGAAATCGAACCACACCCAATATACGGCCACTGCATGTTAGGTACGCTCTAGAACAGGTTTTTGCCTCTCCTGTGAAATAAGTAAAACGATAGAGGATTAGTTTTGAAACTGGCCTGCTCAATTGTCTGGACATGGTTAGCTTGTTTCCAGTATAGAAAAAAGTGGAACTAGACAGAAATAATTTTCCAAGTGGATGTTGTTTGAGTTTAAAAGATACTCTGGAATGCTGTTTTAATGTGTATAATATTGTTTTTAAGTGATTTTAACTCTATATTTTAATACCTGGCAGTAGGTATAAAATGCCTTTGGACCTGGCGACTCCATCGTAATAATAGCCTAAAATGAGTGCAAACATGATATGGCCTCGGAAAATGCTAGGGCGTCCCCTGCAAGCGACGCGCAGCTCTTTGGACTCTGGGGGAGCTGTGAGAAGTGGGCGACCAGGATCACAACATATCAAAATTGGTACCATTAACGTATTGACCTTAAATGGCAAGACGGAGGAACTCGTAGATTTCATGAAAGAGAAGGAAATTGTCATCCTCGGATTGAGTGAGACAAAGTGGCAAGGTAAAGGAGAAAGAACCCTGACAGATGGATACAGGCTGTTTTACAGTGGAGGAAAGGCAAAGCAAAATGGAGTGGGAATAATTGTGAGGAAAGATATCCTGGAATATGTGGAAGAGGTAAAGAACGTGAGTGACAGGATTATTGTCATGAGAATTCAGTTTGAGACAGGAACAAAAGACCTAATACAAGTTTATGCTCCACAAACTGGAAACAAGGAAGAAGAGTTAGAAAGTTTCCTTGAAGAAGTAGACAAGTACATTGAAGACAAGGAGGCCATAATAATAGGCGACATGAATGCCCAAGTAGGTACAGAGAGACTGGGAAGAGAAGAGATCGTGGGACCCTATGGATATGGAAATAAAAATCCAGAAGGGGATATATTAATTGACTTTTGCCAGAGAAACCAACTAATGGTTGGAAATACATGGTTCAGAAAGAAAAACAGCCAAAAGATTACCAGATATGGATGGGGAGAGAGAAGAACTAAAACCCTGATTGACTACATTTTGGTAGAAAAAGACAAACGCAAAAACCTGATGGATGTTACTGCCATGCCGGACGAGGCTTTTGGTGGAGATCACAGAGCAGTAATAGCAAAGCTGAAAGTTGGAAAAATTAGAAAACTGAAGGAAAGAAAAGAAAGAAACATAAAAACATGGAGGTTGAAGGATAAACAGGTGCAAGAAGAATTTAAGATGGAACTGCAACAACTATTACCAAAGACTGATGTTGGACATGTGGAAGAAGAATGGAAGCAATTTAAGGATGCATTTGTTAGTTGTGCAGAGAAAACATGTGGAAGAACATCGGGGAAGATGAAAGATAAACAAACAGCATGGTGGAATGAAAGAGTTAAAGAAAAAGTGAAGGAAAAGAAGAAGAGTTGGAAACAGTGGAAAACAAAAAGGACTGAAGAAAGTAGATTGAGATATGTAGAAGCTAGACAAATCTGCAAGAAAGTAGTGGCAGAAGAGAAGAAGAAAAGTTGGGAGTTATTCGCACAGGAAATTAAAGATGATTGTCAGTGTGGAAAGAAATTATTATTTAGTGTAGTTAAGAGTAGAAGGAAGGAACATGTAAACGCTGGATTTGTGAAAAACAAAGAAGGAGTGATATTGAAGGAACCAGAAGAGATTAAGAACCGATGGAAAGAATATTTTCATGGACTGTTAAATGTCAGGAATGTAACGTACACAGAAGTTACTGTAGTGCCGGATGGGGAAGAAGAAGAAATGGAAGCGGACATTACAATGGCAGAGGTGGAATTGGCCATTAAGAAGATGAAGATGGGAAAAGCTGTGGGAGTGGATGAAGTGGCAGTAGAAATGATAAAGGCTGCAGGACCCATTGGAATATATTGGACTTCAAGAGTACTCAAGAGTGTGTGGAGAGCAAAACAAATTCCAGAAGATTGGCAGAAAGGTATTATTATACCAATATTCAAGAAAGGAGACAAGAAGGTGTGTGGAAATTACAGAGGAATTACTATTATCTCGCATGTTGCCAAGATCATGGAGAGAATACTAGAGGAAAGAATCCGAAAAAGGGTTGAAAACCAAATTCAAGAGGAACAATTTGGGTTCAGAAGGGGAAGATCAACAGTGGAACCTATCTTTGTTGTAAGACAAACTATGGAAAAACACTGGGAATATGGAAAAGACATGGTAATGACCTTTATTGACTTAGAAAAGGCATATGATAGTGTCCCTAGAGACAGAGTTTGGGAAAGCTTAAAACAGAAAGGTATTGGAGATGAAATGATACAAATGACAAAAGCAATGTACAGTAATTGTTGCAGTTGTGTGAAGACCCAAGCAGGTAGAACAGGATGGTTTGAAATTGAAACTGGTTTGAAACAAGGGAGTGTGCTTTCACCACTGTTATTCATAATGGTGATGGATGATATACTGAAGGCAACAAAGGAAGCCTACACAGGTACAAGAATGAACATAATCTTATTTGCGGATGATGTTCTGATTTGGGGAGAGAATGAGAAAGTGGTCCAGGAACAGCTGGATGTTTTAAAGGAAAATATTGAGAAATGGGGAATGAAAATCAGTGTAGAAAAGAGTAAGACAATGGTGATGACAAGACATAAGGAAGAAGGGAAAGGAATTGTTAAAATTGGAGATGTAAATCTGGAAGTAGTTGAGCACTTCAAATATTTGGGAAGTGAATTGATGGAAAATGCAAGACTGGATATGGAAATTAGCAAGAGAATACAAGGTGGGAGTGCCTTCTACTATCAAGTTCGGAATTTAATTTGGGATAAAGACGTACCAATGAAGGCTAAAGAAGTGATGTACAAGACTTATTACTTACCAATATTGACATACGGAGCAGAAACTTGGCCTATGACCCGGAGGGATGAAAGTAGAATGCAGGCAGCCGAAATGAAATTTTTGAGGAGTATGTTACAGAAGACTAGAAGAGATAGAGTGAGAAATGAAGACATTCGAAAGGAAGTGAATGTACAGAAGCTGAACGAAAAGCTGGAACAGAACAGATTGAGATGGTATGGACATGTGAAGAGGATGAATGATGAAAGAATGCCAAAACAAGAGATGGAGAGGCAAATGACGGGAAAAAGAGGACGAGGAAGACCTAGAGGTCGGTGGTTGGACCTTGTTAAGTGCAGCGTGATAAACCGGAACATGGAGTGGCGTTCAGTGCTTGAGGAAGAGTGGTGGACAGACCGAGTAAAGTGGAGGGGACTCATGTTTGCTCCGACCCGGCCTAGGCTGGAAAACGGGGAATGATGATGATGATGAACTCTATATTTTATAGTTTTTTAAAAGGTGTTTTAAATATGTCGAACAGATATGTGTAGGATAAGACTTTGGGTTGTTATGTACATCAATATTAGCTGAGGAAGGTAACACGATTTGACCGAAGGATTAGATATAGAGATAATTTGTATTGATAAGCAAAAAAAAACAACCATCAATATGGGCCACAATGGTGAGTCTTATAGATACATACAAAAAATAATTGGATAAAAAATCAGACTCATTACAAAGTTCAATTAAATACTTCTGTAGCTTAATGATTGTAAATACTGTTGTACATGAGTGTTATATACATATCCACTGAACCTAAATTGAGCATAAGTGAGCAGGATCAGATGATGTTCACATGACGAACAAAACTAGTCATCCAATTAAGCCCACCATTTGTGTTAAGTGTATAAATAATTCATGTGTCTTATTTCAGGCACTAAAACATTAACAGTAACTCCCCGCCCAATCTCACTGGGCATACTTGTGTTGACGAACTTAAAAGTTTTTACTAATACATTACTTAGGCAACACTGAAAAATGACTTCTAATATTTCAATTAACTGGTTTTATCATGTACATTGCAGAATCAGTTACTAATAATAAAATTTGTTCTCACTTAACTTCATGATTCCTCAATAGGTTCATAGCATTGTCAGAAAGAATTGCTATTGCTGAATGCTTTGCTATATCCAAAACTTCAGAAAGAAGTAAGGAAACATCTCTGGGACGGTCCGCCAATAGTGCAGCAACTACATTTGCTACGTATCTCCTGCAGGCATCCGTGGTTTCACCAACTCATACATGACTGTTGCCCAAACTACTTTTTAATGTCTTGAAGTGCATCATCATAACATAAAGGCTGATAGTTTTTGCCCCAATGGCGTTTTGTCTGGAATGACATACGTTGTGTACTTGGCCATAAGGTTACTGAAGTGTTTATTGTTCACTTTGTTAAGAGGAATCTTTGCAGACGTAATTTTGCCAAGATCTTCTGACAGTCTGGAAGACAGGGGAAAGGTTTAGCTGCATTCAACAAAGTAACTGTCTTGTGCTGAACAGTTTGCCAACTCTTGCTGTTGTTATATTTTACCATATCACAGTGCTGTTGGACATGAAACTGTTTCCTGGCTGTTATTTTAATTTCACACACTTAGCACGAAAGTATTTTTTCCATCTGTATTAAAATATTATTCTCCTAATTCTTTCACAAAGGCATTGAACATTGAACTTTCCCTACTCTTTCATTTGCTATCGGTATGGGGATGATCACTCATCATCACTAGTTGTTTTGCTCATTGCTGAGAGTCATGACCACATAAACATAGTGATACCATCCCAGACTGTTACCAGCTTTTCTCAAAACCTGCTGAAGAGGTAAACTTGTGATCTTAACTTGGTCCATACACCTCGATCTCGTGCCCTCAATGCATCAAAACGTTGCTTGTCTCTGGCCATAGGGGTTAGTGTTTCTCAACCTTATGAGAAGATAGAAAACACTATGACACTCAAACTATCACTGAAGGAAGTAATAGGATCCATTACCAGTATTGGCAAAGAGCTTTGGTAAGAAAGAATAGATAAGACAGTGTGGAATTACCCTGTTTCTTAACAAGCTAAAACATTCTTGTAGTTCAGATACACATTTCACAGTAGCACTAAAATTCCAGAATAAGTCTTTCTCAAAATTATGTCATTCTTACACTGCTAAGGTGAAATACTGGCTGCCTAGTAAGTCACGCTATTATGATGATTCGTACAGTTATGGGAGGTAGGAATCCCACAGCCGCTAATTCACATATACCTCGGGGTGGCCACTACATTTTAAGTCGACCACCTAGCCCCTAAAATATTGCCAGAACATGATTTTAAAACCATTAATCATGGAGAAATATGACAAACTAAAAAAACAGCCTAAATATGAATTTATATGCTCTATAAAATCCACCTAAATCGAATCAGAAACATCAACATTGTGATTAATTTCAATTTTTAATGAAAACTAAGTCGAGGAAAATAAAAATACATTTCCTAAACATTCAAACCTTGATCAACATTAAGCTTCCTCGATGGGTCAGTAGTAGTGTCTCCGTCTCCTGACAGAGTTTGGTTCCCAGCCAAGTCAGATTTTTGAAGGGCAATAAAAATTCTCAGCACTAAAGAGTGACACAAAGTTGGTTTTTTAAAAGTTCTCTCGTATGACATTTGGTAATAACAAGACTAAATTAATTACATCTCGGCAACAGGATTGCCCAGCTGAGCTCCTGTTATTCATTGCCAGTGAACAGTGTTAAACAGAAAGTTGAAATTGTAGAGTAGGTTGCCTTCATGGCTTCAACTTACACCATGTTAACTGAGGGCCTTACAAGTTATTATTATTATTAATACTGGTCACTTGACATATTTATGCTTAATGCGGTTGGCCACACTATGCTACACAGTTCATACACACAAACCTGAAATGCAGAGGTTGCCTGTGTAGACGGAAAGAAGCCTTGCTCCTGGAACAACTGCATCACAAGCTGCCGTCTCTGCTCCAATACACGCCTGTGCCCCTTTTCTGCCTCTTTGCCACCAGGTGTCTTGGGCGTCCGAGGAGAACTAGCTTCACCATTGTCTGCCAGGTCCGAGCCTGTCAAACACGCAACTTCGCAAATGTAGGCATGTTACTTCAAAGGATCAATCTCAACTTGATCTTTGCCACTGACAAACCACTAGGTAAACTGATTTATCGGTGGAAATAAAAAACGAAACCAGAGTCACATTTGTACAAATTCTAATAAACATGCAAATCCTAAAATAATAAATAGCAATTAATCACAGGAAAATGTTGCTGGGGCAGTTCTCCAAGCAATGCACAGAACAGCTGTAGGAGTGAGTGAATATCTGTTTTCACAAGATTGTTCAATATTCAGCTACCTTTGTTAAACTGAAAAAACAACAACTATTATAGTGTGAAAATAAACTGAAGTGAGGTGTGCAATTAGCAAAAAATAACATTGTTAGCACCATGAACTAGCGAAGGTTTAGGATGCAATATTGTGCCAAGTGCAATTACTAAAAACAAAGACTTATCATCAGAAACTGAAAGGAGTAACCTTGTGTCTCAGATGGTGATAGCCCAACGGGAGGAATTTACCTCTCCAATAGGTTTTGAGTAGAAAACCATAACAGAAAGTGAAACTAGAAGAAATATGATAATTATGGATACATACATCATGGGATTAATATGGAAATTTGGAAGGTTCAAACTTGAAAATGATTGAACATGGACGGTAGCCATCTTGTTGGTTGGAAGAGGTACCGTACTTAATGGAAGTTCTTTACTGGTGAAATTATTGTAAAGTACACTCAGGGGATATAATAGAAAAAATTGTATAATTTTGAACGTGGTATGAATTTAAGTGTGTTAGGAAGCTGGCAGCATTATGTATCTATATATTATTTATATTATATGCATCATTATTTTATTTCTATCATTTATTTCAAGTTTTTAATTAGGCCGGTATTACAATAGAAAAGAAGTTTGTCAAAGAAATTTTATAAAATATTTTATAAAACTGAACTTTTATAAAAGTTATACAAAGCAATCATCATACCATTACACAACATCAAATATTTTATCATAGTTCAGCAAAATGGATGAAGGACAATTCCTTGTTCACTTTACTGTATTACGGTAGTTGAAATTCTGTGGTGGTAATGATGATGATCGTGTGGCCTCCGGAGAGGCCGAGTGCAGGTCTTTCTAGTTGACGCCCATGGGCTACCTGTGCGTCGTAATGAGGATGATAATGTGATGATGAAAACGTCACATACACCCAGTCCCCGAGCCAAGGGAATCAACCCCAGGAGATTAAAATCCCTGATGGCTCGGCCGGGAATCGAACCCGGGGCACTTCGGGCCAAAGCCTAGCGCACTAACCATTTAGCCACGGAGCCGGACTGTGGTGGCAATACCGGTATATAAAAGAAACTGAAAGATAAACTAAACGTCTATGGGTTAAACCCTGGGTCGCCATGTGACAGGAAAGATACGAGTAAAATCTTGGTGAAAGAGCTGCAGTACGAAGACTCGAAATATTACATTATTATTTAATTATTAATAATTATGATAAAATTAATGATGGTGATGTTCGAAACAACCACTGCCCGAGCAAATAAATTTGAAACATACGAAGTAAAAGAGTATGCATTAGGTGAGGTTCGATCCCTGGTCCTTTCGGTCCGGAGTCGAGCGGTCTACTTGTTCGGCCAACTAGGCACATGCTCACGGTGATTGGTTGCATGTATTACGTACTGGTAAAGATAAAGTGCTTATTTATTTACTCTTGCTTATAATACCATAAGTGAAATTAACAAATTATATTATATTTATAACATAAAACACACTACTATTCACGGCTTATTTCAGCATATTTAACTATTATTAATTCCTCTTTATGTCCTGAAATGTGCGCCCTTTATGTGCAGTGCTTATACAGGGTCTTTCATATAAAATAAGAGAGCCAAGCGGCGGCTTTGTTAACCGCCGCTACGGTCACCTTGGCCGAGCTTTTGGTGCGCCAAGGCCCCCTGCTTTAAGCGTGTGTACAATCCTATATGATGCAGCGGCCTTGCTAGCGTGTGTACAATGTTTTTTTTTTCCCCTCCAAGTTTCGATGGACTGTATAAAAATAACAGATTGACATTACCAAACTTGACCTTGCAATAAGCGTGCAGTTGCTCAGTCGCCAGTCTAAACCTCAAGTGCTAACATGGTGAGACAGTTATCATTGCAACATCGTATTTTTAATGTAAAACTTATTTTAAGTACGAGTCGGCTCGGCGGGTACGTGATGCATTTGTTCAGCAATTTCCTGATGAAGTACCACCTTCACTAGCACAGATTCACGTAATTGCAAAAAAGTTTGACACTACTGGCTCGGTGCTCAATAAAAAAAACATGCCCGCACACGAACAGTTTTAACAGAGGACGAGCTAGATAACTTTGGCGAGAATATTGAACGGTCTCCGAATAAATCACTCACAAAATTAGCACAAGTAGGGGTTTCGGTTTCATCAACAATAACTAACTAATTAATTATCTAACTAACAAAAGGTGACCGCAGCGGCGGTTAACAAAGCCGCCGCTTGGCGCTCTTATTTTATATGAAAGACCCTGTAGTCTCGGCTATTTTTACCTACACTTTCTATCTGTTATTATCCTTCTATCTATTATGTAACATATTTTGTAACATTTAATGCATTTCACACTCTGATATGACCATCTTTGTTGTGGTAATATTCCAGCTGTTATTATCCGCCATTTTGGTATGAATCTTTTATCAAAGATAGCATGATGCTCATACATTTTATAAAAGAAATTTTATAAAACCACCTTTTATAAAAGATTTCCCCATTACACTGTCATATCTTTTATAAAAGATCTTTTATCAAAGATCTTTGACAAACTTCTTTGATAGTGTAATACCGGCCTTAGTATGCACTATGATATTGATTTGTTGGTTAGGATTGTCATGGATGACAATGTAATTGTTATAAATGCCATAATTCCTTTGTTGTTGTTGTTTAGAAGATGTGCCATATTGATCTACCCATATATTTATTTCAGGTTGAGATGTCAAGTGAGACAGTCAGGCTAGGATAGTCTTCTTAGGATGGATACCGGGTTGTAGTATTCATGTGAATTCTTGTTTATTTACAGAAGAGAGAATACTACCTGAATCGCAGTGTGGATTCCGTACTTCCCGAGGAACAATTGACATGATCTTTTGTATAAGAAAACTGCAGGAGAAATGCAGAGAACAAATGACACCTCTCTCCTTAGTTTTTTACGATCTTGAAAAAGCCTTCGATACTGTTCTCAGAAATGCAATGTGGTTGGTTTTGGGGCGTTCTGGATGTCCGGAACATTTTGTTGGATTGATTCGGGCGCTTCATAATGGTATGGTCTGTCAGGTGCTGTATCAGAATGATGTCTCAGAAGAATTTCCTATCACAAATGGGCTCAAGCAAGGCTGTGTTCTTGCACCTACTCTTTTTGCCCTATACCTGATTGCATGCTCTATGAGACAACATCTGCAAAGAGCACAGGTGTGGAAATTAAATATTGGTATAATGGAGGGCTATGGAGAGAAGAAAGCTTGATGTACTGGGCTTGGCAAAAACAAGATGGAAAGAAGAAGGTCGCGGAGAACTGAGGAAAGGGTACAGGTTGTACTGGAGTGGGAACAGTGAAGGAAGGAGCAGCGGAGTAGGAGTAGTTGTGAGAGATGAAATGAAGGAAGAGGTAATGGGAATAGGTGACAGGATCATGAAGATCAGAATAACTGTAAAGGGAAGAAGGCTGGAGATAGCCCAGGTATATGCCCCTCAAGTAGGATGTACAGCTCAAGAGAAGGAAGACTTTGAGGAGAAGATACAACAGCAGTTGAATGGTCAGAGAATCATTGTCATGGGAGATTTGAATGCACATGTAGGAAGTGAAAGGCAAGGATATGAAAATGTAATGGGAGCAGAAGGATGGGGCAGCAGGAATGAAGAAGGGAGAAAGTTGCTGGATTTTTGTAAGAGGAACAGTTTAGTTGTAGGCAACTCCTGGTTCCGGAAGAAAGAAAGCCACAAGGTAACGTGGCACAGCAGTGATTTAACAAAGAAATCTTTGGTAGATTACATGCTGTACGACTGGGAAATGAAGAGAAGTGTCAGAGATATACAGGTAATACCATCAGAGGCCTTAGATAGCGACCACAGAATACTAGTAATAAAAGGAAGTCAAGGAAGAATTCCAGAAGATAATAAGGGAAAGGATGCCAACAGGCAATCCTAAAACAGGGGAAGAGGAATGGAAGCAATTCAAAAATACAATGGTGGAAGCTGCAGTGGCATTACGTGGAAGAACAAGCAACAGAAAGCGGTGTAATGGTGGAATGAGAGAGTAAAAGAAGCTGTGGAAAGGAAGAACAAGGCTTTCAGAGTGTGGTTCCAGGAAAGAATTGATCTAGCAAGGGAAGTTTATAAGATAAAAAAGAAAGAAGCAAACAAGATTGTTGCAGAGGAGAGGAAGAAGTGGATGGTAAAGTGGACAGAGATGATGAAGGAAGACAGCAGAGGAAATGAGAAAGTACTTTATGGGATGGTCAAAAGTAAGAGAAGAGGTCTGCGAGAGAATATGGTAATGGTGGACAGAAATGGAAATGAGGTACACAACAAAGAGACACTCAAGACAGTGTGGAAAGAGTACTTTGAGGATTTGCTGAATCCAAATGGTCATAGGGAGGAAGACAACGTATTGGAAGATGGAGGAGACAACACAGGAATGGAAAAGGACCTGACTTGGAGAGAACTGGAAATGGCTATAGACCAGATGAAAGGAGGAAGGGCACCAGGTGTGGACGAAGTAAGTGTTGAAATGGTGAAGGTAGCAGGGGAGGTTGGGAAACAGTGGCTGTACCGTGTGATGAGGGTGATATGGAAGGAGAAAAATACCCCAGAAGATTGGAAGAAAGGATTAACTGTCCCAATATTTAAGAAAGGAAGCAGAAAGGAGTGCAGAAATTACAGGGGAGTCACACTCATACCACACTGTGCCAAGATATATGAAAAGATTTTAGAAAGTGGAGAGAGAATTGAGAGAGAAGCAGTATGGATTCAGACCTGGGAGATCAACAGTGGATCTCATATTTTCAGTGAGACAGCTCCAGGAACACCACAACGAATTTGGAGAGGATCTGTTGATGGCCTTCCTGGACATCGAAAAGGCCTATGATAGTGTGTGTAGGGAGAAGGTTTGGAAAGCAATGGAAAACATGGGAGTGGAAAAAGGGAGAGGAGATGTATTGTGGATGTGTGAGTTGTGTGAAAGTTGGAGGGGAAAGAACAGATTGGTTCAGACAAATGAGTGGCCTGAAACAGGGTAGTGCACTGTCACCCCTTCTCTTTATTGTGGTTATGGACGAGGTAATGACACGGGTAGCAGGAAAGATAGGAGAAGATAAGATGAAAGCAATGGTGTTTGCAGATGATCTCATGGTCTGGGGAAACAAGGAGGAGGAAATTCAGGAGCAACTGAAGGCTTGGAAAGAAACAGTGGGAAAGTACGGATGGAAGTTCAACATCAGTAAATGTGAGATCCTGTTAACGACCAGGAAAGGGACAGACCAATGAGTGGGATAACACTTGGAGGTGGACAGCTGAAGAAGGTGGAAAGTCTCAAGTACTTGGGAAGAACAGTGGAGGAAAATGGGAGAAATGACAAAGACATTACGGAACGTGGCAGACAGGCAGAAGCATTTCTGAGAAGCATTAGGAGCTTAGTGTGGAATAAAGATGTCCCACAAAAAAGCAAGGAAGTGTTATACAGAAGCTACTATATCCCAATACTGACCTATGCATCAGTAACGTGGATAATGAAGAAAAGAGACATAAGCAGAATACAGGCAAGTGAAATGAAGTTCCTACGAAGTAGGATCGGAGTAACAAGAAGAGACAGGGTGAGGTGAAAAGGTCAGAGAAATAGTGAAAGAGGAGCCCTTGCAGGGTAGGATTGAGACATCAAGACTGAGGTGGTATGGACACTTAAAGATAATGGAATAGAAGAAGATTCCCAAGAGGATACATGAGATGCAGATGCAGAAGAAACGACCAAGGGGAAGACCAAGAGATAGATGGCTGAAAGGAGTGGAGGAATGTGTCAAGAAGAGAGGTGAGGACTGGACTAGAGTGACAGCGGAGAGGGGGTGGGAAGAAAGGACTAAGTGGCGAGGCTTATGTTCCAAACAGACCCAGCCTGGGGCTGGAAACTGTACAAGATGATGATGATGATGATGATTATGATGGAGGGCTATTCAACCAGACCAGACTTCGTTCCAAAAGATTAACCAATATTCACCAGGTTACAGAATGGCAAAAAAAATGGAAAAAAGGAATCATTGTCCCGATCTTCAAGAAAGGTAGTAGAACAGATTGCAGAAACTATCGGGGAATAACACTGATGAGTCATTGTGCAAAGATCTTCGAGAAAGTTTTGGAAAAGAGAATTAGGACAAGGATAGAAGGAGGGATGAGGGAAGAACAACATGGCTTCAGAGCAGGAAGGTCCACAGTGGATTTGATTTTTGCTGTAAGGCAGTTACAAGAACAGCACTATGAGTATGGAACAGATCTACTGATGGCCTTCCTGGACATTGAGAAAGCATATGACAGTGTATGCAGAAACAAAGTATGGAAGTCCCTGGAGGATAGAGGAGTAGAGAAATGGACTATAAAGAGGATAAAGGAGATGTACAAGGGAAGCGTGAGCTGTGTGAAAGTGGGAGGAGAGAGATCTGACTGGTTGGAACAAAGAAACGGCCTGAAACAAGGAAGTGCACTGTCACAGTTACTTTTCATTGTGGTGATGGATGACATAATGACCCAAGTGGCACAAGTAATTGGGGACGGAAAGATGAAAGCAATGGTGTTTGCAGATGATTTGATGATTTGGGGAAACAAGGAGGAGGAGGTACAGGAACAGTTGGACGTGTGGGAAGGAATAATACAAGGATATGGGATGAAATTTAGCATAAATAAGAGTGAGATGGTGATCACAACAAGGAAGAAGGAAAGAACCACAACGGGAATAACAATTGGTGGGGAACAGCTGAAGAAAGTGGAGAGTTTCAAGTATCTGGGAAGCCTGATACAAGATAATGGAAGAAACGATAGAGAAATAAATGAGCGGGGGAGGCAGGCAGAAGCATTTCGGAGGAGTGTGAGAAGCATGTTATGGAGCAAGGATGTCCCTCAGAACAGCAAAAAGATCATATATCGGGCGTACTATGTCCCTATCCTGACGTATGCCTCGGAGACCTGGGTTATGAAAGGAAGGGAGAAGAGCAAAATACAGGCCAGTGAGATGAGGTTCTTGAGAAGCAGTATTGGAGCTACAAAGATGGACAGAATAAGAAATGAGAGGATCAGAGAATTAATGAAGGAGGAACCATTACAGGATGGTATAGAGAAATCTAGACTTAGATGGTATGGACATGTAAAACGAATGGAGGAGAAGAGGATACCCAGGAGAGTACATGAGACTAAGTGGGAAGGAAAGAGACCGAGGGGAAGACCGAGAGACAGGTGGCTGAAGGGGGTGGAAGAAAGCGTGAAGAGGAGAGGAGAAGACTGGACAAGGGTGGAGGCTGAGAGATGGTGGGAAGACAGAAGACGTTGGAGAGGCTTGTGTTCCAAACAGACCCGGCCAGTGGCTGGAAACTGTGCAAGATGATGATGATGATGATGACAGAATGGCAATATGCTGATGACAATGCCTCACCAGCCCATACATCTGAAGAGCTGCAACAGTCTGTCAACTGTTTCAGGAGTGCATATGAACGTTTTGGCCTTACCATAAACATTCAGAAGACCAAAGTATTAGCTCAACCTGTTTCTGGAACCTCTATCCCAGGTTTTGATATTACTATCTCTGGCACATCTTTGGACCAAGTCGACACTTCTCATACCTTGGGAGTATTCTGTCTACGCAATGTAGCGTTGAGAAGGTCGTGGATAACAGAATCCGTGCTGCGCATGCAGTGTTTGGATGTCTCACGTCGTGTATTCGAGAGCAAAGATCTAAGAATCTGTACAAAACTAATGGTATACCGAGCTGTTGTCATTTCTACGTTACTCCATGGATGTGAGACCTGGACCCGTTACAGCCAGACCATCAAAAAACTGAACGCTTTTACCTGCAGAAACTCCGTTCTATTATGCACATCAAATGGGATGACTATATAAAGAATGCTGCGGTTCTCGAGAGAGCAGAGATGAAGAGCATAGAGGCCATCATCATTAGTCACCGGCATTGATGGATCGGTCATGTCCAACGCATGAATGACGACAGACTCCCACGGAAAATCCTGTACAGCGAGCTCAGCACGGGCAAGAGACCTCTAGGAGCACCTCGCAAGCGTTACAAAGACCACCTTAAACAAACATTGAGGAGTGTAGCCATTGATCCAGATAACTGACATACACATGCGGTAGATCGCGCACCTTGGCGTGCAGCCACCTCAGCTGCTGTTTCACATTTTTAAGAAGAACGCCGAAGGTAGGAAATGGAAACTCTTCAGAGGAGAAAGCTGCGCCAGATATTGCCACATCCTCCACCTTCTATCACATGCATCATGTGCGGCAGTATGTTCCATGACAGAATTGGTCTGTTGAGTCACCAGCGACATCACCATCGAGTGAATACAAATCAGTAATGCAGGAAAGAAACATACACTCGGATACGAGTATTGGCCGACGACGACAGAAGTTAGGATTATAACTTCGAATCAGTTGTTTAAATTTGTTGTTCTGTTTATTATTTCAAATTGTCCTTATTTTGTGTTAGAAATGGTCATCTCGTGTGTGTACCAAGTGGTGTAAATAAGTTATGTGAAATTATCATCGTAAGCTAAGTGTGAAATATTTCATGAATTCACGTTAGGATAGGATAGTAGCTCCCTCAATTCACATGTTAATTTTTTGTTGTTTTGAGGTCTCGACCTGCATTGAAGTTAATTTATTATTAATCTTGATTGTTTTATTTGGGGCCATCAGCCTAAAGACGATAGTCATCCAGCTGTCCACGTTTTAAATTTACCAACCCGTTATTATAATCAGTGAGATATTTATTTCCTTTCGTGTTACCAAGCTCGATTGTAGATTCAACTGTGATTACTCATATTTTTATTAATGTAACTAGGGCTTATTAAATTTTAGCTACCCCAAACTTGGCTTATAATTGGTCCCTACATACTAGAACTTCGATGTCATGTTAGTAAGCACCCTAAGGAACCCCTTCCATCACTTGGCTTATAATTGGTCCCTAAATACTAGAACTTTGATGTCATGTTAGTAGGCACCCTAAGGAACCCCTTCCATCACTCTTTTTTTTACCATCTAAGGCCAGCAAAGAAATGGTAGCCACCCCACATATGGACCTCACGATATGGAAGCAGTGACCCAGCATGTAAGAAGGTACTCTACTCGAATTTGTGATTTGAGCAATATTATTCTCGCCACAAAGAAAGCATAAGTTTTGTAAATTTATAGGAGCTGGATTTTATAGCCGAACTCTGGCTAGTGCGAGGACAAGAGGAGACGTTGTCTTTGTGAAACGCCGGAACAATCAGAAAATCGCTAATGGAAAAACAATTCTGAAGGCGGCAGAAACCGGTCTCGTTTGAGCTCCGGGAAGGTAGTCAATCCGCCTTGCTAAAAAGGTGTATCGATGAAAGGAAGGGGCAAGATAGGCTTTTAGCAGAGCTAAAATAGGTGTACACGGTGTCCAGCAACGCGCTGAAAATATCACGTGTCAACCTCGTGGCCAATGAGAATATTCGATGGAACTAATTACCAATACATACAATAATGTAATTGCGAGTTATTTTATGACATTTTATGGTTTGAGAAGTTACAATTATTAAAATGAAGATTTTACAGAGATATCATTTTGGAGAAATATGTCTCAGTAAGGCAGAAAGGATCCCGCCTAGAACACGTGCGGATTTTCTTGATGACGTCAAAATTTGCGTAGGGAAGGGGAACCAAGTCATCATTTTGAAGCTTCTTGTTCGGGAGAGGTGAAACAAGATGGACGTGTCGAACCGCGGTCTCCGAGTGCACGCTTTGTGTGTGATAAAAGCACATGTGAATGGCAGAAAGTGTTACGACTGATAGTGAAGTGTATTCAGTAACACATAAACGTGTAGTACAGTTTTACACGTGTATTAGTGACGAGATGTAGTGGAAATATGTTACGAGAATCAGAAAGAATAGCAGTCAGTTTTGGTGAAGAAACAGTTCAGAAGCTGTGATACGAGTATTATAGAGTGAAGTTACAGAGACGATCAGACTATTGGTATTTCTGTCAGAGAGGAATATCTGTGAAATTGTTTAATCGTCGCTACAACGAAGTGGGCAGTATTTGAGTACAAATTGTAAGCATTATTGGAAGCGCGAATGAGAGAACGAACATTACTTCTACCATTAATAATTTTTCGACTCGAATATGAAAATGTTATTTCAATTGAGATGGAGAGGGACATTGTTTGACATTCTGGAAGTTATGATGGTTCTGGGCTAAACATGCAATGGGAGACGTAACCTACAAGATGAACTCGAAAATATCAGGAGTGACTTAAAATATCAGGAGTGGATTAGAATGTCAGGAGTGGATTAGAATGTCAAGAGTGGATTAGAATATTTTGTGATAATATTTTCTCTATATTTTCAATGATCATTAACTTATGGAAATAAAATAGACTAAACACCGTAGAAGAGATTGAAACAATTCTATGCAGAAGACATGAAAAACAGAAGAGCGGAACGAGAAGAAGAACAAATATGAAGGTCCTGAACCGGGAATCGATCGAGGGAGAAGACCGAGGACGGGGGATGCAGTTCGGAAAGGTGGAACATCTTGGAGCTGTGAGGCGTATCATCTTGGAGCTATAAGGCGAATGCTAGGATGGAACCCGAATCCAGGAAAGTACGAGACGCACGAACCGGATCATGGAAAACAGTTCATGATTTTCTGATACATCTATACGCGACATAAAGTAAGAAAAGAATTCTCTTCTGTAGTCCATTTTGTAGATAGAGATCTATGATAGAATCTGTGTGACCATTTCGACGTTGATTCACATTTAATATTTTATTAGTATGGTTGTTGGATTTCAGTAGTCTCTTTTCGTTATTTAAATTTTACTAAGTCAGGTTTGGTTGATTTGCGTTAGTTGAGCATTGAGATATTTCAGGATGGATGATTTGTGTCCGAGTATTGACTTCTTTCGGCATTCTCAGTTATTTTAAAATTTGGATTAAAGATATTGCGATGGAGATTTTCATATTTTGTTATCTGTATTATCTGATTCGACTTGAGATATTATTTGTTAAATTAAACGAAGTTAGGATGATGATCATGTTTCTGATCAACGGTAGGACGTTTATTTTGTCAACATTATGACAAGTCAGATGAACATTTCTCGTATGAAGTTCAATATGTATAAAAATGAATAATGAAAATGAACATTATTATTGTTGTCATGATGGGAAATATTTCAAATAAATAGAATTATTTTCATAAATATTTATATTCAATATGTTTAAAAATGAATAATGAAAATGAACATTATTTTTGTTCTCATGATGGGAAACATTTTAAATAAATAGAATTATTTTCATAAATATGTGAATACTAGAATAAATGTTTTGAGAAACATAGAATGAGACTATGTCACATAAAATATGTTTTATTGGTGACAATGTCTTGACAGTGATCATAGACTGCTCATTGTAGAGCTGAAGAATGTACCAACAGTCAAACACACAAAAATGCCAAAGATTAAGACTTGGTTGTTGAGAGACTCGGAAAATAAACAGGAGTACCAAGAAAGGATCATGTGTAAGATACCCAAAACAGAAAAACTTGGGGGGAGGAAGAATGGAAGCTCTTCAAAGACACTTTTGTTACACAGGCTGTTGAAATCTGTAGTAAAACAAGTGCTACACAGAGAGAAAACGAAACACCATGGTGGAATGATAGGGTCAAGACAGCAATAAAAGAAAGAAATATCATAAAAAAGAAATTAGACCTACAACAAACTGGACATGTACGTAAAGACACTGCAATTGAACATCTGTCTCAAGAATATCGGAATAAGAAGCTGGCTGTTAAAAGACTGATCCAAGAAGAGAAGGATAAATGCTGGGTTGACTTTACCACCAGGTTAAAGGAGGATGGCCAAGGCAATAAAAAACTACTGTATAGGGTGGTCAAGAATAAAAGGTGTGAGCATACTAATATTGTTGCTCTGGAAACTGATGATGGGAAGTTGTTAAGAACAAACCTCGAAGTTAGAAAGGAAATGAGGAAGCATTTCAGCTGCTGAATGGTGATGTTGACAACAGTAATGTAATTGATGGCACAGTTTAAAAAATTCATGAGGACCAACAACCTTTAACATGGCTGGAAGTAGAAATGGGACTGAAGAACATGCGAAATGGAAAGTCTCCAGGGTTTGACGAATTAACTTCAGATATGATAAAGGCCGCTGGAACACCTGGCCTACAATGGATTTTCAGAGTACTGTCAGCCATCTGGGAGGAGAATAGTATTCCAGATGACTGGACGAGAAGAATCATCATCCCACTGTTCAAAATGGGAAACCCCAAAATGTGTGGAAACTACAGGGGCATTACTCTGCTACCGCATACTCAGAAGTTGTTGGAAAATATCTTAGAAAACAGATTGAGGAAGATAGTTGAACCCTTATTAGAAGAACAGCATGGTTTCAGGAAAGGTCGAAGCACTGTTGATCTCATTTTTGCTGTAAAGATTTTAGCTGAGAAATATTGGGAACGTGGAAAGGATCTTGTGATGGTGTTTTTGGACATTGAAAAGGCCTACGATAGTGTTCCCCGTAATAAGATCTGGAAATGTCTTGAAGACTTAAATGTGCCCTACTACCTGATTGATAAAATAAGGATGTTATATCAGAGTTGTTATAGTTGTGTCCAAATAGGAAATGGTTGTTCTGAATGGTTTCAGACAAAAGGGGGAGTCCAGCAAGGAAGTGCCTTGTCACCACTATTGTTTGTCACTGTTATGGACAGAATTTTAAAATCTATTAAAGAAACTGTAAATGAATCACGAGCTTTGGTATTTGAAGATGACGTGGTCTTATGGGGAGAAACAGAAGTGGAAGTACAGGAGAGACTGACTGCTTGGAACAACAAATTTAAAGAATTTAGCCTGAAGATCAGCAAGGTCAAGACTGTTGAAATGACCATTAGCAGAGAGAGGAAAAGTTCAAGCATATATTTGGAGGGAGCAAAACTAGAATCTGTTTCTCACTTCCAGTATCTTGGAAGTATGGTCTCCAAGGATAACACCCTAAAACAAGAAATTCTTAATAGGACACAGAAAGCATCACATTTCTATAACCAAGTTCGGCACTTACTTTGGGACAAAAATATACCCTTGGCAGCAAAGGCAACGTTGTATCACACCTACTTTGTTCCAATCCTTACTTATGGTATGGGAACATGTACATTGCTAAGTAAGGATTACAGTAGAATTCAAGCCACAGAAATGAGATTTATTAGGACTATGAACCAAAGTACCAGGAGAGACAAGATCAGAAATGAGGTACACAGAGCAACAGCTGGCATCAGGGTCTCTGTTACCAACATTTTGGGGAAACGCAGACTTCAGTGGTATGGTCATGTAATAAGGAAGGATAGCTCTAGAACAGCTAAGAAGTACTTCAATCTAGATGTCAGAGGGAAGAAACCAAGAGGAAGACCAAGGAGACGATGGATAGAGACAGTTTGATCAGAGGTGGAGAAGAATGGTTTTAACTGGGACGATGTCCAAGAACAAATGGTGTACCAAGATCGGGCAAGATGGAGAGCGCTTGTTTGCCACACCCGGGAAACTGGAGATGGAAAATGATGATGAATGATGATGAGTAGAGAAAAGCAAGTACCAATATTATGAAGCTATTAATATTATGAAACTTATGTTTTGTGCTTTTCAGTCGGTCAACACGAACGTACCCAAACGAATTGGGTTATACCCTAATCCTGAAAAAAATTACACGAGATTTTCTCAGATTAGGGTATAACCCAACTCGCTTGGGTACATTCGTGTTGACCGACTGAAAAGCACCAAACTTCTGTTTACTAAGGCAACACTGAAAAATGGCTTCAAACCACATAATTATGAAACAATATTAAAATGCCAGATATTTTAAATGGAATTACGAACCAATGACTAGTACAGGTATTGTTTTTACATAATCAGGTGATATTTTGGAGTATTGTAACGGAATGTCTTGTTGGAATGTACACAGCTACGACGTGTTTTATTGAAGGAAATGGTAAAGAAAGTATTCCCAAGTATTGGAGGAGAATATATATGTGTTTTGAGTGTAGTAACAATGAGCTATGATGGCATTGTTGGTGTTAGAAGGAATTGTGTTATTGAAAGAATTATTTTGCGACGATATTCCGCTTGTGTAGAAAGGAATGCTTATTATTATGAAACACGAGTCGTTTTAATGAAGCAATTGTGCTAACTGGAGTGAGGATTCGCTGGTGTTAGGCGATATTTGTGTGATAGACGTTTGGAACAAGACAGGGTGTCAATAAACAGCTGATCAGGAATAAGATGAAAGTTATAGTTTGATCATTTGGTTCCACGTAAACAGAAAGTAATTCTGGTATTTATTGTAAGACCATATAAGATTATTATTATTATTTCTATTTTTTTAAGAAGAAGTTAATATTGAGATAATCTAGGCTTCATTGAACGGATTATTGATCCCTATTGTCTATTAATCCTAATTATGACTCAAGGTAGTGAAAAAATTGTTTTCTGAACAGAAGGAAAGTTGAAAATGAAAGAAAGCTGATTAGATATGTAAATATTAATAATAACTTTAAGATTGAAAAAAATAGAATCGTATTTAGATTAGGATTAGTGTAGGAATCGGGAGTTTTGTATAGAGTAAGACTTAAGTTATTGTAAGAGCGATGGGCCATCACTAAATAGCATCTTTTACTACGGTATTTAACAATTAAATTATTTTGTTGATACTCCTGAAAACTTGGACACAGCAATGAGGTGTCAAAAATTGTTTTGTTAGTTTCTTAGCGTTAAACTTGTAACCGAACTTTTGCAGTAGGTTACAGACACTGCTTTTTGTTCTGTTTCGTATTTAGTTATTTCTTTTTTATCGGGTTGCCAGCCATGGACACTTGTTGGTAGGCCGCCATGGAGAATCTTGTGTGCTCTGCCTTGAGATTCTTTGATGGTGGTCAGCCAGTGGCTGGACCAGGTGGCCATGGCTAATTGGCAAAAGTTCCATGGATCTTAGGGCAAGGTTGCCATGGGAATCAGCTGTTGATAAGTGAGTAGAGCAGGCAAGATGGATGCTACCAGGCTGAATGAAACCTAGTTGGTTTTATGAATGATTAGAATGGTGTGGTGCCAGGCAAAATGGGAAGCTAATTGGATTGATGCTGAATGGGAGCCAGTTGATGCCATGGGAATGGTATTGATAATTGCCATGCTGTTTTGAAGCTAGTTGGTTTTATGAAAAGGAGAATGGTGTTGATTTCTTTCTTTGTGAATTTAGGCTAATTGATAATAGCCATGCTGAATGGGAACCAGTGGATGCACAATGAGAATGAATGATTGGAAGTGTTGATATAGAGAGTATGGAAGCTAGTTGGTTTTATGCTGAATGGGAGCCAGTTCATGGACAATGGGAATGTTGTTGTGAATTGAAGCTAATTGATAATCTATGCTGAATGGGGAGCCAGTTGATACACAATGGGAATGAAGGATTGGAAGTGTTGATTTTGTGTGGGATGAAATGCAAGGATAATTGAAGCTTGCTTATATGTTTACAAACAAGGAATTGTTAGTTTGATGTGCCAAAAATGCAGGTAATGGAAGCTTGCCTATTATTAATAAATTGTGTGTGAATTGAGAAGTTGGTGTACTGTCTTTGTAGATTCTTTTAAAGCTAATATTATAGCCCCTATACCCTGAGGTGGCAAGTTTTATATAAGTTACAATGGCACCCAATGTGGAAGCAAGAATTAAATGAATCAAACAAAGACAAGAGTAGGGATGGCCGAAAATAATAGAAGTATGGAAGCTGAAATGATACCCATGCTGAAGACGCTTCTGCTCCGCTAGGAAAAGTATGAAGGGATGGAGGAGAGGATTGCTTCCTGGATGGCTGATTTTAAAGAGAAGTTGACGGAGAAGCTTGATGAGGTCAAAGAGCATGTGGCTAGCATATACATCGTAGAAGAGAAAGTTGAGATGCTAGAATCTGAGTGTGTAGCTCTGAAAGAGGAAGAAAAAGGGAAGTTGGAAGAACAGAGAGTGGAGGTCATATGTGTTGTAGAAGAGAAAGTTGAAATGGTGGAATTTGTGAGTGTGTCTGTGAAGGAGGAGAAAGAGGAGAAGAAATGTGAAGTACGTGATGCTAGGGGGCGTAAAGAAGTGGAAAAGATAAGGTCAAGGAAGCTTGGCGAGGTCCTTGACGAGGTCAGTGAGCATATGTCTGAGAAGCTTGACAAGGTCAAAGAGCATTGTAGAAGAGAAAGTTGAGATAGTCGAATCTGAGAGCGTATTTGTAGAGGAAGAGGAGGAGATCTGTGATGTACGTGATGCTAGGGGGCGTCAGAAAAATAATCAAGAAGTGGAAAAGATAAGGCGAGGTTTTAGAGGTATATGTTGGAGAGACCATAGCAGGTGAAGAAGAGAGAGAAATTGCGGTGGTAGACACAGAGGTCACTGCCAACGTAACAGAAGAGAACGTCAAATGGAGTAGGAGTAAAGACAAGGAGGAAGATGAGATAGAAGATAACGTGAGGAAGCGTAGGAGAAGGATGAGGATAGGCAGGAGAACAAGGTGGAGGGAGAAATGGATGAGATGTAAGGCAATGAGAAGAAGTAATGAACCCTACGGTATTAGGCTGACTGGTATCGAACCTGGATCTCTGGGAAAATGAGGAAAGACTAGAGATGCCAGCAAGAAACGAACCCAAGGTCTTTAAGGGAGTTTAAGTCATAAAAACCCCTAGAGAAAGGACACAGTAAATCACTGTTGGGATATAAACAAATTCTGACATTATTTGATAACATAATGTAGAAAATATTAGCAGAATACGGCAGTATTGGGCTGTAAAATGCATACAATTCTGGACTTAGCACAGAAAGTTGGAACTCTTGACAGGTTGCAAATGAGGCTGGAATATAGGCGTGTTTTCATGGTGCCACGCCAGTCACTGGGATCTATTTACACTGTCTGAGAGAAGGGAGGACAGTAATATACGGTCAAGTGAATCCCCTTCACATAAGAGGAAGCCCAGTGGAGTGGGAATCAGCCAGAATAATTTAATGATTACTCGTGATTGGAGTAACTCAGAGACATAAGGATTGCACCTACGTGAATGAATTGCAAGGAGGCTAATTATCCAGCCATCAAACATCAAAATCGAGGCAGATTTAACGTGACGCGCAAGAACACTGGAGGAATGAGTCCAGCGCAATACTATGACCATGTCATGGGGGAAGAACCACTGACGCGGCTTGGGGACGCGCTGGCAAAGGCAATTAATATTAATTAATTGACCGATTCGATCCTCGTGCACACAGGCAGATATGTAATCAGCGAGGCAAGATGGACTAGGAAATCGTCATTTCAAGACAAGAGAAGCACGGAGAGAGGAGATGAAGCTCCAAGGAAATTTTAGACCTACTTTTCGGCTCCAAACAGATATAAGGTCAGTGGAGCAGGCAGTCGAGGTCAGTCGAACCATATTCTAGTGCGGAGCGCACGTCGCCCGAGTCCAGAGAGAGGGGCGCGCGCACTTTAACATATGAGTGTTCATCAACATATTGACCATGCAGTATAACGCACTAATTAAGAACAATTAATATAGTCAGACGAACCATATTCTAGTGCGGAGCGCACGTTGCCCGAGTCCAGAGAGTGGCGCGCGCCCTTTAAGATTTTGAGTGTTCATCAACATATTGACCATGCAGTATAACGCATTAATTAAGAACAATTAATATAGTCAGTTGAACCATATTCTAGTGCGGGCGCACGTCGCCCGAGTCCAGAGAGAGGGGTGTGCGCACTTTAACATATTTAGTGTTCAACATGATGGTAACCATGCAGTGTAACGCACAAGTGAGAACAATTAATAAGGACAGTCCTGCCATACTTTTATAGTCAGCATTACAAGTGATTAATATTGAGTCATCATCATCATCATCTTGCACAGTTTCCAGCCACTGGCCGGGTCTGTTTAATACACAAGCCTCTCCAACGTCTTCTGTCTTCCCACTATCTCTCAGCCTCCACCCTTGTCCAGTCTTCTCCTCTCTTCTTCACGCTTTCTTCCACCCCCCTTCAGCCACCTGTCTCTCGGTCTCTTTCCTTCCCACTTCGTCTCGTGTACTCTCCTGGGTATCCTCTTCTCCTCCATTCGTTTTACATGTTCATACCATCTAAGTCTAGATTTCTCTATACCATCCTGTAATGGTTCCTCCTTCATTAATTCTCTGGTCCTCTCATTTCTTATTCTGTCCATCTTTGTAGCTCCAATACTGCTTCTCAAGAACCTCATCTCACTGGCCTGTATTTTGCTCTTCTCCCTTCCTTTCATAACCCAGGTCTCCGAGGCATACGTCAGGATAGGGACATAGTACGTCCGATATATGATCTTTTTGCTGTTCTGAGGGACATCCTTGCTCCATAACATACTTCTCACACTCCTCCGGAATGCTTCTGCCTGCCTCCCCCGCTCATTTATTTCTCTATCATTTCTTCCATTATCTTGTATCAGGCTTCCCAGATACCTGAAACTCTCCACTTTCTTCAGCTGTTCCCCACCAATTGTTATTCCCGTTGTGGTTCTTTCCTTCTTCCTTGTTGTGATCACTATCTCACTCTTATTTATGCCAAATTTCATCCCATATCCTTGTATTATTCCTTCCCACACGTCCTACTGTTCCTGTACCTCCTCCTCCTTGTTTCCCCAAATCATCAAGTCATCTGCAAACACCACTGCTTTCATCTTTCCTTCCCCAATTACTTGTGCCACTCGGGTCATTATGTCAGCCATCACCACAATGAAAAGTAACGGTGACAGTGCACTTCCTTGTTTCAGGCCGTTTCTCTGTTCCAACCAGTCTGATCTCTCTCCTCCCACTTTCACACAGCTCACGCTCCCCTTGTACATCTCCTTTATCCTCTTTATAGTCCATTTCTCTACTCCTCTATCCTCCAGGGACTTCCATACTTTGTTTCTGCATACACTGTCATGTATGTATGTATGTCTACCCCTTATTATTCCCGTTTTTCAACGGGGTCGGGGATGAGATGCGATGGAAGTCTTAGTGGCGAGGGTTTTTACGGCCGGATGCCCTTCCTGACGCCAACCTCATGAGAGGAGTTAATGAGAGATGAAATGAATGATGGCGAATGATGGTGAATGAAACTGGGCAAGGATGTGGAAGGAAGCGGCCGTGGCCTGTCAGAAGGTACCGTCCCAGCATTTGCCTGGTGTTGAAAATGGGAAACCACGGCAAACCATTTCAAGGACGGCCGACGGTGGGGCTCGAAACCACGCGTCTACCGAGTCAGCAGAGAGCTTGGCCCCATGACCTAATGCTGTGCTTTAGCCAGCGTAGCCACTACTGTCGGTTCTGCATACACTGTCATATGCATTCTCAATGTCCAGGAAGGCCATCAGTAGATCTGTTCCATACTCATAGTGCTGTTCTTGTAACTGCCTTACAGCAAAAATCAAATCCACTGTGGACCTTCCTGCTCTGAAGCCATGTTGTTCTTCCCTCATCCATCCTTGTCCTAATTCCCTTTTCCAAAACTTTCTCGAAGATCTTTGCACAATGACTCATCAGTGTTATTCCCCGATAGTTTCTGCAATCTGTTTTACTACCTTTCTTGAAGATCGGGACAATTATTCCTTTTTTCCAGTCCTCTCGGGTCTTCCTTTCCTTCCATGCTGTCCTCATCACTCGGTACAACCACTGTATCCCCACCTCTCCTGCTGCTCTCACCATCTCCACACTCAACTCATCCACACCCGGTGCCTTCCCTCCTTTCATCTTGTTCACTGCATCTTCCACTTCTTTCCATGTAAGTCCTTTTCTGTTTGCAGTTCATCTTCCTCTTCCCAGATTTCTTCCTCCTCACCATCTTTTCCATTTGGGTTCAGAAGTTCTTCAAAATATTCTTTCCACATTTTCTTCAGTTCTTCCCTATTTTCTATCTCTTGTCCCTTTTTGTTCACCATTCTAACATAATCCGTAGGATCCTTCCACCTCTTATTTTTTACCATCCCATACAGGACCTTTTTTGTACCTTCACTATCCTCCTTCATCATCTTTGTCCACTCTTCCATCCACTTTCTTCTCTCCTCAGCCACTACTCTCTTCGCCTCCTTTCTTTCCTGGTTGTCTCTACCGTCCTATTTTGATACCACCTCCTAAAGGCTCTATTCTTTTCCCTTACTATATCTTTTGTCTTCTCATTCCACCATGGTGTTTCCTTCCACCTCTTCTTACTACTTGTCCTCCCACATACTGCTTCTGCTGCACCTACTAGTGTCTTCTTAAATCTAGCCCATTCCTCTTCCACCCCTCTTTCTTCATCTGTTGGAATTCCTTCCTTTACCATTTTGAGGTACTCGACCCTTCTATCCCCTTCTTTCAGTTTCCATATCCTTATACGTCTTTCCTGGTTCTCAGTCCCTTTCTTCTCCCATAAGTCCAACCTCTCGTCCACGTTGTGGGAGACGGGCAACGGCACAAGGTAGGGGATCGCCTGTAGGGGCGAAGTACAGTGGGGACTTTGTGTGCCCCGGGACCGTTACGGTAGCTGTGAAGGTCCTACAGGAACCCTGAAAAGTGACGGCTAACGGGGCTCTGGTGAAGCTACGATAGGCCCAGCAAGCCAGTAGTGGATGAAACCAAATGCTTTCAAAAATGGAACGAGCCTCGGACATGATGGATTTAATAGACGACGATTAATATTGAGTACGCAGTAAATGTACAGTGTGGTGTACAAGTTAAGACAATGTCATATTAGGGCAATCATACCTCATGACGAGGAGATATTATGGGGTATCATAAAAAAGGTACGTGGAACTGTCCAAGGCTTTGTTATAAGCAGATCATGCAAGGAGACTGTAAGTTCAGTCGAAGGACAATTGAAAGTGGTAATTGTACAAGTACAATGTACAATGGACGAGCGCAATATATAAGCTAATTGTTAGACATAATAATAGGATGTCGAATTGCGCAGGTATCAACTTTGTTATACGGGTGATGCATTTTCGCAGGGATACCACTTTAATTAATGTTCAGGACAATATGGAAGCATATCTATGCTATATCGGGAAATTATCAAAGGATAGGAATTGACAGACATTGGGGACCGCAGGAATCGCCAGGCAGTGTATCGAGACTTTTGAATGAGATACGGGGGTATTCGAGGAGGAAAGATCTTCAACGCCTGCATTTCTGAAATTCTGCAAAGAAGGGTCAACCAGTAAGAAATGTATATAGTGGTCGTGTGATTTTTAGTGATGGTTATTTAAATATGTGTAAATTACCAGTGTAATAATTAATATAACGCGTTTTTGTGGAAAAGGAAGCGATAGCTTCGACATGAAGAAGCAAAGTGCAGTGTGTTTTGTAATGGAAAAATTATGTAAAATGTGTGTGCAAAGTGTAATAATGCCTTGCTAATTTGCAAATGATGGCGGGCATTAACGGGGAGAATGTGTGGTCGGAGCCGCCAGAATAGCCAATGTAAGTACCTAAAACCATGATTTTGTAGTGAATGTGTAGTCCACTGTATGTTGAGTAATTTCAAAAATTGTAGAATATGCCAATGAGAGTCAAATTTGGGAGGTAGAACCTTCAGATATTAATGTGTTGATTTTAGTCAAGTTGAGATGTCTTTGTACATCATTGTGTGGATAAATCGTTACCACTAATGTAGAAATGGCAATTGAGATAAATAGAAAGTTAACTTAACAGATGACCTCGTAGTTCCGCCCCTTAAAACAACAATAACTAACTAAACACGGATGTTCGGTTATTGATTATTTAAATACGGTTACGTTGTGTCGGAGTAGGGAAAATTTATGTCAGTAATAATAATAATAAATAAATACATCAGGGAAAAATGTTTGTAAGCAAAATATATGCTAATTTGAATAACTGTGTATCCAAGCAGTAGTATTACAAGTGATGGGCCAAGCAAAGGAATTTAATATCAGAGTATCTTATGATAATGGAAAGAAATATGCAAGGAGATAGGAAATGGAAGTGTTTAATAGTGAATTGAATCGCAGCTTGACGAATAAGCTTATAAGAGTAATTGGTAGAGATTATCTTATTAATTAAAGGACGGGATCTTCTCACAATGGTCAAGGAAGCCAGGCAGTCTAATCGACGTGTGAAATCTCGTATAGCCAAGGGCATACGGAGAGGTATTATTGAAATCGAGCGTATTTAGTGAGGAAACCCTAGCTCTGAGTATTGCTATGAAACGTTCCGGGTTAGAATCCAGTGGTGTATGGGAGGATAACATGGACACCTCAGCATGACACCTGATATCGACCGAGAACTAGCTTTTGTATGAATAAATTCAGCTCCTGGGAGTGAATTTGGACGGCAGGAAGTTGTGCCCTGACCGTGCTTTGACAAAAAGATGCCGGTTATTCCAAATCGACGTGTGTTTGATGAATCTCGTTTCCTTCATATAAATGTAAATGGACCTGTTGAGGCCAGCTATTAATGTCCTAATGATAGGAATAAATGCTTAAACAATTCCATATTCCGTCTTGCATTCAGTATGAATTAGGTCATACGTGTTGTGTGGGTCACTAAGACGGCACTATTGTGTTTGAAGCCAAGGACTAATGCTTGGAAAGGAAAGGGACGTGAGGGGAGTAACGAGCATCTTGTTACCGCCCGCCGCGGAGGCCCATTGTATTCAGGAAGGGTCGGGGGGAAGAGACCATACACTACCCAGGCTTGGAGGATAATGTTTAAAGTGGAGAAATTATGAAACCCTGTTTGTTATGAAACGTTAATTAATTTGCTCCACGTTGAGCGTACAAATGAAACGTTTTGCTTGCTCCTAACTGTTGGGTGAGAAATGTAACTGTTTACCTTTGCCTAAGCTATGTTGTTTTAATGGGCGCCAAGACCTCAATGCAATGTTGAAATCTAAATTTGTATATAACAACGTCTAGCTCTGGCAGAACACATTCAAGACTCTATTCACTCAGATCGTGGTATGATTTGATCATTAACCCAACAAACAATTGTATCAGGAGAAGGAATTGGTCTATATCTAATGCTACCTACTGAAAGCAAAGATTGCATTGTAAAAGAAATGAATTTATTATATAAAACAAGTATAGCAAAATTAATAATAATAAGTATAGCAAAATTAATAATAAGTATAAAATTTAAATTGGAGCGTTGAGATTTTAATATTACCGATAGAAAATTACGTGAAAACTGAGTTTGATAAATTGATTTTACTCTTATTTCCAAGCTATGAAGTTACTGAAATATGAAATGTAAAACAACGAGAAATGAGAGATTGCGTATTTCTGCGTCATTTGCGCTTACCACTGGAAATTGCCAAAGCATTTCCCTCGTACTTGATGATGCTGTGTGCTTCCCACAGTCTCCTGGACGTCGTCATCTCCGTCGAAATTTGATGATATTCTGGTAGATAAGATAATTCTATGGTCCGTACATCGGACCCAAACACTCGTCCAACCACACTGGTTAAGTTTTATAAAAGTTAGTCGTCAACTCCACGGGACATCGGAGCGACTCCCGCGTACAGCCGTACTCGTTAAATTCTATACAGATTGTCGCTAACTCCACCGAACATCGGAGCGACACGCACGCGCACCCATACTCCTCAAGTATTTCACAGATAGTCCTCCTTCGACGGCGCGTCGAACGATATATGCACACGTTGGCTCCCCACTCCGGAGCCGTCTACTAGCTTACGTAGTCCTCATTGATTGGCTGAGCACGCCGCGCTATCTTCCCTTCCTCTGGGTCATTACACTCGGCGGGAGGGTTCCGTTTCAACAATTCGCCTTTCCTGGACGATGCGAGCCCGCTTGCGTAATTCTTCTCGACAGGAATCAGCTTGTATTTGAATTCCCAGTGAGTCATCTCTCTCAAATACCCTAACTGACAAAAACTCCGTAAAATTCCGTAATCAGATAATTTTCTATGATATCGTCGTTCGTAATAATTTGCATGATAGCGTTTTCTAAGACATAGAAAACCTATCTGAATGCTAATAATTTTTATAAAATGCTCCGAAAATATCTAAATAATAATTATAATAAATTAATAATAATAATAAATTAACATGAAAAATTCTCTTGGCTGAACAATTTGCCGCGTAAATAAATATAGAATGGCTTCCTACTGACTTATGCCAGTTGCATAAAAACCCCACGAAAAACACGTTACACATTCGCCTCGGATCATCGGATGATTTACCGTGACGACGGTCCATTATCCGATTATCCCAGACACGTCAATAAACCCCATCCAAAATACATATTACATAAATGAAATCTCCCTAAATTACAGATATATACACTCATAATTTTTCTTCACGCACTTTGCGTCAAAGTTTGTTGTCACTATGGATTGCACTTTGCAACCAGTCCAATGTTTCTCATATAAAATAGTGTTCCACGGATATTTCCACCTCTCAAATTCCTCTATGTTGGAGAAATAGACATAATAAATGTGTGAGCACTATGTATTTTTGATGTCATATCACACGCATTGAAGGTGTTCTGATATATTTATATCACCATAGAACTTTCTAATTTCACTGGAGGTCCCTTCCTTATGGTGAAATTTAATCTCACTTATCACTGAGCACACGATCACACTATTGTGGCAGCGCCTCGTGACCATAATACTTAATCTCTCTTTAAAGTAGATTAAATTAATATTGACTTCTGAAAAAAAAAACAGTAAATGTGCATTACATATAACACCAAATATTTCTGTGCCGTAATCGCCCTGTCTTGTTAAGTTCCCGTAGACCATATTCTACTTAATACTAGTTCTCAACACAGATCAGTTCTTCTCACACAAATAATACCTCTGTACAAATTATCTTAAATTACACACTTACAAATCTTACATGGCGAGGCCGTAAACAGAAATCACGTGTGCTGATATGTATGAGTTTCATGAAGGACTGTCTCGCATTCTGATGGCCCATCTTTTGCCTCGTGGACGCCTTAAGCAAAAATACTATGTACAAGCGCTCACCCATCTCTTGGAGGCAAATGGGAATTCACCAGCGTTACCAAATTCTGGCCTTGGTGTATGGAGACATTTTAGTGCTCAAGAGCATCCAACAATCCCGTCATATTTCCCTGTACCTTAAAAACTCTCATTTACTTACATACTACCCCCCTGTGCGACTTCTGATACGCCTGCCTTGAAGACCAGCTCCTCCCACGCACCAAATACCACACTTACTCATTTGATAGGCTGGCTCGCCAGCTAAACACACTCACTTTATGACACATATTTTCGTAGACTATGTATATTATACGTCCCGTATAATCTGTTTCCCTCACTATTCTCCAGCACATATGCTGTTTTCCCAATACGTTTGGAAACTATAAATGTTTCTGCGTCACCTGCTTCCAACCTTGCAAGTGGCTCACTTTAAATGAACCTCATCACGTTGCTCTACCTAGCATATTTCTCAGTGTCTGTAACGATGCCCTGTTGCTACTGTCCACACATGCTAACCCTACTTTCCTTTGGTGTCACACCTCTACTCGACACTCTATGACCTAAAAATGTCACTTCTGACTGACAGAATGACGACTTAGACAGCTTCAAAGTGAACCCTGCCTGATCTAACTTCTGAAAAACTATATCTAAATGATGTAGATGCTCCTCAAAACTGCGTGAACTAATTACCATATCATCTATGTAAATGGTTACAAACTCTCCTGTGTCATCCCCTAATGCGATGTTCAGAGCCCTAATTAAAGCTGCTGAACTACTCTTTAACCCATAAGGTGTTCTACAAAATTGATAAAGGTTATATTTATGACTAAAAGCTGTAAATGGTCTATCTTCGTACATAAGTGGCACTTGCCAAAAACTGGAACTCAAATCTACACAAGTGAAATACTTCTTCCCCTCAAATGTTTGCATTAATTCCTCTATTGACATAGATTTCAGCTGATCTGAACTAATTCTACTGTTAACCAAACGAGCGTCTAAACAAATACGAACCGTGCCGTCGGTCTTGGGTACCGTGATCAAAGAATTAACATATGGACTGTTAGAGTGCTCAATAATCCCATCTTCAAGCATCTGATTAATTTGTGCCTTAACTGCACTCTGATAAGCGAAAGGTACAGGATATCTATGTCCTGTGAATACTGACCTATCAATAACGTTCAATGAATGTGTATAGCAATAGGTCATACCAATGCGATCCTCAAAAACTCTCCTATTACACAATAACACATCATAGAGCCGAACACACTGTTCATCCTCTATATTTCCCTGAAACGCAGCATCACGTAACGAGTCCTCTAGACTTCCGTTCGTAATCACACTGCCCACAAAACATGGAGAACCCCGCTCTACGGCTGGCGATATCTCATTTAAAGTACAAATCACACCTACAATACTACTCCTCTGAATATGGTCATTGAACGCTACTTCTACTTCAGAATCTCCCCATTTAAATTTCAAACTCCCTACATCATAACATAAGTTACCAGACACTCTACTTAGCCACTCTGAACCCAAGATAACACTGAATACTAAATTTGGAATTACAAGGCAAATCTGCTTCTCTACATGATTATTAATTTTAATGTCTACTAAAACTTGCTTAGAAATTACTTTAGACCTCTTCCCAACAGCTGTGATAACAAAAGTGCTTTTAATTGGCATCTCCTCAAAATTTACTCCAGTTCCTTTCATTTTATCATAAAATGCACTACTTATGCAACTCTTCATACAACCACTATCAATTAAAACATCTGTGTACGCCTCGGACACGTTAAATTTAACTATGGGGCTCTTACTAACCACTTCCTGAATAATACCTTCATCATTTAGTTCATGTAATAATTCATTTCTTACATTTAGGTCATAGGGTTCCTGTATAATTGTATGGACAGGGCATGCTACCGACTGAGATTCTGACCTTACTTCGCAGCCTGGTTCGCGTTTAAAGAACCACTACAGCTGGCCGTAGTACTAGTTACTACTGCACTGGTCTGGTTGTTCTGAGTTGTGTTGTCATTGTTTGGCTGTATATTACTACCACTAGGCTGTCCTCTTCCTTGACCCCTATTCTGGTTGTAATTATTGTCATTATAATTTCTCCCTTGATTTCCCCTGTAATCATTGTTCCTCCCTTGATTTCCCCTGAAATCATTGTTCCTCCCTTGATACTGATTACCATAGCCATTTCCTCTGTTCTGATTTAGCTGATTATTATTATTTCTATTTTGAGCGTTGGCCCTTCGCCACCGTTCCCTTGAACTTCTTGATGCCTGGCTTCATTAGGTCTGTTATTATTATTACCCTGGTTCCTATTGAAATTGTCCTCATAACCCCCTCTCCCTAGTGCATCAAATGTGCTTAACAAATTTTCTACTTGTGATATTGTCTTTATATTCTGGATACAAGCAGCCTCCTTGATCCTATAGGGAAAGTGCCTAAGTAGCAACCTTACCACATCACTTTCCTCCTTCAACCCATCCAGATATTTACACACTAATACCTGCCCTAAAAAGTATTCGGTCATGGTGGAGCTTCCTTTAGGGTTATATTTACCACACACTACTCCCTCACGATGCTGCGACTGAATAACCTCATTCCAGAACTTTTCACAGAATTTCATTTTAAAATCATTCATATCAGTAAACTTGTCTCTGTAGACAGCAAACCAATTCCTCGTTTCCCCCACAAACACTTGTTCTAAAATTTCAACTACCTGGCACCACTCAATACTACCATTTTCCAACCTTTCCCCGAATTTATTTTCTATAGTGTTCATGAACTCCATTGGGCACCCCTGTCGATTGCTGAACTTACCCAGTTCTACCTCCCTGTGTGTGCTATTCACAAAAACTGGCCTATTCTGACTATTTTCTTGCCTGATCCTAGCTTTTAATTTTAACTCTAATTCTGCGATTTTCTCCTCAGCCTTCCTCTCAATACTGTTTACTGTTAATTTAATGTTTCCTTCTGATTCTTCTACTTTATCATATAGCTTTGCTTGTTTCTCCTCAATCTTGCTAATGCTCTCTCTATTACTCTCTCTTAAATCATTTACTTCTGCAACTATTTGTGAGTGGACTTTCTCAATTCTACCCCCCAGCTGTTCCTTAACCTCTTTAGTAGCTACCTGAATTTTGTCAATTTCTCCCCCCAATTGCTTTTTGACCTGCTGTGTTTCCAGTTGCACTAGTTCTTTTAAATTTTCAGCCTGTGTACTGATTCTAATTTCCAACTCCTCCTGTACTTTTCCTAATTTCTTGTCTACATCTGCAATGATCTCTTTAACCTTCTCTTCCATTACTCCTCTGATTTCTCCTCTAATCTGCTCCATTTTCACACTAATTTCCTTGTTGTTCTTATCTAATTTTGCATTATTCTGTTCTAATTTTTTATTTAAAGCTTCTGTACTTTCTTTATTTTCCCTACTGTTTTGTTCTAATTTTGCATTTAAAGTTTCAGTACTCTCTCTATTTTCCTGACTGTTTTGTTCTAATTTAGCATTTAAGGCATCTGTACTTTCTTTATTTTCTCTACTGTTTTGTTCTAATTTAGCATTTAAGGCATCACTACTAACTTTGTTCTGATACATGAACTCGAGAAGTAAAGTTTTTAATTCTGGTTGGCCGCCTACACTCCCTGTTTCAGTATCGGGATTTACCTCCGCTGCCCCGGTACTACCATCACTCGACATACTGCTCGTATCATCACTCTCCCGTTGATGACCACTACGTAACCTCATCTGTCTTTCTTTCTCATCCCCCATAATGATATACACTGATACAGACAAATAACCCCCAAAATACAGGCACAGAAATATATACCCTTCTCCTTCCACAAATGTTATTAGGTTTTCAGCCCCAAGTTGTCGGCGACAAATGAAACGTTAATTAATTTGCTCCACTTTGAGCGTACAAATGAAACGTTTTGCTTGCTCCTAACTGTTGGGTGAGAAATGTAACTGTTTACCTTTGCCTAAGCTATGTTGTTTTAATGGGCGCCAAGACCTCAATGCAATGTTGAAATCTAAATTTGTATTTAACAACGTCTAGCTCTGGCAGAACACATTCAAGACTCTATTCACTCAGATCGTGGTATGATTTGATCATTAACCCAACAAACAATTGTATCAGGAGAAGGAATTGGTCTATATCTAATGCTACCTACTGAAAGCAAAGATTGCATTGTAAAAGAAATGAATTTATTATATAAAACAAGTATAGCAAAATTAATAATAATAAGTATAGCAAAATTAATAATAAGTATAAAATTTAAATTGGAGCGTTGAGATTTTAATATTACCGATAGAAAATTACGTGAAAACGGAGTTTGATAAATTAATTTTACTCTTATTTCCAAGCTATGAAGTTACTGAAATATGAAATGTAAAACAACGAGAAATGATAGATTGCGTATTTCTGCGTCATTTGCGCTTACCACTGGAAATTGCCAAAGCATTTCCCTCGTACTTGATGATGCTGTGTGCTTCCCACAGTCTCCTGGACGTCGTCATCTCCGTCGAAATTTGATGATATTCTGGTAGATAAGATAATTCTATGGTCCGTACATCGGACCCAAACACTCGTCCAACCACACTGGTTAAGTTTTATAAAAGTTAGTCGTCCACTCCACGGGACATCGGAGCGACTCCCGCGTACAGCCGTACTCGTTAAATTCTATACAGATTGTCGCTAACTCCACCGAACATCGGAGCGACACGCATGCGCACCCATACTCCTCAAGTATTTCACAGATAGTCCTGCTTCGACGGCGCGTCGAACGATATATGCACACGTTGGCTCCCCACTCCGGAGCCGTCTACTAGCTTACGTAGTCCTCATTGATTGGCTGAGCACGCCGCGCTATCTTCCCCTCCTCTGGGTCATTACACTCGGCGGGAGGGTTCTGTTTCAACAATTCGCCTTTCCTGGACGATGCGAGCCCGCTTGCGTAATTCTTCTCGACAGGAATCAGCTTGTATTTGAATTCCCAGTGAGTCATCTCTCTCAAATACCCTAACTGACAAAAACTCCGTAAAATTCTGTAATCAGATAATTTTCTATGATATCGTCGTTCGTAATAATTTGCATGATAGCGTTTTCTAAGACATAGAAAACCTATCTGAATGCTAATAATTTTTATAAAATGCTCCGAAAAGATCTAAATAATAATTATAATAAATTAATAATAATAATAAATTAACATGAAAAATTCTCTTGGCTGAACAATTTGCCGCGTAAATAAATATAGAATGGCTTCCTACTGACTTATGCCAGTTGCATAAAAACACCAAGAAAAACACGTTACAGTTATAAAAGAATCATTGTAGTAGTATATAATGAATTTGTGTGGTTTGAGACACATTGATAATTAAGAATCATTCTGATAAATTAATATTTGGCAAACTTATGAGATGTTATAAGTTGCATTTTTATACTGACATTGTCACCTATTTCCGAAGGTGGATACCAGATGTCACACGCTACGCCCATGCAAGGGTAGCATAAAATCCCATCCGACACAGCGGTAACAGAATCTTTATGAAAGTACACTCATTACGGCATACAGTGGAGCTACAAAAAGGGTAGAATTACAAGTAACAGTGGAGTTGCAAGTAAATCTGATGTGCAACTCAAATTGGTTAATGCATGGTAGAGCATTTTGGTGGGAAGAGAAATACAGAACATAATTGTACGCATAGTGTAAGTAAAAATGTGTTGATAATAAGTAACTAGATTGTGAAATTAAAGTGGTCACAATAAGTGACGTAAGATTGTAAGAACAGTTGTGTGTGTATTTTACCAGTGCATCAGCGCACTTGAGAGTGAATTTCATGTTAATCTCAGGGTAAATAAATCAATAATCATTTGGATTTGCGAGGATAAAATGCGAATAAGAATGGATTGAAGGAATAAGTTTTGCATTGTTTTTGTGTATTATTGTTGGGATTGTGTTTTGTTTGTGTGAAGCCATGATTTACAGCTCAATTAAAGTCTTTAGAATAGAGTTCATACCTTTTAGTCTCAGATCAAAATTATACAACTGCTCAGTGGGTGAACGGTACACGCCTGAGAACTGATGCTAGCTGGAGGCAGAAGCATGTTTTCCACGGAAATTATTCACATGGCTACAGTAAGGAGAGGAAGGAAAGACTGAAGGCAAGTGGCTGACGCAGAAGACAGACCGTGCGCGTACTCAGGCCCTGCTTCAGGCTTGCATGGCCCAAGGCATGGAGCTGCCTGCAGCGGACGACCGCAACTTTCCTCGACCCAGCATCAGGATACGGCTCAACAAGACCAAGCAGCAGCAAGCTACTGCCGACCAAGAATAACAGAAGGTGGAGGTGGAGATTGTAGACCAGGTCCCCCTGCCGTCAGAGGGCAGCATGGAACACAAGAAGGAAAGGAAGAAGCAGAAGAAACTGGAACAGAAGAAAGAGGCAGCCAAGATTGAAGCAGGAGAAGCACCTGCAGAAGGAGACAGACCAGAAGGAGAAGAAGATGACGGCACAGACAGGTCTGATGACGATTCTGCCGTGTCTTCTGATTATGATATTGTTGTCGGATTTTTCCGATGCTGCTGGAATGTCAGACTCGATCAGATCGCTTCGGCTACTCTATCAGAAGAAAATATTTATGCTGACGATTCTGGTGAACGTAGAATAATTGTTTCTGCGATGATAGTGCCAATGTTTTTCTGACTATGATGTATAATTTGTTTCAGTTTGAATTTTTGTCTTAGTGTTTGCTTCATGTATTTCATTTATGTATTTCTTTCTATGTTTGAGAATCAATTTCTAACCTTCAGTTAGAAATTGGTTCTCATAGGGGGCGTTTCTGTAACCGAACCTTTGCAGTAGGTTACAGACACTGCTTTTTGTTCTGTTTCGTATTTAGTTATTCTTATTGGGTTGCCAGCCATGGACACTTGTTGGTAGGCCGCCATGGAGAATCTTGTGTGCTCTGACTTGAGATTCTTTGATGGTAGTCAGCCAGTGGCTGGACCAGGTGGCCATGGATCTTAGGGTAAGGTTGCCATGGGAATCAGCTGTTGATAAGTGAGTAGAGCAGGCAAGATGGATGCTGACAGGCTGAATGAAACCTAGTTGGTTTTATGAATGATTAGATTGGTGTTGATTTTTGTTGAGAATTGCCAGGCAAAATGGGAAGCTAGTTGGATTGATGCTGAATGGGAGCCAGTTGATGCCATGGGAATGGTATTGATAATTGCCAAGCTGTTTTAAAGCTAGTTGGTTTTATGAAAAGGAGAATGTTTTTTTTTAAATTGAAGCTAATGATAATTGCCATGCTGAATGGGAACCGATGGATGTACAATGAGAATGAATAATTGGAAGTGTTGATATAGAGAGTATGGAAGCTAGTTGGTTTGATGAAAAATGGGAATGTTGTTGTGAATTGAAGCTAATTGGTTTTATAGTGAATGGGAGCCAGTTCATGGACAATGGGAATGTTGTTGTGAATTGAAGCTAATTGATAATCCATGCTGAATGGGGAGCCAGTTGATGCACAATGGGAATGAAGGATTGGAAGTGTTGATTTTGTGTGGGATGGAATGCAAGCTTGCTTATATGTTTACAAACAAGGAATTGTTAGTTTGATTTGCCAAAAATGCAGGTAATGGAAGCTTGCCTTTCATTAATAAATTGTGTGTGAATTGAGAAGTTGGTGTACTGTCTTTGTGGATTCCTTTAAAGCTAGTATAATAGCCCCTATACCCTGAGGTGGCAAGTTTCATTTTAGTTACTAACTCATAGCTAGCAGTTTCCTTCTTACGTTTAATTCGTTGTGGTTATGGAATTTGATTTTGTCCTTAATTGTTGCGAATTTTTGAATAAACATCACAGGCACGTAATTACGTATGTTTGCAGCATTTTTCTATAACTTTGCGTTATATTTTATAGTAGTGGGGTTAAGGTAAGACTGCTATAGTTGTAGAATAGTGGCAAGACCAACAACAAAGTCCGAGAGTTGAAAGATTCTCACTCTCCAGTGTTATAGTTGTAGAACTATAGCATTTCTTTGGTTATATGTTCCTTATTCCTGTGTGTGTTTGCCAGTAGCTATTGGTAGTTATTTCTAGCCGAGTATTACAAGTTGCTGCGATCCTTTTTCATCTTCGTATTCTGGCTGACAGCTCACATGGAAATAAGGGCAAAATAAGTATGACTACATAATACCTCTTCCTTATCACCACGCTATTCCCGCATTTGTAATAGGGTACATGTCCGGAAGGAACGAAAAGGGAGTGTTATCTTCTTCTACACCTCGCCTGCCCCCCTTGCGATCGGCACCATTCTCGGTCCGTTTTCATTTCCACTCTCCTAGCGGAGCTACAGTCACAAGTTCGCAGTTGGTTACAGGAATAAGTCATGAGTAGCTTACATGATCGGCGCTGCTTTGGCCCATTGGACAAAATTCCCACGGACTTCATGCTGCGGTAGCGAGTCGAAGGCACGTCGAACAGACTGCTGGCCACTTTTAAAATGCCATTTCAACGAGTAGACATTAAAAGTAGGCAAATAATATATCGTATTATAGCGGGAGAATTGAAAGAATATTAGTACAAAAAGGGGAATTTTTCTTTCGTACGACAAAGTACCAGTATACAGGTTTAAGAAATATCCAGCTTATTTTATATGGTGCTGATATCTGACAGGATCAAACTTGACTTAAGTTCGAAATTACACAAAATTCTTGTTTCTAGATTTTTAATTTACCTATTTTTACCATGGTGAGAGCGGCTTCGGTGGCGTAGTTGGTAGCATGCTGAACTGCTATGCCCAAGATAGCGGGTTCAAACCCGGCCGAAGTCGTCGGATTTTTTAAGAGCGTAAAAATACTTCAGTATGCCTTCCTTCGGAGGGGAAGTAAAGCCGGCGGTCCCATGTCATAGATTTATGGCATGTAAAAGATCCTTTTACAGACTAAACTTGTGTAAAGCAAAATTTGTTAGGTTAGATTTCGTCAGAACGCTCTATCAAAGTTCCAACGTTCACCACTAGGTATCATTGATATCTGGTGGCGAAAGTTGGAGCTACTTGAAATTGAACGGAACTTGTAGCTCACCCTTTAGGGTATCCGCTGGAAGCAGCTACAGACTCAGGCGAGCCGAACATGTCATTGGACACTCCCGGCACTAAAAGCCATACGATAAATAAATAATAAAACCATGGTGAGACTAACTCCTTGCGTGGTTTTATTATCACAGGCAAGTGACCCATTTTCCCAAAATTTCATAAAAAAAAAAAAAAATACAACATAAAATTTGTGTTTTGTTCAAAGAAACAGTGTGCTAGAACATTTGATATAATGGTAATGAATGAGGTTCGCTAGTTAAGGAAACTGTCATATTTTATCCCGAGCTTATTTTGTCCAAAATTTGGAGGAAACATAATTGCATTTAACTGCATAATATTTTCGCCTCATAGTTTTTCGTCATATTTCACTGTTTATTAGTGACATAAAACCATAGTTGGTTTGTTAACTTACTTTTAACCTATGCCAACAGATACCAAAAAGCATGCTAATAGTTCGGTTTTGGGTTCTCTTTTTAGGAAAAGCGAGTGAGAAGTGCATCCCAAGGCTATGATACTACTGACAATGAATATTGAAATGTTAAATGTAGGTATTGTAGCTCTATCAGTTTGTATGATTAAATAGGTCTGCTGTATTATCACATTTTATGTTAGTAACACTCCATTACTTGCTACATATTCAAATGCATAGGTCATATTCAGATAGTTTTAGGGCATATCTACTTGCATATTTTCTACTTTTTTAGGTCTTATACTTCCAAGCCCTAGTAATGCATAACATTTTATTTCTGTTTTTGCATTTTAGTGGTGGAAATTCATCAGTACATTAATTTATCAACTCGGTGAACAATGAATATCTTCTCAATTTGAAGGAGTTTCAATAGGTATTATTTCTTTAAATTATTGGCAAACAACAATGAGAAGCATTAAATATGGAGTGTCAGACCTCGGTTCACACCTAAGAGGTGCACAACTCCAAAGTATTACATTTTATCACATAAAACAGCAAACTATTCAACTTCCAATACACATGAACACTATAGCAGTTCCACGTGTCGCCCACAACGCTCCGATGTAAACAGTGTCACATGGTGGTGTATGTCAGAAGGTGGTGGCTTCTTAGCCACAGGAAGGTGATTCTAGTGTCAACGTTGCACACCCAAACTACAAGGTTGTGCATTAGCTGCACTAACACGTGTTGCAGGAAACAAGAAGCAATAGACCGCAAAGAACTCAAAGAGTAGATACACACAAAAAAGTGGAGTCATGCCTCCCGCAGAGAAAACTGCAGAGCTTTATAGATGTCAACTAACTCTACGGTGAAGACTCTAAAGGTATGTGGCAAAGAGTTCTTTGTATTTGCACCATTGCCAACACAAATACAACCCACTTTTTCATCCACCCGCGTATAGAATTCCAACGTCAGAAGATTGATGAACTATGCTGTGCAACTGCTTGCAATAAAAGGAGGCATCTGTGTTCACCTAAGATCTTTGAGTAGATATAATTAAATTTCCAGACATGGATCTTACTACGGAGGCACCTCACAAAGGTGCCCGAATCAGCAACTCCAATTTCATTACACAAACTATATATCAAGCCATATTCCAACTGGCCGTGTGGCTCTAGGCTGGTTGGTGTACCTCCGATGGTATCAGGTACTAAAGAGAACTTGATAGCTCGGATGTTGCGGCATTTGATAGACATTAGCAGTATATACTGGAGTCTAATAGCAAAAGAGGAGGAACACTTGATACGGCAAACTATATGTTCGGAACAGCACTGGATGCCAGTTTAACGCAGCTATGGCGGATAATGTCCAGCCTTTTCAGCCAGTCTTACTGAACCGTAAGATGCAAAACCATAGTCAAGACGGGACAGGACGAGGGGCTTGATAAAACTGTACCAGCACTTAAAGGTCAGCCCCCAACATAGTGCCGCTAATTGACTTAAGCATGTTCAATTTCCTGTGACATGTCGTTTTCAGTTGCCAAACCCGGTAAAGCGAAAAGTGTCAACCACTGGCAATTCAGCATCCCTAAGATGTAATTCAGGGTGTGGTTGTAGCTTTCGGATCAGACAAAAATCGACAATGGAGATTTTTGCTGCTGAAAGTAGAAAACCTTAGTCGTTAACCCATCTGTCGACTCGGTTGATAGCTACAGTACTTGCAATTACAATACTTCCAGAGCTGTAATGCAGATCTAAGTCATCTATGAACAGTGGTGACGTCCATACCATAAATGGCAATCACAAACCCTGTGAAATTTCATTTTACATGGGTAAAGTACTGTGAAAATGTCCTTCCAACTCTCACATAGAACTTACCACTTATCAAAGATGTTGCCTCGCACAAAGATTGTATCTGTTGTGCCTTGGGAGATACAGAAACCACAATGAGATTCTAGAAGAATCTTTTCAGACAGAACTTGCAATTGAATTTTTGCAAAAATCTTTCCAAGAATTGACAACCAAGATATGCCACAATAAAAATAGGGATTCACAGTAACATTTAAGAGTTGTCTCCCATTACAGCCCCCAGATGGTGTCAAGATGATTTAATATTAGCATACTGAAGGTGAAGTGCCATTTCCATGGAAGTCAGAGTTTGGAAATTGTGGACACGTTCAAATACCTAGGAAGTGAATTGATGCAAACTGGTAGGTTGGACATGGAGATTGGCAGGAGAGTACAGCAGAGCAATGCATTCTATCAAAGTGTAAGAAAACTTGTTTGGGATAAGGAAGTACCAAGGAAAAGCAAGGAGGTAATGTATAAAGTGTACTATGTTCCCATATTAACTTATGCAGCTGAGACTTGGACCCTGACAAGCAGGCAAGAGAGTAGAATCCAAGCCAGTGAAATGAAATTCCTAAGAAGTATGATAGGAAAGACAAGGAAAGACAGAGTGAGGAATGAAGATATTAGGAAGGAAGTTGGGATGGGAAAACTAAATGAGAGAATTGAGAAGAATAAACTAAGGTGGTTTGGACATGTAAAGAGGATGGAGGAAAATAGAATACCAAGACAGATGCTGGAGGCAAAGTGCAAGGGTAAGAGAGCAAGAGGAAGACCTAGAACAAGGTGGATTGATTCAGTGAAGAACAGCATAAGAAAAGGAAATCTGGACTGGGACAAGATCGCGGAAGAAGAATGGTGGAAGGAAAGAGGAAAGTGGAGAAGTGCCACAAATACCCCGACCCGGCAGGAGCTGGATAAGGGGAAATGATGATGATGATGATACTGAAGGTGAAGGTCTCCCATAAAACTATTAACATTTTATGTCAAACATGTTTTCACACGATGCAAACTTATAGAGATATTTCGCTGTCTCAAGATAAATGGACCATCCAGTATACAAATTAGGCATGAACTGAGTTTCTAAATACCTACATCTCTCCAAGTTTTGATGTTTTGATACAATACCTGAATGACACAAACATGTAAAATAATTGACTTCAAATTAATAGTCAATAAATGCTTCTTGTTATTGTTTCATTTGAGGGGCTTGGACATCCATGGTCATTTAGACCCGTGTACTTCGGTGTGTATAGAATTTGTATGATTTCCTGAGTCAATAAATGCAGTTTGTTACCAATGGTAATGGGATAAGAACCAGCTTGATTTGCTTGCACACAGTTAATGTACAGTAGTTCAAGTTAAGAGTAGGATAATGTTGTCCCTAAATGTAATTTGATAATTCTGCCACAACTAGTAACACCAAAAAGACAGCATAGACTGTATAAGAAAACAAAAAACAAACAAAAAACCAAACATGCTGAATTTTTCCTAACCTGCTTCCCATATTACGTCAAATATGCACTCAGTGTATTTTCCCTCAAACCTGAAGAAAACTGTAATGTTAAATTAAATACACTGACAGAAAAAAAAATCCCAACACCATGAAATAAGGAATGTAGAGTATGGACATTTCGGCAATATATTTGTCGAGGTAACATATTAAATTGATGAGAGGTACAAGCATATCTGCCAACTTTCAAAAATAGAAATCCAGAAGATCCCAGAGTGCAAAAATTTAACACGAGGAAAGACTACAGGGAAAGAGATTACAAACTCTTGGTGATGTGAGACTATCTAATTCATTGTGCCAGTTTCCAAAAATTCTGAAAGACTGATGATATAGTTTGTAACTTGAATTCATCATGAAAACACGAAATCGCACAAATATTTGTCACACAATTGCACGAATACCAGAACTACAGCAAGCACCGCTTAAAACCAAGCTTTCCCGCTTACAAACAGTCAAAGCACCAAGCGATAATCTGCGAGATGTGATTATCGATAGACAGTTCTATCGACTTTCAGCGTAATGTCAAACACAAGGAATTAATGACAAAAGCGGAGCGATAATATCTGAGACGGGATTATCGATTAACTTTACAGGGTGTCTACTGTAAGGATGAAGTAAAAATTAGTTACTTTTTAGCTACCTTTTAGTTAATTTTAGTTATCTTTTTTGATCGGCAACCATAGAAGCTCATCACGTGGTGAAGGAAAACAACAATGAACGGTGTTTAAAGCAGTGAATAAGATTCACTTACGGTGTCATAAAAATTTAGATAAAAATAAATATTGGATATTTAATATCAAATGAGTTGATTCAGCAAATATGCCGTCTTGTGTACAAGAAGTTATGATTACCAAGAAGTTGCTCTGATCTTGGCCGTTTGAGGAGATTTCCTTTGTCCCCGCGGTAGACCACGAAGAAATATATGCGACGTTACATGATCGTCACCGAATTATGTCTTCGCAGTCAGGTACGGAGAAATATCGAGACATTACACGATCGGCGCAGGTCTCAGCCGTTTGACGCGATTCGTAGTTTTTAGATAGAATACTGAGAAAAATCGCGATTACATAATCGGTGTCCTTTTAGTTGTTAGACGAGATTTCTATTGTCCTTGAGGTCGGGCACGGAAAAATATGGTAAGTTATTATTACGCAATAGGCACCGCTGGCTGTCCATTTGACAAGAATCCAGTTGCACTCGTCATCGAATGCGGAGAAATATCGCGATGTATCGCAATCACTGCCGCTCTCGGTTGTTTTACGAGATTCACGTCGTTCTCGCGGTTGCACAATGAGAACTCGGTATTATGCAATCGGCAACGCATCCGGCCGTTCAACGTTTGTCTGCCTGTCTGTCTTTCTTGGCAGAATGGCGAAGGCGAGCTCGAGGTTGGGCATGGTTAAAATTCACCAGCAGTTATGGACATGTTGTATGATCGGCGCCGTGATTCCTGCAGCCCTCGAGGACACAAGTTCAAGGCCGTGCACGGGTTTTATAATTTTACGCAACTGGCGTCCTTCGTGGTCTGTTTGACGAGATTCCCACAAGCAAGTCTTGCTGTCAGCCGGCTGTCTTGAGGATGTGACTTTGGAGGATGAACGTTCGAAGTAGGTATCGGTTATTATGAATTATTCAGAGAGGATTGCACGAATAATCCGACAAGAAGGCACATTTTCTTTGGAATTCAAATTGTACAAGTTTTCGAGATAACCGGTTAGATCGTATATCCAATGGAACCATAGTTCGAAGGAAAAATAGACATATAACGGAGTTTCGAATTAACCACACTTGATGTCGCAAATTCACTAGACGGATAGATTTTTTAAATATAGTCTTATGTATTTCGAAGCATTCTTGCGATTATTTTTTGAAACGGTATCATTTCGCAATATTTCGACAATAAATTATTTCGTGTTATTTCTGGACTTCAATTTGAGATATACAAATTTAGAGGCCAATATCAGAAATGAGAGGTTTCTGTTGAGTTTCGGAAGTTATCGCAAATAAACGTCTCGCAAGAAGTCAGTTTCCGATTAATACAGAAAAATATTTCACACAAAACTTAACTCTTCCTTAATGCCGAAAATAAACGTTGAACCGGTGTATACAGTACCACTGATGGTATCCTCAGTATGCAATTCCTTGAGGTTGTGCATGGGGAAATATAGCTTACGCAATTGGCGCCGTTTGCGTGAAACTCGCTTCATCGCATCTGTGAGCCTAGCAGCGCGAGTTTAAATGATTTTAGCTGACCTCGGCGAATTTTCGTTACCTCCAACAATCGAGACATACAGTAAGAATTAGCTACTTTTCTTTACCTTTATAAAATTAGCTACTTTTTCATTACTTTTCGTTACCGGTAGACACCCTGAGTCTTATCAGTCAATTTTCAGTCGAATTAAAACATTCGCATCTCAGAATAGCAGCTATTATCGAAAATCAAAACTGAAATGCGATTTGGATGCAGAGAACGGAAAAAAACTAGGGAGTTGAAAACCCGGAAAAACCCATGTTAATCCCGACAACCGAAAAACGCCCCAAAAATCCAGAAACCTTCCGGGAAAACCGGAAAACTTGGCAGGTATGTACAAGACAACAGGTTAATGTCCACACGAGAAAAGCCATCGAAAATGTGCCATGCTGGTCCATTAATGACCGGTGTAATCGCCAGACTGTTGAATGCAGGCATGCAAATTTGCATGCATTGTATCGTACAGGTGCCGGATGTCAGCTTGTGGGATGGAGTTCCATGCCTGTTGCACTTGGTCGGTCAATACAGGGACGGTTAATGCCAGTTGTGGATGACGCTGGAGTTGTCGTCCAACGATGTACCATACGTGCTCGATTGGGGACAGATCGGGGAATCGAGCAGGCCAAGGCAGCATGTGGACACTCTGTAGAGCACGTTGGGTTACAACAGCAGCATGGGGCGAACGTTACCCAGGCACAATAAAGAAAGCTTTTCAGTCGGTCAATACGAATTGTGCCCAATTACATTAGGCGGGAAACAAGTATTTACATACCGGTACCCTACAAACTAACACGCTTTTATGGACAAATAACTACTACCTACTTAGGTACATTAGTACATAAGAGTGTTAGTTTGTAGGGTATGTTAATACTTGTTTCCTGCCTAATGTAATTGGGCACAATTTGTGTTGACCGATTGAAAAGCTTTCTTTATTAGAATTAGGCAACACTGAAAACTGGCTTCTATCACTACAATTAGTTATCCTGTTGGAAAACACCCCCTGGGAATGCTGTTCATGAATGGCAGCACAACAGGTCAAACCACCAGACCGACGTACACATCTGCAGTAAGGTATGTGGGATAACCACGAGCGTGCTCCTGCCGTCATAGGAAATTGCTCCCGAGACCATAATGCCCAGTGTAGGTCCAGTGTGTCAACGCCGCCGACAAGTGAAATGCAGGCACTCACCTGGCTTCCTTCTAACCAACACACGGCTATCACAGGCATCAAGGCAGAACCTGCTTTCATCAGAAAACACAACGGACCTCCACTTCATCCTCGAATGAGCTCTCGCTTGACACCACTGAAGCTGCAGACGTCGGTGGTTTGGGGTAAGTGGAATGCATGCTGCAGGATGTCTGGTTCGGAGCTGTCCTTCAAGTAACCGATTTTTAACAGTTCCTTGCGTCATTGTGGTGCCAACTGCCGCTTGATTTGCTGCAGACGCCGTCTGATGCGCCGAAGCCATGCGCTGAATACGGCGGTCCTCCTCTCGGTGGTACCACGGCGACGTCCGGAGCCTGGTCTTCTTGCGACTACATTCTTGTGACCACTGCTGCCAGCACGCATGCCAGTGGAGACATACCCGCCGAGTCGTTCTGCAATAGCGCGGAAGAAAAATCCACCTTCACGCAGCCCTATTACACGGCCTTGTTGAAATGCAGTGAGCTGCTGATACTGGCCTCTTCGTCGTCATAAAGGCATTCTTGACCCACTCACAGTCACGCCGTCCAATCCCACAGGTAACTAACGCTCTCGCACAGTACAGCCTGTACTTAAAGCAAACCTGATGTGCAACATCATGGGACCAATACTGTGATTTGCAGGAAATTTGAATCAACGTCATCTTTCAGATGTATAAACACGCCTACCAACTTTCGTTAATCTAGCACAACCTCTTCTTGGTGTTGGGATATTCGTTTTCCGCCAGTGTATTGGAGGCTGGATTTAGACAGCTCCTTAACCCGGTCCATGAGTCAATCATAATTGACTACATGGATAATTCTTGCCAGGCGCGTCCACGTCGCGGGGGTGGGCAACGGTACTGTAATATACCATGGGACTACAGTACTGGCTAAATTCTGGTGAGGACCCAGTCCTATAGGGTATAACATAGGCCCCGTGCACAGGGTTACGTGCGAAGACCTTAACGGAATCTGCAGCGGAGAAGATGGACTTCGGAACGGTGGAGATTGCGGAAGAGGCAGCCCAGTATTCAGGGAATAGTATGAGTACAGCATCAATCAGCAGCGTCTGTTCTCCACGTTAGGGGCAGCCTAAATAATAGCAGGCAGTAGCTTCATAAAATGCCTTTGGGAGTGGCGACCCCATCGTAATAATAGCCTAAAATGGAAATGGCACTTACAATGATTCGGAAAAGGTTAGGGCGTACCCTGCAGGCGACGCGCAGTTACTTTGATATTGGGGGAACTGTGAGAAATGGGCGACCAGTAACCGAAATGAAAGTGGGAATCATGAATGTCATGACCCTGACAGGCAAGGTGGAGGAGGTGGTAGACTTCATGGAGAGGGAGAAGGTTGGAATGATGGGGCTGAGTGAAGTGAAATGGAAAGGTAAAGGTAGGAAGAAATTGAGGAAAGGATATACATTATACTGGAGTGGTGGCCAAGAGGCAAAAAATGGCGTGGGACTGATAACCTCGAAACAACTGGAGGAGTATGTTGAAGTGGTCGAGTGTGTGAGTGACAGAATGATGAAAATTAGAATAAAGATGAAGAATGACAGGATGGACTTCATACAAGTGTATGCACCACAGACTGGAAACAGAGAAGAAGATATTGAAAAAAGCTTGTAGTTTAACGTGACCGTTAATCTCGCGATCATAAGCCACGGGACCTCCGTTTTACGTGGAATCCGAACCACAGGACATGGCATTTCAAGAAGATATTGAAGTATTCCTGGAGGATGTAGAAAGAGTAATTTCAGATGTAGAAGTGGTGATCATGGGAGATATGAATGCACAAGACAGAAACGAGAGACAAGGAAAGGAAGAAGTCATTGGACCATATGGATATGGGAAAAAGAACTGGGAAGGAGAGGAACTTGTAAACTTTTGTGAAAGGAATGGACTGATAGTGGGTAATTCATGGTTTCGGAAGAAAAACAGCAGGAAAATTACGAGATATGGGCGGGGTGATAGAAGAACAAAATCAGTAATTGACTACTTTCTGGTGGAAAGGACAAATCGCAGAAAGCTGATAGATGTGACAGCTTTACCAGGAGAAGCATTTGATGGGGACCATAGAGCTGTGGTGGCAAAATTTAGATGGGAAAATTTGGAAAACCTAAAGGAGATCAGAGAAAGTAAAATAAAAGTATGGAAATTGAAAGACAAAACTGTACAGGAAGATTTTCAGGACAGATTGAAGCAACAAATCCCAGTTACTGAAGTGGAAAACGTAGAAAAGGAATGGTCTCACTTTAAAAAGGCATTTGCTGGTACAGCAGAGAGTGCTTGTGGTAGGACGTCAACAAGAGTGAAAAAGAAGGAGACACCGTGGTGGAATGAGGAAGTGAGGAAAGCAGTGAAAGAAAAGAAGTCTGCATGGAAAGAATGGAAACGAGATCAAACAGAAGAAAGCAAAAGAAAGTATCAAGACAGCAAATGGAGGTGTAAGCAAGTGGTAGGAGAAGAAAAGAAGAAAAGTTGGGAAGAATTTACACGAAGAATGGAAACAGATGTAAGTGGTTGTAAAAGGATGCTGTATGGACTTCTAAGAAGTAAGAGGAAAGAAAGAGTTACTACAAAGCTAGTGAAAAAGGAAGATGGAGAGTTGTTAACACACCCAGAAGAGATAAAGGGACGATGGAAGGAGTATTTCGATAAGCTACTGAATGTGAACAATTGTACAGGTGAGATGGAAGTGACACAGCCTGACGACTCTATAACAGAAGATGATATAACAATGCTGGAGGTGGAATTAGCAGTACAGAAAATGAAGATGGGAAAAGCAACAGGGGTGGATGAAATCAGTGTAGAAATGATAAAGGCTGCTGGACCTGTTGGTATGCAATAGTTGTATCGACTGCTGAATTGTGTGTGGAAACGGAAATGTGTACCAGAAGACTGGGAGAAAGGGCTAATAATACCAGTGTTTAAGAAATGGGACAAGAAAGTGTGTGATAACTATAGAGGAAGGAAGGAAGATTGTAGTTTTACGTGACCGTGAATCTTGTGATTATGAGCCACGGGACCTCCTTTTTTACGTGGAATCAGAACCACAGGACATGGCATTTCACTTCGAAAATCTCACATGCATTGACCGGGAATCGAACCCGGACCGCCTTGGTGAGAGGCATACAGCTAGACCGCTGAGCCACCACGCCCCCGTAACTATAGAGGGATCACCCTCATATCACAGATAGTAAAAATACTGGAAAGGATATTAGAAAGAGGAATGAGAAGAAAGGTGGAAGGAGAGTTGCAAGAGGAACAGTATGGCTTCAGGAGTGGAAGATCCACGGTGGACCCAATCTTTAGCTTGAGGCAGGTGATGGAAAAGAACTGGGAATATGGAGAGGATTTGGTCATGACTTTCATAGATCTAGAAAAGGCATATGATAGTGTCCCCAGAGAGAAGGTATGGGAAACCATGGTTAAGAAGGGACTGGGAAAAGAAATGTTGGAAATGGTGCAAGCAATGTACAGCAACTGTGTTAGCAGGGTACTGACCCCAGTTGGAAAGACAGATTGGTTTAGGAACAAGACTGGACTAAGACAGGGGAGTGTGCTGTCACCTCTTTTGTTCATAATGGTAATGGATGAAATTGTAAAGGAAACAAAGGAAGCATATGGACATAAAGAAATGAAGTTACTATTATTTGCAGACGATATTGTGGTCTGGGGAAGGAACACCGAAGAAGTGCAAAAACAACTATATGCACTGAAAGAAAATATTCAGAAGTACGGCCTGAAAATCAGTATAGAGAAAAGCAAGACCATGGTGATGACAAGAGGGGAAAGACAAGGAAAGAGCACTGTGAAAATTGGAAGTCAGAGTTTGGAAATTGTGGACACGTTCAAATACCTAGGAAGTGAATTGATGCAAACTGGTAGGTTGGACATGGAGATTTAGTTAGTTAGTTATTGTCGTTTTAAGGGGCGGAACTACGAGGTCATCTGCCCCACTTAACAAAGATTAAAGAATACAAATTTGGAATTGAATTTAAAATTTTGAGGTGGACACCTAAATTTAAAAAGACCAAAAATTAATAAAACAAAAACATTAAATATAAAATAAAAAAATATAAAAATAAACAAAAATTACGGAAAAACAAAACATTATCATTCAAAAACGAACAAGTCATTGAGTCAATTTATACTGGAAAATTTAGATTGCTGGCCCTAACCCACTCTCACTTAAAAAGCGAATAAAGCGATCAGCGAACATGGAGATTGGCAGGAGGGTACAGCAGATCAATGCATTCTATCAAAGTGTAAGAAAACTTGTTTGGGATAAAGAAGTATCAAGGAAAAGCAAGGAGGTAATGTTGGGATGGGAAAACTAAATGAGAGTATTGAGAAGAATAAACTAAGGTGGTTTGGACATGTAAAGAGGATGGAGGAAAATAGAATACCAAGACAGATGCTGGAGGCCAAGTGCAAGGGTAAGATAGCAAGGGGAAGACCTAGAACAAGGTGGATCGATTCAGTGAAGAACAGCGTGAGAAAAAGAAATCTGGACTGGGACAAGATCGCGGAAGAAGAATTGTGGAAGGAAAGAGGAAAGTGGAGAAGTGCCATAAATACCCCGACCCTGCAGGAGCTGGATAAGGATAAATGATAATGATGATGTATTAAAAAAAATATCCAATTAAAATATATGTAAAATGTCCAGAATTTAAAATTGTTGTTTTAATACCATTTGTAGTCAGTAATAATATATAAATATTCTGAAACAAAATAAAAAGTTGTTAACACAAAAACTTCTTTCAAAGATGAGCCAGGATTTAAGTTCCAGGAATTAGGATGACAACCAGCCTTTGTTTTTCTTTCAAGACTTTAATTATTCACAATATCACAATCCATAGTTCAAGAATCTTATAATGACAGAAAGGACATCAAACTGTACCAACCTCGAAATGCCTCCAAGTTAAAATCTGGGCCAAAGAAGGTGTTTCCAATTAACTTGTTTGTAGATTTTGGAGTCTGGGAAACACCAGCATCTGACTCTGCATCTTCCTCAGCGCCTGCACGACAGAAATTAGACAAATGTCAATATACATATACTGTAACTGTAACTATAAATAAAGCTTTCTGTCTGAACATATTGAATCTTTGGCTAAAACTTTATATTAAACCCGGATGAGGTGTATTCGGTTAATTTTTCTCTGTTTGTTGTTTGTTATGGGTTGGCAACAAAACTACTGGAGTGAATGACATGAAAATTAGGGCACCACTACAATAAAACTAGGCTATAAATTATTTATGTCAAATAAAGGGTGAGATAGTTAAGAGGAAGTCTCAAACTGAGAGAAGTTTGCAATTCTGTGGGAATTACATGTGTTATATTTCTAATAATAAACAAAGTTTTTATGGTTCCGCCTAGTCAATACTTGTTTTATTAGAGATTTTATCGTGACATAATCACTTGTCTTTACGTATGTTGGGACATGTTTCCGTGTCTAGTGACATTGACACCATCATCAGCCTACGGTTATTGGCAACACTCAATGACATTAAAATAATTATTAAAACAACACACACATGACTAAAATAACACTTTAAAAAGTTTTTTAAAACACTGTCATAATGAAAGTTCAATAAAAAGTCTTAGAAAAAGGCTTGGTGCACTATTTTGGTTTCCAATGTCCTGCTTACGATAATAACCTCCGAAATCCAGCAAGAGGTGGCCATACATAACTGGAAAAGAAAATCCCTGTGTGAACTATGATAAGTATTAAAACCGAAAAAGTGGAAAGCTAAACAAAGAAAAAGTGGAAAAATATATAAAAAAGGGAGTGTGGTGAACTTACGGTGTAGTTGTGGCAGCGAGGAATCGGGCCGTGCTGAGGCATACGGAGACTGTGCAGTACTGATATGGAATAGCTTGGGGGAAGCGGGCGAGGCTTCAGTCGAGAGGGGCGGGGGGAGGGTAAGAATACTGGCAATTTTGGAGGACAGGAGCGGGATGGGGGTATGGGGTTTGTAGATCCTCGATTAAATGATAAAATTAAGGTGGTTTGTATTTAACTCTGTAATTAGTTAAGGTCTCAAAGAGTACATTATTATTTTCAAAGTTGATCTCATTGATATTGGTTAGGGGGTCTGTTCTTTGGGCAAAATCTATTTCGATTTCTTCCAATATGTTCATTGTGGTACCTTTCTTAGCAAGATGCAGGATGCTCATGTCTTTGTTGATGTCAGTGAATTCATGTTTACTGTCCTTCATGTGGTTGGCCATAGCGGAGAATTTATTGTATTTTAGAGCGTTAAAATGTTCACCATATCTTGTAGCAAATGACCTACCGGTTTGTCCATAATAATTAACTTCGCATTTGGTGCATTTCAATTTGTATATGCCTGATTTACTAAACTTGTTCGTGTGGTTCAATTTGTTGGTGTTAAATAAAATATCTTTATTTGTGTTAGTTGTTTTGTAGGCTATTTTTAGACCGCGTTTCTTAAAGATATTGGAAATGCTGTAAGATTTGTTGTTAAAGTACATGAAGACTGCGTACTTGGGTGGCTCTTTTTGTTCTGGCGTTAGGTGGGTGACCGGTTTGTTTTTAATTTTATTAATGATGTTGTTAACTATCTGTGGTGCGAATCCGTTTATTTTAGCAACTTGCTTAATGATTTTTAGCTCTTCGTTTAGGCTTGCTTGGTCTAGAGGAAGGGAGAAGGCTCTGTTGATCATGCTCAGAAATGCGGCTTTCTTTTGATTACCTGGGTGATTAGAGTCCTGCCTTAAGGTTGTATGTGTTTGGGTTGGCTTTCTGAAAATTTTGTATAGTCTGGATAAAAATATACAATTCACGGCAGAATCAGCGGTAAACAATAAAATAAACTTTCTTGACATCACAGTCAGTCGGATTAATAATAGATTAACATACAAAATTTTCAGAAAGCCAACCCAAACACATACAACCATAAGGCAGGACTCTAATCACCCAGGTAATCAAAAGAAAGCCGCATTTCTGAGCATGATCAACAGAGCCTTCTCCCTTCCTCTAGACCAAGCAAGCCTAAACGAAGAGCTAAAAATCATTAAGCAAGTTGCTAAAATAAACGGATTCGCACCACAGATAGTTAACAACATCATTAATAAAATTAAAAACAAACCGGTCACCCACCTAACGCCAGAACAAAAAGAGCCACCCAAGTACGCAGTCTTCACGTACTTTAACAACAAATCTTACAGCATTTCCAATATCTTTAAGAAACGCGGTCTAAAAATAGCCTACAAAACAACTAATACAAATAAAGATATTTTATTTAACACCAACAAATTGAACCACACGAACAAGTTTAGTAAATCAGGCATATACAAATTGAAATGCACCAAATGCGAAGCTAATTATTATGGACAAACCGGTAGGTCATTTGCTACAAGATATGGTGAACATTTTAACGCTCTAAAATACAATAAATTCTCCGCTATGGCCAACCACATGAAGGACAGTAAACATGAATTCACTGACATCAACAAAGACATGAGCATCCTGCATCTTGCTAAGAAAGGTACCACAATGAACATACTGGAAGAAATCGAAATAGATTTTGCCCAAAGAACAGACCCCCTAACCAATATCAATGAGATCAACTTTGAAAATAATAATGTACTCTTTGAGACCTTAACTAATTACAGAGTTAAACACAAACCACCTTAATTTTATCATTTAATCGAGGATCTACAAACCCCATACCCCCATCCCGCTCCTGTCCTCCAAAATTGCCAGTATTCTTACCCTCCCCCCGCCCCTCTCGACTGAAGCCTCGCCCGCTTCCCCCAAGCTATTCCATATCAGTACTGCACAGTCTCCGTATGCCTCAGCACGGCCCGATTCCTCGCTGCCACAACTACACCGTAAGTTCACCACACTCCCTTTTTTATATATTTTTCCACTTTTTCTTTGTTTAGCTTTCCACTTTTTCGGTTTTAATACTTATCATAGTTCACACAGGGATTTTCTTTTCCAGTTATGTATGGCCACCTCTTGCTGGATTTCGGAGGTTATTATCGGAAGCAGGACATTGGAAACCAAAATAGTGCACCAAGCCTTTTTCTAAGACTTTTTATTGAACTTTCATTATGACAGTGTTTAAAAAACTTTTTAAAGTGTTATTTTAGTCATGTGTGTGTTGTTTTAATAATTATTTTAATGTCATTGAGTGTTGCCAATAACCGTAGGCTGATGATGGTGTCAATGTCACTAGACACCGAAACATGTCCCAACATACGTAAAGACAAGTGATTATGTCACGATAAAATCTCTAATAAAACAAGTATTGACTAGGCGGAACCATAAAAACTTTGTTTATTATTACATTCTGTCAATACGGAAAAATGTGCGACTTTAAAAGTCAAAAAGTGTTATATTTCTACTTAAAAAGACTAAAGTAATGGCCTTTAAGGGTAAGGACCCTATCCCCAGTAAAATTTGTCTGGATGGTAAAATTTTAGAAAGAGTTAACGAATTCAAGTATTTAGGGTATCATTCATCTTTTCAAGAAGAACGGGACATAACTGCAAAAATAACAAATTATACCAGAACAACAGGAATTATCAATCACGTCATGAAGCCATCTCTTGTCCAAAGGCATACACTCTTACGTTTGTATAACACATTAGCCAGACCAACCCTATGCTATGGCAGCGAGGCATGGGCAATAAGATCTCAGGACATCTCCAGACTCACAGCACGTGAAATGACATTCATCGCCGAACAGCAGGCTATACTAAATGGGATCATAAGAGAAATGAGAATGTGCTGAAGGAACTAAAAGTGAAACCAATAACTACATACATTTGTGACTACAAAGATAACTGGAAACATCATGTCCAAAGGATGGAACCTGGATGATTTCCAAAGGAGATCCTTTGGTACCAGCCACGGGGAAATAGATCGATAGGACGTCCGATGAAGAGTTGGAGGGAAAGTGCAAGACCGTAACAAGACATTCGGCACAATACTTGGAAGGAAGATGATGATGACATTATATTTGATTGCAAAATCAAGATTGCTGTTTAGTGATTTCACTTCTAGTAACTCAGAGTGTGAATATATTCTGATCAGCCAGTGGCGCTGCGTGAAATGTTGCTTGGTTTGTGGCCAATAGGGATGTATAGAACTAGCACCGATGGAGCGCACTGCTGTTGTACTGGGTAAGCGCAAGGCGCTCTTCATTTGTCTCCTGTGCTTGCCACGGTGGGTGTGTGGTTATAGTGTCGGACTACCAACCCCAAGATTGCAGGTTCGCTCCTGGCCACGGTGAGTGATTTTTGAAAGGCGACAAAAATCACGATACTCATGTCATACATTGTTGGCATGTTAAAGAACCCATTTGAATTCAGTAGGCCGAGTTCATAATGGCAAAATTAATCTCGGGATTTTCCGCCAACACAAAGTTCCTCATTTCTCTACTAGAAAGCAGAATAGTGCCATGGAGCTTAGATAGGCTATCTAACCTCCTTGACATTCATAGCGCTCCAAGGAGCATTAAATTCGACAAGCAAGCTGCCCTCTGGGTGTCAATTAACAGAGCTTGCACCCGGCACCCGAGGCCACACAATAGGCTATTACTATTATTTGTCTCCTGTGTTCTCATTCCGCTAATATCCACGAATTTAAGTTGTTTGAATTGTTATTTTCGTGTCTATGCCGAGCTATTGCAGTGTTCCTCTTTGCAAAAATCAGGGAAGCCCGTTTTCGTTTCACCAATTTCCACAAAATAAAGAAATGAGGAAGAAATTGTTACATGCTATTAGAAGGACAAATTTCGGTGAGAAAAATCTACCGAAAATATTAAAGTGTGTTCCCATCATTTTCAACCCGATGACTTCACGAAAACTGTGTTGGGTAACTGTAATTTACAAAGGGAAATAATTCATATTTTGTACTTATAAACAGGGCTCCCATCCACTCACTCGTCCAAAAATAGTGAAATAGTGAGAGTTTTCTTTCAAAAAAGTGAAAAAAAGGTGAGTTTATGCATGAAAAAGTGAGTAAATAGTGAGTAAATTCATAGCATTATTCGCATTTATGGCCGTATATCTGGTTCATTTTGATCTTTTGTTGATATCTGTAGGTGCAATTAGGCAAAACCAACCATAGCCCCCCAAAAATGTGACAAAACTGTTTTGAAATAGACAAAGTTTTTAGGAATGTGTATCTGAAAAACAAATTAGCCCCCCAAAAATGTCAACCAAATTGCATCTATGTTAATACCTCTGAGTACTGTTCATGATTTTTCATGTAGTTAGAGAGGACACTTTGAAATAATGGATTGTAAAATCAATGCAACACTCAAGAAATTTAAATCGTAAAACAAAAATATAAATCTGGAATACAAAACAATGTGAATGTTTTATAATGGACTCTTTACTAGAAAAAAAAAACTAAAACAAATAATACTGCCATACTGGCACAAAAGAATAAAAATAGATATCATTAGTCTTAAGATAAAATAATGTTTATGCCATAATGCACACCTTACTAGAAAAAAAAAACAACATATAAATAAAAACCCCCGGCACTACAGCCTGAGAAGGGCCTAGGCCTACCAAGCGACCGCTGCCCAGCCATTTGGCCTGCAGATATTGGGGTGACACACGATCAGCGCATCGGATCCGCTCAGCCATTAATCTTGGTTTTCGTGATTGGGGTGCTGTCTCTCTGTCAGTTAAACTACTCAATTGTCCTCACGAGGCTGAGTGCACACCGTTCCAGCCCTCACGTCAGTTTCTAAAATCCCTGACGGAGCCGGGTGAGGCAGGCGCGCTACCCCAACACCACGGGGCCGGGCCGGCCCAGGAAAAAAAAACCACTGTAAAACAAATAATACTGCCGTACTGCCACATAGAAAGAAAAGTAGATATCATCAGTCGTAAGATAAAATTCACAAGTTGTCATCAGTCTTAATAATAAATTCTAGTGTCGGGGTCATCTGGATAGTCGCTGTTTTCATCGCACCGTCGTTTCCCGACTTTCTTCCTTAGTGGCTCCGACTGCTTTTTGCGGAGATCTTCGGCCCGGGATCGCATGCTGCGGGCACCTTCTCGCATACCTTGGCAATTTTTGCACTTTTCAGATCACCCTTTACCAAAGCAGCTTTTAGCTTTTGGTTGGCCTCATCAATTAGGTCATCAAAAGCTTGTCTCTCCTCTTCTTCCACTTCTTTTGCCTTCCTGAACTCTTCCTGTAATTTTCCTATCTCCTTTCTTTAACTTGAGTTTTTTCCTGCTCTTCTTGCTTGCGCCGAATATCCTCCGCCTCTTCCTTTCACCTTTGCTCTTCCTCTGCGCTTAGCCTCTAAATAGTTTTCATATTTGCTGTGAGCGCCAGCAGCCGCTTTCAGAAGAGCCTTTGTGATGGGAACTGCTTCAGCCCGCCCACCGAACTCCTTCATACCGTCACGAATGTTCAATCGAGCATTCAGGGTGCGCTCTTCCATTGCGGCTCTATCTGCCGGAAGTTGATTTCTTGATTCCGAATTCCACATTCCACATCTGAGCTTCTATGAGCTGCTGGTAGGATGGTTTTCACGACTTTGCTCACAAGCGTATATTTTGCCTGCCCAGTAGAGTCGAAAATGTCAAAAATTTGATGCCAATAATGGTCAATCCTTGGACTTTCCTTAAAACCTGGGAGATTTTCTGGCTGCAACAGCTTCCATTCACTGCGAAGCTTCTCTTCGTACACATCTTTTAAAGTCAGCTGCAACATTTTGTAAACAAAGACAATGCTCATCAGACACTTACTTTCTTTGATGGCCTGATGCTGCAAGCATTTCAAGTGCTTGGCATCCTTTCCAGTATTAAGGATGGACTTGTTAAGCAAGTGCTTTGCCGCCACTTGATGAAACTTCAATACTTGTAGTTCACTACAGCTCTAATCGATCAGGAGACGTTCAGCACTCTTCCCAGTCAACATTTTTCAATTCCATAAAATTTTTGCCATCCGTGATGAAAGATTCTTTCAAAAATTCACTGGTACTCTTCAATGCTTCTGCCTGGCAGAACCTACTCAAGAGCAATATGAATAAATTTGACACTTCTTCATACAGAACATGTATCATAGGTTGCTGTAATTAAAATACTTTTGAAAATGTTTCAAAAAAATTTGCACTATATATTACAAACGCAATCTGAGTGGGGGCAAGTATCATCTTTTAGAGCACTAGCAGTAGCCCGATAACATTTTGATTGCAGGAATTTTTCAGCATCCTTTCCCTTTTTAAGTGACAGACGGGGTCGGTATGTCATTCTAAAACCGACGGAAAATTCGTCAGTGTAAGGCCAACTATTGACTTGAAATGAAAATCCACAGCCTGCTTCCAGTCTCCGACCGGGTCAGGAATGGAATGAATGAAGCCCCCATCTAGCGGCGAGGATATGAACTGTGCCGGCTGCCAAGGTCTGACGCACTCCTCTGGGGCAATGATTAAATGAATGACAGATGAAATGAAATGATAGTGGAGAGTGTTGCTGGAATGAAATTTTGACAGGGAAAACCAGAGTACCCGGAGAAAAACCTGTCTGCCTCCGTTTTGTCCAGCACAGATCTCACATGGAGTGACCGGGATTTGAACCACGGACCCAGCGGTGAGAGGCCGGCGTGCTGCCGCCTAAGCCACGGAGGCTTCCCAACTATTGACTTACCTTTGATAAATTGTGAAATACTAGAATATACGGTGACGCCACGCTCCTTTCCGTCACAACACTTTTGTAAAAATTTCCGTTGATCGCTGCACGGCTCCGGCTGTGGTATTGCACCATGGAAGCTTTTTATGCTTTCTGGCCGCCTGGCTCGCTGCCGGCAGCGCACTCAGGCACCGGTGGCAGAAAAACGAACTACCCATTCATGGGTATATTATGTGTCGTTTCTAGCAATCTGATTGTGCACAAGATCATTTTATCATTTTAAATGATCTTGTCGACTTCGTCGTTGCACTGGGATCTGGCGTTACGTTATGGTGACGGACGAAATGCACCCAGATGCACTGAGGTGTGTGACGTCATAGTACAGCTTGGTGCATGTGTACCCCGACAATCTACTTCGTTAGTATAAGACAAAAATCCCTGATTCTTGGATGTCACGGGTAATCTCGAGAACCACTGGATGGATTTTGATGCGGTTTTCACCATTCTGTAAAGGATATCTCGAGGAAAGATTCTATAGAAAATAATTTATGTATGATCAAAGGAAGCCAAGCAGTAACAATTTCAGTGGAAAAGTCGAAAACAAACTTGGCGTCCGTGCGCTTCTTAAGCTTACGCTGGGCAAACCGTTAAAAATAACAATATACTATGAGCGTAAGAATTGGTCAGCATGAAAAGTTCTACAAAAAAGTCCGCGAGAGCATATCTCTATCTTCAATACATCGCCCAGTATAAGTGTTTTTAGACTGGATGGAAGGGGCAAGTCCCCGCGAATTTGAAACAAGATAAGCAAGATAATGCACATAATTTTCTAACATGTCAAGAGTCTTTGGCTTCGAACGAAGCGAGAAGCCTCCAGCCGTTCTAGCATTTTTCAGCATTTGTAGCACTTAAAATGATACAAAGTCAAGTCTTTCAGACTGACTGTCACTTTTTTAACGCAGAATGTGACCAGTTTTGTTAAAAAAGTGAGAATAGTGAGTAATTTCATCAAATAGTGAGAAAAGTGAGGCTGCTTTGAAAATAGTGAATAATAGTGAGAAAAGTGAGTCGCTGGTAGCCCTGCTTATAAATTGATTAGACATTTCGATAACAACCACTGAATTTATGCGTTTGTATTTGAAGGTGAGATAGCAAGATTAAAACCGGGCGCTGTTCCATCGCTTTTTCCGTGGACTACGAACACAACAAAAATAAGGAAGAGGCCATACACAAGAAAACTGCCGGATTATCACGATAAACCTACAATATCAGAATCTGCAGAAATCATCTCCATTGAAGTACGGGAAGAAATCGTCAATATACACGAAGAAGTGAATGTAACATTTCTGACTCCCATTTTCAAAGACAAATACTTCAAGAATAAATGTCGCAACATTAACAGTCACAAACGTATTATGGTTGGTTTCTTGAAATCAGAATTAATCGTCAACTTCCATCTGCCCGACGGAGAATGTGGTAGCGACTGACTTCTACATTCTTGAGACATAGTCAGATGAATGGAAACAGTTCGTGGCCCTAAAGCAGGGATTCTCAAACTTAAAAAAAAATTGAACGGGAACGATTCTTATTGAGAAATTGTCAAAATTACATATGAACCAAACGTTGCGATACATTTTCGAGGTATAGGCTACCGGTGTCAACTTTCTATGATTATGTTTACCTTAAAACATGACAGTTTCATGAGGAAAAAAAAAAAAAAGACATGAATCGAAGTCCATAAGCAAGGGGAGCAAGTGAATATTTAAATCTATATTTATGATTTAAGAATTATGGAGATGTATTTATCAATATAGGCCTACACTACTGAAGTAATTGTAATCTTTAGAAGAAAGCATGCTGACTCATATTCATCATTTGAATAATAAAGCGTGTTAGAATTGTGTTATTACTGCTGTATTAATTCTTTCTTCCTCCCGCTAGTTTTAGTGCCTCTGGTCCGTAGCTCATTTTGCAGCCGTTTAACGCTTAAACTGAAAATCGTCCATAATATATTAGGAGATATACCTATAGAATTAATTAATTAGTCTTGGAGTAAAATTAGAGAAGATATAATTTACTTTAGCTTAGAAAACTCGGTCACAATTTATACATTCCTCGCAGCTGACTGGGAGAAACATAAGACGATCGCCTAGCGCTTACCCAGTACTACACGAGCGCTATCTGGCGCGAACTTTCTCCGGCTACATCCCTATTGAAAGGACAAATTTTATTTTAGTTTTATGAAAATGAATATCGATCATATTTTCCACCCCATGTGGATAGAAAGGTATAGTATTTACACAGGCAAATCAGGTAATTGCCTAAAATATTCTTAATTGCGGCATTGAGTGTAATCTTTAGCATCCACAGTGTGTAATGAGGATAAATTTGATTGTATACACTATACTTCTCTAGTGTGTACTTTGAGGGGACCTGTATCTGCATTCTTGACCCATTCCTTGTAACCCTGTTTTGTTTCAATTACCGTATATGATTTTTTTTTTCTTTCTTTTTCTGGATGAGTTACCAGGTTAAAATGGGGAAACTTCCTTTCCACACCTCTTCGATTTGTGCCCACTTTGAATCCTTGGGATTGACCCGGCTCCTGCCTTCTCGAACCCCTAGTCCTGTAGCAGAGCGACTGGTGGGACATTCAAACAGAAAACTTACTTTAATATATTTAATTTATAGAGATAATCATAATGTGTTTTTCACCATCACCAATACATGCCCCCATCTTTCATCAATTTTCTCATCTTAACCATACATATTTCAAATCTCTGATCAATTTAGTATAGTTTTTTTGAATATTTTGCTGAAGAAAAGTGAAACCACTCAAAACATAACAATAGACTTTAATCATAGCTGTGCCAAGGTTGCAGGATCAAATCCTGGCGCAGTCAGTTGGTATTCGAGGGTGCGCAAATAAGAGGGAGCCCTGTCAGCAGACTTACTGGCATGTTAAAGTTCCCCTTTGAGGCAAAATTCCAGCACCTGGAGCCTCTAAAAGCCGCTGAAGTTTAAAGGGACGTCGGCCTCTCACCGCTGGGTCCATGGTTCAAATCCCGGTCACTCCATGTGAGATCTGTGCTGGACAAAACGGAGGCAGACAGGTTTTTCTCCGGGTACTCCGGTTTTCCCTGTCAAAATTTCATTCCAGCAACACTCTCCACTATCATTTCATTTCATCTGTCATTCATTTAATCATTGCCCCAGAGGAGTGCATCAGGCCTCGGCAGCCGGCACAGTTCATATCCTCGCCGCTAGATAGGGGCTTCATTCATTCCATTCCTGACCCGGTCAGAGACTGGAAGCAGGCTGTGCATTTTTTTCTTCTTATTATTTAGAGTCATGATATCTGTTGGTATACTCGCGTCACTAAATACTCCATATTTGATCACACTCCCTTTACATCCCTCATTTTCATGTCTCAGTTCTAGCCCTTTGAATCTCCCCCAATGGCTGGAGTGGAGTGGATTGAAGACCACGGGACCACAGTCTAACACGGCATTGATACACTTACTTCTGACAGGCTCCTCTAAGTCATCTTTCATTTTGACCTCCCTTCTCGCAGTTAAACTGACCTGATAAGTTTGGCTTCATATAAGATAGAGTCTGGGACTGTCTGGGCCTCTTGCTGGTGTCCCATTTATAAAATGCCAACTTCAAGTGCCACAATCCAGGTGTTCATTCTACAAATGTCCTGATTTCTTGTTTGTGAATATGAAGAATTATGTTCCGGGTGGATATTTCTGCATGTTTAGTTATATTCAACCACAGAACAATTTGTTTTCTTCTCTATATAACGTTTTACCACCTTGAGCTTGAAATCGTTCCTCAACAAGAGTGCCTAATCATGTTGCTATACTCACACGCAAGCCACAGCGAATATTTTGAGCAACTAGCCACCAGGTCGCAACAACGTTCAGTCGCATTAGGTCTATAACATACTTATGGATGGGCTAAGATCTTGGGATGCATACCTGAAGGCCGATGTTGTTTCTTCCGGTAGTTCTGCACAAAGACCCGAGGACTGGACGGCACAGAGATGGCACTAGGTGATTGGCAGCCTTGAGGATTGAATTCTGGGAGGGAAGAAAACTTTTTCTGGAAGTTGACAGTCTCCAGTACTCGATCCATCCCATCCTCAATATTTTTCTTAAAAAAGCTCTTCTTAGTGGAGGGTGAGGATGGTACTGTTAGAGGCTCTTCCTCTGAGTTCGCCTGACTGCTCACTATACTGTCTGATGCTGAACTCACAATACACGTTGATACAGCTACTGCACAGAACAAGGAAAAAATTAATTGAAAACAATGTCAAGTGAACAAAGCAAACTTATTGGTAAATATCAAACATTTTGCCGAGTTGAAAATGTTCCAATAGCTCTGATTACAATATCTACCCATATTATCACCTCTCCTTCTACCGTTTCATATTTTTACCTTTCAAAACATTATGCTGACATTGAACAAAAGTCACCTCCGTTTATATCCAGTAATAGAAAACTCCCAAACAGAACTTGTGCCAAAGTTATGCCTACCTAGGTATAATAATGTTATGGGTTTTACATCCCTCTTAACTGCAGCTTTAAGACACTCTAGGGTGACAGAATTTTGCACCATCTTTAACATGCCAGTAAATCCAATGACTTGGTGCCCTCACATTTAATAGTCCGGTCAGGATACTAAAACCCGTGTGTTTTGTGGGGTGGGGAACCTTTCTTTTACGATTGCAATTTATTCTTGACATGCTAAGGATGAAATTTAGAGAGGGAGCCATTTTTGTAATTTTGGCGTTTGGCCGAAAATGGCGGTATGAGAAAATACAAAAATCTCCCATACTACTTAGACAATTTTCATGTTTAACCTTTTAACTGGTATGTATTTCCAGATGGTCCGCCTCGTTGTGTAGTGGCTAGCATTCTTGGTTGTCACTGCAGAGGGCCGGGTTCGATTCCCAGCTCTGCTAAGAAATTTCATTCTGGTCTGAGGGTTGGAACAGGGTACACTCAGCCTCGTGAGACAAAACTGAGAAAAGGCGGGTTCAATTCCTACCTCAGCTATTCTCAAAGTGGTTTTCTGTGGTTTCCAATTTTTATTCCAGGTAAATGCCGGGATGGTACCTAACTTAAGGCCATGGCCGCTTCCCACCCAAATCCTACCTCAATTACAAATGCACACACTTCTGACTTATGTAGCGACTGCCTAAACGGCCTTCCACTACGGGAGACAAATCAGACTTCTAGGGAGATTATGTCCCCTATGGGTACGGTAGACGTCTAGACGTTGTCAAAGATGCGTTGAATTGGTGTCAACGGGTTGCGGAACACAAGAAAATGCAGTAATTCAACTTGTTGGTGAACAAGCAGTTTATAAATATATTGAAGAATATCTATGCGAGAAAGAGTATAGGTGGTCTCTCGTAAAGGGCGTATTAGGTGGATTTCACACAGAGATGCCATACCTTAATGCTCTAGGAAAGAGAAGCGGCTTCAGTGGCGTAGTTGGTAGAATGCTGAGCTTCTATGCCCAAGATCGCGGGTTCAAACCCGGCCGAAGTCATCGGATTTTTTTAAGAGCGTTAAAAGTCCCCCAGTATGCCATCCTTCGGAGGGGAATTAATGCCGGCGGTCCCATGTCATAGATTTATGGCATGTTAAAGAACCTTCCACTAATTACACCTGTGTGAAGCTAAATTATAGTTAAACATTTGACAAACGCTCTTAGGTTCCTACGTTCCTTGCCAGGAGCCGACTTCGGTGGCATCTAGTAACCAAGTTATGAACTAGTAGTCATTGACGGTGGCATTTGGCGGCAAAAGTAGGAACTACTTGGAAAAAAATTCAATGTCTGCAGTCCTTACTTGAATTGAAAACAGAAACACACACTAATACAGCCACCACAATTAACACTGCTTATCAGACACACACCCAAGGTACACAGGGCTACATGACTGCGTTGTCGCAGCCCCTAAACTAAGGAACCAACCATCTAGGAAAAAGATTCTCAGGAAGTGGTATTGAAGAGCTAGCTGTTGCTACAGGTGTTGTAGCTGCAGGCAGTGCAAAGCAAGCATTATCTGGAAAACATTACAACAGGGCAATGCGTATGCTTAAATTGATAGCAAAAGCTTTATTACGCATGCTGATTCAAAGATGCATTGAGAATCACCCAGATCTACTTAACGGTTTAGAATATGTAGTGGATATCACAACAGAACAAGAAAGTGAAAACTTTGTTGCATCAGATTCATTTAACAAATTTGTGCGTGGGATGTTTCAAGATATCTTCGAGTCTGACTCAGATATGACAATTTTGGCTCTCTTACATCATCGACATGGAAGCCCTGTTTCAGCACTACCACTGTCTGAGGAGTGGAGTAATACTTAGATAGTTGTCGCAGAATGCTTACTCTTCTAGCAGCATATGGCAACAAATTATCTGCGCTACCTCTCTCTATACTACTGGCAAATGTCCACCTTGACAAAGGAAGAAAAGAATCATATGTCCTCAATATACTCATTCTTGTTGACTGGCAAGAGTGTAAGAAAAATGCCACCCGATCAGGTTATTGAAATGACCATGAACAAAAGTCTAAGAACCAAAATAGTGGTGGCTGGGTTGGATTCTCCAAGAATCTCCCCACGATTGCTATTGACATACTGTACTAAGCAGACCTGCGGTGTTGTACTTAAGGGAGCAATTACAACAAACCATACACTTAAAGAAGCCTCTCTACCGCCACCCAGAACTGGGTCCGTCAAGGATTAACAAAGATTTGCAAGTAATTCATGAAGTAAAACTTGCTCTGGAGGAATGGGATACGGACCCATGGAACATAAGCCAACCAAATCTTTGCTAACTTTGCAATGCACAGCCAGCGACGGAGGAAGTAGTCAAGAGCCTGCACACAGCCCATGAAGAAGGGAATACCATGGCAGTAGCAATATTGGACAGACTTTCTTCTGAAACTACTGTAGATCGGTGCACGATCCTGTAAGCAAAATAAAAAGCAAAAAATTTGCCACACAGTGTGCAATGCAAAGAGCAAGCAAGATGTAAGGATATTGGTAGACCACACTGCAAAGAAGCAAGTTATCGATCTCTTAACGAGTGGAGAAACTCCTACCATGACTCTACGGATATCATGCAATACAGAATAATAACAGTGAGCATATCTCTTTTTACAGCTGACTGTATGTTTCATTAACCAGTCAAGTCAAAATTCAGAACATTGTTGACTCTTCAACCTGTGATGCCGCCACCACATTACAATGCCATCATAGATGTCGGAATAGCATGGGACAAGGTGCCAGCCTGCAAGACTTGGAGTTGTTATGCCTTCAAGCTCTACAAATACATACTAAATCACCATTCTCAAACAGTAGCTTTTCACCTAATCAATGATATTTACAATGAAGAAACAATGATCGACAGTACCAAATATCATGAGCAAAAACGTTGTATGCAGTTGTATGGGTTCGTCCCAAACGTTTACCCTGTTGCTTACCAGCAACTGCCTACAGCGAATGCCTGGCATTCATTTCTATCGAGCTTGCAAACAAACAGAGGCTGCAACCTATTCTTCTGAATGAGTGTCAATCCGACGAGCATAATGCTCACTGGTACTACACCATGGATCTTTCCTGCTATGATCTCACATCTGGCGAATGCGATCCTCGATTCGAAGCACCATGTTCATGTGAAGCCAATACCGGGGCGTTTTTCCAAGCAGCACAGTTAGGCGGTTCTGATCCAATTGTTTTTGATTTTGAGGGCACGTATAAAGCAATAACCCATACATCGATCAGTCACCTAACTGAACAGGATATGTATATGTACAAGAAGAAATCAGGAAATAGTACAGAATTCTACAACTGTCGCTCACTGTTCTCAGAACAAGACAAGGCCTGTGCTGCTCTTGGAGTCTACACATACACCGGTTGTGACACAGTAGAATGCTTCTTTGGCTTGGGAAAGGTCAAAGCAATGGAGCACATTCTTCAGCCAAATAATATGACACACCTACAGATAAATCAGCAACTTGGAGTTAATGAGGAACCATCCGACGAGCTGTTAGTTCAACTGCAGTTGTTCACAATTAGGATCATCTACAATGACCCAGTGAGCAAAAGATTGTGCGAAGTCCAAGCACGTAAATGGCGACAGTTACGATGTTACTATTCTGCCAGATTGCCTCCCGACGAAGACTCATTTAGACAACACTGTCTTCGAAGTCACTTGCAAGCTTATGAATATAAGAAACGGTTGCTCCTGACTAACTTCGGATGGAAACAGCTCCAAGATGGATTGCGACCCAACAAGCACACCATACCTTCACTTCCAAGTGGAGTCCAATTTCCTCAAACCAAAGAATAAATGTAGTTCGGAACAATTTCATGTCAACTTTCAAGGGAACATATTATAACAAACATACTTATCCCCCATATTTTATAGTTTTTTGTGACAAAAGTAATAAACCTATCTTTTAAATTTACAGATACAAGGCCAAATATATCACCGAGCAGGTTCACTGTTGCCGGTGTCAGATGGCTACTAAAAATTCCTGCAAATTTTTTTCATGGACAATTCAAACTCATTGACATTGGAAATGGCAAATTCCCTTCAGGTGTTTTGGCTGGCTGCATTACATTTCCTGACAATTTTTGTGAGTTTACTGATTCAAAAAAAAAAAACTCATTCAAAAGGTGTTCCCAAAAGTTGCTCAAAGTTACAGAGATCAAATTTGGTTGAGCCAACGAGCTATTTTGGCTGCTAAAACATGGATGAAAATTAATTAAATTTCAAAATGAAATTGTCGGTTATTTCAGAACATACAAATCAGTTGATTCCGCTACCAACCAACATGTCGTCAACTATCCACCCGAATTTTTGAACTCGCTGGATTTGACAGGATTTCCGCCTCACAATCTTCAATTAAAGGTCGGATCGGTGGTCATAATGTTGCGAATGATCAACCAACCGCGCCTTTGTAACGGCATACGGCTCGTGGTGAAAAAATTAATGAACAACGTGATCGAAGGAACCATTCTAAAGGGAAAGTACAAAGGAGAAGACATTTTGATACCACGTATCCCAATGATTCTCACTGACATACCATTTGCATTTTAACGACTGCAGTTTCTAGTGCGGTTTGCTTTTGATATGACCATAGATAAATCCCAGGGGCAATCATCGAGTGTTTGCGGCATTAATCTTGAAAGACCCAGGTTTCTCGCATGGCCAATGTTGCCTGCTCCCGTGTTGGAAAACCATCAACTTTGTTTATGCGCCAGGTAATCAGACAAAAAATATCGTTTACCATAAAACATTACAATGAACTGGTCAGTATTATTACATGACTTGTGCAAGAAATATTTCATTATGTGGCAGTACATTAGCCACACCCAAGAATTGTGATCATGTGAGAAACACTCGTACACCAGTGAAAACAGCAGTATGTTTTGACAGAATTTTATCTTCATAGTATTGATTGGAATCGGTGTTTTCTAAGATAATTATTTGTCCCGAAGAAAGGAGATTACGATTTGGCACATTATCTTCACAGCATCAACTTATCAAATTACTCGATTTGCAACGGGAGATAATTATGGTTCAGTGAGTGAATTGAAGACCTGCCAAACAGTTTCCATCTACGCAACAGTCAGTCAGGGTTATTTCTGGGTAGTGATATGCTGATATAATTTCGAGCATTTCCTTATTCACTATGAAGATATTAATATTGCAGCTAATGAAAACACACAGTTTATTAGTAACTTTTGGTAGCAGTAGAAAATTAACTCATTTCATGTTGATGATGTCGTGATTTGCATTATTCTGATTTTTGCGTTCAGAACAGAGTGAATTGGAGTTCAATACATGTCATTTATTTTGACAGAACGACGTCTGTAGGGGCATCTAGTTGACTAAAAATAAATAAAAAATAAAATGAAAATAATGATCAGACCAATGTTTTATCACTGATAGAAACAGTTCTCAAAAGCGTGAGCTAATTTTAAGATGGTAAAAAAATAAAATTAAAAATAATAATAAAAAAAATATAACGAACGTACTACGGTGTCGTAGCAGGCGGAGAGGTGATACTCAAACGTGGCGCGTCCCAGGTGGCGGATAGGGGGGTCCTCACCGGCTTGCCGGCGGACTTGAGCAAAATAAAATAGCTCTCGCGGACCAAACACACAACAACCTCTACGGTTAACAACCGCAGTTGAAACTCGGAGCTTGCTCCATACAAGGTTGACTATCTTTGAAAGTCAAACATGGAAGGAAATCTTTTAAGGAATAATCCACCGAGACTGCATTCGGATACGGTGGGCAGTCACCTGAAAGATACCCTAGATGAGTCAGAGCATCTAAAAATACCCCCGTCAGATAGAAAACCCAAATTTAGACTGAAGATAGGATAGGTAAACTATATAGCAACACACAATATAAATTCCATCATACAGCCAGGAAAACTCAAAATTTTGACAGACAAAATGGATCGCAAAGGGATTCTAATAACCGGGCTTCAAGAAATGAGAAACACTGATCAGGAACCAATAGAATCACAAGGGTATAGAATTTACAAGGGAATACCAGGAAAAAGAGTAATGAAGCAATGTCCACAATTCGGAACAGGATTTGTAGTCAATCTCAAAATAATTGAATCCATCATAGAATTTAAAGCATTATCCCCTAGGCTCTCGACAGTAACTCTAAAAGCTGCAAATAGAACATATACCATTCTAAATGCCCATGCCCCAACAAATGATAAAAATAATAAGAAAGAACACAAAGATGATGTGGAGGGATTTAGGGAGCTTTTAGATCAGACAGCAACAAACATAAATAAAAGTCACACCAAAATTTTAATTGGAGACTTTAATGCCCAGTTAGGAAAGGAAAAAAGATATAGAGACATAATAGGAAAATGGCCAGGACAGAGAAGAACAAACAGGAATGGCATAAGACTGGTGGAATTTAGCAGGAACCATGATATGATCTCCAAATCAACTTACTTCAAGAGAAGACCAAATAAACTCAAAACTTGGAAACATCCAGATTGGAAAAAAGGCGAATGGCAACTAGATCACGTTTGTATGGATAAGAACTATCACAGGGAGATCTACAATGTGAAAGTTCTGAGAGGAACAGATACTGGATTGGATCATTACATGATAAAGATTAAAATTAAATTCACCCCGTTGACAAAGAAAAAAAAAACTCACCTAAAAAGAAGAGAACATACAACCCTCATAAACTAATAAATAACAAGGGATACAAAGAGCGAACTAGATATATTAAAATAACAGATGATCTAGAGGAAATAGTTCCCGAATTGAAACAAATAGCTGAACAAGTAGCCCCAATAAATCCAAGGAAGAAACACCAATGGTGGAACGATAAGTGTGATAATACAGTGGAAGATAGACATCAAGCCTGGTTACGGTATCAGAGTCATAAAACAAATGAATCACACTTGGATCTCATAAAACAAAGGAAGATAACTCAAAATATAATACGAAGGGTTAAACGGCTATACCAAAAGGATATACTTCTGATGATCGAAACAAATAGCGCGGAAACAAACTCAAGAGATTAGGCCTACTACAAAATTTTTAGCAAACAACTACAAAGATATGAACCTCCAACATTAATGTTAAAAGACAAAAATGGCGAGTTAGCTCATAGTAATAAAAGAAATACAGAAATTTTAGCAGAAACATTTAACACGTTGCTAAATTGCGAAGATCCACCAGAACTGCTTCAAATAAATAGAGATACCACTATTAAAACACCATCAGAAAACATACATCCACCCACAATCCAAGAAGTCTACAAAGCTCTGAGAGAGCTCAAAAACTACAAAGCGAGTGGAGAAGATCAAACATTTGCAGAATTGTGGAAATATGCAGCAGAACCAGTAAAGATTTCATTACACCAATGCATAGTGAACATTTGGATCAAAGTAGAACTGCCAGACCATTGGACTACAGCTATAATACATCCATTACACAAGGAAGGAGAAAAATCAAATCCTGACAACTATCGAGGAATTTTCCTTTTGGATATCACATGTAAAATCATGTCACGAATTCTATATAATCGTTGTAAAGATCAATTAGAACTGGAAATAGGAGAATATCAAGGTGGATTTCGGCCATGGCGAAGCTGCCCAGAACAGATAATCACCTTAAAATTAGTAGTGGACTACTACAAACGTAGACAAAAACAGCAAGTCATAACCTTCGTAGACTTCAAAAAAGCTTATGATTGTATACATAGATCTTCATTGTTGAAAATACTAAGGAATTTCGGACTTCATCCCAAATTAATAAAAATTATAAAACTAACTCTAACAAACACCAAATCTAAACAAGAGTTTAGTGCTTTTCAGTCGGTCAACACGAATGTACCCAAAAGAGATGGGTTATGCCCTAATCCTGAAATAAATTACATGAGATTAATAGGCTATAAAATCTATGTTTGAAATACAGGTGAAAATATTTACAATATGTACAATTATTTAGTTGCAGTATTGGTACTGCAACTGTCGGTGTATGCTAAATGCAGTATATATGTTAGGTGAAATGCTAAATGGTGATGGCTATCCGGAGATTGTACTTTAGAGAGATTATATGGTTGTAAACTATGGTTAAAATTTTAGGCTAACTACTTATCTGATTGTCTTCCGTACTACAGCTATTCGCAGTCACTTGAACTCGCTGTGCGGTCGACTGCGGTGGTTATATCTTATCGCATTTCTATGTTCATTATAACGTGTGTCTACTCGCCTTCCACTCTGCACGATGTAATTAGCTTGACAATCGGTGTCTTGGCACGTTATAGAATATACCCCTGACCTTGAATACGGGTCACGTTTATTTAGATTACTATTTAGGAGGTGCCTAGCGGTTGTGTTTTTCGTCGTGAAAGCTATCTTTATGCCTTGCTTTTTGAATAGGTTAGTGATTTTATATGTATTCGCATTCACATAGTTGAAACGCGCAAATTTTTTCTCATTACTGTCCAGTTTGGGAATCGTTTTATCTTTATTTTTATGTTTGGCTATAATTTGATTTATTTTGCTTGGCGAGAAGTTGTTTTCCTTTGCTATTTGCATAATAGTTCTTATTTCCTTATTATAGTTGTCTTTTGACATGGGTATGTTTAAAGCTCTGTGCACCATTGAATTGAAACCCGCTAGTTTGTGCGTACTGGGGTGATTAGACTGATTGTCGATTGCATGCGAGGTTTGTGTTGCTTTCCGGAATATGGAATATGAAAGGTCGTTGTCTTTACGTTCAATAGTTATATCGAGATAATTTATTTTCCGGTCTATTTCGGATTCCTTAGTGAATTTGATAGAGTGGTGAAGGCTATTAATGGATTGGAGAATTGTTTCTTCGCTTGTTAGTTCAGTATCGTAGATGCAAATTACATCATCTACGTATCTTTTCCATATTACTATTCCCTTCAACAAAGGGACTATTCCCTTCAACAAAGGGAATAGTAATATGGAAAAGATACGTAGATGATGTAATTTGCATCTACGATACTGAACTAACAAGCGAAGAAACAATTCTCCAATCCATTAATAGCCTTCACCACTCTATCAAATTCACTAAGGAATCCGAAATAGACCGGAAAATAAATTATCTCGATATAGCTATTGAACGTAAAGACAACGACCTTTCATATTCCATATTCCGGAAAGCAACACAAACCTCGCATGCAATCGACAATCAGTCTAATCACCCCAGTACGCACAAACTAGCGGGTTTCAATTCAATGGTGCACAGAGCTTTAAACATACCCATGTCAAAAGACAACTATAATAAGGAAATAAGAACTATTATGCAAATAGCAAAGGAAAACAACTTCTCGCCAAGCAAAATAAATCAAATTATAGCCAAACATAAAAATAAAGATAAAACGATTCCCAAACTGGACAGTAATGAGAAAAAATTTGCGCGTTTCAACTATGTGAATGCGAATACATATAAAATCACTAACCTATTCAAAAAGCAAGGCATAAAGATAGCTTTCACGACGAAAAACACAACCGCTAGGCACCTCCTAAATAGTAATCTAAATAAACGTGACCCGTATTCAAGGTCAGGGGTATATTCTATAACGTGCCAAGACACCGATTGTCAAGCTAATTACATCGTGCAGAGTGGAAGGCGAGTAGACACACGTTATAATGAACATAGAAATGCGATAAGATATAACCACCGCAGTCGACCGCACAGCGAGTTCAAGTGACTGCGAATAGCTGTAGTACGGAAGACAATCAGATAAGTAGTTAGCCTAAAATTTTAACCATAGTTTACAACCATATAATCTCTCTAAAGTACAATCTCCGGATAGCCATCACCATTTAGCATTTCACCTAACATATATACTGCATTTAGCATACACCGACAGTTGCAGTACCAATACTGCAACTAAATAATTGTACATATTGTAAATATTTTCACCTGTATTTCAAACATAGATTTTATAGCCTATTAATCTCATGTAATTTATTTCAGGATTAGGGCATAACCCATCTCTTTTGGGTACATTCGTGTTGACCGACTGAAAAGCACTAAACTCTTGTTTACTAAGGCAACACTGAAAATATGGCTTCAAACACCACAACACCAAATCTAAAGTAAAATTCAGAGGAGAAATATCTGAACCGTTTACGATTAAAACAGGATTAAGACAAGGAGATGGTTTATCGCCTCTACTTTTCAATTGTGCTTTGAAATGTAATGAGGGAATGGTACAGGGAAAATCCTAGGAGCATAAGAATTGGAACCAAGAAAGATCAAATAGGCTTAAATTGCTTGGGATTCCTAGATGACTTAGCATTACTGGCTAATAATATTCAAGAAACCAGAAATCAAATAATAAGCCTACAAAATATAGCACAAAAAATTGGACTTCAGATATCATTTGAAAAGACAGAGATAATGGTAGCAAATCCACTTGTAATCAATCAGGGAATCACATAACAGTAAATAACAAGAAAGTTAAAATAGTGAAGCAATTTAAATACTTAGGAGAAATTATAACTTACAACTTGGATGAGAAACCTGCATGGCAAGAAAGAACTAATAAAATGATAAAAGCCCAAAAATTAACATGGTCTACATATAAAAGAAATTGTCTATCAATCGCAACAAAATTAAAACATTACAAGACGGTGGTTCAACCAGAGGTGACATATGGAAGTGAAACTCTTTTTAAAGTTACTCAGAAAAACAGAATCGACAAAATTTTTAAAGTAGAAAGAAGAATAGCTAGAACATGCATAAATAAAAAATATCAGAAAGATGGACAGTGGCGGATAGTACCAAATGAAGTGGTATATAGAGAACTGGAGCCCATCACTGTACTATTCGGAAGAAACGGATTTCCTTTTTTGGTCACATCATGAGGACACCAGAAACCAGGTTATCTAGAAAAATTGTAATGAAACTTTGGAATATGAAACAACAAGTAGGATGGATTAAGGAAATTAGAGAATATGAAAGAATTAGAAATAACCTTGGATGACTTGCAAAACAAAACAAAAAAATAAAAAAAACTGAGATATAAAAATAAGATTTCAGGCTAAAATAGACAAACGTAATACAGTAAAAAGGGTATTTACAGATGAGGAACGCCTGAGAAGATCAGAGTGAATGAAAAGCTACTGGGCGACTCGGAAAGGAAACTTTCTGAAGAAGAGGACAAAGAAATGATTGACTGAAGTGGTCCAATGAGACCGTAAAAGCAGAAGAAGAAGAACAACAACAACAAAAAATCCTTTCTGGTTATGAACTGCACTGTTGCCTCAATGTGAGTAGTTTATCTGTAAGGATATTCTTTCATATGAACCAATGTAGGCTTCTATTTTATGACTGATTTTGCTGCTGATGTACTTGTACATTAAAAATAACCTTAGGCCATGCAAGAATATGCTAACAAAAGAGGCTGGGAGAGATGTTAAATGTTTTGTGCGTAGCGATATCTATCAACTTGTACGGGTGTGCCTATAAGACAGAGCTTGGTAAATAACTAGAGGGTGTAAATAAGAGATATTCTAAACTACAAATGTATTGAGTTAAATATACTTGCACTACTGAAAACACATTTTAAAACAACTTTTACAGTAGCCCATTTCAAAAGTAGATGCATATCCTGCCAATCCCATTCACAGTTCTTTTACAGTAGTCCATTACAAAAGTAGATGCATATCCCACCAAATCCATTCCCAGTTCTTCATAACAATGCTGATGGTCTGATGTTTGAGGTGAAGTCATCCAGGTGATCTATGGACCAGTTTAATGTTCAGTTCCCATATGATCTAGCAGAGAATCTGAAACTTTATGTGGACAAACTGTGGCTGAGGTTTAATTTTGTTCTGTTACCAACTGTGACATGAGGAGACTCTAGTGAGCCAATCTCAAATGCCTGATAGTACCATGGGTTTTTACTGTCTCTTAACTAGAATGTATTTCCAGATGAATAAACACCCTTATACTGAGCTATTTTAATACATATTAGCTCCATTCTATATTAAGGCCTACAAACAATTTACCATATTAATGCTATACATCCCTTTTAACTACTGCGACTGTGCCAGTCGAATGACTGCCACAATATTTTGTCCCCACACCTCCCCCTCTCTCTGGGCTGCTTGTCCCGGGAGCTGGGATCTGAACTCTGTGTTTCTATATTATTTCAAACTCCCGCCGTTCCCCTCTCTGCCTGGTTACGTATATACTTCCGGCATCGGAAACGACGTCACGTCACGAGAAGCCGTGAGGCGGTGCTAGAAGCTCCCAGAACTCTCTAGAAGGTGTTTCATAAAACTGCCGTGCAACAAATGCCGCGCTATAATTGGCCGATGTGACCGCGCATGCGCGGTAGTCAATATGTGCTTGTGTGTCAAGGAGATGCGATCTCTTCTGCTCTGGAGTTTGAACTGAACGGTTGTGTTTTGAGGACAGGCAATGTGACGCTTTCTGAAAGCGTGGCCGGGTTTCGGAGCCTGAGCCCATTTTCATCGCGGCAAATAAGCCGCCAGTGAGAAAGGTACTGTGTTTTATAATCTGAATTTGCTTGAGAGATTATTTTCCTTTTGTTCTCCCAATGGAGTTTAATTAAATATCTGTTGCTTCAGTACACGTAAGGAAGCCTTGTGTCTGGCAAACTTTTGAACATAAACCTTGTGTGCACCACACATTAATAGAAAGAAATTACATTCCTTAACGAGGTTTCATACTATTGTTCTGGAAGATATTGCTTCCTAATTTCTGAACTGGATATTACATTTTTTTTTACCCTGAAAGCCTCGTATTTCAAACACGTGGTGGTCGCGTGCTCATAACCGCCGTATTCCAGACACCAACGTAATTTGGTAATAAGTTAACCTAAATGTTATTAATATGGACAAATGAACCAATTCTTCGAAGTCTGATATCAATGTGTATATGTTTGTGAACCTTTTGGATGGGGAACATTTTCTGTAATTCTTGTCAACATAACCCTACATTGTCGGCATCTGGTCTGGCTATTGTTAGGCACCTCGTGTTCTAGGCCGTTAACTTCATTTCTCATTGCTTGCTTGCAATGTCTTAATATTTTATTTTGAGAGCATCTGTTGCTCAGTAAGCCCTCCTGGGCCGATATTATTTAAATTCAACCACTAGTTTGTGAGCACGTGTCCGTGCAATTAAATTAACTTCTGTGGTTTCTGATGCCACACATTACCACCCCCTTTCTGCCACGGTTGGAAGTCTGCTTATTCTTGCTTCCGCTCTCCCGAGCCTGTTTGATTTTATTCATTCTTAAATTGTTTCTTGCGGGTTACCATACCCGCGATTGCGACCAGCCTTAAGGGGAACTTCCAATATTTTCTTTTATGCCCAAGTGCTGATTACTTGTGCCCCTGCCACTATGTAACCCTTTTATTTAAAATATACTTTTGTTTGTTACTGTTTTTAAACATGACTACTTATTGGGGGGGGGATGACCAGCAGCAAAGACCCCACCCTTTGGAGAAGTCCCAGATTCCACTCCAAGGTCGTCTCTGACCTGGCGTAGCCGGTTACAGTGTGGTAACGAGAGCGTGATTGAAGTCCGTATCTCCACGCCCGGTACAGAGAGATTGCCCCAAAGGGGATCTTTAATGTGCCAGTAAATCTAATGACTCAGCTCCCTCACATTTAAGCACCCTCAAATGCCAACTGACTGCACCATAGAGGTAAAAGGTAAGGTAAATGGTTCTATAGACTATCTCAACAGAGCAGGTACTGTCATCGCGGCAGAAGATGGCAGTTGAACACGCTGCGACGGGGTGCGGGGGGGTCTTGCAGTACACATGCGTGTTCCGCCTACTCCAAATTTAAATATATCGGCATGCCAATGGTTACTATTGCAGCAGACGACACGCAGCCAGTGAAAGAAGGAATGTGCTGAGTGAGTGAAGCAAGTACTGACCAATTGAATGTTTTTGGAATGCGCGATACGCAGTGAGCGGGAATACCTCTGCAGTTCAAACCCGACTGCCATCTCCTGGCGCGATATCAGTAAGTCTGCTTTCAAATAACACCGCCTCAAACAGCTGGAATGTGAAACTAAAATGGTGCACGTTTAGTGACAAACCATTTCGTCAATATCACCACTGCGAGGTAGAATTGGTGACAAACCTTTACTTCACTAGCACTCTGAAGGTTAAATATTCTACTTCCTCAACCAGCTCCTCATAGTTCCGCCCCTTAAAAAAACAATAACTAACTTCCTCAACCAGTAATCGAACCCAAAATCTTGCAATCATGAGGAAGACACTTGACCACCAAGCCACCAAGGTAGCTTGTAAAGGGTGAGCAAAATGATCGTAAGCAAGAAGCCCCATCTACTGGCATTCAATTCCTCATATAGCAGATACTTAATAAGGGATATGAGTGAGATTGGTAAGCACGCACTTATTTTTAAGATTATATACACTTTATACACATCGCCATATAATGAGTGGTAGAACTTCCATACCCATTGATTGTCTTCTCTGCAGTGGGGCCCTGCCCAGTTGAGCTGGTGTTGGAGCCAAGACAAACGTTGTTCCTTCCTCAGCTGGTGGATCATTATCATTTTCTTGGGGCCCTGAAGATTCAATTACTGAAAAGTTGTCGGTCCGTGATGATGGCCTGGCACTGCTATGTGGCGAAGCTTCATGAACCTGTTACAACACCACTCATGACACTGATATCACATCCTTATTCAAGTTATGAAGATGAGAATATAATGTAGAAAGAATTGTAAAAACAACAGCATTGTCTATTTCAAGATATTTCCTGGCTACAGTAGAACTACAATTTTCTGAACACCAAGTATACGGAACAATTTTAAAGAAATAATATAATTTAAAGTTTTTAAAGAAACCACCGTGTGGAACTTGGCCCCTGAAGAGCTTTGGTCTGCCAAGGGACCACTGCCCAGCTCTGTTGGCCTACAGATTGTGGGGTGACATCACGCATTTATCTTGGAGCAACTATATTGTCGCCATGTCTGAACGAGCGCAACAAGAAATTGTGATGTCGGAATATTCCCGACATACGACCCTAAAAGGTTAATGCACAGTGGATTCACAGTACTGTAGTATATGTTTGTAGAGACTAAAATGCCAGAGGCAGAAAAACCTATCACCAAAAAATGTATGTTTATGACATTATGATGTTTATACAGCATGATGAAAACAAAAGCTTGTAGTTTTATGTGGCTCCTAATCTTGCGATTATAAGTCACAGGACCTCCTTTTTACGTGCATCCCGAACCACTAGACACAACTATTCACCTCAAAAATCTCACATCCATTAACTAAAATCTGAACCTAGCTTGCCAGGTTTACCTTGATAAAATGGAATACATTGGTTGTTTGGTCTGTCCTCATGAGCCTGCTCATTATGACCGCTGCACCAGCATGCTCCAATGTGATAATAAGGAAGTCCATAGCATCAAAATAATACAGAGGTAGGAAAAAACATATCCAGCTTATTTTGTTCCAATTATTATGTAACTAAACCCATCTTCATAAACTCTCCCCATTACATAGTAATGCAAACAGGAGAAAACAGATGGAAAGCAGCAACTTACTGAATAAAAATCACGGTGGGTGAGTGGTTAACGTGTGGGTCTAGTAACCCCAAGCTTGCAGGTTCGCCTCTGGAGCTGATAAGTGATTTTTGAAAGGTGGCAAAAATTATGACACGCATGTCAAAGAACCCATTTGAATTCAGTACGCCGTGTTCATAATGGCAAAATTAATCTCGGGAGTTTCCGCCAACACAAAGTTCCTCATTTCTCTACTAGAAAGCGCTATAGTGTTCAAGGAGCTTAGATATCTAACCTCCTTGACTTTCATAGTGCTTCAAGGAACAATGAAATTCGACATCCATGATACCCTCTGGGTGTCAAATAACAAAGCTTGCACCCGGCACCCGAGGCCATACAATATTATTATTATCCAATAAAAATGTGACTCCAACGACTAAGGATCTTCTGAAGATTTTGGACAACTTGTGACTTTTTGTGTGTGTTTCTATGGTGTTCTTACCTGATAAGTCAATGCTTTCCATCTGTTTTCTCCCATTTTTGCATTATACCACTCTTTCTTAGCTGGTATTCTTCATGCTAGTAAGATGTACCATGTAGAACCAGCCTTTGCAGTTTAACATAATCTTCACACCTGGGAAGTGTAAAACCTACACACAAGGATGTGGTGCCAGCAAACAGACAAGCACCATTTAACTTACCTTGTCATGGAATCCTGAGCTTCCCACAGAAGGTGATGGCAAGGATATGTTGCTCATATGATTTTCTTTTAATGTATCAGATTGGTCTACACTAGTGTCCATGGCTACAGCAGTGAGAACAGTCTTCACACGTTCATCAGGTTTACGACTCATCAGCCCTATAAGAAAACATAGGGACAGTGTGACCAAAATATGCATCTGAGGTTTTATTATATGAAATGTTCGAAAGCAGAGGGATTTACCTTGATAAAACTGCATACTTTGGTTGTTTGCTCTGTCCTCATGTGCCTGCTCATTATGACTGTTGTGGTTGCTCAAAGGTTGCTGCTCTCCATTGTTGAACAAGCTACAATAAAAACAGGTTAACTCTGTAATTCGGCAACAATAAAATTCTCACTGGAAACCAAGATGAAAAGGAGAAATGTAGTCTTTGCGAATCGGACTATATTATCTCAAATACCGGTACACCCTTTCCATCACACAAGGTTAAATGTTAATGTAGTACATTGAACTTATTAAAAAAAACTATTTTCAATGAAATTCTAACAGCGAGAAAATACCGTATCTACTTGAATATAATGCACACTTTTCTTGGGCAAATTTCATCAAATTCAAATTGCCCCATTTAATTGTGATAATTAACTAATAGCCTACGTGTAATTTTTTCCAGGAGTGCATATCTTGTACCCGGCCCATTCATTGGGCGCAATCGTGTTGACTGAAAAGCTACAAAAGGCAAATTTCATCTAAAAAAATTAGGGTGTGCATTAGAAGCGATGACATACTAGATTCGAACACAAACTTGTAAGGTACTGTATTGTATTTAAATAGTAGTAATGGTTGTGGTCAACCAACAACAACAAGCCACACACGTTGGGCGATCAATGAAACATTTCTATTCATATATTGGTCGGAGTCAACCAACAACAAGCCACACACATAGGGCGATCAATGTAACTAATCTCTTCTTATATTGGCCGGGGTCAACCAACAACAACATGCCCAACCTGGGGCGTTCAATAAAACAAAATTCTTCTTACTTTATAATGGTCTTCTGGGTAAACCAACAACAACATGCCCCATCATTGGGCAATCAATGTAACTAAATGCTTGCCTTCTAATAATATAATAATCTTCGGAGTCGATATAGTGTTAAACACTCAAAGAAATAAGAAATACAATACTTTTAATACTGGTTTGTTTACATGTAAGCAAGTTTCCATTACCTGCATCTCTCGCACAGTATCCACAACTACCTTCAAGAGGGAAAGGCCCCTCATAATACACACATCAAAAAAAGTTTTGCATCACCTCGGTTCCCAGATCTCCGGCATATAGACGTTGACTGTGTATATTGTATCCAAGATACAGTCCCTTTGACTGTTCATAGATGTCACTAAAACTGCTCAAAGATGTAAACAACCATGCATGAGCAGGGCCTATTAGTCGATCAGTTCCAGTCATTCCACCAGGACGAAGGTACGCTGCTCATGTTGTCTGTAGTTCTACCATGCCTAGAAGGTCAATACCGCAGTTCGATCGCGTCCGCATTGTTACTTTGTGTCAAGAAGGGCTCTCAACAAGGGAAGTTTCCAGGCGTCTCAGAGTGAACCAAAGCGATGTTGTTCGGACACGGAGGAGGTACAGAGATACAGGAACTGTCGATGACAGGCCTCGCTCAGGCCGCCCAAGGGCCACTACTGTAGTGGATGACCGCTACTTACGGATTGCCGCTCGGAGGAACCCTGACAGCAATGCCACCATGTTGAATAATGCGTTTCGTTCAGCCACAGGACGTCGTGTTTCAACTCAAACTGTGCGCAATAGGCTGCATGATGCGCAACTTCACTCCCGACGTCCATGGCGAGGTCCAGCTTTGCAACCCCGACACCATGCAGCGCGGTACAGATGGGCCCAACAACATGCTGAATGGACCCCACGGAATTGGCATCACGTTCTCTTCACCGATGAGTGTCGCATATGCCTTCAACCAGACAATCGTCGGAAACGTGTTTGGAGGCACCCTGGTCAGGCTGAACGTCTTAGACACACTGTCCAGCGAGTGCAGCAAGGTGGTGGTTCCCTGATGTTTTGGGGTGGCATTATGTGGGGCCGACGTACGCCACTGGTGGTCATGGAAGGCTCCGAAACGGCTTTACGATACCTGAATGACATCCTCCGACCCATAGTGCAACCATATCGGCAGAATATTGGAGAGGCATTTGTCTTCATGGACGACAATTCTCGACCTCATCGTGCACATCTTGTGAATGCGTTCCTTCAAGATAACGACATCGCTCGACTACAGTGGCCAGCATGTTCGCCAGACATGAACCCTATCGAACATGCCTGGGATATGTTGAAAAGGGCTGTTTATGGACGTCTTGACCCACCAACCACTCTGAGAGATTTACGCCGAATTGTCGTTGAGGAGTGGGACAATTTGGACCAACAGTGTCTTGATGAACTTGTGGATAGTATGCCACGGCGAATACAGGCATGCATCAATGCAAGAGGACGTGCTACTGGGTATTAGAGGTAGTGGTGTGTACTGCAATCTGGACCACAAATGCTGAAAGTCTAGCTGTATGATGGTACAACATGCAATGTGTGGGTCTCATGAGCAATAAAACGAGCTGAAATGTTGTTTGTGTTGATCTCTATTCCCTTTGTATTTAACGGTTCCGGAACTCTTGGAACCGAGGTGATGCAAAACTTTTTTTGATGTGTGTACTTAGTATTCTACTGCTCCATTCTTATCTTCTTGCATTTTCTTAAAACATCTTTTTCTACATTAGCATACATCAAGACATCATATGACCTTACGTCCAAAACACTTCATCTTATTCCTCATTTATCTTAACCTTCCTATACATTCATTACTTTCCAAACCTAATATAACCCACTCCAATTAAAACAAGCCATCCATCTTCACCCCAACAAGCAGACTAATCCACAAATCTCAACAAACCTACTACATTTCTTTCCATCTTAACAGATAACCTCTTTCATTTTCTTTTTCCATAGTAACTCCTCAACCAATAAGCAGACACAAAACAACACCCTATCTTAAAAGGAATATAGAATAAACTGCAATGAAACTTCATTGGGCAAAGCCCCCTGCCACCTAATCCTGGGTCACCACAAAGAATCCCATAGCTCAAAGTACAAAACTCTCTGCAGTGCCCATCAACAGGTGGCCATTCTTCTAACCTAAAAAAAAAAAACAAAAAAAAAAACTAAATATAATACTAACATAAAACATGAGGGTGAGCACTTTAACCAAAATAATTTAGGTTACAGAACGCCCCCCTCGAGGATTAATCTCTAACTCAGGGTAATAGATTCATCCTCGACCCTCACAAAAATACATAAATTAAAATACATCAAGCAAACACTGACTAAAACAAAAACAACACAAAGTAAAACAAATTATAGATGATCATCTTTAGACGGGCCATTGGCACTATCCTCGCCAATAGTGACAGCGTCATCTTCCATTTCAATGGTGATGTCATCCTCTTCAGAAAAGATGACAGTATCATCATTTCATCATCTTCGTCATCAACAGACGTGGTTACGAATCCTTCACTGCCAGACAAATCAATGGCATTGTTGACATAAGGTGTCTCACCACAAGCTTTTTCTTCAGAAGATCCAACATAAATATTTCCTTCAGATGAAGTAGCTGAAACTATCTCATCGAGTCTATTAGACACCCCTCCTCCATCCGAAAACAATATCATAATCAGATGGAACGGCAGAATCGTCATCAGACCTGTCTATAACGTTATCATAATCATCTTCGTCATCCTTCCAACCTCTCCAGGGCCGTCTCCATTATTTCTTCTAAAGCGAGGAGTATCACCAGTACCATTTTCATCATTATCACGTCTTTGATATCCGCCACCAGAATCCAAAAACATGAAGTTATCAAGATTGAGAACTTTATCTTCATCCTCAGCGGGACTATCCTTCTCCTCATTCTTCAACCTTTCTGCACGGCGCTTCTGTCTTTTCTTCTGTTTCTCCTTTCCCTTCTTTTTCTTCAGCTCCCTTCCTGCTTCTCTTTCCTCATTTTCCTCATCTGCCTTATCTTGCTCATCAGTTACTTTCTTCTTATCTTTTCTTTCCTCTTTCCCTTTGTCCCTTTTATCTTTTCCTTTTCCTTCTTATTCTTCTTCTTCTTCTGATCCTTCACTCTCTTACCTCGATTTGCCTGACATCTCTTCCGCTTCTTATTCCTTTTCTTTGCTATATATCTCATTCTTTTCTCTGTCCACCTTGTCTTCCTGTCTATCCCCCTCGTCCTTCTCCTCCAACGCTTCTTCACGTTATCTTCTTCTTTTATGTTGTCTTCCTCCTCTGTTATCTTATCCTCCACCCTTTTCTTCACCTTGTCTTCTATCTCATTCTCTTCCTTGCCTCCAGTTTTATCCTCATCCTCCATTTGACCTCGTCCTTCTTCACCTTGTTCTCTTTCTTGTCCATCTTTCACTTCTTCATTACTAACTTCCTTATGCCCCCTAGCATCACATACTTCACACATCTTCTCCTTTACAGTCACACTCACAAATTCCACCATCTCAACTTTCTCTTCTACGATGCATATGATCTCCACTCTGAGCTCTTCTAACTTCCTATCTGCCCTGGTAAATTTCTGGCTGGTCTCCAGTGCCTGGCTTGAAATTTCCCTTGTCAACTTCTCTACTTCAGGGTGGCTCTGTTCCTGAACAGCAATCTCACTAACTAGGTTAGTTTCCAGATTAGTGGCTTCTACACTGACTTCACTAACCTGGCTAGTAACATGGCTCTCTAAACTAATCACATGAAGCTCCTCCGACAAATGCTCCGAGACCACATTAAGCCGACAAATGCTCACTGACCTCACCAAGCTTCCTTGACGTACTAGTCATCTCCTCCATTCCTACGGACTTGTTGCTACCAAGCATGGGCTTAGTCAACATGGCCATCATCTCAGCTTCCATATTTCTTATTTCCTTATTCATGTCGATACGTTGGGCGCCAAAGAAACATATTTAAATATATCTTGTATTTAATGTCGGGATCGTGATTGGTGTTTCCTTTGTCCATCCCCATGTTGGTGCGTCAATGTAATATATTTAAATAGTAGTAATGGTCGGGGTCAACCAACAACAAGCAGCTACACACGTTGGGCGATCAATGAAACATTTCTATTCATATATTGGTCGGGGTCAACCAACAACAGCAAGCCACACACATTGGGCGATCAATGTAACTAATCTCTTCTTATATTGGTCGGGGTCAACCAACAACAGCATGCCCCACCTTGGGCGTTCAATATAACAAAATTCTTCTTACTTTATAATGGTGTTCTGGGTGAACCAACAACATGCCCCACCGTAGGGCAATCAATGTAACTAAATGCTTTCCTTCTAATAATATAATACTCTTCGGGGTCGATATAGCGTTAAACACGCAAAGAAATAAGAAATACAATACTTTTAATACTTGTTTGTGTACATGTAAGCACGTTTCCATTACCTGCATCTCTCGCACAGTATCCATAACCACCTTCATGAGGAAAAGGCCCCTCATAATACTTAGTATTCTTCTGCTCCATTCTTATCTTCTTGCATTTTCTTAAAACATATTTTTCTACATCAGCATACATCAAGACATCATATGACTCAAAAAGATCATATGACCATATGTCCAAAACACCTCATCTTATTCCTCAATTATCTTAGGTTGGTTGGTTGGTTCTTAAGTTTAAGGGCTGCGACAACGCGGTCATGTAGCCCCGTGTACTTTGGGTGTGTGTAGAATCTGTCTGATAACCGGTGTTAATTGTGATGACTGTATTAGTGTGTGTTATCTGTTTTTTTAAAATTTAAGTACTGAAACTTAGAATTTTTTCAAATAGTTCCTACTTTTGCCGCCAAGCACCACCGTCAACGATTACTAGGCCAAGTTCAGAACTTAGCTACTAGACACCACCGCAGTCGGCTCTTGGCAACGAATATAGAAACCTAAGAGCGTTGTTTACATTCTTAACCTATCCAATTTAGCTTCACACAGGTGCAATTAGTGGAAGGTTCTTTAACATGCCATAAATATATGACATGGGACCGCCGGCTTTACTTCCCCTCCGAAGGAAGGCATACTGAGGGATTTTAACGCTCTTACAAAATCCGACGGCTTCGGCCGGGTTTGAACCCGCTATCTTGGGCATAGAAGCTCAGCACGCTACCGACTACGCCACCGAAGCCGCCTCAATTATCTTAACTGAGCCAATTGAAAATTTTCTCAATATTAAAACCCAGCCCTTTCTGCGCCTCGTTGGGAGTCCTCGTGTCTCGTCGGCCGCCTTCGTGCCTGGTCGGATAACTTCGTTGGTCTGCTTCCAGATCAAACACTCGGACACGTCAAGATTTTAATTTAAGATACCCGGTTAGGAAGAAGAAATAACGAAAATTAGCTTCCCCTTTAAAGAAAACTTAATTGCATGCAGGTAGGAAAATTGCCACTGCATGCCAATAGAAAATATTTGGAAATGGAAATGTAATTGTGCATGTCGGTATTTGAATGTTGCATGTAATTGTGTATTGTATTGTACTGTTATGCTGCATGTTGCAATGTACATGACTGTAGTTATGTTCAGCGGCTTTGCCGATTATCAGGAGGCGAGTTGTTTAACCAATAGCAATGTACTTGAGAATATTGTCCTGCATCGCCAACTTAATCTTAAATAACTCGAGATGATGTTCACAAGAAGAGACAGTATTGCATCTAGGCAGGGTAAGCAGCGCATTAAATCGTGCGCTGTCTTTCATTTGTTTTATTTCAACTTCTGCTCACTGCGCATGTGCGAACAGCAACAATGTTTTGTAAGGAAACAAAAGGTTAGTCAGAAGAATTCCATGATGGGAGATTAGACAAGGCAGAAGTACCGGGCCTCGGCTCGGGTAGCCTGGCTTGCTAGCATCGAAAGGTAATGGAGGATAATATTAGATGCAGTTTCTAATGTAACAGCGAACTATTTAGGACATATTTCCAAATCTTAAGATTTTTTAAATATTTTGACCGAGTTCCTAGTGTCGACTGGAAGTTTGTAATATCTACTTCCGACGTATTAATTACCAAGTCTTAATCTATTGTGGAGTTTAAAGGTGATCCTTGATTTTATCTGATATCGAATGTGGGCCCATAATTCTGTTGTTGGGTTTAAATAATTTTATTTTGCGCAAGCCATACTAGAAATGTTTGGCTTGGACTAAGAATGTCCAATAGCTTTGACGGTTGATCGTCTCTTGTTTTGTTGGCGATGTCTTAAATGTAACCAGAAGTAAATATTATTTCAGCGTTAATATATAACGCAAGCCTGAATGAAATTCCATAAAAGAAATTATTAAACTACGATAAGATTCTTGATTGCCTGAGGTACTGCAATCCTATTTGGTAATGAGTTGTTAGCTGCCACGCCCCCTTTTCCTTGTTGACCGCCATTGGTGTTTTTTATTTAACGGAAAGAGTTTGATATTTATATTTCTACTTAATAGCCTTCCAGGCTTTGTATTTTGTGAAATCCTTTAAAATATATTATTTGATTTATCTAGTTTTATGAAAATATTTCATTTACTATGCAGAATAACACCTGAGGAAAAGATAGGTTATCCCTTTGAACCATTTGTACCAAAACAGTAGCGAGGCTAGGTTAGGTTGCAGACCACTTTGGTCTATGGGTAACAATCCCACCGTTCCACTCAAAATATCGTTAAACCGCTACAGATTTAGTAGCAGAGCAGTAGTTTGGATTTTCTGCAGCCGGCAGGCCTTGTGATGTTTCAGTAAATTAGTAACATAACCTAAAGTCGCGTGGGAGTTCAGTGGGGCTAGGCAAGAAGTAAAATTTAACTTAATCAGTTAGGTAGGGGCCTAGTAAGTGTTCTTACTTCTGGATGTGTTCCTTGCTTTCATGCATATGTACGGGGTCGGAGCGTTGCTGGCATTCTTCAGTACGCTGTACATGCTCGAGACGAGTCAAGTTCAGCTGTTAAGCTGACACTCAAGACATGTGATTTCTCAAGTGATGGTGTTGACTTGACTGGTCGATTTCCTTTCCTTGTCGCTGCTCTGTGCTACTGGTGACTTTGAGGTAAGCCCAGATGGTACAGTGTTTTTATCTGTAGTTACTAATGATACCTCTGCACAGTTGGCGAGCAAAGAGCTCATAGCTTCCTTTTGTTATTTAAAGTTCACGTCATTGATTGGATAAGTTTTGCTGCAATTGTAACGTGCTGAATATTTCTGGCAGTGTTGCCAAAGTGAAGTCGTAAATAAATAGTTCAGGCTGCTTTGCCAAGTTATAAATATAAAGTCATCTGGAGAAGTTTAATGAATTTATTTGGTTTCATTTAATGCTTCTGTAAGCAAACTTCTGTGCTGTGGTAGACATAGTAGACATAATAGTAGTGCAACGGTCTTATGACTCGTGAATGTGAATCATTCAGTGAACGTGATATGGAGAGCTAGGGTGGTGTAGTTGGTACACAGGTTGACAGTGACGCAGCTGTGGATTTTATTTTTCAGCGGAGTATTTTTCCATTTTCTAAATTGTTTCGGAGATTGTGATTCCTTACTTCTTGTTGAGGTTAAGTGTCTCATCAGCTGTGAGGTTGGTACTTTTATCAGATCAGCTGTTTAGTGCGACGTGAGGTCAAATTGTGGAATCGGCAGTATGCAGGGATATGTGGTGTTCGTAATGCCTGTGATTTCTTGAAGTGCTAAGTGATCTTCAGTCGGTGGAATATTTTGAAAATTTTATTTTAGGTTTAACTTTGAAAATTGGTTAGAAGGATGAAGAAGAACGTGCCAGGACATGTGTGAATGTGGTTGACGTTAGTTGACTGTTGTTAGTTGCTGTGATTGGTTAGGGCGTAATCGTGTGTCTAGGAGTTGCTGCTCATTGAGGTTTTAACGTTCTTGTGTTGATGTCGGGCATTCTGAGCTCTTTCTGACCCTCAATGTTGTTTGAGCAAGAGTGTTCCGTTCATCAAATTTTATTTTTTTATTTTTCTGGATAATCTTAGTTGAGTGTGTTAGTGCCTAGTGGTGTGTTGGGTACTCCATGTTCTTTGGGGAATATTTGGTGTTCTACGGTTTATTGTTTTCTTGTTATCTTGTACTAACGTCGGTTGGTACTTGTTAGAATTATTAGGGTTTAGTAATAGTGTCGTTTAGGCATTTTAAGTTTCTAGGTTATAGTTAAGTAGTCTAACCTAGCGGGAGTTATTGGTATTTGTATACTGTAGAGCTCCTTGTGATGGTTAGTTACTTCATTGGTTATCTGTTTTGTGTTTAAGGTTGTGGAGAAGTACTCTTGTTGGTATTTGTGAATTGTTGTTCTTCCTCGTTGGTTGGTACTATTTTATGGGAAGTAGTACTTGCCGGTGTTTAATTGTTTTGGTTAGTTGGTACTGTTTTATGGGAAGTGGTACTAGCTCGAGTGGTGAAAGTTAGGTAGCTATGGGAGTGATAGTGAGTGGTCAGTGTTGAATTCAGGAGGGTTGTTGCCTTAAGTCCAGGTGTTGTATTCCAGGATGTTCATTCCTTGAAGATTAACGCTAATAAGGCGTATACTTAAACGACGTGAAGTATATGCAGGTAGATACTTACTTGGTGAAGTATATGCAGGTTGCCGTTTTAAACGTTGGAAAGGCGTATGCAGGTCGATACTTCCTATCGCTGAGACATGTGGCACATGTTTTGGGCTAGTTTCGTTCTAGAAATTGGTAAGATTGGAAGATCTAAGGGGGGGAATTTTACTTAATTATTTTGTCTGTTATGACGGACGAAACGTGGGTGCCTCTGACTGAGAAGTTGTTCAGTTGTGAGGAAAACTAAGTGGTCAAGTGGTTGCTAGTGAGTGACCGCATTACGAGTGGTCGAGTTGGTTGCATTGAGTGACCTATAGGAGAGTTGAAAGTAGTCGTGCTGCCTGTGGTGAATTGGTCGCGCAGGAAGTGTACAGTTTGGTTATGGTGCTAAATGGTTGCACTGTGATTATGGTTTGGGAATTGACTGTGTGTTAGTATTGGTTGCGTTGGGTGACCTCGGTGAGTAGGCAGAAGTTGATGGTGAATTGGTTGTGCTGAGGTGTTGGTATTATTGGTGTTTCAATGGCGTGATGCTAGAAGCAGAATAGTTGAGTGGATGGTTTTGTGTTGAATGAGGATGAAGTTGATGATCGAAGGTTGAGTGAGGTTAAGAGTTGTGAGTGGTCATGAGGGATGTTGGTTGCACTGTGAAGGTTGGTCATGGTGCTGTTATGGGGCGGCATTATGATAAGTAGATGGTTGAGTGGATTGTTGGTTGGGTTATTGACTGAAGGTTGATGGTTGGATAGGTTTGATAGGTTGAATGATGTACATGCAGTGTGTTGTTGTTGAGAAGGTATGGTTTAAGTCTTGTGTGCTCGTTATGTTGAACGATGATTGAGCTGGTTAGTCAGATGATGGCTGTGAATTGTGTTCCTGCTGTGGAACAGGTGTTGTTGTGGTGTGTGAGTTGTCTGGTAGTTTCTATATTTGTTTGGTTCTACGACTGCTGCGCGATTTCTAGTGAAGCTAAAAGTCATGCTTAAGACCTGTGTATTTGAGCTGTTGGTCAATTTAGTAATGCCTGTGTTATCTGGGACTGCCTAGAAGGTATTGTGGTACCTTGTACCTTTATTCTTTACCTTGAGAGCCAAAGCGATAAGAATGTGAACGCAGGATTTTGGTAGGAAACTTTATTTTCTTTTGCCCGAACATCGCAATATGATGTTCGTTTGATATGCCCCCTTCTCTTGTTTAAACTTAATTAACTTAAAGCTTTGACCAAGAGTTCTTGGGTACTGGAAGTTAATTACCTGCTCCCATACCTGCCAACTTTCAAAAATAGAAATCCAGAAGATCCCAAAGCGCAAAAATTTAACGCGTACATGCGTCGCCAGGTCTTAAAAATAGGGAGAAAAGACTACAGGAAAAGAGATTACAAACTCTTGGTGACGTGAGACTATCTAATTCATTGTGCCAGTTTCCAAAAATTCTGAAGAATATGCCTCCCTGAAAGACTGATGATATCGTTTCTTACTTGAATTCATCACGAAAACACTAAATTGCACAAAAATTGTCACACAATTGCACAAATACCAGAACTACGGCAAGCACCACTTAAAACCAAGCTTTCCCGCTTACAAACAGTCGAAGCACAAAGAGTAATATAAATGCAGCGATAATCTGCGAGACGGGATTATCGAACTTTACAGGGTGTCTACTGCAAGGATAAAGTAAAAATTAGTTACTTTTTAGCTGCCTTTTAGTTACCTTTTGGTTAATTTTAGTTACCTTTTAATTCAACCATAGAAGCTCATCGCGCGGTGAAGGAAAACAACAATGAACTGAGTTTAAAGCAGTGAATAACATTCACTTATGGTGTTATAAAAATTTAGATAAAAATAAATAATGGATATTTAATATCAAATGAGTTGATTCAGCAAATATGCCGTCTTGTGTACAAGAAATTATGATTACCACGAAGTGGCTCTGATCTTGGCCGTTTGGGGAGATTTCCATTGTCCCCGCGGTAGACCACGAAGAAATATATTATGCGACGTTACGTGATCGTCACCGAATTGTCTTCGCAGTCAGGTACGGAGAAATATCGAGACTTTACACGATCAGCGCTAGTCTCAGCCGTTTGGCGCGATTCGTAGTTTTTTAGATAGAACACGGAGAAAAATCGCGATTACATAATCGGTGTCACTTTTAGTCGTTCGACGAAATTTCTATTGTCCTTGAGGTTGGGCAAGGAAAAATATGGTAAGTTATTATTACGCAATCGGCACCGCATGCTGTCCATTTGACAAGAATCCAGTTGTACTAGTCATCGAATGCGGAGAAATATCGCGATGTATCGCAATCGCTGCCGCACTAGGTCGTTTTACGAGATACACGTTGTCCCCGCGGTTGTACTATGAGAACGCGATATTATGCAATCGGCACCACATCCGGCCGTTTAACGATTGACTGACTGTATATCTGTCCTGGCAGAGTGGCGGAGGCGAGATCGAGGTTGGGCAAGGTTAAAATTCATGAGCGGTTATGGACATGTATGATCGGCGCAGTGATTCCCGCTGCCCCTATGCTGTGGTTGGAAGTTCACCGTGGATCACGAGAAGAAATGAGTATCGCGATGCTACGTAGTCTGTTATTTCTAAGTGGCTTGATGCACTTCTCGCTCCCCGTACACTTTTAACTATACGGTCTTGGGAATAGTGGCGTGTAGGGATCAGTATTTTTCGTGATGGGATTCCCGCAGTCCTCGAGGACACAAGTTTGCGGCCGGGCACGGGTTTTATAATTTTACGAAACTGGAGTCGATCGTGGTCCGTTTGACGAGATTCCCGCAGGCAAGTCGTGCTGTCAGCCGGCCGTCTTGAGGATGTGATTTTGGAGGATGAATGTTCGAAGTAGGTATCGGTTATTATGAATTATTCAGAGAGGATTGCACGAATAATCCGACAAGAGGGCACATTCGAATTCAAAGTATACAAGTTTTCGAGATAGCCCGGTTAGATTATATATATCCAATGGAACCATAGTCCGAAGGAAAAATAGACATATTTAACGGAGTTTAGAATTAACCACACTTTATGTAGCAAATTCACAATACGGATAGATTTTTAAAATACAGTCTATGTATTTCGAAGCATTTTTGCGATTATTTTTTGAAAAGGTATTATTTCGCAAGATTGCGACAATAAATTATATTGCGTTATTTCTGGACTTCAATTTGAGATCTACAAATTTAGAGGCCAATATCAGAAATGAGAGGTTTCTGTTGAGTTTCAGAAGTTATCGCGAATAAACGTCTCGCAAAAAGTCAGGTTTCCGATTAATACAGAAAAATATTTCAGACAAAACTAAACTCTTCTTGATGCCGAAAATAAACGTTGAACCGATGTATACAGTACCACTGAAGGTATCCTCAGTATGCATTTCCTTGAGGTCATGCACGGGGAAATATAGCTTACGCAATCGGCACCGCTTGTGTGAATCACTCATCGCGTCTGCGAGCCTAGCGGCGCGGGTTTAAATGATTTTTACAGTCCTCGGCGAATTTTCGTTACCTCCAACTATCCAGACATAAGAATTAGCTACTTTTCGTTACTTTCATTACCCATTTGTAAAATTAAATGCTTTTTCGTTACTTTTCGTTACCGATAGACACACTGAGTCTTATCAGTCGATTTTCAGTCGAATTTAAACACTCGCATCTCAGAATAGCAGCTAGTATCGAAAATGAAAACTGAAATGCGATTTGGATGCAGAGAACGGAAACAAGCTAGGGAGTTGAAAATCGTGAAAAAAAAAACAATGTTAATCTGGACAACCGGAAAACACCACAAACATCCGGAAACCTTCCGGGAAAACCGGAAAACTTGGCAGGTATGTGCTCCAGTACCAATTGGAAGAAATAACTTGAAATCTGACAAGGTGGCGAAGTTATCATGAAGGCTTGATCATCGGTTTGATTACTATGTGATTCAGTCAGTTACGCCGAAGCAACGTGCAACGACATGGTGACTGGGTTGTGAGAAGATCAGTCCATGGCGATATGTTTGGTGGTGCTCCCTTATGCTGTGTTTTGATTGTGTTCCAGCTATTAATTATCTTTGGTGGCAGTGGCCTAGAGCTCAGGCTGCTGTCGCAATACGTGGAAACATCTGTCAGAGGTGTTTTCCAAGCTGCTGGTGGGAGTGGGGATGCCTACTGCCAAAACATGAAGCTGGTGTATCTGGGACAGGCATGATAACCTGTCTGTCGGTGAACCCTGCCCATATCTTGCATGCGTCCTCTAGAATCAACTGCAGCACCCCTGGTTGTGCTTTCACAGAGGGAGAACTGAGCCAATTGAAAATTGTCTCAATATTAAAACCCAGCTGTCGGCCCTTTCCGCGCCTCGTTGGGAGTCCTCGTGTCTCGTCGGCCGCCTTCGTGACTGGTCGGATAACTTCGTTGGTCTGCTTCCAGATCAAACACTTGGACACTTCAAGATTTTAATTTAAGACCCCCGGTTAGGAAGAAGAAATAAAGAAAATTAGCTTCCCCTTTAAAGAAAAATTAATTGCATGCCAGTAGACAAATTACCACTGCATGCCAATAGAAAATATTTGGAAATGGAAATGTAATTGTGCATGTGGGTATTTGAATGTTGCATGTAATTGTGTATTGTATTGTACTGTTATGCTGCATATTGCAATGTACATGACTGTAGTTACGTTCAGCGGCTTTGCCGATTATCAGGAAGTGAGTTGTTTAACCCATAGCCATGTACTTGAGAATATTGTCCTGCATTGCCAACTTAGTCTTAAATAACTCGAGATGATGTTCATAAGAAAATACAGTATTGTATCTATGCAGGGTTGGCAGCGCGTTAAATCGCGCGCTGTCTTTCATTTGTTTAATTTCAACTTCTGCTCACTGCGCATGTGCGAACAGCAACAGAGTGTTGTAAGAAAACAAAAGGTTAGTCAGAAGAATTCCATGATGGGAGATTAGACAAAGCAGAAGTGCCGGGCCTCGGCTCGGGTAGCCTGGCTTGCTAGCATCGAAAGGTAATGGAGAATAATATTAGATGCAGTTTCTAATGTAACAGTGAACTATTTAGAACATAGTTCCAAATCTTAAGACATTTTTTAATATTTTGGCCGAGTTCCTAATGTCGACTGGAAGTTTGTAATATCTACTTCCGACGTATTAATTACCAAGTCTTAATCTATTGTGGAGTTTAAAGGTGATCCTTGATTTTATCTGATATCGAATGTGGGCCCATAATTCTGTTGTTGGGTTTAAATAATTTTATTTCGCGCAAGCCATACTAAAAATGTACGGCTTGGACTAAGAATGTCCAATAGCTTTGACTGTTGATCGTCTCTTGTTTTGTTGGCGATGTTTTAAATGTCACCAGAAGTAAATATTATTTCAGCGTTAATATATAACGCAAGCTTGAATGAAATTCCATACAACAAATAATAATATAATTTAATAAGTGCAGCTAACTGCCAAAAGAAATATATACATGACCGTGCATACAATAACCTAAATAAGACCACACATTCAGTCATTGCAGAAATCTGTCAACGAGACTTTCCTTTTGGAGCACAAAAGCAGGTGATAACGGTCACAAGTTGACCCACACAGTTTACACCTGCAGTTATCGTCTGGGTCGTGGAATTTCTCAGTCTGGCATATCCGGTGGTGGCAACCATGCACAGCGTATTGCGTCACTACATGCCGTAGTTCATATCCAACTTGAGTCCATTCTCTGTAAATCATGGCATCTGTAGAAAAGAACGTTGGCCATATGTCTTGCCGTTTTGCATTGAGTTCTTGGACAAGTTCTGTGTAGGCGGCGGTTGATGGTAGTAATAGGTTAAGGTGAAGATCTTCGATGAGAAATTGCTCTCTTGCTAGCACGTAAGTGAGGCGAGACCGAGTGAATTTCGACAGGCACAATGTTCTTTTCAGGAAAGTGGCTTTGACTCTTTCTATTTCTTCCAAATTTCTCTTCGTCAGTTGTAGCCAAATTGTCTCTAGTCCATAAGTTATGATTGGAGTAATTTTAAGGTGAAACAGGGTGATAGCTGTGGCTAAAGATAGCTGTCTCAGATTCGTTATAGTGTGAATAGCAATCTTTGCCGCGGCGACTCTTTCCTTGACGTGTAGGCTATAGACATCTCCTCTTGTCTGAAAAGTGATTCCCAAGTACTTGAAGTGTGATACATTCTGTAGCGGGACATTCTTGTACATAATGAAGTCATTTGTTGAAAGTCTACCTCCTTTTCTGAATGTCATTTTCACAGTTTTAGTGCCGTTCAGTGTTAATTCATTGTTTTCGGCCCATGTTGAGAGTTTATCAAAAGCAGATTGAATGCAAGCTAAGTTTCGAGAAGTGAGGACCATGTCATCTGCGTAAGCGTATATTTTAACGTTATTGTGACATGCAAAGCCTGTCTCAAACATTATTATTATTATGCATCTATTTCGATGTCTTTGTACCATCTGCCATTTAAAGTGCCCGCTAAGATGAAAAAAAAAAACAAAAAAAAAAGGAAGGAAGCTTGTAGTTTAACGTGACCGTTAATCTGTAGATTATGAGCCACGGGACCTCCTTTTTTACGTGGAATCCGAACCACAGGACATGGCATTTCACTTCGAAAATCTCACATGCATTGACCGGGAATCCCGCTAAGATGCCTTGGTTTGGCTAATGAACTCGAGATGGCAGCGCCTATCGGCACTACAAGCTGGGGGTTGTGTCTTCTACCGCTAGAGCGAGACATAGGTGTCTTCCGGAACCGCCTCTAATCGAGACATATTTGAAAAAGTATATTATTCTACGTCATTAAACAAAAGACTATATATGCATCATGCCGCCAAATTATTTTAATGGTGTCGTGTGAATATTATTTTGATATGCACATTGTCGTAGTATGTGGCTCATTTGGATTGGTCAAATTTAAATAAACTTGGTGAATGATGGGAGTCCTTCTTCGCTCTTGTCCTCCATCTTGTGAATTGGGACTTGTAACCGATTGCTGTTGGGAGAAGGACGCAAATTTTGGGTGTCGTCTGGGACCAGGCCCTCGTCTCCGCTAACTTGAGGATATATCCCATTATTTTGAGGAACATGAAGAATATGGTGTACAACTATCATCTGTGATATTCGTGAACGTGTTTTTTATGCCTAAATATGGAGATATGATGTATTTATTTGCATCTCAACATGTTCTGCTGGCAGCCATCTTCATCCTTTTTTCTTGGTGATATAAATCCTTTAAGGATATCTCATTAGTGTTTTAAATATTAGTGTCTCCCCAAAAGGCTTTATTAAGGTATGTTTTGATGTTTTATTTATTTTAAATTGTTGGAGCTCCATATTTTTCATTGTGTACTTGTGTTTAAGTTTTTTTTTTTTTTTGAAGGTTGGCTAGGCCTAAAAATGTCACCTCTGAAGATGTAAAATTTTGTTAAATAATATTAGTCCGGGGAACACTTCAATGTTTTTCTTCTAAATTTATTATTTGGTGTCTTGCTAAGGCGTTTTCTTCTTGTTATATTCTGGTACTGACCAGCCTAGTCAGTTGAATAGTAGGCCTAATTTTGATCATTAGTCGATCGGTTTTTTATTTTGATCCGTTGCCTTTTAAAATACTATTTGATCTCGTCATGTCTAGAGTTTTATATCTTCCTGTTTTCCCACTGGAGAAGATTTTTTTAATGTAAATTTCGGCATTTGATGTAAATTCGTACTGATATACCTTCAACTGTTCTGGTCGCCATGGTAACTTGTTGACAGTAGTGCATTGTGGGGTTTTGTTTTTCTGGCGTGTGTTTGAAGTGCACGTTCATGGGTCATTGTGATGTTGTTTAACTTGTTTTGGTTTTAAATTATCCTTTGGTTTTCCTTATTTGGAGTTTTCTATTTTAGTACTCCTGCGTGTATCTATCTGGACGTTGTTTATAGTAAAGTTTGCACTATATACTTCTTTTTTGGTTCTCAGTGGATCTCAGGGTTCAGTTGAAAGTATGTCAGGTACATGTTAAGTGTTTAAGTTTTTTTTAGGCTTTTCCTTCTCTTACTTCAGGTAATACCTCATGGTAGTATGTTACCTTTTATGTACCAAACTTCCTGCCAAAATAATTATAGTTCTAAATGTTGTTTGGGTCTCTTAACTAAATGTTTCGTTAGTATCCCCTCAGGTAATTGTTAATTGGTATCGACCTTTAGCCTTGTTTTTTATCTCCAGTGAGAATTTTAGGTGGGGTTTGTATATGTTTTTGTAATTTTATGCTGGCTGATGCATTTTCTGTTCTCTGGTGGAGCTGTTCATTTAACATTAAATTTTCTTTTAAAGCAAGCTACTGTTGTTGCATCATTTCGTCGGTGGCAGTTCTGTTGGTTATCGGGGGTTTTTCTGTAGACGAACCTGTGGGTTTTCTTCTTCTCCACCTTCCTCCGTCTTTGGGTGTTCTTCTGTTGGGGCATGTCAACTGGCGGCGAGTTGCGCTGTAGCGAAGCGGACCTCTGAAGACAAGGTAAGTTGGCCCATCCACCCTATACCCCAGAGCGAGGATGTGTCATTTTGGTAGCAGATCGAGCTCGTTTATCGCTTCTGCAGCTATCCCCTCCCCATTACCCGCAGGCTTGTTTATGGACCCTTCTGATGCTGATAGGGCGGTTACTGGTGGAATGTGTCATGTCAGTGTGCTTAATGTTATTTTATGTTAATCCTTGTCGTTTTGTTTGGTTTCATGTATGCCTCTCAAAATCCATGTGGTGATATATGGAAGTGGACTGTTCCAAGCAAGGTTTCTGTGGTGAATTATGTCCTATTAATGATGCAACATTCCTAATGAAGAAGAAGTTTGGTAAGTGACTGGCATGTATTCTTGGCATGGGAAATGTGGGTTTTTGATATGCTGATAGCCTACATGCTGCGAGTTAAGGCACCGAGGAGCCCAGCCCGAAGCTGTTCGCCCTGTGATTTGTAACGTCTATATTGTAGCAATTTGTTGTATGTTAGCTTCCCGTTATGGAGCCAAGTATTGGATGACATCTGCAATCCTGAGCAACGATGTGCATGATTTTATTTGTTGAAATTTCAGCTGTCGAGGCAGTGTTGGTGTCTAAGCTGTTGTGTTCCTGTATGTTTCTTTCGCATGAAATTCTGTTGTGATATGCTGTCCTTGTGACATATTTATTATGGAACTGTCACGCCTACTGGTGTTATTGAGAAGTGTAGTCCGATTAAAAGGGCTAAACTATGGAAATCCGCCCTCCCTATGTCCCTACTGTGGTGCCAAAAGGCACATTTAACGTGCATGTCACTATTAATTTGCTAGAAATTCTTCCCAAACTTACTCAAGGTAAGTGTTTTTTTTTTAGATGTTTTTATCGCAGTGTGCGGTTTGTAAATTCCTGTTCTTACACTTATATTATGCTGCAATCGTGCTGGGATAAGTGTGTATTTTGTGCAACTCGTGTCTGTGTGTATGTGTTAACGTTAGATTTTGATTTAGCTTTGTAGGGTGGTGTAATTCAGGTTTTGTTGTGTTTGCAAAAGTAAGTCTAGGATCGTATTTTTATTAGTTCCTTTCCTTGTAATTTTGAACTAAACCTAATACGTAGGTGTGTTTTACGTGGATATATCTACTGTCTGGGGTTAGCTAGGTTAGAAGTATGGGATTCTTTCTTGGTTTGATCCCTGGGCAGGTTGTATATAGGACTTGCATGATCCGAATGGCCTAGGTATGGGACTGGTCTGTTCGATGACACGCGAGCATGTGTCATGTAATGTAATTGTAAGGGTATTGTGTTTGTAATTGTATTTGTTTGTGTCATGATGTCTCCACGACTACATAGCTTGCATATTTGAGATAAATGGGAATTATTTTTGTGGGTGGTTAAAAACTTATGTATCGCTGCTATTTGAGTATGTTGTGCGATGAATATTTTGTGGTGAATATGAGATCTCAGTTCGTGAACAGCCATAATGTAATGTGTTTTTCCGGTTAGTTAATTAATATAGGGTCTTCTAAATTTACTAGGGTTAAATTTCTGTTGGACATTGTGGTCATCAGCTTCTGTAAGTCAGCTTGTTTTGCGTTTAAAGCTCGTAATCTGTTGTTGCTGGAAATCAGGGTCATCAGTTGCCTCATGTTAACTGTAAATGACATAGGCCTTCTGTTTTAGTTCTTGCTATGGCACTCACGGTCATCAGCCACTGTAACTTGAGTAAAATTTTCTGCTTTTGACTGGTAATTCTAAATTTTTTCTGATTCTATCGTTAGGAATGGTGCGTAAGTGTTCCCTGTTAGCCTTGTCTTTCAACAAGAGCGGCTTGTTTTCTCATCTAACCGTATTTTCGGGCCATGTTAGGCATCCTTTGGTTGTACGTGTTCGTATCTTAAACCTGAACGAGGAAACCTCATTTGTACCTCCTGTACTATTGAACTTAGTTCTTTTATGTTGGATTTTTCTCCCCCAGGTGGATTTCGACTGTATAGTCATCTGGTGGCGAACCTCAATTTCGTTCCTTGTGTTAGTGTGCTGGTGTTTTGTTTTCTGCGCTGCCATTTCCTCTTCATTTTTTGTCATTTCTGTAACGGCGTTTTTATTTCTCATTGTCCCCATGCCAAGCAATGTGTGCGATCACGAACCAACAAATGTAGATGCATACATGTCAACTTAATTTTCTTTTTCAAAGCCCTAAGGCAAATAAAATATCCAGAGTGCATCTGTCGCACATAAAACGAGGTGGAGAGATTTGTAATGATGAAATGGTACCATAAATTTGTAAACTGATATTTTGTATAATGTAGAGTATCCCTAACCTTCATTGAAGCCTACAGGCATCTGTTCCTTCGGGAATTTTGAATTGGATTTGCAAACTCTACTGGGATACAGCTTGTAACTGTTAGGTAATTCCCATTTAATGGTAAAATTTTAACATCGTGTAATAGCCTACCCTTTGTAAAATTGTAACTAATTTTGATGTTCATGTAGAAGATGCTTGCATGTAAGTAGGACTCGGTGGGAGACCGAACTCATGGTGATCTTGTATACCTGTTTCCTTGGGAATTTGAGTGGTCATTCCTCTACCGTAGCTCCTTCTGAATGTATGGTCGTTCAACTCGTGTACTCTAGAAAAGTCTAACTAGTCTGTAAAAACTCAACCTTGGTAATGAACTTTACTTCGGTAAATCTTGTTATTTAATGAACTATTGTGAGCACGGATCTAGGGAATGGTCAGGATTTTCTTCATATAAATTCAAACTTGTTTCTCATATGTAAAATGTATTAAGAATTAGTAATTTCTGTAAACTTTTATTTTTGAAGTAAGATTAACGATTGTATTGTAAATGGCTACCCGCTCGTCGCATGGTATCTTGCACATGGCATCCACCTGCTTCTTCAAAAGCTAACAACATTGGACTTATTGAAAATTTACCAAACGCCTCTCGGACTCTGTAAGCAATGCAAGTGCTGGTGTAATGCGTTTCTGAAGAATTTTGGACACAGTGATGCTGTTGACTAAGTGGTTTGCGAGGTGATCAATTATCCCATCACTGATAATCTGACCCTGCACTCCTCCTAACCAAAACGATGCGGTTTTATCCATCAATTGGAGTTAACTGGTGAACATTATCTTCTGGAAACTTTGGACATACCATTATTTTATGAATCGACTAGTTATGGTGTACTTCCTATGCATAGGCATGTTCGTGAACGGTGTCCACGCTTAAGGGAGGGAGACTGTGACATTCAAAGCCTGTCTCAAACATTATTATTATGCATCTATTTCGATGTCTTTGTACCATCTGCCATTTAAAGTGTCCGTTAAGATGCCTTGGTTTGGCTAATGAACTCGAGATGGCAGCGCCTATCGGCACTACAATCTGGGGGTTGTGTCTTCTACCGCTAGAGCGAGACATAGGTGTCTTCCGGATCCGCCTCTGATCGAGACATATTTGAAAAAGTATATTATTCTACGTCATTAAACAAAAGACTATATATGCATCATGCCGCCAAATTATTTTAATGGTGTCGTGTGAATATTATTTTGATATGCACATTGTCGTAGTATGTGGCTCATTTGGATTGGTCAAATTTAAATAAACTTGGTGCATGATGGGAGTCCTTCTTCGCTCTTGTCCTCCATCTTGTGAATTGGGACTTGTAACTGATTGCTGTTGGGAGAAGGACGCAAATTTTGGGTGTCGTCTGGGACCAGGCCCTCGTCTCCGCTAACTTGAGGATATATCCCATTATTTTGATGAACATGAAGAATATGGTGTACAACTATCATCTGTGATATTCGTGAACGTGTTTTTTATGCCTAAATATGGAGATATGATGTATTTATTTGCATCTCAACGTGTTCTGCTGGCAGCCATCTTCATCCTTTTTTCTTGGTGATATAAATCCTTTAAGGATATCTCATTAGTGTTTTAAATATTAGTGTCTCCCCAAAAGGCTTTATTAAGGTATGTTTTGATGTTTTATTTATTTCAAATTGTTGGAGCTCCATATTTTTCATAGTGTACTTGTGTTTAAGTTTTTTGTTTTTTTTTTGTTTTTTTTTTGAAGGTTGGCTAGGCCTAAAAATGTCACCTCTTAAGATGTAAAATTTTGTTAAATAATATTAGTCCGGGGAACACTTCAATGTTTTTCTTCTAATTTTATTATTTGGTGTCTTGCTAAGGCGTTTTCTTCTTGTTATATTCTGGTACTGACCAGACTAGTCAATTGAATAGTAGGCCTAATTTTGATCATTAGTCGATCGTTTTTTTTTATTTTGATCAGTTGCCTTTTAAAATACTATTTGATCTCGTCATGTCTAGAGTTTTTTATATCTTCCCGTTTTCTCACTGGAGAAGATTTTTTTTTAAATGTAAAATTCGGCGTTTGATGTCAATTCGTACTGATATACCTTCAACTGTTCTGGTCGCCATGGTAACTTGTTGTCAGTAGTGCATTGTGGGTTTTTGTTTTTCTGGCGTGTGTTTGAAGTGCACGTTCATGGGTCATTGTGATGTTGTTTAACTTGTTTTGGTTTTAAATTATCCTTTGGTTTTCCTTAGTTGGAGTTTTCTATTTTAGTACTCCTGCGTGTATCTTTCGGTACCTTGTTTATAGTAAAGTTTGCACTATTTACTTCATTTTTGGTTCTCCGTGGATCTCAGGGTTCAGTTGAATGTATGTCAGGTACATGTTAAGTGTTTAAGTTTTTTTTTAGGCTTTTCCTTCTCTTACTTCAGGTACAGGGTGTCTACTGTAAGGATGAAGTAAAAATTAGTTACTTTTTAGGTACCTTTTAGTTAATTTTAGTTACCTTTGAATTCAAGTTACGTCTGCGGTCTACAAGCATAGGCGCTCATCACGCGGTGAAGAAAAACAACAATGAACTGTTTTTAAAGAAGTTTTTTATTTATTGTATGGCTTTTAGTTCAGTTCAATTTCAAGTTGCTACCAGATATCAATGATACCTAGTGGTGAACGTTGGAACTTTGATAGAGCGTTCCGACGAAATATAACCTAACAATTTAGCTTCACACAAGTTTTGTCTGTGGAAGAATCCTTTACATGCCATAAATCCATGACATGGGACCGCCGGCTTTACTTCCCCTCCGAAGGAAGGCATACTGAAGGATTTTTAACGCTTTTAAAAAATCCGACGACTTCGGCTGGGTTTGAACCCGCTATATTGGGCACAGCAGTTCAGCATGCTACCGACTACACCACCGAAGCCGCTTTAAATGAATTTCACATTATGTTATAAAAATTTAAAAAGTAATAAATATATACTAGATATTTAATATCCAATGAGTTGTTTCAGCTAATATGTCGTCTTGTCCACAATATGTTGTTATTACTACGGTACCAAGAGGTTGCTCAGCTCTTGACCATTTGGCGAGATTTCCTTCGTCCCCGCGGTAGGTCGCGAAGAAATGTATGCGATGTTACGCGATCGTCACCGAATTCTGTCTTCGCAGTCAAATGCGGAGAAATATCGAGATGTGTCACGATCGGCGCTGGTCTCAGTTGTTTGGTGAGCTTCCCATAGTTTTCACGATAGACCACGGAGAAAAATCGCGATTTAGATCATCAGCGTCACTTTTAGTCATTCGACGAGATTTCCATTGTCCTTGAGTTCGGGCACAAGAAAATATAGCATTATTACGCAATCGGCGCCACTTGCTGTCCGTTTGACAAGAATACAGTTGTCCTCGTCAATGAATGCGGAGAAATATCGCGATGTATCGCAATCGCTGCCGCTCTCGGCCGTTTTACGTTGTCCTCGAGATATTATGCAATCGTCGCCGTACCCGGCCGTTCAACGATTGTCTGCCTGTCTATCTGTCCTGATAGAATGGCGAAGGCAAGCTCAAGGTTGGGCATGGTTAAAATTCACGCGTAGTTATGAACATGTTGTTCGGTCGGCGCCGTGATTCCCTTTGTCCCTATTCTGTAGTTGGGAGTTCATGAGTTGGATCACGAGGAGGATTTAGTATTTCGATGCTACGTAGGCTGCCATTTTTAAGTGGGTTGATGCACTTCTCGCTCCCGGCACGCTTTTAAGTATACGGTCATGGGAAAAGTGGCAAGTAGGTTTCGTGATGGGTGCCCCGTGATGGGTGCCCAATCACCTTTGACAGGATTCCCGCAGTGGTCACAAGTTCACGATAGGGGACGGGTTTTATGATTTTACGCAACTGACGTCGATCTCGGTCCGTTTGACGAGATTCCCGCAGGCAAGTCGTGCGGTCAGCCGGCCGTCTTGAGGATGCGATTTTGGAAGATGAACGTTCGAAGTAGGTGAAAATCCACAGCCTGCTTCCAGTCTCCGACCGGGGCAGGAATGCAATGAATGAAGCCCCCATCTAGCGGCGAGGATATGAACTGTGCCGGCTGCCGAGGCCTGACGCACTCCTCTGGGGCAATGATTAAATGAATGACAGATGAAATGAAATGATAGTGGAGAGTGTTGCTGGAATGAAATTTTGACAGGGAAAACCGGAGTACCCGGAGAAAAACCTGTCTGCCTCCGTTTTGTCCAGCACAGATCTCACATGGACTGACCGGGATTTGAACCACGGATCCAGCGGTGAGAGGCCGGCGTGCTGCCGCCTAAGCCACGGAGGCAACGTTCGAAGTAGGTACGGTATCGAATATTACGAATTGTTCTGAGAGGATTGCACGAATAATACGACAAGAGGGCAAGTTTTATTTCGATTGAGAACCACGAATTATCAACAAGTTATCGAAATAATCGGTTAGATTATATATCCGATGGAACGAAAGTTCGAAGGAAAAATCGACTTATAACGGAATTTCGAATTAACCATACTGAATGTCGCAAATTTACTTGACATATTTTTTAAATAAGTTATATGTATTTCGAAGATTTTCGCATTTTTTTCGAAACGGTAACAATTTTCAAGATTGCGACATTATATTGTTTCGCGTTATTTCTGGACTTCAATTTGACATAGTTTCCAAATAACAGAAATGAGAGATTTCTTTTTAGTTTCGGAAGTATTCGCGAATAAACGTCTCGCGAAAAGTCAGGTTTCCTAATACAGTAACACAGAAAAATATTTCACACGAAACTTAAGACTAATTCTTGATGCCGAAAATATACGTTGAACCGATGTATACCGCTCAAGGTATCCTCGGTATGTATTTCCTTGAGGTCGGGCACGGAGACAATAGCTTAGTACTATGCAATAGGCACGGCGCCGCTTGCGTGAATCTCGCAATCTCCGAGCCTAGAGGCGCGAGTTTAAATGATTCAACCCGCCTTCAGAAAATTGTCGTTACCCGTTTGTAAAATTCGTTACTTTCGTTACCCATTTGTGAAATTCGTTACTTTTTCGTTACTTTCATTACTTTCGTTACCGGTAGACACCCTGAGGTAATACCTCATGGTAGTATGTTACCTTTTATGTATCAAACTTCCTGCCAAAATAATTATAGTTGTTCTAAATGTTGTTTGGGTCTCTAAACTAAATGTTTCGTTAGTATCCCCTCAGGTAATTGTTAATTGGTATCGACCTTTAGCCTTTTTTTTAAATCTCCAGTGAGAATTTTAGGTGGGGTTTGTTTAAGTTTTTGTAATTTTATGCTGGCTGATGCATTTTCTGTTCTCTGGTGGAGCTGTTAATTTAACATTACATTTTCTTTTAAAGCAAGCTACTGTTGTTGCATCATTTCGTCGGTGGCAGTTCTGTTGGTCATCGGGTTTTTTTCTGTAGACGAACCTGTGGGTTTTCTTCTTCTCCACCTTCCTCCGTCTTTAGGTGTTCTTCTGTTGGGGCATGTCAACTGGCGGTGAGTTGCGCTGTAGCGAAGCGGACCTCTGAAGACAAGGTAAGTTGGCCCATCCTCCCTATCCCCCAGAGCGAGTAGGTGTCAGTTATCAACTGCAATTTCTCCAGGTATTTCCGCAGTGGCTATGATGAAAAGCAGTGGACTCAGGAGGTCTCCCTGCAGTACTCCGTTGGTTTGGGCCATCGGGTTTGACTTAGACACTCTGTTGTCTATTTCTATTTGATTGTTCGACAAGATATTTTTTATTAGACGTGTCACTTGATTTCTTCCGGCGATGTCTTCTATTTTCCTGATTAATAGTTGCCTGTTCAACATGTCGAAAGCTTTTGTATAATCTATAAAAACTGCATGGAGCATCCCTCCTGGGAGCCTGAGTGCTGCCTCAATATCCTCCTGAAGACATTTTACTGCATGGATTGTGGATTTCCCTTTAATGAACCCAAATTGCTGCTCAGGGATTGCGTGAGATGTCAGTTTGCTAAGTCTGGCAGTTAATAGTCCTGTCAGAATTTTTAGTGGCGCACACTCCAAAGCTATCCCCCGGTATGAGTTCGGGTCTCTCGAGTCACCTTTCCCTTTATACAAAACCTTTAGTGTAGAAAGCCTCCATCTGTTTGGGATGTTTTCTCGTCTTAGACATGCATTAAAAAGATCAGTCCATGTTGTTGCAAGAGCATGTGCAGTTTCCTTCAGGTGTTCGAAGAAGATACCATCTGGACCGCAAGCTCTTTTATCTTTTGTTTCTGCGATTTGTTTCCGAACTTCGTCCAGTGAGAATGGATTCGTTGACTCAATTTCTTCGTCTTGGTTTGTGTTAGATGGACGTGTTTCTCTGTCTTGTAAAACCGCCCTGAAGTGTTTCTCCCATCTGCTAAGTGGAATGTCTCTCGGGAAATAGGGTTGTTTTGGCGCTGAGGCTTTGAACCATTGCTGTTCAGATTCTTCAATGAGTTTCTTCTCTTCTTTTACAAGATGGTTCTTTTTGCTTTGATCTATAGTTTGTTTGTAGAAGACCAAGGTTCTGGCACAACCCTCACCAGGCACTTCCCTTCCGCACTTCAACATTTCTATCTCAGATACTCCATTGGAGCAGGTAGACCACTTCTCGTATCTGGGCAGTCTGCTATCTGTACACGGCAATTGTGGGCAGGATGTTGAGAAGAGAATCGGTGCTGCCCATGCGGCATTTGGGCGACTAACGCACTGGGTCTTCTTGAATAAAGATCTGACCGTGAAGACGAAGCTCATGGTGTACCAAGCTGTTGTCACCTCAACATTGTTGTATGGCTGTGAAACCTGGACCCTCTATCGACATGACTTCCGAAAGCTTGAGCGCTTCCATCAACAGAAACTTCGATCCATCCTGAAGATAAAGTGGGAAGACCACATCACCAATCTTGATGTTCTTGAGAAAGCGCTTGCTAATAGTATAGAATCATCCATCATTGGTTATCAACTTAGATGGATTGGACATGTCCATCGGATGGATGATACGAGACTACCACGCAAGGTTCTGTATGGTGAACTCACCTCCGGCACCAGACCTCATGGAGGTCCTAAGAGACGTTACAAGGACCAATTTAAGCAGAATATGAAGTTGACAGGACTCAATCCACAAACCTGGGACCAGCGTGTTAAAGACCGTTCAACTTGGCGCCAGACCATCCCGGCTGCTGTCAAAATGTTTGAAGAAGAACGTCGTAGAATTGTTAAGGCCAAGCAACAAGCACGAAAGCTCCGTGCAGCCCAGCCACGCCCTCCACCAACAGTTCTGTGTGATCTGTGTGGGCGTTTGTTTCATGCACGCATTGGGCTGTTCAGTCACCGCAAACATGCCCACAGACCTCAACCGTAGATTATTTTAGACTGTTTCGGAAGAAGATATATACTCGGAAACGAGTTAAAGCCGACGACGACGATAGTTTGTTTGTAGTGTTTTCTGGCTGTGTTATATGTCTCCAGGTCTTTCTGAGTTAATGTTATTTTTGCTCTATGTAGTGCTATTAGCGCTGTTTTGCTTGCTTGATAGCACTCTCGGGTGAACCAAGGTTTTGCCCTCCGTTGCCTCCATTTTTGCGTTACTATTGCATGTGCCAGCTGTTCTTCAATTATACTCAAAGCTTCGTCTATGTTACCTCCTTTGATCTCTTGTAGCGCTATGGGTGTCCCATCCATGTTGAGTTTGCTTATATCGATTTCTCTGGTTATCCTTGTTGACCGCTTGGTTGGCTTCTCTTCTGCGAAAGATTCTTTCATTTTAATTAGGGTGCTGACCGGTAAGTGTTTTCGTACCGGCAGGTCTTGTCTGATCTCTTGATGTGTCTTGCCACCGTTTGCGAACACAAGGTCAATAGTACTGGAACCATTAGGTCCAAAGTAGGTTTTTTCCTTTTTGTCGTTGATCAACGTTAGGCCCTCCTTTTCTAAATAAATGATCACAGTGTTCGTCTTCTGAGAGGGAGCATCAATCCTGCAGTTCATGTCTCCTAATAAGATTAGCTTGTCGTTTCTGTTTGTCAGGCTGAGAGCATTTGCAACTTCTTCCATTATATCATCTGCCTTATAGTCTGGTTGGAAGTACACACACATTATTATGCATAATTTTGTTTTCACTGATAGAATATTTGGAAAGCTAAGCTGAATCTCAAAGGGGGCCAAGGAAGGTTTTATTAACATAGTTATGCCACCTTTGGGCCTTCCCCTTTCTCCTTGTGTTGCATATGAATGAATTGAATAAAAATGTTCTGTACTCCATTGTGTGGTCAAGAACGTTTCCGTAAGTGTAACTAAGTCATAGGCGTTGAAAGTATCCTCTGGTATCATGTTGACAGCGTTTTTCAATCCTTCTATGTTCCATAACAATATCTTCACCAGATTTTCTATTCATGAATTTTTATAAACTGATATTTGCTTTTTGTTGCGTGAAGTGGGCAATAAAGATCGTGAGTCCTTATTCCAGGGATCCTGCGGCCCGTTTTTGTGTGAAAGCTCGGGAGAGGCGAAATTGTCTGACTAGTACATTAATTGGCCAAAAGTCAGGGTTTTCAGTCATTCCAAGGTATTGAAATGATATTCCAACTTTGAAGGCCTTGTTTGTGCCAGTAGTGTTCAGGTCTTCACATGCTATATCCCCCTGAATTCCATTTTTGCGTAGAAATGAAATCACTTTGCCACCTGTTGTGTTCTCTTTCAGCTTCCCTATGTAGAGCCAAGCCGTTCTTTCTCCTGCTTGTAATCCTTCATCCTCCTTTGTTCCGATGACCACAGTTGATCTGGGGGTGCGCCGAGAGTTTTCTCTCCGGTGGGGTATTGTCCTCCATGGTGTGGTGCTTTCTCCTGCTTGAAGATCTTCGCCTTCCTTTGTTCCGAGAATCATTTCTGTCCTTGAGTTCCAATGAGTGGTCGCTTTCTTTCGGGGCGATGTCCTCCACGCTGCAGAGCTTTGCCTACCGTCTTCTATGGATTCTTCCCCCTTCCTAGGGTTACATTTCGGTACTATTTCTAGGGCTTTGTTGTTGACGAGGTGGGCATTGTTTATCATAATTGTATGATTCGTCCTTCGAGGTAATAAATATATCTGTCTCATGTAATGTTTCTGTTGGTTGTTGATATTGTTTAGCAGGTTGCTTACAGGTGTTCATCCACAATATTGTCTCCTCTACCTTCTTCTGTATTATTGTTGGTATGGAATCCTTGAGATCTAATATCGTATTCATTTTTTGATCTAGTTCTTTTAGTTTTATGTCTTGGTGTCTTCTTTGTGTCACTATTTGCGGTTTACGAACAGTACAGAGCCATGTTAGCATGCATTTTTTCTTTTTAATTGCGTCATAATCCCCTTAGGACATATTTAAACATTCCTGGTGCTGCCATATGTTGCAGGACTTGCATTCTAAGCAGGGGCGGCCGCTCCTTATGTGCTGAAGTGCTGCAGCACACTGCTTTATTTGAAAATAAATTATTTTAATAGTAGGCTTATTATCTACAAATACAACGCTTTAAAAAAGACGTCAAGCAAAGAGTAGGAAATATTTATACTCCCCTCACTACGAGGTACAGAACAGATACGGTACGAGGTATCAAGGCGTGCGCTCCACTCCGTGCACGGCGTTAGCTGTGCAGATCACAGCCCAGCGAGAATTTTCAAGTTTATTGGCAGCATACGTGAATTTTGTCTTCTGCGCATGCGCGCCCAACTTTTCCCTTGTGTTCTGGATGTGCTGTTGGGACAACAGCTAAGACCAGTCATCACAGCGATTCTTTGTTCGACCACAGAGAGGCAGCACTGGTCACAAGGAATGTGAACGTGGCCAGTGGCACTATCTGGACTCAGCAATAGGATTTAAGAGGGAATCGCTCAAAGAAAATGGGGTAAAAAAGCAGAGGAGCCATCAGCTGTTCCCGCTAGAAGGTCTTTTTCAATACAACCAACTTAATTATTCTATAGCCAGATTTTGTAAATCGATGTACTATAAAAATTATAATGTATATGTCGTCAAAATAAGGACATGATTATTGTGATGCCTAGTTCATAAATTTCACTATTGCAAAATAACCTGTGATTTTGCATTACGGCGTTGCTGGTTTCATTTTAATGCTTTTGGTAATACTGAGTAGTACTGTTTTTGCGCGGTCACACCAAGTGTTTCGTGAATATTTTGTAATTGCAGGTGTTATTACCATGTACAATCAGTTGCAGTCAAGAACAGCTGATGCCGTGAAGATAAAATCCGCTGTGTCACGAGAACACACGAGAAGCCCACGATCGCTTCCAAATCTTGGATCACCTGGAAGCAGCAAAACTGTTAGATTCCACCAACTTTGAACGATTTTCCAAAACGTTTCCAGATAAAAAACTATGTGTAACTGTTCATGCCTATAGCATGCTGGAAAAGAAAAGGCTCAGAACAGAACTATCGGTTCTGTACTGTAGGCCAGATTTTAGGAATATTGGTGGGGCAGTCCCTCTTCTGCATTTCATAATATCCAGTAATCTGCAAGGTACGTTCTGCCAAACAAGCAAGCTTCTGAGGATATTAGTAACAACACCCATGACTACTTCAGAGCCTGAGAGGTGTTTCCCATCGCTGAAGAGGATCAAGACCTTTCTGCGGAACACCATGGCACAAGAAAGACTAAGTGCCTTCGCTATGCTCTCCATTGAGAAGAAGACGGTCTCCAGTATAGAGGGGTTCAATGCCAGGGTGATTGACAAGTTCTGCAGCAAGAAGGAGCGACGTATGGACTTAATTTTTCGTCACTGAGTGAGTGTTTTTCTTAATGTTTATATAAAAAATAATTGGAGGGAGGGTCAGGCCTACAGCACACAACTAATTTCCTACACCAGCCGCCACTGATTCTAAGGCATTATCAGTGTTCTTAACTCGATTATTACAGATGTCACAAATGTCATCCGTGTTATCTGTTGATGTTGATGAGATAATCTCTTTGGGATTTGCATTTGCCATGGTGTGATTTTGTTCTTTACTCTTTGACATTTTTCACTGTGAAATATATGTCTGCCTTATAACATCTATGACAAGATGGCTGCAATGATAATTGTGCAGTTTATTCTGTACTCTTTGATCAAAAACTTTCCAGATGATTAATCTGTCAACAATTTCTATGACAATATGGCAATTGGTATTTTTGCCAAATTCGAGAGTTTATTTACAACTTAGATAGTTTGATTGATTTGATAATTTCGATAATTGGCTTTCACTAACGCTTTCACTGCATACACCAAAACTGAACTTCGCTCAGCTTACCTCTAAACTTCCGTATTATTTAGGATATTTTCACTATAATTCAATTCAATAAATTAAGAGATGCTTGTATTCACTGCTTCTTCACTCCCAGAAAATATTTGACCCAATAGTAGAAGCTGGGGGAACAAGTTCATCTTTCATTACAACCACTCGTTCACCAAAGTTGTTCCGAAGGTCGTAGGATATTCCGAAAGGTAAACACTTGCGATTCACAACAATAAAACTTATTCACTCTCACTGACACTATGTGAAGGAAAAATACGAAACTAAATGGTCAGCTCACAGAAATTCCGACAAACAAAACTGTACCAAACTACATCAACCTCCACGGCAAGGAGCAGCACTCGTCGGACGGTAATGGAAACGTGTGAGGATTTTGTGAGGAGAAGCTGGGAGATTTATAAGGTAATATTGTCTGGACAAATTATTAAACTACGATGAGATTCTCGATTGCCTGAGGTACTGCAAACATATTTGGTAATGAGTTGTTAGCTGTCCCACCCCCTTTTCCTTGTTGACCGCCATTGGTGTTTTTTATTTAACTGAAAGAGTTTGATATTTATATTTCTACTTAATAGCCTTCCAGGCTTTGTATTTTGTGAAATCCTTTAAAATATATTATTTAATTTATCTTGTTTTATGAAAACATTATTTCATTTACTATGCAGAATAACACCTGAGGAAAAGATAGGTTATCCCTTTGAACCATTTGTACCAAAACAGTAGCGAGGCAAGGTTAGGTTGCAGACCACTTTGGCCTATGGGTAACAATCCCACCGTTCCACTCAAAATATCATTAAACCGCTACATTAACCTTCCTATACATTCATTATTTTCCACTCCAATTAAAACAAGCCATCCATCTTCACCCCAACAAGCAGACTAATCCATAATTCTCAACAAACCTACTACATTTCTTTCCATCTTAACAGATAGCCCCTTTCATTACTCTTTTTCCATAGCAACTCTTCAACCAATAAGCAGACACAAAACAACACTATCTTAAAAGGAATATAGAATAACCTGCAATGAAACTTCATTGGGCGAAGCCCCCTGCCACCTATTGTTGGGTCACCACAAAGAATCCCATAGCTCAATGTACAAAACTCTCTGCAGTGCCCATCAACAGGTGGCCATTAAAAAAAAAAAAAAAAAAAAAAAACTAAATATAATGATAACAAATCGTGGGGGTGAGCGCTGTAACCAAAATAATTTTGGTTCCAGTACAGTACTTGGGTCATGCTGTCAGCTTGCACTGCTAACAGGTACAGTCTTGCAGGTAGGCTCCTGTTACACAGGGCAGTGCTGGACTTACGTGGACACTGTATTCCATCAACGGTGTCACACCCTACTTGTTCTGCAAGACTCCAGCTGCTTTGATCAACTTGTTTCTTAAATCCGTAGTAACCGACATATTTTGAGACTAGTTTTAATGAAACGTAAATCTAAAATTTTAAAAGCTGTACCTTGATAAAACAATAGAATTAGTTGAGTTGTGTATGAAAAGTCACTGGCCTCGGAGTGACCAAGCTCCATATCAAGCACTTCACGTGCTGCTATACCTTCAATATCACTCAAATCAGTTTGAATCTATCATACTAGCCTCAGAATACTCAAGCGTTTGGTCATAACATCCTTTATTTCGTCACTTGTAACCCCGCACTTGTTTAGAGATAGCCATGATATCACGCGACTGGCACTTGCATGGGCTAGGCACTGTTCAATCATCATCAACTAGAGCAGTTTCCAACCGCAGGTTGGGTCTGCTTGGAGCACAAGCCTCTCCATCGTTTTCAGTCTATCCAACACTTCTCTTCTGTCACTGTTGTCCAATTAAGTCCTTTTCTCTCGACACTTTTCCTCACCCTCTTTATCCACCTTTCCCTTGGTCTTCCTCTAGGTCTCTTTTTCTTCCACTCCATTTCCAATATTTTCGTGGTATTCTCTCTTCTCCCATTCATTTCACATGTCCATACCACTGTAGCCTTGATTTTTCAATCCTATCCTGTAGGGGTTCTTCCTTAATATTTCTCTGACTCTGTCCATTCTGGTTACACCTGTACGACTCCTCTAAAACTTCATTTCCACTGCTTGTATTCTGCTTTTATCTCTCTCCCTCATCACCCAAGTTCCTGATCCATACGTTAGGATCGGCACAAAGTAAGTCTTGTACATGATCCCTTTACATTTCTGTGGCACATCCTTGCTCCATATCAGGCCTCTAACACTCTTGAAGAATCCATCAGCACACCTTCCTCTTTCATCTAATTCCAAGGCATTTCCCCCATTTTCTTCAATGACACTTCCTAGATACTTGAAGCTCTGCACTCTCTTCAACTGCTCTCCACCTAACTTTATCCCAGAGTATACTCTGTCCTTCTCACGTGTTGTTATCACCACTTCACTCTTTTGCGTCGAAAACTTCATTCCACAGGATGACACTACTTCCTCCCATGCATTGAGTTGCTCCTGTACATCTCTTTCCTTCTTTTCCCAGATCATCAAGTCATCTGCAAAAACCATTGCCTTCATTTTTTCCTCCCCAATATGCTGTGCTACCTTTTGCATCACTTCATCCATCACCATTACAAAGAGCAAGGGCGAGAGGGCACTTCCCTGCTTTAGACCATTAGTCAACTCAAACCATTCTGTTCTTTCCATACCAACTTTCACACAGCTTCTGCTTCCCTCATACATACCTTTCATTCTCATCACTATTTCTTCCGTTATTGCTTTGGCTCTCATCGCTTCCCATACTCTGTTTCTTACGACACTGCCGTATGCCTTCTCAATGTCCATAAAGGCCAATAACAAATCTTCCTCATACTCATAGTGACGCTCCTGTAGCTGTCTCACTCCAAATATGAGGTCAGTAGTGGACCTCCCCTGCCTGAATGCATATTGTTCCTCCCTCAGTTGCTGTACTGTTATCTTACGTATCTGTTTCTCCAATGCCTTTTCATAAATCTTAGCACAGTGGCACATCAGTGTAATTCCCTGGTAGTTTTGGCATTTCTTCCTTTCTCCCTTCTCGAAGATGGGCACTATCACCCCCTTTTTCCAATCTTCTGAAACTTTCTTCTCCTTCCATATAGCTCGTATCACCCTATACAACCACTGTGTTCCCACTTCCCCTGCAGCTCTTATCATTTCCACGCTTACCTCATCTATACCTGGTGCTTTTCCCATTTTCATCCTCTTTATTGCTTCTTCCACTTCTGCCCAGGTTAGGTCTTCCACTTGCACTTGGTTACTGACATCAACCCTTCCAGTATACTCTTCGTCCTTATTTGGTGCTGTCACATTCAAGAGGTCCTCAAAGTATCCCTTGCGAAGTGATTTAATCTCTTCTTTTCTCTCAATAATATTGCCATTTTTGTCTTCCATTCTCTCTGTGGTAATCTTCTCATTTTTCCTTTTATTCTTCACCATCGCTTACAACAGTTTTCTATTACCTTTACTGTCCTCTTCCATTATCCTTGTCCATTTCTCCATCACTTCCTCCTTTCCTCCGTTATCACCGGTTTGGCTTCCTTCTTTCTGGCTACATATTCCTCTGCGTCTGCTGTTCTAAGTTAGAACCACATCCGGAAAGCTTTGTTTTTGTTTCCCACTACTTCCTTCACTCTGTTGTTCCACCATGGTGTCTCCTTCCATCGTTTCTTATCACTGGTCCTCCCGAATACCATTTCTGCTGCTTCCACTAGTGTTGTTTTCAGCCTTTCCCATTCCTCTTCCACAGTTCCTATTTCCTCTCCGGGAAGCCTGCGCTTTACTATTTCCTGATATTCCGTTTTGGTATCTTCCTCTTTGAGTTTCCATACTTTTATTTTCCTCTCCTGCCTTTCTATCACTCTCCTTTCTGACTTCATTCTGTAGCTCATAACCCATAACCACCAGCCGGTGATCACTATCCAAGGCCTCTGATGGGATAACTTTAATGTCCATAACATTTCTCTTCATTTTCGCATCAAAAATTACATAGTCTACTACCGATCTCCTACTCCAGTCACTGCTATACCAGGTTATCTTATGGCTCTCTCGTTTTTTGTACCATGAATTCCCAACGAGGAGCCCGTTCCTTTTGCAAAATTCCAGTAACCGTTTTCCCTCCTCATTTCTACGTCCCCATCCTTCTGCTCTCAGCACACTTTCATAATCCTGTCTTTCTGTACCTACAAGGGCATTTAGGTCTCCCATAATTATAACCTCTTGACCATTCAGTTGTCTTGGCACTTCATCCTCAAATTCTTCTTTCTCCTGTGAAGGATAGCCTACCTGTGGGGCGTACACTTGCAGAATCTCCGTTCTTGTTCTTGATATATACTTTAATCTTGATCAATCGATCATTAATTCCTAATACTTCTTCTTTTAACCCATCTCTCACAACTACTCCTACTCCATTTCTCTTCCCCTCATCGTTCCCAATCCAGTACAATCGGAATCCTCTTCTCAATTCTCTTTTACCCTGTCCTCTCCATCTTGTCTCTCCTAATCCCAATATATCCAGGTTTCTTCTTAGCATCAAGTCGACAATTTCCTCTTCTTTCCCTGCGAGTGTCCTTATATTTAAGGTGCCAATTCGTAGTCCATGTTCATAGCCGGGTAGTTGTCCATTAGATCTATCATTTCCGAGGCTTGCTTGTGTTTTGAAAGCAGTTGATTTATCCACTATTGGCTTGCTAGGCCTATCATAGCTTCACCAGAGCCCCGTTAGCTGTCATATTTCAGGGTTCCTGTAGGGCCTTCACAGCTACCGTACCAGTCCCGGGGCTCACAAAGTCCCCCCTGTACATCAACCCTACAGGCAATCCCCTACTTCATGCCGTTGTCCATCTCTCTCCGCGTGGAGGAGGGGTTGGACTTCTGAGAGACCTAGGCACTGTTATCAAGAGGAAAATACTGCTCTGTGTGGACCCTCACTCAACAGATTTATGATTCTGACAACAAGAGGTCTGTCTGCTTCAAGGAAAGGAAAAAATAAAAAAGTAAAATCTCCACCCTTCATACAGCAGTCGGCTCAGGGCCGACAAATGAAGACGATACCACTATAGATGCATGTTGATTTCATTCAAACTATTTTCAAATATTATTTATTTATTTATTTATGTCTTTTGCAATGGCGAAGTTAGGGCTCGTGGCCCTCTCTTACACTTAACCACATAGTTATAATAAAATACACAAATACTACCATTGAATAAGATACGTAAACTAGAAATTAAGTTGGAATAATACAGGACATAAAAAATAAAGATAGCAATGCACATCAAACAAAGAAACATATAAAATTGTTACCTGAAACAACAATAATAATAATAATAATAATAAGTGATAGTGTTAGATCTAGTAAATAACTGGGTATTTAAATTTTTATTTATATACCATAATGGCTCAATCATGCTGTCTATCATCCATCACCAGTCACACGAAACAGTCAGCGGTGTTCAAAAGGAAATCTCTGCAAGCAGTCTTAAATTTTGTGTAGGTCTTGCATTTCCTTACGTCAGCTGGGAGTGTATTCCAAAGTCGCGACCCAGTCACAACGAAGGATTTATTGTACTTGGAAGAGTGGTTAACGGGAATAGCGAGGGAAGAGCCAGATCTAGTATTAATATTATGAAATGAGGACAGGAAATTAAATTTCGAAGAAATATACAGTGGGAGATTTTCGTCTAGGGTTCGATATACTGACGTCAAAATATGAAAATTTCGACGCCCTTCAGGTTTCAGCCAAGAACGAGCTTTGTAGCTAGGGGTTACGTGAGAATCGTAATTCAAGTTGAAAGCAAACCGAAGACTAGAGTTCAATGCTCGTTGCAGTTTTTTAGTTTGTTCGCTAGTTGCATCAACAAGGACCACGTCACAATAGTCAAGTATTGGTAGTATCAAAGTCTCGATAAGTTTTATCCTCACGTCTTGTGGTAAAATGTCCTTATGCCGTTTGAGTGGGTGTAGCGTCGCGTACATCTTCCTACAAGTATTACTTACATGTGCAGACCAGTCAAGAGTTTCAGTCAGAGTCATACCGAGGTTTTTCACTGTTTTACTAAACGGGATTACGATTGCATTTAAAGTCACAGGAGGGATAGTGTAGTTTTTATACATGGAATTCAATAATCCCTGCGAGCCGATTATAATAACTTGGGTCTTTTTGGGGTTGAGAAGGAGAGCGTTATCACTAGCATACACACCGAGTTGTTGCAGGTCGGTGTTTACATCTCGTATCGCGTTCGCTATATCTTTGATACCAACGTGACAGTAAATTTGGAGGTCATCCACATAAAGATGATATCTATTATATTTTATTACTGAGGAGATGTCATTAATATAAAGGACAAACATAAGAGGACCAAGAACGGAAGCCTTCCTGAATCGCCACTGTGAAGCAGTATCTTGTGTTATTACACGTTGCATGCGATCTGTAAGATATGCGGTGAAAAATTTTAAAGCCTCATTACCGAAAAGGCATGCAAGTTTCTTCAACAATGTCTGGATATGTATCGTGTCAAAAGGACTCCAAAGAAGATCATTGTAGACAATCTACACCACTAGGCAGCTCAGCATATACATAGCAAGGAGCAAATGATTAAAGGTACAGTAGTTTTAATCGTACTCCCCAGAGAGGAAATCAAAAGAGGCTGGCGCCACATGAGATCTGCTAGTCACTCCACAGCATAAGAAGCTAGCAGCACGACAAGCAGAGCTCGGCACTCCATAATGAGGAGTTAAGCTTGATAAAACATTATGAAAGGGCAGAACTCTAGATCAAGCCTGAACAAGCATTATGAAATTTGCGACTTGCCATAATGAGCATATTATTGTAACCACATCATGGCCAAAACTCTTTGGCAGAGCATTTTTAACGGCAAGAAAAACAAAAACAAAAGCCAATTTTATAAAAAGTAAAATTTAACAATGAAATATTTTATGCTCAGTATAAATCAAAGACAAGCCCGGAATTCATGATCAGCGTTCTATTCAAATCGATGCATACGGGTATTAGTCCGGTGTCAAATGTACAAAAATAGGCTCCCGTGTGCTCCTTGATTATGCAAGTGTGGAAGTAGTCTCAATCTCTTCGTTTGACCTTGAAGAAACATAATTTCGATGGTGGCACTCTTGAAAATGGTGCGTTTGTATGCTGCGGGCAAAAAACAAAATGGCCGCCATCGCAACACGTTTATCTACATATATCAGTAACCATTGGGATTACGGAAAACAGGTTCAAACAACAAATGTAGCTACGCATATCCTGCACAGAAAAGGTTATAACAACATTTTATGTAATATCAACCGTTTCCTCATAAAAAGTACTTTTATCTTTTTTTTTTTATAAAAATGATTATGCCTCAGTATGAGGGTTTTGCAAGCGCATATTTATATGCTTGACATTATTCTTAGGACCTGTTATTAACTATTAAGCTATTATTATATTTCTTGGTTTGAAATTATTGTTCTTGTTTGAGAGTAGAAGATAAGAAGACAGATGGAGCCTCTATTTGATGTTAATTTGAAAAATAAAAGGAAGGCAGACAACAAGCTATGCTGTTTCATCTGTAGTGCTCAATCGTCAGAGGAATGGGTTTCACAACCTTCAAATGACTCTTATGACAAAATTGTTGTGTGTCTAAAAAAACGGGCCAAATATGGCGAAGAGAATAGTGAAAACATATTGGAGAAGTTCGGATGTGATTTTAGCATAGAGACATTGAAACAAAACAATTTGAAGTGGCATCGATCTTGTTCCAAAAATTTTACCCACAAAAAAATAATTGATAGGCTTCAGAAAAGGTACGAGTGTTTGCAGTCAATGTCTACAGATCAAGAGGCATCTACAAAATGCATTCAACCTACTCAAACAAATGTACTTTCCACGGAGTATACTAGATAAACTAGGTCACAAACCGTCGCTTACGAAAAGGACAAGTGCTTTTTTTGTGATCGGGCAGCGGACAGAAAAGAAAAACTAAGAAGAGTTTCAACCGATAAAGCTGGCCAAAACTTGCGCAAATCCATTGAACTAACAAATGATAATAAACTCAGAGTAAGGTTAAATGAAGCAATAAATATTAATGATGCCCATGCAATTGATGTCATGTACCATTGAAAATGTTGGACAAAATATGTCACGAATGTTCTTCAATCAGACAATCAGAGATATGATGGAAATCATCCGCATGAGGAGAGAAGTATTTCATCAATGGCGTCAGAAGTCGAATTCATCAATATTTTGGAAGAAAAACCGTCAGGTCAAATTTTTGCCATGGATATTCTTGAAGAAACACATAAGACTATTTGTGCTTCCAATAATGTACAGGAATCGTCTATGTCACGTAGGCAATTGAAGGTATTTATTGAGACGGAGCTATCGGACAAGGGAATTGAATTTTCAAGTTATGATGACCAAAAAATGACAGAACATAATGTTTTGTATCAGGCTGCAAACATAATCAGAAATCTTGTATTTAAATCAAAGCTGTGGAATTTTGATGGCTCTGTTCCAGAAGATCTCAGTGGTATTATTCCAAATGAAATTAATTGCTTCTTTAAGTGGTGCATTGGGGGAAAGAAGGGCATTTCATCAGAGAAAAAGGAAAAACATGAAGTTGAAAGGCGAGCTTGTCACATGTCACAAATTATGGTGGCAAATTGTCTCTCTCGCAGGCAAGTTGAAAACAAGCAGTCTACTCAGTTTTATCGTACAAGGGACTTACCATTTCAAACAGCTATCGGTCTGACAATTCATGGGTCAACCCGCAGTAAGTTCCTAGTAAATCTTCTGTATAGTATTGGATGTAGCATAGATTATAGTTGTGTTCTTAAGTTGGAAACACAAATAGCAGCAAGTGTTTTGAAAAGAATTCGTGACAATGACGGAGTTTACATGCCACCAGACATTGTACCAAATAGATTTATACATTGTGCTATGGACAACCTTGACTTTTCTGAAGACACTGCAGATGGTAGAACACTCCATGGGACAGTCATAACTGTGTATCAGGTTATGAAAGATTCTGATACATTTGTACCACTATCATCAGCTTCACCAAATGAGTGTCGAGCAAAATCATTTGACAGTGCTCTGCCAACCGTAATGACATGTACAAATCCACCTAACTGGTAAACCTGTTGCCCCCTTCCTGTGGTTTCAATCACTCAAATTAACCATCTGAACATTATTAGTGAGGCCGAACTAGCTGATGCTGTTTGGTTTCTTTTAAGAAACTATATACTGACTACGAACAAGAAGCCTACTACACATTCTCCAACATGGGCTGGCTATAACAGCCTCATTATAGATCAAAAGCCTGTGTCAAGAGTAACCATGCTACCTATGATCCCAGAGTCACCAACCAATCAATCAGTGCAGCTTACTGTGATGAAGCAGTTGGAGAAACTGAATACTTCAGTCCATGATACAAGTTCAGATGTAGAGGCCACGAAGAAAAGGAAGAAGGTAGTTGTCACAGTTGACATGGCTCTTTACAAACCAATAAAACAGCTGGAAATGGCTGTCAATGACTATAAGGGAAAATGGCTTTTGAAGCCTGGTGAGCTGCATATTATAATTGCTCAGCTCCGAACAATTGGAGAGCTCATTGAAGGTTCTGGTATACCTGAAGTGTGGGTTGAATGTGGATTATATTCTGCTGCAACAATGAAACAAATCCTTGACGGTAAACACATCAGAAGAGCAATTGAAGCTCACATAACTACTGTCTCTGCGCTAACTATCCTACGTCTAGAAGAATTTGAGAATGAATATCCAGGACAATTAGACTGTTTGAAGCCTCATCTGCAAGAACTGGTAGAAGAACTCACAGCTAGTGAGAACAAAGATCTGGAAAAGGTACATGCCGCAGTAGTTTCTACCATTAAAGAAAGAAGACTTGTTGAAGAAATAGAACATTTTTCAGCAACAAGAAAGTTCAAGCATCCTGTTTTCAAACTAGCGTGCACATATATGGACATGGTCCAAGCTATGATGAATTTCATAAGAACTGTCAGAACATCGGATTGGTTGCTGTATTTAGCATCTCTCCACTTGTTTGTTAAATACTTCTTTACATTTAATAGATTGAACTATGCTCGGATGGTCACCCTATATATTTCAGAGATGGAAAACCTGGAATCCACAGATCCAGAGATTTGGAAACAATTTATGGAAGGTAATTGGGTTGTGAACAGAAGTAAAGTTCCATTTTGTGCTCTAGGTGCTGATGAAGCTCTGGAACACAAAAATCGAAAACTAAAGGTAGATGGGGGCCTGGTTGGTATAACACTTAATGAGAATGCTCGAAATCGATTCTTCTTTGCTAATTCGGAACTAACTAGAATTGCAAGCGAAACTGAAAAACTGATAGAACTGACAGCACGAAGTAAACATCATGAAGTGTCTGTTAAACTTCAACAGCGCCAGGATGATAATGTACGTAAACTAAAGGAAGCGTTTCAAAACTCGACAAATCCCTTCCAATGCAAAACTGATGACCTCACTCATATCCTAACTCAGCGAGTCTTTCCACAGGAAATAAAAGTGTCTTTAGGCAGGGGCCGATAGCCTAGATGTTAGGCCCCTTAAAACAACAATTATCATCATCATGTCTTTAGGCAGTGTTGCGGAAGTTGGTCAAGATCTGCATAATATTTTCTTAGATCAACGAGTTCATACTAACAACATTCCATTCTGGGCTCCTACGAAAAAGAATGTCATTAGAACGTGTAAAACAGCAGCGAAAAAGGATAAAATTACCATCAAAGACAAAACCATTGCCATAAAGACAGACTTATCTCTTATTTCAAGATTGTTGATAGCTTCCAGAAGCAGAGCTGATATATAGATTTGAGGCACAATAAGAGCAACTACGAATTTTCAGCACTACCGAAGTCGTTGTTTGCAGTTGACGGGAGTCCATTGTCTAGCTAAGTACAAACTTACGGATGCTCTTGAATCAATGCAAGAGATACCAGCCGAAGGAAACGAAGATAATCATGCTTCCACCACACGTGATGTTTTAGAAGAAAATGAAGAGCTACAGGGAAAAGCTGTGATAGTAGATGGCATGGCGCTTCTTCATACTTACCACAAACCTAACACAGTGAAAACATGTAGTGACCTCGGTGTAAGCTTCAGCCAATGGGTTGGACAAAAATTCGGCAATTACAGTGAGGTACATATAGTATTTGACTCTTACAAAGACAACTCATTGAAGAAAGCGATGCGAGAGATTCGGCAAAAGGGCTCAGATCCAATGAGGTACAAAATCGGACCAGAAACGAAAATTGGAAGTATACCAATGCACAAATTATTGGCCCATGATAAGACGAAGGACGAACTAACATAGTTCCTTTCCGATTAGATTCTTCAATTTGGCGTGATAAACAAGGTTCGTACTTAGTTGGAGGGACAAAGCAGCTTCATCACATGGTGATGATTAGAGACGGGAATTTGCCTATTTGCCTATTTTATTCCTATGTTTAGAAACGTCGGCTTTCGAGATATAAATCCGTTTTAGGTTCTTTTAGGCTAGATTTCTTTGGTTTTATTGTGCCTATAAATGCCTATTTCAAGGGTTTGTGCCTATTTGGAATATAATTGCCTATTTGATGTCTTTTTACTGTAGTTTAAAAAATTGTATTATATTGCATCTGGTGTGCTCGACAGAATTATATTCTCATTTCTCAATATGTGTTTACCCCACGAAAAAGAATGGGAATTCTCGGAAGTCACCAGAAATAGCGTTTGGGAAATTTCCATCAGAAGTTACATTCACTTCAGATTCAGAACTTTGTGTGATTTATTGCGAAAAAGAAGTGTGTCCGTGGCAATGCCGAAAGATAAATTATCGAAGTCTTACTGGCTGAAGCAGTGGATCACAGGGGATACCAATTTCACCACCGATGGAAGAGTAGTCTTCTGTCAAGCTTGCTGTAAAGAGTTAATTCGTTTGTTTCTTTTATGTTTATGTGATTGAGAAGTACGATCGCATTTCAGTGTAGCATTTATAGGCCTATTAATTTATGTATTGTGGCAAGTTGTTTTGTTGCAATGCTGTATTAGACTTGAACTCTCAATAATTTATATATAAAATGTAAATAATCATTTAATTACTGAACAAGGAGTTAGAACGCTGGTGGTCTCTTGTCCCAGAGTGGATGAAAATTAAAAATTGGTATTTTGAACTGCCTCATTCCTGTGAAAATAGACATTTACAACTTAAATACATTTTTTTTTGAAAAAGTCGCGAGTAACTTTCACCAGCACTATGTGTGGCTCTAGTCTGGGGGAGCGTTAAGCTCCCAGGTTAGGGCCGCGAAGCTGCCAACAAGCCTCTAGCATCCCCTCTAGAGTCTTGCTAAATTGTGGCAAAAAGTAAGGTTATGGGCGAATGCCACAATTTCAAATTACGCGGTTTTCTAATTTTCAACGAGGATTGCAGGCAACAGAAAATAGAGCAGTGGTGGCTGGCGAATAATTGTTCTGGGCGTTGCACTATTTTCATTAAGGGAATGGGGGGAGGTGGTACATGGGCAACTACAGGATTTTTTCTAGGGGGGATGCAAGTAATATTTTTCATTTTATTATCTACAGTACATGTCACTAGGTGTTATTAAGACATCCCCCCCCCTTCTCCACAATTTCACTTCTTACTTGCTTCGCAATATTATTTGACTGCTCTTAAACCGTTGGGTACATAATCTTTATGGCATGAATGTGAAGATTTTTTTTAGTTCAGAGTTTTTGTCCATGGGAGTTCACTTTTCTTTGTGAATCATCGTCATAATGTTAATTTTTTTAAACAGGCAAAAAGTAGTTGTATCACCATGTAGGCCTATCGACACAAATAAAAATAAATCAGTTCATTAAAATGGTAATGTTAATCCAGTTCGACGATTTTTTAAATAACTGAAGATATTCTCAAATAATCCAAAATTACTAAGTTGAATACAACTGTGGAATTATCCCTACCTGTAAATCAGTTAACCATCAGTAACTTCAATTTATGAAATAAACTGGTGAGACAATGAACAATCGAAATATTCTCGGGATTTCCTTGCCCCCCTCCCTCTCTCTCTCTGCCCATGAGGTGATAGGATAAAAGACTGCTTGATATCGGAGAAAACGGATGTAAGTTACCTCTTTCATAACGAATGCTGCAGTTCAGAGAACATCACATTTTCATCGGATTAAATGGAATATAATTTAGTCTACATGAAAACCCTTACGAGAACAAAACAACGTAAGTTATATACGAGGGCGAGAACTGCGAGTGTCACAAGTACGCGCAACATTGTAAGATATGGTTTCGGCAGTTGACGGAGCATGTCGGATGTCTCCGTCCGCACCTGGGCTTCCTAGTTGCAGTCAGCGGGCAACGACCAGCCGAGTTAACTGTTGGGATAGGGCTTACCCGGTCTAGCATCTCTGCCATACCCTTCACTATTGAGATCTGGTCGGTGCTTGGGCCTGGCAACGACCAAACGGACGAGCGCTCCTAGACAGTTGGCGCGCTTCACTTACTCAGTCACTTCACAGTAACTTTCTACACTATAAGATTTCCTCAATTATTAAGGAACAGAATTATGAATTCCTATACATATAAAAGGAAACATACAGCTTTTATTACTAAAAATATTATTACAGTTTTAATTGTTTTTCATGAATTAATCTGGTCGTTGTTCAACACTGCAACCTCATTACCGGCCGCCACTGAAATAGAACAGAGTGGAATACCCCTGGTGGAGTCATGTAGGATTGTTGAAGTAGTCAAGGGAAGTTTGGAAGAAACCTCTGGGAAGATAGCTGCTGTCAGGGAAAAGTTTGATAGGGTCCTGCAGAGGAATCCAGGATGGGAAGCAGTGGTAAAGGTAGCCAGTGTGCTACGAGGTGAGGTAGATGAAGCAATTGACCTAAAACCAGATACAGTGGCTTCGTTAAAGTGTTGCCCAATCCTTCATGTGATGTTGAGAGATCTTTCTCTCAATATAAAAACATTCTTCATGACAGGAGAACAAACTTATTACCAGAAAATGAAAATCCACAGCCTGCTTCCAGTCTCCGACCGGGTCAGGAATGGAATGAATGAAGCCCCTATCTAGCGGCGAGGATATGAACTGTGCCGGCTGCCGAGGACTGACGCACTCCTCTGGGGCAATGATTAAATGAATGACAGATGAAATAAAATGATAGTGGAGAGTGTTGCTGGAATGAAACTTTTTTACAGGGAAAACCCGGAGAAAAACCTGTCTGCCTCCGTTTTGTCCAGCACAGATCTCACATGGAGTGACCGGGATTTGAACCACGGACCCAGCGGTGAGAGGCCAGCGTGCTGCGGCCTAAGCCACAGAGGCTTAACAAACTTATTACCAGAAAATATTGAAAATTTGTTAATTCTTATTATAGTAATAAAATATGTTATTAAATTATAAGAAATATTTTCATGCCTATTTTGTTGCTTATTTTACACGTTAGTGCCTATTTTCATGCCTATTTTGGCTATTTTAAGAGCCTATATGCCTGCCTATTTTAACTGTTTTTAGTGCCTATAATTCTCGTCTCTAGTGATGATATATCCAGTCTTGCAAGTACGCAGGAGGAGGTCGACACAAAGATCATATTACATGCAGCTTATTTAGCACAGAAAGGAATCAAAACTACTCATGTGTTCTCCCCCAATACTGATGTCCTTATTTTAGCACTAAGGCGATATCCTCAACTTTCGAAAAATTTTGCGTTTTTCCTGGGCCATGGCATGAAAAGGTTCGTTCAGATAGGTTCAATTTACAGACCACTCGGGCCTCTGAAAGCCTCTGCACTCCCTGGATTACACGATCTTTCAGGAGCGTATGCAACAGGATCATTTGCTGGCAAAGGAAAAATAAAGTGGTGGAAAGCTTTTAATTCCGCAAGTGATACCCTGCTAGAAGCTTTAGCTAAATTGGGAACTACACCGTCACTCACTGAAGATATCAGGACTAACTTAGAAGCGTTCATTTGTCAGCTTTATATCCCCAAAACAACACTGACCGACATAGGAGATGTGCGATGGTTGTTGTTTACACAGAAACAATGTCAAGATGAGAATCTTCCTCCAACAAGATCTGCACTGGATCCTGCATTGCTAAGGGCTCACCTTCAGTGTTTTGAGTGGAATCAGGACCTAATTCAGCATCCCAATAACCCACCACCCTCAGATTTGGGATGGAACAAAGTAGGGGGTGCATACGAGCCTGTTGCTTGTACCAACCCTTGTGAACCAGAGCTTATCTTGGAACTTTGTCGCTGCTCATGCTCCAAAAGACGTTGCTCTTCTCCATGTACATGTCAGTCAAATGGACTCCGGTGTACTGAAATGTGCAAGTGCGAAGGAAATCCCGACTGTTGTGACAATATGGCAGAGTGCGAGCTAGAAGATGATGAAGATTTAGGTCTAAGTGAGATTTGCATTGAAAGTGACGATGACTGTAATTAAAAATATAATTGTAGGAGTGACAAGTATTATTGCCTCCACTCTGTCTGTATACATCTGTAAACATAGTATTTCTTCCACAGTATTTTCATTAAAGGTTAAAGCTATAGTGGTGCTTTTAATCTTTCAGTTTCCTATGGCACAACATAAGGGAAAGGGGATATTTTTTAATGTATTAGTGTTTAGTGTATTATTTATTATTCGAATTATCCAGTGGCCAAGTAAATAATGTCAAGTACGTAAATATGGGCTTGCAAGACCCTCATACTGAGACATTCATTTTTATTTTGGAAAAATATAAAAGTACTTTTTATGAGGAAACGGTTGATATTACATAAAATGTTGTAATAACCTTTTCTGTGCAGAATATGCGTAGCTACATTTTTTGTTTGAACCTTTTTTCCGTAATCCCAACGGTTACTGATATAAGTAGATAAACGTGTTGCGATGGTGGCCATTTTGTTTTTTGCCCGCAGCATACAAACGCACCATTTTCAAGAGTGCCACCATCGAAATTAAGTTTCTTCAAGGTCAAACGAAGAGATTGAGACTACTTCCACACTTGCATAACCAAGGAGCACACGGATGTACATTTGACACCGGACTATATAGTAATTTAATACAAAAAATTGCTGCATAGCTTGTACAGTAATTGAAGAAAGAAATCTTGAATACAAAACAAGCTATTCCTGAAAAGTAGAATAACAAACACCGTATTTATGCATTTTAGGTTATGTTATCTGTAGACAGACTCGGACAAAGGCTGGAAACTGTGCAAGATGAAAAAGAAGACGACGTTATGTTATCTGTGATCTTTGAATACGGATTTCGTAAGACAACTGGACTTACATTCAAGTCGCCTTTAATGGAAATAATGCAAAAGCATTAGAAACAGGTGCATTGGTTATAAAATATTGAAATTCAAGGCAATATTCCTGACCGAGAAATGCAAATGTTCCTCTTAAGATTTCGTATTGTGGAATGACGTCACGAGATTGATTATCATTGCACTCTTTGATTGTCATCAAAGTTCCGATATATCACTGTAGGGCGACAGTACAGCAGTTGTTTTTGAAAAACTGCTGTGAGCAGTGCATCTGTGATTGATCTCTGCCCGATACATAGTCACATAGACATAACTATCTTGTGGCGTAAGTTTCTTTGAAAAAGAAATAAAAATAATCGATTGCAGGCATTGAATGCTGTATACATTAATAAGTGCGATCATATTTACACTTCCTTTATTGAAATTACTTGACGGCAACAGGACTAATGCCGAAGATGACTGAGACAATGTAATTCACTTGAAGACCAAAGATAATTGACATGGATGCTTACAAGTTTTCCAATGATAAGAATACCATATATACCCGAATACCACCCGCACATTTTTATACAAAATCAGACGTAAAAAACTGGGGTGCGGGTATTAATTGAGTCATCCAAATTTTTAAAGATTTAAAATGCCCGCCTCGCGCGAGTATCCGCTATTATGGTGCTTGTTCGGGCGTACTCGTTTATTTCTGTCTAATGGCTTGACCGGTCGCGCAAGCCAAACACAAGCGTCAGTTTCGTTAGTTGCGTGATAGCATGGCATCAGTAAAGGCTCGGTCAAACAGGAAGCGGGCTGACCGCGCAAACTCGGCCGCCCGACCGCTGCGAACTCTGTATTGTGTAATATTGCATCATCCTGGTTAAACAGAAGGCGATCTACCGCGGCGGGTAAGTGAGCAGTTGTGATTTTCCACAAAGTCCGCGCCTTGACTTATCCGTATTCAGTTTGACCACCCCAGTCCACGACGGGCTGCGGTCGTTCCGTTCGCGCAGGCAACCCATGTCCTGTTTGACTGAGCCGAACTCGGCGCACGCACTGGAATGTTTAAACTTCGCTGCTGTTTAAACCATACCAGCAGATCTTGGTCTACGTCGTCGTATTTCCCGATTTTAATTTTCTGGCAGTTTGCGGAAGTATTCCTGGCAGAAGCCAGTGTTTTCCATATCTCCTCACACATGTTTCAAGGTTAACACTGTCCAATGAGCTGATGCTGTCATGGCGTGATGTCATGTAGCCTTGACATAGTTCGCCCGTTGAGATGATTCTCTGGAGACCCGGGGACACTCGGAACTGCTGTATTCTTTCACTCAGAACACCGGAAGTATCTTTCGCAGAGATAGGCGAGATTTGATTCAATTGCGGGACCGAGAATATCGGACGTCTTAAGTGAAAAAACTTTTTATGCGGGAACTTCATAACCGAGTTTTACTGTATTACAGTGTTAATAGTATACATTTTTGTTGGAAAGAAAGTGTCAAAAACAAACAAAAAAGTTTTTCTTTTTTAAAATTTCCATACAAAAATGAGGGTGCGGGGATTATTCGGGGGCGGGTAATATTCGGGTATATACGGTAATAATTATTTTATTGCAACTATTAGCCATACTAAATTAATAATAATCGGTAATAATCGGTGATGGGATACACGAAAACCCTCATAACTTTGTCTATGCGATAAGAATAATAATAAAGTTATTGGTTTTATGTCCCTTCTTACTGCTGCGACTCTTCGAGATGCCAGGGTGCTGGAATTTTGCCTTGGAGGGGATCTTTACCTTATCAGTAAATGTACTAACATGGCTCCCGCGCTTTTGCGCACCTTCAAATGACAACTAGTTGAGCCTGGATTCGATCCTACATCCTCAGCCACAGCAGACGAGAACATTGCCACGCAGCCAGTTTCAATGATAAGAACCGTGCTGAAAAATTAATTCTTAGCAAGTTATCTAGTGTTGCATTTCAATTTAAGTACCAATCAAAGTACACAAATCTAGTAGTACAATAATAATGAGTAGGGTTCGGAAGTTTAAGAACTAAAGAAGTACAAAATATGCAAGCAAATATGCCCTAAAAACTAGCTAAATATGACCTAAAAACTATAAAATATGACCTAAAAAACTATCAAATATGACCAGAATTTTTGGGATAGGTAGAGTATCACTAACATACAGTAAACGTCTTAAGTGCCAAAACATGATCAGCGATAATACATCAGACACATTTAATCATACAAACTGACAAGAGAGCTACAGTACATTAAAATTTTCAAAATTCATTCAGTATCATAGCCTTGAGATGCAGTTCTTGCTCGGTTTTCCTAAAAGAAAACCAAGAACCCGAAGAACTAGCATGCTTTATGATATCTGTAGGCGTAGTTAGAAGAGACTGCCTAACAGGAAGTTTATCGAGTTCATAATCGTATATACCTCATAATCTTCTTCTTTGCCAGCATTGCACAACACGACCCTGTGCATTCTCAGGCTGTCGAAAAGAAATCTCCTTCTAAGATCCCTCAGATTTTTTTAAAAATCGGGAGAAGCTCCTTTCTACGTCACATGATGTCACAGGAGCGTATTTAAACATAGTCACTTCACTGCTGCTTAGCTCCGGGTCGTTTTCGCCTAAACCAGATCCACTACCCTCTAAAATGGCACCAATTCTGCACATTGTTGCATATCCTCCATTTGCACTCAGCACCTTACTAAGTTTGTTCTTCACTGCAACTGACACTGTACCTCTTGCTTGTTTTACTTTGGATACCATGTCCTTTACTATTTCCAAACTCTCACATTATTCTAAACCAGCAGTTTCTAGGCGAGAGATAGTTTTCGATAGTGCTCTATAATTTGAAGAAATACTGTATACAGTGGAACCTCGTTAGTACGATTTTCAAGGGACAGAAAAATTTAGACGTGAAAAGCGGGAAAACGTACCAATGAAAAATGAAAATTAAACCTCATGAACTTGTTTCAGTAAGGGAAAAGTAAAAAAAACGTGTTAATTGGAAGTACGTACTATCGAATATACAATTTTAAACAACCTACAGAATTATTGTATTACAGAACTAGTTTACACAGCACAGAGAAATGAGAGCACTGAAAACAAGAGAAAATGTACTATTCCGGTACCGTACTCTTAATTCAAGTACCGGTTCTGAAGTACGAGTTGAAATATTTAACTTTCTATCATTGATTTCGGCTTAAATACACGTTTTTCTTGATATTCTGTGGAAAAGAAGTGCCGCATTCTTTGGCATGAACGATTGGATATAACCGAAGTTTTTTTGAGGTTAGACATGCTCGCGCATGTACAGAAAAGAAATACTTCCTCGCACTTAAGGTAAGGATTTCTGTCTACTTCTTCAATAATTTTTATTTTCTCATCACTAGTTAACGATTTAACGACTTTCTTAGGCCTATCCATTATTTCAATACGACGCAACAAAATTTTCACTAGGTTTCACAACTTCTTCGGTAGTGTAATGCATATTTGCGTGAATCATATCTTATTGAGTTTCAAGGTCGATAGGGTAAAATTCTGGAATCGGACCGTATCCAAACTGGTGTTCAAGAACGTGATTGTAAACGCGTATCGTATTGGAAGCGATTCTGCGCGCTCGAGTTACATTTTTAAACTAATTTAGGCCTACTCACGTCTGTCGCCGAACTCTCTAATCACTTATTTTACTTTCTGCCCATATTCTTCGTTACTGCGTGTATTCCTGTCGTGGTTGATAAGCGAAGTTTGTTGCACGTGTTTTTAGCGTTAATGTATTTTTGTCTGTTTTACCCTTAATGTCTGGTGTATCCGTACGTAAATTGTGGCACGTTACTGATCGCAATCGAGTCAGCATTCCGGCGTCTTTAAAAGCTTTAGGCTTCAGTAGTTAAAAGGGACGTAAAACCATTAACATTTTATCATTATTAAACTGAACATAAACTTGTTAAAAACAAACAACATCAAAATCGTCATTTAGACTTTCACGGCCCGTGTTATTATTCATAATGTTGAATTTTGGGCTTATGCCGTGTTTTATTATATTGCAATTCGACGCGTTTCGAAAGAAACCATGTCTTTCATCGTCAGGAATAATCTGGAATACGACAATGTTGCTAAGAGAAAGCAACGAAGAACATATAGAAGGTGCCCAAAGATGGACGCCATTATAGCCCCATGTTAGGGACAACGGAAAGCAGCAGTGAATTACTTTCTCAGGGTTCTGATAATAGGTAGCCAGGATTCACTGAGATTGTAGCCGGTGTCGCGGTTGAAATTATCTGGGTGTTTACGTATTTCAACCGCCTCCCTGATGATTCTGGGACGATATTGCTTTATACGGGCAAGAACATCCACCCCTTGGAACATGACATCATGGCCAGGTGTTAAAGCATGATCGGCAACAGCTGATTTATCAGGTTGAATGAGCCTGATACATCTATTATGTTCCTTAATGCGAGTGCATATTGTTCTCGAAGTCTGCCCGATGTAAACCTTGCCACAAGTACAGGGAACTCTGTAGATACCCGGTTGTTGCAATTTAGGCAAACTGTCCTTAGTTGGTCGCAGGAGTTGCCTAATCTTAACAGAAGTTCCAAATACAGTCCGTATGTTGTATCGACGTAGGATTTTAGCAATACGATCCGTTGTGTTATGTATGTACGGAAGGTAAGCAGTTCCTCTTACATCTCTTTTCTCAACTGACGTCCTATTATTATTTGTTGGTTTCAGAACCGCAGAAATCAAAGCCTTGCTATAACCGTTGCTCTCAAAGGTGGTTCGCAGGGTGTTAATTTCTTCTTGTAAAGAAGACACTTCACAAATCCTCCTAGCCCTGGTAGTTAGAGTTGTAAGGATACCATGTTTCTGGGCAGGGTGATGGTGAGAACTTGCGTGGAGATATCTATTGGTGTGTGTTGGCTTACGAAAAACGCTGTGTCCTAAAGATCCATCCTCTTTCTTGGTGACGAGAACATCTAAAAAAGGTATTTTGCCGTCAGATTCCTTTTCCATGGTGAAACAAATAGAAGGGTGCTGGAGATTAAGGTGATCCAGGAAATGGCTAAGATTTTCCTCACCTTCCGTCCAAACAACGAACGTGTCATCCACATAACGCCACCAGATCTTCGGTTTGAAAGGAGCCGACGACAAAGCTTTCTCTTCAAAGTTCTCCATGAAGAAATTAGCCACAACAGGAGAGAGAGGACTACCCATGGCCACACCATCAGTCTGCTCATAAAAATTCCCATTCCATAGAAAGTAGGAGGAGGTCATGCAGTGATAAAAAAGTCTTGTGATGTCTTCAGGAAAAAGGCCATTAATGAGAGACATAACACCATCAATAGGTACTCTCGTAAACAGAGACACCACGTCGAGACTCACTAGAATATCACCCGGCTGAAGTGTTATAGCTTTTAACTTTTCCACGAAGTGTGTGGAATCCTTAATGTACGAAGGCGTGTTACTCAGAAGCGGCTGAAGTAGTCTACCTAAGTATTTGGAAAGGGCATATGTAGGAGAACCAATCGTACTAACAATAGGTCTAAGAGGAACATCTTCCTTATGTATTTTAGGAAGACCATAGAGTCTCGGAGGAATAGCATCCCCTGGAAGGAGAGTCTTCGCTGCGTCCGCTGGAATAGATGATTGCTTGATCAATTTGACGGTGACATTTGAGTAGCGAGTAGTAGGATCACGACTATTAATCCTATATACAGGATCTGATAACAAAGACGAGATCTTGGAATCATAATCAACCTTATCCAATACCACTGTCGCATTACCCTTGTCAGCGGGGAGAACGATAATATCAGAATTGTCCCTTAGATCTTTAAGTGCCCGGCTTTCGCCTTGTTTTAAGTTGGTGTTAGGTGGCTTAGCTGTCTTGAGAACTCGGGAACATTCTTGCCTGGCTTCCTCGGCCTCTTCAGGTGTGAGGTGATGTACTGAGGATTCTACGGATGTAATAAGTTCTTCAATAGGAATTCTTCTAGGCGCTACAGCAAAATTGAGACCTTTAGCGAGAACTGCCTGTTGGGTATCACTTAGGGGGTTGCTGGACAAATTTACGACAACCTTGTTAGCATCAAGTCTAATGGCTTGAGATTCCTGCAACTGACATAACCTATCATATTTGGAAATATGTCTGTCCCTCACCTGATCTAGAACGCTGTTAGCTTGCACTGAAGAAATACGATCAAAGATATTCCATAATTCCTCACTTACGAAGTTTGAGAGGCGTAGATGTAGCTGTAGTAACTCCCTCGAAATAAAATCCAACTGCTTACGAGTATGCTGTAACCTCTCTATCAATAACGCCTTGCTTGCACGACGATAGATTCTCGTTGCCTTAGGTGTTCTGAAGGAATGCTTCAACATAACAAAATTCGGTAGAATATCATGATCCCGGCATCTTAGGAGAAAAGCGAGTGAAGAGATTAGACACACCTTCTTGCGTCGTAACCTACTGAATCTAGACATCAGTCGGAAAATATCCTCCCCATAGAGGTTTCTAATATTGTCATTTAGACTTTCACGGCACGTGTTATTATTCATAATGTTGAATTTTGGGCTTATGCCGTGTTTTATTATATTGCAATTCGACGCGTTTCGAAAGAAACCATGTCTTTCATCGTCAGGAATAATCTGGAATACGACAATGTTGCTAAGAGAAAGCAACGAAGAACATATAGAAGGTGCCCAAAGATGGACGCCATTATAGCCCCATGTTAGGGACAACGGAAAGCAGCAGTGAATTACTTTCTCAGGGTTCTGATAATAGGTAGCCAGGATTCACTGAGATTGTAGCCGGTGTCGCGGTTGAAATTATCTGGGTGTTTACGTATTTCAACCGCCTCCCTGATGATTCTGGGACGATATTGCTTTATACGGGCAAGAACATCCACCCCTTGGAACATGACATCATGGCCAGGTGTTAAAGCATGATCGGCAACAGCTGATTTATCAGGTTGAATGAGCCTGATACATCTATTATGTTCCTTAATGCGAGTGCATATTGTTCTCGAAGTCTGCCCGATGTAAACCTTGCCACAAGTACAGGGAACTCTGTAGATACCCGGTTGTTGCAATTTAGGCAAACTGTCCTTAGTTGGTCGCAGGAGTTGCCTAATCTTAACAGAAGTTCCAAATACAGTCCGTATGTTGTATCGACGTAGGATTTTAGCAATACGATCCGTTGTGTTATGTATGTACGGAAGGTAAGCAGTTCCTCTTACATCTCTTTTCTCAACTGACGTCCTATTATTATTTGTTGGTTTCAGAACCGCAGAAATCAAAGCCTTGCTATAACCGTTGCTCTCAAAGGTGGTTCGCAGGGTGTTAATTTCTTCTTGTAAAGAAGACACTTCACAAATCCTCCTAGCCCTGGTAGTTAGAGTTGTAAGGATACCATGTTTCTGGGCAGGGTGATGGTGAGAACTTGCGTGGAGATATCTATTGGTGTGTGTTGGCTTACGAAAAACGCTGTGTCCTTCAGCCGCTTCTGGGTAACACGCCTTCGTACATTAAGGATTCCACACACTTCGTGGAAAAGTTAAAAGCTATAACACTTCAGCCGGGTGATATTCTAGTGAGTCTCGACGTGGTGTCTCTGTTTACGAGAGTACCTATTGATGGTGTTATGTCTCTCATTAATGGCCTTTTTCCTGAAGACATCACAAGACTTTTTTATCACTGCATGACCTCCTCCTACTTTCTATGGAATGGGAATTTTTATGAGCAGACTGATGGTGTGGCCATGGGTAGTCCTCTCTCTCCTGTTGTGGCTAATTTCTTCATGGAGAACTTTGAAGAGAAAGCTTTGTCGTCGGCTCCTTTCAAACCGAAGATCTGGTGGCGTTATGTGGATGACACGTTCGTTGTTTGGACGGAAGGTGAGGAAAATCTTAGCCATTTCCTGGATCACCTTAATCTCCAGCACCCTTCTATTTGTTTCACCATGGAAAAGGAATCTGACGGCAAAATACCTTTTTTAGATGTTCTCGTCACCAAGAAAGAGGATGGATCTTTGGGACACAGCGTTTTTCGTAAGCCAACACACACCAATAGATATCTCCACGCAAGTTCTCACCATCACCCTGCCCAGAAACATGGTATCCTTACAACTCTAACTACCAGGGCTAGGAGGATTTGTGAAGTGTCTTCTTTACAAGAAGAAATTAACACCCTGCGAACCACCTTTGAGAGCAACGGTTATAGCAAGGCTTTGATTTCTGCGGTTCTGAAACCAACAAATAATAATAGGACGTCAGTTGAGAAAAGAGATGTAAGAGGAACTGCTTACCTTCCGTACATACATAACACAACGGATCGTATTGCTAAAATCCTACGTCGATACAACATACGGACTGTATTTGGAACTTCTGTTAAGATTAGGCAACTCCTGCGACCAACTAAGGACAGTTTGCCTAAATTGCAACAACCGGGTATCTACAGAGTTCCCTGTACTTGTGGCAAGGTTTACATCGGGCAGACTTCGAGAACAATATGCACTCGCATTAAGGAACATAATAGATGTATCAGGCTCATTCAACCTGATAAATCAGCTGTTGCCGATCATGCTTTAACACCTGGCCATGATGTCATGTTCCAAGGGGTGGATGTTCTTGCCCGTATAAAGCAATATCGTCCCAGAATCATCAGGGAGGCGGTTGAAATACGTAAACACCCAGATAATTTCAACCGCGACACCGGCTACAATCTCAGTGAATCCTGGCTACCTATTATCAGAACCCTGAGAAAGTAATTCACTGCTGCTTTCCGTTGTCCCTAACATGGGGCTATAATGGCGTCCATCTTTGGGCACCTTCTATATGTTCTTCGTTGCTTTCTCTTAGCAACATTGTCGTATTCCAGATTATTCCTGACGATGAAAGACATGGTTTCTTTCGAAACGCGTCGATTTGCAATATAATAAAACACGGCATAAGCCCAAAATTCAACATTATGAATAATAACACGTGCCGTGAAAGTCTAAATGACAATATTAGAAACCTCTACGGGGAGGATATTTTCCGACTGATGTCTAGATTCAGTAGGTTACGACGCAAGAAGGTGTGTCTAATCTCTTCACTCGCTTTTCTCCTAAGATGCCGGGATCATGATATTCTACCGAATTTTGTTATGTTGAAGCATTCCTTCAGAACACCTAAGGCAACGAGAATCTATCGTCGTGCAAGCAAGGCGTTATTGATAGAGAGGTTACAGCATACTCGTAAGCAGTTGGATTTTATTTCGAGGGAGTTACTACAGCTACATCTACGCCTCTCAAACTTCGTAAGTGAGGAATTATGGAATATCTTTGATCGTATTTCTTCAGTGCAAGCTAACAGCGTTCTAGATCAGGTGAGGGACAGACATATTTCCAAATATGATAGGTTATGTCAGTTGCAGGAATCTCAAGCCATTAGACTTGATGCTAACAAGGTTGTCGTAAATTTGTCCAGCAACCCCCTAAGTGATACCCAACAGGCAGTTCTCGCTAAAGGTCTCAATTTTGCTGTAGCGCCTAGAAGAATTCCTATTGAAGAACTTATTACATCCGTAGAATCCTCAGTACATCACCTCACACCTGAAGAGGCCGAGGAAGCCAGGCAAGAATGTTCCCGAGTTCTCAAGACAGCTAAGCCACCTAACACCAACTTAAAACAAGGCGAAAGCCGGGCACTTAAAGATCTAAGGGACAATTCTGATATTATCGTTCTCCCCGCTGACAAGGGTAATGCGACAGTGGTATTGGATAAGGTTGATTATGATTCCAAGATCTCGTCTTTGTTATCAGATCCTGTATATAGGATTAATAGTCGTGATCCTACTACTCGCTACTCAAATGTCACCGTCAAATTGATCAAGCAAACATCTATTCCAGCGGACGCAGCGAAGACTCTCCTTCCAGGGGATGCTATTCCTCCGAGACTCTATGGTCTTCCTAAAATACATAAGGAAGATGTTCCTCTTAGACCTATTGTTAGTACGATTGGTTCTCCTACATATGCCCTTTCCAAATACTTAGGTAGACTACTTCAGCCGCTTCTGGGTAACACGCCTTCGTACATTAAGGATTCCACACACTTCGTGGAAAAGTTAAAAGCTATAACACTTCAGCCGGGTGATATTCTAGTGAGTCTCGACGTGGTGTCTCTGTTTACGAGAGTACCTATTGATGGTGTTATGTCTCTCATTAATGGCCTTTTTCCTGAAGACATCACAAGACTTTTTTATCACTGCATGACCTCCTCCTACTTTCTATGGAATGGGAATTTTTATGAGCAGACTGATGGTGTGGCCATGGGTAGTCCTCTCTCTCCTGTTGTGGCTAATTTCTTCATGGAGAACTTTGAAGAGAAAGCTTTGTCGTCGGCTCCTTTCAAACCGAAGATCTGGTGGCGTTATGTGGATGACACGTTCGTTGTTTGGACGGAAGGTGAGGAAAATCTTAGCCATTTCCTGGATCACCTTAATCTCCAGCACCCTTCTATTTGTTTCACCATGGAAAAGGAATCTGACGGCAAAATACCTTTTTTAGATGTTCTCGTCACCAAGAAAGAGGATGGATCTTTAGGACACAGCGTTTTTCGTAAGCCAACACACACCAATAGATATCTCCACGCAAGTTCTCACCATCACCCTGCCCAGAAACATGGTATCCTTACAACTCTAACTACCAGGGCTAGGAGGATTTGTGAAGTGTCTTCTTTACAAGAAGAAATTAACACCCTGCGAACCACCTTTGAGAGCAACGGTTATAGCAAGGCTTTGATTTCTGCGGTTCTGAAACCAACAAATAATAATAGGACGTCAGTTGAGAAAAGAGATGTAAGAGGAACTGCTTACCTTCCGTACATACATAACACAACGGATCGTATTGCTAAAATCCTACGTCGATACAACATACGGACTGTATTTGGAACTTCTGTTAAGATTAGGCAACTCCTGCGACCAACTAAGGACAGTTTGCCTAAATTGCAACAACCGGGTATCTACAGAGTTCCCTGTACTTGTGGCAAGGTTTACATCGGGCAGACTTCGAGAACAATATGCACTCGCATTAAGGAACATAATAGATGTATCAGGCTCATTCAACCTGATAAATCAGCTGTTGCCGATCATGCTTTAACACCTGGCCATGATGTCATGTTCCAAGGGGTGGATGTTCTTGCCCGTATAAAGCAATATCGTCCCAGAATCATCAGGGAGGCGGTTGAAATACGTAAACACCCAGATAATTTCAACCGCGACACCGGCTACAATCTCAGTGAATCCTGGCTACCTATTATCAGAACCCTGAGAAAGTAATTCACTGCTGCTTTCCGTTGTCCCTAACATGGGGCTATAATGGCGTCCATCTTTGGGCACCTTCTATATGTTCTTCGTTGCTTTCTCTTAGCAACATTGTCGTATTCCAGATTATTCCTGACGATGAAAGACATGGTTTCTTTCGAAACGCGTCGAATTGCAATATAATAAAACACGGCATAAGCCCAAAATTCAACATTATGAATAACATCAAAATCTTCAGCGCATCCTTTTTTCATGTTTACAAACCACCCGTAAAAGAAAAAGTCGGATGATAATTACAGGTCCTTTATGTTTTACTGTTTAATAAGAGTTAGCCAACATAACTGCTGGTTGGCCACCATAAATTATATAGCGTATTGAAATCACGAACTGAAACTGCTCATGTAAATGGGCATCGTACCGAAAACAGGATCGTATTCAAATCGATTTGAGTTCAGCCTGTAAACGCACTAACGCAGTAACTAACTGCCGTAGCCACTAAGGCCGGTCAGAACAGATGTGCAACATTGTCGGCGTGTGCTTTAATACTGCCGCTATACCCGTTACATTGTTCTGTGGCCCGTTATGTCGCAACCCTCGCCCGCTTGTTGCCAAGGAATATTATCTCAGAGCGACCGATCTCCCATTCCACTAAGGGTGAACAAAGAATGCTTTCAGGGCTGATGAAAATGCGATCGTAATAAGAGATGCACTGCAAAATACGCAACGTGATCTTGTTTAAGGAAACAAGTCTCTGTCTTGCGTTCTGTGCGTACGGGCGGTATAACTCACGCTACGCGACGAAAATTTGATCGTCGTAAGCGGGAATAGAAAACGTATTAAGGAGATATATCAACATGTATTTAGCAGGAATGAGACTGGGACTTGAGAAAATCATCGCATTAAACGGGAAAACGTAACCGAGAACGTGCTAACGAGATTCCACTGTATACTAATTGTCCCGACAAATCATTGGAAAACAGTTCCTGTGCGATATTTATTGACGATGCCTCACAACTGTCAAAAGTAGAAACAATTTCTTGCACAGTTTCGTAATGTTCACGGTAGTAATCTACTGCGTTAAGCCACGTTCCCCATCGGGAGAGCACTGGCTGAGGAGGAAGAGGAAGTGAAGGCGCATGATCTTTGAATTTTGTCACCCTCAGTGGAACCTTCACAAATATTTTCTTGACGTTTGATATCAACCGGTCAACATCAGGAAAATTCTGCCGTATTTCTTCAGCAACTCAGTGCAAACCGTGAGCAAGACACGTTAAATGGACCATTTTTGGGTAAAGTACTGTAAGTCCCCTTCTGCTTTCACCATGTATGGTGCAGCATCGGTTAGTAACAGCAAGATTCGTTCTCGCTTAACTTCACCATCCCACAAAAGCTTCATGGCATTGTCAAGAAGTATTGCAATTGTGGAATGGTTAGCTGCATCTACAACCTACGAATGAAGTAAATATACATCGCCCGGACGATCCACGAGAAGCGTGCCAATTATAACATTCGCAACATACCTACCACAAACATCTGTAGTTTCAACAATGGATACCCATACGCTATTGTTGCCTACACTAATTCTAATTTTTCGAAACCTGCTATCTGCCTGTTCCGGGAAAAGAAAGAAAAATATATCTACTACACTATTCGGAAATCCTGTGTTTGAAACTCGAAGCAGATAACACGTACTGTGTTAGTGACGCCTTAATTTAAACAAAAATGCTGAAATTATAACCAAATATGACCATATATCACCAAAATATGACCAAATATGACCAAAACAATAAAAATGGCCAAAATATGCATTTATAGGCAACTTCAAATTGCTTTAAACGTGGTCAGGGACCCATCATTCAAACTTATCTTTCAGATTTCGGGTAAAATGAGCTCAGGAAAAAAATATGACTTTTCCTTAACATCCGAACCTTAATAATGAGTTTGGCAATGAATCACATTTTATTATAATACAAATAATGATAGCTTTGAAGCCATTTTTGAGTGTTGCCTTATTAACAATTAATATTATTCAACATCAATGACAGCAGATATCACAGAAGTAATCACAGATACATTCAGCATCACTTTTACTTTATGCGGACGACATGGCAATAGGTTCAGAAAACATAGAAGAGCTCCAAGAGGTCCTCAACAGGCTCACATCATGGACAGAAAGAAATGGCCTACAAATTAACCACAGCAAAACCAAACAGATGACCTTCAGGAAAGGAGGAAGGCATTCACTTAAAAACACAATGACTCTTCACAATAAACCACTAGAAGTAGTGCCGAAATTCAAGTACCTCGGAGTCACCCTCCAAACTACTCTAACATCCTACAATATCCACGTTAAAGAAAGAGCGGCCGCAGCAATAAAAGCCATCTACCACATCGAACAACCTCAACAAATATCATTGGGTACAGCAATGTTACTGTTCAGAACAGCCATATCACCAATAGCAACCTATGGGATTAGCATTACCTGGGAAAAACTCACACTCAGCGACCTGATGATAATAGAAAAAGTCAAGGCCCGATATCTTAAGAGGATTTTAGGCATAGGAAAGTCTGCCCCTTCAAGGTTGACATATGTATTAACTAAGGAGGACTACTTCATCGACGACATCAAAATACAGTTTTACCTACCAAACACCAAAGCCTATGAGAATGCACGCCGAACCTTAAATGAGAAACGAAATGCCATTTGGTCCGACTTTTACTCCACAGATGCCATAATGACAGAAGAGTGGAAACAAGCTAATTACGAGCTACGACACGTAATAACACGTTACGCCACCCATGGATTTCACTATAGATTTTGCAAAACCAAGAATTTCCACCAACCAAATGAAGACTGTGTGTGTGACCTGTGCAACGATCATTGTGAAAGGTACCACGCACAAAACTGCAAAATGAGGACAACCTCAATAATAAGACTGGCATTAGCATAATTGATCATTTATGTACAAATATGTATTTGCACGGACAAAACGGAGGCAGACAGGTTTTTCTCCGGGTACTCCGGTTTTCCCGGTCAAAATTTCATTCCAGCAACACTCTCCCCCATCATTTCATTTCATCTGTCATTCATTTAATCATTGCCCCAGAGGAGTGCGTCAGGCCTCGGCAGCCGGCACAGTTCATATCCTCGCCGCTAGATGGGGGCTTCATTCATTCCATTCCTGACCCGGTCGGAGACTGGAAGCAGGCTGTGGATTTTCATTTTTCATGTATTTGCACATTGTGCGCTTTTCTTTTAATAATAATATTATGGCTTTCAGTCGGCCAATCCAAAAATCATTCCAATTACTGGAATATGTGAAATATCACCTGGATTTATATCATATCCTAAAGTCAAGGCCTTGTTGCTGCAATCACATTTGTCTCTCCTCCGCTGAACGTTTCAAATCAGCATGTGATGGTAGGTTGTTCCTTATCTAAACTGTCACATGTCTGTTAAGATAAGTACTTTTTTAATTTTTTTATTTATTTAATAATTATTAGATACAACCATGAAAAGGTCATTTTACACTAATATTTTAACAATTTCAAATAATATTAACAAAAAACACAACAACAATAACAGGTAACAATTGGCAGTGATGGCAGCAAGGGATAGATCTCGGGAAGGACGCAGGGAGTGATTGGGGTAGTGAGTGATTAGGAGGGTGAGGGGTTAGGAATTGAGGACGAAAGGGATCTTCTAATGTTATGTTTGAATGTTCGATAGGGAGAGAATATGTCAATATTTGGAAGGGAGTTGCTAAGGGTAGGTAGACGGTGGAAAATAGAGCGCTTCAGTACTTAAATATATTGAGTAAAAAGTTTCCGCCCAATCAATACTTTTTCTGAAAAAATTTTTACTTCTTTCTCACATTAGGGACATGTTTCGAACAAATAATTTGTTCTTCTTCAGCCTATACATATATCAACTTTGTAATTATCTTAGACATTTGCATAATAAAATACATGCACATTAGACAATTCATTAAGAGTATACAATTACATTCATTAAGAAACATACAATTATAAAAAAAAAAAAACGCAATGTTAAAATACTTGATAACACATTAAAATATTTGGAAAATTTTCTTGTTCCCATTTATACTGGATGGCCTTGTTGTGAAGGCTTATTAAACGGTTATAGGCAGCAGTTCAATAAAGGCTCAGAGTCATCCCTCTGGTTTATTCTTGCCGGTGATGTATTGATGGGTTTACATGGCTTTTGGTTGATTTTCTTTAATATCTGCGTCATACGGATTGTTGGTTTTTTGTTGGTAAGGCGATCCTGTCGTGAGTTGTTTTTGTGGAGTAAACTGTAAAGATACGAAATTTAATTAAACCGAAAGATGCGTCTGAGAAGAAGAATGGATGTGTTTGAAGGGGCTAATCTGTAACTTACTGGGTACGTCTTGAATGTGACTGACGGGTTTGACTGAGTGAAATCTTCTTGCCTGGTGCTGTAATGATCCAAAGGACTAGTATCAGTAAGCGTGTGTGAAACGGAAACTGTTATCGCATGAAGTTGCATTGAACGGCTTACCTGTCCTGCCTGTGAGATGTGTAGCGCGGAGCCGTGTTACACAGACTGAACTGCTATGCGCTGGCTGAGGCAAGTGTTTACGTAGTGTGTGGCGGGGAGGGGAGGGTAAGGAGAGGTGAACTTGTCTTGGCTGCGTGGAAACAGGTGTGTGGGTGTGACGCGTGACGTCATATGTTTTGATTATTAGCTTCATGGGGGGTGCAGAGTTAGCGTTGATGTGGGAGGGAGAATGGTTTGATTGTTATTCGAAAACGTTTGTTTATACTGTTTGGAGTCTGGAAAAAATTTGTTGATATTCTCATACAGAATGTTTACTTCGAAGTTGATTTCGTTGAGATTGTGTGTTGGGTTGTTGCGCTGCGCATTATCAATTTCTATTTGTTCAAGCACGTTCATTATTGCTCCCTTCTTGGCATAGTGGATGATCTCCATATCATTCTGGATATTTGTAAATTTATGTTTGGTGTCCTGCATGTGTTGTCCCATGGCCGAAAATTTTCTGTGTTTTATGGCGTTAACATGTTCGTAATATCTTGTTGTGAAGCTACGTCCGGTCTGTCCTAGATAATCTGCTTTACATTGTTGGCATTTCAGTTTATAAATGCCTGACGAATGATATTTGTTTGAATCGTTTACTTTCTTGGAGTTAAATATTAATTTGTGGTTGTTATTATTGGTTCTAAAGGCGATTTTTGTGTTGAATTTCTTGAGAATACTTGTTACGTCGTAGGTGTGTTGGTTGATATAAGTGAAGACGGCGAAATGTGTTTTCTCTTTCCTTAAGGGGGTGAGCTGAGATTGAGGTTTGTTTTTGATTTTGTTAATGATTTTTACTATGTCTGGTCGAGTGTAACCATTGGCTTCAGCGACTTGAAAGATTGTGGCTATTTCTTGCTGGTAATCTTGTTCTGACATGGGAATGCTGATTGCTCTGTTGATGTAGCTGACAAACGCCGCCCTTTTGTGACCTTGGGGGTGGTTGGAATTCTTTCTGATTACAGTGCTTGTTTGTGTTGGCTTTCTATATATGCTGTATTGTATTTTTTCATTCTTAGTGGTTATCTTGAGATCTAGGTAATTGATTGAGTTGTTGACTGTGGGGTCACCTGTAAACTTAATGTTAACATCAATGCTATTCAGTTTGTTGAGTAATTGTTCGAAATTGATGGTATTTGCATCCAGAATTACAAAGATGTCATCCACATATCTCCCCCAAAAAAGAATGCCCTCTATTTTATTGATGATGTCATTGGCTTCAAGATGGTCTATGTAAATGTTGGCAAGGATGCCTGAGGCTGGGGAGCCCATCGCCAATCCTTGGTTTTGTTGATATATTTTATCGTTAAACTTGAAATAGTTATTGTTAAGAGTGAAGCTAAGGATCTCCATGAATTCATCTATTTCTACTTTCGATAGTTTCTCATTGTCTAGAAGGTTCTTTTTGATTATTTTAATTGTTGTTTGGACCGGTATGTTAGTATACATGTCCTTAATGTCTATGGTGTGAATGGAGTGTGTGGGCTTGATGTTTAGATTCTTGGTTCTCTCGCAGAATTGGAGGGAGTTCTTGAAAGATTTATTAGCTTTGAAGGCATAGTTAGTACGCAGGAATTTCTGTATAAATTGAGACGTTCTGTAGATTGGACTGTTCCTGTAGTTGACTATTGGTCTAATTGGAATGTTGTCCTTGTGGATTTTGGGGAGTGATCTTAGGGTGGGAATGCTGGGGTTCATGTTAATCAAACTGTTACCTTGTTTTTCGTTCATTATGAAAGATGTGTCTTTGATTATTTGTTTCAGCTTTCTTTGGGTGGTTGCTGTTGGATCTTTGTTTAGTTTAGTAAAGTTTTTGTTGTTGAAAAATTCTTCAGTTTTCTTAATATAGTCCTCTTTGTTAATAATGACGGTGGTGTTGCCTTTGTCTGCTTTTGTAATGATTAGATTATTTTCTTTTACCTTTTTATTGAGCTGTGAAATTTCTGACCTAATTGTTGTGTTGTTAATGGTTTTATTGCGTTCTAAAACTTTATTTATTCTTTTGTTTACTTCGTGACGTGCTCCGTTTTGTTCGTCAAAGGGTAACTTCTTAATCGCGACCTCCGCTTCTGCGATGAGTAATGTGCTGTTTTTTCTGTTGTGTCTAGCTTCCCAATTGAACTGGGGACCTTTCTCAAGGATTTGTAGCTCTGTTTTTGTGAACTCGGTTTGGGACAGGTTTATTGTGGGTTCTTGAAACTTGTGGATTTGTGGTGTCGGAACCTGTTCTGTTGTGCTGTTATCTAAATTCGTGAGGCGGGTGAGTTTATTGTTCAAAGATTCTCTTTTTTTGTTTATTACGTTCTCAATAATGTTATGAGTGTAGGTGAGGAACTCGTTCCACTCTTTTGTTCCGGAGTTATTGGCAGCTTCCAGGTGGGTGATGTATAACTTATTGTTAATGTGATTTTTCTTCATGTAAAGGAATTTAAGTTCTCTTTGTAGCAACTTTCTATTGATTATTTCTTGGGTCCTCTTCTCATACGCTGTTTGGATCTTTTTCTTTTGCATGAATTGAATGTGTTTAGGAACGAGTTTAAGGCTTCTGCATTTCTTAATGAATTCTATGTCTTTGATAATTGTTGATAATTTAACTTTGAGATTTTTGTATTTATATCGCAACCTTTTGGCCTGGCTCGCCTTATCATGAAGATTAACTGGAGGGTTATCCATTTTTTAAGTCCGTATTGACGCTTACAATCAAATATATTGAGTAAAAAGTTTCCGCCCAATCAATACTTTTTCTGAAAAAATTTTTACTTCTTTCTCACATTAGGGACATGATTCGAACAAATAATTTGTTCTTCTTCAGCCTATACATATATCAACTTCGTAATTATCTTAGACATTTGCATAATAAAATACATGCACATTAGACAATTCATTAAGAGTATACAATTACATTCATTAAGAAACATACAATTATAAAAAAAAAAAAAAACGCAATGTTAAAATACTTGATAACACATTAAAATATTTGGAAAATTTTCTTGTTCCCATTTATACTGGATGGCCTTGTTGTGAAGGCTTATTAAACGGTTATAGGCAGCAGTTCAATAAAGGCTCAGAGTCATCCCTCTGGTTTATTCTTTCAGAAAAAGTATTGATTGGGCGGAAACTTTTTACTCAATATATTTGATTGTAAGCGTCAATACGGACTTAAAAAATGGATAACCCTCCAGTTAATCTTCATGATAAGGCGAGCCAGGCCAAAAGGTTGCGATATAAATACAAAAATCTCAAAGTTAAATTATCAACAATTATCAAAGACATAGAATTCATTAAGAAATGCAGAAGCCTTAAACTCGTTCCTAAACACATTCAATTCATGCAAAAGAAAAAGATCCAAACAGCGTATGAGAAGAGGACCCAAGAAATAATCAATAGAAAGTTGCTACAAAGAGAACTTAAATTCCTTTACATGAAGAAAAATCACATTAACAATAAGTTATACATCACCCACCTGGAAGCTGCCAATAACTCCGGAACAAAAGAGTGGGAACGAGTTCCTCACCTACACTCATAACATTATTGAGAACGTAATAAACAAAAAAAGAGAATCTTTGAACAATAAACTCACCCCGCCTCACGAATTTAGATAACAGCCACAACAGAACAGGTTCCGACACCACAAATCCACAAGTTTCAAGAACCCACAATAAACCTGTCCCAAACCGAGTTCACAAAAACAGAGCTACAAATCCTTGAGAAAGGTCCCCAGTTCAATTGGGAAGCTAGACACAACAGAAAAAACAGCACATTACTCATCGCAGAAGCGGAGGGTCGCGATTAAGAAGTTACCCTTTGACGAACAAAACGGAGCACGTCACGAAGTAAACAAAAGAATAAATAAAGTTTTAGAACGCAATAAAACCATTAACAACACAACAATTAGGTCAGAAATTTCACAGCTCAATAAAAAGGTAAAAGAAAATAATCTAATCATTACAAAAGCAGACAAAGGCAACACCACCGTCATTATTAACAAAGAGGACTATATTAAGAAAACTGAAGAATTTTTCAACAACAAAAACTTTACTAAACTAAACAAAGATCCAACAGCAACCACCCAAAGAAAGCTGAAACAAATAATCAAAGACACATCTTTCATAATGAACGAAAAACAAGGTAACAGTTTGATTAACATGAACCCCAGCATTCCCACCCTAAGATCACTCCCCAAAATCCACAAGGACAACATTCCAATTAGACCAATAGTCAACTACAGGAACAGTCCAATCTACAGAACGTCTCAATTTATACAGAAATTCCTTCGTACTAACTATGCCTTCAAAGCTAATAAATCTTTCAAGAACTCCCTCCAATTCTGCGAGAGAACCAAGAATCTAAACATCAAGCCCACACACTCCATTCACACCATAGACATTAAGGACATGTATACTAACATACCGGTCCAAACAACAATTAAAATAATCAAAAAGAACCTTCTAGACAATGAGAAACTATCGAAAGTAGAAATAGATGAATTCATGGAGATCCTTAGCTTCACTCTTAACAATAACTATTCCAAGTTTAACGATAAAATATATCAACAAAACCAAGGATTGGCGATGGGCTCCCCAGCCTCAGGCATCCTTGCCAACATTTACATAGACCATCTTGAAGCCAATGACATCATCAATAAAATAGAGGGCATTCTTTTTTGGGGGAGATATGTGGATGACATCTTTGTAATTCTGGATGCAAATACCATCAATTTCGAACAATTACTCAACAAACTGAATAGCATTGATGTTAACATTAAGTTTACAGGTGACCCCACAGTCAACAACTCAATCAATTACCTAGATCTCAAGATAACCACTAAGAATGAAAAAATACAATACAGCATATATAGAAAGCCAACACAAACAAGCACTGTAATCAGAAAGAATTCCAACCACCCCCAAGGTCACAAAAGGGCGGCGTTTGTCAGCTACATCAACAGAGCAATCAGCATTCCCATGTCAGAACAAGATTACCAGCAAGAAATAGCCACAATCTTTCAAGTCGCTGAAGCCAATGGTTACACTCGACCAGACATAGTAAAAATCATTAACAAAATCAAAAACAAACCTCAATCTCAGCTCACCCCCTTAAGGAAAGAGAAAACACATTTCGCCGTCTTCACTTATATCAACCAACACACCTACGACGTAACAAGTATTCTCAAGAAATTCAACACAAAAATCGCCTTTAGAACCAATAATAACAACCACAAATTAATATTTAACTCCAAGAAAGTAAACGATTCAAACAAATATCATTCGTCAGGCATTTATAAACTGAAATGCCAACAATGTAAAGCAGATTATCTAGGACAGACCGGACGTAGCTTCACAACAAGATATTACGAACATGTTAACGCCATAAAACACAGAAAATTTTCGGCCATGGGACAACACATGCAGGACACCAAACATAAATTTACAAATATCCAGAATGATATGGAGATCATCCACTATGCCAAGAAGGGAGCAATAATGAACGTGCTTGAACAAATAGAAATTGATAATGCGCAGCGCAACAACCCAACACACAATCTCAACGAAATCAACTTCGAAGTAAACATTCTGTATGAGAATATCAACAAATTTTTTCCAGACTCCAAACAGTATAAACAAACGTTTTCGAATAACAATCAAACCATTCTCCCTCCCACATCAACGCTAACTCTGCACCCCCCATGAAGCTAATAATCAAAACATATGACGTCACGCGTCACACCCACACACCTGTTTCCACGCAGCCAAGACAAGTTCACCTCTCCTTACCCTCCCCTCCCCGCCACACACTACGTAAACACTTGCCTCAGCCAGCGCATAGCAGTTCAGTCTGTGTAACACGGCTCCGCGCTACACATCTCACAGGCAGGACAGGTAAGCCGTTCAATGCAACTTCATGCGATAACAGTTTCCGTTTCACACACGCTTACTGATACTAGTCCTTTGGATCATTACAGCACCAGGCAAGAAGATTTCACTCAGTCAAACCCGTCAGTCACATTCAAGACGTACCCAGTAAGTTACAGATTAGCCCCTTCAAACACATCCATTCTTCTTCTCAGACGCATCTTTCGGTTTAATTAAATTTCGTATCTTTACAGTTTACTCCACAAAAACAACTCACGGCAGGATCGCCTTACCAACAAAAAACCAACAATCCGTATGACGCAGATATTAAAGAAAATCAACCAAAAGCCATGTAAACATACCTGCCAACTTTTGAAAAGGGCTATCAGTAAAACTCACGCGCGACAAAAAATTTAACGATTTTCGACATACCCCGGCTTGACGAAAATAATAATACTTCTGGGCAACAAAATACAATAATTCATGCTTTAAACAGGATATTTCAATGAAATCATATCTACTTACATGATTTGTAGATGAACATAACAATCAAGAAGAAATCGATGTTAATCAGCAGCAGGCGTGGTGAATATTGGTTTGGAGCATACATAACAGGACTTCCTTGATAAATTAAGCCGATATACGATATTTGAAAAAGGTTTTACACAATAAAACTTGTTTAACGTAACACAGGCAAGAAATAATATAATACACACTGCAAATCACATGCTAGTTCGACTTTAAAGTCATGGTTGTGGCCTTTTTAGCTTCCAGCAAAAAGTCTTGAGAAAATGCTTTGTCATAACAGGGACCAGAACTCCTGGTCTTCAAAATAGAAATAGACTCCAGAGATTCATTGGACATGGATGACCTGAACTGTGTTCTATTTTTCTTCACAAGGCTGAAAACACGTTCACATTCTGCATTGCTATGGGGTATGGTGAGAATAGAGAGCATTACTCTAGAAATTCGGTTATACTTAAGAAGTCCATCGGCTCCACGAATTCTTGATATTTGTGCCCAACTGGAATCACTTGCAGCATCTTGATGTGCAGCCAAAGTGTCATCTACCTGAAGAGCTGTAAACTGCCTCTGAAGCTCATTCACCACCTCATCGGTAGTTTCATTCTCTTCCTTGCATAACATGATAGGAAACTTTTCCAAGAAAAAACGAACGGAAGAAAACTGTGCATCTTCAATTTTGTCTAACCTAGCAACTTGAGCATTCTTTAGCACGTCATCCTTGAGTGGAAACTTGTTGATGATGTAGTCACAGGCAGTACAAAAGTAGTTTCTCACTGATGAAAAGAAAAGGGATTTATCTGTATCCTGGAGATCATTCACTATGTTCGAAGTTTGAATGCCAATAACTAACTCATCATCACTTCTTTGATTTTGAATCAAGTTGTACTCAACTTCAAGCAATGAGGAGCTTTTGACAATTTTGGGCTTAACAAACTTGGTGAACAGCTGCTTTAGCAAATCCATTAGAAGTTCTAATAACAAGTGAACTTGTGGGGAAGAAGTCTGAAGGGCAACATTCAATTTGTCAAATACAGGAATAGTCACATGAAGAAAAGTGCAAAAGGCCTTGTTCAAGTTTGAGGACAGGAACATAAACAATTTTTCCTCACGAGTTGTAGCAGAAGTCTTATTTTTTAGGATGGGTTTGTCACATTTGGAAGAATATGCTATTCTTTTAGGGGCATGTGTAGTAGCAGAATCAAGAATTCTCTTCTTCTGATACTCTTTGGATCCACTTTGTTCAACTTTAGGTATTCTGAAAGATGTCAAGCTTGTGGAAATGTTTTGGGTACATATTACTTCCTCCTTGAAGAAAGAAAGAAGAGGATCCCACTGGTCCAGTAGTCTATCCAAACATCTGCCTAAAGATAACCACCTAGTACATACATGCTTCAGAATTTTCTTTGCTTCCTTATTGTGCAAGTTCTGAAATTTCTGAAGGCGTTCTTTTCTCTTTACACTCTTCTCTAAGAAATAAAATATATCTACAAGGATCTCATCCACTTTAACTGGTAATCTTCCAGCACCTTTTTCAGCTGCTAGATTAATCAGGTGGCAAATGCACCCTATGATGGCAATACCTGGTTGAACTTCCTTCAGAACTGCTGAAACCCCATTTTTGTGTCCTATCATAACAGGAGCATTGTCGGAGCAGAAAGCCACACAGTTTTCAATTGGTATATTATGAGAACTCAGCTGTGATAACATCAGGTTACCTATGTTTCGCCCTGTTGAGTCCCCGTCCAACGCTGGTATGGATAGCACAGTGCTCACTACTTTTTCCTGCCGAACATCATAGAATGTAACAACAATAGGATACAACTTGGCATTCGTATCATTGCTTCCATCCGTTGCCAAAGAAAATGGTCCGTTCTGAAGGCACTTAACAACTTCAGATGATGCATTTTTTGCCATTTTATTTACAATGCACGTCGTTTTCGTGCGACCACAACTATATTTCTTTGCAACTTCTGATGTGGGAAACATCTTCTTAAATAAAGCGCCAGCATGATCAGCCGCACTTAAGGGCACATTGTGTTCCACCAAAAAGGAAGTAAACAGACACTCGGCCCTAATTACGTCACTGTCAACGTTACCAGCCTTGGCAAAAAAGGTGTTGATTTTCTTGCTATCTTCCTTCGATTTAACATAACTTATGTGTTTACCGCACTTCACATGATTACTTAAATCATTTTTTCCACCATGAGCAATATTAATATCACACGCACATACCGTGCAAAAGGCAATTTTTTCTCCCTTTCTTGATTTAAGTATGCACGGAAAATCAACCGAGTATGATTCTTTAAATGTCTGGAAGTACTGTTTCTTGTTGTATTTGTTCATTCTCGATATCTACTAAAACATCGAAAGGAACCTGGATCACTAACGTCACATAAAATTATAACATAAATCGCATAAAACACAGCCAACACTTCATTAAAACAAGTCAAAGCACACAAGTCAAATGAACACGACGCCAACCTCGTAAAGAAAGAATATGCACATGGTAGAGAGAAAAAAACACACACGTGGAACGAATGTAATTAGTCCAAGGAATACAGGAAACTGCGAAGCACGAAGATATAGCACAAAAACTCGAACACTTCATTAATATATGCCATAACCTTAAAATACGAAAACATTCAAAGAACGCCAACTTCGCGAACAATAAACAACTCAACTCACGTGGTCAAAGAATATCGTTTAAATCGCAACGAGCGAACGTAGGGGAACAAAGAATTTGCGAAGCAGAGCGTGTTGACACCTAAGATTCACATGGAAGAACGGTTATCCCGGCTTCAAATTCAATTACAATGACGACACAAACATGACACGGTCAAAAGTACAAATCAACTCAAAGAACGAGTTATCGACTATCGCGGACTTGCCTTCGACCCACGCAAACAATCGATTGTACGGAAGTGGGAGGGATTATGAAATGTTAATTATCGTTTCAAATTTTTTTCCGCGAAATCGTAAAATGACACCGTTCATCCGTAAAACCGTAAAATGCTGCAATTTCCGTAAATTTTACGGATAAACCGTAAAAGTTGGCAGGTATGCATCAATACATCACCGGCAAGAATAAACCAGAGGGATGACTCTGAGCCTTTATTGAACTGCTGCCTATAACCGTTTAATAAGCCTTCACAACAAGGCCATCCAGTATAAATGGGAACAAGAAAATTTTCCAAATATTTTAATGTGTTATCAAGTATTTTAACATTGCGTTTTTTTTTTTTTTATAATTGTATGTTTCTTAATGAATGTAATTGTATACTCTTAATGAATTGTCTAATGTGCATGTATTTTATTATGCAAATGTCTAAGATAATTACGAAGTTGATATATGTATAGGCTGAAGAAGAACAAATTATTTGTTCGAAACATGTCCCTAATGTGAGAAAGAAGTAAAAATTTTTTCAGAAAAAGTATTGATTGGGCGGAAACTTTTTACTCAATATATTTGATTGTAAGCGTCAATACGGACTTAAAAAATGGATAACCCTCCAGTTAATCTTCATGATAAGGCGAGCCAGGCCAAAAGGTTGCGATATAAATACAAAAATCTCAAAGTTAAATTATCAACAATTATCAAAGACATAGAATTCATTAAGAAATGCAGAAGCCTTAAACTCGTTCCTAAACACATTCAATTCATGCAAAAGAAAAAGATCCAAACAGCGTATGAGAAGAGGACCCAAGAAATAATCAATAGAAAGTTGCTACAAAGAGAACTTAAATTCCTTTACATGAAGAAAAATCACATTAACAATAAGTTATACATCACCCACCTGGAAGCTGCCAATAACTCCGGAACAAAAGAGTGGAACGAGTTCCTCACCTACACTCATAACATTATTGAGAACATAATAAACAAAAAAAGAGAATCTTTGAACAATAAACTCACCCGCCTCACGAATTTAGATAACAGCACAACAGAACAGGTTCCGACACCACAAATCCACAAGTTTCAAGAACCCACAATAAACCTGTCCCAAACCGAGTTCACAAAAACAGAGCTACAAATCCTTGAGAAAGGTCCCCAGTTCAATTGGGAAGCTAGACACAACAGAAAAAACAGCACATTACTCATCGCAGAAGCGGAGGTCGCGATTAAGAAGTTACCCTTTGACGAACAAAACGGAGCACGTCACGAAGTAAACAAAAGAATAAATAAAGTTTTAGAACGCAATAAAACCATTAACAACACAACAATTAGGTCAGAAATTTCACAGCTCAATAAAAAGGTAAAAGAAAATAATCTAATCATTACAAAAGCAGACAAAGGCAACACCACCGTCATTATTAACAAAGAGGACTATATTAAGAAAACTGAAGAATTTTTCAACAACAAAAACTTTACTAAACTAAACAAAGATCCAACAGCAACCACCCAAAGAAAGCTGAAACAAATAATCAAAGACACATCTTTCATAATGAACGAAAAACAAGGTAACAGTTTGATTAACATGAACCCCAGCATTCCCACCCTAAGATCACTCCCCAAAATCCACAAGGACAACATTCCAATTAGACCAATAGTCAACTACAGGAACAGTCCAATCTACAGAACGTCTCAATTTATACAGAAATTCCTTCGTACTAACTATGCCTTCAAAGCTAATAAATCTTTCAAGAACTCCCTCCAATTCTGCGAGAGAACCAAGAATCTAAACATCAAGCCCACACACTCCATTCACACCATAGACATTAAGGACATGTATACTAACATACCGGTCCAAACAACAATTAAAATAATCAAAAAGAACCTTCTAGACAATGAGAAACTATCGAAAGTAGAAATAGATGAATTCATGGAGATCCTTAGCTTCACTCTTAACAATAACTATTTCAAGTTTAACGATAAAATATATCAACAAAACCAAGGATTGGCGATGGGCTCCCCAGCCTCAGGCATCCTTGCCAACATTTACATAGACCATCTTGAAGCCAATGACATCATCAATAAAACAGAGGGCATTCTTCTTTGGGGGAGATATGTGGATGACATCTTTGTAATTCTGGATGCAAATACCATCAATTTCGAACAATTACTCAACAAACTGAATAGCATTGATGTTAACATTAAGTTTACAGGTGACCCCACAGTCAACAACTCAATCAATTACCTAGATCTCAAGATAACCACTAAGAATGAAAAAATACAATACAGCATATATAGAAAGCCAACACAAACAAGCACTGTAATCAGAAAGAATTCCAACCACCCCCAAGGTCACAAAAGGGTGGCGTTTGTCAGCTACATCAACAGAGCAATCAGCATTCCCATGTCAGAACAAGATTACCAGCAAGAAATAGCCACAATCTTTCAAGTCGCTGAAGCCAATGGTTACACTCGACCAGACATAGTAAAAATCATTAACAAAATCAAAAACAAACCTCAATCTCAGCTCACCCCCTTAAGGAAAGAGAAAACACATTTCGCCGTCTTCACTTATATCAACCAACACACCTACGACGTAACAAGTATTCTCAAGAAATTCAACACAAAAATCGCCTTTAGAACCAATAATAACAACCACAAATTAATATTTAACTCCAAGAAAGTAAACGATTCAAACAAATATCATTCGTCAGGCATTTATAAACTGAAATGCCAACAATGTAAAGCAGATTATCTAGGACAGACCGGACGTAGCTTCACAACAAGATATTACGAACATGTTAACGCCATAAAACACAGAAAATTTTCGGCCATGGGACAACACATGCAGGACACCAAACATAAATTTACAAATATCCAGAATGATATGGAGATCATCCACTATGCCAAGAAGGGAGCAATAATGAACGTGCTTGAACAAATAGAAATTGATAATGCGCAGCGCAACAACCCAACACACAATCTCAACGAAATCAACTTCGAAGTAAACATTCTGTATGAGAATATCAACAAATTTTTTCCAGACTCCAAACAGTATAAAAAAAACGTTTTCGAATAACAATCAAACCATTCTCCCTCCCACATCAACGCTAACTCTGCACCCCCCATGAAGCTAATAATCAAAACATATGACGTCACGCGTCACACCCACACACCTGTTTCCACGCAGCCAAGACAAGTTCACCTCTCCTTACCCTCCCCTCCCCGCCACACACTACGTAAACACTTGCCTCAGCCAGCGCATAGCAGTTCAGTCTGTGTAACACGGCTCCGCGCTACACATCTCACAGGCAGGACAGGTAAGCCGTTCAATGCAACTTCATGCGATAACAGTTTCCGTTTCACACACGCTTACTGATACTAGTCCTTTGGATCATTACAGCACCAGGCAAGAAGATTTCACTCAGTCAAACCCGTCAGTCACATTCAAGACGTACCCAGTAAGTTACAGATTAGCCCCTTCAAACACATCCATTCTTCTTCTCAGACGCATCTTTCGGTTTAATTAAATTTCGTATCTTTACAGTTTACTCCACAAAAACAACTCACGACAGGATCGCCTTACCAACAAAAAACCAACAATCCGTATGACGCAGATATTAAAGAAAATCAACCAAAAGCCATGTAAACCCATCAATACATCACCGGCAAGAATAAACCAGAGGGATGACTCTGAGCCTTTATTGAACTGCTGCCTATAACCGTTTAATAAGCCTTCACAACAAGGCCATCCAGTATAAATGGGAACAAGAAAATTTTCCAAATATTTTAATGTGTTATCAAGTATTTTAACATTCCGTTTTTTTTTTTTATAATTGTATGTTTCTTAATGAATGTAATTGTATACTCTTAATGAATTGTCTAATGTGCATGTATTTTATTATGCAAATGTCTAAGATAATTACGAAGTTGATATATGTATAGGCTGAAGAAGAACAAATTATTTGTTCGAAACATGTCCCTAATGTGAGAAAGAAGTAAAAATTTTTTCAGAAAAAGTATTGATTGGGCGGAAACTTTTTACTCAATATATTTGATTGTAAGCGTCAATACGGACTTAAAAAATGGATAACCCTCCAGTTAATCTTCATGATAAGGCGAGCCAGGCCAAAAGGTTGCGATATAAATACAAAAATCTCAAAGTTAAATTATCAACAATTATCAAAGACATAGAATTCATTAAGAAATGCAGAAGCCTTAAACTCGTTCCTAAACACATTCAATTCATGCAAAAGAAAAAGATCCAAACAGCGTATGAGAAGAGGACCCAAGAAATAATCAATAGAAAGTTGCTACAAAGAGAACTTAAATTCCTTTACATGAAGAAAAATCACATTAACAATAAGTTATACATCACCCACCTGGAAGCTGCCAATAACTCCGGAACAAAAGAGTGGAACGAGTTCCTCACCTACACTCATAACATTATTGAGAACGTAATAAACAAAAAAAGAGAATCTTTGAACAATAAACTCACCCGCCTCACGAATTTAGATAACAGCACAACAGAACAGGTTCCGACACCACAAATCCACAAGTTTCAAGAACCCACAATAAACCTGTCCCAAACCGAGTTCACAAAAACAGAGCTACAAATCCTTGAGAAAGGTCCCCAGTTCAATTGGGAAGCTAGACACAACAGAAAAAACAGCACATTACTCATCGCAGAAGCGGAGGTCGCGATTAAGAAGTTACCCTTTGACGAACAAAACGGAGCACGTCACGAAGTAAACAAAAGAATAAATAAAGTTTTAGAACGCAATAAAACCATTAACAACACAACAATTAGGTCAGAAATTTCACAGCTCAATAAAAAGGTAAAAGAAAATAATCTAATCATTACAAAAGCAGACAAAGGCAACACCACCGTCATTATTAACAAAGAGGACTATATTAAGAAAACTGAAGAATTTTTCAACAACAAAAACTTTACTAAACTAAACAAAGATCCAACAGCAACCACCCAAAGAAAGCTGAAACAAATAATCAAAGACACATCTTTCATAATGAACGAAAAACAAGGTAACAGTTTGATTAACATGAACCCCAGCATTCCCACCCTAAGATCACTCCCCAAAATCCACAAGGACAACATTCCAATTAGACCAATAGTCAACTACAGGAACAGTCCAATCTACAGAACGTCTCAATTTATACAGAAATTCCTTCGTACTAACTATGCCTTCAAAGCTAATAAATCTTTCAAGAACTCCCTCCAATTCTGCGAGAGAACCAAGAATCTAAACATCAAGCCCACACACTCCATTCACACCATAGACATTAAGGACATGTATACTAACATACCGGTCCAAACAACAATTAAAATAATCAAAAAGAACCTTCTAGACAATGAGAAACTATCGAAAGTAGAAATAGATGAATTCATGGAGATCCTTAGCTTCACTCTTAACAATAACTATTTCAAGTTTAACGATAAAATATATCAACAAAACCAAGGATTGGCGATGGGCTCCCCAGCCTCAGGCATCCTTGCCAACATTTACATAGACCATCTTGAAGCCAATGACATCATCAATAAAATAGAGGGCATTCTTCTTTGGGGGAGATATGTGGATGACATCTTTGTAATTCTGGATGCAAATACCATCAATTTCGAACAATTACTCAACAAACTGAATAGCATTGATGTTAACATTAAGTTTACAGGTGACCCCACAGTCAACAACTCAATCAATTACCTAGATCTCAAGATAACCACTAAGAATGAAAAAATACAATACAGCATATATAGAAAGCCAACACAAACAAGCACTGTAATCAGAAAGAATTCCAACCACCCCCAAGGTCACAAAAGGGTGGCGTTTGTCAGCTACATCAACAGAGCAATCAGCATTCCCATGTCAGAACAAGATTACCAGCAAGAAATAGCCACAATCTTTCAAGTCGCTGAAGCCAATGGTTACACTCGACCAGACATAGTAAAAATCATTAACAAAATCAAAAACAAACCTCAATCTCAGCTCACCCCCTTAAGGAAAGAGAAAACACATTTCGCCGTCTTCACTTATATCAACCAACACACCTACGACGTAACAAGTATTCTCAAGAAATTCAACACAAAAATCGCCTTTAGAACCAATAATAACAACCACAAATTAATATTTAACTCCAAGAAAGTAAACGATTCAAACAAATATCATTCGTCAGGCATTTATAAACTGAAATGCCAACAATGTAAAGCAGATTATCTAGGACAGACCGGACGTAGCTTCACAACAAGATATTACGAACATGTTAACGCCATAAAACACAGAAAATTTTCGGCCATGGGACAACACATGCAGGACACCAAACATAAATTTACAAATATCCAGAATGATATGGAGATCATCCACTATGCCAAGAAGGGAGCAATAATGAACGTGCTTGAACAAATAGAAATTGATAATGCGCAGCGCAACAACCCAACACACAATCTCAACGAAATCAACTTCGAAGTAAACATTCTGTATGAGAATATCAACAAATTTTTTCCAGACTCCAAACAGTATAAAAAAACGTTTTCGAATAACAATCAAACCATTCTCCCTCCCACATCAACGCTAACTCTGCACCCCCCATGAAGCTAATAATCAAAACATATGACGTCACGCGTCACACCCACACACCTGTTTCCACGCAGCCAAGACAAGTTCACCTCTCCTTACCCTCCCCTCCCCGCCACACACTACGTAAACACTTGCCTCAGCCAGCGCATAGCAGTTCAGTCTGTGTAACACGGCTCCGCGCTACACATCTCACAGGCAGGACAGGTAAGCCGTTCAATGCAACTTCATGCGATAACAGTTTCCGTTTCACACACGCTTACTGATACTAGTCCTTTGGATCATTACAGCACCAGGCAAGAAGATTTCACTCAGTCAAACCCGTCAGTCACATTCAAGACGTACCCAGTAAGTTACAGATTAGCCCCTTCAAACACATCCATTCTTCTTCTCAGACGCATCTTTCGGTTTAATTAAATTTCGTATCTTTACAGTTTACTCCACAAAAACAACTCACGACAGGATCGCCTTACCAACAAAAAACCAACAATCCGTATGACGCAGATATTAAAGAAAATCAACCAAAAGCCATGTAAACCCATCAATACATCACCGGCAAGAATAAACCAGAGGGATGACTCTGAGCCTTTATTGAACTGCTGCCTATAACCGTTTAATAAGCCTTCACAACAAGGCCATCCAGTATAAATGGGAACAAGAAAATTTTCCAAATATTTTAATGTGTTATCAAGTATTTTAACATTGCGTTTTTTTTTTTTTATAATTGTATGTTTCTTAATGAATGTAATTGTATACTCTTAATGAATTGTCTAATGTGCATGTATTTTATTATGCAAATGTCTAAGATAATTACGAAGTTGATATATGTATAGGCTGAAGAAGAACAAATTATTTGTTCGAAACATGTCCCTAATGTGAGAAAGAAGTAAAAATTTTTTCAGAAAAAGTATTGATTGGGCGGAAACTTTTTACTCAATATATTTGATTGTAAGCGTCAATACGGACTTAAAAAATGGATAACCCTCCAGTTAATCTTCATGATAAGGCGAGCCAGGCCAAAAGGTTGCGATATAAATACAAAAATCTCAAAGTTAAATTATCAACAATTATCAAAGACATAGAATTCATTAAGAAATGCAGAAGCCTTAAACTCGTTCCTAAACACATTCAATTCATGCAAAAGAAAAAGATCCAAACAGCGTATGAGAAGAGGACCCAAGAAATAATCAATAGAAAGTTGCTACAAAGAGAACTTAAATTCCTTTACATGAAGAAAAATCACATTAACAATAAGTTATACATCACCCACCTGGAAGCTGCCAATAACTCCGGAACAAAAGAGTGGAACGAGTTCCTCACCTACACTCATAACATTATTGAGAACGTAATAAACAAAAAAAGAGAATCTTTGAACAATAAACTCACCCGCCTCACGAATTTAGATAACAGCACAACAGAACAGGTTCCGACACCACAAATCCACAAGTTTCAAGAACCCACAATAAACCTGTCCCAAACCGAGTTCACAAAAACAGAGCTACAAATCCTTGAGAAAGGTCCCCAGTTCAATTGGGAAGCTAGACACAACAGAAAAAACAGCACATTACTCATCGCAGAAGCGGAGGTCGCGATTAAGAAGTTACCCTTTGACGAACAAAACTGAGCACGTCACGAAGTAAACAAAAGAATAAATAAAGTTTTAGAACGCAATAAAACCATTAACAACACAACAATTAGGTCAGAAATTTCACAGCTCAATAAAAAGGTAAAAGAAAATAATCTAATCATTACAAAAGCAGACAAAGGCAACACCACCGTCATTATTAACAAAGAGGACTATATTAAGAAAACTGAAGAATTTTTCAACAACAAAAACTTTACTAAACTAAACAAAGATCCAACAGCAACCACCCAAAGAAAGCTGAAACAAATAATCAAAGACACATCTTTCATAATGAACGAAAAACAAGGTAACAGTTTGATTAACATGAACCCCAGCATTCCCACCCTAAGATCACTCCCCAAAATCCACAAGGACAACATTCCAATTAGACCAATAGTCAACTACAGGAACAGTCCAATCTACAGAACGTCTCAATTTATACAGAAATTCCTTCGTACTAACTATGCCTTCAAAGCTAATAAATCTTTCAAGAACTCCCTCCAATTCTGCGAGAGAACCAAGAATCTCAACATCAAGCCCACACACTCCATTCACACCATAGACATTAAGGACATGTATACTAACATACCGGTCCAAACAACAATTAAAATAATCAAAAAGAACCTTCTAGACAATGAGAAACTATCGAAAGTAGAAATAGATGAATTCATGGAGATCCTTAGCTTCACTCTTAACAATAACTATTCCAAGTTTAACGATAAAATATATCAACAAAACCAAGGATTGGCGATGGGCTCCCCAGCCTCAGGCATCCTTGCCAACATTTACATAGACCATCTTGAAGCCAATGACATCATCAATAAAATAGAGGGCATTCTTTTTTGGGGGAGATATGTGGATGACATCTTTGTAATTCTGGATGCAAATACCATCAATTTCGAACAATTACTCAACAAACTGAATAGCATTGATGTTAACATTAAGTTTACAGGTGACCCCACAGTCAACAACTCAATCAATTACCTAGATCTCAAGATAACCACTAAGAATGAAAAAATACAATACAGCATATATAGAAAGCCAACACAAACAAGCACTGTAATCAGAAAGAATTCCAACCACCCCCAAGGTCACAAAAGGGCGGCGTTTGTCAGCTACATCAACAGAGCAATCAGCATTCCCATGTCAGAACAAGATTACCAGCAAGAAATAGCCACAATCTTTCAAGTCGCTGAAGCCAATGGTTACACTCGACCAGACATAGTAAAAATCATTAACAAAATCAAAAACAAACCTCAATCTCAGCTCACCCCCTTAAGGAAAGAGAAAACACATTTCGCCGTCTTCACTTATATCAACCAACACACCTACGACGTAACAAGTATTCTCAAGAAATTCAACACAAAAATCGCCTTTAGAACCAATAATAACAACCACAAATTAATATTTAACTCCAAGAAAGTAAACGATTCAAACAAATATCATTCGTCAGGCATTTATAAACTGAAATGCCAACAATGTAAAGCAGATTATCTAGGACAGACCGGACGTAGCTTCACAACAAGATATTACGAACATGTTAACGCCATAAAACACAGAAAATTTTCGGCCATGGGACAACACATGCAGGACACCAAACATAAATTTACAAATATCCAGAATGATATGGAGATCATCCACTATGCCAAGAAGGGAGCAATAATGAACGTGCTTGAACAAATAGAAATTGATAATGCGCAGCGCAACAACCCAACACACAATCTCAACGAAATCAACTTCGAAGTAAACATTCTGTATGAGAATATCAACAAATTTTTTCCAGACTCCAAACAGTATAAACAAACGTTTTCGAATAACAATCAAACCATTCTCCCTCCCACATCAACGCTAACTCTGCACCCCCCATGAAGCTAATAATCAAAACATATGACGTCACGCGTCACACCCACACACCTGTTTCCACGCAGCCAAGACAAGTTCACCTCTCCTTACCCTCCCCTCCCCGCCACACACTACGTAAACACTTGCCTCAGCCAGCGCATAGCAGTTCAGTCTGTGTAACACGGCTCCGCGCTACACATCTCACAGGCAGGACAGGTAAGCCGTTCAATGCAACTTCATGCGATAACAGTTTCCGTTTCACACACGCTTACTGATACTAGTCCTTTGGATCATTACAGCACCAGGCAAGAAGATTTCACTCAGTCAAACCCGTCAGTCACATTCAAGACGTACCCAGTAAGTTACAGATTAGCCCCTTCAAACACATCCATTCTTCTTCTCAGACGCATCTTTCGGTTTAATTAAATTTCGTATCTTTACAGTTTACTCCACAAAAACAACTCACGGCAGGATCGCCTTACCAACAAAAAACCAACAATCCGTATGACGCAGATATTAAAGAAAATCAACCAAAAGCCATGTAAACCCATCAATACATCACCGGCAAGAATAAACCAGAGGGATGACTCTGAGCCTTTATTGAACTGCTGCCTATAACCGTTTAATAAGCCTTCACAACAAGGCCATCCAGTATAAATGGGAACAAGAAAATTTTCCAAATATTTTAATGTGTTATCAAGTATTTTAACATTGCGTTTTTTTTTTTTTATAATTGTATGTTTCTTAATGAATGTAATTGTATACTCTTAATGAATTGTCTAATGTGCATGTATTTTATTATGCAAATGTCTAAGATAATTACGAAGTTGATATATGTATAGGCTGAAGAAGAACAAATTATTTGTTCGAAACATGTCCCTAATGTGAGAAAGAAGTAAAAATTTTTTCAGAAAAAGTATTGATTGGGCGGAAACTTTTTACTCAATATATTTGATTGTAAGCGTCAATACGGACTTAAAAAATGGATAACCCTCCAGTTAATCTTCATGATAAGGCGAGCCAGGCCAAAAGGTTGCGATATAAATACAAAAATCTCAAAGTTAAATTATCAACAATTATCAAAGACATAGAATTCATTAAGAAATGCAGAAGCCTTAAACTCGTTCCTAAACACATTCAATTCATGCAAAAGAAAAAGATCCAAACAGCGTATGAGAAGAGGACCCAAGAAATAATCAATAGAAAGTTGCTACAAAGAGAACTTAAATTCCTTTACATGAAGAAAAATCACATTAACAATAAGTTATACATCACCCACCTGGAAGCTGCCAATAACTCCGGAACAAAAGAGTGGAACGAGTTCCTCACCTACACTCATAACATTATTGAGAACGTAATAAACAAAAAAAGAGAATCTTTGAACAATAAACTCACCCGCCTCACGAATTTAGATAACAGCACAACAGAACAGGTTCCGACACCACAAATCCACAAGTTTCAAGAACCCACAATAAACCTGTCCCAAACCGAGTTCACAAAAACAGAGCTACAAATCCTTGAGAAAGGTCCCCAGTTCAATTGGGAAGCTAGACACAACAGAAAAAACAGCACATTACTCATCGCAGAAGCGGAGGTCGCGATTAAGAAGTTACCCTTTGACGAACAAAACTGAGCACGTCACGAAGTAAACAAAAGAATAAATAAAGTTTTAGAACGCAATAAAACCATTAACAACACAACAATTAGGTCAGAAATTTCACAGCTCAATAAAAAGGTAAAAGAAAATAATCTAATCATTACAAAAGCAGACAAAGGCAACACCACCGTCATTATTAACAAAGAGGACTATATTAAGAAAACTGAAGAATTTTTCAACAACAAAAACTTTACTAAACTAAACAAAGATCCAACAGCAACCACCCAAAGAAAGCTGAAACAAATAATCAAAGACACATCTTTCATAATGAACGAAAAACAAGGTAACAGTTTGATTAACATGAACCCCAGCATTCCCACCCTAAGATCACTCCCCAAAATCCACAAGGACAACATTCCAATTAGACCAATAGTCAACTACAGGAACAGTCCAATCTACAGAACGTCTCAATTTATACAGAAATTCCTGCGTACTAACTATGCCTTCAAAGCTAATAAATCTTTCAAGAACTCCCTCCAATTCTGCGAGAGAACCAAGAATCTAAACATCAAGCCCACACACTCCATTCACACCATAGACATTAAGGACATGTATACTAACATACCGGTCCAAACAACAATTAAAATAATCAAAAAGAACCTTCTAGACAATGAGAAACTATCGAAAGTAGAAATAGATGAATTCATGGAGATCCTTAGCTTCACTCTTAACAATAACTATTTCAAGTTTAACGATAAAATATATCAACAAAACCAAGGATTGGCGATGGGCTCCCCAGCCTCAGGCATCCTTGCCAACATTTACATAGACCATCTTGAAGCCAATGACATCATCAATAAAATAGAGGGCATTCTTTTTTGGGGGAGATATGTGGATGACATCTTTGTAATTCTGGATGCAAATACCATCAATTTCGAACAATTACTCAACAAACTGAATAGCATTGATGTTAACATTAAGTTTACAGGTGACCCCACAGTCAACAACTCAATCAATTACCTAGATCTCAAGATAACCACTAAGAATGAAAAAATACAATACAGCATATATAGAAAGCCAACACAAACAAGCACTGTAATCAGAAAGAATTCCAACCACCCCCAAGGTCACAAAAGGGCGGCGTTTGTCAGCTACATCAACAGAGCAATCAGCATTCCCATGTCAGAACAAGATTACCAGCAAGAAATAGCCACAATCTTTCAAGTCGCTGAAGCCAATGGTTACACTCGACCAGACATAGTAAAAATCATTAACAAAATCAAAAACAAACCTCAATCTCAGCTCACCCCCTTAAGGAAAGAGAAAACACATTTCGCCGTCTTCACTTATATCAACCAACACACCTACGACGTAACAAGTATTCTCAAGAAATTCAACACAAAAATCGCCTTTAGAACCAATAATAACAACCACAAATTAATATTTAACTCCAAGAAAGTAAACGATTCAAACAAATATCATTCGTCAGGCATTTATAAACTGAAATGCCAACAATGTAAAGCAGATTATCTAGGACAGACCGGACGTAGCTTCACAACAAGATATTACGAACATGTTAACGCCATAAAACACAGAAAATTTTCGGCCATGGGACAACACATGCAGGACACCAAACATAAATTTACAAATATCCAGAATGATATGGAGATCATCCACTATGCCAAGAAGGGAGCAATAATGAACGTGCTTGAACAAATAGAAATTGATAATGCGCAGCGCAACAACCCAACACACAATCTCAACGAAATCAACTTCGAAGTAAACATTCTGTATGAGAATATCAACAAATTTTTTCCAGACTCCAAACAGTATAAACAAACGTTTTCGAATAACAATCAAACCATTCTCCCTCCCACATCAACGCTAACTCTGCACCCCCCATGAAGCTAATAATCAAAACATATGACGTCACGCGTCACACCCACACACCTGTTTCCACGCAGCCAAGACAAGTTCACCTCTCCTTACCCTCCCCTCCCCGCCACACACTACGTAAACACTTGCCTCAGCCAGCGCATAGCAGTTCAGTCTGTGTAACACGGCTCCGCGCTACACATCTCACAGGCAGGACAGGTAAGCCGTTCAATGCAACTTCATGCGATAACAGTTTCCGTTTCACACACGCTTACTGATACTAGTCCTTTGGATCATTACAGCACCAGGCAAGAAGATTTCACTCAGTCAAACCCGTCAGTCACATTCAAGACGTACCCAGTAAGTTACAGATTAGCCCCTTCAAACACATCCATTCTTCTTCTCAGACGCATCTTTCGGTTTAATTAAATTTCGTATCTTTACAGTTTACTCCACAAAAACAACTCACGGCAGGATCGCCTTACCAACAAAAAACCAACAATCCGTATGACGCAGATATTAAAGAAAATCAACCAAAAGCCATGTAAACCCATCAATACATCACCGGCAAGAATAAACCAGAGGGATGACTCTGAGCCTTTATTGAACTGCTGCCTATAACCGTTTAATAAGCCTTCACAACAAGGCCATCCAGTATAAATGGGAACAAGAAAATTTTCCAAATATTTTAATGTGTTATCAAGTATTTTAACATTGCGTTTTTTTTTTTTTTATAATTGTATGTTTCTTAATGAATGTAATTGTATACTCTTAATGAATTGTCTAATGTGCATGTATTTTATTATGCAAATGTCTAAGATAATTACGAAGTTGATATATGTATAGGCTGAAGAAGAACAAATTATTTGTTCGAAACATGTCCCTAATGTGAGAAAGAAGTAAAAATTTTTTCAGAAAAAGTATTGATTGGGCGGAAACTTTTTACTCAATATATTTGATTGTAAGCGTCAATACGGACTTAAAAAATGGATAACCCTCCAGTTAATCTTCATGATAAGGCGAGCCAGGCCAAAAGGTTGCGATATAAATACAAAAATCTCAAAGTTAAATTATCAACAATTATCAAAGACATAGAATTCATTAAGAAATGCAGAAGCCTTAAACTCGTTCCTAAACACATTCAATTCATGCAAAAGAAAAAGATCCAAACAGCGTATGAGAAGAGGACCCAAGAAATAATCAATAGAAAGTTGCTACAAAGAGAACTTAAATTCCTTTACATGAAGAAAAATCACATTAACAATAAGTTATACATCACCCACCTGGAAGCTGCCAATAACTCCGGAACAAAAGAGTGGAACGAGTTCCTCACCTACACTCATAACATTATTGAGAACGTAATAAACAAAAAAAGAGAATCTTTGAACAATAAACTCACCCGCCTCACGAATTTAGATAACAGCACAACAGAACAGGTTCCGACACCACAAATCCACAAGTTTCAAGAACCCACAATAAACCTGTCCCAAACCGAGTTCACAAAAACAGAGCTACAAATCCTTGAGAAAGGTCCCCAGTTCAATTGGGAAGCTAGACACAACAGAAAAAACAGCACATTACTCATCGCAGAAGCGGAGGTCGCGATTAAGAAGTTACCCTTTGACGAACAAAACGGAGCACGTCACGAAGTAAACAAAAGAATAAATAAAGTTTTAGAACGCAATAAAACCATTAACAACACAACAATTAGGTCAGAAATTTCACAGCTCAATAAAAAGGTAAAAGAAAATAATCTAATCATTACAAAAGCAGACAAAGGCAACACCACCGTCATTATTAACAAAGAGGACTATATTAAGAAAACTGAAGAATTTTTCAACAACAAAAACTTTACTAAACTAAACAAAGATCCAACAGCAACCACCCAAAGAAAGCTGAAACAAATAATCAAAGACACATCTTTCATAATGAACGAAAAACAAGGTAACAGTTTGATTAACATGAACCCCAGCATTCCCACCCTAAGATCACTCCCCAAAATCCACAAGGACAACATTCCAATTAGACCAATAGTCAACTACAGGAACAGTCCAATCTACAGAACGTCTCAATTTATACAGAAATTCCTTCGTACTAACTATGCCTTCAAAGCTAATAAATCTTTCAAGAACTCCCTCCAATTCTGCGAGAGAACCAAGAATCTAAACATCAAGCCCACACACTCCATTCACACCATAGACATTAAGGACATGTATACTAACATACCGGTCCAAACAACAATTAAAATAATCAAAAAGAACCTTCTAGACAATGAGAAACTATCGAAAGTAGAAATAGATGAATTCATGGAGATCCTTAGCTTCACTCTTAACAATAACTATTCCAAGTTTAACGATAAAATATATCAACAAAACCAAGGATTGGCGATGGGCTCCCCAGCCTCAGGCATCCTTGCCAACATTTACATAGACCATCTTGAAGCCAATGACATCATCAATAAAATAGAGGGCATTCTTTTTTGGGGGAGATATGTGGATGACATCTTTGTAATTCTGGATGCAAATACCATCAATTTCGAACAATTACTCAACAAACTGAATAGCATTGATGTTAACATTAAGTTTACAGGTGACCCCACAGTCAACAACTCAATCAATTACCTAGATCTCAAGATAACCACTAAGAATGAAAAAATACAATACAGCATATATAGAAAGCCAACACAAACAAGCACTGTAATCAGAAAGAATTCCAACCACCCCCAAGGTCACAAAAGGGCGGCGTTTGTCAGCTACATCAACAGAGCAATCAGCATTCCCATGTCAGAACAAGATTACCAGCAAGAAATAGCCACAATCTTTCAAGTCGCTGAAGCCAATGGTTACACTCGACCAGACATAGTAAAAATCATTAACAAAATCAAAAACAAACCTCAATCTCAGCTCACCCCCTTAAGGAAAGAGAAAACACATTTCGCCGTCTTCACTTATATCAACCAACACACCTACGACGTAACAAGTATTCTCAAGAAATTCAACACAAAAATCGCCTTTAGAACCAATAATAACAACCACAAATTAATATTTAACTCCAAGAAAGTAAACGATTCAAACAAATATCATTCGTCAGGCATTTATAAACTGAAATGCCAACAATGTAAAGCAGATTATCTAGGACAGACCGGACGTAGCTTCACAACAAGATATTACGAACATGTTAACACCATAAAACACAGAAAATTTTCGGCCATGGGACAACACATGCAGGACACCAAACATAAATTTACAAATATCCAGAATGATATGGAGATCATCCACTATGCCAAGAAGGGAGCAATAATGAACGTGCTTGAACAAATAGAAATTGATAATGCGCAGCGCAACAACCCAACACACAATCTCAACGAAATCAACTTCGAAGTAAACATTCTGTATGAGAATATCAACAAATTTTTTCCAGACTCCAAACAGTATAAACAAACGTTTTCGAATAACAATCAAACCATTCTCCCTCCCACATCAACGCTAACTCTGCACCCCCCATGAAGCTAATAATCAAAACATATGACGTCACGCGTCACACCCACACACCTGTTTCCACGCAGCCAAGACAAGTTCACCTCTCCTTACCCTCCCCTCCCCGCCACACACTACGTAAACACTTGCCTCAGCCAGCGCATAGCAGTTCAGTCTGTGTAACACGGCTCCGCGCTACACATCTCACAGGCAGGACAGGTAAGCCGTTCAATGCAACTTCATGCGATAACAGTTTCCGTTTCACACACGCTTACTGATACTAGTCCTTTGGATCATTACAGCACCAGGCAAGACGATTTCACTCAGTCAAACCCGTCAGTCACATTCAAGACGTACCCAGTAAGTTACAGATTAGCCCCTTCAAACACATCCATTCTTCTTCTCAGACGCATCTTTCGGTTTAATTAAATTTCGTATCTTTACAGTTTACTCCACAAAAACAACTCACGGCAGGATCGCCTTACCAACAAAAAACCAACAATCCGTATGACGCAGATATTAAAGAAAATCAACCAAAAGCCATGTAAACATACCTGCCAACTTTTGAAAAGGGCTATCAGTAAAACTCACGCGCGACAAAAAATTTAACGATTTTCGACATACCCCGGCTTGACGAAAATAATAATACTTCTGGGCAACAAAATACAATAATTCATGCTTTAAACAGGATATTTCAATGAAATCATATCTACTTACATGATTTGTAGATGAACATAACAATCAAGAAGAAATCGATGTTAATCAGCAGCAGGCGTGGTGAATATTGGTTTGGAGCATACATAACAGGACTTCCTTGATAAATTAAGCCGATATACGATATTTGAAAAAGGTTTTACACAATAAAACTTGTTTAACGTAACACAGGCAAGAAATAATATAATACACACTGCAAATCACATGCTAGTTCGACTTTAAAGTCATGGTTGTGGCCTTTTTAGCTTCCAGCAAAAAGTCTTGAGAAAATGCTTTGTCATAACAGGGACCAGAACTCCTGGTCTTCAAAATAGAAATAGACTCCAGAGATTCATTGGACATGGATGACCTGAACTGTGTTCTATTTTTCTTCACAAGGCTGAAAACACGTTCACATTCTGCATTGCTATGGGGTATGGTGAGAATAGAGAGCATTACTCTAGAAATTCGGTTATACTTAAGAAGTCCATCGGCTCCACGAATTCTTGATATTTGTGCCCAACTGGAATCACTTGCAGCATCTTGATGTGCAGCCAAAGTGTCATCTACCTGAAGAGCTGTAAACTGCCTCTGAAGCTCATTCACCACCTCATCGGTAGTTTCATTCTCTTCCTTGCATAACATGATAGGAAACTTTTCCAAGAAAAAACGAACGGAAGAAAACTGTGCATCTTCAATTTTGTCTAACCTAGCAACTTGAGCATTCTTTAGCACGTCATCCTTGAGTGGAAACTTGTTGATGATGTAGTCACAGGCAGTACAAAAGTAGTTTCTCACTGATGAAAAGAAAAGGGATTTATCTGTATCCTGGAGATCATTCACTATGTTCGAAGTTTGAATGCCAATAACTAACTCATCATCACTTCTTTGATTTTGAATCAAGTTGTACTCAACTTCAAGCAATGAGGAGCTTTTGACAATTTTGGGCTTAACAAACTTGGTGAACAGCTGCTTTAGCAAATCCATTAGAAGTTCTAATAACAAGTGAACTTGTGGGGAAGAAGTCTGAAGGGCAACATTCAATTTGTCAAATACAGGAATAGTCACATGAAGAAAAGTGCAAAAGGCCTTGTTCAAGTTTGAGGACAGGAACATAAACAATTTTTCCTCACGAGTTGTAGCAGAAGTCTTATTTTTTAGGATGGGTTTGTCACATTTGGAAGAATATGCTATTCTTTTAGGGGCATGTGTAGTAGCAGAATCAAGAATTCTCTTCTTCTGATACTCTTTGGATCCACTTTGTTCAACTTTAGGTATTCTGAAAGATGTCAAGCTTGTGGAAATGTTTTGGGTACATAATATTACTTCCTCCTTGAAGAAAGAAAGAAGAGGATCCCACTGGTCCAGTAGTCTATCCAAACATCTGCCTAAAGATAACCACCTAGTACATACATGCTTCAGAATTTTCTTTGCTTCCTTATTGTGCAAGTTCTGAAATTTCTGAAGGCGTTCTTTTCTCTTTACACTCTTCTCTAAGAAATAAAATATATCTACAAGGATCTCATCCACTTTAACTGGTAATCTTCCAGCACCTTTTTCAGCTGCTAGATTAATCAGGTGGCTAATGCACCCTATGATGGCAATACCTGGTTGAACTTCCTTCAGAACTGCTGAAACCCCATTTTTGTGTCCTATCATAACAGGAGCATTGTCGGAGCAGAAAGCCACACAGTTTTCAATTGGTATATTATGAGAACTCAGCTGTGATAACATCAGGTTACCTATGTTTCGCCCTGTTGAGTCCCCGTCCAACGCTGGTATGGATAGCACAGTGCTCACTACTTTTTCCTGCCGAACATCATAGAATGTAACAACAATAGGATACAACTTGGCATTCGTATCATTGCTTCCATCCGTTGCCAAAGAAAATGGTCCGTTCTGAAGGCACTTAACAACTTCAGATGATGCATTTTTTGCCATTTTATTTACAATGCACGTCGTTTTCGTGCGACCACAACTATATTTCTTTGCAACTTCTGATGTGGGAAACATCTTCTTAAATAAAGCGCCAGCATGATCAGCCGCACTTAAGGGCACATTGTGTTCCACCAAAAAGGAAGTAAACAGACACTCGGCCCTAATTACGTCACTGTCAACGTTACCAGCCTTGGCAAAAAAGGTGTTGATTTTCTTGCTATCTTCCTTCGATTTAACATAACTTATGTGTTTACCGCACTTCACATGATTACTTAAATAGTTTTTTCCACCATGAGCAATATTAATATCACACGCACATACCGTGCAAAAGGCAAATTTTTCTCCCTTTCTTGATTTTAGTATGCACGGAAAATCAACCGAGTATGATTCTTTAAATGTCTGGAAGTACTGTTTCTTGTTGTATTTGTTCATTCTCGATATCTACTAAAACATCGAAAGGAACCTGGATCACTAAACGTCACATAAAATTATAACATAAATCGCATAAAACACAGCCCACACTTCATTAAAACAAGTCAAAGCACACAAGTCAAATGAACACGACGCCAACCTCGTAAAGAAAGAATATGCACATGGTAGAGAGAAAAAAACACACACGTGGAACGAATGTAATTAGTCCAAGGAATACAGGAAACTGCGAAGCACGAAGATATAGCACAAAAACTCGAACACTTCATTAATATATGCCATAACCTTAAAATACGAAAACATTCAAAGAACGCCAACTTCGCGAACAATAAACAACTCAACTCACGTGGTCAAAGAATATCGTTTAAATCGCAACGAGCGAACGTAGGGGAACAAAGAATTTGCGAAGCAGAGCGTGTTGACACCTAAGATTCACATGGAAGAACGGTTATCCCGGCTTCAAATTCAATTACAATGACGACACAAACATGACACGGTCAAAAGTACAAATCAACTCAAAGAACGAGTTATCGACTATCGCGGACTTGCCTTCGACCCACGCAAACAATCGATTGTACGGAAGTGGGAGGGATTATCGAATGTTAATTATCGTTTCAAATTTTTTTCCGCGAAATAGTAAAATGACACCGTTCATCCGTAAAACCGTAAAATGCTGCAATTTCCGTAAATTTTACGGATAAACCGTAAAAGTTGGCAGGTATGCATCAATACATCACCGGCAAGAATAAACCAGAGGGATGACTCTGAGCCTTTATTGAACTGCTGCCTATAACCGTTTAATAAGCCTTCACAACAAGGCCATCCAGTATAAATGGGAACAAGAAAATTTTCCAAATATTTTAATGTGTTATCAAGTATTTTAACATTGCGTTTTTTTTTTGTTTTTTTTTATAATTGTATGTTTCTTAATGAATGTAATTGTATACTCTTAATGAATTGTCTAATGTGCATGTATTTTATTATGCAAATGTCTAAGATAATTACGAAGTTGATATATGCATACCTGCCAACTTTTGAAAAGGGCTATCAGTAAAACTCACACGCGACAAAAAAATTTAACGATTTTCGACATACCCCGGCTTGACGAAAATAATAATACTTCTGGGCTACAAAATACAATAATTCATGCTTTAAACAGGATATTTCAATGAAATCATATCTACTTACATGATTTGTAGATGAACATAACAATCAAGAAGAAATCCATGTTAATCAGCAGCAGGCGTGGTGAATATTGGTTTGGAGCATACATAACAGGATTTCCTTGATAAATTAAGCCGATATACGATAATTGAAAAAGGTTTTACACAATAAAACTTGTTTAACGTAACACAGGCAAGAAATAATATAATACACACTGCAAATCACATGCTAGTTCGACTTTAAAGTCATGGTTGTTGCCTTTTTAGCTTCCAGCAAAAAGTCTTGAGAAAATGCTTTGTCATAACAGGGACCAGAACTCCTGGTCTTCAAAATAGAAATAGACTCCAGAGATTCATTGGACATGGATGACCTGAACTGTGTTCTATTTTTCTTCACAAGGCTGAAAACACGTTCACATTCTGCATTGCTATGGGGTATGGTGAGAATAGAGAGCATTACTCTAGAAATTCGGTTATACTTAAGAAGTCCATAGGCTCCACGAATTCTTGATATTTGTGCCCAACTGGAATCACTTGCAGCATCTTGATGTGCAGCCAAAGTGTCATCTACCTGAAGAGCTGTAAACTGCCTCTGAAGCTCATTCACCACCTCATCGGTAGTTTCATTCTCTTCCTTGCATAACATGATAGGAAACTTTTCCAAGAAAAAACGAACGGAAGAAAACTGTGCATCTTCAATTTTGTCTAACCTAGCAACTTGAGCATTCTTTAGCACGTCATCCTTGAGTGGAAACTTGTTGATGATGTAGTCACAGGCAGTACAAAAGTAGTTTCTCACTGATGAAAAGAAAAGGGATTTATCTGTATCCTGGAGATCATTCACTATGTTCGAAGTTTGAATGCCAATAACTAACTCATCATCACTTCTTTGATTTTGAATCAAGTTGTACTCAACTTCAAGCAATGAGGAGCTTTTGACAATTTTGGGCTTAACAAACTTGGTGAACAGCTGCTTTAGCAAATCCATTAGAAGTTCTAATAACAAGTGAACTTGTGGGGAAGAAGTCTGAAGGGCAACATTCAATTTGTCAAATACAGGAATAGTCACATGAAGAAAAGTGCAAAAGGCCTTGTTCAAGTTTGAGGACAGGAACATAAACAATTTTTCCTCACGAGTTGTAGCAGAAGTCTTATTTTTTAGGATGGGTTTGTCACATTTGGAAGAATATGCTATTCTTTTAGGGGCATGTGTAGTAGCAGAATCAAGAATTCTCTTCTTCTGATACTCTTTGGATCCACTTTGTTCAACTTGAGGTATTCTGAAAGATGTCAAGCTTGTGGAAATGTTTTTGGTACATAATATTACTTCCTCCTTGAAGAAAGAAAGAAGAGGATCCCACTGGTCCAGTAGTCTATCCAAACATCTGCCTAAAGATAACCACCTAGTACATACATGCTTCAGAATTTTCTTTGCTTCCTTATTGTGCAAGTTCTGAAATTTCTGAAGGCGTTCTTTTCTCTTTACACTCTTCTCTAAGAAATAAAATATATCTACAAGGATCTCATCCACTTTAACTGGTAATCTTCCAGCACCTTTTTCAGCTGCTAGATTAATCAGGTGGCAAATGCACCCTATGATGGCAATACCTGGTTGAACTTCCTTCAGAACTGCTGAAACCCCATTTTTGTGTCCTATCATAACAGGAGCATTGTCGGAGCAGAAAGCCACACAGTTTTCAATTGGTATATTATGAGAACTCAGCTGTGATAACATCAGGTTACCTATGTTTCGCCCTGTTGAGTCCCCGTCCAACGCTGGTATGGATAGCACAGTGCTCACTACTTTTTCCTGCCGAACATCATAGAATGTAACAACAATAGGATACAACTTGGCATTCGTATCATTGCTTCCATCCGTTGCCAAAGAAAATGGTCCGTTCTGAAGGCACTTAACAACTTCAGATGATGCATTTTTTGCCATTTTATTTACAAACAATGCACGTCGTTTTCGTGCGACCACAACTATATTTCTTTGCAACTTCTGATGTGGGAAACATCTTCTTAAATAAAGCGCCAGCATGATCAGCCGCACTTAAGGGCACATTGTGTTCCACCAAAAAGGAAGTAAACAGACACTCGGCCCTAATTACGTCACTGTCAACGTTACCAGCCTTGGCAAAAAAGGTGTTGATTTTCTTGCTATCTTCCTTCGATTTAACATAACTTATGTGTTTACCGCACTTCACATGATTACTTAAATCATTTTTTCCACCATGAGCAATATTAATATCACACGCACATACCGTGCAAAAGGCAATTTTTTCTCCCTTTCTTGATTTAAGTATGCACGGAAAATCAACCGAGTATGATTCTTTAAATGTCTGGAAGTACTGTTTCTTGTTGTATTTGTTCATTCTCGATATCTACTAAAACATCGAAAGGAACCTGGATCACTAACGTCACATAAAATTATAACATAAATCGCATAAAACACAGCCAACACTTCATTAAAACAAGTCAAAGCACACAAGTCAAATGAACACGACGCCAACCTCGTAAAGAAAGAATATGCACATGGTAGAGAGGAAAAAACACACACGTGGAACGAATGTAATTAGTCCAAGGAATACAGGAAACTGCGAAGCACGAAGATATAGCACAAAAACTCGAACACTTCATTAAAATATGCCATAACCTTAAAATACGAAAACATTCAAAGAACGCCAACTTCGCGAACAATAAACAACTCACGTGGTCAAAAAATATCGTTTAAATCGCAACGAGCGAACGTAGGGGAACAAAGAATTTGCGAAGCAGAGCGTGTCGACACCTAAGATTCACATGGAAGAACGGTTATCCCGGCTTCAAATTCAATTACAATGACGGCACAAACATGACACGGTTAAAAGTACGAATCAACTCAAAGAACGAGTTATCGACTATCGTAGACTTGCCTTCGACCCACGCAAACAATCGATTGTACGGAAGTGGGAGGGATTATCGAATGTTAATTATCGTTTCAAATTTTTGTCCGCGAAATCGTAAAATGACACCGTTCATCCGTAAAACCGTAAAATGCTGCAATTTCCGTAAATTTTACGGATAAACCGTAAAAGTTGGCAGGTATGTATATGTATAGGCTGAAGAAGAACAAATTATTTGTTCGAAACATGTCCCTAATGTGAGAAAGAAGTAAAAATTTTTTCAGAAAAAGTATTGATTGGGCGGAAACTTTTTACTCAATATATTTGATTGTAAGCGTCAATACGGACTTAAAAAATGGATAACCCTCCAGTTAATCTTCATGATAAGGCGAGCCAGGCCAAAAGGTTGCGATATAAATACAAAAATCTCAAAGTTAAATTATCAACAATTATCAAAGACATAGAATTCATTAAGAAATGCAGAAGCCTTAAACTCGTTCCTAAACACATTCAATTCATGCAAAAGAAAAAGATCCAAACAGCGTATGAGAAGAGGACCCAAGAAATAATCAATAGAAAGTTGCTACAAAGAGAACTTAAATTCCTTTACATGAAGAAAAATCACATTAACAATAAGTTATACATCACCCACCTGGAAGCTGCCAATAACTCCGGAACAAAAGAGTGGAACGAGTTCCTCACCTACACTCATAACATTATTGAGAACGTAATAAACAAAAAAAGAGAATCTTTGAACAATAAACTCACCCGCCTCACGAATTTAGATAACAGCACAACAGAACAGGTTCCGACACCACAAATCCACAAGTTTCAAGAACCCACAATAAACCTGTCCCAAACCGAGTTCACAAAAACAGAGCTACAAATCCTTGAGAAAGGTCCCCAGTTCAATTGGGAAGCTAGACACAACAGAAAAAACAGCACATTACTCATCGCAGAAGCGGAGGTCGCGATTAAGAAGTTACCCTTTGACGAACAAAACGGAGCACGTCACGAAGTAAACAAAAGAATAAATAAAGTTTTAGAACGCAATAAAACCATTAACAACACAACAATTAGGTCAGAAATTTCACAGCTCAATAAAAAGGTAAAAGAAAATAATCTAATCATTACAAAAGCAGACAAAGGCAACACCACCGTCATTATTAACAAAGAGGACTATATTAAGAAAACTGAAGAATTTTTCAACAACAAAAACTTTACTAAACTAAACAAAGATCCAACAGCAACCACCCAAAGAAAGCTGAAACAAATAATCAAAGACACATCTTTCATAATGAACGAAAAACAAGGTAACAGTTTGATTAACATGAACCCCAGCATTCCCACCCTAAGATCACTCCCCAAAATCCACAAGGACAACATTCCAATTAGACCAATAGTCAACTACAGGAACAGTCCAATCTACAGAACGTCTCAATTTATACAGAAATTCCTTCGTACTAACTATGCCTTCAAAGCTAATAAATCTTTCAAGAACTCCCTCCAATTCTGCGAGAGAACCAAGAATCTAAACATCAAGCCCACACACTCCATTCACACCATAGACATTAAGGACATGTATACTAACATACCGGTCCAAACAACAATTAAAATAATCAAAAAGAACCTTCTAGACAATGAGAAACTATCGAAAGTAGAAATAGATGAATTCATGGAGATCCTTAGCTTCACTCTTAACAATAACTATTTCAAGTTTAACGATAAAATATATCAACAAAACCAAGGATTGGCGATGGGCTCCCCAGCCTCAGGCATCCTTGCCAACATTTACATAGACCATCTTGAAGCCAATGACATCATCAATAAAATAGAGGGCATTCTTTTTTGGGGGAGATATGTGGATGACATCTTTGTAATTCTGGATGCAAATACCATCAATTTCGAACAATTACTCAACAAACTGAATAGCATTGATGTTAACATTAAGTTTACAGGTGACCCCACAGTCAACAACTCAATCAATTACCTAGATCTCAAGATAACCACTAAGAATGAAAAAATACAATACAGCATATATAGAAAGCCAACACAAACAAGCACTGTAATCAGAAAGAATTCCAACCACCCCCAAGGTCACAAAAGGGCGGCGTTTGTCAGCTACATCAACAGAGCAATCAGCATTCCCATGTCAGAACAAGATTACCAGCAAGAAATAGCCACAATCTTTCAAGTCGCTGAAGCCAATGGTTACACTCGACCAGACATAGTAAAAATCATTAACAAAATCAAAAACAAACCTCAATCTCAGCTCACCCCCTTAAGGAAAGAGAAAACACATTTCGCCGTCTTCACTTATATCAACCAACACACCTACGACGTAACAAGTATTCTCAAGAAATTCAACACAAAAATCGCCTTTAGAACCAATAATAACAACCACAAATTAATATTTAACTCCAAGAAAGTAAACGATTCAAACAAATATCATTCGTCAGGCATTTATAAACTGAAATGCCAACAATGTAAAGCAGATTATCTAGGACAGACCGGACGTAGCTTCACAACAAGATATTACGAACATGTTAACGCTATAAAACACAGAAAATTTTCGGCCATGGGACAACACATGCAGGACACCAAACATAAATTTACAAATATCCAGAATGATATGGAGATCATCCACTATGCCAAGAAGGGAGCAATAATGAACGTGCTTGAACAAATAGAAATTGATAATGCGCAGCGCAACAACCCAACACACAATCTCAACGAAATCAACTTCGAAGTAAACATTCTGTATGAGAATATCAACAAATTTTTTCCAGACTCCAAACAGTATAAACAAACGTTTTCGAATAACAATCAAACCATTCTCCCTCCCACATCAACGCTAACTCTGCACCCCCCATGAAGCTAATAATCAAAACATATGACGTCACGCGTCACACCCACACACCTGTTTCCACGCAGCCAAGACAAGTTCACCTCTCCTTACCCTCCCCTCCCCGCCACACACTACGTAAACACTTGCCTCAGCCAGCGCATAGCAGTTCAGTCTGTGTAACACGGCTCCGCGCTACACATCTCACAGGCAGGACAGGTAAGCCGTTCAATGCAACTTCATGCGATAACAGTTTCCGTTTCACACACGCTTACTGATACTAGTCCTTTGGATCATTACAGCACCAGGCAAGAAGATTTCACTCAGTCAAACCCGTCAGTCACATTCAAGACGTACCCAGTAAGTTACAGATTAGCCCCTTCAAACACATCCATTCTTCTTCTCAGACGCATCTTTCGGTTTAATTAAATTTCGTATCTTTACAGTTTACTCCACAAAAACAACTCACGACAGGATCGCCTTACCAACAAAAAACCAACAATCCGTATGACGCAGATATTAAAGAAAATCAACCAAAAGCCATGTAAACCCATCAATACATCACCGGCAAGAATAAACCAGAGGGATGACTCTGAGCCTTTATTGAACTGCTGCCTATAACCGTTTAATAAGCCTTCACAACAAGGCCATCCAGTATAAATGGGAACAAGAAAATTTTCCAAATATTTTAATGTGTTATCAAGTATTTTAACATTGCGTTTTTTTTTTTTTATAATTGTATGTTTCTTAATGAATGTAATTGTATACTCTTAATGAATTGTCTAATGTGCATGTATTTTATTATGCAAATGTCTAAGATAATTACGAAGTTGATATATGTATAGGCTGAAGAAGAACAAATTATTTGTTCGAAACATGTCCCTAATGTGAGAAAGAAGTAAAAATTTTTTCAGAAAAAGTATTGATTGGGCGGAAACTTTTTACTCAATATATTTGATTGTAAGCGTCAATACGGACTTAAAAAATGGATAACCCTCCAGTTAATCTTCATGATAAGGCGAGCCAGGCCAAAAGGTTGCGATATAAATACAAAAATCTCAAAGTTAAATTATCAACAATTATCAAAGACATAGAATTCATTAAGAAATGCAGAAGCCTTAAACTCGTTCCTAAACACATTCAATTCATGCAAAAGAAAAAGATCCAAACAGCGTATGAGAAGAGGACCCAAGAAATAATCAATAGAAAGTTGCTACAAAGAGAACTTAAATTCCTTTACATGAAGAAAAATCACATTAACAATAAGTTATACATCACCCACCTGGAAGCTGCCAATAACTCCGGAACAAAAGAGTGGAACGAGTTCCTCACCTACACTCATAACATTATTGAGAACGTAATAAACAAAAAAAGAGAATCTTTGAACAATAAACTCACCCGCCTCACGAATTTAGATAACAGCACAACAGAACAGGTTCCGACACCACAAATCCACAAGTTTCAAGAACCCACAATAAACCTGTCCCAAACCGAGTTCACAAAAACAGAGCTACAAATCCTTGAGAAAGGTCCCCAGTTCAATTGGGAAGCTAGACACAACAGAAAAAACAGCACATTACTCATCGCAGAAGCGGAGGTCGCGATTAAGAAGTTACCCTTTGACGAACAAAACCGAGCACGCCACGAAGTAAACAAAAGAATAACTAAAGTTTTAGAACGCAATAAAACCATTAACAACACAACAATTAGGTCAGAAATTTCACAGCTCAATAAAAAGGTAAAAGAAAATAATCTAATCATTACAAAAGCAGACAAAGGCAACACCACCGTCATTATTAACAAAGAGGACTATATTAAGAAAACTGAAGAATTTTTCAACAACAAAAACTTTACTAAACTAAACAAAGATCCAACAGCAACCACCCAAAGAAAGCTGAAACAAATAATCAAAGACACATCTTTCATAATGAACGAAAAACAAGGTAACAGTTTGATTAACATGAACCCCAGCATTCCCACCCTAAGATCACTCCCCAAAATCCACAAGGACAACATTCCAATTAGACCAATAGTCAACTACAGGAACAGTCCAATCTACAGAACGTCTCAATTTATACAGAAATTCCTTCGTACTAACTATGCCTTCAAAGCTAATAAATCTTTCAAGAACTCCCTCCAATTCTGCGAGAGAACCAAGAATCTAAACATCAAGCCCACACACTCCATTCACACCATAGACATTAAGGACATGTATACTAACATACCGGTCCAAACAACAATTAAAATAAACAAAAAGAACCTTCTAGACAATGAGAAACTATCGAAAGTAGAAATAGATGAATTCATGGAGATCCTTAGCTTCACTCTTAACAATAACTATTCCAAGTTTAACGATAAAATATATCAACAAAACCAAGGATTGGCGATGGGCTCCCCAGCCTCAGGCATCCTTGCCAACATTTACATAGACCATCTTGAAGCCAATGACATCATCAATAAAATAGAGGGCATTCTTTTTTGGGGGAGATATGTGGATGACATCTTTGTAATTCTGGATGCAAATACCATCAATTTCGAACAATTACTCAACAAACTGAATAGCATTGATGTTAACATTAAGTTTACAGGTGACCCCACAGTCAACAACTCAATCAATTACCTAGATCTCAAGATAACCACTAAGAATGAAAAAATACAATACAGCATATATAGAAAGCCAACACAAACAAGCACTGTAATCAGAAAGAATTCCAACCACCCCCAAGGTCACAAAAGGGCGGCGTTTGTCAGCTACATCAACAGAGCAATCAGCATTCCCATGTCAGAACAAGATTACCAGCAAGAAATAGCCACAATCTTTCAAGTCGCTGAAGCCAATGGTTACACTCGACCAGACATAGTAAAAATCATTAACAAAATCAAAAACAAACCTCAATCTCAGCTCACCCCCTTAAGGAAAGAGAAAACACATTTCGCCGTCTTCACTTATATCAACCAACACACCTACGACGTAACAAGTATTCTCAAGAAATTCAACACAAAAATCGCCTTTAGAACCAATAATAACAACCACAAATTAATATTTAACTCCAAGAAAGTAAACGATTCAAACAAATATCATTCGTCAGGCATTTATAAACTGAAATGCCAACAATGTAAAGCAGATTATCTAGGACAGACCGGACGTAGCTTCACAACAAGATATTACGAACATGTTAACGCCATAAAACACAGAAAATTTTCGGCCATGGGACAACACATGCAGGACACCAAACATAAATTTACAAATATCCAGAATGATATGGAGATCATCCACTATGCCAAGAAGGGAGCAATAATGAACGTGCTTGAACAAATAGAAATTGATAATGCGCAGCGCAACAACCCAACACACAATCTCAACGAAATCAACTTCGAAGTAAACATTCTGTATGAGAATATCAACAAATTTTTTCCAGACTCCAAACAGTATAAACAAACGTTTTCGAATAACAATCAAACCATTCTCCCTCCCACATCAACGCTAACTCTGCACCCCCCATGAAGCTAATAATCAAAACATATGACGTCACGCGTCACACCCACACACCTGTTTCCACGCAGCCAAGACAAGTTCACCTCTCCTTACCCTCCCCTCCCCGCCACACACTACGTAAACACTTGCCTCAGCCAGCGCATAGCAGTTCAGTCTGTGTAACACGGCTCCGCGCTACACATCTCACAGGCAGGACAGGTAAGCCGTTCAATGCAACTTCATGCGATAACAGTTTCCGTTTCACACACGCTTACTGATACTAGTCCTTTGGATCATTACAGCACCAGGCAAGAAGATTTCACTCAGTCAAACCCGTCAGTCACATTCAAGACGTACCCAGTAAGTTACAGATTAGCCCCTTCAAACACATCCATTCTTCTTCTCAGACGCATCTTTCGGTTTAATTAAATTTCGTATCTTTACAGTTTACTCCACAAAAACAACTCACGGCAGGATCGCCTTACCAACAAAAAACCAACAATCCGTATGACGCAGATATTAAAGAAAATCAACCAAAAGCCATGTAAACCCATCAATACATCACCGGCAAGAATAAACCAGAGGGATGACTCTGAGCCTTTATTGAACTGCTGCCTATAACCGTTTAATAAGCCTTCACAACAAGGCCATCCAGTATAAATGGGAACAAGAAAATTTTCCAAATATTTTAATGTGTTATCAAGTATTTTAACATTGCGTTTTTTTTTTTTTATAATTGTATGTTTCTTAATGAATGTAATTGTATACTCTTAATGAATTGTCTAATGTGCATGTATTTTATTATGCAAATGTCTAAGATAATTACGAAGTTGATATATGTATAGGCTGAAGAAGAACAAATTATTTGTTCGAAACATGTCCCTAATGTGAGAAAGAAGTAAAAATTTTTTCAGAAAAAGTATTGATTGGGCGGAAACTTTTTACTCAATATATTTGATTGTAAGCGTCAATACGGACTTAAAAAATGGATAACCCTCCAGTTAATCTTCATGATAAGGCGAGCCAGGCCAAAAGGTTGCGATATAAATACAAAAATCTCAAAGTTAAATTATCAACAATTATCAAAGACATAGAATTCATTAAGAAATGCAGAAGCCTTAAACTCGTTCCTAAACACATTCAATTCATGCAAAAGAAAAAGATCCAAACAGCGTATGAGAAGAGGACCCAAGAAATAATCAATAGAAAGTTGCTACAAAGAGAACTTAAATTCCTTTACATGAAGAAAAATCACATTAACAATAAGTTATACATCACCCACCTGGAAGCTGCCAATAACTCCGGAACAAAAGAGTGGAACGAGTTCCTCACCTACACTCATAACATTATTGAGAACGTAATAAACAAAAAAAGAGAATCTTTGAACAATAAACTCACCCGCCTCACGAATTTAGATAACAGCACAACAGAACAGGTTCCGACACCACAAATCCACAAGTTTCAAGAACCCACAATAAACCTGTCCCAAACCGAGTTCACAAAAACAGAGCTACAAATCCTTGAGAAAGGTCCCCAGTTCAATTGGGAAGCTAGACACAACAGAAAAAACAGCACATTACTCATCGCAGAAGCGGAGGTCGCGATTAAGAAGTTACCCTTTGACGAACAAAACTGAGCACGTCACGAAGTAAACAAAAGAATAAATAAAGTTTTAGAACGCAATAAAACCATTAACAACACAACAATTAGGTCAGAAATTTCACAGCTCAATAAAAAGGTAAAAGAAAATAATCTAATCATTACAAAAGCAGACAAAGGCAACACCACCGTCATTATTAACAAAGAGGACTATATTAAGAAAACTGAAGAATTTTTCAACAACAAAAACTTTACTAAACTAAACAAAGATCCAACAGCAACCACCCAAAGAAAGCTGAAACAAATAATCAAAGACACATCTTTCATAATGAACGAAAAACAAGGTAACAGTTTGATTAACATGAACCCCAGCATTCCCACCCTAAGATCACTCCCCAAAATCCACAAGGACAACATTCCAATTAGACCAATAGTCAACTACAGGAACAGTCCAATCTACAGAACGTCTCAAATTATACAGAAATTCCTTCGTACTAACTATGCCTTCAAAGCTAATAAATCTTTCAAGAACTCCCTCCAATTCTGCGAGAGAACCAAGAATCTAAACATCAAGCCCACACACTCCATTCACACCATAGACATTAAGGACATGTATACTAACATACCGGTCCAAACAACAATTAAAATAATCAAAAAGAACCTTCTAGACAATGAGAAACTATCGAAAGTAGAAATAGATGAATTCATGGAGATCCTTAGCTTCACTCTTAACAATAACTATTTCAAGTTTAACGATAAAATATATCAACAAAACCAAGGATTGGCGATGGGCTCCCCAGCCTCAGGCATCCTTGCCAACATTTACATAGACCATCTTGAAGCCAATGACATCATCAATAAAATAGAGGGCATTCTTTTTTGGGGGAGATATGTGGATGACATCTTTGTAATTCTGGATGCAAATACCATCAATTTCGAACAATTACTCAACAAACTGAATAGCATTGATGTTAACATTAAGTTTACAGGTGACCCCACAGTCAACAACTCAATCAATTACCTAGATCTCAAGATAACCACTAAGAATGAAAAAATACAATACAGCATATATAGAAAGCCAACACAAACAAGCACTGTAATCAGAAAGAATTCCAACCACCCCCAAGGTCACAAAAGGGCGGCGTTTGTCAGCTACATCAACAGAGCAATCAGCATTCCCATGTCAGAACAAGATTACCAGCAAGAAATAGCCACAATCTTTCAAGTCGCTGAAGCCAATGGTTACACTCGACCAGACATAGTAAAAATCATTAACAAAATCAAAAACAAACCTCAATCTCAGCTCACCCCCTTAAGGAAAGAGAAAACACATTTCGCCGTCTTCACTTATATCAACCAACACACCTACGACGTAACAAGTATTCTCAAGAAATTCAACACAAAAATCGCCTTTAGAACCAATAATAACAACCACAAATTAATATTTAACTCCAAGAAAGTAAACGATTCAAACAAATATCATTCGTCAGGCATTTATAAACTGAAATGCCAACAATGTAAAGCAGATTATCTAGGACAGACCGGACGTAGCTTCACAACAAGATATTACGAACATGTTAACGCCATAAAACACAGAAAATTTTCGGCCATGGGACAACACATGCAGGACACCAAACATAAATTTACAAATATCCAGAATGATATGGAGATCATCCACTATGCCAAGAAGGGAGCAATAATGAACGTGCTTGAACAAATAGAAATTGATAATGCGCAGCGCAACAACCCAACACACAATCTCAACGAAATCAACTTCTAAGTAAACATTCTGTATGAGAATATCAACAAATTTTTTCCAGACTCCAAACAGTATAAACAAACGTTTTCGAATAACAATCAAACCATTCTCCCTCCCACATCAACGCTAACTCTGCACCCCCCATGAAGCTAATAATCAAAACATATGACGTCACGCGTCACACCCACACACCTGTTTCCACGCAGCCAAGACAAGTTCACCTCTCCTTACCCTCCCCTCCCCGCCACACACTACGTAAACACTTGCCTCAGCCAGCGCATAGCAGTTCAGTCTGTGTAACACGGCTCCGCGCTACACATCTCACAGGCAGGACAGGTAAGCCGTTCAATGCAACTTCATGCGATAACAGTTTCCGTTTCACACACGCTTACTGATACTAGTCCTTTGGATCATTACAGCACCAGGCAAGAAGATTTCACTCAGTCAAACCCGTCAGTCACATTCAAGACGTACCCAGTAAGTTACAGATTAGCCCCTTCAAACACATCCATTCTTCTTCTCAGACGCATCTTTCGGTTTAATTAAATTTCGTATCTTTACAGTTTACTCCACAAAAACAACTCACGGCAGGATCGCCTTACCAACAAAAAACCAACAATCCGTATGACGCAGATATTAAAGAAAATCAACCAAAAGCCATGTAAACCCATCAATACATCACCGGCAAGAATAAACCAGAGGGATGACTCTGAGCCTTTATTGAACTGCTGCCTATAACCGTTTAATAAGCCTTCACAACAAGGCCATCCAGTATAAATGGGAACAAGAAAATTTTCCAAATATTTTAATGTGTTATCAAGTATTTTAACATTGCGTTTTTTTTTTTTTATAATTGTATGTTTCTTAATGAATGTAATTGTATACTCTTAATGAATTGTCTAATGTGCATGTATTTTATTATGCAAATGTCTAAGATAATTACGAAGTTGATATATGTATAGGCTGAAGAAGAACAAATTATTTGTTCGAAACATGTCCCTAATGTGAGAAAGAAGTAAAAATTTTTTCAGAAAAAGTATTGATTGGGCGGAAACTTTTTACTCAATATATTTGATTGTAAGCGTCAATACGGACTTAAAAAATGGATAACCCTCCAGTTAATCTTCATGATAAGGCGAGCCAGGCCAAAAGGTTGCGATATAAATACAAAAATCTCAAAGTTAAATTATCAACAATTATCAAAGACATAGAATTCATTAAGAAATGCAGAAGCCTTAAACTCGTTCCTAAACACATTCAATTCATGCAAAAGAAAAGGATCCAAACAGCGTATGAGAAGAGGACCCAAGAAATAATCAATAGAAAGTTGCTACAAAGAGAACTTAAATTCCTTTACATGAAGAAAAATCACATTAACAATAAGTTATACATCACCCACCTGGAAGCTGCCAATAACTCCGGAACAAAAGAGTGGAACGAGTTCCTCACCTACACTCATAACATTATTGAGAACGTAATAAACAAAAAAAGAGAATCTTTGAACAATAAACTCACCCGCCTCACGAATTTAGATAACAGCACAACAGAACAGGTTCCGACACCACAAATCCACAAGTTTCAAGAACCCACAATAAACCTGTCCCAAACCGAGTTCACAAAAACAGAGCTACAAATCCTTGAGAAAGGTCCCCAGTTCAATTGGGAAGCTAGACACAACAGAAAAAACAGCACATTACTCATCGCAGAAGCGGAGGTCGCGATTAAGAAATTACCCTTTGACGAACAAAACTGAGCACGTCACGAAGTAAACAAAAGAATAAATAAAGTTTTAGAACGCAATAAAACCATTAACAACACAACAATTAGGTCAGAAATTTCACAGCTCAATAAAAAGGTAAAAGAAAATAATCTAATCATTACAAAAGCAGACAAAGGCAACACCACCGTCATTATTAACAAAGAGGACTATATTAAGAAAACTGAAGAATTTTTCAACAACAAAAACTTTACTAAACTAAACAAAGATCCAACAGCAACCACCCAAAGAAAGCTGAAACAAATAATCAAAGACACATCTTTCATAATGAACGAAAAACAAGGTAACAGTTTGATTAACATGAACCCCAGCATTCCCACCCTAAGATCACTCCCCAAAATCCACAAGGACAACATTCCAATTAGACCAATAGTCAACTACAGGAACAGTCCAATCTACAGAACGTCTCAAATTATACAGAAATTCCTTCGTACTAACTATGCCTTCAAAGCTAATAAATCTTTCAAGAACTCCCTCCAATTCTGCGAGAGAACCAAGAATCTAAACATCAAGCCCACACACTCCATTCACACCATAGACATTAAGGACATGTATACTAACATACCGGTCCAAACAACAATTAAAATAATCAAAAAGAACCTTCTAGACAATGAGAAACTATCGAAAGTAGAAATAGATGAATTCATGGAGATCCTTAGCTTCACTCTTAACAATAACTATTTCAAGTTTAACGATAAAATATATCAACAAAACCAAGGATTGGCGATGGGCTCCCCAGCCTCAGGCATCCTTGCCAACATTTACATAGACCATCTTGAAGCCAATGACATCATCAATAAAATAGAGGGCATTCTTTTTTGGGGGAGATATGTGGATGACATCTTTGTAATTCTGGATGCAAATACCATCAATTTCGAACAATTACTCAACAAACTGAATAGCATTGATGTTAACATTAAGTTTACAGGTGACCCCACAGTCAACAACTCAATCAATTACCTAGATCTCAAGATAACCACTAAGAATGAAAAAATACAATACAGCATATATAGAAAGCCAACACAAACAAGCACTGTAATCAGAAAGAATTCCAACCACCCCCAAGGTCACAAAAGGGCGGCGTTTGTCAGCTACATCAACAGAGCAATCAGCATTCCCATGTCAGAACAAGATTACCAGCAAGAAATAGCCACAATCTTTCAAGTCGCTGAAGCCAATGGTTACACTCGACCAGACATAGTAAAAATCATTAACAAAATCAAAAACAAACCTCAATCTCAGCTCACCCCCTTAAGGAAAGAGAAAACACATTTCGCCGTCTTCACTTATATCAACCAACACACCTACGACGTAACAAGTATTCTCAAGAAATTCAACACAAAAATCGCCTTTAGAACCAATAATAACAACCACAAATTAATATTTAACTCCAAGAAAGTAAACGATTCAAACAAATATCATTCGTCAGGCATTTATAAACTGAAATGCCAACAATGTAAAGCAGATTATCTAGGACAGACCGGACGTAGCTTCACAACAAGATATTACGAACATGTTAACGCCATAAAACACAGAAAATTTTCGGCCATGGGACAACACATGCAGGACACCAAACATAAATTTACAAATATCCAGAATGATATGGAGATCATCCACTATGCCAAGAAGGGAGCAATAATGAACGTGCTTGAACAAATAGAAATTGATAATGCGCAGCGCAACAACCCAACACACAATCTCAACGAAATCAACTTCGAAGTAAACATTCTGTATGAGAATATCAACAAATTTTTTCCAGACTCCAAACAGTATAAACAAACGTTTTCGAATAACAATCAAACCATTCTCCCTCCCACATCAACGCTAACTCTGCACCCCCCATGAAGCTAATAATCAAAACATATGACGTCACGCGTCACACCCACACACCTGTTTCCACGCAGCCAAGACAAGTTCACCTCTCCTTACCCTCCCCTCCCCGCCACACACTACGTAAACACTTGCCTCAGCCAGCGCATAGCAGTTCAGTCTGTGTAACACGGCTCCGCGCTACACATCTCACAGGCAGGACAGGTAAGCCGTTCAATGCAACTTCATGCGATAACAGTTTCCGTTTCACACACGCTTACTGATACTAGTCCTTTGGATCATTACAGCACCAGGCAAGAAGATTTCACTCAGTCAAACCCGTCAGTCACATTCAAGACGTACCCAGTAAGTTACAGATTAGCCCCTTCAAACACATCCATTCTTCTTCTCAGACGCATCTTTCGGTTTAATTAAATTTCGTATCTTTACAGTTTACTCCACAAAAACAACTCACGACAGGATCGCCTTACCAACAAAAAACCAACAATCCGTATGACGCAGATATTAAAGAAAATCAACCAAAAGCCATGTAAACCCATCAATACATCACCGGCAAGAATAAACCAGAGGGATGACTCTGAGCCTTTATTGAACTGCTGCCTATAACCGTTTAATAAGCCTTCACAACAAGGCCATCCAGTATAAATGGGAACAAGAAAATTTTCCAAATATTTTAATGTGTTATCAAGTATTTTAACATTGCGTTTTTTTTTTTTTATAATTGTATGTTTCTTAATGAATGTAATTGTATACTCTTAATGAATTGTCTAATGTGCATGTATTTTATTATGCAAATGTCTAAGATAATTACGAAGTTGATATATGTATAGGCTGAAGAAGAACAAATTATTTGTTCGAAACATGTCCCTAATGTGAGAAAGAAGTAAAAATTTTTTCAGAAAAAGTATTGATTGGGCGGAAACTTTTTACTCAATATATTTGATTGTAAGCGTCAATACGGACTTAAAAAATGGATAACCCTCCAGTTAATCTTCATGATAAGGCGAGCCAGGCCAAAAGGTTGCGATATAAATACAAAAATCTCAAAGTTAAATTATCAACAATTATCAAAGACATAGAATTCATTAAGAAATGCAGAAGCCTTAAACTCGTTCCTAAACACATTCAATTCATGCAAAAGAAAAAGATCCAAACAGCGTATGAGAAGAGGACCCAAGAAATAATCAATAGAAAGTTGCTACAAAGAGAACTTAAATTCCTTTACATGAAGAAAAATCACATTAACAATAAGTTATACATCACCCACCTGGAAGCTGCCAATAACTCCGGAACAAAAGAGTGGAACGAGTTCCTCACCTACACTCATAACATTATTGAGAACGTAATAAACAAAAAAAGAGAATCTTTGAACAATAAACTCACCCGCCTCACGAATTTAGATAACAGCACAACAGAACAGGTTCCGACACCACAAATCCACAAGTTTCAAGAACCCACAATAAACCTGTCCCAAACCGAGTTCACAAAAACAGAGCTACAAATCCTTGAGAAAGGTCCCCAGTTCAATTGGGAAGCTAGACACAACAGAAAAAACAGCACATTACTCATCGCAGAAGCGGAGGTCGCGATTAAGAAGTTACCCTTTGACGAACAAAACTGAGCACGTCACGAAGTAAACAAAAGAATAAATAAAGTTTTAGAACGCAATAAAACCATTAACAACACAACAATTAGGTCAGAAATTTCACAGCTCAATAAAAAGGTAAAAGAAAATAATCTAATCATTACAAAAGCAGACAAAGGCAACACCACCGTCATTATTAACAAAGAGGACTATATTAAGAAAACTGAAGAATTTTTCAACAACAAAAACTTTACTAAACTAAACAAAGATCCAACAGCAACCACCCAAAGAAAGCTGAAACAAATAATCAAAGACACATCTTTCATAATGAACGAAAAACAAGGTAACAGTTTGATTAACATGAACCCCAGCATTCCCACCCTAAGATCACTCCCCAAAATCCACAAGGACAACATTCCAATTAGACCAATAGTCAACTACAGGAACAGTCCAATCTACAGAACGTCTCAATTTATACAGAAATTCCTTCGTACTAACTATGCCTTCAAAGCTAATAAATCTTTCAAGAACTCCCTCCAATTCTGCGAGAGAACCAAGAATCTAAACATCAAGCCCACACACTCCATTCACACCATAGACATTAAGGACATGTATACTAACATACCGGTCCAAACAACAATTAAAATAATCAAAAAGAACCTTCTAGACAATGAGAAACTATCGAAAGTAGAAATAGATGAATTCATGGAGATCCTTAGCTTCACTCTTAACAATAACTATTTCAAGTTTAACGATAAAATATATCAACAAAACCAAGGATTGGCGATGGGCTCCCCAGCCTCAGGCATCCTTGCCAACATTTACATAGACCATCTTGAAGCCAATGACATCATCAATAAAATAGAGGGCATTCTTTTTTGGGGGAGATATGTGGATGACATCTTTGTAATTCTGGATGCAAATACCATCAATTTCGAACAATTACTCAACAAACTGAATAGCATTGATGTTAACATTAAGTTTACAGGTGACCCCACAGTCAACAACTCAATCAATTACCTAGATCTCAAGATAACCACTAAGAATGAAAAAATACAATACAGCATATATAGAAAGCCAACACAAACAAGCACTGTAATCAGAAAGAATTCCAACCACCCCCAAGGTCACAAAAGGGCGGCGTTTGTCAGCTACATCAACAGAGCAATCAGCATTCCCATGTCAGAACAAGATTACCAGCAAGAAATAGCCACAATCTTTCAAGTCGCTGAAGCCAATGGTTACACTCGACCAGACATAGTAAAAATCATTAACAAAATCAAAAACAAACCTCAATCTCAGCTCACCCCCTTAAGGAAAGAGAAAACACATTTCGCCGTCTTCACTTATATCAACCAACACACCTACGACGTAACAAGTATTCTCAAGAAATTCAACACAAAAATCGCCTTTAGAACCAATAATAACAACCACAAATTAATATTTAACTCCAAGAAAGTAAACGATTCAAACAAATATCATTCGTCAGGCATTTATAAACTGAAATGCCAACAATGTAAAGCAGATTATCTAGGACAGACCGGACGTAGCTTCACAACAAGATATTACGAACATGTTAACGCCATAAAACACAGAAAATTTTCGGCCATGGGACAACACATGCAGGACACCAAACATAAATTTACAAATATCCAGAATGATATGGAGATCATCCACTATGCCAAGAAGGGAGCAATAATGAACGTGCTTGAACAAATAGAAATTGATAATGCGCAGCGCAACAACCCAACACACAATCTCAACGAAATCAACTTCGAAGTAAACATTCTGTATGAGAATATCAACAAATTTTTTCCAGACTCCAAACAGTATAAACAAACGTTTTCGAATAACAATCAAACCATTCTCCCTCCCACATCAACGCTAACTCTGCACCCCCCATGAAGCTAATAATCAAAACATATGACGTCACGCGTCACACCCACACACCTGTTTCCACGCAGCCAAGACAAGTTCACCTCTCCTTACCCTCCCCTCCCCGCCACACACTACGTAAACACTTGCCTCAGCCAGCGCATAGCAGTTCAGTCTGTGTAACACGGCTCCGCGCTACACATCTCACAGGCAGGACAGGTAAGCCGTTCAATGCAACTTCATGCGATAACAGTTTCCGTTTCACACACGCTTACTGATACTAGTCCTTTGGATCATTACAGCACCAGGCAAGAAGATTTCACTCAGTCAAACCCGTCAGTCACATTCAAGACGTACCCAGTAAGTTACAGATTAGCCCCTTCAAACACATCCATTCTTCTTCTCAGACGCATCTTTCGGTTTAATTAAATTTCGTATCTTTACAGTTTACTCCACAAAAACAACTCACGACAGGATCGCCTTACCAACAAAAAACCAACAATCCGTATGACGCAGATATTAAAGAAAATCAACCAAAAGCCATGTAAACCCATCAATACATCACCGGCAAGAATAAACCAGAGGGATGACTCTGAGCCTTTATTGAACTGCTGCCTATAACCGTTTAATAAGCCTTCACAACAAGGCCATCCAGTATAAATGGGAACAAGAAAATTTTCCAAATATTTTAATGTGTTATCAAGTATTTTAACATTGCGTTTTTTTTTTTTTATAATTGTATGTTTCTTAATGAATGTAATTGTATACTCTTAATGAATTGTCTAATGTGCATGTATTTTATTATGCAAATGTCTAAGATAATTACGAAGTTGATATATGTATAGGCTGAAGAAGAACAAATTATTTGTTCGAAACATGTCCCTAATGTGAGAAAGAAGTAAAAATTTTTTCAGAAAAAGTATTGATTGGGCGGAAACTTTTTACTCAATATATTTGATTGTAAGCGTCAATACGGACTTAAAAAATGGATAACCCTCCAGTTAATCTTCATGATAAGGCGAGCCAGGCCAAAAGGTTGCGATATAAATACAAAAATCTCAAAGTTAAATTATCAACAATTATCAAAGACATAGAATTCATTAAGAAATGCAGAAGCCTTAAACTCGTTCCTAAACACATTCAATTCATGCAAAAGAAAAAGATCCAAACAGCGTATGAGAAGAGGACCCAAGAAATAATCAATAGAAAGTTGCTACAAAGAGAACTTAAATTCCTTTACATGAAGAAAAATCACATTAACAATAAGTTATACATCACCCACCTGGAAGCTGCCAATAACTCCGGAACAAAAGAGTGGAACGAGTTCCTCACCTACACTCATAACATTATTGAGAACGTAATAAACAAAAAAAGAGAATCTTTGAACAATAAACTCACCCGCCTCACGAATTTAGATAACAGCACAACAGAACAGGTTCCGACACCACAAATCCACAAGTTTCAAGAACCCACAATAAACCTGTCCCAAACCGAGTTCACAAAAACAGAGCTACAAATCCTTGAGAAAGGTCCCCAGTTCAATTGGGAAGCTAGACACAACAGAAAAAACAGCACATTACTCATCGCAGAAGCGGAGGTCGCGATTAAGAAGTTACCCTTTGACGAACAAAACCGAGCACGCCACGAAGTAAACAAAAGAATAAATAAAGTTTTAGAACGCAATAAAACCATTAACAACACAACAATTAGGTCAGAAATTTCACAGCTCAATAAAAAGGTAAAAGAAAATAATCTAATCATTACAAAAGCAGACAAAGGCAACACCACCGTCATTATTAACAAAGAGGACTATATTAAGAAAACTGAAGAATTTTTCAACAACAAAAACTTTACTAAACTAAACAAAGATCCAACAGCAACCACCCAAAGAAAGCTGAAACAAATAATCAAAGACACATCTTTCATAATGAACGAAAAACAAGGTAACAGTTTGATTAACATGAACCCCAGCATTCCCACCCTAAGATCACTCCCCAAAATCCACAAGGACAACATTCCAATTAGACCAATAGTCAACTACAGGAACAGTCCAATCTACAGAACGTCTCAATTTATACAGAAATTCCTTCGTACTAACTATGCCTTCAAAGCTAATAAATCTTTCAAGAACTCCCTCCAATTCTGCGAGAGAACCAAGAATCTAAACATCAAGCCCACACACTCCATTCACACCATAGACATTAAGGACATGTATACTAACATACCGGTCCAAACAACAATTAAAATAATCAAAAAGAACCTTCTAGACAATGAGAAACTATCGAAAGTAGAAATAGATGAATTCATGGAGATCCTTAGCTTCACTCTTAACAATAACTATTCCAAGTTTAACGATAAAATATATCAACAAAACCAAGGATTGGCGATGGGCTCCCCAGCCTCAGGCATCCTTGCCAACATTTACATAGACCATCTTGAAGCCAATGACATCATCAATAAAATAGAGGGCATTCTTTTTTGGGGGAGATATGTGGATGACATCTTTGTAATTCTGGATGCAAATACCATCAATTTCGAACAATTACTCAACAAACTGAATAGCATTGATGTTAACATTAAGTTTACAGGTGACCCCACAGTCAACAACTCAATCAATTACCTAGATCTCAAGATAACCACTAAGAATGAAAAAATACAATACAGCATATATAGAAAGCCAACACAAACAAGCACTGTAATCAGAAAGAATTCCAACCACCCCCAAGGTCACAAAAGGGCGGCGTTTGTCAGCTACATCAACAGAGCAATCAGCATTCCCATGTCAGAACAAGATTACCAGCAAGAAATAGCCACAATCTTTCAAGTCGCTGAAGCCAATGGTTACACTCGACCAGACATAGTAAAAATCATTAACAAAATCAAAAACAAACCTCAATCTCAGCTCACCCCCTTAAGGAAAGAGAAAACACATTTCGCCGTCTTCACTTATATCAACCAACACACCTATGACGTAACAAGTATTCTCAAGAAATTCAACACAAAAATCGCCTTTAGAACCAATAATAACAACCACAAATTAATATTTAACTCCAAGAAAGTAAACGATTCAAACAAATATCATTCGTCAGGCATTTATAAACTGAAATGCCAACAATGTAAAGCAGATTATCTAGGACAGACCGGACGTAGCTTCACAACAAGATATTACGAACATGTTAACGCCATAAAACACAGAAAATTTTCGGCCATGGGACAACACATGCAGGACACCAAACATAAATTTACAAATATCCAGAATGATATGGAGATCATCCACTATGCCAAGAAGGGAGCAATAATGAACGTGCTTGAACAAATAGAAATTGATAATGCGCAGCGCAACAACCCAACACACAATCTCAACGAAATCAACTTCGAAGTAAACATTCTGTATGAGAATATCAACAAATTTTTTCCAGACTCCAAACAGTATAAACAAACGTTTTCGAATAACAATCAAACCATTCTCCCTCCCACATCAACGCTAACTCTGCACCCCCCATGAAGCTAATAATCAAAACATATGACGTCACGCGTCACACCCACACACCTGTTTCCACGCAGCCAAGACAAGTTCACCTCTCCTTACCCTCCCCTCCCCGCCACACACTACGTAAACACTTGCCTCAGCCAGCGCATAGCAGTTCAGTCTGTGTAACACGGCTCCGCGCTACACATCTCACAGGCAGGACAGGTAAGCCGTTCAATGCAACTTCATGCGATAACAGTTTCCGTTTCACACACGCTTACTGATACTAGTCCTTTGGATCATTACAGCACCAGGCAAGAAGATTTCACTCAGTCAAACCCGTCAGTCACATTCAAGACGTACCCAGTAAGTTACAGATTAGCCCCTTCAAACACATCCATTCTTCTTCTCAGACGCATCTTTCGGTTTAATTAAATTTCGTATCTTTACAGTTTACTCCACAAAAACAACTCACGGCAGGATCGCCTTACCAACAAAAAACCAACAATCCGTATGACGCAGATATTAAAGAAAATCAACCAAAAGCCATGTAAACCCATCAATACATCACCGGCAAGAATAAACCAGAGGGATGACTCTGAGCCTTTATTGAACTGCTGCCTATAACCGTTTAATAAGCCTTCACAACAAGGCCATCCAGTATAAATGGGAACAAGAAAATTTTCCAAATATTTTAATGTGTTATCAAGTATTTTAACATTGCGTTTTTTTTTTTTTATAATTGTATGTTTCTTAATGAATGTAATTGTATACTCTTAATGAATTGTCTAATGTGCATGTATTTTATTATGCAAATGTCTAAGATAATTACGAAGTTGATATATGTATAGGCTGAAGAAGAACAAATTATTTGTTCGAAACATGTCCCTAATGTGAGAAAGAAGTAAAAATTTTTTCAGAAAAAGTATTGATTGGGCGGAAACTTTTTACTCAATATATTTGATTGTAAGCGTCAATACGGACTTAAAAAATGGATAACCCTCCAGTTAATCTTCATGATAAGGCGAGCCAGGCCAAAAGGTTGCGATATAAATACAAAAATCTCAAAGTTAAATTATCAACAATTATCAAAGACATAGAATTCATTAAGAAATGCAGAAGCCTTAAACTCGTTCCTAAACACATTCAATTCATGCAAAAGAAAAAGATCCAAACAGCGTATGAGAAGAGGACCCAAGAAATAATCAATAGAAAGTTGCTACAAAGAGAACTTAAATTCCTTTACATGAAGAAAAATCACATTAACAATAAGTTATACATCACCCACCTGGAAGCTGCCAATAACTCCGGAACAAAAGAGTGGAACGAGTTCCTCACCTACACTCATAACATTATTGAGAACGTAATAAACAAAAAAAGAGAATCTTTGAACAATAAACTCACCCGCCTCACGAATTTAGATAACAGCACAACAGAACAGGTTCCGACACCACAAATCCACAAGTTTCAAGAACCCACAATAAACCTGTCCCAAACCGAGTTCACAAAAACAGAGCTACAAATCCTTGAGAAAGGTCCCCAGTTCAATTGGGAAGCTAGACACAACAGAAAAAACAGCACATTACTCATCGCAGAAGCGGAGGTCGCGATTAAGAAGTTACCCTTTGACGAACAAAACTGAGCACGTCACGAAGTAAACAAAAGAATAAATAAAGTTTTAGAACGCAATAAAACCATTAACAACACAACAATTAGGTCAGAAATTTCACAGCTCAATAAAAAGGTAAAAGAAAATAATCTAATCATTACAAAAGCAGACAAAGGCAACACCACCGTCATTATTAACAAAGAGGACTATATTAAGAAAACTGAAGAATTTTTCAACAACAAAAACTTTACTAAACTAAACAAAGATCCAACAGCAACCACCCAAAGAAAGCTGAAACAAATAATCAAAGACACATCTTTCATAATGAACGAAAAACAAGGTAACAGTTTGATTAACATGAACCCCAGCATTCCCACCCTAAGATCACTCCCCAAAATCCACAAGGACAACATTCCAATTAGACCAATAGTCAACTACAGGAACAGTCCAATCTACAGAACGTCTCAATTTATACAGAAATTCCTTCGTACTAACTATGCCTTCAAAGCTAATAAATCTTTCAAGAACTCCCTCCAATTCTGCGAGAGAACCAAGAATCTAAACATCAAGCCCACACACTCCATTCACACCATAGACATTAAGGACATGTATACTAACATACCGGTCCAAACAACAATTAAAATAATCAAAAAGAACCTTCTAGATAATGAGAAACTATCGAAAGTAGAAATAGATGAATTCATGGAGATCCTTAGCTTCACTCTTAACAATAACTATTTCAAGTTTAACGATAAAATATATCAACAAAACCAAGGATTGGCGATGGGCTCCCCAGCCTCAGGCATCCTTGCCAACATTTACATAGACCATCTTGAAGCCAATGACATCATCAATAAAATAGAGGGCATTCTTTTTTGGGGGAGATATGTGGATGACATCTTTGTAATTCTGGATGCAAATACCATCAATTTCGAACAATTACTCAACAAACTGAATAGCATTGATGTTAACATTAAGTTTACAGGTGACCCCACAGTCAACAACTCAATCAATTACCTAGATCTCAAGATAACCACTAAGAATGAAAAAATACAATACAGCATATATAGAAAGCCAACACAAACAAGCACTGTAATCAGAAAGAATTCCAACCACCCCCAAGGTCACAAAAGGGCGGCGTTTGTCAGCTACATCAACAGAGCAATCAGCATTCCCATGTCAGAACAAGATTACCAGCAAGAAATAGCCACAATCTTTCAAGTCGCTGAAGCCAATGGTTACACTCGACCAGACATAGTAAAAATCATTAACAAAATCAAAAACAAACCTCAATCTCAGCTCACCCCCTTAAGGAAAGAGAAAACACATTTCGCCGTCTTCACTTATATCAACCAACACACCTACGACGTAACAAGTATTCTCAAGAAATTCAACACAAAAATCGCCTTTAGAACCAATAATAACAACCACAAATTAATATTTAACTCCAAGAAAGTAAACGATTCAAACAAATATCATTCGTCAGGCATTTATAAACTGAAATGCCAACAATGTAAAGCAGATTATCTAGGACAGACCGGACGTAGCTTCACAACAAGATATTACGAACATGTTAACGCCATAAAACACAGAAAATTTTCGGCCATGGGACAACACATGCAGGACACCAAACATAAATTTACAAATATCCAGAATGATATGGAGATCATCCACTATGCCAAGAAGGGAGCAATAATGAACGTGCTTGAACAAATAGAAATTGATAATGCGCAGCGCAACAACCCAACACACAATCTCAACGAAATCAACTTCGAAGTAAACATTCTGTATGAGAATATCAACAAATTTTTTCCAGACTCCAAACAGTATAAACAAACGTTTTCGAATAACAATCAAACCATTCTCCCTCCCACATCAACGCTAACTCTGCACCCCCCATGAAGCTAATAATCAAAACATATGACGTCACGCGTCACACCCACACACCTGTTTCCACGCAGCCAAGACAAGTTCACCTCTCCTTACCCTCCCCTCCCCGCCACACACTACGTAAACACTTGCCTCAGCCAGCGCATAGCAGTTCAGTCTGTGTAACACGGCTCCGCGCTACACATCTCACAGGCAGGACAGGTAAGCCGTTCAATGCAACTTCATGCGATAACAGTTTCCGTTTCACACACGCTTACTGATACTAGTCCTTTGGATCATTACAGCACCAGGCAAGAAGATTTCACTCAGTCAAACCCGTCAGTCACATTCAAGACGTACCCAGTAAGTTACAGATTAGCCCCTTCAAACACATCCATTCTTCTTCTCAGACGCATCTTTCGGTTTAATTAAATTTCGTATCTTTACAGTTTACTCCACAAAAACAACTCACGGCAGGATCGCCTTACCAACAAAAAACCAACAATCCGTATGACGCAGATATTAAAGAAAATCAACCAAAAGCCATGTAAACCCATCAATACATCACCGGCAAGAATAAACCAGAGGGATGACTCTGAGCCTTTATTGAACTGCTGCCTATAACCGTTTAATAAGCCTTCACAACAAGGCCATCCAGTATAAATGGGAACAAGAAAATTTTCCAAATATTTTAATGTGTTATCAAGTATTTTAACATTGCGTTTTTTTTTTTTTATAATTGTATGTTTCTTAATGAATGTAATTGTATACTCTTAATGAATTGTCTAATGTGCATGTATTTTATTATGCAAATGTCTAAGATAATTACGAAGTTGATATATGTATAGGCTGAAGAAGAACAAATTATTTGTTCGAAACATGTCCCTAATGTGAGAAAGAAGTAAAAATTTTTTCAGAAAAAGTATTGATTGGGCGGAAACTTTTTACTCAATATATTTGATTGTAAGCGTCAATACGGACTTAAAAAATGGATAACCCTCCAGTTAATCTTCAGTACTTAAAGACGTGGGCGAGGTATGTGGTGTCAATGGTTTCGACTGTTGAATGGGAGGAAACATGGAGTGGGAAGTAGCTTAAGAGCATGTTACATTTTGTGTAACCATTCATGATTTTATGTAGAAAACACAGGTCAGTAAATTGTAGACGGCTTCTTAGGTCGAGTAAATTGAGCTGATTTAGAATGTTGGATTTGGCTAAGTGCCTTAGTGAAGGATTGCAAGCTTTGACAATTGATATGAAGAAATTAAAGACACTGTTCAATTTAGAAATATTGGTTATAGCCGAAGTAGACCAGATTGGAGAAGAGAAATCTAGGATAGGGAGAACATATGTGGTGAAGTATAATTTAAGTGCAGTGAGGTCTTTAATTTCTGTGAATCTGTATAGAATACCGAGACTGTGCATTGCGCGAGATTTGATAAGGTCAATGTGGGGAGAGAATGTCAGTTTATCATCGTGAATAATACCTAAATCTCATACCTGAGAAACCGTATCCAATTTATTTCCACATATTTTATAGTCCACCTGATTTCTGTAGTGAGAAAGACACATTGAAGCACTTTTTCGGATTTGGAGATAACTTCCATTTGTTGAACCAATCAGTACATGTATTCACTGCTTCCTGGAGGACAGCATGGTCGTCAGAACTGGAAATTTTTCTGAATATCTTGAGGTCATCAGCGTACAGAAGAAGGGAACACGGAGAATTTTGCACACATGTGTTTATATCGTCCATATACAGCACGAAGAGAAGGGGTCCCAGGATACTGCCCTGAGTTACTGCTGATAAGACTGGGAGCCAGGACGATACAGACCCTGGAAGCACTACCCGTTGTTCCTATTGGACAGGAAGCTTTGTATTAGGGATAGGAAGGATCCATGTACGTTGCATCGTGAAGCAAGCTTGTGTAGGAGAAGGAAATGGTTCACGGAATCAAATGCTTTGGCCAGGTCAACGCAGATTACATCGAGCTGAGATTTTTGATCTATTACAGAAATTATGTGATGGTTCAGAACAGTCAGACTTGTTAAACATGATTTTCCAGGGATGAAGCCATGTTGTTCTTCTGAGAGATGTGATTTGGTGAAAGTGAGAAGACGGCAATGTATTATTCTTTCAAAGACTGAAGAGAGTATAGGGACGGTAGATATAGGTCTGTATGAGGAAATTTCATGCTTGCTGCCTGATTTAAAGACAGGTGTGACATCAGCTCTTTTCCATGAGTCAGGAAAAGTGCCGGAAGTCATGCACCAGTTGAGTATTATGGATAAGGGGATGCTGAGAGATGCAGAGGTGTTTTTCAGGAATATAGGGCTTATGTCTGATGGTCTGGTAGATCTGTTTGCGGGCAGACTTTTTAAAACATTTTGGATTTCATCGGGGGTCGTTGAAATTTGAGACAGTGAATCAGAACAGACGCTAGTAAGTTGAGGGGGACTGGGGATTGGTACGGGAACTGAAAATGAGTGAAAATATTCATTGAAATGTGTGGACCTCAATTCAAATGGGATTTCTTCATTATGGAGGTTTAGGTTAAGTGGAATTCTAGGAGTCTTTCTATGGGATGATATAAGTGTCCAGAACTTCTTCCGGTTATTCTTGAGATTTCCTGTTATGAAAGAAATGTAGCGGTTATAATCTTCCGTCATATGAACTCTTGAAAGTTTCCGTAGGTGAATAAATACATTGCGTGTATGAGGGTTAGGAACTGATTTCCACAGTGACCACGCTCGAGTTTTGTTTTGGAGAAGGAGTTTGGTGTTTTGACTGAGCCAGTGCGGGTATTGGTTGGATTTGGGTACGGAGAAAGGAACGTGTTGTTTAATGGCCGAGTAAAGTAAATCCTCAAACAAGGCCACTGCGCTGTTTAAGTCTCTCTCAGCTGTTAGCAGGCTCCAGGGTAGAGATGATAAATCCTGATTGACAGCTTGCCAGTCGACCTTTCTCCAAAGAGGGAAAGCTTTCTTATCGGTGGTTGGGCTATTTTTATGCCTGCTGGCTGGGACGGGGAGAGTGGCTTCTATTGAGCTATGGTCGGTGTTCAGGATATTTCTTCCAACGGTCACAGTGACATTACGCAGGGTTGAAAATATGAGGTCCAGTGTTTCGGATTTCCTTGTTGGGTGTAGATTGAACTGTTTCAGATGTAGACCGTTTATAAAATTTGACAAGATGAAAGTATCTATTTGGGGAGAGTGTATGGTACCATTGTCTATTGATGTCCAGGAGATATGGGAGTTAAAATCGCCTAGCAACACTATTTCATTTTCTTGATTGAGGGCAAGTACAGTAGAGTTGAAACATTCTTCTAAGGTGTCAATTTTGCTGGAAGGTGGGCGGTAGAAGCAGCCTATGAGTAAATTCTTCCCTTTTGGGATAATAATCTCAACCCATATTATTTCGCAGGAAGTTTCTAAGTCAGGCCGATGTTTTGCCTTCAGTTTGTTATGAACTGCGAATGCAACACCACCACCCCTTGAGGACCTGTCGCGCCGAAACACATTGAAATCAGATGAAAACGGAAGTTCCCCACAAGATACGAAGTCTGACAACCATGTTTTTGAGAGGCAGAGGATATCAAATTGAATGATATCTGTTATATTTGCTAAACAGTCGGTTAGTTTATTTTTGACGCTCTGTGCATTCTGAGAGTAGAGGTTAAGGGTCCTGGGTTTAAATGAATGTCACCTGATAGTAGTAGTACTAATATCAAGTAAACTGCACTGGAGGAAGCACAGCAACGTTGTACTGGTCCACTAGATGTGGTGGAAACATGGCGGAGCACTGGGAGGTTACAAGCTGCCGCGGTCCAGAAAGTAAAATGTCAACAGGCAAAATACCACTAAAATACAGTAATATGTCAGAGCTACTGAAACACGAGGTCTGTCACTTGCCGCCATCTTTGCGCCAAACCAACAGTCATATCCTCCACCTCCTAATCCCACCTCGGGGCGGTTAGTAACCCTTCTGGTCTTCAATACTTCTCCTGAGGCACATATCAGCATATTCCTGGAAATTTAGTCCGTCCATCACAGAATCCAGATACTTCTTCCCTGGTCTTCCTTGAGAAATTGTTATGGCATAGTGTGGGGCCAAGGAATTTTGCTTTCCTCTTCTCTATAGTGTTGATCTACTCCCTTGTTTCATATACTTCGTTAACCCTTTTGATGCCAAGCTATTAATGGCTGTCTATGCTAAGAATGCCAAGCCAAGTTTAGTGAAATTACAAGAGTTTGATAAAAATTATCTCCTACCAATAATTATCAAGATAGAACGTTGATATTTTTCTCTGTAGCAGGTAAACATATTTGTAACGTAATGGATGTTAACTAACTGATATTTCCCTTTATCTTGTTCTTTAAAAAATACTTCAAAATATTTTTGAAAAAAAAAAAAAAAAAAAAAAAAAAAAAAAAACTTTAATAAAATGTTGACAGCCTCCACACTCTAAATACTATATTTTGTTATATATCGTACATGTTATTACTTATGGAATGATACATAAATTTTCCAAATTTGGAGTAGTTCTATCAAATAGATTTCGAGTACAATTAGTTTCTACAAAGACATGCGTATATAGTAGTCTTCGCATTGCACAATGTTATTTTACTTACTACATTTGTGGTAACCTCTTCCCAATCACTGGTTGAGGTGTCACTTGATTTATCATCGGAATCTGAACCTGGTGAATCACTGTCGATATTGTCAGGCGTAAATCCTACCTGTGGCGAAGGTATTCCTCTGTCTCGGCCTTGGCGTTGCTCTCGCACGGGCTGCGGACTCGGCGGAATAAAATTGTCACTTTCGTCATCAGAATAAAAGTCGTCATCAGTCGAAAATTCGCTCTCACACTCTTCACTCAGTGTTAAAACATTAGTTATTTCCTCTTCGTTCAAAGAGCTAGCCGTATTTATCACCAAGTAACTTAATTAGCTCCAAGCAAGAACATGAACAATCACGACTTCAAAAGATAAAACACGCGGCAAGCCAGCTGACTACAGCCTGCTCAAAGAGTGCTTATTATTAATTCAATTGTTCACGGAACTCACATCGATATATACAGAGTGAGAATGATTCCCGCGTTGTATTGGTTACAACTGCAAAATCGCTGCGGTACTGGAAACATCGCTAAAATGTTTAGAAAAACGGCACTTTTAGCAGAGGCTCCCCGGGCCGATAGATCGGCTATCGGCCCCCTGGCACTATAAGGGTTAAGGACCTTTTGGCTTGACTTTTTCTCTATCCAGCTTATTTTCAGCATCCTCCTCCATATCCACATTTCCATTTATATATATATATATATTATACACTGGCCAAAACAATTAGGGGATCAGGTGAGATATCATACACAAGATACATATGGTAACGTCTTTTATTCAGAGTTCGGTTACAATTGTAATTTGTGTGTGCTACAGTGCAATATTGTGCTGTCTCAACTCTTTACTGGAGGTTTACATGGCGATTACTTAGAGCGAGGTACCATGGGGCTACCATAATAGCGAAAAAGTCATTCTCGTTGCCCTCGAATATTGTGTGTGATCACCTCGGATGGCCAGGACAGTTGCACACCTGCGTGGCATGAACAATATGAGGTTATCAATCAGCTCTTGAGGGATATTTGGCCATTCTTCCACGAGTGCAATATCCAGCTCGGCAACCGTTGTGGGAGGTGCTGGTCTGGCTGCAGTGCGTCTGCCAAGTGCATCCCAGTCATGCTCAATCGGGTTTAAGTCCGGTAAACAAGCTGGCAACTCCATTCGTTCAATGACCTCGTCGGCAAGCATGTTGTCCACCAGTGCAGCTCTGTGGAGCCGTGCGTTATCGTCCACCAGAATGAACCCATCGCCTATGGCACCAGCGTAGGGCACAACAAACGGTCGAAGGATCTCGTCTCGATACCTCTGAGCAGTCAAAGCGTCATTCTGAACGTCATAGAGATCCGTACATCCGCCAATAGTGACTCCAGCCCTCACCATTCATCCACCACCATGATATGGTGCGGTTTCCTGCACATAAGTGGGATTGTTCCGAGTTCCACGTTCTCTCCAGATGAGGGAATGACAATTGTCCGCCTGAACACAAAATCTTGACTCATCTGTGAACAGAACTCGGCGCCATTCGTTACGACGCCAATCCTGATGTTCCTCCAACCAGTTTCTGCTAGCTGAACGGTGGTGTTGTTTTAATGAGACACACACCATAGGCTTCCGTGCGTAGAGGGCACTCTCCCGAAGGCGATTTCGGACTGTTTGTGTTGATATTGCGTGTCCTGTTGCCGCCTGGAGGGTGCGTTGCTGCTGAGTTGAATTCAGCCTTCTGTCTCGATGGGCTGTTAACCGGAGATAACGGTCGTCTCTTGCTGATGTTACCCGTGGACGACCTTTGCCTGGCCTTCTTTTAACTGTTCCTGTTGTCTGAAATCGCGTCCAGGTCCTGGAAATTACACTTTGGGACACTCCAATAGCTGCAGCCCCCTTCCACTGTGTCTGTACCGCTTCCAATCTTCCTATGGCTCTCCATGCCATACCTTCGGGTAAGTCATGTTGTTGTTGCATTGCACTACCTGCTCACTACACCATCTGAACCCAACTGCTTGTGTCATTCGTTTGGTAGAGTAAACACACGTCCACACCAACCCCCTCTGCAGCAACTTTATGTTATTACCACTATCTCGGTTGCGGTATTGTAGTTGTCTCCCCTCCGTAGAACCGACAGAAAGACGTCGAACCATTTTAGGTCATTCTGGCGATGACAATACGTCAGAACCTACATATCTCAACTGATCCCCTAATTGTTTTGACCAGTGTATATATATAGTCCACAACAATATATATAAATGTTAATCACATGTAATTTATTTCAGGTTATTTTTCACAAATTCCATTAATTGGATGATTTTTGTGTTGACCGACTGAAAGCTATAATATTAATTTATAATAAAAATGACATTGTAAGATGAGTTCATTGATGTCCCAGATATATATTGCCAGTGCACAATGCAGTCGGTAACAAATCCTTATTTATTTGAAGGTTTTGAAATTAGCTGTGTGCATTAAAATCAAGTGAATGTGGTGTTCTGTTGTCCTTAAATGTGCTGCTTTAAACGTTGTCTGTCTGTTGTTAATTCAATTTAGGGGTTTGGATATCTTGGTCATCAGCCCCGTGTAGTTGTGTGTGTGGAACTTGTCTGATAACCTGTATTTATGTGATCACTGTAGTAGTGTAACTGTATTAGGTACAGGGATGAGGTAGGTGCCCCGGGACTTTTAGATGCAGTCAAGGTGACAAAATATCACCGGAATTGTTAAAAACTCTATTCAGGTAATTAACTATATATCAATGATTGATTGCAATTTGATGAGCGAGTATTTTTAAAACAATTTCTGATGTAGGAGGCGAGTGCAAAACGAATCTAATGGACAATGATTTTACACATTTGGTACCATGAAGCTGGGGCCATGCCTAAACTGTGCAGTCATCATTGTTAGTGCTTAATTCAAAACTTTAAAAAGTCTTAAAAAAGAATGAAAGACTACAATATTATAACATAGGACTTTGCAGCACAGCAAGGATGTATGAAAGAAAAACCAGTCTCATTCCTTGTTGCTTAACCCTCACATATTTAACTTATACCACATGAGTAATGCTAATCTCAATGAAAGAGGAAGGCCTTACTTGTTTCTGCTGGAAGTGTAGCTGCTATTGGCTAGTGTACAAGCTGGCTGCACCACAGAATATGGCTTACTGACTATCACTGTAGGTGGGTCCATGGGCTTGGACTGCACAGTGTGATGAACGGAGATGTTACGGCCATTTGCATCTACAAGAAAAGGAAAGCAAACTAATTTAATCAATCTCGCTTTTCCATAGCCAAGAACAAGCACATACGGTAAAAGTGGGACTATATTTATATTTATTAAAAAGTGAGATGATTTTACAAATTATTTATTCCAACTGATGAATAGAACCATTTAAAATTATGTTTCTTGCAAAATCATGATTGCAACAAGCTTATAATGGTTAAACATTGCAAAATTGGCTGATCTTTGCATATGACATTTTCTCTGTGAAATGTTTCTCACGTCAGCATGTGATTATTAGGGACCGGACATTTATGCACTGAAAATGATTAAACATGCATGCATTTATGCACTAAAATGTAGAAAACATGCATTAAAAAAATTGAAAAACATGCACTTAACAATAAACCAATCTTATCCACTCACTCTATACATGTATTATTCCCTGCAGAAAGAAGCATCACACTAGAGTTTGTGGTTTTTAGCATTTGCGATAAATGCGAAATATGTTAAAACTTTGTCAGTGTTTGTGCCTTCATCTTATATGACCTCGATGAGTGATTTTTAGCAATTTCGAATTAGCAATAAAATGCGAAATTGGCTCAAAATGCGAAATTTTACCATTTATGCGAAATTCTCGGTTTTATGCAAAATAAACATATTTTTTTAAAAACGATGCGTTTTTCTTAAAAATAATATAAATAACAACATATATTTCAGGGGAAAGAATTATTACGGTGCCTTAAAACTGCAATGTGTGGAATATCTTTCTACAGCCAAAGAGCAGTGCAAAGAACAACCAATCAAACAGCTTTCAACAAGAGAGCAAATAAATATTGAAGAAGAAGAAGAAGAAGATGAAGTAGTAGTAGAAGAATAAGAAGAAGAAGAAGAAACTGCTTTCAAGCACGCGTTCATTCACTTTGTGTTGACCCTTGATAATAGTCGGCTGTTTTAAAATACGGTGGCGATTTATCGACTGGTAACCCTGGGTAGAAGCAAAGTGACGATCAAACAGCGTGCCGAGAGTTACAAATCACAACATTCTTATGTAAGCGATACAGATATATTGATGTGCCGACTTTGCAATCAAAGACTTGAGTGGAAGAAGGAAGATGTTTTAGATAAACACTGCAAGAGCAAAAACCATGTGCTACAAAAGAAGCGATTTTGTTCCCAACCAGCATGTGAACAGCGTGGCGTCAAGCGGCAAGCCACAATAGCAGAAATGGATAGAAAAGCAAAAAGCGAGAAACAAATATTCATTGAGGATACTGTAAAGATGTGCCTGCAGACTAATATCCCCATCCACAAGCTGGACCATCCTGCTTTCCGAGTTTATCTTGAAAAGTAAGTGCCTATTTCAGATATACTTTTGGGCGTTATTTATATTTGTGTTGAAAATACATTTACACCATCTTGAGTGGTATACCCTAACTTACTGTGAAATATTAATAAACTAGCTATATCCCCGCTCCCCCGTCAAAAAAGAAGCATGTGGATGGTTGTTTTGAAGTATTATGATTGCTATAAGGCCTAGTTGAATTTTAGGTTAGGTGTCTTAAACTTTCGACCAAAAACCACTTGGATGCACATTTCCTAATATGATGACTTCACATGGAATTTTAGGTTAGGCTATTAAAATTTTCGAGAAAAAAGAGAAAAAAAAAAAAAAAAAAAAAAGTGGATGAACGTTATTTTAAAATGTTACAATGTAATAGACCATCTAGGATGTAAAATAATCGCTTGCTTTCATGTACATAAAGGGAACTTTATAGGGAAAAGCTTCAAAAATCGTTCAGATATTCTCTAGGCCAGCACTTCACCAAATTAATATTGAATTTTCACGACCGCATTGTGTCGTGAAATGCGACCTAATATGTTGAAAGTAGATTTCGATTACTATACCAAATGTTAAGTATATGTCCTTACCTCTAAACTTTATTATTATTAGCATGTTTAACGAAATTTTATTGGCCCCATAGGTACGTTAGTCCAGTCAATAAACCAATTTCACCCTACATCAGATGCGGGATCGTTTCTTATTTTTTGATGTTGTTTAGGACCCTTAGGTAGTTATTAATCCAAGTTTCCGTCATCCTCCCCCCCACCCCCTTGCTTCGTCCGCCATCTTGAAAAAACTGTCAGTAATCGGCACTTTTTTCAGTTTTTGGCCTCTGGCTTATTCCCAGTTCATTTGTTTGAACATATGTCCAAATAAGAAAATGTAGATTACTAATTTCCAACAACTTTGATTTGGAAGATTTTTTAGTAGGACCAAGCGTATTCGAGCTACGAGAAGGCGAAAAAGGGCGAAAATTGGTGATTCGGCAAATTTTTCACTTTCGTTCCAATTTCCATCTCAAAAACAGGGAGAAGAATTGATCTCAGCAAAAGGTTTATTGAATGAAAGTTTTAGATAATTTAATTTCCTTTGAAATTCGTGATCAAAAAATCAATGAGGAGCAATGGGTAGGGAAGGAGTGGGGGTAAATTTAAGAAACCTAGAGGAAATGCGTTTTTTGTGATTCAGCCCTGGAGCGCCGTGTTGATAAAAGTTTTTCGATTTCATTATATTATATTATATTTCGATTTCTGAACACAGCAGTGCATCTAATTAATATTTGAACCATTTTATGTATAAATACTGTATGAATAGATGAGAGAGAACAAATTCGTTACCCATTCATTTAAGAAAGTTAGTGTGTATTTACAAAATATAGATTACAATACAATGTGTTTTATTTATTAGGGAATAATGAACACACTAAAATAAAAACTTTAAAATAGATGGGGGTGGGGGCTTGCTACATAACCGGGGACGTTTCGCAAGGGGGGGGTCGGGAGGGTTGACTCTTCGGCAGGGTCTTCGTCGAATGGTATGGACGGGTCGTCGATGTTTTCCTCCTCCTCGTCAGCGACTATCAAAGGACGGTTGTCGCAGGACTTTCCGCCGCAGCAGAATTTGCAGAAAGTGGAGCAATGCATACCGGCTTTCCTGCATCCACATGCTGCGGAACAGCCGGTGACACACCTGCATGATACCATCTTCAGCAGGGTACGAGGAGCAGCATCTCTGGTGGTTGTTGTCGAAATCAAGCCCCTGCTTCCTCTTGTCCAGCCAAAGATGATCGGGTCTTTCTTCCTGCTCATCCAGGACGTCACTTGGTGGTATACCCTCAAGGAGTGGTATCGCGCTGCATCGGAGATTGGGAGCAGCTTTTCCAGGTTCAATTTTGTCGTGGTGGCAACAATTGTGTGTGTCGGATGTCAGAAAGTGATTTTCCCCATGGAGGACGACCAATATTTGCTCTCCTACTTTGGAGATGTCCTCTAATGTGGCTGCTGGGTCCATGAAGACATCACTTATCTCCAACAATAATGGATTCCTCCGGAACAGGGAACAAAATTTGTTTTTTCCGAATCCATAAATGTTTGACGTTGTGTCACACCCGCTGATGGCGTGGATGAGCAGCAGGTTCTCGGCGAAGTCGTACATAAATGATGAGGGCGAGTACATGACGTCAGGTGAACTGCCTCTTCCTGTTTTTTTAAAGGTATACGTTGTTCATCGTATTTGCTGTCCCAGTGAGAATGGCTAATAAATCGATGTCTTCCCCCACAATAATTACAGCGTCGTACGAAGAAGCCATCGATGTTGCAGTGGTCACAATGAGCACGTCAGCATCCTCTTCAGCTTGCTTGTTCATGACGTTGGACGCTTCAAATGTTGTTCTGAGGAGAGCAACAAATCGTTTTTATTGCTCTCATTGGACAGAAATTTGTCTTGCGGAGTTTTGTTGACTGTGGCTTCATCAAATATCACATCTGCTGAGGCGTTCAGCTTGCGCCTTTTTACTCTTTCAGCATTCTTGGTACTCATCAGAAGATTGTCTGGGTACCCGTCGAAGATGACCATCACCACTGTCCCATAATGCTGGTGGATGTACTTGATATAATCGGCACAAATATTTCCAAAAGTCGAATTTTGATTCCACACAACTTTGTGGAGCAGATGCCCACCATCGATGACAGTGAGGTGATTTGAGAGAAGCTCGAAATATATGGGTGTGAACGCTGCATATCAAGCAGACTTTGTGCCCTTGCGCATGACATCCTCGTTGAACAACGACATGGGTACGGTGCAAGCTCATAAGAGAGGTATTCCTCAAGGTCGTCCTGGGTTGTTTTGGCTAAGCACATCCTGTGATAGAGTGTGAGTGGGTACACAGCAATCGTCTTCTCCCCAACTTTCAAGATGTTCTTGTCAGCTGCTAAAGATATCACTTTGTCCTTCTTTTTGAAGGACACTTCACCGAAGGTTGTTCCCACTATTCTTGAGAGTCAAGCCATACTGACTTGCTGAGCCTTGTAGCAGTTCACCTGCTTACTTCAAACTACACCAGAGCTGATGCTCTCCTCCCTTCTTACGGAATCCATACGACCGAGGACGTGCAGCAGCAATGATTGCATGGGAAATGCCAATACTGATCCTCTTCCATGTATCTTAACTTCCTTGTTTGTTTTTAGCACAATTGTTTGGACCATTGTCAATAATGTTGGTGGAATGTCTGACTCGATACTGTTCAAAAATTTATCAGGGGGTGGATAGTCAGTGGTATTGTACACACGGGAGCGAATATTACTGTATATCTGCAGCTGCTTTCACCACTCTTATTCTTTCTTCCTAAGGATTCGATTTTATATTGGCATACCAAGTGTCATTCAATATTTTATAACCAGTATTTTTGAAACAGACCGTCGATTTATTGCCTGTTCCAACAAACATGATGTCATCCTCGTACATTTTCAGCAAACGGGATTTTACTGTTCTCTGGTCAAGTTCATGGTTGGTTGGTTGGTTCTTAAGTTTAGGGGCTGCGACAACGCGGTCATGTAGCCCCGTGTACTTTGGGTGTGTGTAGAATCTGTCTGATAACCGGTGTTAATTGTGATGACTGTATTAGTGTGTGTTATCTGTCATTTCAATTTAAGTACTGCAACTTAGAATTTTTCAAATAGTTCCTACTTTTGCCGCCAAGCGCCACCGTCAACGACTACTAGGCTAAGTTCACAACTCAGCTGCTAGACGCCACCGCAGTCGGCTCTTGGCAACGAACTTAGAAACCTAAGCGTTGTTTACAATAACCTATGAAATTTAGCTTCACACAGGTGCAATTAGTGGAAGGATCTTTAACATGCCATAAATCTACGACATGGGACCGCCGGCTTTACTTCCCCTCCGAAGGAAGGCATACTGAGGGATTTTTAACGCTCTTAAAAAATCCGACGGCTTCGGCCGGGTTTGAACCCGCTATCTTGGGCATAGAAGCCACCGAAGCCGCTATTGCATTCACATCCTTCCTTAAGGATCAATTGATCAAATGAGAATTGGCATTCTTCTTTGTTTCTTTCCAGAAAAGCATAAACACATTCCATTGCTTCATCAACTCTGGGGTGTGTTCTGTATCCTCTTGCCCCTCCCCCAGCTCTCGGTGGTCGGTACAACTTTTTCTTACAAGCATCGTGGTACTCACCATCAGCAGCAATAAGATCTAAGTCTGGGGGAACACGATTAATTATTTGTTGAGCCCACTCATCTCCACGTGCCCGAGCTGCTAGCAACAAGTTGTCCCTTATCTCCATCTTCTCCACCAAGCGAACTGGTCTTCGAGAAATCCAGGGGAGCTTTTTCTGTTTTTTCATATAATCCTCTTCAATTTTTTCCGCACATACAAAGCAATGGCCCTTGAAAATAAATGCCTCGCTTACTGACCTTAGCTTTGAAGATGGTCCAGGTGTAGGGGATTCTGAGCGTAGAGCTACGTCTATCCGTCTTGGATCGGTGTAATACTTTGAGCAGGCATTGTGAACTTCAATTTCATTTCTTTTCTTCAAAATCTGGCAGTGGTCGTTTCGCCCCCTTCGAACACTTGCGCTTAATAGAGTCTGAACTCCTTTCTTCTTCACAGTAATAACAACTCCTTCGTCCAAACTCTTCCCGCATATGAAGCACACACTGTCCGATGTTTGGGATGAAGAAGCCATCCATCACCACTACAACTCACTCCACAGGAAAACTCTTTCCAAGCACGTTGACTAAACCCGATGTGAACACTGGAGGTACGAACATCAACTGAATAAATTAATGAGCCCGAACGTTACCGAGTGAACTCGGTAACATCTTTAATGGATATGATGTGCTCGGAAAACTTCGAAGTCGATTTTCTCGAGAATTTATGAATATGGCATTGAACGGCTTTGGGAAATTATTGTTCGAGGTCCGAACTTTACGTACCTGAAGCTGGAAAAATTACAAAAATCCGATTGCCGTAGGGTCCCCTTGTCAGTCCAGTATCTTGACAAGTACTTCACACCCCTGGTAGAATTCTTTCGTTCTCTTGATGAGAATTCTCTAAATAGCAGTGGCCATTCAGTATTGGATATGTTTAGAGATCAGGATATGCTTCCCTTGCTTAAAGTTCAAATAAAGTTTGTTTCACAGATCATCATCATCATCTTGCAGTTTCCAGCCACTGGCCGGGTCTGTTTGGAACACAAGCCTCTCCAACGTCTTCTGTCTTCCCACCATCACTCAGCCACCACCTTTGTCCGGTCTTCTCCTCTCTTCTTCACACTTTCTTCCACCCCCTTCAGCCACCTGTCTCTTGGTCTCCCTCTCGGTCTCTTTCCTTCCCACTTCGTCTCGTGTATCCTCCTGGGTATCCTCTTCTCTTCCATTCGTTTTACATGTCCATACCATCTAAGTCTAGATTTCTCTATACCATCCTGTAATGGTTCCTTCTTCATTAATTCTCTGATCCTCTCATTTCTTATTCTGTCCATCTTTGTAGCTCCAATACTGCTTCTCAAGAACCTCATCTCACTGGCCTGTATTTTGCTCTTTTCCCTTCCTTTCATAACCCAGGTCTCCGAGGCATACGCCAGGATAGGGACATAGTACGTCCGATATATGATCTTTTTGCTGTTCTGAGGGACGTCCTTGCTCCATAACATGCTTCTCACACTCCTCCAGAAAGCTTCTGCCTGTCTCCCCCGCTCATTTATTTCTCTATCGTTTCTTCCATTATCTTGTATCAGGCTTCCCAGATACTTGAAACTCTCCACTTTCTTCAGCTGTTCCCCACCAATTGTTATTCCCGTTGTGGTTCTTTCCTTCTTCCTTGTTGTGATCACCAACTCACTCTTATTTATGCTAAATTTCATCCCATATCCTTGTATTATTCCTTCCCACACTGTTCCTGTACCTCCTCCTCCTTGTTTCCCCAAATCATCTGCAAACACCATTGCTTTCATCTTTCCTTCCCCAATTACTTGTGCCACTCAGGTCATTATGTCATCCATCACCGCAATGAAAAGTAACGGCGACAGTGCACTTCCTTGTTTCAGGCCATTTCTCTGTTCCAACCAGTCCGATCTCTCTCCTCCCACTTTCACACAGCTCACGCTTCCCTTGTAGTCCATTTTTCTACTCCTCTATCCTCCAGGGACTTCCATACTTTGTTTCTGCATACACTGTCATATGCTTTCTCAATATCCAGGAGGGCCATCAGTAGATCTGTTCCATACTCATAGTGCTGTTCTTGTAACTGTCTTACAGCAAAAATCAAATCCACTGTGGACCTTCCTGCTCTGAAGCCATGTTGTTCTTCCCTCATCCCTCCTTCTATCCTTGTCCTAATTCTCCTTTCCAAAACTTTCTCAAACATCTTTGCACAATGACTCATCAGTGTTATTCCCCGATAGTTTCTGCATTCTGTTCTACTACCTTTCTTGAAGTGTTTCACAGATATCTGTGAAAATTAATGCAGCACTCACAGTACTGGAGGGATCGTCCTACCCGTATGCTCACAAGTTGTGGGATGATCTTTCTACTATTTGTGGAGAATTAAAGAGGTGTGCTGATGGATGGTTTCCATTGGAAAGAAGTGACCTGCTGGAGAGTTACAGAAACAATACAAAGAAAGAGGAAATTAAGGTGCAATTTAAGCAGTGTATGCTTAAATGCATCACTAAGCTCTCGAAGCACATTAGCGTTAGTGATACAAACGTGTTTTTCAACGAAGTGTGCAATTTATTTACTCCTGCAGTTGCAGGGCAAAACAGTGCTCTGGAACCCAAATCACTTGTGTCTTTGAAGCATAAGTTGCCATTTTTTAGATGTGGCACTGTAGATCAGTTTGTCGAGGGCTGCAAGGCGTATCACCAACAGATGCTGCAGGACATTAAAATGGAAAAAAAACACTGACACTCTTCAATTGTTGATGGCACTAAAGTTAAAGCTTCCTGCCTTTGCCTCGGCAGCACTGCAGTGCATTTGGGCCCCTACGAACAGTGTCGATGTAGAGAGGTTTTTTAGCAAGTACAACATGATTGTGACTGATAGGCGGTCTCGAATGAAGGAGGACACCATTCAAACAGTTGGCATGTTGTACTTCAATCATCATTGACATTCCTCTTCCTTGTAGGTCAGTTGTACTGTGATCAATGCATACGTTCAGAATAGTATATTTCACTTTGAAACTGTGTTTGTACATTTAATAATATGCATATTTGTGTGTGTGTTAATACTTCTTGCAGTCTTATGTTGTTGTTTCTCTTATTTTCCATAGTGTGTTCAAAACTGCATGACAAGCAATGTGAGATTAAACAGTATGATTTTACTCCGAACTGTTGTGTATGCAATTTTGCAAATTATGCCTATTTTTAACCAATTTGCTACAAAATGCTAAATTTGACAATCAACACGCTAAATCTATGATTTTTTTAATGCTAAAAACCACGAACTCTAATAATCACAAGTTTTTCAATGTTTCCAGGAGACAAATTACGTCTATTTTAATCGTTTTCAGTGCATAAATGTCTGGTCCTTAGCCATCAGTTGAATAATCACTATTACCTGACACCCACCGTTTTAATAAATACTTTCTGCTGCTCTTCTCTTTAGGCATTTTGAGTTAAGGATATGCAGACTAAGAATAAAGTAATACAATAACTGAAGAAGAAAGAAACTCCTCACAAAACTAACCCCGGGATACTGACTGTCGAGATGGTGAAAGGAATGTCCCACGCTATTCCCTTCTTCAAATAGCCAGGCAACATTGCGTAAAGTAAGAGTACTGTCATCTGACTCATCTCGTTATCTGTTACTCAGAAAGTTGCTTACAAGGTATACTGCGCTGATGGTGAAAGGAATGCCCCACCCCATTCCTTGCTTGAAATAGCCAGGCTTATAATACTGTTATCGCGTTGTCTGTTGCTCAGAAGGTTGCCTACAAGGGATGTCCAACACGCAGGCGAAACCTATTTTGCTGAAGATGTTTTAATATATACTTAATTTCAACTGTATATACGAAGTACGTCCAGAAAGTAAGTTCCGTTTGGTAATGACATTAAATTGTGTACAGATACAGAAAAATTATTTATTGCACAAAATTCTACAACCCTTAAACTACTTTTCCACATAACTGCCGAAATGTTGCAGGCATTTGTCATAGCGTGGCACGAGTTTTTGTATATCTTCTTCATAGACGTATGCCGCCTGTGTCTTCAAGTAGTTGTACGTTCCGCTGCAGCCCAGTTCTGCATATGCGCGGTAGACGCTCTGTATCCAGGAGAAGAAACGTGCGCCATTTGGAGAGCGCTGTCAGCCACGTACGCGTTGTTGTGCATGTTTACTCGTACAATGTCGGTGTTGATTGAAAATCCCGCCGCTTGTGAAATCAGATCTGTGATTCGTTTTCTGAATGCTAGGAAAGTGAAATCAATTGAAATTTATCGGCAAATTTGCGAAGTGTATGGACAAAATGTGATGAGTGATTCAATGGTGAGAAGATGGGTCCGACAGTTCAATGAAGGACGTAGTGAAGTGCACGATGAAGAACGAAGTGGGCGTCCATCTTTGGTTACAGAAAAAATGGTTCACGCGATTGATGACAAGATCCGGGAAAACCCCAGGTTTACAATTAGTGCTCTCGCTATGGAATTTCCCCAAATCTCACGATCACTAATTCATGAAATTGTTACCGAAAAACTGAACTTTCGTAAACTTTGCCGACGTTGGGTACCAAAGATTCTTACAGAGCAACACAAAACAAAACGGATGGGTAGTGCACTTCAGTTTTTGACCCGTTACAATGAAGGTGGCGAAGAATTTCTGACACAGATAGTCACAGGAGATGAAACTTGGGTTTCTTACGACACCCCTGAAAGTAAGCGGCAATCAATGGAATGGAGGCACACTTCATCCCCAGCAAAGGTTAAACCGAAACAAATCTTGACACCTCGGAAAATGGTGTGCACAGTGTTCTGGGACTGGAAAGGCATCTTACTCATTGATTTCTTACCGCGTGGTCAAACAATCAACGCAGATGCTTACTGCGAGACACTTAGGAAATTGCACCGCGCAATACAGAATAAGCGCCGAGGGTTGCTGTCAAAAGGTGTTGTTTTCCTTCACGACAACGTACGACCACACACTGCAAATGTGACTAAAAACCTCCTACAGGGATTTGGCTGGGACGTGTTTGACCACCCTCCGTACAGCCCTGACCTAGCTCCTAGCGACTTTCATCTGTTCACATATCTCAAGTCTTTCCTTGGCGGTCAACACTTCAACAATGACGACGAGCTGAAAGAAGATGTTTCCAACTGGTTGAAGACACAGGCGGCAAACTTCTATGAAGAAGGTATCCAACAACTTGTGCCACGCTATGACAAATGCCTGCAAAAGTTCGGCAGTTATGTGGAAAAGTAGTTTAAGAGGTGTAGAATGTTGTGCAATAAATATTTTTTCTGTATCTGTACACAATTTAATTTTATTACCAAATGGAACTTTACTTTCTGGACATGCCTCGTATGTTCAGAATATGCAAAAAATCCAATAAACCCTCAAAATATGCATTTTCAAAAAAATCGGTTCCTAGTGATTAGAGGGGCAGATGACCTCGTAGTTCGGGCCCTTAAAACAACAATAACTAACCTAGTGATTAGTATGAACACTTGGCAACGTTGTTTCCACAGAGCACAAAATGTCCATGGTATGATTTCTATTGCACAAGTGTATAGTAGTTCTAACCTTTGAAAGTTTTATTTTCAATAATGTTCACCTAATTTAGAAAATTTTTGGCAATAAATGGGGTCATGATAACTATGAAGAAACAGAGCAATCAGGTATTAAGCTGTTATAGTCAAAGAAAAACATACGAAATGCATACTTAGTCTCCCAAAATTAATAAATTAGTTAATTGTATTTCACCAAAAATCTGTGGCTCTGCCCACGAACTTTGCAGAAGACAGTATAACCGTATGTAACTGTCAATTGCAATGATAGCCATTTTGGTAAAGGCTTTTCCTTCATTTTTTAAAATTTTGCACAGAGTTAACATTCCTGCATGAAGATTCAAATCTTGAAAAATATATTTGCCCAGCATAGCTGGATTATTTCCTAACACTTCTCTGAACCCAACTGTTTACAGACGCTGCTTTATAGAATAACAATGTTGATACGGTTTTCTGAACGCATCGTGACAAACCATTCGTTAACTCCTCAAATTTTGTGATAAGCTGTAATGATTGCCAGTAGTACTGCAATAACTTAACATAATTAGGAAAAGAATTCTAAAGAGTTGCCAAAATTGGGAATGAAAGCAGAATTTTTGGTTCCTTCATTAAAATGTTTCTAACTTGAAACTTTTCCAGAAAATACAAGAACGTGATATTCTTGATGTATTTTCCTAACTAGAGTTATACTAAATTAGAAATTATACTTTGTTTACCGTATTTACTCGAATACGACCCGCCCTTGAATAAGACCCGCACCCTGATTTTGAAGAACAAAATTAAAAAAAAAAAATTTTTTTACTCAAAACTATTTACAATCTTTGCTAAATAAACAGAATAGCATTTTTCCAAAATAGTTTCCAACAATTTTGAAGTCGTCCAAAAATAACACACATCAAACGATTAAAAATACAAATAAAAGTACAGAAACACTTCATTCATCGTCATCAGAAGTACCAACTTCGGAACATTTTCACCATCACTTTCCCACAAAATGTCGTCATCACTGCCATCCATAGCATTGGAAATACTACATTTCTTGAAGCTCTTCCGTATGAGATCTCCCGAGATACGATTCCGGGCGCTGAATGCAACCAGTTGGAGTCAGTGTGTGCTTATCGGTCGCCATCCGCTCCGTATACAGCTGTTTCAAGGCTGCTTTGAACGGGCGGTTCACGCAGACATCCAGTGGTTGTAGCATAGACGTCATCCCGCCCAATCACGAATACATGACTCGTCAATATCATATTTTCTACCGGGCACGATTTCCAATAACTTCGGCTTCCCTCACAACTTTCAATTTCTCACTCACAGTAAATGACCGCAAACGCTTCGTAGCATTCATGTTTACACTCGGAGAACGCCGCGTGCTTACGGTAAAACAAAGTGATAGCTGGAAGAAGACTAGCACCATCTAGCGGATACTCGCAACACCCGATATCGTGCGTGGTGGGCAATTTAAATCTTTGAAATTTGGATGACTCAAATAAGACCCGCACCCCATTTTTTCACGTCCGAATTTGTTTAAAAATGTGCGGGTGGTATTCGAGTATATACGGTATGTCATGAAAGTAACAACAAGAATGAACACCAACATTAATGAATCTGATCTTACCTGATAAAGGTAACTGGAAATTTGGTGTCTGTGGAAAGTACACATTCTGCACACGTCCACTTGGAATTGTAACAGATGGGACCACATAATGCACTGTTTCTGAAATGGGTGGTGCTGTTGAACCTTGACGGTGCACAGCCTGGTGATCAACGTCTACATTAATGCGTCCAGTTTTCAAAAGTAGATTGGTGAAAGGTTGTGAATCAGTAAGGCTCAATGTAGCAGTCGGATTGAGAAATGTGAGCGTTACAGGCTGTGGCTGGTATGAAGTTGTCGTTTGAGCCTGAGTGACAGAATTCAGGTGTTCAAACCGCTGATGAGAGGATACTACACCTGATGGTTGGAAGATGGTAACTGTTGTGGGTTTGGTATGTGTTCCACTGACTTGTGACTGTGATACTGCTATATGTTTAGGCCAATGCCGTCCATTCTCCGGGTTTGCGGACACAATATTAACTACATTCGAGGGAAAAGACTTCACAGTATTGTTCAAAGAAGTAACGACACTACCATTCCATGACGTGGATACACTCACAACTCGATCTGAATTTGATTCATTTGCTTTACTTGACTGCTGTTCTGCAGGACCTTTTACTACTTTAGGAGAAACTGGCATAGATTTGAATGCTCCTCCACCAGTCGGTTGGAAACCGGACACTCCTGTTGGGTTGACCGGAGAATGATAAGGGTACATAACTCCAGATGCAGACTTCTCCCCAGTACCATGGTGAAACTTGTCTCCCACCTCCATACTTCCTGATGGTAACCTGAAACCATAATACACATAAATTTAGACACATTCATTATATTATTTAAACTGCATAACATTTCAACCAAGAGCAATTTTAATGAGAAGACCTGTAGCAATCCCCATAGCTAAGGCAAAGTCTTCATTCATTTTAATTTCATGTTTCTTGGCAAAATAAAGCAAGCCAGGATTAAAAAAACTTGTATGGAGTAGGTAGATTTTTCTTTTTGGAGGAGGAGGTGGTCATATGGTATGGTTGTTTATGTGACCCACTAGCACTTCTTTAGTTCTATATTGAGCAAGTGAGGAATGTAAACAAAATGAGATAACCCCCTATGCCTAGTCCCTTCACAGCAGGATAACATAACTACTTGCTCTAGTTTATCACCGATTTGCTATGTGGCTCAGCGGTAATGTTTTCGCCTGCTGTTCCCAAGGTTGCAGGATCAAATCCCAGCACAGCCAGTTAGCATTTGAGGGTGTGCAAATGCGAGGGAGCCACATCAGTAGATCTACTGGAATTTTAAAGATCCCCTTTGGGGCAAACTTCCGGCACCTCGGCGTCTCTAAATGCCACAGTAGTTAAAAGGGATGTAAAACCAATCATTATTAGTTTGTCACCCTGCTGCATGTTCATGTATCAATACTACATATTCCAAAAGCTTAACAAATCATTTTATCAAAATACTCAAAACCAGTGTTTAGGTCCCCCATGGCACTCCAGCCCATTAACACATTTCGGTCTGGCACTTAGTCTGACAATTTAGCAGCCTGAGCTGGGGATTTTAATGGATTTTCAGAAAATCATAACTCATAAATGGTACAAAATAAATCCTTGCTCTTTTGTGCAGTCCTATCAGTGGACTTAATGCTTTAATTTAAAATAACACTTAGCACTACCATATTTCATTTCATGTTTCAATGACATAGCAATTATGTTGTAGTTTGGAAGAAAATAAAAATGTCTTAGAACAGGATAGAATAGAAGGGAAACAAAATAACTGGCTAAAATGTATGTATTGTAGAGTAATATAGAATACCCAAATGAGTTATATTCCCTATGTATAAGAACCTTGTCTGAATACGTGAAAATAGAAATAAAATACAATGTATTCTAATTAGGCCTGGGCATTGACCTACAGTACTTATTCTAAAAGGTTCAGCCAAATATAAAGCCGAAACGCCAATGTATATAATACCGTATTTACTCGCCTATAATACCCCCCCTTCATTTTCGAGAGCCAAAATACAAAATTCTTGGAAATCGCTTATAGTACCCCTCCTTAATTATTGAGAGTCAATTCTTAGAAATTGACGAATTCTTGAAAATTTTTGAAAATCTAACTAAAATTCATCCTCTATGACAAAAAAGTTAGTCAGTCAGTCTGAAAGACTAGACTTTGTATCATTTTAAATGCTACAAATGCTGAAAAATGCTAGAAAGGCTGGAGGCTTCTCGCTTCGCTCGAAGCCAAAGATTCTTAACATTTTAGAAAATTATCTGCATAATAATACTTATCTTGATTCAAATTACTCGCGAACGGCAAGTGCAAACCAAGGGCAAAGCAAGGTCAAGTGTGCGGGATGCCATCACGCTCACCAGAGCGCACGGGGAAGTGCCCCTTGCATCCAGTCTAAAAACACTTATAGTAGGCGATGTATTGAAGATAGAGATATGCTGTCGCGGACTTTTTTGTAGAACTTTTCATGCTGACCATTTCTTACGCTCATAGTATATTGATATTTTTAACGGTTTGCCCAGCGTAAGCTTAAGAAGCGCACGGATGCCAAGTTTGTTTTCGATTTTTTCACTGAAATTGTTACTGCTTGGCTTCCTTTGATCATACATAAATTATTTTCTACAGAATCTTTCCTCGAGACATCCTTTACAGAATGGTGAAAACCGCATCAAAATCCATCCAGTGGTTCTCGAGATTACCCGGGACATCCAAGAATCGGGGATTTTTGTCTTATACTAACGAAGTAGAGATTGTCGGGAACACATGCTCCAAGCAGTACTATGACGTCACACACCTCAGTGCATCTAGGTACATTTCGTCCCGTCACCGTAACATAACTCCAGACCCCAGCGTAACGAAGAAGTCGACAAGATCATTTAAAATGAAAAAATATTTTTCTTGTTACATTATTTAGTTATTCAGACGATATGACCGCCATTTTGCGTACACGACTGGGCAGGATATCGAATTGTGTAGCCAATAGGCTTCACCCAATATCCAATAGAAGATGCCACACTATTGGCCGAGTAGAAGCGCCAAGTTGAAAATCCGGCCGATGAAAGTTATGGTTTCATATCTTGCCTGCAATCTTTTGTTTTGTATACAAAGATGTATTGCCCTTCGAAATGGTGTTCGCAGCAGCTTTTTCTCAGTTTTAACACATTTCATTTGTTGCAAGAACTGTTGGCGTTTGAGTGACACGTTATTGGTATATTAATGTGAAACATGTGAATAATACGTACTCAGTTGTGTTTACAAATGTTAGTGAGATGTGATCGTTCAGCATCATCACTCATTCCCTAATTGATGCATGTTTAAATAAAAATGAAATTTGAATTTCCATTTCTGATAATTTGTCCATTCCATTCTATTTCTTTGATACTAAGATTTTTGCTTAGCAAGGGATAGTAGTGAAAGTCATTCAGGGGTAGGGAATAGTGATGGATAAGTGAGGTTATGGCAGTCTCATAATGGGCTGATTAAAGATGTAAACTTCACATATTTTGATTAAATATATCGTACTATGTAGCATCAAAATAAAATAGCTTATTTTTACTCTTCTCTCTTTTTCCCAAAATAATGGATTTTTGCAAAGTTCGTGTCTATAGTATCCCCCCTGAATTTCGAAACTAAAAATTTAGAAAAAAAAAAGGGGGGTCCTATAGCCGAGTAAATACGGTATTATCTGCAGTATCTACACTTAAGTCTCTTTCAGACCCCAAATCATTATATAAAACATCAATAATCTCCTGCTCAGGAACATTCTGTATGTTTTTTTCTCTTTTCTTTCCTTTTTGTCATGCAGCCTCCTGAGAGTTGGCCTCTCTATCTAGTCGGCGACTGTGGGCGACCTGCGCGCAAGGATGAGAGATGGAATGGATGAAGATGAATCAAACAGGGCAAGGATGTGGAAGGCACCATCCCAGCATTTTCCAGGTACTGAAAATGGGAAACTACGGGAAACTATTTCAAGGACGGTCGATGGCGAAGCTCGAATCCACACGTCTACCAAGTCAGCAGAGAGCTTGGCCCTATGTCCTAACGCTGCACTTTAGCGAGCGTAGCCACCGCTGTCGGTATATCGTCTGTAATAGCACACCATATTACAAGTCATGGAGGTTGAACCTACAGACTGAAACTTGACTTGACATATTTATTTGTTTCTTGTCGATCTCGCACTAATGCTGCCATCTACTGGATTTTGGTCATAACTAAGACATTCAGCAACAGTTCTGAACCAACGAAATGCAAGTATAGCCCATTGTTTATTTTCCATAAACATCTAAATTTTACCTCGGATGGATGAACATTGACTAAAGGTATGCCAGAGGAGTGAGAGCTCACTGGTTAGTAAAAGGGAAAAGAAAGAGAAGGAAAAATATAAAATAAAAATATTCAGATCAACATCGTTAAACACAATTCCAGAGACTTATACCAGACTTTCAAAAACAAACTTATGGGTTACCAAGCCCAAGTATGATTTTTAGAAATAAGCATGGAAAAATTGGACTGAACAACCAAGAAAACTGCAACATACTTGCTGGATACTTTCAAAGTATTTTGAACTGCCCACCCCCGACTTCTAGATTAGAAATAGCGGACCAACAAGTAAACTCAGATGAGGATGTCCCACCAACAAAAGAAGAAATAAGAGATGTCATCAAGACCCTCAAGAACAACAACGCAAGTGGAGAAGATTCGATAACAGCAGAAATGATGAAATGGGCTGAGCCAGAAATTCTAGACGACCTTCATAGAATCCTTGGTACAGTCTGGGAAACCGAGAAAATTCCAGAAGAATTGAAAACAGCGATGATCCATCCGCTCCACAAGACACGGAGATAAGACGGATTGAAAGGGTCAAAAATTTCAAGTACCTGGGAGAGACTATAAAGGAGAATGAGTTAGAAAAAGCAGCTGTTGGAGATCGAATTCTAAAAATGGAAAGAGCATATGGATTAACGAAAAATATCTACAACAAGAAGTGCATCTCCTGAAAACCAAAATAAGGCATTATAACACTGTCGTAAAAACGGAATGTCTCTTTGCCAGTGAATGCCTCTAGATGAGTTATAGCCTCGAAAAACTAGAATTCCTGGAAAGGAGAATTCTAAGAAAAATCATGGGTGCAGTTCGGACTGAAGATGGATGGAAACTGCGAAGCAACAGAGAAGTCTACCAGAACATGGAAAGAATCTCAGAGACTATGGGGAAGAGGAGGCCGACATTCCTTGGAGATCTATACAGAATGCACAAACAGATTAACAAAACAAATATTCGACTATCTTTGGAAGAAAAAGAGAAGACCACTCCAACGTGGACTAAGGAAGTTAGGAAAGATTTAGAAAAGTTGAACATCACAAAGTCTCAGATGCTAGAAAGTGAATTTAATCATAAAGTGAAAAATCTGGAAGGGTTTCAATATGAAGGAAGACCTAAGAGAAGTGGACGAACTTGGACAGAAGATCAAAGGAAACATGCCAGTGAATGCATGAAGAAATATTGGAGACAAGAGGAAACTCCAGGCAAAGGTAAATAAAAAGAAATAAAGTTGTTACGTGATCCTAAGTGGTCAATTCGCATGGGGAAAAATAAAATAAAAAATAATAACAAAAAAAAAAAACGTAAGTAAAACATCCACAAATGTCACAAATTGCTGTATTCTTGTGTTCTGTATTTTGTGTTCTACGTTCTGCAGTTATTTAATTTCATTGTGCGGGCTTCATAGGGTATTATTTTTGTCCAGAATTCTTCCTCAGGGCCTCCTTCTGCTCCGGGCCTCTAGTTATTACCTAATCCTTAAGACTGTAATGTTGTTGTTGTTTCCTATGGGTAGCCCAGATTCCAATCCATCAGCTTTCTTGCGTTCCAATAGAAATTAGACTATAATGTAATGCACAACTAAAGTCGGCAAGATGGATGGGTGAAATTACTTAACAAGACCTGGTAGTTATTCTGGACAATAGCTCCACCAACATCGTCATTCTACAATATAATGAATGCATGGACATGAGAACAGGTCAACAATTTTTTTATACATAGTGTCTTTTTAAATGTTTTTAATGTGTATTTGTTAGTGATATAGTGTGTGTGTGCAATAATGTTATCTTAGGCTTATAGTTAGATTCTCAGTGTTTTGATATGATGTTATCCATTTGTACTAATAATGTGGGCGAGGAAGGACTGTAAATAAAGGTCCGAAACACGTACCACAAATAAGCGTTTAATAACGCACTTATAAAGTATTGATTTGGCGGAAAGTTGTGCATTACATTAGACTATTATTGAAATTGTCAATACGGACCAAAATGGTAACAAATACTCCCAATTTAATCCTTAGGCAGTGATAGTAATTAAGGGAAAAGGGGGGAGCCATTTCATTTATCGCCAAGGAATGGAATGTGAGGGTTGCTCATTTATGGTCCCTAGAGCGTGGTTCCGTATTCTTGTTTCTGAATACTTACATTAGTGGTAGCTTCCAGCTGTGGTTGATTCTGCATTTACCATGGTTTTACTTTTTACCTCTGGCACTACAGCCCGTGATGGGCCTAGGCCTACCAAGCGACCGCTGCAGAGCCATTTGACCTGCTGATATTGGGGTGACGCGTGATCAGCGCATCGGGTCCCCTCGGCCGTTAATCTCGGTTTTCGTGATCGAGGCGCTGCCTTACTGTCAAGAGAGATACTCAACTGTCCTCACGAGGCTGAGTGCATCCCATTCCAGCCCTCACTTCAGTTTCTAAAATCCCTGACGGAGCCGGGAATCGAACCCAGGGCCTCTGGGTGAGTGGCAGGCGCGCTACCCCAACACCACGGGGCCGGCATTTACCATGGTTAGTTATTATTTAATATTTTGTGGGTGCTCATTAAGTGTAGTGAGTTTACTTTCCATGCTCACATAATGAAAAATATACGTACATTTTATATGTAATAAAATATGTATATATCAGTTGGTTTAAGATATCCTCCAACTCGACATATACATAACCTACCCTGATTTGATGTTTCCTTCTGTAAAAATAGGGGAAGCCTGGTATTTGGAAAATATTGATGCATTGCATAAGGAGTTGTAATCATTTTTAGGTGGATATTCTTCCATTTTATCTCCCCCCACTTGGAACTCCTTGTAATCATTTTTAGGTGGATATTCTTCCATTTTATCTCCCCCCACTTGGAACTGCCTCTCATTATGTTTGTCCTTTTTATGATTTTCTATCTTTCTTTTCCTGTCCAACGATTAAATGTTAAACCAATTACAGTGCCCAAGGTTGTGGCAGTAAATAATTCTGTATATCAGTAAAGCAGACAGAGAAATACCTACCTAGCTTTGATGGGCTTAGGTCGACAGGTTACTTCACCCGAGCTTGTCTTGATGCCTGACACTGGACTAAACCTTTGCTGTGGAAATGCTTTATTTTCTATCAATGGTTCAACATCACTCTGCGACTCAGAGTCGGAGTCAGTCACTTTCTCTTTGCATTTGAGATCAATCTCAGGTTGTGTATCCTCGCAGATAACCTGAAAATTAAATTCAGCACTTTCAAAATAAAAATAAACATATGCAAACATGATATGCCAAGTAGCAAACTATATTACGATATACAAACTCTCTTATAGATTACAGATACCGTATTTACTCGGCTATAGGACCCCCTCGCCTATAGTGCCCCCCCTTCATTTTCGAGAGCCAAAATACAAAATTTTTGGAAATAACGTATAGTACTCCTCCTTAATTATTGAGAGTCCTGTCCGTCATTGTCTAGCAACGAGCGCGGCGCGAGCAACTCCACGCGGATGGATACGGCCGGCGGTTAGTCAGGCGAAACAATCGCAGGGAAAGTGTGATCTTTTCAGAGGTGGTTGGCAATAATCATGGAATATACTTGTCTTTGTATACCAGATGTTGGATCCTTGGGCCATACCATTCAATCGTACGCGAGCTCTGTTGCTAACAAGGCGTGACCTTGTTTGAAGAAAGAAGTCTCTGTCTTTCCTTCTGTGCGTACGGGTTATGACTCACGCTATGCGACAGGTGGCTGGCCGGCCACATGTGCGGTGCTGCCGCATTCACGTAAGGACGACACGCTAGTGGCCAGCTGGCATACGAACACCAGTCTACACTCTGTGGTGTATTTCGAAACAAAGAACGTGTTATAGGTAGCGATTTTGTATTCAGCCTCCATGTTCTACTGGCCACGCCCAACCACCACTTTATGGTAGTATCTTTGGTCTTTACGGAACTCGCTGCGTGGATGCAATGCTGTATCAGTGCTGATAAACTTTGTTTATTTTGATTAAATATATCATACAATGTACCATCAAAATAAAATAGCTTATTTTTACTCTCTCCCTTTCCCAAAATAATAGATTTTTGCAAAGTTCGCATCTATAGCTGAGTAAATACGGTATCTAACTTTCCCCTATGCTCTTTTGCTGCAGTATGACCAGAGTTTGTGGTTTTTAGCATAATTGTAAATTTAGCACTTTGTAGCATCTATACTTTTCAGATTTAGCATTCTGCAGCAAATGATTGATGTCATTCACAAAATACAGTACTATAGAAAATGAAGACAGAAGAAAGAAGCAAAACACCAAGGCAAGGCCCAAAGTAACACAATGCCCAACCCTTTATAGGTCGTTGGGATAATATCTTCCCACCATGAATTTATAGAATGGTGTTAGGGAGGGAATCTTCCAACCCCTTTCATTTCAAGCATTTCCACATGCATCCACAAGCTAGCAGCACAGAAATATTGAAAACCCATTAATTTGATGAATACTGTCATAAGAAACCAAAGGTGGGAAGCATATATCCCAGTGGTCTCCACAGTCCACATGCTCGCCAGGTCGGTTGTGTTGAGTGAATGCAATACATTGTTTCACAGAAGAAGGCGTCTTTATTGGAGATAAGAGATATTTAAAAGTTGGTATATAATTGAAATACAGTAGAACCTCGTTAACACGTTCCTCATCAGTACGTTTTATCGCATATCACGTCGTAATTTTCAAGTCCCGATTCTTATCTGATGACAATAATGTAAAAGTACCTCATTTATCACGTCGCACATTTTGCCGCGCTTCGCTTAGTACGATCGCATTTTCGTCAGCCCTGAAAGCATTCTTTGTCCACCCCTAGTGGAATGTGAGACCGACCGCTCTGAGATAACATTCCTTGCCAACAAGCAGGCGAGGGTTGCGACATAACAGGTATAGTACGTACTTCTGATTAACATGTTTTTTTACGTTTCCCTTACTGAAACAAATTAATGAGGTTTAATTATCATTTTCCATTAGAGCGTTTTCCCGCTTTTTGCGCTCAAACTTTTCACTCCCTTGAAAAACGTACTAACGAGGTTCCACTGTATAATGTTAATAATGGTTTTGATCACTTGAGTAAATATATTTCAGCTAGAAAGGAAATAATTATTCTGTTTAGAGTGTTTGTCACAGAATAGAAGATTTTTAAAATTAATATTCTGTGTTTTGGGCAAGTACTATTTTGAAATTGAATTATATTCGAATATACTTTTATAATTCCAAAATCACTTGTATTTTATGTGCAGTTTTCGGCAAAGATGTTATAGGTCACTGAACGTGTGTTGCGTGGGAGTTAAGTTTCTTTTTAAATTACAGAGCGTGATTTCTTTTTGTATATACTATATCATGTTAGATAAACCTTATTATTGAGTGATAAACACAGTACATCATAATTTGGTGGTGTGAAATTATTACTCCATTGCCCATTTAAGAAAACATACTGTCTGGTATGGGCAGTGGGATAATAATTTCCCACCCCATATTTCATAAAATAGAATCCACACGTATAAAATTGTTGCATATTCCTACTCATCTATCACCCCCAATTACAAATGTGAAAAAAAAAAAAAAAAATGTGGGAATCGGAAAATAGAACGTTTTTTGGGTTTCCCGCCAGCCTCGACACTGCCCGGTGGCGCCGCGTCGAGGAATCAAGTGGAAGTCGTGAGAAACTAAGACGAACAGTTACAGTTTTGTGTCGAGTCATGTCACGTGAAGTTCTGTAAAATCTCATCTTATGTAATCTTACGTTTAAATGCAGTTTTTATACTTAAAATTACTACAAGACGTGTTCGGTTTATTCACTTGCCAAAATCCCTTCCCATATTTGGGGGCTTGTCCGAGATATTAAGGATTTTGAGTGCGGAACGGCAATTTTGGCTAGGCCTACAGCGATAAAACCAAAGACGACAAGGCGTGAATTGACGACATTTTTCTGGCAAGATTTACGACGAAGACGTGGGTCCGTGAAATATAGAAGACGAGCAGCTGTTCAACCTCCAAAGACGTGGTGGTTCGATAGGCTACAAAAGACGAGTTCCAGGATTCTGAAGCCTAGGACGACGACGAAAAGAAAAGTGTTCAGCGCGATTGCCGAATGACAAAGAAAAATGGCGGACAAAGTGGCGTGTTTACAAGATATTGAAAAAGTGAATAATAACATTAGGACGGCGTCTTCGGCCATGATTAAGACGTTACATAACCTCATTTTCGAAAAACTGCCACGTGATCGAAAGAGCAGGCAGCGCTTAAGAGAATTCCCAGGATTTGAGTTTGAACGTGACTCACCAGAACACCTGGTGAAATTGAAGTTCATTGAGAGTGAATTCATCGAGGCTGACCTAATTGCCATTTGCACAGTGTTAAACATTGAATATACGGGAGTGAAAGCCGTGCTTGTGCAACGCGTCTGTGACAACTTAATGGACCTTTCGTGGCTGGGGATGTCTAAAGACGAAGAAGATGAAGAAGAAGAACAAGAAGAAGACGAGACTGATAAAAAGAAAGAGGCGATGAGTAAGATGAAAGAGGCAAACGAAGCACTGGCGGAGGAATTACGTGAGTTAAAGGACAAAATGGCTGGGATGAAATTCACGAAACATTCAACCTCTAGCACGTCAGGTTCATCATCGGATTCATCTAGCTCGTCAGAAGACCTGAAACTCTCCAAAGCAATAGGAGGTAAACAAAAGAAAAGAACAAATACCAAACACAAAGCAAAGACTGGAGAAGAAAGCTCAAGCGAAGGGGAAGTCTACCAGGAGGTGGTGGACTCGCGGCACACTGCAAACCAGGGAGTCGCACACAAGTTTGCGTTAACTTTCCAAGATGTAGAGGGCTCTGTCAGGACCTATGACGGCAGCGAGAACTATCCGGTGCGACGTTGGATTAAGGACTTCGAGGAAACAGCAACGTTGATGGGCTGGGACGAGATGCAAAAATATGTTTTTGCAAAAAAGTCGCTGACAGGTCTGGCTAAGTTGTTTGTGCAGAGTGAACGTGGCATCACATCATGGCACAAGTTGAAGAAAGCCCTGAAGAAAGAATTCCGAGATGATACCAGAGCAGCAGAGATTCATCGACTGCTAACCAACCGACGAAAAACAAAAGTTGAAACTCTTCATGAATATTTCCTGGTGATGCGAGAAATAGCCAGCAGGTCGACGATCGATGATAAATCACTGATACAATACGTCATCGATGGCATCGAGGATGACACTGGATCCAAGATGATTCTATATGGAGCAAGGGACATCAAGGAATTCAAGGACAAGTTGAAGATCTACAAGAGTGCTTACGCACGAAACTCCCAGAGAAGACTACAAACATACACCAAGAGAAGACAACAAGCAGAAGCAGACCCCGTATGTAAAGAGATGTTACAATTGTGGTCAGAAGAACAGTCATGAGTCCAGAGAATGTCCACACAAGAGTCAGGGTCCAAAATGCTTCAATTGCAGCAGTTTCGGACACATAGCTTCCAAGTGCCCAAACCCTGAGCAGAATGCTGAGAAGAAGACAGTGAATATCGCTTTGGGAACCAAGTCGATTATGAAGATGAAGGAATTGTTGCTCCAGGGCCAGAAGATAAATGCATTGGTTGACACGGGCTGCCCATCAATCTGATCCGTGAAGACATTTACACAGAGATGGGCGATCCGGAGCTGAAGACTACCACCATAGTACTCAAGGGTTTTGGAGATAGTGAGGTGCGTCCCCTAGGATATTTTCCAACCGACGTCCAGGTTGAGGACGACACTTACTTGACTGATTTCTATGTGGTGTCTGGAGATGTACTAAAGTTGCCAGCTATCATGGGTAACGACTTGCTGGATCAAGCCGTAACTACCTTCAGCAAAACCGGTGTCAAGATGTCCAAGGACATATCAGCAGCGTACTTGTACCGAATCAACGTGGTAGCAGCCGATGAGATGGACATAGGAAAGGCATCGGAAGAGGCGCAGAGTATCAGCGTTGAGAGGAGCATTACGATGAAACAAGGACTATTGCATCCCTTATTTAAAGAAAGCACACCATTTCACACTTACCATGCTGACCATCTTGAACCCTTGGATTCAATGAAAAAAGGATACATGCATATTCTCGCAGTAACGGATAGCTTCACAAAGTTTGTGTGGCTGTATCCCACTAAAACGACGATCACGAAAGAAACTACGGAGAAACTGGATGTGCAAAAAGGAGTATTTGATAATCCTGCGCAGATCGTCACCGACCGTGGAACCGCGTATATTTTACATGAATTCGAAGAGTACTGCACTGCCAACAACATCGCCCTCTCGCTGATCACGACCAGACTCCCTCGTGCCAATGGCCAGATAGAAAGGATGAACTCCACGATCATTGCCGTGCTGGCCAAGTTGTCCATCGAAAACCCTGGAGATTGGTACAAAAACGTCGAATCTGATCAAAGAGCCATGAATTCTACCTACAACCGCAGTATCAAGCAGACGCCGTTCGAACTTTTGACAGGAGCCAAAATGCGCTGTGAAAATGACCTGAGAATAGTTGAGTTGATCAATGAAGAGATGGTAGATGAGTTTGAGACCAGGAGAGATGAACACCATGAAGAAGCGAGAGCACAAATCCAGAAAGTGCATCAAGAAAACAGGGTGTCGTTTGATCGAAGTCAACGGCCTGCTCGCCAGTACCAAGTTGGCGATATCGTCACCATCAAGAGGACCCAGTTTGAACCAGGCCTTAAATTGAAGAAGAAGTACCATGGGCCTTACAGAATCTCCAGAGTCAAGCTGAATGACACGACCTCTGTCGTGAAGGGAATCACTTAGGCCTCAACCGAACAACTACTTGTGCTGATTTCCTCAAACCCTGGGCTGAAGACTTCTCATCATCCGAGGCGGATGATCTGCAGGATGGCCGAATGTGAGAATCGGAAAATAGAACGTTTTTGGGTTTCCCGCCAGCCTCGACACTGCCCGGTGGCGCCGCGTCGAGGAATCAAGTGGAAGTCGTGAGAAACTAAGACGAACAGTTACAGTTTTGTGTCGAGTCATGTCACGTGAAGTTCTGTAAAATCTCATCTTATGTAATCTTACGTTTAAATGCAGTTTTTATACTTAAAAGTTACTACAAGACGTGTTCGGTTTATTCGCTTGCCAAAATCCCTTCCCACATATATATATATATATAAATAGAGGAAGCCATACAGAAGATGAAGAGTGGTAAAGCAGCAGGAGTGGATGAGGTGACCACGGAAATGATAAAAGCAGCGGGACCAATAGGGATACAGTGGCTGTATAGATTATTTAGAATAATTTGGAAGAAGAAAGAAATTCCAGAAGAATGGGGAAAGGGTTTAATTGTCCCGATTTTTAAGAAAGGCGACAAAAAGGAATGTAATAACTACAGAGGGATCACTCTTATTGCTCATGTAGCTAAGATCTTTGAGAGAGTATTGGAAGGCAGACTGAGGAGGAAGATAGAAGGTGAGTTGGAAGAAGAACAGTATGGTTTTAGGAAAGACAGATCAACATTTGACCTAATCTTTACACTAAGGCAAATGATGGAGAAAAGATGGGAATTTGGAGAAGACATGGTGATGACATTTATTGATATTGAGAAAGCATATGACAGTGTGCCTAGACAGGTGGTTTGGGATGTATTAAGAAAAAGAAGAGTTATCAGAGCAGAAGTTCAAATGTTAAAAGCTATGTACAAAAATTGTGTCAGTAGCGTGAAGACCAGTATAGGAGAAACAGAATAGTTTAAAGTGGAAACGGGTCTCCGACAGGGAAGTGTATTGTCCCCATTACTATTCATCATAGTCATGGGTGAAATCCACAAGAATGTCGAACAGAGATTGGGACAAGAAGCAACAAAGGCCATGCTGTTTGCAGATGATATAGTTATATGGGGTGAGGATGAAAAGGATGTACAAAAACAACTAGATGTATGGAACCAAGAGATAGAGAAATTTGGGATGAAAGTAAGCACAGAGAAGAGCAAGATAATGGTAATGTCAAGAGGAAGGAAGAAAGGAAGAGGAAAGATAGAATTGAATGGCAAAATTCTAGAAGTCGTTAAAAGTTTCAAGTATTTGGGAAGTGTGATCGCAGAAGATGGAAAGATAACTGAGGAATTGGAAAGAGAATACAACAAGCGAACAGTTTTTACCAGAGTGTAAGGGGTATTGTGTGGAACCGAGATGTCCCAAAGAAATGCAAAAAAGTATTATATTCAACCTACTACAGACCCATACTAACATACGCAGCTGGAGCGTGGACTACTACAAAAAGAGAGGAGAGTAGAATACAAGCCGCAGAGATGAAATTCCTAAGAGGTATAGAGGGCAAGACCAGAAGAGATAGAGTTAGAAATGAAGAGATTAGAGAAAGGACAGGAATATTGAAGCTGCAGGACAGGATAGAAACAACAAAGTTAAAGTGGTATGGACATATGATGAGAATGGGAGAGGAGAGAGTACCAAAGAAAACTTTCTGTGAAAAGATGACAGGGAAGAGACCACGAGGAAGGCCCCGGAAGAGATGGGCAGATACAGTGTGGGAGTGTGTAGAAAAGAAGGGAGGAAAACCCGAAGATGTACTAAAATCAGGAGAGGAGTGGTGGAGAGACAGGCAACGATGGAGGTCCTTAATTCACAACCCGACCCAGGAAGCTGGAAACGGGAAATGAAGATGATGATGATATATATATATATACCCCCAGTCTTTTGCCCTAGGGGGCGTGGTGGCTCGCGGTCTAGCTGTATGCCTCTCACCAAGGCGGTCCGGGTTCGATTCCCAGTCAATGCATGTGAGATTTTCGAAGTGAAATGCCATGTCCTGTGGTTCGGATTCCACGTAAAAAGGAGGTACAGTGGCTCATGATCTTGATATTAACGGTCACGTTAAACTACAAGCTTCCTTCCTTTCCTTCTTTTGCCCTAGGGGGCGTGGTGGCTCAGCGGTCTAGCTGAATGCCTCTCACCAAGGCGGTCCGGGTTCGATTCCCGGTCAATGCATGTGAGATTTTCCAAGTGAAATGTCATGTCCTGTGGTTCGGATTCCACATAAAACGGAGGTCCCGTGGCTCATGATCTCGAGATTAACGGTCACGTTAAACTACAAGCTTCCTTCCTTTTTATTTTGCCCGATAAAGAGTTAGATGTGAAGATATTGAATTTAGTGATTAAACAATTCCATTATTAGAAGCTTTTCAGTCGGTCAACACGAGTGTGCCCAATTAGATAGAGCAGGGAGTTACAATTAGATTCCTAGTGCCTGAAATAAATTACATGAATTATTTATACACTTAATAAAACACTTCTCACACAAATTGGGGGCTTAATTGGACAAATAGTTTTATTTGTCAAGCAAACAACATAAGAATCTGCTCACTTAGGCTTAATTTAGGTTGTTGTTGTTTCTTTTGAGGAGCTAGGCAAAGTGGTCATTTAGCCCCATGTATTTAAGTGTGTGCAATTTTTGCCTGATAACCTGTGTTATTGTGACTGTATTAGTGGCCTTAATTTAGGAACCATCCCAGTATTTACCTGAAGTAGAAGTGGGAAACCACAGAAAATCACTTCCATTATGACTGAGGTGGGAATCAAACCCACCTCTTCTCAGTTTCACCTCACGAGGGTCAGTGTACCTTGTTCCAGCCCTCAAACCAGAATTAAATTTCTTGGCAGAGCCAAGAATGCCATCCGCTACACAACGAGGTGGTTTAGTTTAAAATCAGCAGACCTGTATATAACACGTACGTACAATGGTATTTACAACTATTAAGCTACAGGAATTTTTTAATTAAACTTCGTAATAAGTCGCAATTGGGCACGCTCGTGTGACCGATTGTACAGCTATTCTAATAAATAATAGATTACTTAGGCAAATATGAAAAATGGCTTCTAATATTTCTATAATAAACCATTCCAGTCATAGTTTCTTGGTCTCAGTGTTGAAACAGATTTATTTCACCCTACCGTGGCCAGAGAATTCTAACGACACAATAATGCTCAAAAAATGCAAACCAATTACACCAAAATTTATGTTAATCTTTTTGATACTGTCCTGTCACAGTACAATCTCTTGGATTGTAGGTCGGGGTTATAACATGGCTTCCTTGATATAGTTCAGTAGTGAGGTATGGGAGGCCATGTTCATATTTTAAGATCTCCATGTATTTTTATATTTCCATTTACGATGCTGTTTTGTTTTTATATATATCTATGTCTATTCTTGTAAGAGTCCATACTGCTAGATTTTGTATTAGAGCATCTGTGGAGAATTTAATGAATTTGGTTATGATAAAGTTAGTTACATGAAGTAGAATTAGTGAGTTATTTTGATGGTGAAAAAAATCACAGGAAGAAGATAGTATTGGTAGAAAGAAATTAGATTAGTGAACGAAGAAAGGAGTAATTATAGATATGTGTGGAAAGTCATGCTTAATTGTAAGTTAAAGATGAATATAAGTGGTTTTTTTAATTGCTCTCCCTCATTGTGAAATAACAAGCACGCCCTGATAACCCAGAAAGAAGTATGTACGGTCACATTATGACGCACCAACGTGGAGCACGAATGGGAGATGGGTACAATAGTTTGCTCCAAATGCTACTAAGTAAATTCACCGGTATGGAAGAGTCTTTAAGGACAGAAATAGGATCAGTAAGAGAGTCAGTAAGCCAGAAAATATAGTCAGTGAAAGAGAGTATGAGTAAGGAGATAGGAGAAGTTAGGCAGCAAGGAGAGTCTATGAAAGTGAAAATAGAATCTAAAGGTAAGCAGGTAGAATCTGTAAAGGTGTACATAAACGAAGCAGTAAAGAAGCAGGCAGAAGCAATTAATGTTAAGCAAAGAAGTACAAGAACATAAATCTGTGATGAGTAGTAGGTTGGAAAACTTAGAGAAAGAACTTAGCAGTAAGATAGAAGAAAGGGAAGATGTGTTGAGAGAAGGAATAGCGAAAAATAAGGAGCCTTAAGGAGGAACAGGTGACATTGATGGAGAGGAATGAGAAGCTCAAGGAAGAGAGAATGAGCAGGAGCAGGAAAATTATCCGAGATGTGGGGGGCGTGAGAAAGCAGGTGATATGGAAGAAAATGAAGGAGAGGAGGCAGGTGAAAGAAAGGAAAAGGGACAAGAGAAAGGAGAAGCGGATAATGGAGAAGGTGAAATGGAAGAGACTGAAGAGAAAGGAGAATCAGATGAGGTTGGTAATGAAGACAGTAGCAGTCAAGAAAAAGAGGCTAAAGATGAGGGTAAAAGTGCAAGAGAAGGTCATGGAGAAGACAACATACTAGAAGAAGATAAGGTGAAGAAGAAACAGTGGAAAACAAAGTGGAAGAAGATAATATAATAATGTTATTGGTTTTACGTCCCTTTTAACTACACTGGCTTTTAGAGACGCCGGGGTACCGGAATTTTGCCCCGAAGGGGATCTTTAACGTGCCAGTAAATCTACTGACACGGCTCCCTCGCATTTGCGCACCCTCAAATGCCAGCTGACTGCGCCAGGTTTCGAACCTGCAACCTTGGGCTCAGCAAGCGAGAACGTTACCCCTGAGCAGTGGTGGAAGAAGAGAAAGGAACTGTTGAGTAAGACAAGAAAGACGAGGAAGAGGTGGAAAATGTGGAAAGGAAGAAGAGAGAAGTGGTTGAGAATGAAGACAAAGAGGACCAGGAGAATAGATAAAAGAATGAGTTGGAAAGCAAAGAGAAGGAGTAGGAAGATGAGATGTCAGGTAAAGGAAGATAAGAGAGTGAAGGATCAGAAGAAGAAGAAGAAAATTAAGAAAATGAGGAAGGGAAGGAGAGAGGAATGGTGGAGATGGAAGATGAGGAGTAGAAGGTAAGGAATGACATGGCGGATAAAGAAAAAGACGAGATGGAAGACAGAGAAGAAAACCGAATCCGAGAAGAAGACGCCAAAAAGGAGCTCAAGTGGTAAACGTGGAGAACAGGATGCCGAATCAGAAACGTTGAGTGATGCTGATGAAAATCATGATCAGTCTATGGATGTTGATGGAAACGAATATTTATACATTCGAGATGGAAATGGCATCGAAGGTAGCAGTTCGGATGATGAAAGGAGTGGAGATAGCATGTCTTTATCAAATGAACTCATTTCTTTAGCGCTTCGAGACTTATTTGGAAAGTGGATTGGCTTGATGACTATTATATAGTTCCTTCGGAAGTAGTTAAGTTATTTTAGTTAGTGTGTTTGTTAATTCTGTGTATGTATATTATGTTTTATGTATTTTTTATATGTGTGTGATCCTCATGTGTTTCTCACATAAGAATCACACAGAGGGGCGAATTGTACAATCTCTTGGATTGTAGGTCGGGGGTTATAACATGGCTTCCTTGATATAGTTCAGTAGTTAGGTATGGGAGGCCATGCTCATATTTTAAGATCTCCATGTATTTTTATATTTCCATTTACGATGCTGTTTTGTTTTTATATATATCTATGTCTATTCTTGTGAGAGTCCATACTGCTAGATTTTGTATTACAGCATCTGTGGAGATTTTAATGAATTTGGTTATGATCAAGTTAGTTCCATGAAGTACGATTATTGAGTTATTTTGATGGTGAAAGATATTATTGGTAAAAAGAAATTAGAATAATGAACGAAGAAAGGAGTAATTATAGATATGTGTGGAAAGTCATGCTTAATTGTAAGTAAAGATGAATATATGTGGTTTTCTTAATTGCTCTCCCTCATTGTGAAATAACAAGCACGCCCCGATAACCCAGAAAGAAGTATGTACGGTCACAGTCATAGTTACCTGATCCACCACCATCTAGTAACAATAGCATTTCTTATTTCAATATTTGTGAAGACTACATCAAGAATAAATTATACAATCTATCCTCTGGCAAGTCTCCCAGTCCTAATGCCACTCCTTTAGAAATAATTAAACTTTATGCCACCAGCTATCTTGTCCACTCTACATTCTATTCAACTAAGCTGGCATTGAATGAGCATTTCCGGATTATTGGAAATCAGCCATAACACCCCAGTGTTGGAGAAAGACTCCAAATAAAGGGTAGGAAATGTCTAATGTCTATTTTCTCAGAAGTGTCACAATCAATTATTTGGGACGAAGTTTACGCTCACGTAAAACATTCATCACTGAATTTCAGTGCGGTTTCCTTCCTAGGCTAGTCTTCACTCATGATGTATTCACCTTTATGAATAAACATGGTAGTGCTGATGTTATCTACACTGATTTGTCTAGGGATTTCAACACCATACATCACAACCTACTGCTTAACAAACTTTCCAACTTTTGTGTAACTGGTAATCTTTTATGTTTCTTCAAAAGCTATCTTTCAAATACCGTATTTGCTCGGCTATAGTACCCCCCCCCCTTTCATTTTCGAGCCAAAATACAAAATTCTTGGAAATCACTTATTATTATTGAGCCTTGTCCGTCATTGTCTAGCAACGAGCGCGGCGCGAGCAGCTCCGCGCGGATGGGATACGGCCGGCGGTTGGTCAGGCGAAACAATCGCAGGGAAAGTGTGATATCTAGAGATACGGGAAAATCGCAACTGCGATAAATGAGAATTTTACTTTTTTCTCGTTTTTTCAACTACCTGGTAACTAATATGACTATGTATACCCAAAATTTGCGAAACTGAATGTGCGACAAAGTGCGATAACAAAGGGTTCTTGCGAATTATTCCCATAAATGTGATAAATGCGAAAAGTGCCGAATTTACCGATTAATGTTGAATATTATGTTTTATTACATTTTCGCGCCGCAACTTTGAAATTTGCGAGTTCTCAGCAATGAAAATATTGGCTAAATAATCGATATTTACGAGTAATAATCGATATTTACGAACATCGATTAATGTCGTGAAAACAATCGATTACGGTAAAAAATCAATTAGAAAATTGCCGCTGTTATTGCCGCATGATATCCACTGTTTATCGCCAGTAAAACGATGTTTTTGGAATAATTATTTCGTAGTTTCGTTTGGTTGTGCTAATGAAAGGAATATTCCAATCGTTTGTGCCTATTCTTTTTAAAAATTAGAGCAATAAGGTTATGCTTATATAGGTTTATATCGCGCTGGCACTCATTTCTTGTATTTGACCATTATAATAAAAACTGTAAAGTACGTATCGTGATATGAATAGACAATGTTTGTTACGCGTTCTCTTTGCTTTAGGGAATGTTGTATAATATGATGAAAGTATTCTCTACTATGTGTGAGTTATAGGTTATGTTACATGTCGTCCGGCGATTTCTATTTGAATTCGGATACTGTTTTACAGATTGTCAGTCAAGAGTCGCAAAAAGGTGTATCAGTAATTGCGTGACTGCATATTCTGTTTAACTTAAGAAAACCTTTGAGATTGTATGTGATCATTTAAATCTTTGGAGTAGATATGAAAGGTGCACAATGAAGTTCAGTTCGTCTATACAAATTCCATTGGCAGCAGTGTTAAGTCTCCTGTTGTGTGTGTGGTTTTTATTTTTACTAAGGGAGTGTTAGAAGTATTAAAATCCTAATATCAGTATTAAAGAAATGTAGAAACTTGACATCATACATTTGGCAAGATTGAGTTCAAGTGCTGTCGGTTGGTTGTATGACGTGAGACGAGGGTACCCGAGCTATGCTCAAAAGATCCAAAAGTCATGTTCTCATTATGCAATCAACAATATCAGGTGTTTGCAGCAACTCAAATATTGAGGGCCGGCAGAGAGTTGTATTAGTTCACAGGCACCAAGGTGCCAATTGTTAGAATAAAGCGAGCTGTGGTCAGGCGACAATGCTTGTCTTATGAAGTTTACTGTGTGGCAGGTGGAATGACGACAATACCGGGCTCTCCTGGACTCTGTGGACGACTTGGTTCAATTTCTGTGGATGTCTATGAAATCCTTTTGTGTGGTTTTCCTACTAACTCTTTGCCAAGTTCCATTCATTTCTTTTAATAACTTATCTTATGAGGTTGGATTCAAGAAGTGCCATTTGACCATTAACCACCGGCAAATAGAAAATCAATGCCGCTCATCCATGGCCCTCATTGAAAAGGAAATAATGAGGGAGTAAACTTACATTTTATTATTTTGTTAATTATCCATTGTATGGTATTTACCTAAAGTTAAGTAAATGTATGATTCACATTATTATATTAAATGCTTATGCCGTTTATCAGAAACACCCATATTTCCAATCCTGCACATGTTTGAATTAGTTTCCGTGCATATTATTTTGAACCTGTTAACTTAAAGTTTTATTGTACCTGGTGACGAACGTTTAAATGCTACAAAATGCTAATTTTTAAATTTCAAAATGCTCCAAAATGCTATTTTTCAAAATGAAAGTGCTACAAAATCAATTTCAAAATGCTATTTTCTCGTATCTTTAGTGATATCTTTTCAGAGGTGGTTGGCAATAATGATGGAATATACTTGTCTTTGTGTACCAGATGTTGGATCATTATTGGATGCTTGGGCCATACCATTCAATCATACGCGAGCTCTGTTGCTAACAAGGCGTGACCTTGCTTGAAGAAAGAAGTCTCTGTCTTTCCTTCTGTGCGTAAGGGCTGTCACTCACACTATGCGACAGGTGGCTGGCAGGCAGATATACGCACGCTATACGAGAGGTGGCCGGTTGGCCACACGTGCGGTGCTGCCGCATTAACGTAAGGACGAGACACTAGTGGCCGGCCAGCCGGCATATGCACACCAGTCTACACTCTGCGGTGTATTTCGAAACAAAAAATGTGTTATAGGTAGCGATTTTGTATTCAGCCTGCATGTTTTACTGGCCACACCCTTCCACCACTTTATGGTAGTATCTTGGGTCTTTGCGGAACTCATTGCGCGGATGTTATGGTGTATCAGTGCTGATAAACTTCATTTATTTTGATTAAATATATCATACTATGTAGCATCAAAATAAAATAGCTTATTTTTACCCTCTCCTTTTCCCAAAATAATGGATTTTTGCAAGTTCACGTCTGAAGAGAAAGACAAGGTTATGAGAGTGTTCTATGACCAGAGGGTTGGGGCGGAAGAAATCAGGAAGGAAAGAGACTGTTGGACTTCTGCCAGAGGAACAGCCTGCTAGTTGGGAACTCCTGGTTTCAGAAAAGAGAGAGCCAAACAATCACATGGTACAGTGATGACTTGACCAGGAAGTCGGTGGTCGACTATATACTGTATGAGAAAGAACTAAATAAGAACATCACGGACATCAAGGTTATACCATCGGAGAACCTGGATAGCGACCATCGATTGCTGGTAATGAACCTGAGAGGGAGTAAGGAGATGAAAGGGACTGAGAACCAGGAAAGACGTATAAGGATATGGAAACTGAAAGAAGGGGATAGAAGGGTCGAGTACCTCAAAATGGTAAAGGAAGGAATTCCAACAGATGAAGAAAGAGGGGTGGAATAGGAATGGGCTAGATTTAAGAAGACACTAGTAGGTGCAGCAGAAGCAGTATGTGGGAGGACAAGTAGTAAGAAGAGGTGGAAGGAAACACCAGGGTGGAATGAGAAGACAAAAGATATAGTAAGGGAAAAGAATAGAGCCTTTAGGAGGTGGTATCAAAATAGGATGGTAGAGACAAGTGAAGAGTACCAAGAAAGAAAGGAGGCAAAGAGAGTAGTGGCTGAGGAGAGAAGAAAGTGGATGGAAGAGTGGACAAAGATGATGAAGGAGGATAGTGAAGGTACAAAAAAGGTCCTGTATGGGATGGTAAAAAATAAGAGGTGGAAGGATCCTACGGATTATGTTAGAATGGTGAACAAAAGGGGACAAGAGATAGAAAATAGGGAAGAACTGAAGAAAATGTGGAAAGAATATTTTGAAGAACTTCTGAACCCAAATGGAAAAGATGGTGAGGAGCAAGAAATCGGGGAAGAGGAAGTTGAACTGCAAACAGAAAAGGACTTAACATGGAAAGAAAAAGAAGAAGATTGTAGTTTTACGTGACCGTGAATCTTGTGATTATGAGCCACGGGACCTCCTTTTTAAGTGGAATCCGAACCACAGGATACGGCATTTCACTTCGAAAATCTCACATGCATTGACCAGGAATCGAACCCGGACCGCCTTGGTGAGAGGCATACAGCTGGACCCCTAACATGGAAAGAAGTGGAAGATGCAGTGAACAAGATGAAAGGAGGGAAGGCATTGGGTGTGGATGAGTTGAGTGTGGAGATGGTGAGAGCAGCAGGAGAGGTGGGGATACAGTGGCTGTACCGAGTGATGAGGACAGCATGGAAGGAAAGGAAGACATCAGAGGACTGGAAAAAAGGAATAATTGTCCCGATCTTCAAGAAGGGTAGTAGAACAGATTGCAGAAACTATCGGGGAATAACACTGATGAGTCATTGTGCAAAGATCTTCGAGAAAGTTTTGGAAAAGAGAATTAGGACAAGGATAGAAGGAGGGATGAGGGAAGAACAACATGGCTTCAAAGCAGGAAGGTCCACAGTGGATTTGATTTTTGCTGTAAGGCAGTTACAAGAACAGCACTATGAGTATGGAACAAATCTACAGATGGCCTTCCTGGACATTGAGAAAGCATATGACAGTGTATGCAGAAACAAAGTATGGAAGTCCCTGGAGGATAGAGGAGTAGAGAAAATGGACTATAATGAGGATAAAGGAGATGTACAAGGGAAGCATGAGCTGTGTGAAAGTGGGAGGAGAGAGATCAGACTGGTTGGAACAGAGAAACGGCCTGAAACAAGGAAGTGCACTGTCACCGTTACTTTTCATTGTGGTGATGGATGTCATAATGACCCGAGTGGCACAAGTAATTGGGGAAGGAAAGATGAAAGCAATGGTGTTTGCAGATGATTTGGGGAAACAAGGAGGAGGTACAGGAACAGTTGGACATGTGGGAAGGAATAATACAAGGATATGGGATGAAATTTAGCATAAATAAGAGTGAGATGGTGATCACAACAAGGAAGAAGGAAAGAACCACAACGGGAGTACCAATTGGTGGGGAACAGCTGAAGAAAGTGGAGAGTTTCAAGTATCTGGGAAGCCTGATACAAGATACTGGAAGAAACGATAGAGAAATAAATGAGCGGGGGAGGCAGGCAGAAGCATTTCGGAGGAGTGTGAGAAGCATGTTATGGAGCAAGGATGTCCCTCAGAACAGCAAAAAGATCATATATTGGACGTACTATGTCCCTATCCTGACGTATGCCTCGGAGACCTGGGTTATGAAAGGAAGGGAGAAGAGCAAAATACAGGCCAGTGAGATGAGGTTCTTGAGAAGCAGTATTGGAGCTACAAAGATGGACAGAATAAGAAACGTGAGGACCAGAGAATTAATGAAGGAGGAACCATTACAGGATGGTATAGAGAAATCTAGACTTAGATGGTATGGACATGTAAAACGAATGGAGGAGAAGAGGATACCCAGGAGAGTACACGAGACTAAGTGGGAAGGAAAGAGACCGAGAGACAGGTGGCTGAAGGGGGTGGAAGAAAGCGTGAAGAAGAGAGGAGAAGACTGGACAAGGGTGGGGGCTGAGAGATGGTGGGAAGACAGAAGACGATGGAGAGGCTTGTGTTCCAAACAGACCCGGCCAGTGGCTGGAAACTGTGCAAGATGATGATGATGATGACGTCTATAGTACCCCCACCCCAATTTCAGAACTAAAAATTTAGAAAAAAAAGGGGGTCCTATAGCCGAGTAAATACGATGATGATGATGATGATGGAACCTAATCAGTTATAATTAATAATAAGTCTAAATCCGTTAAGATTACTTTGAGTGTTCCGCAGTGTTTTGTACTGGGTCCTCTATTTTCTTTATACTTTTTGTGAACAATATTCCACTTATCATTCATAATTCTAGGTACCTGATGTACGCTGATGACCTTAAACTTTACATCGCCTTCAGAACTATAAATGAGTTATTGCAAGAAGACCTACACTTACTAAGGGAATGGTACGATCAATACATGGAAACTGAAATAGAATATTGACAAGTGTAAAGTTTTGTCGATTTCATCGAGTGTAACCTCCAACCTAAGTTTAATTATTGTATCAAAATTGAAATCTTGGTGTGACAAACTCAAATAATTTCCCAAAATTATGTCATTAAAGATTTTTGCTCATATTTATTTGTGTTTGATTGGTTGGTTCATTGATTGAATATGTGGATGGATGAATGAATGAATGGTTTTTTTTTTATTATTATTTTTTATTGAATGTACGAGCGACTGAAGTAATGTAATCTTTTGTTGTTTTCTGGGTCCTCGGATGTTGCCTTGTTGGATTCAATTGAAAGATTATTTTTCCAGTCAGCCCCATCTATATGTAGACCAAATAAAAAACTGTGTGCCGAACAATTGAAAAACAATCTTTACACACAACTTAAATGTACAGTAAACCTTTTTTAAGGTAAAAAAAAAAAAAAAAAAAAAAAAACGACAGAATAACAACAAAACGTGTCGCCTACACTATTCATATAACACCGTTACAATATTTCTTGCATTTCTCTACCAGAAATGGTAGAAAATGACAGGTTTCTTGTCTTTCAACTTATTGATATCCCGCCACAAGATGGCAGTTGGGTTTGAACTACAGATGGCTTCCCTCTTACTGCGTATCGCGCATTCCAAAAACATTAAGTTGGTTATTACTTGCTTCACTCACTCAGCACATTCCTTCTTCACTGGCTGTATATCGTCTGGTGCAATGACAACCATTGGCATATGGGAAGCCGATATATTTAGGTACTTCGCGTACTGCAAGACACCCGGCACCCCGTCGCACCGTGTTGAACTGCCATCTCCTGGCGGGATATCAATACATGGGGATGTACGAGGTGCTACCCAAAACTTTGAGAAAATTGATCATAAAAATAAAATTGCTTAAGGGAACCTGGTAGTGTAGGTTAGCCAACAATGCAACAGCTTAATTAGAGCTTCATTCCTAGTTAACAATGGCACCTAGAAACTTGGAATTTTCACAGTTTATTAATAATATTCACGGCTGCACGTAACATAAATACCATATTATAAAAAATTAAGACACATTTTATAAGTTATGTACCTTTCTCTCAGGAACTGTGGGCCCGATCAAGTTGATATTTTACACACTTACATGCGCTTATAGATTACAAACTGTGAAGCAAAATGAATGTAATCAGAGTAAAAATAAAATAATTAAAAATGAGAAATGTATCTGAAATAATGGCTCAAAAAGTTGATGAATTCAAATATTCATAAAATCTAAACCAAATGTGTATCAACAATAAATTTACTTTAAGAGCTTCAGTAGATTGCAAATTATAGCTTTCATCCGATTATCTACACAAACATCAGAGGAAAACATTTCAAAATTTTCATAATAATTTAGATTGTTCAAATGTCTGTAGTTATTAAAATATATTATGAATGTCTATGACAAGCCTCCGTGGCTTAGGCGGCAGCACGCTGGCCTCTCACCGCTGGGTCCGTGGTTCAAATCCCGGTCACTCCATGTGAGATCTGTGCTGGACAAAACGGAGGCAGACAGGTTTTTCTCCGGGTACTCCGGTTTTCCCTGTCACAATTTCATTCCAGCAACACTCTCCCTTATCATTTCATTTGTCATTCATTTAATCATTGCCCCGGAGGAGTGCGTTAGGCCTCGGCAGCCGGCACAGTTCATGTCCTCGCCGCTGGATGGGGGCTTCATTCATTCCATTCCTGACCCGGTCGGAGACTGGAAGCAGGCAGTGGATTTTCATTTCATGAATGTCTATGATACTTTAGTAACATGCAGCTGTGAATGTTATTGGTAAACTGTGAAAATGTGATGTTACTAGGTGTCATTGTTGGCTACTCTACACTACCAGATTCCTTTAACATAATTCCTAGTTTCCACCGTCTCCTTCGAAATGGATACAGCGATTCCAGTGTTTTTCCCATTATTCCATGCATCTCTGGAAGTCTTCAAGTGGTGTTTGAAGCACGTCCTGCGATTCTGCCTGGATATCCTCAACTGCGTCAAAACGACGGCCTTTCAATGCATCTTTAGTTTGAGGAACAGAAAATAGTCGCATGGAGCGAGGTTAGGCATTTTTTGAAGCAAAAAAGATTAAATTAAAAAAATATCCAACGACTATCTAAGTGTGGGCAGGTGTGAGGTCGTGATGGAGAACCCAGGTGTTGTTTTTCCACTATTCTGAAGGATTGTGCCTAATGCTCTCACGTAGCCGCTTCAATAGTCGCAATAAAACTTCCCATTCACCATGTAACCTATAATACCTCGCTATTCCAGGGTCGCAGGGCAATGTGCTTGCTACATGAATCACACTAAAAAATTAAACGGAATGGAACTAATAAAAATATGGTTAATTTATTAAATAATCACTTACATGAGTGGGCTTGTTGGGAACATGATAAATGGACAATGCTGCTTCGTTTCTGGTGGTGGAAGATTACAGTAGTCAATAATACGGTAGGCATACGGTTTGTACGTTGTGTATATCAGAGCACCATTGGCTTCCACAAGATGCTTTCTCAGAGACTGGATGAGCTCGAGGATTATTCCCCAAGAACACTCTGGCACTCCTTAGCATTTAGCCATCCCCCTTGGGGGCCTTATTGATGACTTCTTTATTGAGCCCCAAGTTTTCTCAGACTCGGTATTGTATGAAATTTTCGAGCAATTCTTCCAGGATTAATGTTTAGCAGTTCAGTTTCTCATCTCATTTATATTGTTGGTTAATGTCATGGAAATTAATAAAATCTGTCATTAAATGAGATGTTCAAGCCCAGGCAAAAAGGTGGCCATTTTATAGCATCATGTCCCCACATGTACACAACCAGGGCACTAACACTGCCTTTAGAACAAAATAACAAATCAAGTTGATACCCATATACAAAATGAAATAGTGATTTTATCAGCTAATAATTATGCAATAATTATTCCTGTTTCCAATAACATAATACTTCAAATATCTCACTTAACTGTAATATAAAAATATCCAAAACCGATAATTAATAATGACATCAGATCTACTGCGGTGAATCATCTGAAAATGTGTTTCTGCCAAAATATTGATAATTATTCCACACAGACACACACAGATTTAACCCCAATGTGATAAAATATGAATAAATAATTATGAAGTGCCTGAAAGCAGCACAAACAGAGGCAAAAGCCTGTACTAGGATAGATCCTGTTACAACAGTTTGACCAAAATGGACTTAATGTTGCTGCGAACTTGATGTGGTTTCTTTGGCCGTAGTGAATTTGGTGACTCACATTGCGATGACTTAGTTTCGAGTCATAACCGTAAACCCATGACTAATCACCAGTTACGAAATTGGAGATGAAGTTGGAGTCATCTCTTGCTGCAATTTTCCATTCAGTGCAGACAGCCATGTGATGTTTATTTTTTGCTCAATGCTCAGCAGTGTCCGTACAAATTTGGCAGCAATGCTTCTAATGCCCAAATTGTCTAACAAGATGCGTAGCACGAACCGTATCACATTCCAACAATTGCACAATCACCATGGATTGTACGTCTATAATCTGCAACAATAGCCTCTCGCACTTTCACAATATTTTCCAGTGTTGTGCTTGTCGATGGTCGTCCTGAACGCTCATCGTCATAGGCACAGGTTCGTCCATGTTTGAAGCGTTTGTATCATAAAGAAGTTTTACTTTGACTCATAGCTTGCCACCAAATGCTTCCACAATCATGTGATTAGTTTCTGCAGCAAATTTTTTAAGCTTAAAGCAAAATTTGATGCAGATTCATTGCTCCTTAAAATCCGCCATTTACACGTGTTAAAAAAAATTGCAAAATACACAACGTTACACAAACACAGGAAACGCCACTCTCCATCACAGCTGTTGGCACACTTATTCACAAAGAGTACTACCCACGCACTCTACTGTCAGCAGGTCACACCACAAACAGTCCATGCTCGGCATTCAAATTTCCCGACTTTTTGGGTAGCACACATCATATTTACAAGATTTAATTTGGGAGTTAGCCAAAATGGATATTAAAGTCATATCACCATATTATTTTGCACTCAGAACATGCGCTGCAGCTTGTGAAATATAATCAACTGCCATATTGTCTTTGCTTTACATTCTAAAAAAAAAAAAAAAACATACAGAATCCTATGGCTTGAGTATGTATCATATGTAACTTTGTAGTACACATAAACACAACTCACCATCTGATCATCATCAGAGAACTCATCCTCAACTTGACGATCTGCGGGAAGTTCCTCCAAATCAGATTTGACGTCTGCTTTGATACCCTGTTGTTCCGAAGTCTGAACAAACACACGAAAAGGAATCGGGTAAGGTTCCAGTACAATACCATAAAAAGGAGTAATATATGAATGGCACCTCACCTACAATCTATTGAAGAAATGCCTTGAAGTATAGAGCCAGAGAAGATGAACCTATATATTCCTAAGAAAGGAAAATGATGATACTGATGATAGTAGTAGTGGTAGTAATAATAATAATAATAATAAAAATAATATTATTTCTTTTTTACTCTAATTCAAATAGAACAAGTACTGCAGTTCCGTGGTGAACTGAAGAGCCTACTTTTCTTTAAATGTTAGATTAATCCTTATTCCTCCAATCAGACCTGTTTCGAATGCTGGTAGCAGTGACATTATACGATTTGCTCAAGATTTACATTATAAGATTTGTCTAATCGAGATAGTACAGCATGTTCCAAATTGTTTCCTTAAATGGATTCTGTGATTTTGAGTCTTCAGCTCAGATGCCCAGGCAGAGTTATTGGTTAGAAGGTAGGACTGAGAATGTGCACAAGTATCTCTTACATATACACTGTACAATTATACAAAATTTGGTTAAAATCTACTGAATGTTATGGAAGTTGCATGCAGTTCAACATGGAACACATAAACGTACAAAGAATTACTTTTATAACACTGATTATACAGGTCACATACGTGATGCACAAAATTCATCGGCAATATTAAGACAGTATAGTATATAGAGTTTCAAACTGTTTATATGAACAGATTCTACAATACTTTGTCTCAGAATGTTACTAGGCAGTTGGTAGTAATATGGACTCTTGAAATAGGCATACCGTATTTACTCGGCTATAAGACCCCCCTCGCATATGGTACCCCCTCACCCCCCAATTTTCGAGAGCCTAAATAAAAAATTCTTGGAAATTGCTTATACTATATAGAGAGCATTTATTAACAGTTTCATTCTCTTTCATAGGAAACTGCAGAATATTCAAACATCAGATAACATAACCTAACTTTCTAGCACGTATCTTGTCATTTAGATGAGAACACATCGCGCGTCGGTTGTAACTACATCAATATACTCCTATTCGTCAGGTTTTCTTTGTATTTTCTCCAAAGCTAACTACGGACATTGAAGTACGTACTGTGCCCGTTTCCAAGACGTCATGTTGGCCCGGCGATTTCAACGTGAAACCGAAGAAAGGACACAGGCGATAAAAAAAAATTAAGTCCTGGAAATATTTGTCCCAACAAAAAAAATCGAAAAACTAGCTCGGGCAGGCAAGAGATCGGTTAAATGGATAGGCATGTAAGGTTTAACAGGACAAATATCTCTCAATAAGAAAATAAGAAAATATCACTGATTTGGGAGAAGTTCAAAATCTACAGGAATAAAATGAGAGCCTCTAAAATCAATGTCCTTAATTTATTTAGGAGCAGACGAACACAAAAAGAAATAAATTTACACTCCTATCACTCAATGATGATCATTAGGTTGGGATCATAAAAATCCAAAGTGTCCATCTATGTCATTGAGCTACCCTATTTGACTTAATCTGGAAAGTACTCGCAAAATAAATTATTAGAGTTCAAGTGTTCGAAGATAAGCTCAATAATAAAACATTAAAAAAAAACACACTTCACTTCCACTTACAGATTTAAAAAAAAAAATCATTATACATTTTTCCTTCCCATAACTGCTAACTGAATTCATAATTTACACACAAATTTCACACATTTATAATATTTTCAGACATTATATTGTCAATGATGAATGTTAATTAATTTGACGAAATTAACTTGTAGAAAGAAATTATTATTATAAATAAATTATCAAAATAATTTAAAGTTTCCTTATGGAAATTATATCTGCTATAAATAACAATAACTTGTAATAGCCACCTCATAACCGTTTTTATATCACATCCTAATCCCTCATATCATTTATAAACCATTACAAGGTGTCGAGCGATGATCTTTCTACAAATTCCCGTATAATTCCTGTATTTCCCGTATGAAAATCCACCAAATTCCCATATATTTTAGAATCCTCTAAGACTAGAGTTCACATACCGAATAGCTGAAAAATGAATCTTAAAGCGCGAATCAAGATTTTCTGGCGTAAGTGTAACTGCATTTTTCGAGATACTTCCGCAGCCCAAGGGTGATGGTGAGATTTAGGCCTAATCCATAGTGTGAGCAAAGCGAACTCTCGCGCAAATGGGATGAGATGCTACGAACACAAATAACATACTGTTTACCTGAGAAGAGCTGATATAAATGACTGTTTTAATGAGGAGGGTTGTGAGCGTAGAGAATAGGAGTGTCACATAATAAATGTTTACGGGAAGTGACTGAATTGTATGGTACCGTAACCGTATAGAGCTTCCACGAGTTAAAATGGCACCAAAGCTTATGCATAGCAAACTTCCGGTCCGCGAATCTCCATTTGATTTTCATTGGCAGTGAATCGTTCGTTCGTGATTATCTTCTTTATTATTTCGGATTGTGGTTTTGTTTTTAGGCGTTCAACTTATAAAATAAGAACTAGAGGGTTTGCCTTTGATGAATATTCCAAAGGCAAGTGTATCCTAAAAGAGTAATTAGTAAAACTTCCCATCAGAGACGACCGTAACAAAGAGCTTGCCTACAAAGTGTGTGATTTGCACATTTCAAACGGCAGTGGTCAAACATATCTTAGACTACAATAATTGAGTTGGTGCAAATTAAATGTTATATGTGAGAATATTATTATAATATGCTATCCGGTTGTTATATTAGTATATTATGCATTAACGTGACCCGTTTAAATGCTAAATTGTGACGGATGCTACGAGTTATAGGCTATTCGCCGTACCGGTAGGCCTAATATTCACTAACAACGCATCGTTTCTTCTGTAATATTTATGTAATCATTATAATTATAATAGCCTATCTATTAACACTTATTTAACCAATAATCATTTTATAATTCTATACATATTCCAGGTATTGCAAGAAAGCGATATTTGATAGCACATGTGGTTCCACCTTAAAATCCAACCGTGCCCAGTTTTCAGTACCTATGGAAAATATTACCGTAAGTTAATAAACCAAACAACTGGCAACAATTTTTTTGAAATGCACATTTACATCTTCACCCTAGGCTACGTAAATCACTGAAATCACGGTAATCACTGAATGGGTAGGGGGGTTATGACCTCAATATAACAAACGAACGAACCTCATTTTGCATGAATTATGGAACCCAAATCCTAATGGAGGTATGGATTGTCTGCATTTGGAAATATGTTAGTCAATAATTTAAAACAAGATGCCAGAAAACTAAATACAAAAAGCTGCGTGCCTACTACGGTGTAAAGTTGCTCCGTGAAAAAAAAAAATATATATATACACCTCGAGATTATGCGACGTGCATACAGTTATACAATCATCCAATTGGAGAAACACTTTCTTTGACATGATCTTATACACAATCCAAACATAAACAGCCATAATTTATGGGAAAATGTGCAAACATTTAGAGACTACGAGTGTTGTATGTGGCACAACGTTAGCTGACATTTCGCATCATTAATACATAAGGAATGGACACATGCAGAGCTTTCTCACTGCACACAGCTGAAGATCATATAATTCTTGGAGCATTTTATGTTCTCTTAACAACAATAATTTGCTTAGTTACATGCAAGGAAAACTGTAGTACACAGTTCCCATTGCTTCCATTACCTGACTACTAAACCAGAAGCTGGTAATACATAACCATACGCCGGTGGCGCGCCTATGGCAAATGAAGATCGAAAGAAAATGTAAGCTCTATAGGTAGAGCCCTGCGCGGATAAACAAAACTTTATCCGCATCCGCACGACTATTATCCGCATCCGCCCCGCGTGGCTGTTATCCGCATCCGGCATGACTGTTATCCGCATCCGCCCCGCATCCGCATGATTTGTATCCAAATCCGCTGATATTTCAATATTATTTTTAATTTAGCCTATTAGATAAAGCATAACGTGTTAAACCAACACATTTAGACAACTGAGGAGAAAGTCGTTCCCCTGTGCTATGTTTAAAATGAATGTTATACAGCCAGATTTGCAACCCTTTTCATTTCGGAATGTTAATTATGCTTAATGACTTAATTTGAATGATATTAACTTAAATCATCATCTTACATTTGTTATGGAAGAAACATAACGGAAAAAATATGATATGTCATAAATATCCGGGTCCTATTTTAATAGTAATGATATTCAACAAGTTCGGATGATAAAACTACTTTTTATTTACACATAAAATATTAAACATACACATCGCACATTAATAACTAAAACTTTTCTTTTAGTAGGCTACATACGATTTGGTGCTGCATCTTCTAGTTTATTATTTTCCAGGAATTAACATCCATATGTACAATATTTACAAGAGTCATTTTAGTTTCATTTTTCGATTTCTTGAACTCGGTTTAGTAGATTATTAGAGCTACATGCATCCAGAATGTCGCGATACCATTATCACTAAAAAGAAATTATAACATGAATTAAATATTTCAACTAATTTGAAGAATGAATACGAAGAGAAAAGAAAAAAAAAACGTATCATACCTGACTATTTCGAAGATTGCTGTTTAGAAATATGATGTCATCAACTGTGCTGGGTTTGAGAGATGTGCATTGATTTTGCATTACTCTTCCTGCGGTGGAGAAACTCCTCTCTGACGGAGCACTGGTTGCTGGAATGGAATGTATGAAGTACGCCAGTTTGGAAAGATAAGGATACTCGTCTTCATGATCATGCCACCAAGTTATTAAATCGCACACGGTATCTTTTACCTTCTCGCTACTGTACTTAGAAATTTCATCCTTTTCAGTATCATTGGTTGAATTTTCATCATCTGACATATCTTCAAATTCACTGAATAGTCTCTCAATTTTTTCTTTTTTTTTGTGGAGGTTCTGCATTGGTCTCTTCTTTATCTTGGAGTAGCATTTTTCTGGAAGTAATGAACTTTCTATCTTCAGACTGTACTTCATGCCTGTCGGCTTCACCCAGAAATTTTAAGTTTTTATATTGAGGGTGTAAATAAGTAGCAAGCTTATGTGTTGCTGTTATCTCCCATTTGTTGGTCAGTAGCGGCTTTGCCTTTTCCTTTAAATGCCCAATGAAGTCTGAATCGACCATTTTCTTTTCCAAAGATGACAATAACTTTTGTTTCCACAATGTGGTCATGTGAAGGGTCGGCACTTTAGAAGCTTCCAGTTGGTCAGTTGCATTTTTGAAAGGTATTAAGAACTGAATGATATCTTCCAGCATTTTCTTGTCAATACAATCGATTAACTTCTCTTGATTTTTTTCTGTTAAAACTTCAAGAATTTTATCCCACTGAGAATTAATACTGTCAAACATTTTAAGTTTACTGTTCCAATGTGTGCCCACATCACCCTTCAATGACTTTCCTAAACGATTTTGCAAACCCGACCGTTTAAAATATGTCGTGAGTGCTCGACATGAACTTATTAATCCCTGTACTTCACTGATTTGTCCTTGATCCACTTCATTGCTCCGCGTAGTATGATCCAGCACTGTATTTAGGATATGCGCCGAGCACGAAATTCTCTTATACTGACGAAGAGCTGCAACAACATTCGAACCCCTGTCTGTCACAAACACGACATTGTCAATGGAATCGAATAAATCAAATGATCGTAAAATCTTTACGAGCACAAGTTTAATATGTTCTCCAGTTTTCTTAATATCCGGTTCCAACTCTCTTGTGCACAGTACACGTTCTTCAAGCTTCCCATTAACAACGTAATGCACAGTCACACCCATGTAATTAATTTTGCGATACGAATCACTCCACAAATCTAAAGTTATTCCACCTCCAATATCACTAAAAACACCCCTGATCTTCTCTGACACGCTTCCTCGAAGGCTGTTGGCTGTTTCACTCACGTGCCTTGATACATTAGTGGGGTGAGGCAATAATTCTTTAGCACTCACTGTCCCATACTTCGCTCCCTCATCGATAAGGAACTGAGCAAGTTCAGTGAAACCCTGTGCAGATGTAGCTTGAAACGGCACCACGTCCTTGGTCACAAATCTGACAATTTGCTTCATTGCAAGGGACTTCAAGTTGGAAGACTCTTCTGGCTTCTTGACCTCCGCTTTAGACAAAAAACTGGCTATACTCTTTTGGCTACTATCGCACTTGTGCCGCAGTAAGTTTGATGTGCCTGATTTATGTCCTGAGTATGAATACACTTTTTTACTGGTAAAACATCCTACGATATCGTTCACCTTTTCATTTCCATTGAAAACGTAACCAAATGTCTGCCATATCGTTGACTTGAGCTTTGTTTCACGCACTATTGAATATTCACCTTGTTTAATTTTAATACATATTTTATCCATGTTGGTGAAATGATGTGCATACTCCAGGTCACGGTAACATTCACTAAGTGAACTTCTCTTTAGGCTTAGAGAAAGCAATTGACATTTGGCCGGAAGTTGCACGTCAGTCATCACCCCTCTGCCTGTTGACCCATCCATGTTCGCATAGTTGATGTCATCTCATAACTCCCTCCGTTGCAATATCACAGCCCACGTGTTTCATTGCCAAGTTGGTAGCTGACTTGAGGAATGTTAATGATGTCACCACGATTAACTAACACGCTTATTGAAAGCATTATCTCGTACGTATAGTAATAATGGCAGTGAGAATTGATGAGACCATCTACTAGGAAAGAAAAAACCTACAAACATACGGTACTTTAAAATGTAGTCGAAAGCATGTGAGTAAAATAATCTTCTCGTGTATAGGTGCAAATCGTGTCTGAATATTTCGTACGCAATAGGCTATAGGAGTATTCCTCTTTTAAGCATGCAGTTGTAGATTGGCATATCAAATATGTAATATTATCGAAGGTCCACATTGTATTCTAAAAACTATCCGCAAATTTACCCCAAACATTATCCGCAGCGTATCCGCTATCCGCGCAGTCATGCAAACTATATCCGCGGGGCGAAAAATGTTGTGGATAACCGCATCCGCGCAGGGCTTTATCTATAGGAGCCCGGAACAAGGCGATACAATTTTCTACACTACTGAAAATAGTCAAAATACCCTTTGTAATAATGAATAATAATTTTGGGGGTCATGTAGTAATAGATGTTACCCACCCACTATCCCTTTTTAGATCAAGATTTTTATAGTAAAATTGGAGGTATGTCCGCTATTACACGCGTAAATTATGGGACAAATACCGTATTGGCCACCCCGCGCATTCGATACTGACAGCCTTCTGTCACTTTGCCCTGCTTTTCCTCTCCGCAACCCACGGTCGCCACATAAAAAGACCCTACGTCCAAACGCCTCACGGCAAGAATTCTGAGCATGCTTCTCACCTACACCCGTATTTCGAAGAAAACTACGCGAAGGATATGTCGGGAGCTTGGAACAGCTGAGCTGTGTTGCTAAGTTTTTAGTGTTGTAAATCAACTGATTTGAATAATACACAGCGCTACACTTCAGACATTATTTCGGTACAATTATACGTAATATATTTTAAAAAACGATCCTGAGTCAACGCCGAGGACATTCAAACAGAGAAATGCGATACTTTTAGATGAATAAATAAATTACACACCGAAGCTACGATACCTCTATCATAGGTATTCAATTCAATAAATACGACAAAGAGGGCAAACATTCTACAGCTAATGAATATTTAAAAAAAACTCACCATGCAATGATTATCCTTTAACATGAAATAGGAGTCCGAGTGGAGGTCGTTCACTGCTTACTACAGTAGTTGACAGAAAACACCATACACACTCACTGAATCATGACTCTCTACAGTTAATATTAGCTTTCGTGATAAAGCAAAAGTAAAGTTAAGGTAAAGACATTTACCACTGAGCATTCAAACAAGCCCCTCTGTGGCGATATTATTGCCGTGGTTTTATATTGTCGAATTGTAGGCTATTGAATGACGGACGGTATTTTGAACACTATGACGGGAAACAATAGCCTGTGCTCTATTATCGATTAACGCAAGCGAACTGACACCAAGAAATAAATTATCCTGTCACTTGGCAAGGGTTTCTTTGACACCCTCCATCCCTTCACTATCCCTATCATCATCACCACCATCATTGTCTTCGTCAGAGCTTGATGAATTGCCAAGGTTAATAATCATTTCATCCACCGCGATATCCAGACCACCTTCAGTATATCTTTCTGTACATGCTGTACGGGATGTGTTCAGTCCTCAGGTCGAACTTCGACAAAGTAAAAGTAACGAAACAATGACAATGAAAGGAAATCCGACACAGACAGTGGTTAACAAGCGACTGAAACGATGCCTGCCCATACGAGAAGAATTCTGTTACTTGTGTGGTGTATTTTGTAGCCACATGGTGGTGACGGGTGTTCGATAGTAAAATGTCGAGAGCTGTGAGATATTGTTTGTAGTTTTTGAAATTTATGCATGTGTGACGCATTTGCATTGAGTGTTTGAACGCACTTTAAAACAATTTGGTATGTGCATCTCCCCTGCGAAAGAAGACCATGGAAAGGCTAAAAACAGTAAAATTCCACACGCGACACGCTGCAAATACTTTTTAATTTAGATTTATTTTATCAAAGTAGATAATAGAAAATAAAATAATGCAAAACGAAATTAAATAAGTCACTTTGACAAATACAAGATTGTTACTAGGAACTTCAGTTATACACAGCACAAAATGAAGTTCTTTTGACAGTATTTTTTTTTTTCCAATTCCTGGAGATCTTTTGTGGCTTTACTTTCGACTGCCACCTTAGCCGTCGCTTCGCACCTGTTTTGCTTCCTTGAACACGGCGTAGGAGTTTCGTGCAGTATGGACTCCTGCTCACGGTTATCTTTTCTACTCCACCAGCTGCCATCACAGCGTCCTGAACAGTATGCATGCCAATCAGACTTGCTTCTTTGTGATTGACGATCATGCACTCTTTGTTCAGGGAGAAACTTCTCTCTAGAGCTGCATTGTTGTGATACAAAGTCAGTACGGTATCATTTTAACGAAGCTTGTGAGATCGCTTTTGGCAGGAACTGAGGAAGGTGCTGAAGCCACTAATTCAGACCACAGCACGTCAAGCTGTGGCTCTTTTCCGTCAAACTGCTTCAAACGCGCAGTTACGGAGGGCAGTCTCAGAAGTGCGGAGTAGCTGCTCTTGATGCGGTCAGCCATTGCGCCAGAAAGCAAATTCTTCTGATCACAAAGAATTTCCAGGGCAATGACGATCCTAACTTCTTCCAACTTAGGAGTCTCAGCGACCCCTATAGGGTCTAGGCAGGAAATAGCACGGGTCTCTTGTGAGCAAGAGTTGACCTCTCTTTGATTTTTTCAGCCACAGGATACAAATGTACAATTCTCGGCAGTTGGTACGAAATTGCAGCACATCTGCGTCTGGAATTTTCTGAGATCTTGAGCAGTTAGCTTCTTTAAGGGCTGCTCTTGTCGAGAAACCCAGGTCTCCTCTGTGAATAACAATGCAGACTAATTCCTGTATGACATTGTCAGCAACAAGCGCGGCGCGCGCAGCCCCGCGCCGAGAGGGTACAGCCGGCGGTCAGCCAGGCAAAGCATGCATTCGACGTTGGCTGTGTTCTCATCCCGCTTAGTGCTCTTTCGGTGGCGCAAATTGCGGGTGGCACCGCGGTCTGCAGGCGAAATAGAAGACAGAGCGGGAGGACTCGACTGAGGGTTCGGGGGCTAAGAAGTCGGGCATTATGAGACTTTTTAAGATTTCCCGTATCAAGTGCGAATTTTCCGTATAATTCCCGTATTTTTCCCGGGTCACTAAAATTCCCGTATAATTCCCGTATCGCTCGACACCCTGCAGTAGCTGAGTTTATCATATCCTTATGGGATCAATTTAATTATTCAGATTGCGACATTATAATTATATCATTTATTAAATTAGAATACAAATGATTCACCTGTGATCTGCAGGAATTATTCATTTAATTGACCAGCTCATGTAATTCTGATAACATATCTTATATTATGACGATTAATAGAACAGTAATGCAGTATCTGTCATTGAACTATTTTCCACCACTGGAAATAATATGATTACAAATATAAAGCACATTCGAATATTATTAAACCTAGGACTGCATAAGCCCCTATACATCCTGGCATCATCAAAAACATTTATTATATCATCGAAGAAATTTATTAATTTATTATACTATTAATAAGTTGGAATGGTATTTCTCATCTCCAACAGCTACCACCATAAGACCACTATAAAGTGTCTACAACTCATGATTCATTGTGCTTATACTCAAAGTGCAGTTCCAACTCCATTTGACATAATGCCAAAAATTCCACTATTGTGAATGATCATCATAGGCTTTGTATTCTTGTTCGTTCTGAATTAAATTACTGTAATGTCTAGGATCATAGATCATGAATCATAATTATAATTACAGTGCCGAGGCGCTATTCTGGTCACCTGATTAAAAGCAGTGAGTGGGGCTGCTACCATCCCTCATTGGCCGCGTCACGACAAGGTCAAAGACATGGGTAGTGCCTTACCTCCATTGATGTTTCACTTTCTCCTGCAATATTTTAGGCCAATTGTCAAATGATAATTTCTGTTCTCTTTCCTTGCCAAATACGAAGGCTATTTCCATAACTCGGGTCTTTTATAATACATAATATGTTTGCTCTAATACATCTCAATATGCCGCTTAAATCCGATGTTTTCAAGGTTGCTCTGAGGTAAATACTAGACTCCTGGCTCGCGAATCTCGGTAATTAAATTATCCACAATCGGCGTAGCTGAGCAACATGGCGGATTTTGGTTACAGTACTTCATATGATTATAAGAACTGTTTCAACAACAACTACATTGACCATTTCCATTACCGTTTTCATTCCACTCTCGCTTAATGCCAACTGCTATTTACGAATCAAGTCTGGCAATGTCGCCAACTTAACTATTTTGCCACCAAATTCTACAAGTTTGACATGTTTTTTGCACTAAAACAAATCTAATTAATGTTTGATTAGATTTTCAGGACGCAATAAACGCCCTAAGCGACATTGATAATAGGTAGGGACCTGAAAATTTAGCATCTATTTTCCTTTAAATTAGCATTTATTTTTTCCCTATTTAGCATCTATTTTTGGAAAATTAGCATCTATCACATTAGCTTCTCCTATAGTAAAATAAATGAACGGGCTCTGTTAAGTATTATTTATTTATTTACATATGTTACGCCCTCATTGGAGCACTTAACCAAAACAAGTATATACATATCTCAAAAAACAATATTAATGATTCAGCTTCTTATTTTTCTTCTTTTCCCAAAACATTTTCATTCTAGTCGACCTTGCCGCTCTCTCTGCATCGCTTATGGTGTAAGTTTTGCGGGTAAAGGATTTTAAGGGAAGTCGGATGTTCTTGTTTTTCAAGATATTCTTCTCATCTTTGTTAGCAATTTGGGACATTGTCAAGCCGAGTTCATCCAGATCATTTTGAATTTCCATAAACCAAGAGTTCTTTGTTTTACTTTTGAAAAAATAATTAAATAATACTTTTAATTGTCTGGTATCGGGCAGGCGTGAGAGATGACAAAAAAAAGCAATTAGCCTTTTTCGCATAGTATTGACTATAGACTCAGTTTCTTTATAAACCACTTCATTTGGTAATAGACGCCATTGACCATCCACCTGATGTTTTTTATTAATTATAGTTCTGAGAATTCGTCTATCAATCTTCTGTAATGTGTCAGTAACTGATCGAGTGTTTAACTTGAAAAGTGTTTCACAAGCATATATTGCTTCCAGTTTAATAACTGATTCGTAATGTCGTAATTTGGCATTTATGGAGAGTGATTTTTTTTTGTAACTAGACCAAATAATGTATTGCGCTTGTCTTAACTTTGTTGTTCTATTTTCGATTGACGCTTTCTCATTCAAATTCCATGTTATAATCTCTCCTAAATATTTAAATTTATGTACAACTTTAATTTCTTTATTGTTGATCAATGTAATAGCTTGTGTTTCCACATCAAAGGATGCCATGATTTCAGTCTTTTCAAATGAAATTTGAAGTCCTACTTTTGCTGCAATAGACCCAAGTTCTTCAATTTGGTGTTTAGCCTCATCTATACTGGTTGCAAGCAGTGCAAGGTCATCCGCAAAGGCCAAGCAATTCAGTTTTATATTTGTACCAATCTTTACATTTGGAGGACAAGTTTTGTTCCACTCACGCATGATCTTTTCAAGAACACAAATAATAACGGTGATAGACCATCTCCCTGTCGAAGTGCAGTCCGGATATCAAATGGTTCAGACAAGGCGCCTCGAAATTTAACCTTTGATTTAGTATCTTTCAAAGTAACACCGATGAGGTTGATAAGCTTTTGATGTAACCCAAATTCCCTAAGGATGTTAAGTAATGACCCTCGATGGATACTGTCATAAGCTTTCTTAAAATCCACAAAAGTAATGACCAAATCCTTTTGTCTCATTCTATGATATTTCATTATCCATTTCAGACTGATGATCTGATCCGAACAGCTGCGACCTGGTCGGAACCCTCCTTGATATTCTCCTAGTTCTTGGTCGAGTTGTTGTTGAATTCTTGTCAAGATAATTCTAGATAGAATCTTGTATGTTACATCAAGCAAAGAAATCCCACGGTAGTTGTTCGGGTCTGATCTATCACCCTTTTTATGAATTGGGTGGATTACAGCCATTCTCCATTCCTCTGGTATTTGTTCCGAATTCCATGCATCGATGAGGCGTTTATGGAGGTTGGAGATGGTTTGTTCATTTGCATATTTCCATAGTTCTGCTACCAATGAATTCTCTCCTGCTGCTCTATAATTTTTGAGCCAATTAATCGCTGCACATTCTTCAGTCAAGTCAGGAGGAATAATGTTCTGTAAATTTGTTTTATTTTTTGGATTAGGCTCAAAATCAAGATATTCCTTAGGTTCATCAGCATTTAGTAGTTCTCTAAAATAATCTGCTAGAATTTTAGCATTATCAGTATCATTGTGGGCTAGTTTACCTGATTTATCTTTCATTAATAGTGTAGGAGGGCTGTATTTAGAATGATATTGACGAAATGTCCTGTAATAGTCCCTTGTTTTGTGTTGCTTAAAGGAATCATCAATAATTTGTATGGACTTTTTTTGATTTTCTCTTTTAATTCTCCTAATTTCTTTGGCAGTTTCCCTTCGAACAATGGTTAATTCTTCTCGCGATTGTGTGGTCCTCTTGCTGATCATTGAGCCATGCTGTGTGTCTTTTCCGAATTGCAGCATCACATTCCGCATTCCACCATGCATGCTTTTTCCTTTTCCTAATAGGGGCAATTTCGACAGCAACGGTTTTCAGTGTGTCAACCATCGTTTCTAGCTTGTCACTTAAGAGAGTTTTAGACTTTTCCTTATAGGACACATTATTTATTAAATAACTAGGGTCGTATTGCCTTTGCATGGTCGAGTTTGACGATTTTTGTTTACGTCGTGGAGTTAACTTGATCTTTATCTTGGATATATAATGATCAGAGTCAACATCGACCCCACGTAGTACCTTCACGTTATATATTTCTTTGTAGAACTTTTTATCCATTGCAACATGGTCTATCTGGAATTCCCCTAGTGCACTATTAGGGCATTTCCAGGTCATAAGTTTCTGTGGTCGTCGCTTAAATCTAGTAGTTTCGAGACGTAGGCCATGTTCTTCACAAAGGGTGATTAATCTTTGACCATTCTTGTTAGAGAATTTGTGAGCTGGCCACTTACCTACTATTGGTAGGTATTATACTATGAAGTTGGATTACCTTCACAATTTTATAGGTTAAGGTATGCCTTGGAAAGGTTATGGAAGCACTGGCTGTAAGCTTAGCCTCTACAGAAGTTGGATTAGGTTTGCTTTGTATACGTTATATGAGCAAGAGAGATTCAAAATGCAAATCTATTTATTTAAACCGTACTTACCAGGCAAATATTTTTCGTGGAGAGTTCTTGCTTTAGGCAGCTCCCCTTGATTTGAAAATTCAGCAATCCACGCTCTTACAGTCTCATTTTCAAGCTTTTCTAAGGGAATATTTGCTTTCGCAAATACTTCAACGGTTCTTTCTGTGAAGTAGTCCTTGTCATGCTTCCGTCGTTCGGCACCCTGTAGTCTTTCAATAACAGAGATTGTTTAGGTTCAGAAACTGTTGAGCATTCTCGTCGCTTCGCAACATGTTTTACCGATGTAATATGTTTCTGAATATTGTCCTTCTTCTCCCACCCGACACGGCAGTTACAATATTTGCAAAATACTGTTGCAGAGTCGGGACAATAAAAGCCATGATTAGCGTACTGCTGTGCTCTTTCATGAGCAGTTACAGCAGTACGTCCCATTTCTAGAAAAAAAAACTTTGAACCTTGAAGTGCTTGAACGTGACAAAAAGAATAAGGTTACTATTCAAGCGGCAAGCCGCAAAATTTTCCGTTTAGCGAAGTCCACGCGTTCGACAAACCACCAGTCGCCATGATGCGCCAAGTACACAAACGAGTTTCATTCGTCAGTTGTCTGAATAATAAGTTATAGATAGCCGAAAGTTCGTATCGATACAGAAATCGATTGTTATATTGACCAATATGCTTAGAACACTGCGAGTCCAAGATGAGGCATCGCTAGCGAGCGATTAGGCCACCTACTAAACATTTTCTTTTGTTTAATAAACAAATTCGCAAATAAATTAGCAGATAAAAATTAACGTAGGCTTGGATTCTGTACGAAATTTAAAAATTCGCATTTCTTGCAAATGCGATTTTTTCAGGTCCCTAATAATAGGGCTCTAATATATTTTCCAACGTGATTAGTAATTTCCCGTAGGATAGAGTTAGCAACTCTGAAGCCGAGGCATTTAGTTCCAAGGTCATTGCGGAATACGTCAGCATAGAAGGCAGCATTCAAATATTTCACGACGGTCAAAAAAATTGTGATGAGTTGATGAATTTTTGAAAGTTTATGTTTTTAACCAATAATTTGTGCTAATTCCTAAAAATAAATAAAAATAAAATTCCATTGTGAAATATCCACTATCACAACATGGCATAAAAAATTTTGGCTAAGTAAAAAAAACATCACTCTCTGAAACATATCCAGTCACTCAAACAAAGAATGAGCACACTTTTGGTAGCTGTGTGGGTTTTCCAATGGTCGGTTTACTCGAGCTCCGTAGCGGAGTTAGGGATAATTATAAATAACTAGCAGGCCGTGCGCGAACTCGCGCATGTGTATGAACCACCCGCCTGGTTTTACTGTTATGCGGGCTTCTAATAAATATGTCTATTTGTTTAAACACACTTTTAAAGAAATTGTCAATATGAAATCAGAGAGCAATTCATCACTGCTGCTGGTTGCACAATGGGTTGTATGCGCCCCGTGTGTGCAGACTACCCGCCCTTCTCTAGTGCTATGCGGGCTGTACAAGACACAGTTCTGCAGGGGCTATCGTCTTGTTTATTTGTTTAAAAGCACTTTATAAACAAATAAATATAATATTTCCGTTGATTTTGTAACCGAATTTATTCAGTTACAGTAGCTCACCCTCGGGTTTTGTGCCTTGTGCAGTTAGTTTGGGGTATTTTATTCGTATCTTATTATATTGGGTTAACGCGGGGTTGCAGAGGTGACTTTTATTGTGCCTGTGTGTTTTTGTGGACGGATTCAACTTTGGATGGTCCGGACAACCTAGGATCACTGTTTATTAATTATCGGTTTTTGGATATTTGATATTATAAAATATGGGGTTTTGCGATTTATTACGTTTTGGGAATAAGGATATAAGACTGTATTAAGTAGAAGCATTATTTCATTTTGGTTTGGGATAAATGGCTTTATTTTGACCTAGTAATGTTAAATGTTAGATTCGTGGCTGTACTATAAAGGTACAATGAATTGGTATTTTCGAGTGCTGGATTTGTGACATACCCGGAAAAGACAGTCAGTAATTCGGCTTGTGTGGGATTACCTAGGCTATTTATGGCATGAACTCCCATGAACTTCGCGTGAGAAACTACTGTGTGACGTCAGTGTGGATTTCGACTGTCTGATGTTCATGTGTTGACACGGATGTTCCGCTAGGAGCGGGCCACGCACAAATTAATTCCGGCAGAAACTTTGGGGTTAGGTAGCCTTGTGCCAGTGCATATAATGGCGTGTCTGGCTTCAGAGCTCGTCTTATTGCTTTATCGGCAGAACACTGATCTACTAACGCCCAGGGTCGTTTTACGTGACATGGTTTCCGTAACGAACAGTTAGAGATCGTCTTCTTGCTAGTACAGCGAAAGTCCGTTGTCCACTTGCAATTTTAGTGTCGTTATTACTCGATCACGGTATCGTAATACGAACGAGCAGTGACTAATATTTAGCTATCCACTGAGCTCTTACAGGCTATTGGATGCTACGTGCATTTCATGGGTCCATCCATACCATGGGCTGTCGGTAATAACTTACCACGCCTAAAAGGATGATCAGTCGTAACATTTCATCGAAGTCATGCGAGAATGGAGACGGGAACGAGCAGTTCGTCAAGTAAGAAAGTGGAGTTAACCAGTCTAACGTGTGTAGATATTTTGTGTACGGACGGTACAGTGTATATACGTAGGTGGCTGTTATGCCTGGGTCTGATATGGCCGTGTTTTCCTGCTCTCAGAGCCTAAATTCAGTAGCAAGGTACTGTATTATTTCACGAGTGTATGAAGGGTATTTTGTGTTGTATATTATGTATATATGTGTATAGTACAGCCAATAGATTATCTCTTTAAATTCATGTGTGTTTATATTCCTGTCTTGCATGAACCTGGTACATCAGCAAACGCATGCCAAATGCCCTACACCTGGGATGAGGTTTTTCATAGTCGGGGCAACAGTTATGTACCGTATTTTATTCTATTTTATTCAGGAAGACCCATATGGTCGACCTTGGCGCCCATTCAAAGTCGGGAGTAATGTTAAAATCACTTGTGGCCTGTATTTAAAGGCAGTAAATTCTGTAGGTTTGTGGTAATGTGGGTAGTTAAATCAACTCCAGCGAGGAGGTGAGAAGGTTTCAATTTTTCAAGAAATGCAAGATTTTTCCTGTGCTATTGAGACGACTTGGAAGATTTTGGTACAAACCACACCGTCTAACTCCCTCTGGTTTAGGAGTTTTGTGAAACACACACCTTAGCGTATTATATAATAAGATTTTATAATAACGTTAGGCATACAGTTAACAGCTTTCAGGAGCATGTAAACCACACTGAGACTCTCACATCATCATCATCATGATGATCATCATCATCATCATCGTGAACCGGCTCCAATTTCCAGGGTGCGGTGAATGAGCGCTCTTCATTTAGTTCTCTCCAAGAATGTCTTCCCTTCCACGACCTGCTGCAAATCCAGTCCTCTCCCTGCAAGATCATTTCTAACCTGGTCGATCCATTTCTTCGTTGGTTGACCTCTTGGTCTCTTGCCTTTCAGTTCTTTCTCAAACCACACTCTAGCTGTTCTTTGTGTGTCCGTTCTTTTGAGATGACCGAACCATTTCAGCCTGGCTTCAACATACATCTCATTAACAAGATGGCGTATCTTATAATTTTTTTATTTTGTCCCTCCTTGACTTCTGAATCATAGTTCTGGGTGCATTTCTCTTGGATTGGGTACAGGTTTCTAAGCTATATGTAGTAACAGGTACAGTAAAACTTCTTTTATACGTTTCACACTTATACGTTTTCTACAAATACGTTTCTTTTTTCTGGTCCCGGCAAAATCCCTATACTTTCCATGTTAATTTATTTCCGATATACGTTTTACATTTATTCGTTTTTCACCCTTATACGATCTTATTTTAAGTCCCTTGCAATATAAAGCATCATTAATACGTTGCGTGTTCTGAGAAAGTTTGTTTGAATGCAAACGTTTGGTACACACTGTACTTCCGTCACATCGCTCGGTGCAAGAATGCAGCGCGCACTATTTATGTTACGATGGACTTGAGCAATACTCGCTGGCTAGCGTGTTGGAACAAGGAAGAACAGCATGCGTAATAAGTACCATAGGGAGCGCTATTTGTGTTAGCCAAGATGTTGATCTCTCAAAATACAGGAAGCAACCATAGAACACTAGACAATGTCTGTAGCTTATGTTAGGAGGAGCGGAAGAAAGCAGAAGTGTGTTACAATCGCTGATAAATTAAAAATGTTATTATTTCCTCTTTTATAATTTTTGTGTCTTTTTTTTTTGTCAGGACTTCTCGTCAAACCATTAAAAATACGCGATTGATTCTGTGTTATAATACCGTATATACTCGAATACCACCCGCACATTTTTAAACAAAATCGGACGTGAAAAATTGGGGTGCGGGTCTTATTTGAGTCATCCTGATTTTAAAGATTTAAATTGCCCGCCACGCGCGATATCGGGTGTTGCGAGTATCCGCTAGATGGTGCTAGCCTTCTTCCGGCTATCACTTTGTTTTACCGTAAGCAGGCGTCGTCATACGGTCTCGCGCACGTGTCGCGCACGTTTTCAGAGTGTAAACATGAGTTGTACGAAGCGTTTGCGGTCGTTCAATGTGAGTGAGAAGCTGGAAGCTGAAGTTATTGGAAAACGTGCCCGGTAGGAAATATGATATTGACGAGTCATGTATTCGTGATTGAGCGGGATGACGTCTATGCTACAACCACTGGATGTCTGCGTGAACCGCCCGTTCAAAGCAGCCTTGAAACAGCTGTATACGGAGCAGATGGCGGCCGATAAGCACACACTGACTCCAACTGGTCGTATTCAGCGCCCGGAAGTTTAGCTGCTATGTTCGTGCATTTTGACGGCATGGAATCGTATCTCCGGAGATCTCATACGGAAGAGCTTCAAGAAATGTAGTATTTCGAATGCCATGGATGTCAGTGATGACGACATTTAGTGGGATGGTGATAAAAGTTCCGAAGTTGGTACTTCTGATGACGATGAATGAAGTGTTTGTGTACTTTTATTTGTATTTTTAATCGTTTGATGTGTGTTATTTTAGGACGACTTCAATATGGTTGGAAACTATTTTGGATAAATGCTATTCTGTTTATTTAGTTAAGATTGTACATAATTTTGAGGTTTTTTTTTTTTTTTTTTTTTTCCTCTCTCTTCAAAATCAGGGTGCGGGTCTTATTCGGGGGCGGGTCGTATTCGAGTAAATACGGTAATCTGAGTCTTCAGACAAATTAAAATCCATAAATTAATTTACACTACGGTATTTTAGTAATGACAATGACGAAGAGCCGCAGCATAATACAGTGGATTTTAATGATGCTGTCAATGCTCTAAGGACTGTCAAACATTTCATGACGCACCATAACGTTTCTGAGGAAATCATGGCCGAATGATATCGGTTTGAAAAAACTGTTCATGCCGTGGCCACGGCCAACAAAAAACAAGCCAAGATAACAGACTACCATATTTGCTCGCGTATATCTCGCCCCCATGTATATCTCGCACCCCATTTTTTTATTTGAAATTTCAGGGGGAAAAAAGTGCCCGCATATATCTCGCATTCATTTCTGACGCCGTCATATAAATGACCGTAATAACCTTGAAGTAGAAACACGTTCGATTTAGCATGCCACAACAGTCGTCATTGTCCAGGAACTTACCCGAAGCGATACCTTAGCGTGATTAGCGCGCCACAACTGTCATCAATACGTAAAGTTATCGTTCGTTTTGGCGGCATAGGTTTCCTTTATTGTTGTCTGTCAGTTGCCTTTAGACAGCAGTACCGCTACTCTGGCTTTGAAGATAAAGGAAATCTGTGCTATACCACACGCGCCAGCGTGCTCCTATGTTTCGAAGATTGCGCAAGTAGGCCTACTGTTACATCGCAGAGAAACGCAGTTCAGTCTTCTCGAATCTCAATGATTTCGTCTTTACGGTCGGCTAAGTTTGAGCTCGCTCATTCATATAGCGAGGATACAGTAAAGTTCGAGGAATCTATATGGTGTCGACGGACATTGTTTTGAAGAGCTTCTTGAAGACATGCATCATAAATGCATTGAACGGAAGTCAGGATGAAGCAGTATGGGATGATGACTAGAATGATGCACGCGAGAGTACCTCGGAGATTGGCAGCAGTGACGGCAGTGTAGATTTGTGATACAGGGCCTAAATGCAGTGAATGGAGTGGACTGTCCGAAATTTTAAGTGCTCAGTGTCACCTGCTGGGTTCCAAAGGGTAAGTGTACAAAATGTGGTTCAGATCGGTGAAACGGTGTAGATTTGTACCAAAGGGCCTAGTGACAATGAATAGGGCGAGTACCGTATGCCAGTTGCCTGGTTTCAATAATGCAAATTTTGTGTTTTTTCGGGAATACGGTCATTCCCCGCGTATATCTCGCATCGAAAATTTCTGCACATATTTTCGGTCAAAAAAGTGTGACTAACTAACTTTCTTTGTTTTGTTGTTGTTGTTTCTTTCTTTATCTGGGTGCATTTCTCTTGTAGTTGTATTGTTACATATTGCCGATTATAGTTAAACAATCGTATTATTATTTTTTGTCGTTCACTTCTTAACTATAACCCATATTGTCATATAGATTTAGCAGTTTTTATTTACCAACTTTCATTTGCATGTTTTTCACACTTATACGTTCTTTTCCTTTGGTCCCCTGGAAAACGTATAAGTGAAGCTCTCGTAGAGTATTGGTTTTGATCTTAAAGGAACTTGCTTATTCCAAAGAAGCCCTCTGACGAGATGATAAAATTGTGCTCCATGTTGAACTCTACTTGTGAGAAACCTACAAAATATCATGCAACGACATAGGAGGATATTGATTATGTAATTAATTACAGGATTTGCGAGACTGCGGGTACATAATCTCTATGTTTTGCCTTTTTAAACTAACAATCACTACCATTTTGCAAAGAGCTTTACTTTTTTTTCTTTTAAATACTTTAATGGCCACATTCATCAGTCTTCAAAAAGCCTTTCGTTGGACATGGATATTCAGCAGAAGTAAAAGTCATGATGCCACTTCTTTGCCACTTTCAACCCATTTGACGAGATTCTCGTGGTGATAAGGCACAGAACAATATTGTGATGTTACACAATCGGCTGTTTCTATGGTTTCAAATTTGCAAACAGGCAATGAAAAACAGCTAAGTTGGTATCGTGAAGTGACACAATTAGTACTATTCTTGACCCATTTAACAAGATTTCTGGTGTTTTTGCAGTCAAATGCAGATTCCCACTTCCCTACTTGTGGTTATAAATGTTATACAATAAGAGCTGCTTCCAATGAGAATCCAGTTGTCCTGGTGAAGTTGGAGTCGCAAGTTCGTGGTCAGTAGTTAGGAAATGTTATGAGTGGGCATTGTGATGTTATGTAATCAGCACCACTTTCAGTCGATTTGAAGAGATTTCCACCGTTTATGATTATACTGGAAACACAGTGTACCAGCCACATCAAACAAATCCCAAATGGGAAGCAAGGAGGGTAATCAGCCCGCAGAAATATGGGTCAGAACCAGGCAGTAGGCCACACAGGCCACCCATTAGCATGCTCAGTCAGATGTTGGCCTTTCAATGCTTAACCCGAGTTCATGACTCAGTCAGTGCTCATAGATCTTTGTTTCTATGTACATGCAACAGCAACAACAGGAATATCAAGAAGTATCACGCTCTGAGGCAGAGTTACATGAAAAGAGCACTGGAAAAGGCACAATGAAGTGGGAAGAGAGTACAGAAAAGGCTCTGCACAAAAAAGCAGGTCAACAACAGGTAATTATACTACCAGCAATAATTGTTACCTCTACAGTGGTGTGAGCATCCTCTGTTCCCTGATAGGAAGGTTCTGAAGCTGTTGCGCTTAGGTGAGTAGGACTATGTGGTCCTCCTCCAGTACCATCATCACCTGAACCCAACTTCCCTCGAGGTTCACCTTTACAAGAGCTCGTGCTTGATTTCCGCCTGTCTTTACTGCACCATTTCCAATCGGGATGAGCTTTGAAGTGTGCTTCTTTAACCTGTAATCATCATCTCATACAATATATGTACCCACTGTGGTCTCGCTGTGGAGAAGGTGATAACTAGAGATTGTTTTCCTAAATGAAATGTGATGTTTCAAGCTGTAAGTTATGGAGTTACAGGGATTGAATATGTTTACATTTCATGCTGTATGGATTCAATGAGCAAGACAAAAAAAAACATGCAGTTTTTCATCAGTTTCTCTTTCATTTTTTTTTCATTCATAAAATTATTCTCAATAGAAAAACTATAAAAAAGTAATTTTAAAAACTGAAACAACATAATAAAAATATGAATCACCAACCTTATTGTTAAAAGATGAAAAAGGTGAATTGGCCCACAACAACCAGGATAATGCACAAATTATGGCTGAATATTTTAAGACACTGTGAAGAACCCATAGAATTTCTTCAATTGGATGTTGACACTCCAATAAACACACCACCAGAGATCATTAACCCACCCACACATAAAGACGTTTACATATCACTGAATGAGATGAAGAATTTCAAAGCCCCTGAAGAAGACCAGGCTTTTGCGGAGATTTGGAAGTATGCTGGAAATTCGGCAAAAATCGCCCTTCACCAACAAGTAGTCAACATCTGGATTACAGGAAAATTCCCTGAACATTGGACATCAGCTATCAACCATCCACTACACAAAAAGGGGGATGAGACAGACCCTAACAATTATCGAGGGATTTCACTCCTGGATGTTACCTATAAATTTTGTTCTCCAATTCTTCTCAATAAAATTTATGTACAACTTGAAAATGAATTAGGAGAATATCAAGGAGGTGTCAGACCATGGAGAAGTTGCCCAGATCAAATCATGAGCCTAAAACTGATAATGGATTATAATAGGAAAAGGAATAGAGATATGGTCATAACATTTATCAACTTCAAAAAAGCATATGATTGTATTCATAGAGAATCTTTATTAAAAATTCTAAGACACATGGGATTACCAAATTGACAAATCTAATAAAACTAACTAAGGGTTGTTACAAGACCAAGATTTGCATTTTTCCTGACTTTTCCCTGACTTAGGACCCCATTTCCCCTGACTTTTCCCTGACCACCAATACTTTATTCTGAATACCGTACGAACATATTTTAAAAATAAAACCTGTCGAATTGATCTAACGATACTGATTTACATCTTCGAATCGCAAGACATACGGTGATTAAATGTTTTATTTTTCTTTAAATACACGTCCATGCTAACTTTATTCCAGCTACTGTATTACACGAGATATGTAAGCTATCTCATACAGAAAAAGAGTTTCTTTTCAGAGGTTGTAAAGAAAAGGCTTAAAGAAAGAATTTTACTAATTTTAAGAATTAGCCCAGTTTTAGTTGCCGTGAGCACTTCAGAAGGCATGAAAAATACTGGCTTCATCTGACTTTTTTAACCCTACAAGTGCCAAAGGTAGATTTTTTAGACGCGGTGTACCTGTCTGTAGTGCCAGCGTCGAAAAAATCGACCTTCATAAAAGTCGCGATAAAGGTACCTGAGGTGACATCTATCGACAGAAAACACGTACTAAGTTGTCAAGCATAGTTTCAAGTTTATTTAAGGAGTTCCGTATCTGTGTAAATATTCCATGATATGTATCCTCTTTGCTTTGAAATTTCAATGTTTACATGTGGTCAAGATGGCGACTCGAGATGTCAACATTGCCGGCAATATTGACCTTATTGCGGAATTAATAGACGATGGAAGTGATTTTAGTGATGTGGAACATGGCGAACATAATAGTTACGATACGAGTAGTGATAGTGAGAGTGGGCCAGAGCAGACTCAAATGCCGGAAAATAGTGATCGCGAAAGTGATTCCGAAGATGATGTACCTCTTCAAGAGAGACTTGATGCTGCTAATGCAGGTAGGACTATGGCTAATAAAACAACTTGGATACAAATTATCCCTCCTGAAACTGAGAAAGACTGGTTAAGATTTAGGCCTAGATCTATGAGATTTCAACATAATCTTGAGAGAAATTCGAAGGCTTTTTGTTACTTCCTTCTCTATTTTCTTCTCCAATTGTGGAACATGATTTTGGCCGAAACTAATTTATTTTCTGTAGTAACCAAGTTATGCACATATTGCAACGAAACGTTTACTGGTGACTAAGAACATATCAAGGAACAATTTGTGTATATTGGATTTTTCAACTAAGATAAGTGTTTTCCTGACAATTTTGGCTTGAAATTCGAATTAATTAATTTTTGTTTTTACGTTTTTAAAGTGATTGTTAGATCTTACATTTCTTTAATACATCTATTGCCTATATAAAATTAAACTACAGAATCTGATCTAAATATTGATATAAGAAATATAATTTTCTGATAAAATTTGAGGTAACTGTTAGCATTTAAAAAGCAGGCTACAAATCGGAGGATTATGTGCTGGCACTACAGGAAATAAAACTGGCACTTGTAGGGTTAATAAATTAATCGCTTATGCTAAAAAAAAATAACACAACAAATAAATTTTAAAAAATGGATTCATGGAACATAATTTTTAACTTCTTTCTTTGTCAGTAAACTCAGTTCACAATGAAACTTCTTACATTCAAAAAGTTATTGTAATTGTTATAACTAATGACCTAAAAACTATGGCCCAATAGTCAAATAATACGATGGGTAACTAAAGTACATGGCACGGATTCTTTCAAAATTATTGCTAAGGTAAGAAGGAAATTAAAAATAGGTAATCAAAAAATGGCACAATTAAACCATTTAATTGGACTCAAAAGCTATCGGACTTATTTACATCGATTGACTGTGAAAGCCCTTTTCATTGTCTAGGAAGCAAACAGGTATTGCACGGACCCACAGACAACACAGAAAGACATTTAACACTTTGTAATCTTTTACGTCTTATGACTGCGCCATGACTGACATCAATGGATTACAAAATCCATACGCAATCTAGGTGACACTAAGTCTGGTATGGCACGGATTCGTTGATACCTTATCCTATACTGATCAAAATTGAAGAACAAAAAGAATGGTTTGAAACTTAAAGCTTTAACGGACGCCTGACGTACACTAGAAAGACCATACATCGTGACAAATGTTTTGTGCTCGTAAGATCTTCTTGCTACAATTTCTAACACATAAAATACATAAACAATACTGAGAAAAAATATAGACACCGAAAACACAAAATTTAGTGACTGATAGTGGTAAAGAAATCGATGGACTAAAACAGGAAATCCACGCATTTGGCTCGTAGTTTACACCTTTTTGCTACATTATTAGCGAAAGTTAGTACGATCACATTTTGAAAAGCTAACACACTAGCTTTAAAACTTTCGTTGCATACATCTATTTGAATAACTCTCTACAAGTACCCGCTGTTTAGCACTTTTAAACGTTCTTCAATATCATTTAGTTCGGCATCTTTTCCTAACATCAATTTGACTCTTTTGGTTTTCAACTCTTTTACCTCGTCTACAATTCCTCTCTTCTGTTTTTCTTTGGCCTCGTTTTCTTTTCTTTTCTTTTGGGCCGCCCTCTCCTTAGGCGCATTTTCATATTCTGAACGAGCATGCCTCGCCTTACCGAGCATTTCTTTGGCGACGGTCACTTTACCTAACTCTCCCTAGGATTGAACACCATATACGATGGTCTTAGGCTTACAAGAGAACGTTCAAGCTGATTTTGACATCATCTCTGTATTAGTAGATCAAGCATAGGTGCTATGCCAAAGGTACACGAAGCGAAACTTCGGCGAACCGAACACGGACGAGATGAAAGGGGACGCGAGGGGGATGGTGCATGTGGAGTAGAGGCTTTGGTCCCGAACAAGCGCGATTCCCGACGAAACGCGACTGACATGGGCAAGGGAAGTGGGGGAAAGAGTGTAGCGAGGACGAATGACGAGACGAAGTAATGAGAGCAGCAGGGCTACCACAATGTGTTCCTTTCTTGCTCTCTCTCCTCTATTTTACAATTTTAGCATTTTGCAGCCTTAACCTGATAAAGCGAAGGAGCTTCGCGCTAAAGGCAAATAGACAGATTCACGCACCAGCATGTATTATTTTATTTTTAAAAAGTTCCCTAACCTTGCAGAAAATTTCCCTGACATTTCCCTGATTTCCATGACCGGAATATTTTTCCCTGACTTCCCTGGCCTGTAACAGTCCTGTAACTCTTACAGGCACCAAATCAAAAGTAAAACTCAGAGGTGAATTCTCTGACCCATTTGAGGTCACAACCGGTTTACGACAAGGTAATGGCTTATCACCATTACTATTTAATTGTGCATTAGAAATGGTATTGCGAGAATGGTCTAAGAAATGCCCTCCAAATATAAAAATAGGCAGAAAAATTCAAACAAACTGTCTTGGTTTTGCAGACGATATGGCATTATTGGCGAAAGATTTAGAGGAAGCCAAACCACAGATATTAGAACTTCAGACCATTGCAAATAAAATTGGCCTTAAGATATCATTTGAAAAAAAAAACAGAAATCATGCCACAAAAACGAACACCATTAAAAGAAATACAAATTAATAATACAAAAATTAAAATTAACATGATTCAAATATCTAGGAGAGTTAATAACAAACAACTTAAATCAGAAAGCATCGATTCAAATAACAAACAAGTCATCTAGGGCACAAAAATTAACATGGGAAACTTACAAAAAGAAATGCTTATCAATTAATGCAAAAATTAAACATTACAATACAGTCATAAAACCGGAAGCCACATACGCAGCAGAGACATTATTCCATCTAAATGAACCTTCTAAAACTGACAGATTACAAAAGATCGAAAGGCGAATTGGAAGAACTTGTATCACTAAAGGATATAAAAAAGATGGGCATTGGCGATTAATACCTAACAATATTGTCTATAGCAACCTAGAACCCATTACTGATACCATGCAAAAGAAAAGACTAGGATTCTTTGGGCACATCATGAGAATGCCAGATTCACGTCTTCTAAAACAACTAGTACAGTACAATCTTGCTTCAAAAAACACAACTGGATGACGATGGTTAAAAGAAATCAGAGAGGACTTAAAAGAAATTGGCCTGACAACCGAAGATGCTACAAATAAGAAAAGTTTATGCACAGCACTTAAAAATATGACTTTTCATTTTCCACTCATAAAAAAGAAAATTCCAACAAGAATATTTTCCGCCCAAGAAAGGGCAAGACAATACGAATGAAGAAGTACAACGAGGACAAGAAGGCTCGTACAGTTCCTTCAAGTCGACGAACTAATGGTTGGTTAAAGTGATCCTATGTGGTCTCAAAAGGCGAAGGAGAAGAAGAAGAAGGAGAAGAAAACAAATTTTGTAATGATGTACTGTACTTGATAGTCTTATCATGTGCCTGTCAGTGTAATTCCAGTACTTCTATCTTACTGCTCTAATGTAATTTGGTTACAACTTGAATCCATATAGGAAAAAACAACAATCAATCAATGGACAAGAAAAGGAGGGTAAAAACATGGATAAAGGACTATCTCAATGAAAGTTGGTTGCAGGCAGAGGTAGAGATAAAAAGGACAGGGATAACCTCCACATCCGGACATGCCACTATTTTCAAAGTGGGCGTTTATGCCATAACTCTAAACAGCAGCTCTTCAATGCCATAACCCTCAACGAGCTCATTTCAACGTCCCAGTCTTGGCTTAGGATTTTCGCCAAATAGCACACAATGGGAGAGCATGGTCATAAATACTGACAGTGTTACAGTCTAAAAGTTGGAGTCAAGTCCTAACCAGGTAGTAACTTCTGTTCATTGAATAGAAACACATTCTTCAAATTCTTCTCACTAATCCACAGTATTTCCCCATTATCATGTTGGAAGCCATTTTTAGAGTTGCCTTAGTAAACAAAATTTAAATGTTTTTCAGTCGATCAACATGCAATGTAATGGGTGTTATTTCCTAAAATCTGATTTTTTTTAATGAAATAAATAAAATTACTTGGATTACTAGTATCAATCATCAAGCACTTCACACTCAGGCTATTAAATTTATGCCTATGAATATGTGTGTGAAGATATTTACAATATAGACTAAGGTCATACTGAAAGTCGTGAACAACATTCTTTCTTTAATATAGAATAACCATGCACATCAGCGCAATCTTCCGTCTTTCCAAAACACGTGCTGGTACTCTGACATCATTATCTTTTATCACGTAATCACAGCAAGGACTTGCAAAATGGCCGACATCCATGTTCCATTCCGTCAACGAGCTGTTATAGAATTCCTTGTTAAAGAAGGAACCCCTGCTGCTGAAATTCACCAGAGACTTCAGCATGCTTATGGAGATGTGTGTATGGGTGCTAGCAGGGTGGAACATTTTAAAGATGGAAACATGAGCATTCAATATCAACAGCATAATCACTGAGTGCAACATGGCACACATTATTGACATCATTAAAGAAGACAGACATGTCACTGTCAGTGAAATTGCAGCAAGACTTGCGATAGGACACAGTGCAGTACAGGAAATGATTCGTAAGTTAGGCTATCGAAAAGTGTGTTCCCACTGGGTCCCAAGGTTACTCACCAAACAGCACAAAGTTCAAAGACAAACCATAACTCAGAACCTTCTTCAGAGATATGGAAATGAAGGAGATGATTTTTTGATGAGTACTGGTACGGGGGATGAGAGCTGGTTCCACCATTATGAACCAGAAAAGAAGCAACAAAGCATGGAATGGCACCATTTGGATTTGTCGACTGAAAAAAAAACCCAGCAAAGACATTTTAGTCTGCTGGGAAAGTTATGGGCACTGTCGTCTGGGATGCAGAGGGTGTCATTCTGGCTGAATATCTTGAAACTGGACAAACCATAAACGTTGCCCGTTATGTTGAACGCTTCACAAGATTCGTCATGCATTGCGCGATAAACGTCCTAGATAGAACATTATCCTGCAACATGACAACGCACACCCCCACAGTGCTCGTCTCACCTGCAATTTATACTGTATATCACTTTCTTGTGGACACAATATTTACAGTCATTTTGCACCAATCACTCTCAAATGTAAACATGAAATATAACCATTCAAAATCTCAATCAAGTTAATGGGCAAAATTGGACCTTTTGCAAAAAAAAAGTGATAGATTACTATAACTTTCTTACTATGTGAAAAATCAAATCCATTCAAAGTTCATACTATTCTCCGGAAAAGGGCCAAAAACTTATCTCAATAAAGTTTTTTGATAGCACCAACTATTGACCAAAGGGGTGGGATAAATGGAGTTTTGGGAGCGAGGAAATTCATACCTACCTTAATAGGCACAATATCAAGACCGTTTAAAATGGTCGACAGTCCTCTAAAAATTACCTAAAACTTTTGTCTGAAAGGATTTTTGATATGACCCGTCCTTACACCAAGGGATGAGCAAATTATTTTCGGAATTACAAGATTTAGTGAATTCAAAACATTTTTCTTTGCCCGGTGAAATCTAACTCCGCCTTCCGGCATACTGAGAGGGAATTTCGATTTTATGAAGGGGCAGATGAGAGGCCAGCAATATGAGATGAATGAGGACGTGAAGAGAGCAGTACGTCAGTGCCTTCGGCATGCCGGAACAGACTTCTACCATCAAGGGATTTTCAAACTTCTACAACGGTGGGAAAGAATGTGCCCAAAGGAATGGAGACTATGCATATTTTCATATTTTGTTCCAAAAATGTTCGTGTTCTTCCATATCATGAGATATTGATTTCATTTTTTTTTTTTAATATTCTTCAAATAAATCTACTCTCTGGTAATAATATTTTAAAACATTAAAAAGACATTTACCTCAGAGGCTAGTTCATGATACTTCTGCTTCTCATCCTGTCCCAGGGCATACCACCATTCACCAAGAATCTTAGATACAGTACGGTTATCTTGATTTGGGTGGCGCTGGTGTACAAGCGCTCGATGCCGTTTGCTGAAGATCATGAAGGCATTCATGGGTCGTCGAATGCGATCACGTTCTTTTCCCTGCAGATAAAAGACAAGAAAGATTATTTACACTCCAATATTCATTAATGGTATGTGAATATGAAAAGAGATCTTTACCATCTATTAATTTAAGAAATTTATATTTAAAAAGTCCTCTCGGCACGCTGGAAGGCCGAGGTAGATTTCACCGGACAAACTTGGGGATATTCGAAGAAGAATCCATTGCAGGTTCCGTGTTGACGTTTAGAATTGAATATAACAAGTTACAAAGTTTCCGTCTAATCAACACGCATTTAATTTTAAGTTAGCGTCTCATGGGTACATGTTTCGGAATTTCTGTTAATTCCTTTTTCAGCCCTTTACATTTATATTAGGAAACACCATTACACAGACAAAATTAACCTCGTCAATGTCGAAACATATAATACACTGATATTAAAACACTATAAAAAAACTATTAAAAAATTAAAACATGACAAACTTATGAACAATTAAAACATTTCTACTGTTTACAGCAACATAAATGAATCGGTCGGTGGAGAAAGGAACTAAGTCATTTTTTCTTAGTTTTCAGGAGAGACAAAAAACTGTCTTATTATTAAACTATTCAACAGAATGTACTGAAATTTTCCAAAATTGTTGAGAATTAAATTATACACACTGGATATGGAATAATTCTCCTATATTCTAAGAAGTTTCTTAGAAAAAGAATTACCAAAATTTGTAACATAGTTCCTTTCTCCAGTCGACGAGGGAATTTAGCGCATTTCATGTGAGTAACCCATTTAAAATTACACACATTTGAAATAAATGTAAAATTTATTAATTAACTAATAAAAAACTACCATAAACTAAACTAATTCACAGAATTCAATGTTGTAAATAGTTCATATCACAATGAATCATCACTTGTGGTTGGCCATTTCAATATCTCCTCATAAAAGAGTTCAGCGTCTTCCCCGTGGACGTACTTTACCAGTTTCTGATTATCATCGATTTTCTTTTTATTGATTCTTACTTTTCTTCCACTGTACATCCTTTCCAAACTAATATGAAATGAAGCAAGCTTAGTTTTTGCCAGATTAAAGGAATGACTGACACAGCTGTTTATAAAAGGGTAGGCAGTCACTACTCCAGGTTTCGTTGATTCATAACGAAATTCTTTGAACGTTGACACAGAAAAACTTTGCTTTTCTTGCCGAGGCAGTTTTTGATGTGCCGTTTCTTTTTGTAATGACAAGGCCACCATGTGTCAAAATCCATTATGTCTTCACTTTGCACCATGATGACTGTAACGTCTGAAATACTGTTTGCTATGATTTCGACATACTCTTTTGGGGTCTAAATTCGGTCACTTTTCCGTATTTTCCTCTTCAATGTTCCAAACACGCGGTCACAAGGGAGAAACGAGTGACCTCTTTCGGGAAATCTGTGAATAATATTTTTAAATTTATTGGTGTCTGTCAATGCAAGGCACATCCTTATTACGGTATTATTTTTATTTTGACCGGGTGCTCCGTCTGAAAACAGGTGTACTTCTTTAGCATTCTTCGGTATGTAGTTTTCAATATAGCGAAACACGAACGAACAAACTTCATTCGCTCCCTTTTTGGCTTCACCTTCATGATATAGGTACACCGTGGAACGTCTGGACTTGATATCGTAAATGCAGAAACAGTTAACCCATAGCTGACGTAAATAGAATGTTTCCTGCACAGGAATATTTGGCAGAGGCAGATTTTGCATATAGTCAAAAGCTAGTCCAACAATGTCTTCCCTGACCATACATTCTTGCTCAGTTATTTTAATGAACTTATAAAACTTCCTGCTGCGCCGCTTGTGAATATCCAGCTCAAGTTGTGCACCTCTTTTACTACTGTCACTTATATGAGGACTTTTTAACTTAGCCTCAAGTTCCTCACATTTGCCACATACGTCAATTTGGGGGCGACCGAAAGAAAAATTAAAATTTTCACGAAAATATTTCCTATAGAAGTCGTATTTCACATTTACTTCTGGATACTTCATGAGGAACATTTCGTGCATAGTTTTCAGATCCAAACAAGCATCTAAGTATTTCATTTCCTTCCCAGAATAGTGAGTTTCTTTGAGTGGGTAAGATCTGATGTGTTTATCTATCAAATTATTTACAGTTTCAGAGATTTTGGTAGTGGACGGATTTGTTCCACGCATGTCCTTTGGAATTTCACCTTTAACTAGCAATTGGCAAATACGAAAAACATGTTTCTGTGATACGGTATGAAGACTGAGAAAAGCACGTTTGCAGACACTAACCCGTCTACCACTTGAGATAACATAGTAAGCAAAGGAATGTTGTTTCTTGAAACTATCGATTTCACCGACAACTTTTCTTGGCCTCCTTTTCTGAATGTCACCTGCCAGAATTAATCCTTGTAGATAAACATCCTGGCTGTTTTTGTTGCCAATTTTTAAAAAGTTTGAAAGAATTTCGATTCGAACATCCTCACTGATACGTTCGAAACATTCCATTCGGCATCTGAAATGAAGTAATCGCAAAGCATAAGCATATAACACAGCTGTGGATTTATATCATAATCAACTTGTTAAATGGGTATAGGACAGTACTGTTAACATACCTGCAGTCAGCACCAATAGATTTTCCGGGAACTGGTTTCCCACTATAGTCATTCTATGGTAACCCATGAACTCTTGCCTCCTTAATTCTCTTCCTCTTGTGCTCACTGTCATTTCTCTTTCGTTTGGGAGACATTGTGAAATATTGCATTCATTAACTTACAGCAAACATCAACAATAACAATGACAGATCACGAAGTTGGCGCCAAGTTAAGGAACAGGTGTGTTATGCTTGTCGCGCGCTGTAAGCTGTTGGCAGTCTGTTGGCGGGACGTGACGTGCGGTGGAGAAAGGAACTAAGTCAGTGACTTGATTCCTTTCTCCTCAGTATGTAAACTATCGACCTCGTGTTTCTCCCACAGGGAGTATCCAAACATAGTTCCTTTCATGACAGTAATCGTCTTGGTCTTGGTCTGTTTAACGCATTTACGTAAAAAAATAAAAATGGACAAAAAGTGACTTAGTTCCTTTCTCCACCGACCGATTCAAATATGTAATCGCTATTATGAACATTCTTGCTTAGTGTGCGATGGATTAAATGCACAGTCATAAATCACTTGTGTGTCAAGAAAAACAATGAGCATTTTGTTAGTGTCCATGACCCAATAGCTTGCAATATTGATGGGTAAAATGATGACGAAGTGGAAACTTAGATTCCAGCACTTTGTTTGAAAGTGCGCTGGCATGTGGCTATAGATGTGTTGTTGGCACCATGAAATCAGGGACCACTCATTCGACTAATTGACTTTGAAAATTTGCATTGACCCATTAAGTGGATTTGCTATCTTGTACTATCAGCTCCACGGACCTGAAATGAAATCGTTCGGTGGTTGAAATTTTGGACCCTATTTAACAAAAAATTAATCTTAAGTACTGCCCTGAAAAATTGGACTTACGTGGGAACGATTTGAAATGCAATGCGCCTAAGTGATCAGCTCATACACCTGAAGAAAAATTTTGAGAAAGATTAAGAAGATTATTATTTTATATAAAAGTGAAGAGTTGTGTGGAGCAAATTATGTTTGATTAACTTACCGACGTGAATGCTAGTGCAATGCGATATAGGTAGGTCAAGTGCCATGCTGCTTGTGGTCCGGTGTGTATACAACTGATCTACTTGTACTGCGAGCAGGGTCAGCTGCTGCCTGGCGAGGTTGAGGAGAGCACGTGGGCGGTGGGGAAGTGGAGGGGTGGAACTGCGCGGAGTGGAAACGACCGGCGCGGTTCGGGGTGGGGCGGGAATACCGGTGTCAATGACCTTACTGTTGTCTATGGAGATTTTAATTTTTTGGAAATGAGGTGGTCTGCTATTGTATCGAACAATACATTGGTATCAAAATTGATTTCATTCAAATTTTTGTGTGCATTGGACCTTTGGAACACGTTAATGTGTATGTTTTCCAAAATATTCATCAGACTGCCTTTGGACACATAATGCAATATATTGACATCGTTTTCTAAGCTGGTGAAACTGTGTTTACTTTCTTCCATGTGGGATGCCATAGCCAAAATTTTTATATGTTTTATTGCTGAAAAATGCTCATTATAACGAGTGCGAAAGCTTCTACCTGTTTGGCCCATGTAATTGGCTGGACAAGAATCACATTTGATTTCATATACAACCGATTTGGAATATTTGTTGGTGTGATTGATTTTGCTTGAATTGAAGAATTTTTTGAAGTTAGAATTGTTGGTTTTGGAGGCAATATTTAAATTGTGTTTCTTTAAGATGTTAGATACTGTATAAATGCTTCGGTCCACATAAGTGAAGGTTGCGATTTTTTTCTTTTCAGGTTCAATTTTGACTAGTGTGGTTTCCGGTTTATTTTTTATTTTATGAATAAGGTTATTGATGTAGTTAAAACTATAGCCGTTGATGTTTGCTATTTGATGGATGATCTCTATTTCCTGTTGCAAATCTGTTTGGGACAAAGGTAAACTTAGGGCTCTGTTTATGAGGCTGGTGAATGTTGCCTTTTTATGACTTCCAGGGTGGTTGGAGTCGTGACGTATGGTTGTGCTCATTTGGGAAGGTTTCCTGTATATTTTATAATGGAGTCTATTGCTTTTTCTGGTTACCGTTAGATCCAAATAATTAATTTCATTGTTGACTTTGGTCTTAAAGAAACACAATTTAAATATTGCCTTCAAAACCAACAATACTAACTTCAAAAAATTCTTCAATTCAAGCAAAATCAATCACACCAACAAATATTCCAAATCAGGTGTATATGAAATCAAATGTGATTCTTGTCCAGCCAATTACGTGGGCCAAACAGGTAGAAGCTTTCGCACTCGTTATAATGAGCATTTTTCAGCAATAAAACATTAAAAAATTTCGGCTATGGCATCCCACATGGAAGAAAGTAAACACAGTTTCACCAGCTTAGAAAACGACGTCAATATATTGCATTACGTGTCCAAAGGCAGTCTGATGAATAATTTGGAAAACACACACATTAACGTGTTCCAAAGGTCCCATGCACACAAAAATTTGAATGAAATCAATTTTGATACCAATGTATTGTTCGATACAATAGCAGACCACCTCATTTCCAAAAAATTAAAACCTCCATAGACAACAGTAAGGTCATTGACACCGGTATTCCCGCCCCACCCCGAGCCGCGCCGGTCATTTCCACTCCGCGCAGTTCCACCCCTCCACTTCCCCACCGCCCACCTGCTCTCCTCAACCTCGCCAGGCAGCAGCTGACTCTGCTCGCAGTACAAGTAGATCAGTTGTATACACACCGGCCCACAAGCAGCATGGCACTTGACCTACCTATATCGCATTGCACTAGCATTCACGTCGGTAAGTTAATCAAACATAATTTGCTCCACACTACTCTTCACTTTTATATAAAATAATAATCTTCTTAATCTTTCTCAAAATTTTTCTTCAGGTGTATGAGCTGATCACTTAGGCGCATTGCATTTCAAATCGTTCCCACGTAAGTCCAATTTTTCAGGGCAGTACTTAAGATTAATTTTTTGTTAAATAGGGTCCAAAATTTCAACCACTGAACGATTTCATTTCAGGTCCGTGGAGCTGATAGTACAAGATAGCACATCCACTTAATGGGTCAATGCAAATTTTCAAAGTCAATTAGTCGAACGAGTGGTCCCTGATTTCATGGCGCCAACAACACATCTATAGCCACATGCCAGCGCACTTTCAAACAAAGTGCTGGAATCAAAGTTTCCACTTCGTCATCATTTTACCCACCAATATTGCAAGCTATTGGGTCATGGACACTAACAAAATGCTCATTGATTTTCTTGACAAACAAGTGATCTATGACTGTGCATTTTATACATCGCACACTAAGCAAGAATGTTCATAATAGCGATTACATATTTAAGTTGCTGTAAACAGTAGGAATGATTTAATTGTTCATAAGTTTGTCATGTTTTAATTTTTTAATAGTTTTTTATAGTGTTTTAACATCAGTGTATTATATGTTTCGACATTGACGAGGTTAATTTTGTCTGTGTAATGGTGTTTCCTAATATAAATGTAAAGAGCTGAAGAAGGAATTAACAGAAATTCCGAAACATGTACCTATGAGACGCTAACTTAAAATTAAATGTGTGTTGATTAGGCGGAAACTTTGTAACATGTTATATTCAAAATGTGGGGATAGGCGAAAATAGGCAGAATATGCAGGTTTTCGTAGAAGGATCAGACCTCATTTATTACGAGAAAGTATTTTATAATTGGAGATTAATTAACTTTGTTTTTCGTCATTTTATGCATATTTTTAACATTTTATTGTCTTATGATGACGGTAACCTTCTTGTCATTTGGAGTCCATTTTTATACTTGTGGTCATACTGTCCTTATGCAAGGTTTCGACACTGTTGGGTAACTATGTAACGGTCTGTTACTTCTTCACGCAAAATTATATCTCTCGCAGAGATTTTGGTTGGTTCCTCAGTTTAGGGGCTGCGACAACGCGGTCATGTAACCCCGTGTACTTTGGGAGATTGTAGAATCTGTCTGATAAACGGTGTGAATTGTGATGGCTGTATTAGTCTGTAATTCACGTAAGGACTGCAGACTGTCAATTTCAAGCAGTAGTTCCTAATGTTGCTACCAGATACTACTGTAAACAACACCTAGCTGTGAACTTGGCTACTAGATGCCACCGCAACCAGCAACTCGCAACGAACGTTGGAACTTCCCCTCCAAAGGAAAGCATACTGAGGGATTTTTAGCGCTCCTAGAAAATCCGACGACTTTGGCCGGCTTTGAACCCGCGGCCTTGGGCATAGAAGTTCAGCATGCTACAAGTTACGTCACCGAAGCCGCTTCACACTTGGTCAGATGGAAATCTGAATCTGATCTCGTGCAAGTGCGTTGTCATGGCAACGTCTGATGGCTCATCCCTCATCAATTAGTAGTGTTGCCATGGCAACCACTGATAGCTCTTGGCATTTTCTTATAATTCCGAAATCATTTTTCTCATCTCTTGGCGTAATGGTGGGTCATATCAAAAATTCTTTCAGACAAATGTTTTTGGTAATTATTAGGGAAATATTGTCCATTTTGTACGGTTTTGATATTGTGCCTATTAAGAGAGATATGATTAATGTTTCCCAAAAAACCCACTTTTCCCACCACTTTTGGTAAATGGTTGGTGCTATAAAAAAACTCTTCAAACATAACTTTTTGGGCTTTATCCGACACATAGTATGAACTTTGAACGGATTCGATATTTCACATATTAAGAGAGTTATAGCGATATTTCACTTTAAAAAAAAAAAGCCCCCTATATTCACCCCCTTCGACCGATTTAGCCCAGTAACGAACTCGACCGAGATTTTATGGGTATACATATTCGGTAAAAAATTCAATGTGATTGGTGCAAAATTACGGCAGTTATCGTGTCCACAAGAAACTGATATACATAAATTATATATAAACTTTTGAACTGACTGTGGTTTTGGGGTCTGGGGGATGCGAAACGCGAAGGTATGTTGAAATTTTCCGGAAGTCGAAACATGGTACCCATTGCAATAGTTAGCTTTCTAATGAAATCTACCTAAAAGAAGGTAAAATCCAGGCAATGTTATCAAGCTGTGTGTGTTCGAGTCTTCAATCTTTAGACTGGTTTTATGCAACCTCCATTGCCCCCTATCCCTGTTTCACCTCTACACAGCTACCACACCCTACATACGAGGCAATCTCTTCAGCATTTTCAAATCTTGGCCTAGCCCCAACAGTTCTTGCCCTTGACGCTTTCTTTCATAACTAAATTTGCTATTCCTAGGAGCCTTAGTACCGTATTTGCTCGCGTATACCTCAAACTTTTTTTACCGAAGATACGTGTGAAATTTTTCGGTGCGAGATATACGCGGGGAATGTCTGTATTCCCGAAGAAAAAAAAACCCACAAAATTTGCATTATTGAAACAAGGCAACTGGTATACGGTACTCACCCTATTCATTGTCACTGCTGTAACTGCTCCCAATCTCCGAGGTACTCTCGCGTGCATCATTCTGGTCATCATCCCATACGGCTTCATCCTGACTTCCGCCCAATGCATTTGCGATGCCCGTCTTCAAGAACCTCTTCACAACAATATCCGGCGACGCCATAACCCACGCCCGTATAACCCAATTACACATGAGTTCAACTGACGGCCTCTTTATTTTGCCTGCTGGCGTCAGATCGTGCCCTCTCGCCATCCATTCGGAGTACAATTTACGCATGTTGTCCTTGAAAGGTTTATTGACGGAAACATCTAAGGGCTGTAGACAATGTGTGAGTCCACCAGGAATTACAACAAGATCCGTTTTCATTTCTTGAAGACGTTTCTTCGTGTCTTCCACCTAGTGTCTGCGGAAACTGTCCCACACTAGCATTGCCAGGCGTTGAAGCAATGCCCCTGGCCGTGCTCCCCACACTGTACGGACCCAGTCCTGGACAAGAGTTGTATCCATCCATCCTTTCTCTTGCACACGAACATGAATGACTTTGGGAAACTTCGCTTTAGGCATTGCATACCTGCCATCTTTCAAAATAAAAATCCAGAAGATCCCAAAACGCAAAAATTTAATGCGTACATGCGTTGCAAGGTCTTAAAACATAGCGAGAAAAGACTACATGGAAAGAGATTACATCTCTTGGTCATGTGAGACTGTCTAATTCGTTGTGCCAGTTTCCACAAATATTGCAATTACATCAAGAACACATATAATTGGGAACAGTTCACACACTACACAAACCCGAGTTTTTCTGCAATTCGATCTTGCAAGTCACAGAACACAGGCTATATTCCATCACAGGTTGGAGAGGAGAGATGGAGAAGAGTAGCTTTCTTTGCTTTCTTCAGAAATTCTGGAGGAAAACTAATCATGTAGCATGGACCACTATTTCTTGTTTTGAAAACAGAAATGGATCCCTCAGTTTCATTGGACATGGAGGACCTAAACTGATTTGGGTTCTTTTTCACCAAGCTGAACACTTGATCACACTGAGCATTGCTGTGCCATGTGGGCGATGCTGAAGCGGTTTGGTTGCCCTCAGCGTTTTGTAGATCTAATCAAGGCTCTCCATGATGGCATGACAGGTCAGGTTTGCCATCAGAATAAGATGTCCGATGAATTTCCTATTACCCACGGGCTGAAACAAGGATGTGTACTGGCTCCAATGCTTTTCGCGCTGTACTTGGCTGCAATGCTTTATGATTCACCCACAAACATCCCAGGTGTGGAGGTCAAGTATCATTTTGATGGAGGGCTTTTCAACCTAACTCGTCTCCGCTCCTTGAGGAAAACTCAGGTTACTAACATGTTGTATGCAGATGCTGCGTCGCCAACTCTCACACCAGAAGAGCAGCAAGAGTCAGTTAATTATTACAGAAGTGCATGTGATCGCTTTGGTCTTACCATAAATGTCAATAAGACTAAAGTCTTGGCACAACCTTCACCAGGCACACCTCTTCCTCAGTTCAATATCTCCATCTCAAATTTGCCATTAGAACAGGTAGACCACTTCTCGTACCTGGGCGGTACCATTTCTGTGAGCTGTATCTGTGAGCAGGATATGGATAAGAGAATTGGCGCAGCCCATGCAGCATATGGACGATTAGCGCACCGGGTCTTCATGAATAAAGATCTGTCCATGAGTACAAAGCTTATGGAGTACAAAGCTGTAGTAATTTCTACATTGTTGTATGGCTGTGAAACATGGACCCTTTACCGACGTGATCTTAGGAAGCTTGAGAGTTTCCACCTACAAAAACTTCGATCAATACTGAGGATTAAATGGGAAGACAGCATTACCAATATTGCTGTTCTGGAAAAGGCTCAAATCAACAGCATAGAATCATCCATAATAGATCACCAATTTAGATGGACTGGTCATGTCCATCGGATGGATGATGTGAGATTACCTCGTCAAATGCTATATGGTGAGTTATGCTATGGCACCAGACCTCATGATTGTCCTAAGAAGCGCTACAAGGACCAATTTAAGCAGACCCTGAAATTGACAGGTCTTGATTCACAAACCTGGGACATGCTGGCTGAAGACCGCTCAACTTGGCGCCGGACCATCTCGGATACTGTAAAGACCTTTGAAAGGGATCGACGCACACATGAAGAGGCCAAGCGTCAAGCTAGGAAACTTCGAGCAGCCCAATGTCCTCCTCCAGCAATACTATGCGACATGTGTGGACGCTTGTTCCATGCCAGGATTGGACACTCTAGTCACCGTAAACACGTCCACAAACTGTCACCGTAAACACATCCACAAACTGGACTGAAGGAAGAAGATTTATACTCGGATTCGAGTTAAAGCCGATGATGATGATGAGTCAAAACAGAGAGCATTAGTCTGGATATCCTATCGTACTTAGAAACACCATCAGCTCCACGAATACTCATCAAGCAAGCCCATTTGGTGTCATCTGTCAAGTTCTCACTCACAACAGTAGCAAAGTCATCAACCTGCAGGGGCACAAATTGGTTCTGGAGCACATCCATTGCATCCCCAGCTGACTCACTTCCCTTCCTTGGCAGCAATGATGGAAACCTTTCTACAAGAAATTCTACAGAAGAAAACTTGGCATCTTCAATTTCGGAAACTTCTGCAACCTTTGCATGCTTCAGTACTTCATCATTGAGGGGAAACTTGTTTATGATATAATCACATGCAGAGCAGAAGTAACTTAAGTCCTGACTGACAAAAAGAATGTTGATTTGTCTTTATCATTAATTTTTTTCACCAAGTTCATTGTCTGAACACCAATAACTAGATCATTATTGTCTCTCTGATTCTCAACAGAATGGTACTGAACTTCCCGTAACAAGGAACTCTTTATCACTTTAGGTTTAACAAACCTGGAAAGAAGCTGCTGTAATAGATTCGTTATTAATTCTAACAGTTTATGAATTTGAGGGGAAGCACTCTGAAGTGCAGAGTTGAGATTCTCAAATAAAGGAATGACAGCACACTGGAAGGCATAGTACACCTTTTTTAAGGGGTGATGTAGGTCAGAATTTGCAAATTTTACGAAATCTTTTTCTATGCTAATTAAAGTCAGCAAGGTTTAAATAACATGCTACAGAAATTTCATTTGCGAATTCCACGGAGAAATACGTTTAAAAAGATATTTTCCAAATGTTTGAATGTGCCACCCCCAAATATCTGACATGCATTGAGCGAAGGGGATCCTATTTTAGACCTAATTTGTCGGTCGTTAACAGGCCGGTAATAGCTTAGCGGGTTGTGGAAAGATGGCGACTATACATTTCCGATCCCATTGTTTACAATACAAATACATGTGGTTGCCAAGCGATTGAGTAAATCTATAAATTAGATCAGTTTTATTTTAATTTTATTGTCAATGTGGGAAGATCTAGTTCCACGGTGTTTAAAAAGGTTCCTAAACACAGTTTCGTACGTGCTAGAGCAAACAAGGATCCAAATACCTATTTTATACAAGGTTGTGATGAAAATCCAGCGTGTGACTAACCAAGTGAGGTTAAGAGTGACTTCAGAAATGCAAGTGCTTCGGGGTCAAAATCGAACAGTGGTTTTGGGTAGAAACATAAACAGTTTTTATTCACGGGTTTGAATAATATTCTGGTTCTTCAACACAGGAGTGTCAGATCCAAATCTTTTAGGGGTAACCAATTCTGATGACTCGGAAGCCTTCCTCTTTCCAGGGTCTTTAGAATCACCAAGTTCAGCTTTTGGGATTGTAAATGATGTGAGGCTACTTGTTGATGCACACTGAGCACTAACATTCACTTCATCTTTAAAGAACGCAACTAATGGATCCCACTGCTGTAACAGTCTCTGCAGACACTTTCATAAAGATATGTTTTAATATCTTCTTTGTTTCCTTGTCGTCAATCTCTTGGATCTTCTTAAGGCGTTCCTTCCGCTTGCTACTCTTTTCTAAATAATAGGAGATGTCGACTAAAGGTTCATCAACTTTAACAGGCAAGCTGTTTGCACCTTTCTCAGCAGCCAAGTTACGGTAATCAAATGACATAAGCAACCCAGCACAAAGACATTTAACCGTGCTTCCCTTAAAACAGCAGCAACCCCATTCTTCTTTCCGATCATGACTGGAGCATTGTCTGAACAAAACGCTACACAGTTTTCAATTGGTATTTTGTAATACTCTAACTGCGGAATTAACAAATTTCCAATATTACGTCCCGTTGAATCACCCACCAAGGCTGGGACAGACAGCACCGAGCTAACCATCTTTTCCTGCTTTTCCTCAAAACAGGTGATGACTAAGGGATAAAGCTTAGCATCACTATCATTGCTCCCATCTGCAGCCAAAGTAAATGGTTCATGTTGCATGCAACTAATTAGTTAATTTCTTGAATATGTAGCCATTTCTTTCAAATTATGCGAATTTCTTGTACGACCACAACCGTATCTTTTTGCGATTTCAGAACCTGGGAACATTTTCTTAAAGAGAGCACCAGCATGATCAGCAGCAGATAACGGGATATTATGATCAATTAAAAATGAAGTGAACAAGCATTCTGCTCTTATTACATCAAGGTCAGATCCAGAAGTGGTAAAAAATGAATCAATTTTCCTACTGCTCTCCTTCAGTTTCATATTGGAGACGTGTTTAACAGATTTAATGTGATTTATTAATTCAGTTCTTCCGCCGTAAGCAATGTTTATATCACACGAACACATGGAGCAGAATGCGAATGTTTCACCTTTCCGCGATTGCTTAATACAAGGATATTCTGCAGAATATGCCTCCCTGAAAGACTGATAATATCGTTTCTTACTTCAATTCGTCACGAAAACACTAAATCGCACAAAACTTTGTAACACAATTGCAGGAATACCAGAACTACAGTAAACACCACTTAAAACCAAGCACAGGGGGATGACAGATCATAGGGAGTGCGTGGGTCGGGGTAAGGCCCTGTACTGGATGTTCTGCCAACCAATGAAGAATTAATTTTAGTACTATGGTTCCGTACAGTAGTGGCTACGCTGGCTAAAGCGCAGCATTAGGTCATGGGGCCAAGCTCTCTGCTGACTCGGTAGACGCGTGGGTTCGAGCCCCACCGTCGGCCGTCCTTGAAATGGTTTTCCGTGGTTTCCCCATTTTCAACACCAGGCAAATGCTGGGACGGTACCTTCTGACAGGCCATGGCCTCTTCCTTCCACATCCTTGCCCAGTTTCATTCACGATCATTCATTTCATCTCTCATTAACTCCTCACATGAGGTTGGCATCAGGAAGGGCATCCGGCCGTAAAAACCGTCGCCACCAAAGACTTCCATCGCATCTCATCCCCGACCCCGTTGGAAAACGGGAATAATAAGGGGTAGACATACAGTACTATGGTTCCGTAGTTGGCACTCGCCCAACGCTCACACCAAACCATTAGGCGGGAGCGGGAATAGTCTGTTTTGATTGATTTTCCTCGTGGTGGTGTTGGTTGTTTTGATTTGTTTGGTATTTTGATTATTTATTTGAATTGAATTGAGAGTTAATCATGCCACTGCAAGGGAAGAAAAATTGCCAAGCACCAGGATGTAACAATTATAATCATTGATTATAATGATAGTAAGAACAATACGGCAATTTTAATCTTCCTGGTGTTGACCATGTGTAAAACTAGTGGGCAATATGGACTACTCTCGAATAAAAATATATAGAGAATAAATGTATGCATTTCATCTCTTGTTTGTTTTCTTGCCCATTCTCCTTTGCATTGCAATAAAATTTGTGGTTTAGGGCTACGGGGAGGGGTGGGTGGCAGCCGGCATGCTAGGCAAAAAGTGAGGTTATGGCAATATAGTGTGTGCATTTGGACAGTTTTCTTTAAATTCATCGAATATCCCAACAATTCTGTAGAGTAGGAGAGCAATTTTTAATTAGCCTAAAGGTGAATTAAGCTCTAGAACGGCATAACTGTGTCCTTCGTGACAAATCTATTGCCAACATTGGTATACATCAAAATGTATTATTTTCCTATCTGGACGTATATTTCAGCGCCTAACGAAAGGCGCAGTAATGTTTGTGTTATTTTCATCAATAACCAATAACTCATCACAGAACATACTGTTCGATTACGTGTAATAAAGGCTACATTCATATGGCTTTTTACTTTTTATGTTGCCAGACTTGCAAGTACAATCCATAGCCTCAGGCGGTGTTCTCTCTCGGAAATTCTATAACCACAAGTGACGAATCTCGTATACTTACATGATCCTTGACCAAGCACAAACAAAGCCTTCCCGCTAACAAACAGTCGAAGCACAAAGAGTCGAATGCAGCAATAATCTGCGAGAAGTGATTATCGATAGTTCGATTGACTTTCCAACGTATTGTCAAACTCATGGAATTAATGACAAAAGTGCAACGATAATCTGCGAGACGGGATTATCGATAAACTTAACGGTCGAATTTCAATCACTCGCATCTCAGAATAGCAGCTATTACCGAAAATCAAAACTGAAATGTGATTTGGATGCAGAGAACAGAAACAAGCCAGAGAGTTGAAAATCCGAAAAGAAAAAAAAAACGATGTTAATCTGGACAACCGGAAAATACCCCAAAAATCCGGAAACATTCCGGGGAAACCGGAAAACTTGGCAGGTACGGCATTGTTTATCTTTTAAAAATAACATATGGTGGCAATTTTCTTCCGTCCGCTGTTACTGATAGCATGACTGTGCAGTGCAGTTTCTCACACCCAGTTGTACGTACAAGGACGCTAGATTCTCCTTCTTGTTTATGGTAGTGTTGGATGGCATGTCGAAGTTGATCGGAGTCTGATCCGCGTTGCCAATTTGAGATAGCAGGTAATTGTTTCTCTTCCGCATTGCTATCACATGCCGATGAAACTCGATAATTTTGTAATTAAAATCACTCGGCATTCTCAGACAGAGAGATGTTCACCTTCGCAGACACAAGCCCTCTCTTTTCATGAATCTACGGATCCATCCCCAGCTCGTTTTTAGATCCGAACAGCTGATATCGCGTTTATTCGCTAGTTCGCGTGCATTGAAATATAGCATCTCGTGCGAGATACTATAGCCATCATTTAGCAACTCCGTGACGTAATTAAGCAACTCGTCTTCCAGCTCAGGGAACTTATCAGTTTTCGGCCCTCTGAATGCTTTACGTGTTCGGTTGGTGGTTTCTAGTGCAGCTTTCTGTTTACGCCAGTAGGGAACATTAAACTCAGCCACACTGAATTCTCGTCCAGCAGCTCTATTACCATGTTCTTCTGCGTAGTTTATCACTTTGAGTTTAAACCCAGCCGTAAAACTTCCACCTTTCCCCATAACTTCGACGTACACAAGGAACCAAGCACACTTAACTGAAAAACGCAACACTGGAACGCGGAGTCAGAGTACCGGTACCGATGTCTACAAGGCAACTGACAGACGACAATAAAGGAAACCAAAACGAACAATAATATTGCGTATTTATGACTGTTGTGGTGCGCTAATCGCTAATTCAAACGTGTACAAGGCAGCGCGGCACCTCGATCCCTAATCGGCTCGTATCGGACAAGTTCGGATCAACTCGTTGCTCGCTCGTCCTGTTAGTATCGCTTCGGGTAAGTTCCTGGACAATGACGACTGTTGTGGTGCACTAAATCGAGTGTGTTTCTACCTCAAGGTTATTACGGTCATTTATATGACGGCGTCAAAAATGAATGCGAGATATATGCGAGTACTTTTTCCCCTTAAAATTTCAACTAAAAGAATGGGGTGCGAGATATACGCGGGGACGAGATATACACGAGCAAATATGGTATATGCCCTACCAACCTAGCTAGAAAAGGAAAAATAGAGAAGAGAGACTTACCTGGGTAAGAAGATGACATACGGGGATCATTTCATAAGTCATGGCAACTACAGGGTCTTTCATATAAAGTAAGAACGCCAAGCGGCGGGTTTGTTATCCTCTAGTGTGGTGGTCTTGACCGAGCTTGTGGCGAGCCGTGGTCCCCTGCTTTAAGCGTGTGTACAATCCTCTATGAAATATTACCTTATAAAAGTTGCTGGAAGTGTTGTCCTTCCTGGGTTATCCAGGCATTGTATCTGGTAACCACATTTTGGCTGACGCGAGTGAGTCATGCCACTGTATTTTTTCTGATTTTTTATTTTGTGTTTTTTATTGAGCACTGAACTAGTAGTGTCAAAGTTATTTACAATTACGTGAATCTGGCTAGTGAAGGTGGCACTTCATCAGGAAATTGCTGAACAAATGCATCACATGCCCGCCGAGCCGAATCGTAATTAAAATAAATTTTACATACAAAAATACGATGTTGCAATGATAACTGTCTCAACATATTAGCAGCTGAGGTTCAGACTGGCTACTGACAACATCTGCACGCTTATTGCAAGGTCAAGTTTGTACTATGCGCGCGCTTTCAATACTACAGCAGGGGGCCGTGGCGCGTCACAAGCTCGGCCAAGCCGGCTTCAGCAGCGAATGACAAAACCGCCGCTCGCCGTTCTTACTTTATATGAAAGACCCTGTACATCATATCAGTCAATAAAGCAGCAGGAATAGAAATTTACTATATGTGATTGAAGGACACTGGAATATGCTTCGCAATAGTGGTACTAGAATGAGTCCCGTTACGAGAGCTAATGGGTAAGGAAGATTGAAAGATGCATAAATAGAAATTGTCCCATTATGCACAAAAGGAAACTGCAAAACCTTGTCACATGTTAACAGGGTGTCGAGCGATGGCCTTTTTTCAAATTCCCGTATAATTCCCGTATTTCCCGTACGAAAATCCACCAAATTCCCGTATATTTTAGAACCCTCTAAGACTAGAGTTCGCATACTGAATGGCTGAAAAATGAATCTTAGAGCGCGAATCAAGATTTTCTGGCGTAAGTGTAACTGCATTTTTGGAGACACTTCCGCAGCTCACGGGTGATGGCAATATTTAGGCCTAACCCGTAGCGTGAGCAAAGCGCGTGCGCGAGTGAACTCTCTCGCAGATGGGATGGGATGCTACGAACACAAATAAAATACCGTTTACCTGAGGAGAGCTGACATAAATGACTGTTTTACTGAGGAGTAGTGATGTGCGCGAGTGACGCTTAGACTCGCGAGAATCGAGTCAAGCAGTTCCGAGTCTGAACGAGTAACCCGTGCGAAGGACTCGAGTCTCCCGGTGATGTCACGATCCGTACTTACGATAGAGGACAGAATGCGGCCAAATTCCCAACACTCGCTAAACTTGCAAACGACTTTTCTACTAGTGATTTACAAGAGAAATCGTTTGCAAAATGCACACTATGCTTCATATTATAACGACTAGGTAATGATAAAGAACTGTAATTTAAAAAATCAAGTTAAAAAAAACCTCCTCGCCGGGAATCGAACCCCCAGCACGCTGCGTGAAAGTTAGCACCGTTAACCACTCAACCAGAGATATCGATAAGACTACTGGCGTTATCAACAGCGATATATACTACTGCTTAGCAAATTATCACGTTGAAGGAAATTTCTCTTTACTGTATTGCGTTCTTTCTTTCTGTCATCAGTCCACTTCTTGCCGGTTTCCAATTTTGAATATTCTTTTGTATCACTGTGCATTGATGGGAAACGAATACAATACTTGGCCAAGGCGTACCGACATTACTATACATCGTGTAGTTTCCATATATGGCTCACAGATAACGCCGACAGCGTCCTCGGCCTCGAGTATCTCGAGTTTTACGGTTCCAGGCTCTATTCTTCGCGAGTCCACTCGCAGCCCATCACTACTGAGGAGGGTTGAGAGAGTAGAGAATGGGAGTGTCACATCATATATATTATTTATGTAGTATGCATCCCTCCTGCAGCGCTCACAAGCGACCGATCATGACAAATGAGCATTCAAATTAAAGAGAATAGACATTAGCAGTGACTTATTGCACTATAATTTCATAAATATCTATAATTTCTTTAAAAAAGGACTTTAAAAAAATTGTACGAAGGGTGCGATTTGCAATCATCATTGATGTAGGATAATACGCTCCAAACTTGCTATCCACGGGGCACTGAGACGCCTGTTTCATGTCATATTAACATTCTGAGGTCATTCCTATATCCTGAAATGTTAATAGTGTTCTATAATCATTTGGTTGAAATAAAAACATAACCTTTCTACTTAAGTGTCTCATTATAAACCTATTGGAGAAAGTGTGGTTTATGAACATGCGAGATTTCTCGCACGGGTCCGCTAGTAATAAATATTTACGGGAAGTGACTGAATTGTATGGTACCGTAACCTTATAGAGCTTCCACGAGTTAAAAGGGCACCAAAGCTTATGCACAGCGAACTTCCAGTCCGCGAATCTCCATTTGATTTTCATTGGCAGTGAAACGTTCGTTCATGATTATCTTCGTTATTATTTCGGATTGTGGTTTTGTTTTTAGGCGTTCAACTTATGAAATAAAACTAGAGGGTTGGCCTTTCATGAATATTCCAAAGACAAGTGTCTACAAAAAGAGTAATTAGTAGAACTTCGCATCAGAGACGACCATAACAAACAGCTTGCCTATAAAGTGTGCGATTTGCACATTTCAAACGGCATTGGTCTAACATATCTTATTGTGACGTAAGCTACGAGTTGTAGGCTATTCGCCGTACCGGTAGGCCTAATACCATATATACCCGAATGTAAGACGACCCCGAATATAAGACGAGGCCTAGTTATCAACTGCCGCTTACAGATTTTTTTTCAAAAAAATACTCGCTAACTCATAACTTGCACAATATATGCCCTTAAGGTCCTGCTTTCATTTTTATAACATCTCGTGTTATCGGAAATCCCTCTGCCCGCTTTTCCGAGACATACTCTATAATTTCTTTGTTCAAGAATGGGAGAAGTTATTAAATTAAGATACGTTGATCACTCAATTACTGCTCGTAAAACTCACTGGTTGTTCTTGGATAGATTGTTTTAAAACATATTTCCTTATGCTTTCGAACATATAATTTATCTGCTTAAAATGACGTGTATGCGTAAATCCTAACCTCAAAATGTACGCTATTCGTATATGCATGGTAATTAAACATAACAAACCATATTTTAATCTTCATTAACACATTGATTTGTTGCGAGTTACAAGATGCCAACACCACATACTACTTTGCAAATAATAATAATTAAAAAAAAAAAAAAAAGAATTTTAATACCCCGAATATAAGACGACCCCAAATTTTTATAACACAAAAAGTGGGAAAAAACATTGTCTTACATTCGGGTATATACGGTATTTACTAACAACGCATCGTTTCTTCTTTAATATTTATTTAATCATTATAATTATAGTAGCCTATCTATTAACACTTATTAAACCAATAATCATTTTATAATTCTATACATATTCCAGGTATTGCAAGAAAGCGATTTGATAGCACATGCGGCTCTACCTTAAAATCCAACCATGCCCAGTTTTCATTACCTATGGATGATAATACCGCAAGTTAATAAACCAAACAACTGGCAACATATTTTTTTTAAATGCTCATTTACATCTTCACCCTAGTCTACGTAAAGTACCATACGGTAATCACTGAAAGGGTAAGGGGGTTATGACCCCAATTTCACAAACAAACGGACCTCATTTTGCATTAATTATGGAACCCGAATCCTAATGGAGGTATGGATTGTCTGCATTTAGAAATATGTTAGTCAATAATTTAAAACAAGATGCCAGAAAACTAAATACAAAAAGCTGCTTGCCTACTACGGTGTAAAGTTGCTCCGTGAAAAAAAAAAATACACTTCGCCAAGATTATACGACGTGCATACAGTTAAATACAATCATCCAATTGGAGGAACACTTTCTTTGTCACGATCTTATAAGCAATTAAAACATAAACTGCTGCAATTTAAGGGAAAATGTGCAACATTTAGAGACTACGAGTGTTGTATGTGGCACAACGTTAGCCGACATTTCGCATCATTAATACATAAGGAATGAACACATGCAGAGCCTTCTCACTGCACACAGCTGAAGATCATATCATTCTTGGTGCATTTTACGTTCTATTAACAACAATAAGTTGCTTAGTTACATGCAAGGAAAATTGTAGTACACACTTCCCATTGCTTCCATTACCTGACTACTAAACCAGAAGCTGGTAATGCATAACCATACGCCGGTGGCGTGTCCTATGGCAAATGAAAGATCAAAAGAAAATGTAAGCTCTATAGGAGCCCGGAACAAGGCGATACAATCTTCTACACTACTGAAAATAGTCAAAATACCCTTTGTAATAATGAATAATAATTTTGGGGGTCATGTAGCAATGAATGTTACCCACCCACTATCCCTTTTTAGATCACGACTTTTATAGTAAAATTGGAGGTGTGTCCGCTATCACCCCAGCCGGCAGTGGCTATTACACGCGTAAATTACGGGACAAATACAGTATTGCTAACGCCGCGCATTCGGTACTGACAGCCTTCCTGTCACTTTGCCCCGCTTTTCCTCTCCGCAACCTACGGTCGCCACATAACAAGACCCTACGTCCAACCGCCACACGGCAAGAATTCTGAGCATGCTTCTCACCTACACCCTGTAATTCGAAGGAAACAACGCGAAGGATATGCTGGGAACTTTGAACAGCTGAGCTGTGTTGCCAAGTTTTTAGTGTTGTAAATCAACTGATTTGAATAATACACAGCGCTACACTTCAGACATTATTTCGGTACAATTATACGTAATATATTAAAAAGAACGGTCCTGAGTCAACGCCGAGGACATTCAAACAGAGAAATACGATGCTTTTAGATGAATAAATGAATTACACACCGAAGCTATGATACCTTTATCATCGGTATTCAATTCAATAAATACGACAAAGAGGGCAAATACTCTACAGCTAATCAATATAAAAAAAGTCCTCTCGGCACGCCGGAAGGCGGAGGTAGATTTCACCGGACAAACTTGGGGATAGGTGAAAATAGGCAGAATATGCAGATTTTCGTGGAAGGATCAGACCTCATTTATTGCGAGAAGGTATTTTATAATTGGAGCTTAATTAACTTTGTTTTTCATCATTTTATGCTTATTTTAAACATTTTATTGTCTTATGGGAACGGTAACCTTCTTGTCATTTGGGGTCCATTTTTATACTTGTGGTCACACTATCCTTATGCAAGGTTTCGACACTGATGTGTAACTATGTAACGGTCTGTTACTTCTTCATGCAAAATTATATCTCCCGCAGAGATTTTGGTTGGTTCCTCAGTTTAGGGGCTGCGACAACGCGGTCATGTAACCCCGTGTACTTTGGGATGGCTGTATTAGTCTGTAATTCAGGTAAGGACTGCAGACGGTCAATTTCAAGCAGTAGTTCCTAATGTTGCTACCAGGTACTACCGTCAACGACACCTAGCTGTGAACTTGGCTACTAGATGCCACCGCAACCAGCAACTCGCAACGAACGTTGGAACTTCCCCTCCAAAGGAAAGCATACTGAGGGATTTTTAGCGCTCTTAGAAAATCCGACGACTTCGGCCGGCTTTGAACTCGCGACCTTGGGCATAGACATTCAGCATGCTACCAGTTACGTCACCGAAGCCGCTTCACACTTAGATGGAAATCTGAATCTGATCTCGTGCAAGTGCGTTATCTTGGCAACGTCTGATGGCTCATCCCTCATCAATTTAGTAGTGTTGCCATGGCAACCACTGATAGGTCTTGGCATTTTCTTATAATTCCGAAATTATTTTTCTCATCCCTTGGCATAATGGTGGGTTATATCAAAAATTCTTTCAGACAAAAATTTTAGGTAATTATTAGGGGAATATTGTCCATTTTGTACGGTTTTGATATTGTGCCTATGATTAATGTTTCCCGAAAAACCCACTTTTTCCACCCCTTTGGTCAATGGTTGGTGCTATAAAAAAACTCTTCAAATATAAATGTTTGGGCTTTATCCGACACATAGTATGAACGTTGAACGGATTCGATATTTCACATATTAAGAGAGTTATATCAATATTTCACTTTTTTGAAAAAAAGCCCCCCATTTTCACCCCCTTCGACCGATTTAGCCCAGTAACGAACTCGACCGAGATTTTATAGGTATACATATTCGGTAAAAAATTCAAAGTGATTGGTGAAAAATTACGGCAGTTATCGTGTCCACAATAAACTGATATACATATACATACATAAATTATATATAACTTTTGAACTGACGGTGGTTTTGGGGTCTGGAGGATGTGAAACGCGAAGATATGTCGAAATTTTCCGGAAGTCGAAACATGGTACCCATTGCAATAGTTAGCTTTCTAATGAAATCTACCTCTGGTTGGTTCCTCAGTTTAGGGGCTGCGACAACGCGGTCATCTAACCCCGTGTACTTTGGGTGAGTGTAGAATCTGTCTGATACACGGTGTGAATTGTAATGGCTGTATTAGTCTTAATTCAGGTAAGGACTGCAGACGGTCAATTTCAAGCAGTAGTTCCTAATGTTGCTACCATGTACTACCATCAACGATACCTAGCTGTGAACTTGGCTATTAGATGCCACCCCAACCAGCAACTCGCAACGAACGTTGGAACTTCCCCTCCAAAGGAAAGCATACTGTGGGATTCTAGCGCTCTTAGAAAATCCGACGACTTCGGCCGGCTTTGAAACCGCGACATTGGGCATAGAAGTTCAGCATGCTACCAGTTACGTCACCGAAGCCGCTTCCCACTTTGTCAGGCGGCTTCGGTGGCGTAGTCGGTAGCATGCTGAGCTTCTATGCCCAAGATAACGGGTTCAAACCCGGCCGAAGCCGTCGGATTTTTTAAGAGCGTTAAAAATCCCTCAGTATGCCTTTTTTCGGAGGGGAAGTAAAGCCGGCGGTCCCATGTCATAGATTTATGGCATGTTAAAGATCCTTCCACTAATTGCACCTGTGTGAAGCTAAATTGGATAGGTTAAGAATGTATACAACGCTCTTAGGTTTCTATGTTCGTTGCCATGAGACGACTGCGGCGGCGTCTAGTAGCTCAGTTCTGAACTTGGCCTCGTAGTCGTTGACAGTGGCTCTTGGCGGCAAAAGTAGGATCTATCTGAAAAATTGTTAGTTGCAGTACTTAAATTAACAAACAGATAACACACACTAATACAGTCATCACAATTAACACCGGTTATCAGACAGATTCTACACACACCCAAAGTACACAGGGCTACATGACCGCGTTGTCGCAGCCCCTAAACTTAAGAACCAACCAACCAACCACTTAGTCAGATGGAAATACTGAATCTGATCTCGTGCAAGTGCGTTGTCATGGCAACGTCTGATGGCTCATGCCTCGTCAATTTAGTAGTGTTGCCATGGCAACCACTGATAGCTCTTGGCATTTTCTTATAATTCCGAAATCATTTTTCTCGTCCCTTGGCGTAATGGTGGGTCATATCAAAAATTATTTCAGACAAAAGTTTTAGGTAATTATTAGGGGAATATTGTCCATTTTGTACGGTTTTGATATTGTGCCTATTAAGAGAGATATGATTAATGTTTCCCGAAAAACCCACTTTTTCCCACCCCTTTGGTCAATGGTTGGTGCTATAAAAAAACTCTTCAAACATAAATTTTTGGGCTTTATCCGACACATAGTATGAACGTTGAACGGATTCGATATTTCACTTTTTCGAAAAAAGCCCCCCATTTTCACCCCCTTCAACCGATTTAGCCCAGTAACGAACTCAACCGAGATTTTATAGGTATACATATTCGGTAAAAAATTCAAAGTGATTGGTGCAAAATTACGGCAGTTATAGTGTCCACAAGAAACTGATATACATATATATATATATATACATATATACATACATAAATTATATATAAACTTTTGAACTGACGGTGGTTTTGGGGTCTGGGGGATGTGAAACGCGAAGATATGTCGAAATTTTCCGGAATTCGAAACATGGGACCCATTGCAATAGTTAGCTTTCTAATGAAATCTACCTAACACTCACCATGCAATGATTATCCTTTAACATGAAACAAGAATCTGAGTGGAGGTCGTTCACAGCTTACTGCAGTAGTTGACAGATAACACCACGCACGCTCACTTAATCGCGACTCTCTGCGTTTAATATTAGCTTTCGTGATAATACAAAAGTAAAGTTAGGTAAAGACTTATTTAGCACTGAGCACTCAAACAAGCCCCTCTGTGGCGATATTATTGCCGTCGTTTTATATTTTCGAGTTGTAGGCTATTGAATGACTGACAGTATTTTGAACACTATGAAGGGAAAAAATAGCCTGTGGTCTATTATCGATTGACACAAGCGAACTGACACCAATAAATAAATTATCCTCAGTCACTTGGCAAGGGTTTCTTTGACAACCTCCATTCCTTCACTGTCCCTATCATCATCACCACCATCATTGTCTTTGTCAGAGCTTGATGAATTGCCAAGGCTAATAATTATTTCATCCACCGCGGTATCCAGACCACCTTCAGTATTTCTTTCTGTACATGCTGTACGGGATGTGTCCAGTCCTCGGGTCGAACTTCGGCGAAGTAAAAGTAACGAAACAATGACAATGAAAGGAAATCCGACACAGACAGTGGTTAACAAGCGACTGAAACAATGCCTGCCCATACGAGAAGAATTCTGTCACTCGTGTGGTGTATTTTGCAGCCACATGTTGGTAACGGGTGTTTGATAGTAAAATGTCGAGAGCTGTGAGATATTGTTTGTAGTTTTAGAAATGTATGCATGTGTAACGCATTTGCATTGAGTGTTTGCACGGACTTAAATAAGTCACTTTGACAAATACAAGATTGTTACTAGGAACTTCAGTTATACAAAGCAAAAAAATTAAATACTTTTGACAGTACTTTTTTTTCCTACCTGGAGACCTTTCGTGGCTTTTCTTTCGACTGTCACCTTAGCCGTCGCTTCGCACCTGTTTTGTTTCCTTGAAGACGGCGTAGAGTTTCATGCAGTATGGACTCTTGCTCATGGTTATCTTTTCTACTGCACCAGCTGCCATCACAGCGTCCTGAACAGTAGGCTATGCATGCCAATCAGACTTGCTTCTTTGAGATTGACGATCATGCACTCCTTGTTCAGGGAGAAACCTCTGTCTAGAGCTGTATTGTTGTGATACAAAATCAGTATCATTTTAACGAAGCTTGTGAGATCGTTTTTGGCAGGAACTGAGGAAGATGCTGAAGCCACTAATTCAGACCACAGCACGTCGAGCCGTGGCTCTTTTCCGTCGAACTGCTTCAAACGCGCAGTAACGGAGGGCAGTCTCAGAAGTGCGGAGTAGCTGCTCTTGATGCGGTCAGCCATTGCGCCAGAAAGCAAATTCTTCTGATTACAAAGAATTTCCAGGGCAATGACGATCGTAACTTCTTCCAACTTAGGAGTCTCAGCGACCCCTATAGTGTCTATGCAGGAAATTGCACGGGTCTCTCGTGAGCCAGAGTTGACACGAATGTACAATTTTCGTCAGTTGGTGCGAAATTGCAGCACATCCGCGTCTGGAATTCTCTGATATTTTGATCTGTTAGCTTCATTAAGGGCTGCTCTTGTCGAGAAACCCAGGTCTCCTCTGTGAATAACAATGCGGACTGATTCCTGAATGTCATTGTCAGCAACGAGCGCGGCGCGCGTAGCCCCACGCGTAGAGGGTACGGCCGGCGGTCGGCCAGGCAAAGTATGCATTCGACGTTGGCTGGGTTCTCATCCCGCTTAGCGCTCTATCGGTGGCGCAAATTACGGGTGGCAGCGCGGTCTGCAGGCGAAATAGAAGATTGAGCGAGAGGACTCTACCGAGCGTTCGGGGGCTAAGAAGTCGGGCATTATGAGACTTCAAGATTTCCCGTATCAAGTGCGAATTTCCCGTATAATTCCCGTATTTTTCCCGGGTCACTAAAATTCCCGTATAATTCCCGTATTTCTCGTATCGCTCGACACCCTGTGTTAATCTTTCGTCGGTCAACATCCACGCTCTACCCCCTGCTGTGACTTCTACCCCAATCTGGACCACACCATTTCTTGTTGAGTTTCCTAAACTGCTTAAAATAGGGATTTCATTATATCTCATAGATTTAAAGGAATGCCTCCGAACATTTATCTTCCCTGTTCTGACCCAGCAACATATTGTTATGTGTCACCCTGTACTGGTATCTCCTCATGATCCGGAACATTTCCTGTTGATAATCCTATGACCTGGCTTATTAGTCGCAAAATTCTTGAACTTGAACTAAAAATTATGCCTTTCTCGTTCCTTCATATTTCATCATTATCATGGAAGTCATTTTATTGGCTAACATGGTAGGCAGTCACCAAGGGTATGCCAATCTACAGTAAAATACCAGTATAACAAAATTTTTGGGACCTCTGGAATTAATTTGTTATACTGAAATTTTGTTTTACTGAAATAAGTCATTCTTAAGAACTCACTGGTGTTATATCTGTTAGTTATTGTTGTTTAAAAGGGCGGAACTACGAGGTCATCTGCCCCGTTATATCCGTTGCAGGATCTATATAACTTCAAAATGCCATTATGTAAAAAAAAAGAAGAAGAAAAGCTGAAAATGTATTACCGTATATACCCGAATGTAAGACAAGGTTTTTTCCCACTTTTTGTGTTATAAAAATTTGGGGTCGTCTTATATTCAGGGTATTAAAAAATTTTTTTTTTTTTATTTAATTATTATTATTTGCAAAGTAGTATGTGGTGTTGGCATCTTGTAACTCGCAACAAATCAATGTGTTAATGAAGATTAAAATATGGTTTGTTATGTTTAATTACCATGCATATACGAATAGCGTACATTTTGAGGTTAGGATTTACGCATACACGTCATTTTAAGCAGATAAATTATATGTTCGAAAGCATACGGAAATATGTTTTAAAACAATCTATACAAGAACAACCAGTGAGTTTTACGAGCAGTAATTGAGTGATCAACGTATCTTAATTTAATAACTTCTCCCATTCTTGAACAAAGAAATTATAGAGTATGACTCGGAAAAGCGGGCAGAGGGATTTCCGATAACACGAGATGTTATAAAAATGAAAGCAGGACCTTAAGGGCATATATTGTGCAAGTTATGAGTTAGCGAGTATTTTTTTGAAAAAATCTGTAAGAGGCAGTTGATAACTAGGCCTCGTCTTACATTCGGGTATATACGGTACTTGATAGGAAAAATATTAATCTACATACTGTATTCCTAGCCTATACACACAGACCACACGAGCTTGGCAATGCCGCTTTACTGCATGAATTATACCCTGATCCAGCGGCTGCAGAATTGGAGGCAAAAATAAAACTTTTGCATGCTCCACATGGTGAGGAACACAATTATGAGAAGAGCAACTGTCCAATAACAGAAGAATTCTCCTCTTTTCGGCCTTCAGCCGATGTTGCAAGTCCAACAACCACCTTTGAATAACACAGATGTCATCCATGCCTTAGAGTTGTGCCTGTATTCACAGGGCAGATGTTGCACCCCCTTGAAGCACCTTGGCTTCCCAAACTTCCCAATTATGAGAGGCTTCAATTTGTCCATCCCTGTGGAGTTGGTACACAAAAGAGCTGTGATACGTTCTTTTGAACGTTTGCCCCCAAAACACTTATTTCCATTGAAATCAAGGGTTTTGTTCGGCATTAATTTATAAAATAACCCAGTTTCATCAGCATTATAAATGTCCACCGGAGAATATTCCTTCAAGGCATCCGTTAGAGTCTCCAGCCGCCATGAAGACGCAAATTTCTTCGGGGCATCGTTAGCTTCTTCTTCCACTTCTACGCGATCAGGCCCAGCGGACTGCGTGCTGCTACAAGGTTCCTTCTCCATCGTCTCCTATCCATAGCTGCCATCTGCCAACTGTCCACACGTATCATTGCCTGTTGCAGATCTTCATCGAGTCCATCACTCCACCACTTCCTTGGTCTCCCTGGTGGTCTCCTTCCTGTGGGGATGAAATCCAGTAGCTTCCGTGGCCATCGGTGGTCTTCCATCCGTGCTATATGTCCAGCCCACTGCAGTCTTCTAGTTTTGATGGTTCCAGCTATGTTGGCATCATGGTACAGGTCTTCTACTTCATGATTGTGTGTAATCCTCCATTCACCCGTGTGTACATCCCTCACTGGTCCAAAGATCTTCCGAAGAACTTTTCTCTCAAATACGAGTAGTTTATGAAAGTCCTGTTTTCGGATACTCCATGTCTCACACCCATATAGTACAACGGATTGGATCAGAGTTTTATACAAACGAATTTTGAACTGTGTGGAGACACATCTGGACCGAAGAAGCAGTGTTAGGCTGTAGAGAGTTCGGTTTCCTGCTTGGATCCTGGCGTTGATCTCTGCCTCACTTGATGAGTTCTCCGTGAAAAGCCATCCTGGGTACTTAAATTCATGGACCCTCTTGTAGGACTGGTCCCCCAACCGCAGTGACTGTAGGTGACCAAAAACGTGGCCGTGCCCGCGAGTCATAGTGAGGTACTCCGCATCTTGGTTTCATTCACGATTAGCCCAAATTTGTTGGCAGCTGCCTTGAGTGCTCTGGTAATTTGCCTCAACTCTTCCTGAGAGCTAGAGAGTAAACTGGTATCATCTGCATAGGCAAGGTATGCTAGGTTCTTCCCTTCGACTTTAATTCCTTTAAAATTCTCTCGAAAGGTCTCATGTATGATCTTCTCTAAGGCAAAATTGAACAGTGTAGGAGATAAATAGTCTTCTTGCCAGAGACTCGTCAAAATTTCAAAAACCTCCGTCACTCGATTTCTCATCTTTACCTTACCGCGTGTTTCTCTCAGGCAGATTGCTACCACGTTGATGAGTTTCTCGGCCATTTCAAACGCTCTTAGGCAACTGAGTAGGCTCTTGCAGTGTATGCAATCATAGGCCTCTTGAAATCTACGAATAACATGTGGAGTTCCTTGCCATATTCACCCAGTTTTTCAGCGAGCTGTCAGAGAACGAAGATATTATCTAATGTGGAACGCCCCAGCCGAAAGCCTCCCTGGTATTCAACAAGCACTGTTTCTGCCACTGGTTGAATTTTATCTATGAGGCAGTTGGACAAGATCTTGTAGCAGACATTAAGCAGGGCGATTCCTCTATAGCTATCACATTTCAATTTGTCACCCTTCTTATAGATTGGACAAATCAGAGCTGTTTTCCATTCTGATGGTAGTTCTTTTTGATCCAGATTGCTTGTATCAGCTTGTGCAGTAATCTGCTAGTTTCTCTCCTCCTTCCTGGATCATCTCGGTCTGTATTCTATATTCGCCTGGACTTTCATTCTTCTTGAGCCGTTTAATCTGGATTTTGATCTCATCCAAAGTGATTGGGGGATAATCCAAGACAACTGTGGTTGGAGACTGGAATTCAAATACTATTTCAGGGTCTTCACTGAGAAGCTGGTCGAAGTACTCCTTCCATCTCTTGGCGATATCATAATCATTGGTCAGAATGTTGTCACTAGAATCTTTGACAAATTTCTGTCTCGCCTGTTAACCTTTGCTAAAATACTTTACCTTTTGAAACATTTCCCTGGTATTGTTTCCTCTGAAGTCTGCTTCTGCCGCAACGATGATGTACTTGACGTATTTCCACTTTGCCCTTCTCAGAGTTGCTTGGGTAGCCCTTCGAACCTCCTCAAATCGTTCTTTACCCTGCGCCAGATCCGTCTCCTGCAGCCACTTATTCCTGGCTTCCTTTTTCTGTTCCAAAGCATCTGCACATTCCTTTCCAAACCAGATCTTCTTGCCTACTGTGCTGCCCTTGATAGTTTCCTTTGCTGTAGCAGTCAGTGAGCTTTGAATCTTTTCCCAAATTTGTTCATGGTCTTCGCTCACGTCCAGTCCACTGAGTGCTTCAAAGCGGTTGTTGAAGTTGCAGCTAATATTCTGTTTTTATGGCTTCATCTTTTAGTTTTTCAACACGGTATCTCTCAACCTTCTTTAGCTCAGCCCTGGTCCCTCCTTTACATTGAACTTGTAAGTGGCCTCTGACCAGAAAGTGGTCACTGCCACACCACCCCGTGCCGTCTTAACATCGGACACCCATCTCTTGGTTTGTAGATCAATAGCGACATGGTCTATCTGATTTATTATTCTCCCATCCGGTGACATCTAGGTCCCCTTATGGATGTTATTATGCTGGAAGTTTGTGCTAGAAATGAACAAGCCTGATGACGCAGCAAAGCTAATGAACCTTACACCATTATCATTGCTTACCTCATGTAGGTTGAGCCTTCCTACTGTACCTTGGAATACATGTTCTTTCCCAATTTTAGCATTCATGTCTCTAATAAGAATCCTCAAGTGTCCATTTGGGATAGCATCCACTACTGCTTCTAGCTGCGCATAGAACATGTCTTTCACTTCCCTTTTACTTTCTTCCGTGGGAGCTTGACAGTTCGCAAAAGTCGCCTTGAGATGCTTTATGGTCACTGTTAACACAGAGATTCTGGGGTTGATAGACACAAACTCTGACACAATAGTGCGCAAGACCTTGCTTACGCATAAACCAGTACCCAACTAAGCCCTTGTTCACAGGCTCCATATAGGATAGTAGAGTTCTCAATATCGATGCTGTCCGAATCCTTCGGATTTCTTGCAGTGCAACTAGATCTAGTTTGTAATTCTGGATTGCTTTCACCACACTGGTTGCAGCTCCTACCTTGTATAGACTCCTTACATTCCATGTTCCAAATTATATACCATTTATTCGCCATTGTTGTCGTCTAGTTTTATCAATCATATTCGGAGGCTTACTTGTAGCTTTGAAAGCATAATTATTTTTTTACGAAGAAAGGGTGCTGGCCTGTCGTCCAAACTGCGGTGTTACCCTCACAGCTTACAGGGTTGCTGGCTTTTCTGCCAGGGTGGGCTCCCTTAGCCTTCCTTTTATAGAGCCATTTTTCTTGCTTGGCAGGCATGGCATAGCTGAGGTAAATTCCCCAGCCCCCCAACACAATCTGCTCACCGACCCAGTTTCCCGCTGGAGTTAATCACCCAGCCTTCCACTGGGTTACTCAGCTTAGCAGGGGACACCTCGTGCAGGTTTGTGTTTGGAGTTGGAGTAGAGAGGCTGTGAGGATTCTCTTCGCTGAATCCTTATGTTACCGATGCTGTTATTCTGCATCAACGCGTCACACTCCCATTTGTCTAGTGGTCTGGAGACCTCCACTGGTTGATTCCAAGAGCATCACCATTTTTAATTTTATGGGATATGCCATATCTCTCCCGGAACCTATGAAGCCAACCAGCACTACACATAAACTCAGGTGACAAAAGCGAACGTGCGAAAGATCGCCCATGCTCACATAACAGTGGACCATTTATTGGAACGTTTTTACTCCGCATTTCAACAAACCACGTATAGACGGCTTGGTCCACCTCCATGTAGTCGGCTGTCCTTATCTTTTTTCGCTGTGGACCTAGGGCATCAGCATCAGTGTTTTCCTCTATCTTACTTTACTGTTTTTAAAAAGTAGATAGTGTTGTCAGGCTAATGCCATACTTCTTTGCTACTTCTCCTTTCTTTCCGCGTTTCTGTACTTCCGCAAGCATTTCACATTTTTCACTCAACGAAAACTGCTGTCGCTTCTGCTTATCTATTTGCGACGCTATGAACTTAATTATTCAACGAAATGCACATGAACTTTGCAAGTTTAATGGTATAACCTTAACAGAAATACGTTGCTTTGAGAATTAAATACGAAGAAGAAACGTGCAATGCATGATGCAACGAAACAAGATAGAGCTATGAAACTGTCGCATTCATTGGTGAATTACAAACATTGCACTCCTACTCAGCCAATAGTGTGACATCTTACATTGGTTGATGGGCAAAGCCTATTGGTTACACAAAGCTACAAAACCCTAGCGTTCATTGGTGGATTGCAAACTTGTCACTCCTACTCAGCGAATAGAGCACCGTCTTACATTGGATGAAGGGCAAAGCATCTCGATCGCGAACATATATGGAAAATGGCAATCATATCGTACGAGTAACGAAATAATGTAACAAGAAAAGTGTTAGTCATGAAACGGGATGAATTTTAGTTTTCATTTGAGAACATATAGTCAAATTGGTATAAAAAAAACTCAATTTTAATTAGTTAAAATGAAACTACGAAATTTGTTAAAATGAAATATTTTAACACACAACAAATAGGGAAAAGGGAAGGGACCATAAAAAGAATTTGTTATTTTGAAAAATTCGTTATACTGGTGTTCGTTACAGTGGAATTTTACTGTAATCTTAGTTGCGATGCCTTGTTTGGCAGCAAGATGATGGAATGCGATATTGGCAAGGAGTAAATGGCGTGAAGAATTAGAAGGAAGAAGGAAGATTGTAATTTTACGTGACCGTTAATCTCGAGATCATGAGCCACGGGACCTCCTTTTTACGTGGAATCCGAACCACAGGACATGGCATTTCACTTTGAAAATCTCACATACATTGACCGGGCGGTCAAGCTGTTGGCCTCTCAACACGATGGACCAGGCTTATAAAGAACTAGCTATTTTACCCGGCGTTGCCCGGGAGGTGTATTTACTTGTTATAGAAAGATACATGCCAATATATTTCGCAAAGTATATTCACTTTGCCCCTAAGTGAGTTTAAAACATAGTTATCCAGGGCTCTGAAGTTAATCAAGTGCAATATTAACTCACTGTAAATCTAGGCGAAAAGTACTGTGGAGTACAATAACGTAGTAGAGAATGCATCAATAACAAAAAAAACAAAAAAAAAAGGGCTGTATATGCACGTTTCTCAAGGATCTAGTCTGACAATTACAGTACTTTCCTGATAGTCTTTATTTTTGTTGTAATGGGAGTAATTTAGACGTTTTGTTCACATAGAGCTCTTTAATTTTTAAATTATTGCATCCACTTTTTTGAAAGGAAACAATATTTAAATTATTCAATGTTTGGAATATAAAGTCATCATTCTGGAGTCAAATATACTTACGATTTTTAACCCCGCACAAATGGTGTGATTAATGAGAAATGGCTTATTCATGTACATAAGTCAGTGTGTAGGCTACTATATCCGCATATTAGGGAACAGTATTGCTGTATTTCCATGCCTATTATCTCATATTGGGCGTATTTGGTAGCATGCTGAGTTTCTATACCTAAGGTCGCGGGTTCAAACTCGGCCAAAGTCATCGGATTTTTGAAGAGCGTTAAAAATCCCTCAGTATGCCTTCCTTCGGAGGGGAAGTAAAGCCAGTGGGCCCATGTCATAGATGTATGTGGAGTAAAAGAACCTTCCATTAACTACACTCGTGTGAAGGTAAAATTTGTAGTTTAAATTTGATTAACGCTATTAAGTTTCAACGTTCACCGTCAGGTTGTGGTAGTGGTGGTACCTTTCAACCAAGTTTGCAGCTAGGTGTCGTTGACGGTAGCATTTGGTAGCAAAAGTAGGAACTACTTAAAACTGACTATCTGTAGTCCTTACCTGAATTACATATAACACCCAATAATACAGCCATCACAATTAGCACTGGTTATCAGGCAGATTCTACACACACCCAAAGTACACGGGGCTGCATGACCACGTTGTCTCAGCCCCTAAACAAACAGAGGAGCCATCTAACTTATCTCACCTAGTTAAAGTAAATGCAACAACGTATAATCCCAGTTTAATGTTAAATACGATGCATTGATTGAGAACACATTGGGCTTCTTTAGCCCCTAAAATATTTCGTAAGATAAGAAATATATTCTCTAAATCCATACCGTAATGATCACTAAAATGCTATAGCGGAGTTCAGGGAATTTGTGATAACTACACCATTACACAATATCATTCGTCAGTAAGCACTAAAATGGCGAAACACTGTCATCTTGTTGAGTTATGCCGGAACATTTAGCACTATTTGTGTTTAAATATATTATGGCTCAACGGACAATGCATATTTTCTTATGAAAATTGTATATTCAATGCCAAGGTAAGGTTATAATTGCTTTGGAATGGAGTTTCGACTCCCATAGTGCACTGGCTTGCTCGTGACGCGGATACACATGTATCAAATACGTCTTGCAATGGCCTTCCCAGTGTGCACTAGACAGTGTCTTGGTGAGGTGTGCTTTAACCAACTGAAGAGCCCAATAGCACACTGGGGCGAAACACTGTCATCTTGTTGAGTTATGCCGGAACATTTAGCACTATTTGTGTTTAAATATATTATGGCTCAACGGACAATGCATATTTTCTTATGAAAATTGTATATTCAATGCCAAGGTAAGGTTATAATTGCTTTGGAATGGAGTTTCGACTCCCATAGTGCACTGGCTTGCTCGTGACGCGGATACACATGTATCAAATACGTCTTGCAATGGCCTTCCCAGTGTGCACTAGACAGTGTCTTGGTGAGGTGTGCTTTAACCAACTGAAGAGCCCAATAGCACACTGGGGCGAAACACTGTCATCTTGTTGAGTTATGCCGGAACATTTAGCACTATTTGTGTTTAAATATATTATGGCTCAACGGACAATGCATATTTTCTTATGAAAATTGTATATTCAATGCCAAGGTAAGGTTATAATTGCTTTGGAATGGAGTTTCGACTCCCATAGTGCACTGGCTTGCTCGTGACGCGGATACACATGTATCAAATACCGTATATACTCGAATACCACCTGCAAATTTTTAAACAAAATCGGACGTGAAAAATTGGGGTGCGGGTCTTATTTGAGTCATCCTGATTTTAAAGATTGAAATTGCCCGCCATACGCGATATCGGGTGTTGCGAGTATCCGCTAGATGGTGCAAGCCTTCTTCCGGCTATCACTTTGTTTTTCCGTAAGCAGGCGGCGTCATACTGTCTAGCGCACGTTTTCCGAGTGTAAACATGAGTTCTACGAAGCGTTTGCGGTCGTTTACTGTGAGTGAGAAGCTGAAAGTTGTGAGGGAAGCTGAAATTATTGGAAATCGTGCCGCCGGTAGGAAATATGACATTGACGAGTCATGTATTCGAGATTGGAGAAAGAAGAAAAACGTGTTGCTAACAAGTAGTGGTGCTCGTAGAGCTTTCCGCGGACTGAGTGTACAGTTTCCGGAAATTGAAAAACAACTTTATAAATACGTAACAGAAAGGCGGGAATTGGGAAATGGGGTGTCGACCGAAATGTGTCAATTAAAGGCATTACAGATCGCGAAGGAACTTTCTACGGTAGGGTTTAAAGCAAGCCGAGGATGGATTCAAAATTTTTATAAAAGAAATGGGTTGAGCATACGAAGGCGTACCTCAATTTCGCAGCGTCTTCCTGGTGCCTATGAAGAAAAGTTACTTTCCTTTCAGCGTCACATAATTAAGTTGCGGAAGGAAAATACATATTTGCTTTCCCAAATTGGTAATGCAGATCAGATGCCAGTCTACTTTGAAATGCCACTGGACAGTACTGTGAATGTTAAGGGATCTAAAAGTGTGACTATCAGAACAGGTGGTAATGAGAAACAACGGTGCACGGTAATGTTGTGTATACTCGCTGACGGAACCAAACTTCCGCCGTACGTCGTTTTCAAGCGAAAGACTCTTCCAAAAAATATACCCGCTGGTGTTATCGTTAGAACTCAGGACTCTGGTTGGATGGACAGTTCACTGGTGGAAGACTGGTTAAAGTGTGTTTGGCAACGTCGCCCTGGTGCTTTATTACGACGAAAGAGTTACCGCGGCCATACAACAGACGCTGTGAAGAAATTCGTCAAAGATGGGAAAACCGACCTAGCAATCATCCCGGGTGGGATGACGTCTATGCTACAGCCACTGGATGTCAGCGTGAACCGACCGTTCAAAGCAGCCTTGAAACAGCTGTATACGGAGTGGATGGCGGCCGATAAGCACACACTGACCCCAACTGGTCGTATTCAGCGCCCGGAAGTTCAGCTGCTCTGTTCGTGGACTTTGACGGCATGGAATTGTATCTCGGGAGATCTCATACGGAAGAGCTTCAAGAAATGTAGTATTTCCAATGCTATGGATGGCAGTGATGACGACATTTTGTGGGAAAGTGATGGTGAAAAAAGTTCCGAAGTTGGTACTTCTGATGACGATGAATGAAGTGTTTGTGTCTTTTATTTGTATTTTTAATTGTTTCTGTGTTATTTTAGGACGACTTCAGAACTGTTGGAAACTATTTTGTAGAAATGCTATTTTGTTTATTTAGTAAAGATTGTAAATAGTTTTGAGTATTTTTTTTTATTTTGTTCTTCAAAATCAGGGTGCGGGTCTTATTCAAGGGCGGGTCGTATTCGAGTAAATACGGTACGTCTTGCAATGGCCTTCCCAGTGTGCACTAGACAGTGTCTTGGTGAGGTGTGCTTTAACCAACTGAAGAGCCCAATAGCACACTGGGGCGAAACACTGTCATCTTGTTGAGTTATGCCGGAACATTTAGCACTATTTGTGTTTAAATATATTATGGCTCAACGGACAATGCATATTTTCTTATGAAAATTGTATAAAGTTAAATCGTCTAAGAAGAGGTCACGCCAGATGTAACGCCATGCTACATAAATGGGGACTTCATGATTCTCCTGCCTGTGACTGCGGAGCTCCTCTTCAAACCGTAGAGCATATTATTCAATAATGTCCGATGAGGAAGTATGCTGGATCACCTCAAGATGTTATTTCTGCTGCATCTCCCTTTCTGGACTGGCGTCAACAACTGGACATCTCGTGAATGCGAACGCAACCTATGTTCTTGTGATTTATATATTGTACATATGATTTACTTATTTATACATTTATTATATTGTAATTCAACTAGTTGCTAGCCATATGTTAAATAATCAATAAATAAATATCATATTATCCATAATATACAATTTTGAGCTTAAGCCGTGTTTTATTTAATCAAACTCGACGCGTTTCGAAAGAAACCATGTCTTTCTTCGTCGGGAATAAACGGAAATACGACTAAATTGTTGCTAAGGGAAAGCAACAAAGAAACTAAAAAAGGTGCCCTAAAATGGACGCCATTATAGCCCCATGTTAGGGACAACGAAAAGCTTGTGAATGCGAACGCAACCTATGTTCTTGTCATTTATATACTGTACAAATGATTTACTTATTTATATATACATTTGTTATATTGTAATTCATCTAGTTGCTAGCCACACGATAAATAATAAATAAATATCATATTGTCCATAATGTATAATTTTGAGCTTATGCCGTGTTTTATTTAATCAAACTCGACTCGTTTAGAAAGAAACCATGTCTTTCTTCATCAGGAATAAACGGAAATACGACTAAATTGTTGCTAAGAGAAAGCAACAAAGAAACTAATAAAGGTGCCCTAAGATGGACGCCATTTTAGCCCCATGTTAGGGACAACGAAAAGCAGCAGTGCATTACTTTCTGAGGGTTCTGATAATAGGTAGCCAGGACACACTGTGAATGTAGCCGGTGTCGCGGTTGAAATTATCTGGGTGTTTACGTATTTCAACCGCCTCCCTGATGATTCTGGGACGATATTGCTTTATACGGGCAAGAACATCCACTCCATGGAACATGACGACATGGCCAGGTGATAAAGCATGATCAGCAACAGCTGATTTATCGGGTTGAATGAGCCTGATACATCTATTATGTTCCTTAATGCGAGTACATATCGTTCTCGAAGTCCGCCCGATATAAGCCTCGCCACAAGTACAGGAACCTCTGTAGATACCCACTGCTGCTTTTCGTTGTCCCTAACATGGGGCTATAATGGCGTCCATCTAAAGGCACCCTTTTTATTTTCTCTTAGCAACAATTTAGTCGTATTTCCATTTATTCCTGACAAAGACAAACATGGTTTCTTTCGAAACTCGTCGAATTTGAATAAATAAAACACGGCATAAGCCCCAAATTCTACATTATCGATAGTGTCACGGGCCGTGAACGTCTAAATGATCATATTCTTTATGCTGATTGAATAACAAAAGAACTAACTTAGTGCCATGTTTTCACGTTTTTTCAATCTCCACATTAAGCCTCAAAACTTAAAAACCCTTCGTTTTGTATTTTTTTTATTTCCTTCGTACTGAAAATTTGCTTGTAAGTATGTGTCTGAATTAATAGCATATACTTAATGCTGATTGAATAACAAAACAACTAACTTACTGCCATGTTTTCGCGTTTTTTCGATCTCGATATTAAGCCTCCAAAGTTAAAAACCCTTCGTTTCAGGTATCGTCCCCTTAAAAAGCCGCGGAAGGTTGGCGCTGCAACCTAGTGGTGAATTAATATACAGTATATCCAGTATGCGTCTGAGTGTTGAATGGGCAGGCAGTTTAAAGCAGCCAGGAGGGATGAGATCCAGCTGGCGGAGAAAATGCCGCGGCGATCACAGTGGGTTGATGCTGCAACCTATCTTGTGCTAAATGAACAGGCAGTTTAAAGCAGCTTGGAGGGATGCGATCTAGCTGGCAGTGGGTGTAGCATGGCCTCTCACCGAAATAGATAGAAACTTGGTGGCCCCGTCTTGAGCTAGTGTTGCCATGGAGATGGCCAGCCTTGCCATTATTTTATCAGTATATTTTCTGACTTTATTTGCCTTTGCTCGAGTGCAAAAAGGCCGAAATCAGAAGAATGAGAAAGACTATAGAAAATTCATGTAGCCAGCGGTTCCTTCTGGGTCCTAAACTATGTGTATGCAAAATATGGTTGAGATTGGTGGAACGGTGTAGATTTGTATACGGAACCAACCCACATACATACATACATACATACAGACTTTCACTTTTATATATTAGATTACTTTCGGCGGTTGGAAGAGAAGTGGATTAAGACTTTCATGTTGGCGACTGCAGGAAGGAGACACACTGGAAGTGGTGCTCCCGCACTTGGGGCTAGCCTGCTGTTAGATTGCCGGGTGCTGGGGAAATGGAACAGCAATGTCAACAGCAGATATGCAAATCAATGTGAACTTCAAACGCAAATTAGGCTAGGATCAGCTCGGAACTAGGTTATTGGTTGTGAAGATGTAGCATTTAAATTTACAAAGCAAATTTGATATCTGAAATCTCAGTACAGGTTTAATAGTTATACAATTGGTGTAGGTTTTAGTGGTACATCGTGAAAACACCCAGTGACACAGGGTGGAGTGATTTTAGTTGATTTAGAAAAATGTGCACGTCAAAGTTGAATTATTATTGCAAAATATTAAGTTAGGTGACGAACTTATTTTGGATACTGAAGTTCGACAAGGCTGGTCCCGGCCAGGATAAAGTATTGATTTCCTTAAAGGATATAATGTTCCAAGTTGTAACTGAAGAGTAACATCATGCCCCGAGAGAGGGATAAGTTGCAGGATTAGGTATATGTGTACCACGTAATCATAAATCCCTTGATGAGGAGTTTCTGTCTTCCTGTTTCCAATGTTGTAATTTGTCTGATTTGCAAAATAATATTTCCCTTCCTTAGTTTTGACCATTTTATTTGTGAGGAGAAACTTACCAGGCTCCTTAGGAAACCTTCTCAACATACTTCTCTGTATATTTTCAAAAGAAAAATATGTATTGTCCGTTGAGCCATTATATATTTAAACACAAATTGTGCTAAATGTTCCGGCATAACTCAACAAAATGACAGTGTTTCGCCCCGGTGTGCGATTGGGCTCTTCACACCGGGGCGAAACACTGTCATTTTGTTGAGTTATGCCGGAACATTTAGCACAATTTGTGTTTAAATATATAATGGCTCAACGGACAATACATATTTTTCTTTTGAAAATATATATTAAATGCCAAGGTAAGGTTATAATTGCTTTGGAGTGGAGTTTCGACTCCCATAGTGCACTGGCTTTGCTCGTGACGTGGATACACATGTATCAAATAAGTCTTGCAATGGCCTTCCCAGTGTGTACTAGACAGTGTCTTGGTGAGGTGTGCTTTAACAAACTGAAGAGCCCAATCGCACACCGGGGCGAAACACTGTCATTTTGTCGAGTTATGCCGGAACATTCAGCACAATTTGTGTTTAAATACTTTTCTGTCTCGAACCTTCTCCACACCCTGGGCATGTCCCACCTGCTCCCTCTCCCATCCCATGCCGTAGCAGAGTAACTTAGGAACAGTGGGTTAGTACAGAAACCCACAGCTAACATACTTCAAAAACAATCCCCCAAGGCTTCCACACATCTCTGCCAAAATGAGGAAGGTATCGAATACCATCGGATGAGAGCAATTCATATGTGTACCTCCTCTTGTTGTAATGCTGTTACAATGCTGTCCTTTTCTACAAATCACTTCTTACTTTGGGAATGAGATCAAAGTTGTATGGGCTGAGAACAGGTGAGTAAGGAGGGTGTTCCAAGATCTCCCTCCCCCGCCACTGATAGGAGCTACAGTATGGGCTGTTGCGTTATCATGGAATATTATCAATCACCGACTCGCATAATTCTACATGATAATGACGCATTTCTGCCACAAAGAACTGCAATTTTCAGGTATGACTGCTGTTCAACATTCATCTTGCAGCACAGCCTCTAATACACTTTCACATGTGCTGTCAAATAGCCACCATTGCACACAGAAGCTATCTGATATTGGCATTCCATACTGTATAAAATAGGTTTTCAAATGTACTTACTGAACCAACCACAATTTGGCTATTTCCAAATATCTCCCTATGTACACATAGTACAGCAGGACAAAGAGTATTTAAAAAAATGAGAGGAGCACGATGATGAAGTCCAACTGTGTACTGTATTGACTTACCCACATAGATTGCTCTTCTGCAAAGTTTCCCTCCCTTGCTTGATATTAGTTTAAGAGATATGCCAGGTTAAACTGGAAAGTAACAATTCTTTCTATCTATTCGATATATTGGCATTCTTTTGCCTCTAAACCAAACTCACACGAAATATAAATGTCACAAGTAAGCAACAAGGTATTTTAGTTGATTTTACTAATCTATTGATTATCATTTTAAACTTACTTTCTGTGGACTTTGAGGCTCTTTGCAGTTCTGCAGGGCACTGAGAGACTGAGTGCGTCTCTTGCCGGCAGCTATATCTAGTGCACTTTGCTCAGCGCTACCTTCTGGCTCAAAAACATCGTCATCTTCTTCACCAGTAGGCAATAAATCCACTCCTAGATTCTCCAAGTCATCACTCGTCTTGGGCTCACGCTCAGTAGTCGCACTGGGAGGAGCTGAGAGAGGAGGAGACAACGATGGAGCTACCGGGGAGAGGTTGCACCGAGCAGCCGTCAACAGTGGCACTAATGACTGCCACGGGTACACTGAGAGAGACTGTGAACTGTTTATAGCTGAAAAATGGTAGATATCATGAAAAATTAGCCCTTTGGTAATGAATACATTCTACAATGAGAGAACTCATGTGGTAGTAACAATATTGTAGACCTATACCAAGCAACATACAAGTAGAGAATGTGACACATGGATCTGTTAACGTACAGATGTGATTCAATATATAAACACTGTTGTTAAAAGAAGAATATCATGGAAAATTTAGACCTGTCATACCATAATAAATAGGTATGTACAATAATCTATACTCTTCTCTATAAATAAAGTTAGCTTTCTGTCTGAACAGAATTTTGATATTTTGGCTAAAACTTTGTATTTATCCCAGATGAGTTGTATAATGATCAAATATACCTTTGGTTTGATTTTTATCTGCTTTTTATGGATTAGCATCAAAACTATGGGGCGAGAAGCAAATTATGCTGACATGCATGTGTCTCAATCATGCCTTTAATAAGCAGCAGCAAGGAATTATCTATCGTTCAGTTCGTGTGACCATGGAGTGATACGATACATATTCTAAAGAGTGAGACATAAGCACGCTACTTTAACTGCTTACAGACTCGATGCATGGCATGGCGTTCAAGTTCTCGCCCACTTTGCCCAAGGTTGCAGGATCGAATCCCAAGGAGTCAATTGGCATCTGAAGGTACGCAAATGAGAGGGAGCCGTATCAGTAGATTAACAGGCACGTTAAAAATCCCCTTTGGGGAAAAATGATGATGATGATGATAATTGCTGTTTTAAGGGGCCTAACATCTAGGTTATCGGCCCCTACTTTGGGGAAAAATTCCGGTGCCCCGGCATCTCCAAAAACCTCAGATAAAAGGGACGTAAAACCAATAGCATTATTTTTTTAAATGTCTACGGCCAAAAGTAAGGATAGATTCTTTTCACAGCTGAACCGATAACCTAGATGTTAGGTCCCTTAAAACAACAATTCTCATCATCTTCACAGCTACTTTATGTTTATTGCAGTCACCCTAATTCTACTGTCTTTTTCTCAAAGAAAGATGTACTTTGGTCTTCAACGGACATCGAGTTAGTAAAATGTACTCCACTATGAGCTATTTAGATGGCAAAGCTGTCCTCCATTATTCTGTCATAAGACTTATTTTTCTCTTTTTATTTTATTATTATTATTTTCAGTCGGTCAACATGATTACCCAATTGTAATGGGTGTTATTCTCTAAATCATGAAAAAGAAAATACATGAGATTAATAAATTCACTTGGATGCTAGTTTCAATTGTCCAGCAACCATCATCAAATCCTTTACACTCAGGCTATTAAATCTATGTCTACGAATATATGGGTGAAGATATTTACAATATGTACAATATCTTAGTTACAGAAGTGTATTGCAAACTTGTGCTACTTGTCAGGAGATGGAAGTTTATCAGTTTAAACCACAAATGTGAGTTATTGTCAAAGAATAGGTCATCGAAGAATATTCAGTTTATATTGTTATAGAATAATGAGTGCATGCTTTTGTTGTTGCAAAACACAACGTGGTGACGGACAATCTATAGAAGAAATTGCAGTTCATGTATTTATTTATTTATTTATCTCCTTAATATGAGGCTATGACTCATGTTAGTTTTACTTCATTGAATTTAACCACAGGACATTTAACGAACTGAAACATCAAGAAGACAATAGTTTAATGAATGATTGCGATATTACCGAACATTCAGTAGGGTAGAATAGAGTGTGTTAGGAGAGTTGGATGTTTATATTGGTTAATCGAAATAAATAGCCTCACATCTTTGTTAATTTTTAGAAAAAAAATCTGGAGTTGTATTTTAGTAGTCTCAACCTTTCTTTGGTTGTTAGTGATTAGATTTATACATTGTTGGATTTAGTTTGATGAAATCCACCCGTCAACAATCTCTGTTAATGCCCTGAGATCCAAGATGTCTTCCTACCACGCTAAATGATGTGAATTGATCCCAAACTATCCAATGCATAAATATTAAAGTGAGAGCATGTATTTATCTTCCGCTAGTGGTTTTAGCCGAGTTGTTGCGCATCCATGCTCTTATCGGACAATGATAGACGGGCACAACATGTATTGATTTGCACATAACTAATGCATTTTCAAAAATTTAAAAAAAGGCCTTAAACATGTACCTTTTGCTGTTCTGGCCCTTAAAACAACAATAACTAACTAACATGTACCTTCTTAAAACCTACAGAAAAGGTAAAACCTACAAAATTCAACTCTCTATGTCCTGCGGTGTAGGCTTGCACCTCATCCATGTGGTCAGCTGCAGCAAGTCCAGAGATCGTAGGTTCAAATACCGGCGCTGACAGTGGCCATCCGAGTGTGGTTTCTCCCCAGGTTCTTTCACACTCACTCCAGGTAAATGTCAGGATAGTACCATATTTCAAGTCTCGAGGCACCAACTACATCCCTGTTCCTAATACGGCCAAACACACTACTACCCCACCCCCGTGGAACAACAGCCCATGAAGGGCCTACGCCTATCAAGCGACCACTGCTCAGCCATTTGGCCTGCAAATTGTGGGGTGACGTGTGGTCAGTGCATCGGGTCCCCTTGGCCATTAATCTTGATTTTCGGGACTGGGGCGCTGAAATGTCAGACAACTACTCAATTGTCCTCACAAAGCTGAGTGTACCCCACACACTACTACCGTCATCATATAAATACAGGTTATAGGACAAAAAACACATACCCAACTACAAGGGGCTGATGAACAAGATATCCCAAGTCCCTAACAAATCATCTCTCTATACTCGGAATTACCAATAAAGCTCGCTGACAGCTGTCAAAGCTAGCACGTGGGGAAATGCTGTGTTGCCACTGAGGCAGATCATGACTCATAAACATTCCAAGAGGCTTGCAGGAAGACACAAATACTGTGGAAGTTATTAGCCCTCCTGCCTGGCGCTCTAATGACCGCGACGAGTGAAGACACACTGAGTCAAACCATGTGCTTATTGCTGTGTCTGCATACATTGCAACATTGCTCACTGTTGCCATGGAGACCGTTACCCCTCTCATCTCCACTTAGACAACTCGCTAACAGACTAATTCCTCACACACTCAAGCACATGAGGTTTAAGATAGTGATATTCCAAGGCCTTAAATAACTATTACCTAAAACTCCTCCATTCTTCTCGCGAAGCTCTCCAGTCTTGTGTACAGGAGGAAGAACAGGCAGAAGATGCATGGGATGAACAATGACTGGTTGATTTCCTGCTGGAGGTTGCTCTACCTGCTGTGGGGTTGGCAGTGGTGCAGGAGTGGAGGTGACAGGAGCCTGTTTCACCACCTCCAGCTGATGTCCAACTTTGCCAGTCTGTTGCAACACAGACTGGGCCACATGATTTACCATGATAGTAGTAGGGAATTTATCAGCATCTGGTTCTGTCTTGATCACCACAAACTTCTTCTGCTCAGATTGTTGCTGATGAGGCACCACACAATAGAGAGCACTGCCACCCCCACCATTAGATGGACCATTAGATTCACACTTTGGCACTGTTACTAGAGTTAAGTTAGACTGATGAAGGTGATGCTGATGCTGTTGATGTGTCTGAGCAGGCGGTGGCTTCAAGTCTCGAACATGCTCTGAGCGATCGCCATCAGAACCGGCAGCAGCTGTTAGGGCTTGCTGCAGGATGATGCTCTGTTGCTGAGCAGCACTTGTTACAACAGACTGGGCATCACCATACGATGTCACGACAGGACTCTCGATACGCCATGCAGCATGTTGGTTGGACTGGTGACGTGCTGGATTTGGAGAGATGCGAATTACACTCGTCGCCATGCCAGGGGGATGGGCAGTAGGAGGAGAGGGCTGAACACCAACTTGATTTGGTCGAAGCAATTCTGGCCTGAAAATAATTCCAAAATGAAAGGCATCTGCTATAATCCAAACATTGACAACAAAATAAAAAGCTTAAAAAGAAAATATTCCCAATGGGGCATGTTACTAACACTTAACAGGTCAGTGTAATAGCAAAATATGTGCATGTACATGAAAAGGTCCAGTTGGTGAGTATATCTGGCCTGTACACGACTGTATTTTAAGTAGTAACTACTGTCGGGGAAATAAGTATAGATACTCGAGTTTAATAAAACCTTTACCCTTAGTCTTACAAAAGAACAACCTACACCAAAATTTTCCTTGTTTCACTTGTCGTTTAACGATATAGAGTAAATATATGCATTGTATCTCGTTAAAATTTTATAGCAGATTGAACAAAAAAGTACCGGTTTTTCTTACCAAGTTCACGGAGCACTCACTTAGAAAGATCATTACGTTAAAAGTATTGATCTGATCGTAACGAAACTTTAATACGTCTTAAAGAAACTTATTGTTAACGCATATATGAAGTTTTAATCTGATCTGACTTTTCTTAAAGTAGTTGTTGTGAATTTTGTAGAACAACTTTTTCTCGGCTTGGGTGGTCATAGCAGTATGAAATATGGCTTGTTATGAGGCTCATAGCAATGCAAGGCTTAACGTAAAACTACATTTTATCTACTTGTGATTATCGATTTTATATGGATTGATATTTAATCGGACCATTGTGGGCGGCGATAGTACCGTAGCAGCCTGGCAATGTTGCCAGTTGACTACCATATTTCGAACTCGCTGCGCGCTAGTTCCTGCGCACACCAAACTCTGACCTTTGTTATTCGTTGAGTCATTAGCAACAAGCAGCAACTATCACTGTCTGTATTACCTATTGTTTGCACAACAGTCAAGATGCCAGCTAAACCGCAGTTAACGGAGGGAGAATTTGCCATGATTATAAGTGCAATATGCTCTTTTAGAAGCGAGAGAGAAAGTAATAATGATAAGAGGTAACCGGTTTACCAGAAAGTATCCAAGTGTATTGGAAGGTCGATAGCCATGGTGATGAGATGTGCCGCTGCAATGATAGAGAATGATGCGGGATGTGAATCGAGCAAGAAGAGGTGTGTGAGGACGGGACGCCCGAAGATACAGCTAGACGACTTTACACTTGGCGTTATTAGGAGGAGTATACATGGCTTCTATCTAAACAAGATGTTTCCTATGATAAAAAAAATCTCCAACAGGAAGCTTATTGAAACCGACTGATTTTCCAGGAATGTCGAAAAGAACTCTCTCAAGCATCGTCAACAACTTGGGATTTTCTTTCAAAGAACTAAACCAGAAACCTATTTTGATGGAGTCGGTGACAGTAGCTGCTTCACGGCATACATATTTAAGGAAACTGAGGAATCTGCGCTCGGAAGGATACAGCATATTCTTTACCGACGAAACTTGGTGTGGCCAGAACAGGGAGGTGAGAAGAGTAATGGAGTGGCCCTTAGCCAGGTTAAGCGGGACCACCCCTTGGAAGCGGCAGCCATATTGTTTGGCACCATGGCTAGCTGGGAAGCAGTGCGTGCTAGTTGCTAGTCGTAAGTTTGTATTCACACAGTGAGTTAGTTACCTGCGACAAGTTGCCTAATGTAACTGTTGTTTATTATGGGTTTTTGTTGTGTGTATGGGTGCAACAATAGAAGTGACAGGAACAGAAAACCCAGCATTGCTTTTCATCGGTAAGTTATTATTCTCTTAAGCTATTAAACGTAGACACGCATGTTTATTTTTTCATGGAGAGAACGTCATTGTTTTGAAATGTGGATGGTGTAGGTTCCCTCAGAACCCAGACCGTCGGGCCCTGTGGACGAAGGCAGTTAAGAGGAAGAACTGGACACCTGGTGTTCATAGTGTCATTTGTACGGAGCACTTTAGCCCTGACCAAGTGAATAATGCCTTCCCGAACGTATTCCCTGCCTATCCTAGCTACTTACAGCCTTCAGCTGCTAAGGTAATTATCACTTGACGACTTAAATTAAGATACTGCTTTATGTTTTATTGTTCCGTTTGGATCACATTCTAAATAATAATGGTTTGCAGAAAAGGAAGGAACCACGATCCAGGGATGTTGACACTCTCGAGCCAAGTAATATCGTATTGGATGGGGCTACCAGTGCCCTTAATACTGTTCAGATGCAAAAGGTGAGAACATTTCCTATTTTATTGCAGGAAGAGCTTTGAACACAATATACTCGTATCATAGTTCGGTAGTCCCCATTTTAACTAATAATATTCACATTTGTTTATTCAGGGTGTTCAATCCCCTGATGAGGAAAACGGAGAAAACTTTCAACATGCACAGTGTCAAAAGAAAAAAGAGAAATTGAAATTGATAATTAGGAAAATGAGAGCTTCGTTGTGACATACGAGAATGATGATTAAAAATTTACGAAGAAGAAATGCTAGGATGAAAAAGAAGGCGACAACTATGAAAACTTTATTTCACGACTTGAAATCAAAAAGTTTAATTACTAATGAGTGTGCTATTCAGCTTACTGATATTTCAGGCGTTTATAAAGAATTATTTGTGAAGCAGTGCGGTAAGGGCAAAGGTTATTCACCTGAACTGCGGTCATTTGCATTGACATTAGACTTCTACTCCCCCAAAGCATATTCTTACATCAGAAGCATGTTCAATACTTGCTTACCCCACCCTAGAACTCTTGCTAAATGGTACACATCTGTAGATGCATCTCCAGGATTCTGCACGGAAGCACTTTCCGCTTTGAAAGAAAAGGCTAACGGAGATTTTCCTCTCCTATGTTCTTTGTTTGTTGATAAAATGGCAATTAGGAAGTGTGCTGAGTGGGATGGACGAAAAACCACAGGGTACGTCGATTTTGGGTCTGTAGCAGAATGTGATAACAAACAGGTGGCAAGAGAGGCTTACGTTTTTATGGTTGTTGCCATAAATATGCACTGGCGTGTGCCTGTTGGTTACTTCCTTACAGATGGGAACAACGGCGTTCTTTAGTTACGCAATGCTTGCGAATTTTGAATGATGCCAAGGTTACAATAGTGTCACTGACATGTGATGGGTCAGTGAGTAATATAAGCATGGCTAATCAGTTAGGGTGCAATATCAAGCATGATGGTTTAACGTCAACTTTTCTTCATCCTGTGACAAAATCACCGATTAGTTTTTTCCTAGATCCATGCCACATGCTTAAACTAGTCCGAAATACACTGGGTGACAAGAAAATTCTGTATGACAAGGATGGGCAAATTATATCTTGGAACCACATCATACTTTTGCAGAAGCTACAAGAGAATGAAGGGCTGCATTTAGCTAATAAACTGCGGGGAGCTCACGTCAACTACAAACTGCAAAAGATGAATGTGAAGCTTGCTGCTCAGTTGCTCAGTGCATCCGTCGCAGATGCCCTGCAATTCTGTCTAGAAAGAAATATTGAAGGTTTTGAGAATGTGAACTGGCTAATCATTTTTCTTAAATTATTTAATAGATTGTTCGACATTTTGAACTCTCGGAGTATCCTGCAAAAGTATTCCAAACAGGCGATGAACTCAAGCAACGCAGCAGAAATAAAAGAGTTTTTTGCCAATTGTGATGACTATATCAGTAACCTGAGAGATGCGTCTGGGACTCTTTATTTGCTCCGGTAGCCGAAAAACTGGATTTCTTGGCTTCAGAGTTTGTATGCAGAGCGCTATTGAGATGTATGATCATCTGGTCATCTCGAAAGAACTGCTCAAGTATCTGCCGTTTTATAAAGTGAGCCAAGATCATATTGAGATTTTTTTTTGGATACCTCCGTTCTCGATTCGGATGCAACAACAACCCTACAGCTAAACAGTTCATTTCAACTTTTAAGAAAATACTTATTCACAAACAACTCCATACATCGAGAGGATCGAATTGCCTAGCCCTAGAGGACATCCCTATTTTGACTTTCACTGTGAAGAAGAACCCGGTCGAGGGGATACATTTTTCGGCTCCACGCTTTGACACAGAAGAATTTGGCACGGAAAATGACACTGAATCGAATCATCATTATCTCGAGTAACTTTCCGGGAGTGATATCAGTGAATTTTCATCTGAGGTTGTGAAACACATCGCTGGTTTTGTTGTGCTTCAGATTGAGCGGAAAATAGCATGTGAGCAATGCATTAGTTGTTTGAGAGAAGTTGAAAATTCGAGTGTTAACTGTCACCTGATAAGGATTAAGAATAGAGGAGGCTTGGTTTTCCCATCGAAAGACGTGATTAGTGTGTGCAGGTGAGCTGAGAAAAGGATAAGGGAAGTGCAAAATTCCGCTAATAGAATGACGGGAAATATGCTAGACTTCATGACGTCGCAAGTGCTAAAAGACTTTTTGCACGAATCTGTCTTCACTGAGTTGAATGAACATTGTATTGAACAGTCTGTAGAAGACAATCATGTTCTCTATCTGATTAGGCTAATATGTCAACTGTATTTCAACATTCGACTAAGACACTTATTCAGAATGCAAAATGAAAAGATCCAGGGAACAAGAATTAGACAACATTTCACCAAAGTTATGCAGTTCAAAGGACAGTAATGCTCACAGTTGGACTGTGATTGCAGTGCTTGTTCTTGTCAATTTGTGGTCTGTGAGCGGCTTTAATTTGATGAAATGTACAGTTTTATATGTCATTATTTTGTGTAGTGTAGCATATTATAATTAGGTGTCTTGTGCTTGATCTGGCTAAGGGCCACTCCATTACTCTTCACAGGATTCAATCCTGCAACCTTGGTCACAGCAGGTGAGAACGTTACCGCTGAGCCACGCAGCCCGCCCAAGAGAGAAAGAATATGAAGAAAACACTGTTAGTTTTAACAGCATTCTCCCACATTCAGTAGCGCACGGTGGTGCCAAGTGGGCGTGGCATCTTGGGCTTCCCAACCCTGCGAAGTGGGCCTACTTTCTCCACAGGCTAGCTGCGGTGAAGGGCCACTCCATTACTCTTCTCACCTCCCTGGGCCAGAACCATGCAATAAAATTTGGATGGAGAGAAAATATCATAGACGACTTAAACAACAGTTTTGAAAATTATAACCAATACAGAGGATATATACAGGAAATTTATGGGAGGCGAGGCGGCTTCAAGACACCATCAGGAGCAGGAAGACGTGTAATAATACTCCATATTGGGAATGAAGAAGGGTTCTTATCTGACGCAGAACTTTGTTTCATCGGAAAGAAGAGCACCGGCGACTACCATAATGAAATGAATCCTTCACATTATCAAGAATGGTTTCAGAAAGTGTTGACAATTTTGCCAGAAAAATCCGCTATTGTAATCGATCAGGCTTCGTATCATACAATGGTAGATTCTGACACTAAAAACCCAACAATGTCTTGGAGGAAAGGTCAAATTATACCATGCATCATAGCTAGAGGTATTCATCTTCCTCCCAGAATCCAAAAGTATGAAGGTATGATGAAAGCAGAGCTAATTGTTCACACCAAACCTCACTTCAGGGCACCTAAAAAGAAGCTGGAACAGATAATCAAGAATGTTCGCCCTGACGTCGAACTCGTCTGGCTACCAGTTGCTCATTGTGAGCTCAACCCCATAGAGCTGGTTTGGTCCTACGTGAAAAATAAAATAGCTAAAGTGAATATGAGTAACCAGGCGGAGAGAGTAAGATCAATGGAGGTGATGCGAGATCTCTGTAAAGAAGCCTTGAGGTCCGTAACATCGGAGCTATGGAAGAAATGCATCGAACACTCAAAAAAAAAAAAAAAAATAGAGAAACATTACTGGGAAAAGGACGGGCTAACAGAAGACGTCCCCGTTGTTGAGCCACTTGTTATAAACTTAAATGACAGTTCATCTGATTCATCGGGCAGTGATTTTTCAGACGGTTAATAATGGAGCAGTTTTATAATCTTATAATCTCAAAGTGTAAATTACTTCAAAAAATTAATGTTATAATATTAGCTTTTCAGCTGACACACCATTTCTAAACCTGCCAATGGAGGTCGAAAGCCCTCATTAAAAAAGGTGTTGGGAAATGTTTCACTTCTTGCGGAAATGAAATAAGACACGTTTCTCTAACTTGTAGGTAAAATTAGCAGAGGCTATAAGCGCTGTACATAATGGACACATATTTTAGGATATAAAGAAGAATTAAATAGTTAAGTTAAATAGACATGAATGATAGTGTATTTTATTTTTTCTTTAATTTTTTCTTAGTCGTATTACCCTCCAGGGTTGGCTATTCCCTCGCACTCAGCGATGGATCCCACATTTACCGCCACCATCTTGAAACTTCGGGATCGGGGATACAACTGGGGTGTGTGACCAGCACCTCGCCCAGGCGGCCTCACCTGCAAAGCGAACAGGGACCTTGTGAGGGATGGGAAGATTGCGAGGGATAGGCAAGGAAGAGGGAATGATGCGGCCGGGGCCTTACGTTAGGTATCATCCCGGCATTTGCCTGGAGACGAAGTGGGAAACCACGGAAAACCACTTCGAGGATGGCTGAGGTGGAATTCGAACCCCCCCCCCTCTACTCATTAGGACCACCCGAGGCTGAGTAGACCCCGTTCCAAACCTCAAACCACTTTTCAAATTTCATGGCAGAGCCGGGAATCGAACCTCCGGGGTGGCAGCTAAGCACACTGACCACTACCCCACGGAGGCGAATATATATTATAATATTTGTATTATAATTCGTCAATTTCACTTATGGTTTTTAATTTAACCCCTCAAGCGTGATATCGTGAAACTCTGGGCTGCACCCACAACGTGCATTATTTCTAGCCTACTCCTAATGGTAAGCGCGGTGTCATATGCATTTCGCTATAATTTCCGAACGCACTGGCAAAAAGTTTTCAAAAAACACACACAATAAGAACAACATATAACATAATATTCTAAACTATTGATAACCTGGTTATCCCTGGTCAGCGGCACGTCAATACTGGGACAATATCACAGTCGCCTAATGTGTTCGTATTTCTTGGCGTTCTATCACGAATTACATCGTCAGCGTCACTATCTTCACTGGAAGTTATAGAGAACTCATCCTCTATATCCCTGTCACACTCTGAATCACTTTCGTTGGCACTAATATCGAGCAAATTAGCTATTTCTTTGTCATCAATAACTGTGCCACGACCTGCCATGTTTACAAGCAAACTCACGGTCTGAAAAATAAATGACTGTGAAGATATGCGACACCTCCTGGCAATAATAAGTAGCTCGAAGTGTAGCCAAAAGTTGCCTCTTCCTGCCATCTTACGACCAAATAAATTACTATTACGAAGTCCACGAAGCGGGCGTCTCAAATTCGACGGCGCACCCTTGCGCCGTACACGCTGTGATCGTAGCAGGCTAGTGGGCGCACCGTTGCGCCGCACACGCTAAGGGGGTTAATTAATGTCATTTTTCAAGTCATCGTACTGCAGCTCCTTCACCAAGATTTACTCGTATAAAATAATATCTTCCTTGTCACGTAAGCGACCCATGGTTTAACCCACAGACATTCACTTTATCTTTCAGTTTCTTTTATATACCGTGTTCGCATTTGCGAATAATTAATTTGTTAATTTTTTCAAGTTTCTGAAAGTGCTAAAGTCAGACCAGAATTTAATTTTCATAACCTCATTTTCGTCGTCATGTGCTCGTGACAATTCATTTTGTATTATGCTTCCTCGTTTAAACCAAGTATGTTTAAAATGTTTAATTACTTACTTGTTAGGTTATAGCCATAGCTCGCCTTTAAGACATTTTTCTAAGTGTTAAAAAGTTGTTCTACTCTCTTTGAATCATCGTGGCAAACTGGAATCCAAAAGCTACGTGCTCATTGGCCGCCGCAATGACGTGGCCTCGTTCCAGCCAATCATCGCGCTTCTTCTTCACAACATGGTCTGGATTCTCCAATCTCCAGCCATCGAAGCTCCGAGAACAGCGGCCTGTCAACTATTTAAGAGACTGGCTCTGCTAGCCTCTTCGTGCTTTCAACGTCAGCGGCCATGCTGATCACCCGTCTTGCTACCGGACGATAAACTTCAACTATTCAACTTCTGATCATTAATTTCTGCGCAAAGAAGTGTTCATAAAACCTTCGCCAAGTCTTCAAGACATTTTCAAAGTGATCTAACCTAGATCACATATTGCATGTTCCCGCAACAAGTCTTCGAAATGTACATTAAGATGTAAACTTTACATCTCTAGTGCTAAGGAAAACTATTCCGTGTGCATCTACTACTATGTAAATAGGTAGTAGTAGATCTTCAAAAGCTTACTCTAAGCTCTACGTTTGTGAACTCACCCACAACTTGACATTACCTTTGTCATCTTCTTCTTACTCAAGGATTCTACGAACATATGGGTTGCTACCCACACTTCGTTATTAAGCTAAGTATTTTGTACCATGTATTGTGTAATGTATTTTCTGCTTTATCATGTTAATTTATACAAGCTTAAAAAAGTTTTCTCAATCTTAATATCTGCTGGTCTTTGCTATTTTCCTACCGGATTACATACCTACTGGCTTTTGTCACTTTCTGCTTTGAAAATTATTTCATGTCCATATGTCATGCGAGATCATTCTCATTAATTCTAGTGCATACTTGCATCTGCCAATTGCACTTCTTGTAAGAACATTTCATGGTTCACTTTCAAGTAAAAGGCCCACTTGCCTACCTGCTTCTGCCATCTCAATTTCATTGGAAATCTTTCATGGTCAACATTCATGCAGTTCACTTTTGCCTGTGTCTGCCATTGCATTTTCTTTGGAAATATTTAGTTGCATCTTGGCAACTCCCGAAGCATTTCTATTTCATAGGGAACTGCAGGATTAAGCCCCTGTCAGCCATTAGCTCCCTTCATAGGCTATGTCTTTCTTGGTAACTTCTCTAGTTTCCCCTACTTTCTTTCCTACGGTATGGCAGGATTTGCTCCCTGCCAGCCATCAGCTTTATTCGTAAGCTGCGTTACTGTGTTTTGTCTTTCAGAAACCAATTTAATTCAGTTGTGCTTAAAAGCACTTACCATGTCTTAATGTTCAAAGACAGATGCAATTATTATTTTGTTAAGAAAACATTGTTCTTTCAAATTGTGTTAACCTGTAAAGATATGAAAATGAATATTCTATTTTCTCAATATATATGTTAAAGCTACGTGCTCTCGCTGTTCTCTTTTCTTGTGTTATATTGCCTAGCCCATGTTCCTTAACGCTCAAACTTTGTTCTATTTTGAATTTACTCAAACTACGTCTGATAACGGAGACTTTTAAATGGTCTATCCAATGGTCAGTGATAGCTTATCACACCATACCGGTATTGCGACCACAGAATTTCAACTACCATAATATAGTTAAGTGAACAAGGAACTGTCCTTCATCCATTTTGCTTAACTATGATAAAATATTTGATGTAGTGTAATGGTGTGATGATTGCTTTGTATAACTGTGATAAAAGTTCAGTTTTATAAAATATTTGATAACATTTATTTGACAAATTTCTTTGGTAGTGTAATACCGGCCTAACACAAATTACAAAACAACAACAACAAAAATTCACAGACCTTACGACCTGGAACGTGCGCGCATTATGTTTCACAGGGCAACGTCGCACGAGTTTCCTCGACCGAGCACATTGTTCCCGGCGCTTGCTACGATACATTCTTCTCACATAACCACCTGATTGAATATCAATCGATATACAAGCAATTATCAAAAGTAGATAAAATGTAGTTTTTCGTTTGGCCTTGCATTGCTATGAGCCTCATAACAAGCCATATTTCATACTGCTATGACCACCCAGGCCCGAGAAAAAGTTGTTTTACAAAATTCACAACAACTATTTTAAGAAACGTCAGATCAGATTAAAACTTCATATACGCGTTAACAATAAGTCCTTTAAGACGTATTAGAGTTTCGTTACGATCAGATCAATACTTTTAACGTAATGATCCTTGTAAGTGAACGCTCCGTGAACTTGGTAAGAAAAACCGGTACTTTTTTGTTCAATCTGCTATAAAATTTTAACGAGATACAATGCAAATATTTACTCTATATCGTTAAATGACAAATAAAACAAGAAAAATTATGGTATAGGCCGTTCTTATGTAAGACTAAGTGTAAAGGTTTTATTGACCTCTAAACTCTTGTTATTGTATGTATTTTTGACGTGAATAAAACGCTGTTGCGTTTACCGATTGCTTAAATCTGTATTTTGTGTCATTACTTTCTGTCGTAAGTTTTTAACAATTTCAAACCATTGACTACACGCTGCCGCGAGTACGGGTCGCAACAAAAACCAGTCGACGCGCAATCGACTCCTTCCTTTCAACATCGACGGGATGAAGTCTACTCATTAACAACTCTAGTATCTATACTTATTTCCCCGATAGTAGTTGTTTTTAGGCAATGTTCATCAATATGAAGTACAGGCTTATGATATCACCTTATGTCTGTGTGTGTGTGTATATGTGTGTGTGTGTCTGTAATACATTAGGATTGATTAGAGCAATTTCAATGTAAGTAGGTAAGGATTTTCTACTATCCCGAACTTACCTTTCAAATTTTAATAAGTGTCAATAATCCAACATGGTGTGTGCACAAAATATTTCAGTGGTACTCAGTATCTAAGATTAATCAAAGACAATGATCAAATTTGTTCGGCCCTGTCAATACCTTAATTCAATGGGTTAAAAGCTAGTAAATGTTTCGGACACTACCGTATATACTCGAATACCACCCGCACATTTTTAAACAAATTCGGACGTGAAAAATTGGGGTGCGGGTCTTATTTGAGTCATCCAAATTTGAAAGATCTAAATTGCCCGCCGCGCGCGATATCGGGTGTTGCGAGTACCCGCTAGATGGTGCTAGCCTTCTTCTGGCTATAACTTTGTTTTACCGTAAGCATGCGGCGTCATACAGTCACACGCACGTTCTCCGAGTGTAAACATGAATGCTACGAAACGTTTGCGGTCATTTACTGTGAGTGAGAAATTGAAAGTTGCGAGGGAAGCTGAAGTTATTGGAAATCGTACCCGGTAGGAAATATGATATTGACGAGTCATGTATTCGTGATTGGGCGGGATGACGTCTATGCTGCGTGAACCTCCCGTTCAAAGCACCGACTCCAACTGGTCGTATTCAGCGCCCGAAAGTTCAGCTGCTGTGTTCGTGGATTTTGACGGCATGGAATCGTATCTCTGGAGATCTCATACGGAAGAGCTTCAAGAAATGTAGTATTTCGAATGCTATGGATGGCTGTGATGACGACATTCAGTGGGAAAGTGATGGTGATAAAAGTTCCGAAGTTGGTACTTCTGATGACGATGAATGAAGTGTTTGTGTACTTTTATTTGTATTTTTAATCTTTTGATGTGTGTTATTTTAGGACGACTTCAAAACTGTTGGAAACTATTTTGGATAAATGCTATTCTGTTTATTTAGTTAAGATAGTAAATAATTTTGAGTAAAAATTCTTTTTTTTTTTAATTTTGTTCTTCAAAATCAGGGTGCGGGTCTTATTCGGGGGCGGGTCGTATTCGAGTAAATACGGTAAGTTTGTTCTTCAGCTAGTATATGAAAAAACAAACATGTGTACATAAATAAGGAACAATAGTTCTGACATCAATCATACATAGGTCTGTTTTAAAAAGTGCCTTCTAATGAAATACAAGCACTTTCCTGTAGTTATCACATCTGATGTGAAACCAATTTTATAAAACACATGATTAAAATTTGTGAAAGGGTACCTCTGTGGAAGAGACTTTCGTTAGTTCACGTTCAATTTATTACACGGACGTTGTTCACAGATCATCTTCTTCTTCTTCTGAAATATATTGTCTTTTGAGTTTTGCACACGCTACATTTACTTTATATTCTTTTATAATAATCTTGAATATTGTTTTTGAGACATGTATATACTTGTTTTGGTTAAGTGCTCCAATGAGGGCATAACATATGTAAATATATAAATAAATAAATAATAATCCTTTTTTTATTTTTTTTATTTTTATGGAATATGAATTTCTCTTGGCTGGCCTAACTGTTGACCATGGCTCCTTCAACTGTTCGATGTTTCAACATAAAGACATCAAATACAGATCCTGGTAGAGTGATTCATTAAAGGAGTCTATCTTGGGATAGCTGAGCCGGTTGCAAGTAGAGGGGAGGTGTGATGTGTTGGATTAAGAATAGGAGCGTTGGTCAGTGGGGAGTGGGTGTGTTTGTTATTGTATTGAAAACTACAGGTTGGGGCGGAGGTGGGGGTAGGGTTCTAAGGGCTGGAATGTGAGATGTTATTTACAGTGTTTTTTATTTATTTTGTTTAAAATATGTAGTCAGTTAGAATGACGATAAGGATGTCATCTTCAACATTTCTATTGTTTAAGTTTTCTGTAGGCGACATTTTCTGCACTCTGGGCAAGTCCATTCTTTCAAATGTATACATGAAAATTCCTTTTAGTGTGGTATGCAGTATTCTTATGTATTTTTCAATAACAGTGAACTTGAGGCTCAGCTCTTACATGTGTGTTGGCAAAGTTGAATGTGTGTATACTGTATACAGAGCGCCCGAGAATGTTCTCCGCAGTGGTTACGTGCAGCTGTGAGTGGATGCCTCATCGCTTTAGTTGGTAGCACGATGTCATTGACAGGGTGAATCCCACACGTGTGGGCTGTAGCCTGTCGAAATCGTCAGTGTGTATTGCAATTAGCGAGCGTATATGTCATCAGCACTTCCAGCATCTGTTATGAATGGCTGTGGTGAGTACAAAGTATACTGTTTGCTTGTTGTTAGAGAACACAGTGATGACAGAATGCATTCTGCACATAAGTCAAGCAGCATTGCGCGTCATAGGAGCTCATGTCACCACGGACTGTTAAACGAAGACAGAGGCTACTTCAGCTAAGTCATTTCCTACTCACGCAACTGTACCTGTCCACGAAGCAGGCTGACGTGTGACACAAGTAAACAAAGAATAGTTCCCATCTCGACCGCCGGCAATCATTTCGTGAAAGGCTATTATGATGCAAGCGGCAGCCATGCTGCCAACGTAACTTTTGTAGCTAGCTCTCGCAGAGAACATTCCCGGACTCACTGTAGTAGCATTGTATTTCTTTGTCTGTATTGAATTGTGAATTATATTCAAGTTTTGACATTTTTCAATATAATATATATGTATACACTGACCAGCAAACATAGCGTAACACCTAGGTACTGGCGCCATAATGACAATGAAAGACCTCCATGACTGGAGAGGTTCCATAGTCTTCATTTTTGTAAACATACAGCTTGTTGCCTACATAAAGGTGTAATAAAGGTGTGAAAAATCATAACGTTACTTTGTATTCTGACCACCGACGTAGTACGACATTTCTCGAGGGGAAAAAAAGAAGAAAAAAAAGAAAGAAAAGGACAAAGTGTTTCATTTTCTTTTTTGGCTCGTCAGTGTATAAATATTTATTCTATTTTTTTACAACAGTGGTAGTAACTTACATGTTTCAGTCTAAAATACGCTGATGAGATTAGCTACTGTAATGTTATGCAATCAGCACCATTCTGAGCCCTTGAGAAGCAACTCCCAATGTCCCCACAGTTTAGAGTTCACAACCGTACATGGGAAAATGTGATGTCTATACAATCGGCGCTGCTTTCGGGTCCTTTTGATAAGATTTCTGGTGTACTTGTGACAGTTGCAGTCACATGTTACTACTTGTTGCATTGATTAAAGCCTCCTCCTAGAATTTTATCTTTTAAACCCCAAATGGAACATGTCACGTCAGACATGTCTCCTAGACCGAACTTCTAGAAACCCCAAATGGAACATGCCATGTTAGGCATATCTCCTAGACCAAACCTATATCTTCTGAAACCCTATTGGAACATGTCATGTTAGGCATGTCTCCTAAAACTGAATTACTTTTGTAATATTCCTCTTGGAACATGCTATGTTTGGAATGTTTCCTAAGATTCATCTATGATCTATGTAACCCTCTGTCCGGGGCTTTCGAGACTGGAAAACTGGATAATATTTTCTTCCTTTATATTCTAAAGATTCGTGCAATTGCCCAGCGGTCGCCGTTTTTGTTCTCGTGGTGACGGCCAGGAGGGGTGTGTGAAGAATGCAGAATAGCCAATCCGGCCAGGGCTAATTAGGGTAGGCCCCTCCCCGCGCAACGATGAATGAGTCAACCACAATAGCCCACGAGTCAGGTATACTATTGGCGCCTTGGCTACTAGAATGTTCTGTTTCTCGAGGCCACTAGATGCAACGGGAAGATGGTGAACAGCCAACTAGAAAGGACTGGGAGGGGCTAGAGAGTTCTGGAAACCACCACTAGAACCTACTCGCGGTTGCAGGAGGTGGCCTGATCGGGAACATTCCAGACCAGGGAGTTGATTGGATATATACCAGCGAGTTGCGGCGGGCAGTCTGTTCGGAGTGAGTCCTTAGTCTGCGCAGAGTTGAAGCGGTGTGCCGTGCCGAACGTGACAGTGGAAATAATGTGAAGTACTGTAATATTGAAGACAGTGCTGTGCAAATAAATGTGAAAATAAATAACGTCGACAGTGACTGTGAAAGATAAGGTAAGGGATACTTCCTTGCAGAGAACATTGTAAATAAATAGTGACTAGTGTTTTAAGAAGTGAGACTATGTGTGTGTTGCGAGTAGGCCAATTTGTTTTATCGTTAATTAGTGTACATAATATATATATTTAGAATTTGGCCAATTATAGACCGCTTTGAACCTAAGACTACGGTACATTGTTTCGTTTTTTCTTTTCTTCCCAAAACTTCTTCATACGTTGGCTGATGGCCTGCCTCTGTTCCGTTGATAACACTCTCCGTGGTTGATGTGGAACTTGCAGAATCGAAAAATCTGCAGTAGTGATCAGTCGCCGGAATTCCACTCTATTAGAAATTATGTTGTTTGTGATCTTCAGTTTTAGTGTACATAATATTAGTGTAAGTAAAGTATTAGTGCATTATAAGCCTGACCAGTTATTAACGAACCCCAAAAACGTTACAATATCCTGAAAACTTCATATTAGGCAAAAGAAACTACTCCGAACCGTGCACGAGGATCACTAGTCTGTCGGCTGGTGTGGAGAAAGAAGTTTCGGTCTTCAGGTTGGCGGACGGCGATTTTCCTTGGGTCGGGAAGTTGGTACCGCAAGAGGATTAATAAGAAAAACAAAAGAAGAGAGAAGACCGACTGTAGAAACAAAGAGTATTGATATTACCTCCCGAACCTGTGGGCTTCAGAGGTAATTAACTTCGAAAAATATAACTCTTGGTTCTGAATTTGATTTACTTCATCTAAATTTGATAACGTGACGAAGTCTTCTACTATCTCACCACCCTGGTCTGTTTCATCTCGTAAATTGTCATTTGTGTTGGTTAGGGATCGTGCACATGATAGGAAGTGTTTCTGCTCCGTTTTGTAAGGAAGGTTTGATTTTGGTGTGTGTTTAATGTTATGCTTGGCATTTTGGATTTAGATAGTTTGGTTAACCTTACGTGCTTCACTGCCGTTGTCATGGCGAGAGTGTGCTGTTGAGATGATGGAAGCAATTGTTGTGTTCTTGAAAAATTAAGGGAGTATTGTAATCTGGTTTTGGTTGGGATTGACACGAAAATGTTCAAGTCCTTCTTGCTATGAAAAATGAATGATTATTTCTTGTTATGAAAGCTGGATCTAGATCCTATAGGCTTTCATATAGCCGTGGTATATTTTTTCGAGATCTCGGGAACTAAGTGTCGCCCAGGGTTCAAACCTCTACCAATCGAATCGGAGTCGAAAGAAGAAATTTCAAAAGAAGGCTGTCTGTATGTACGTATGTATGTATGTTTGTGGGTGACGTTTTTGCGTTTAGCAAAGTACAGGTCGCAATATTTAAGATATCGAGCTGAAACTTGATACGGCGAAAGGGTTGCGGCCTGTGAGGAATCCTATTGTTGGGCGTTAAAATCGGTGCAGGACCGGACCTTTTTTTGGGGGGGGGGCCTGAATTTCAGACCTTTTTTTTTTTTGGAATCGATATATCTCGGAAACGGTTGGTCGTATTGCAAACATTAAATGTACAGGTGCAAGATCTCTGCGATATGCAACATTTTTACTCCTAACAATTTTTTTATATATCTCACCGTTTTCTTTTTTTGGGGCCCTGAAGATGTACGTATGTGCGCGACGTTTTTGCGTTTAGCAAAGTACAGGTCACAGTTTTCAAGATATCGAGCTGAAATTTGGTGCGGAGAAAGAGTTAAGGACTGTGAGGATCCCTATCATCGGGCGTTAAAATCGGTGCAGGGCCGGACCTTTTTTAGGGGCCCTCAATTTCATCCTTTTTTTTTTAATCGAAATATCTCGGAGACGGTTGGTCATATTGAAAAAAGTTAAATACACAGGTGTAAAAGATCTCCGCGGTATGCAACTTTTTTACCCAAAACAATTTTTTTAAATCTCTTACCGTTTTCTTTTTTTGGGGCCCTGAAGATGTACGTATGTGCGTGACATTAATGCATTTAGCAAAGTACAGGTCGCACATTTCAATATATTGAGCTGAAATTTGGTACGGCGAAAGGGCTGTGGCCTGTGAGGAACCCTGTTGTTGGGCGTTAAAATCGGTGCAAGGCCGGACCTTTTTAAGGGGCCCTGAATTTCATCCTTTTATAGAAATTCACCATCACATTTTATTTACACCTGTGAACAATGAAATTTTTAATTTATTCATTTAAGTCGTTTCGGCCATCAATGGACCACTATGTTCTTCAATCTTATGATCACTGTAATGCTTGTTTTCTTGTCTGCCAGTAGATCTTCATTCTCGACGAATGTTCAACTCTCCTTTCTTCCGTCCACTTGCAGTGAGGGCGAGGCATCATAGATGTTAAAGGGTGTAGATTACTGGTTGATTTAACCGCCTTTCTGAACAGGTTCCTATCCCAAACCAGAGCTTGATTGATTCGAGCTTCTGATAGGTCATTTTTAACTTGCATCGATCATTTACAATAGGAATTTTTTTTAGAGATTGATGAGTGTATTCGATATGAAAGTCGATGATGCTCCATCCGTTACAAATGTCCAAAGAAAAACATTCTCCTTTTTCTCATCAGACTCACCATATCTTCTATATGTTCAAATAATTCATTGTTATGTCTTCTTTTGCAAGTTCCATATCAATAACAGGTCCTAATATTTTCCTTAGAATTTTCAGATCGTTAAGTTCTAATTTTCTCAATGGGCCTTTGTTTGTCATCCGTAAGCATTCTGCGGCATACAGTGCTGACGGCCTAATTACTGTGTTATAATGACAAAGTTTGACATTCCGGGACAAACTTTTACTTTTGTAAATGTTTTTGCAGGTTTGAAAGGCACCTTCCAATTTGTTACATCTGCTCTCAATGGCAGCTATTTCTGAATTATTAGGGGTAATCCATTCCCCTAGATATTTAAGTTTTCGGACTTTGAGGTATCTTGGACATTTGTGATGAAATTACTTTTATGGAAGGCCACTTTAAGTCCAGTTTTTGCAGCTATGATTTGTAGTTAATTAAGTTGGTCAGTGGCCTCTTCCATTGAATTAGCGAACAAAGACATGTCATCTGCAAAAGCGAGACAGTTTATATTCAGGTCTTCTTTTTTATAACCAATTCGAATACCATAATTATTTGGTAAGATTGTTAACCATTCTCTTATAATTTTTTCCAAGACACAGTTGAACAGGATCCCAGATCACCTTGTCTACAGCCAGTCTTGATTGCAAAGGTTTCGGACAATTCACCACGAAATTTGACCTTAGAAATTGTGTTTTCTAAGCTTGCTTTGAACAAATAATTGATATATTGTCTAGGCCAAACTCACGTAAGGTGTTAATTATTGTGTCTCTATGAATGCAATCATAAGCCTTTTGAAAGTTCACAAAAATCACAACATAAGATTTTGATCGTACCGTACAGTAGGAAATTATGGTCTTAATGTTATGAATTTGTTCAGGACAGGATCTTGATTTCCTGAAACCAGCTTGATATTCCCCTAACTGACGGTCTAATATCGGTTCTGCTCTGTTCAGAAGAGCCCTTGCAAATATTTTGTACGTTACCGATACCAGTGAAATACCTCTATAATTATTTGGGTCGCATTTATCCCCATTCTTATGTATAGGATGAATGATGGCGGAAGTCCAATCCTCCGGCAACTTTTCACTATGCCATATTTCTTCAATGGTTTTCTGAAGACAAATGATGGAGTCATTATCTGCATATTTCCATAATTCAGCCACAATACTATCCTCCCCAGAGGCCTTATTATTTTTTTAGCGCCTTTATTATTTGTGTTATTTCTTCGACGGAGGGTGGCGAACTGTCGTGGTATGCAACGCTAGGATAGAAAGTAAGTTGTTCAGTAGGTATGTCCGTGTTCAAAAGGGTTTCAAAATATTCTCCAAGAGCTTTAGCACAGTCTTTATTATTGAGATTAAGTTTACCATCAGATCCTCGGATGTGAAAAGTAGGGGCGACGTATTTGGACAGTTGGTGCTTAAAAGTTTGATAGAAATCCCTTGTTTTGTGCCTTTGAAAATCATCTTCAATTTGAATAATTTGTGATTTGTGGAAATTTCTTTTTGCCAATTTTAAAATTTTACAAGTTTCTTTCCTTATGCAGAGAAAGTTATCAAGGTTCCCATCGTCTTTCTTGTTATTCCACTTGATCCAAGCTTTTCTTCTTTCCTCTATTGCGTGATCACATTGACTGTTCCACCAAGGATGCTTGCGCGTTCTATCAAGAGGAATGGATTCCGAAGCCGCAGTAACTATGGCATTCCTTAAAGTAGACCATGTTCCATCTTTTGGTTTGTTGTGGAGTGTTTCCGCAAAAGTGTTGTTATTTGACTTCAGACCACCGATGTTGTACTTTTGCGTTTTATTCCCTTTTCAACATTCACTCTATTGTTCCTAAACGGAATACCTTTCATTTTAATAAGGGACAGATAATGATCTGAGTCTATATTCGCATTACACAGGACCTTCACATTTTTGGATTTCACGATCTGATTTTTTTGATATTGCCACATGATCCAGTTGAAATTCACCCCTAAGTGAATTTGGATGTCTCCATGTCTTTGCTTTCCGAGGAAGATGTTTAAACTCAGTAGATTTCAAAACTAGGTTGTTATTTTTGCAGATGTCAATCAGCCGTTCGCCATTTTTGTTTGTTCGTTTATGTGCAGGATAGTTTCCAACTATATTCCTAAACTTTTTCCCTCTTACTACTCGAGCGTTAAAATCACGGAGTAGGATGGTGGTGTGATGCGCTGGAATATTGTCAATCACGTCTTCTAATTGTTCCCATAATATATTAGTTTGCTCTCGGTCTTTCTTGTTTGACACGTTCGTCGGTGCATGAAAATTGACCACGGTGTAGGCTTTATTAAGTGATCTAAATGACAATGTGGATAGTCTTCCATTGAATTATGTAAAATCCAGCACTGAATCAACAGCTTTCTTATGGACTATAAAACCTGTACCAAGATGAGGGATGTTCTGTGTAACTCTTGTGCCAGGTATTCTTTTATAAATTCTGAATCCATGAGACTCAAAAGCTTCTTCATCACAAAATCGTGTTTCTTGCAATGCAGCGATGACAATGTTATGTTTCTCAAGAACATCCAATGTTTGCTTTAGTTTTCCTATCTGAAAATTAGATTAATGTTTAATAATAAGAAAGTTTAGGTTAGGAAATTTAACAGTTTGGGAACAAACAAATTTGTTGTTTTATTTCATGAATGTTGCGATTGGTTTCTTTCTTTTTCTATTCTTACTGCTGGCCTCTCACCATTGCGAGCCGGGTTCTATTCCGGGTCAATGCATGAGAGATTTTCAAAGTGAAGTGCCGTGGTTCGGATTCCATGTAAAAAGGAGGTCCCACGGGTGATGATCGTGAGATTAATGGTCACGTAAAAATACAAACTTCCTTTTTCCATTCTTCGTAAAAGCCCCAAGTTTGCGGATTTTCACATATTTTTCAAGTACTTGAACAGGATTAGAAATTTACATTGGTGGCAATCCTGGGATGAAGGACCATTAGAATATAGTCGAGACTGGTTTGTACGTAGTACAAAGGATCAGATTTAACTATTTATAACCCAATTACTCACAAAGTAGATATAATGTGTGAGAAGTTATTACAATTGAAATCTAAATAACGTAAATGTTCATAAAATTTGGCACATTCTGTAATTAGAAGACTCATTGAAACAATAACAATACTGAGATGAATTAAACGATTCCTAAATATTGGTGTGCTTGATAACCCATAGATATATTCTTCATAGTTTTGGATTCTGTGACTTTCCTATAACAAGGGGTGTAAGCTTAAACAAACTATCAAAATTTGAAGTTAAGCCCAAGAGTTGCCTGAACTTCATTTTACAGTCATTGTTGGCTTTTGATTCCCTGTCAATGCATTATTGTGCCCGTGTAGTTTGTGTGCAGAATACTGTAGTAAAAAAACAATAAAAGCCAAATATAAGTACACACAGCTCACTCCCACTTTCAAGAATTACGTATTGTACCCGATTTGTAGTACTGACCACTAAGCTACAGAGGCTGCGATCCAGTTAGAGCTGCATAAATTACGTCGCAGGGGATTTGTTTCATGAACTTAGCCGGCAGAGTTCAGCGTATCAGCTGGATGATATCACAGTTTGAGGGAGAGAAATGTAACTGATTTGACTTGGATATCAAAGTGGACAATTATATTAAATATGAGCTGGGATTGTTATGTTAAGAAGCACCAGGAACGGCATTATAAGAAGCCAGGTTTTGCTATGCTCAATGGAGAATTGATTATTAATTAATAATTATTAATAGTATATGTAGAGATTTAAAGACTAAAGCTATGCTGTAAACTCTCATGTCGCCGGAAGGGAGTTAGTTAGTTATTGTTGTTTTAAGGGGCGGAACTACGAGGTCATCTGCCCCTCTTAACACAGATTAAAGAATACAAATTTTGAGTTGAATTTAAAATTCTGAGGTGACATCTAAATTTAAAAAGACCAAAAATTAATAAAACAAAAACAAACAATTCAATAAAAAATAAAAATTATAAAAATAAACAAAAATCACGGAAAAAACAAAACATTATCATTCAAAAACGAACAAGTCGTTGAGTCAATGTTCACTGGAAAATTTAGATTGCTGGCCCTAACCCACTCTCACTTATAAAGCGGATAACGTGATCAGCAGCCACCGCGTCATCGGCTAATATAAGTTTGAGTGTCGTCTGCAAACCAAGGTTTCTTCGTAAGTCAGCAAGATCCATACACTGGGTGAAAATGTGGGCCACGGTGAATACGGCTCCACAGGTACAAAGTGGGGGGTCTTCCCTTCTCATTAGGTACGAGTGGGTGGATCTTGTATGACCTATCCTTAGCCTACACAAAATGACGGACTCTCTCCAGGCCCGGAAGGAGCTCCGCCACACGCGAGTAGTTCCCTTGATCGCTCTCAGTTTACTGGGCAGTGGGTCAGCTAGCCACTGACTCTCCCAAAAAGCCAGAACTTGTAGGCGTAACTGAGAGGGAATATCTCTAGCGGGTACCTCCATTGGTCGAGGTGGTAGTGATACCGCCTCTTTTGCAGCTTGATCTGCTAACTCATCATCATCATCATCATCTTGTACAGTTTCCAGCCCCAGGCTGGGTCTGTTTGGAACATAAGCCTCGCCACTTAGTTCTTTCTTCCCACCACCTCTCCGCTGTCACTCTGGTCCAGTCCTCGCCTCTCTTCTTGACACATTCCTCCACTCCTTTCAGCCATCTATCTCTTGGTCTTCCCCTTGGTCGTTTCTTCTGCATCTGCATCTCATGTATCCTCTTGGGAATCTTCTTCTCATCCATTCTCTTTAAGTGTCCATACCACCTCAGTCTTGATGTCTCAATCCTACCTTGCAAGGGCTCCTCTTTCACCATTTCCCTGACCTTTTCATTCCTCACCCTGTCTCTTCTTGTTACTCCGATCCTACTTCGCAGGAACTTCATTTCACCTGCCTGTATTCTGCTTATGTCTCTTTTCTTCATTGTCCACATTTCTGAAGCATAGGTCAGTATCGGGATATAGTAGCTTCTGTATAACACTTCCTTGCTTTTTTGTGGGACATCTTTATTCCACACTAAGCTCCTAATGCTTCTCAGAAATGCTTCTGCCTGTCTGCCACGTTCCGTAATCTCTTTGTCATTTCTCCCATTTTCCTCCACTATACTTCCCAAGTACTTGAGACTTTCCACCTTCTTCGGCTGTCCACCTCCAAGTGTTATCCCACTCATTGGTCTGTCCTTTTTCCTGGTCGTTAACAGGATTTCACATTTACTAATGTTGAACTTCCATCCGTACTCTCCCACTGTTTCTTCCCAAGCCTTCAGTTGCTCCTGAATTTCCTCCTCGTTTCCCCAGACCATGAGATCATCTGCAAACACCATTGCTTTCATCTTATCTTCTCCTATCTTTCCTGCTATCCGTGTCATTACCTCGTCCATAACCACAATAAAGAGAAGGGGTGACAGCGCACTACCCTGTTTCAGGCCACTCATTTGTCTGAACCAGTCTGTTCTTTCCCCTCCAACTTTCACACAACTCACACTTCCACAATACATCTCCTTCACTCTGCCTACAGTCTCTTTTTCCACTCCCATGTTTTCCATTGCTTTCCAAACCTTCACCCTACACACACTATCATAGGCCTTTTCGATGTCCAGGAAGGCCATCAACAGATCCTCTCCAAATTCGTAGTGGTGTTCCTGGAGCTGTCTCACTGAAAATATGAGATCCACTGTTGATCTCCCAGGTCTGAATCCATACTGCTCCTCTCTCAATTTTCTCTCCACTTTGGCTCGTATTCTACTTTCTAATATCTTTTCATATATCTTGGCACAGTGAGGTATGAGTGTGACTCCCCTGTAATTTCTGCACTCCTTTCTGCTTCCTTTCTTAAATATTGGGACTATTAATCCTTTCTTCCAATCTTCTGGGGTCTTTTTCTCCTTCCATATCACCCTCATCACACGGTACAGCCACTGTTTCCCAACCTCCCCTGCTGCCTTCACCATTTCAACACACACTTCATCCACACCTGGTGCCCTTCCTCCTTTCATCTTGTCTATAGCCATTTCCAGTTCTCTCCAAGTCAGGTCCTTTTCCATTCCTGTGTTGTCTTCTCCATCTTCCAATACATTGTCTTCCTCCCTATGACCATTTGGATTCAGCAAATCCTCAAAGTACTCTTTCCACACTGTCTTGAGTGTCTCTTTGTTGTGTACCTCATTTCCGTTTTTGTCCATCATTACCACATCCTCTCGCAGACCTCTTCTCTTACTTTTGACCATCCCATAAAGTACTTTCTTATTTCCTCTGCTGTCTTCCTCCATCATCTCTGTCCACTTTACCATCCACTTCTTCCTCTCCTCTGCGACAATCTTGTTTGCTTCTTTCTTCCTTATCTTATAATCTTCCCTTGCCAGATCAATTCTTTCCTGGAACCACACTCTGAAAGCCTTGTTCTTCCTTCCCACAGCTTCTTTTACTCTCTCATTCCACCATGGTGTCTCTTTACACCGCTTTCTGTTGCTTGTTCTTCCACATACTGCCACTGCAGCTTCCACCATTGTGTTTTTGAATTGCTTCCATTCCTCTTCCCCTGTTTTAGGATTGTCTGTTGGCATCCTTTCCCTTATTATCTTCTGGAATTCTTCCTTGACTTCCTTTTCCTTGAGTTTCCATACTTTGATTCTCCTTTCCTGGTACTCTGTCCTCTTGCTATCCTTAACAACTCCCAGGTTCATTACAAGTATTCTGTGGTCGCTATCTAAGGCCTCTGATGGTATTACCTTTATATCTCTGACACTTCTCTTCATTTCCCAGTCGTACAGCATGTAATCTACCAAAGATTTCTTTGTTAAATCACTGCTGTACCACGTTACCTTGTGGCTTTCTTTCTTCCGGAACCAGGAGTTGCCTACCACTAAACCGTTTCTCTTGCAAAAATCCAGCAACTTTCTCCCTTCTTCATTCCTGCTACCCCATCCTTCTGCTCCCAATACATTTTCATATCCTTGCCTTTCACTTCCTACATGTGCATTCAAATCTCCCATGACAATGATGCTCTGACCATTCAACTGCTGTTGTAGCTCCTCCTCAAAGTCTTCCTTCTCTAGAGCTGTACATCCAACTTGAGGGGCATATACCTGGACTATCTCCAGGCTTCTTCCCTTTACAGTTACTCTGATCTTCATGATCCTGTCACTTATTCCCTTTACCTCTTCCTTCATTCCATCTCTCACAACTACTCCTACTCCGCTGCTCCTTCCTTCACTGTTCCCACTCCAGTACAACCGGTACCCTTTCCTCAGTTCTCTGCGACCTTCTCCTTTCCATCTTGTTTCTGCCAAGCCCAGTACATCCAGTTTTCTTCTCTCCATCACATCTACAATCTCCTCCACTTTTCCTGTCAGTGTCTGTATGTTTAATGTCCCAACTCGCAGTCCATTAGCATATCCGGGTCGTCGTCGTTTGCATCCGTCCTTTCCGAGGCCTGTTCCTGGTTTGAAAGCAAATATGATATCCACTACTGGCTTGCTTTCTTCCTTATCTTATAATCTTCCCTTGCCAGATCAGTTCTTTCCTGGAACCACACTCTGAAAGCCATGTTCTTCCTTCCCACAGCTTCTTTTACTCTCTCATTCCACCATGGTGTCTCTTTACACCGCTTTCTGTTGCTTGTTCTTCCACATACTCATTTCCCGCAATTCCCATGTGGCTTGGAAGCCACAAAAAGGTGATTCGAGTGTCAGCGTGGCACAGCCCGGCTAGTAGGTCGTGGATTCGCTGCACTAGGGGGTGTTGCGGGAAACATGTAGCAATTGACTGCAACGAACTCAAAGAGTCGGTACACATGAGAAAGTGGATTCGTGCATCCTGTAGTGCAAACTGCAGAGCTTCATAGATGGCAACGAGCTCCGCAGTCAACACACTACAGTCCTCAGGCCAAGAGATCTTGGTACTTGCACCATCAATAACGTAAGCACAACCCACTTTCTCGTCCACCTTCGAACCATCTGTGTATAGAATGCCAGCGTCCGGAAATTGGTAAACTATGCTGTGGAACTGCCTCCGGTAAACGGTCGCATCCGTGTCCACTTTAGGACCTTGGTGAAGGTCTAACCGAATTTCCGGACGCGGGGCTTGCCACGGAGGCACCTCGCTAGATGTCCGGATCATACAGGGACCTACAGCCACTCCTATTTCAGTACACGAGCTATCAAGTCTAATACCAACCGGCCGAGTGGCACGAGGCCGGTTGGCGTACCCCTGGTGGTTTTGGGTACCGAAGAGAGCTTGATAGGTTGGGTGTTGCGGCATTTGACGCACATTGGCAGCATATGTTAAAAGCATATGTTGGCGTCTATAATTTAAAGGTGGAACACCCGATTCGGCGAGTAGGCAGGGTATCGGGCTGGTCCGGAAGGCACCGGTAGCCAGCCTAACGCCACTATGGTGGATACTGTCCAGCATTTTCAAAGTTGCCGGCCTTGCTGAACCGTATGCCGCCGAACCATAGTCTAGCCGGGACAGGACGAGGGCTTGGTAGAACCGTAGCAGCACCGCACGGTCAGCCCCCCACGTAGTGCCACTAAGAAACTTGAGCATGTTCAGTTTCCTGAGACATGTCATTTTCAATTGCCGTATATGGTGCTGCCACGTTAACTTGCTGTCAAAATGGAGCCCCAGGAAGCGATAAGTGTCAACCAACGGCAACGCAGCATCCCTCCCTGAGATGTAGTTCAGGGTGTAAATGTAGCCTCCGTAGCCGACAAAAATGGACGACGGAGGTTTTCGCTGCTGAAAAACGAAAACCCCGGTCATGAGCCCACCTGTCGACCCGGTTGATGGCTAGCTGCAATTGCCGTTCCACGACTGCCATACTTCCAGAGCTGTAATGCAGAGCTAAATCGTCTACATACAGCGATGGAACTACCGCGGACCCGGCGGCGGCAACCATGCCATTAATGGCAATCGCGAACAAGGTGACACTCAGCACTGAACCCTGAGGAACTCCATTTTCTTGGGTATAGTATTGCGATAATGTCCTACCGACCCTTACACGGAAGAGTCGGACGGACATGAAATTCGCAATGAAAGTCGGTAAGTTACCACGGAGTCCCCACTTGTGAAGGGTGGAAAGGATCCCGTAGCACCATGTGGTGTCGTAGGCTTTCTCGAGGTCAAAGAAATCCGTGACTAGGTGCTGCTTTCGGAAAAAAGCCTCCTGTATGGCGCTCTCAAGTCGCACCAGATGGTCAGTGGTGGACCTATGAGAGCGAAATCCACATTGGTACTCAGACAGGAGACCTTTATCCTCCAAGAACCACACCAGTCGACGGTTCACCATCTTTTCGAGCAGCTTACATAGGCCATTTGTCAAACAAATGGGCCTATAGCTGCTTACAAACTTGGGATCCTTTCCAGCCTTAGGAATCGGTATCACGATCCCCTCTCGCCATTGAGATGGAAACTCCCCTTCAATCCATATACGATTGAAGAGGATCAACAGTTGTTTTATACTGGCTTCGCACAGATGTTTTAACATTTGATTATGTATGTTATCCGGTCCAGGAGCCGTATCCCTGCACAGTGCAAGGGCACTGCGCAGTTCCCATTCAGAGAATGGTACATTATAGGACTCCGAAGCAGCAGTGGCAAAGGACAAGGGGTGAGTCTCTGCCTCCCGCTTCAGAGTCAGAAATGTAGGATCGTAACTCCCGGAGCAGGATACATTGGAGAAGTGCGAGCCAATGCTGTTGGCAATGGCGAGATGGTCCGTGATGATGTCTCCATTGATGGACACTCCGGGTATCGACAGTGATGTCGGGAGTCCGGAGATCCGGCGAAGCTTAGTCCACACTTGAGATGAAGGAGTATGTGCCGTCATAGACGACACATACTTTTCCCACGTCGTTTTCTTACTCTCCCGAATCAGATATCGGGCTCTGGCACCCATCCTTCTAAAGGTGATAAGGTTGGCCATAGTGTTTTGCCTCCGATAGCATTTGAAAGCCAGTCGACGATCTTTAATGGCTGCTGCAATCTCGGCTGTCCACCAAGGGACAAGCTTCCGGCGTGTGTTTCCGGATGAGGAAGGTATTGTTTCCTCAGAGGCAGCCAAAATACCATTCGTTATGTGAATGGTATGATCGTCGACACTCTCAAAGGTATCTTCGGCAAACACCGCACGTGCCATGAAAGTTGGCCAATCAGCCCGACGGAGAAGCCATCGACTTGGTAACTCGATGGCTCTCTGGTTCGGAAGAGTAACGATAATTGGAAAATGGTCACTATTACAAAGCTCATCGTGTACACCCCACTGTAGCAGGGGAACCAGCGCACGACTGCACAAGGTAATATCGACACTTGAATAAGTGCCGTGTGCAATAGAGAAGTGCGTAGGTTCCCCTGTGTTCAACAAACACAGGTCCAGCCGCCTGATCAGCCTCTCAAAATCTCTCCCTTTATCGCTAGTGGTAGTGGAGCCCCAGATGGTGTTGTGGGCATTAACATCTCCCAGAAGGAGAAAAGGAGGGGGGAGCTGAGAGACTAGATCCTCCAGCTGTCCGTAATCCGGTTTAGAATCAGGCGGGATGTACACGTTACATACTGTTGCCATTACTGGCAACGAAGTACGAACTGCAACTGCTTCTAGCTGAGTACGCAACGGCACCTCTTCACTAAAGAGACTAGAGTGGACGAGAATGCAGACGCCACCGGCGGCCACAGCTCCGTCCACCCGGTCTTTAGAGAAGAGTTTGAAGTGTCGCATTGTTGTCTCATGTCCAGGACAAAACCTGGATTCCTGAAGACAGACAATGTTTGCCGTAAACTGAGAAATCAATTGGCGTACTTCAGCGAGATGTCGAAAATAGCTAATACAGTTCCATTGTAATAGTGCCATAGTGTGGACTTAAGTAGAAGATAGTCGTCTACTTATGCTTAACCATTTGCCAACCATCCCTATCCTTAGGAGTAGGTGATAGGGTAGGAGAGCATTCCTCAATCTCCACATTTCCTTCGGAGGACGAAGAAAACGGAGCGAATGCTCTCTTGGTTGGCGAACGGTTATCGCCGGACTTTCCGGGTCTCGTCCTTGGTGAAGAGCGAGAGCGGTGACGAGGGACCTTCTCCCGGTCCGATGACTGGGAGTCCGTCCCCGGCACGTCCCGACTATTTTTCTTTTTGAACCGGCGTTGACGTCTATTTGGGGAAGTAGTTGGTCCCTTCCCCCCTGACGTCTCCGTCCTGCCAAACAATGCAGCACTTGCTAGCACTGCTCCTCCGGTGGTCGTGGAAGCAGAATTGCCAGCAGGTATTGGAGCTGCCTTTTCAGCAGGAGGGCAAGAGAGACGGCGATGAACAGTCTCTTTCTTACCCTCCGTTCCTGTTCCCTGTTTTGTTTGGCTGGATATGGGTCCAGCCGTGGCCGGCGAAGACTTCCTCCTCGAACGAGTCGGAGATTGCTTCTTCACTGGCCTTATCGGAGGAGTTGCCTTCTCCGATGGCGCCGGTTTAGTTGGAGGCACCTGCGCCTTTTGTTGGATGCCAGAAGAAGATTCCGTAACCTTCTTCTGGCTAACAGGGGTGATAATAGGGCTATTTGCAGCCCCTTGAACAGTGGCAACTCTTTTAGAACTTGTTTCCGTTGTCAAATTTGCCGCTTGATTACTAGATTCTTTTGATACCTTTTGAGCATATGATACTGAGAAAATAGGAGAGGCCATGGAGCGATATTTTCTGCGTGCTTCAGTGTAGGAGAGCTCGTCTAAGGTCTTTATTTCTTGAATTTTCTTCTCCTCTAGGAAGGCAGGACATTCCTTCCAGCGAGGAGAGTGCTCTCCCTTGCAATTTGGACATGCGGGAGGTGGTGTACATTCCGCTCCCTCATGAGTGGCCTTGCCACAGGCTTTCCCGAGCAACGAGATGAGGTATATCCAAATCGCTGACACTGAAAACACCGCAATGGAGATGGAATATACGGTCGCACATCGAGTGTACATTGACACTTTGATCCTCTTGGGCAGGCTATCCGACTCAAACGATAAGATGAACGCCCCGGTGTCAACTAGTACACCATTCATCTTACGTTTGATTCGTCTCACCTCGACAACGCCATGCTTTCCAGTTCTTTCCAGGATACGCTCGTCGGTAGTGTTCACCAGGTCCCTATGAAATACTAAACCTTTCTTCAGGTTTAGGGACTGGTGCTTCACTACCTCGACTGGAATACCACCGAAACTTGTCGTCCCAAGAAGACCATCTGTCTGTCTCTTTCCTAGAGTTTTTATCAATAGTGCGCCGTTTCGCAGCTTTTTTACTGTGTCTACATCGCCCCATTTTCCCTCAATTGCATCATGTAAATCAAAAGGATCAACGTTTGTAAAATTTTGCCCATCGGTCCTTGTTACCATAAGGTACCGAGGGAAAAACGTTGAATCCTTTCCATCAAGCGGCGAAACTAGAGGCATAAACTTCCTCTTCTTAAATTTTAAAGACGGCTTTGTAAGGGAGCCACCCTGTGAAATAATGGACGCTATGTTTGGTCCCACGAGTAGCTAGGGAACTAAAAGTCAACCCCCGGCAGAGCCCCGCTTGCCCGGGGTAAGGCTAAGGTTCTCCAGAGGTCGCCAGGTATCTGGAGGTGGGTCGCTTGTGACTAGTCACCCAGTAGCCATTCATCACCTCGCCACGACCACTCAGCTTGTGATTAGGGGAGGATTCCACCTCCTGTCACGCACACACACATTTACACCAAAGAAAGAAAAGATGAGACAAGGGCCAACTAAGGCGGGAAAGTGAAAGACTCCCTAGGCCTAGGATACCCTAATACCGTCGGGGTCGGAAAAGAACAAGAGTTGACCAAGAGAGGTCGACAGGAAAGAAGACGGAGAGGAGCCCGGCACAAGTAAGTGGAAGCAATGCCGGACTCAGCTGGGGTACCGTGGTCGCTAACCCACGTCCCACTATATGTGAGCCCCTGAGGGCGCCGGAAGGGAAAGAGAGTCATGTGGACGGGAAACCCCCTCCCCTAAGGAGCACTGTGAAGCGAGGCGAGTTGACAAGAGGCCATTCTCATACTGCTGCTGATTCTGCTTCTGCTACTCTGCTTATATGTTACTGTGGAGAACTTATTCTCATTCTAAAGTGTTTTGTGACACTGGTAAGAAACTATTCTTGTGCCGTGGTCCGGGCGTTTCACACCGAGTTGACATGTTGTATCAAACGTGAGTTCGTTATTCAAGTAAGTCGTTTACTTGAGGTGAAAGATTGTAAATTATACGGTATGTTACACAAATATCCACTTTACTTTAGAATAATGACTAGTCATAGATTTTAAAATTATACGGTATCGGAGTATCGGCTAGATAACCAAGCGGCCGTATTCACGCACATGCTAATTCGTGACGCCGGGGAACAACATCTTCAAGGTGATGGAAGGCAAGTGACTTGAGATGCCTATGATATTACTATAAACTGTACACACAGCAGTGAAACACATTCATTTCGAGGACTGGGCGCATTTAATTAACGCTACAATTATACTACAAGCACTAGCCTACATGTTGTTCAATGCTAACCAAATGACACGCTCCAACGACACAATGCAGTGCATTTAGTCAAGACAGTTCGATAACAGCTGACATTCATACACGCTAGTACAGTGTTTCATAACAGTTCACTGAACACTTTTTTTATATATTTCGTGAATGCTTACTACCAAGCCACACTGAATATAATAAGAACTTTGAACCTTTCATAACTCTTCCCATGTCACTTCTGGAATATTCCGCGCCGACACTTTTTCATTGCGTGTCATTTCCGATATATTCCACAACATGTTTCCCGCTCCAGCGGGTCATTTAAGGAATATTCTGCGAGCTGTCATAGGTTTACAGATAATTACAGCAGGTGGCAGTATGGTATTAAATAATGTAAATGAACTCGCCTGGAACCAGAAATGACTACTTGAATCATTTATTTTACTTTTTTTAGTATTCGTTTGATAGATACTTGAGTTTGACGGTATCAGCTGATGCATCTTTAAGCCGATGTAAACTGTGAAATGGTGAGCTCGTACTACAAAAATGTGGTTACCATATCAAGTTATTTGGAGGAAACAGATAGTGATTAGTGACTTTGAAGAGTGTGTAGATGAGATTGACGGTTCAAATCAAGTGAAAGTGCAGTTGATGATGAGAGTGATAATGATGCAGACACAAGTGCAGTTCTCCAAGGTGGGCCTGCATTCCGAGATGATTCTCAGTATGATCCTGGACACATTGCCTTTCAATGTTGCTACTCATCATTCCACAAATCTTCCAAGTCATTTTGATTCTGACACACCACCAATAGAGTACTTTAACCTTTTTCTTGGTGATGAAATGATACAACACATACGAGATGAAACTAACTTATATGGTAATAGGAAGAGGGCAACAAAAACTTCCACCACATTTCCGGTATCATAAGTGGACACATATTGAAAACTGTGATGTTCAGGCCATACTGAGCATGATTATAAACATGGGTCTGCATCCTAGATCTGATCTCAAGGATTATTTTGCAAAGGATTGGCACGAATGTATGCCTTTCTTTGGAGATGTCTTCTCTTGTAACAAATTTATGTTGATATTCCTGAGCTTGCAGCTAAATCATGATCATGGCCATGGTGGCACAGAACACAGAGATCACAAAGTAAGACCACTGCTGGAATTTATTTCAGAAAGATGTACTACATTCTATACACCTTCTGAAAATGTATCAGTGGATGAGAGCACTGTCAATTTCAGGGGGGTAGTCTCCTTTAGAATTTACTAGCTATTGTACCAGGCATTGCCCGGGAGGTGTATTTATATGTTATAGATAGATGATGTGCCCTTATCCACTTTTTGGATATTTAGAGTCCTAGGCACATGTTTGAAGACACAGCCAATTTTGAATCACGCGCTCCATTCCTTCTAGAAGGAATTAGAAGGTTTTACTGAGTGCCTGTGGCGCCAATCTCGACCAACGGAACTGCATTTTTATGAAAATCTTTATACGACTATTTCAGGATTTGAAAAGTAGCACACTTTTCTGGCAATGGAATTTGCCGAAGTTTAAGCTATCTCGGAAGAAAATCTGTTCGCTAGAAGTCAAGATATGAAGATGGAATGATCTAGAATGTTTGTCGCTATGACGCAGCGAGCCGATGACGCGATAGCCAGGAGGGGTATATAAAGGCTCAGGAATTGAGGAAGGTATCACAATCTTCGAGTAAGCGCCTCTTGAAAGCTGGCTCAACGCCCACTCAACGAGCATTCTGTCCGAAATTCCAATAAGGTGGCCCAACCAACCTGTTCGAGGCCGAAAACTTATGTTTACGAGCTCGGAGAGAGTGGGGGTGGCATAGTGATGGTAGCAGAGCGTGGTTTGTGGTCGATCAAACAAATAAATGGTTCAAAAGAGATAACATGTATTTGAAAACAATGAAAATATACAGAAGAGCTTTGGTAGCTGACACATAACACATAAATATACCCTCTGTTCGCATTTGCGAATAATTTATAGGTTAAATTTTGTAAGTTTGTGAAAGTGTCTCAAGTCACACCAGAATTTAATTTCCATAACCTCATTTGCTCACCACATGCGTGTGACATTTCTCTTTGTATTACGCTTCCTCGTTTAAACCAGGTATGTTTAAAATTATTTACATACTTGTTAGTTTATAAGCCATAGCTCGCCTCTAAGACATTTTTCTAAGTGTTAAGGTCACTCTACACGCCTTGAATTCTCGTGGTATACTGGTCTCTATAAGCTACGCGCATATTGGCCATCACCATGACGTGGACTCGCTCCAGTCAATCACCGCGCGTCTTCTTCACAACGTGGTCTGAAGTCTCCAATCCTGTGCCATGGAAAACACGAGAATATTGGCCTGTCCACTATTTAAGAAGCTTGCTGAACCATCTTCTTTGTGCTTTCAATCGTCAGCTGCCATGCTGATCACCCGTCTTGCTACCGGACGATAAACTTCAACTGTTCAACGTATCATCTGTAATTTCTGCATAATGAAGTGTTCTTAAAACCTTCGCCAAGTCGTCAAGACATTTTTAAAGTGATCAAACCTAGATCACATATTGCGTGTTCCTGCAACATGTCTACGAAATGTACATTAAGATGTAAACTTTACATCTCTAGTGCTAAGGAAAACTATTCCAGTGTGCATCTACTACGAAGTAAATAGGTCATTCATTACCTATTTAAGTCTTCAATATATAAGCTCTACGTTTGTGAACTCAACCACAACGTGACATAACCTATGTCATCTTCTTCTTCCTCAAGGGTTCTATGAACATATGGGTTGCTACCTGCACTTCGTTATCAAGTATTCTATCACATAACCTGTACCGTGCAATGTGTAATGTACTGTTCTACTTTACATGTTATTTCTTTCTAAAGCAAGATTCATGTTAGATGACCTATATTCCTTCAAATGCAAATCTTTGTATCATGTTAGATTTATACAAGCCAACTTAAGTTTTCTCAATTTTAATATCTCGGCTTGCTTGGTCATTTTCTCAAGGATTACATACCTACTGGCTTTTGTCATTTTCTGCTTTGAAAATTATTTCATGGGCATGTGTCATTTGAGAAAAGTCTCATTAATTCTCGTGCATATCTGCGTCTGCCATTGCACATTTCTTGATTAGCTTTCATGCAGTTCAATCGTACCTGTGCCTGCCATTGCATTTCCTTTGGAAATATTTTGTTGCATTGGCAACTTCTGTCACTCACTTTTCATAAGGTGCTGCAGGATTAGGCCCCTGTCAGTTGCTAGCTCCTTTTGTAAGCTATGCTTTTTCTATGTAATTGTCTTACCAGTTTCCTTCATTTCTTTTTCTTAGGGTACTGCAGGATTGGGCCCCAGTCAGCCAATAGCCCCCTTAATAGGCTATGTCTTTTCATGGTAACTGCTTTCAGTTTCCCCAACTTTCTTTCAAAGGTATGGCAGGATTTGCTCCCTGTCAGCCTTCAACACTCTTTATAAGCTGCATTTCTACCTTTTTCAATCACAAGATAAATTTATTTAAGTTGTGCATAAAAGCAATTACCCAGTCTTATTGTTAGGATCTTAGCAATTATTTTGTTAGGAAAGAAAACATTGTTCTTTCAAATTGTATTAACCTGTAAAGATATGAAAATGCATGTTCTATTTTCTGAATATATATGTTAAAGCCACCTGCTCTCTTCTTTTCTTGTTCTTGCGTTATATTTCCTAGCCCATGTTCCTTAACGCTCAAACTTGATTCTATTTTGAATTCACTCAAAATACGTCTGATAATGGAGACTTTTAATTGGTCTATCCAATGGTTAGTGATAGTTCATCACACCATATCTTTTGGTGCAGAATCCCATGGGACTAGTATTCATTCAATTTAACTTAACCTTTAACTTGGAGAGCACGTTGCTTCATGACAAAACTTTATCTAATACTGTGTCTGACTTTTCACAGCTATAACGAATCCTCTCAAAGTGGAGAAGGTGCAACACCCTGACGCAATGCCGCAGTCCTCTCCTGTTGTGAAACCTGACGTTTCCTTACCGCCAGCAAGTTCACTGGAAGTTGGGGTAAGTGCTTCAGTCTCTACCATGTCCACCACCAAGAAGTTAATGAGCACTCGTGCCATACTTGAACGTAAATTAGCTAGGTTTCGCTCCTTTCTGACTGAGAAAAGCCTTGATGATCACAATTTAAGCATTCTCACTGAGAGATTTAAATCTTATCAAACCAATTTCACTTCATATGATACTATTCAAACTGAAATGGAACTTATCGATTCCAAGCATGAGCAGGATCGAAGTCAGGTGGAAGATAGTTACTATGAAGGATTTTTAGAAGCCGAAGATTTAGTCAAAACCTTAACTAAAAGGCATAAGGGCCAACCTGTTCTTCCTTCTAAACCAATCCTGCATAGGATCTCACTGCCAACCTTTTCTGGCAACGAACAAGCATGGGATTCCTTCGAGGAATTGTTTGTTTTTTTAGTCCACAGCGACTCTTCCATACCGAACATTCAGATATTTCACTATCTGAAATCTGTTTTGCAAGGTCCCCCACTTAAGTTAATAGAGACACTTCCTCTCACCGCTGACAACTATTCTGTTTCTTTCAATTTGCTGCAACTAAGATATGGAAACCCCAAGCTTCGTATCCACAGGCACATTACTGCGCTATTTAACATTCCTTCTTGATGGCCTGACAATCTGTCTTCTCTCCGTCAGTTAGGAGATACTGTCGAGCTTCATGTACGTGCACTCGAGCACTTGAAGCAATCAGTCGAACACTGGGACTTATTTCTGATATATCTCACCACTTCCAAGTTCGACTCTCAAACTTTAAAAGCATAGGAATCAGATTTAATAGATCAGCCTGATCCCACATTTCAAACTTTAGTCACATTTATAAAAAACCGTTGTCAGGTACTTTCCGCTGTTGCTCAACAAGCCGAGCTACCTAGCTCAAGCAAAGGTGCGATCAGCAAGTCTTCTTCAAACAAGAAATCTCTCCGCTGTCAAGTGTTTTCTGTTCAAAATACTTCACAAAACTGTTATATTTGCAATAACTTGCATCCGCTATATGCTTCCTCTTCCTTCAAATCCATGTCAGTCGATGATCGAAGAAAAACTGTTGCCGAACACAAATATTGTTTCAATTGTTTGTCTGACAAACATGCAGTATCTAGCTGCTCTTCTAAAGGTGTCTGCATACATTGCAAACTGCGTCACCACTCCTCATTGCATCGGTTTGAAAAACCTAAATTTAAGCATCCTCAAAACAAACCTATAGAAAGTGTTACTTCTTCAACCTCTCAAAATAACGTTGCTTCTAGCAGTAAGTCGTACCTTATTTCTGGCATTCATTCTGACTCTACCGGTCAGTCTTATAGTCAGACTGCTAATTCTTGGCGAAGCACTCAGGTTTTGTTATCCATTGTGCGACTTCAGGTCCAAGACTCTAAAGGCAAATGGCATTCCGTTCGAGCTCTTCTCGACAATGCTGCCACCCACGATTTCATAACTTCTTCTCTGGTAAGAAATTGAACTTAAAGCCTAATACCACTTCGATAGAGATATCTGGTATCAATAACAGTAAGTCTACTTCCTTACATTTCATAAAGCTCAATATCAAGGATTCGGTGCAATCTGGCACTAACCTTAGTTTAAATTGTCTGTCAATCCCCGTTATAGGAGATCCAACTCCCAGTCATTCGTTTTCGATTGACAGTTGGCATTTTCCTTCTGATCTGAAATTTGACCCCTACTTTCATCAGAGTGCCCCAGTTGACATTTTGCTAGGTGCTAATGTCTTTTGGCAAAATTTGCTTCCTTCTAGAATCAATATAACTTCTAGCATCTACGCCCACCACACCAAATTTGGTTGGCTGGTCACGGGTCATATCCCTCATGCCACTGTGCAGTCTTCATCCTTATGTCACTTAACTCACGTTGAGTTGGACAACAATTTGGAAAAATTCTGGAAAATTGAGTCTATTGATTCCACCCCTTCTTGTTCCACTGAAGATGACTTTTGCGAACAACTCACAACTACCACTCGTAACTCAGACGGTAGATTTGTTGTCACTATGCCTCGTATTCCTTCCCCTCCAGTTTTAATAGATTCGCATCCTCGCGCTCTTAAGGCTTTGTTCGCTGTAGAAATTCAGTTGAAACAAGATCCTTCAGCCAAAGCTCAATACGTGGAATTCATGGAAGACTATGAAGCCTCTGGTCACATGGAAGTTCTCCATAAACAAACCCTTTCTGAAGAGTGTTTATTTGAATCATCACCCCGTCTGGAAAACCCTTCCACTAGGGAACACATTCGAGTTGTTTTCAATGGTTCCGCCCCTGATTCCAATGGTATTTCTTTAAACGATACCTTACTCACAGGTCCCGCCATTCAGTCTGATCTTTCTTCCGTTTTGTTAAACTTTCGCTTGTTTCCTGTTGGTGTCACAGCCGATATTAAACAAATGTACAGGCAAATCTTGATCAATTCTGAACAGCAAAATTTGCAACAAATTCTTTGGCATGATAGGCCTTCCAAACCCATTAAGGTCTTCCAATTGAAAACTGTCACATATGGTCTAAAGCCATCTGCTTTCTTGGCCATAGGCACTTTAAAGCATCTTGCTGAACAAGACTCTAACCTCTTTTCTGCAGATATTTCAAATCTTCTCAAAAGGTCTTTTTATGTGGATGATTTTCTTCATTCCTTTAACTCTCCTTCTGAAGCACTTGACCACTCACGTGATCTCCAAGCGTTGCTTCAAGGAGAAGGCTTTCTCCTTCATAAATGGAATTCAAATTCGCAAGAAGTACTAGCTCAGCTCATATCCAATGGCAACACTGACACACCAGTCGAGCTCTTACATGCTGTTGATTCTACTAAAGTTTTGGGACTTCATTGGTATCCCGTTTCGGATTCCTTTTTCTATCAAGTCAGCTTGTCCCCTATTCTTCCTCAAACCAAGCGACAAGTTATTTCCGAAATCGCCAAAATGACCCGCTTCAATTCATAGCTCCGATCATAGTCAAAGCTAAGATGTTTATGCAGGAACTATGGTCTTTTAAAACCGATTGGGATGATCCCAACCCTCCTTCTCTTTTGGAAAGATTGCTTTCCTTTCGTACTCATCTTCTTGATCTGTCTATTATAGACATCCCCAGGGTTCTTATCCCCACTTCTTTCTCTTCCAATTTAGAGCTGCATCTGTTTGCAGATAGCTCCATTAAGGCATACGGATGTTGCGCCTATGTTGTCAGTCGTAACACTCCTCCGTCATTCTCTAATTTAATTTGTACCAAGTCAAAGGTAGTCCCTTTGAAAACAGTTTCATTGCCTCGCTTAGAGTTATACGCTGCCTGGCTCGCAACCGAATCATCTCAAAAGCTTGTCTCCAATCTTAATTGTCATTTCAGTCATATCTATTACTGGACTGACTCTGCCATCACTTTAGCTTGGATCACGAAGCCCCCTTCGCATTGGCAATCCTTCGTCGCCAACAGGGTGGAAAAAATCCAAACTCTTTCTAGTTCCTCTCAATGGAAACATGTCTCGGGTAAGGAGAACCCAGCGGACATTATTTCTCGTGGATGCCTTCCACAACAGCTAGCTAAATCTAGTCTTTTCTAGCATGGTCCAACTTGGTTGTTGCAAGAATCATCCTTTTGGACAGCCTTTCTTTCTTCTGCTTTAACGACTGTTCCTGAAACTCGTAAAGTCGCCTCTTCTTTTGTAACTAATGTTACCATTTCATTGCTTGAAAGATACTCTTCTTTTCAAAAGCTAGTTCGTGTTGTAGCTTACTTGCTTAGATGGAAATTCCTTGTTTTAGAAAAACCTTTGCTTCCTCAAGCTTTTCTTTCCACTGTTGAATTACAGTCCGCTACAACCAAGGTTTTATTGCTTACTCAGCTTGAAGTCTTTTCAGAAGAAATTAACTCTCTATCCAAGGGTCTACCCCTCAAAAAACGGAACAGACTATTCGATGTATGCCCCTTTCTTGATGATAATGGATTATTAAGAGTAGGCGGTCGGTTGTCTTTTTCTGATTATTCTGAAGATAAGAAACACCCCATAATTCTTCCTTCAAAACATCACGTTACTAAACTGGTAATCCGTCAATTCCACTACCAACATTTGCACGTTGGCACTCGTATGCTCTTATGTTTAATTCGTGAGCAGTATTGGCCCATCAATGGCATGTGCGAAGTCACTTCCGATGTGAGAAAGTGCATTCCTTGCTTCAAAGCCAAACCTAAGTTTTCTCAGCAACTTATGGCTGATCTTCCTTCGTTCCGTTCTGCTCCCAGCAGACCCTTTCTTCTATCTGGTATTGATTACGCTGGTCCGTTCCTATACCAAACTAACAGCCTTAAGGCCAAACGTAAAATTCTTGGCAAGCTGTACATTGCACTCTTTGTTTGTATGATCACTGGCGCCATTCATCTCGAATTGATCACCAATGCTTCCACTTCATACTTTCTGCTTTTTCTCACGTTATTGCTAGAAGAGGAATTCCCTCTGAGGTTTTCTCCGACAAAGCCAGAAACTTTCTTGGTGCTTCTCAACAATGGCAAAAAGCACTCTGTTCTCGTTCTGCCAACGAGCAACTGTCTAATTTTGCTCATTTGAAAAAATTCAAATGGCACTTCATTCCTCCATACGCTCCACATCATGGTGGGAGATGGGAAGTTGCATTAAGCTGGTTAAAGCTCATCTTAAAAGAACTATAGGAAATTCTATCCTATCTCTTGAAGAATTCAATTCTTTTGTAATTCTTATTGAGGGCACTGTCAATTCCCGTCCCTTGTCTCCCTTGACTAACGAACCTTCAGACATACTTCCTTTATCTCCTGATCATTTCTTGTTAGGGAGCTCATTAAATGCTCCTCCACTTCTCATCGGCCGCAAGCTCGATCTTTCTTCACCCATTCTCTGGAAGAGAGTTGAAGCTCTTAGGGATAGATTTTGGAAATGGTGGAGACTGGGGTATTTAAACTTGCTTCAGAGGAGAGGGAAGTGGCAGCTCACTCACCCAAACCTTAAGGAGGGAGATTTGATTCTCTCAAGAGAATTCAGTCCTCCTCTTGTTTGGCACACCGGTAGAGTAGTGAAGTACCACACCGATCGTGATGATATGGTCAGAGTGGTAAAATAAATTACTCCTTTAGGACAGTGTGCTCGTCCGATTTCTTCTGTATCTCCACTGCCACTCTAGTCCTGTTTCCTTGGGTTTTTTCTTGTTTTTTCTTGTTGCCCCCCAGGCAGTATGTTCGCATTTGCGAATAATTTATTGGTTAAATTTTGTAAGTTTGTGAAAGTGTCTAAAGTCACACCAGAATTTAATTTCCATAACCTCATTTGCTCACCACATGCGTGTGACATTTCTCTTTGTATTACGCTTCCTCGTTTAAACCAAGTATGTTTAAAATTATTTACATACTTGTTAGTTTATAAGCCATAGCTCGCCTCTAAGACATTTTTCTAAATGTTAAGGTCACTCTACACGCCTTGAATTCTCGTGGTATACTGGTCTCTATAAGCTACGCGCATATTGGCCATCACCATGACGTGGACTCGCTCCAGTCAATCACCGCGCGTCTTCTTCACAACGTGGTCTGAAGTCTCCAATCCTGTGCCATGGAAAACACGAGAATATTGGCCTGTCCACTATTTAAGAAGCTTGCTGAACCATCTTCTTTGTACTTTCAATCGTCAGCTGCCATGCTGATCACCCGTCTTGCTACCGGACGATAAACTTCAACTGTTCAACGTATCATCTGTAATTTCTGCATAATGAAGTGTTCTTAAAACCTTCGCCAAGTCGTCAAGACATTTTTAAAGTGATCAAACCTAGATCACATATTGCGTGTTCCTGCAACATGTCTACGAAATGTACATTAAGATGTAAACTTTACATCTCTAGTGCTAAGGAAAACTATTCCAGTGTGCATCTACTACGAAGTAAATAGGTCATTCATTACCTATTCAAGTCTTCAATATATAAGCTCTACGTTTGTGAACTCAACCACAACGTGACATAACCTATGTCATCTTCTTCTTCCTCAAGGGTTCTATGAACATATGGGTTGCTACCCGCACTTCGTTATCAAGTATTCTATCACATAACCTGTACCGTGCAATGTGTAATGTACTGTTCTACTTTACATGTTATTTCTTTCTAAAGCAAGATTCATGTTAGATGACCTATATTCTTTCAAATGCAAATCTTTGTATCATGTTAGATTTATACAAGCCTACTTATGTTTTCTCAATTTTAATATCTCGGCTTGCTTGGTCATTTTCTCAAGGATTACATACCTACTGGCTTTTGTCATTTTCTGCTTTGAAAATTATTTCATGGGCATATGTCATTTGAGAAAAGTCTCATTAATTCTCGTGTATATCTGCGCCTGCCATTGCACATTTCTTGATTAACTTTCATGCAGTTCAATCGTACCTGTGTCTGCCATTGCATTTCCTTTGGAAATATTTTGTTGCATCTTGGCAACTTCTATCACTCACTTTTCATAAGGTGCTGCAGGATTAGGCCCCTGTCAGTTGCTAGCTCCTTTTATAAGCTATGCTTTTTCTATGTAACTGTCCTACCAGTTTCCTTCATTTCTTTTTCATAGGCTACTGCAGTATTAGGCCCCTGTCAGCCAAGAGCCCCCTTAATAGGCTATGTCTTTTCATGGTAACTGCTTTCAGTTTCCCCTACTTTCTTTCAAAGGTACGGCAGGATTTGCTCCCTGTCAGCCTTCAGCACTCTTTATAAGCTGCATTTCTACCCTTTTCATTCACAAGATAAATTTATTTAAGTTGCCCATAAAAGCAATTACCCGGTCTTATTGTTTAAGCAGAGGTACCAACCTTTGAAGTGAGTTATCAGTAGGGATAGGAAAAATTCGCGATCGCGAATTTCGCGAATTATTAAATGAAGTAATACACAGATGGTAATGTGTTTTTATAACCCTAAAAATGGCAAACAAAATGTTTTTTGAAGTCGCGAAATTTCGCGAATTTCGCATGAAGACGCGAATTTCGCGAATTATGCATGAATTTCGCATGAAACCGCGAATTTTAGCTTTTTTTACAGTGCACTTCCGATAATTCGCGGCAATTAATGCACGAATTTCCGCGAAATATTGAAAACTGCGAATTATCTACAGTAATGTTTTTAAGCCTGGCAAAGAGAAAACTATTGGTTAAAAATATTGAAATGTATTTTATAAACACGCAAAAAAAAACAACTTTATAACATAGTATTGTAAGACACACTATGTGGATTTTACCAATATTAAAAACTAAGAAAAATGACTCATCACTTTTTGTTTCTTAGATGGTTTATTTTTTCTAATTTTAGATTGTACAATTCTGAAGAAAACTATATATGAGAACGAAAATTCATCTTGATTTTCTATATAAGAGATAAGTGTGACTATAGACACACTAGCTTGACTGTGGGAACTTGAGGGATTTCCTTTGCATCACTCCTGCATTCTATATGTACTGGATCCCAGTTTACCTCACCGACAGTCAAATTCCATACAATATCCTCATGTCTGAAACCATGATTGTCTTTATCGAAGTCTAACTACTGGATGTCACTTTCTTCTGCATCTTGCCATTCATCCAGGTTTTGCCCTAATGACATCGTAGTGAGACCACCTTGCCCGTTTAAAATATCGTGGTCACAGAAGCTGACAAACTCTTGTTTTTGTGCGAGTGTAGTAGCGGTAATTTTCTCCCATGACATGACTGCATGGAGAGCATCCAACAAACACGGAAAGATTGAAAACTTAACGGTAGATAGCGGGCCTCATTTTCTGCATACAGCGATCTCTAACAATCTGGGAAGTCATCCTAGTTAGTCAACAGTACTTAGTTATTGAGGTTTTAAGGACCGGAACAGCAAGGTCATCTGCCCCTTCATCCTAGTACCTACGCGACGCATGGCGTCATATAGTCCGCCTTTCAGACATGAATATCTAGATGACAAGTATCCAGATCAAAATGTGCCACTGTTTCCTGAACCAGTATTAACCAGGTGGTCTTCTTGGTTTCATTCTGTAGTGTGCAATTTATGAGTGAAGTAGTAGGGACTGATAACTCTGGTGTTGATTTTCTCAACAATGTTTCACCTGACGAAATACTTGAGATTCAAAGAATTTGGCACAGACATCACTGAACTCATCCCCTTATTAGAAGGCCACATCCAACTGTTCACCTTCTTGATGGACATCTACAGAGAATTCAGCTGTTTCTGGAAAGTACGGTACCAACATTAAGGAGCAGTTGGAGGGTTGTGGAAATGTGTTACAAAGAGGGAAAATACATTCAGTTTTAGTAAATACTGGGTCCCATGCTCTTGGAATATTAATCAGCTTGAGATCCGTTGACCCTGGGAACAGGATTTACAAATGTGTGCGTTTGATCCAGCAGAAATAGTGCCAGTGAACATCAATGAGGACACTGCAAAGAAAATTAAGAAGTTGCCGTTCTGTGGAACACTGGAAGAAAGTGAGGTGTTAAGAGGATACAAAGAACTGCAAACTTTAATCAAGAAGCAGATGCATGACAGGACCAAGACAGACACTGTTGGAGTTTTGCAAGGAATGACATTTGTATTTCCAAAGTTCTCATAATCTTTGTTGAAAACCATTTGGATCCCCTGTTCAAACGCTGTGAACTTTTGTTTTTCAGTTTACACTAGCACGTTAAGTGATATGCGTCACCGTTTGTCACAAGAGAATTTGGATCTCTTCACTGAAGTATACTTTGAAGGATGACTGAAATGTGTTATGTTATGCATGTTATCCATGATATTTAAAAAATTCCGCCTAAAATTTATGATTTTGAAAGTACCGAAAAGTGCACTTGAAACCACCGAATTTGCCACTTTAAAATACCGCTTTCTTCACTCTGAAATCACCGAAAAATTCCAATCTCTAGTTATCAGTAATCCCTTATAATGCCTCCCCCCCCCCCCCCACCACACACACACACACAAATTTTCAGGCCAAATCCAAAACATGCTCCTCCCTTCTCTATAATGACACCACCTTAGCCCTACCCGGAAGCAACCTATAGTAAAGAATATCATATTACACAATAAAATTTGCACATTACCTGTTAGTTCTGTGATTTTAAAAAATCCTTGTAGCTTGATTTGCACCCAGTAGCCGCTTTTCCGTGAAAGTTTTCTTGTAACATACTTCCCCCTGTGTTAACATTTTCGTCTTCTGAATCATAAGCTATTCCAGTGTAGGTCTGAATTCTGCCTGATTTTTCCTAACAACACTGAAAATTCTTTCTGTGGGAGAGTTACTGTGAGGTACACGTAATATTGCAAATACCACATTACTTAAGGTTTTATACTTGAACTGTCCACTTTCGTTTTTAAGCTCAGCAATGTTGCCCCAGTTACATCAATTCTAGGTCCTTGTAAAATACTGTACATTCAGGGATAGTATCACACTGATAAACAGCAAATTCCTCTTCAAGTTTGTCATGTTCACATTACTTGACCAAAGTTCGGAATCTTTGAACAAAATAATCAAGAGATGAATAGGAAACCTTCATTCTAAGAGAAATATCGAGATGTTACACGATCGGCGGTGGTCTCAGCCGTTTGACGAGATTCCCGTGGTTTTCACCATAGAACACGGATAAAAATAGCGATTTACATAATTGGTGTCACTTTTAGTCGATCGACGAGATTTTCTGTGTCCTTGAGGTGGGCACGGGAAATTATATTCAGTTGTTCTCGTCATCGTATGCTGAGAAATATCACGATGTATCGCAATCGCTGCCACTTTCGCCTGGTATACGAGAATCACCATGTCCTCGCGGTTGGTTACTGAGAACGCGATAATATGCAATTGGCGCCGAACCCGGCCGTTCAACGATTGTCTGCCTGTCTATCTGTCCTGGCAGAATGGCGGAGGCAAGCTCGAGGTAGGGCATGGTTAAAATTCACGAGCAGTTATGGACATGTTGTATGGTCGGCACCGTGATTCCCGCTGTCCCTAGGCTGTGGTTGGGAGTTTACGGGGGATCACGGGGAGAAATAAGTATCGCGATGCTACGTAGACTCTCATTACTTCTCGCTCCACGTATGCTTTCAAGTACAGTATACGGTCATGGGAAAAATGGCGAGTAGGTTTCGGGATTTTTCGTGATGGGTGCCCAATCACCTTTGATAGGATTCCCGCAGTCCTCGTGGTCACAAGTTCGTGATTGGGCACGGGATTTATGATTTTACGCAACTGGCGTCGATCTCGGTCTGTTTGACGGGATTCTCGCAGGCAAGTCGTGCGGTCAGCCTGCCGTCTTGAGCATGAGAGTTTGGAGGATGAACGTTGGAAGTAGGAATCGAATATTACGAATTATTCTGAGAGGATTGCATGAATAATACGACAAGAGGGCAAATTTTCTTTCGAATTCAAATCACGAATTATACAAGTTATACAAGTTTTCGAGATAACCAGTTAGATTATATACCCGATGGAACCAAAGTTCAAAGGAAAAATCAACATAACGGAATTTCGAATAAACCATTCTGGACGTCGCAAATTTTCGAGACGGATATTTTTTTATTAATCATGTATCTAGAAGCTTTTCCGCAATTTTTTTCGAAACTGTATCATTTTGCAAGATTACGACATTAAATTATTTCGCATTATTTCTGGACTTCAATTTGAGATAGTCTCCAAATTTAGAAGTCAATAACAGAAATGAGAGGTTTCTGTTGAGTTACGGAAGTTTTCATGAATAAAGGTCTCGCAGAAAGTCAGTTTTCCTAATAATACAAAAAAATACTTAACACAAAACTAAAATCTCTTCTTGATGCCGAAAATATAAGTTGAACCGACGTAAACCACTCAAGGTATCCTCAGTATGCATTTCCTTGAGGTCGGGCACGGGGAAATATAGCTTACGCAATCGGCGCTGCTTGCGTGAAACTTGCTCCATCGCAATTTGTGACCCTAGCGGCGAGAGTTTAAATGATTTAAACCGACCTCGGCGCATTTTCGTAACCTCCAACTATCCAGACGTAAAAAATAGCTACTTTTCGTTACTTTCGTTACATGTTTGTAAAATTAACTACTTTTTCGTTAGTTTTCGTTACCGGGGTAGACAGGTAACTTTCCTTCTTTTTTTTTTTTTTTTATAGAAATGAACTTTTTTCGCGATAATGTCACTTTTCCGTAATAGTTTCCCCTTTGACCGTAATACCGTAAACGTGAGGTGAAATCCGTAATAATTACGGACAATCCGTAATAGTTGGCACCTCTGTTTAAGGATCATTGCAATTATTTTGTTAGGAAAGAAAACCTTGTTCTTTCAAATTGTGTTAACCTGTAAAGATATGAAAATGCATGTTCTATTTTCTGAATATTATGTTAAAGCCACCTGCTCTCTTCTTTTCTTTTTCTTGTGTTATATTTCCTAGCCCCATGTTCCTTAACCCCCAAACTTTGTTCTATTTTGAATTCACTCAAAATATGTTTGATAATGGAGACTTTTAATTGGTCTATCCAATGGTTAGTGATAGTTCATCACACCACCCTCCTAAAGAAAGGGGAATGAATTAAGCTTGAAATGGCAAGGTCCGAAAATCTAAAACAATTAGTTTATGCACGCCAAGGAGACTTGGCAATATCACCAAAAGCAAGCCCAAGAGAACGAAGTAAAATAAATAAGAAGGACCAAAATAATTAATTGATAATTAATCCCGAACCAAGATCACGGATCGCGGCAACTTACCAAAAAATCCAATTCAAAATGACCAACGTAGTTGGATCAACATTTCCCGAGAGGAAAGTAATCATCAAGATTCACCCGGAACAGAAATTCCAAACAAGCCAAAGTGCACCCAGGAGATAGGCGTTAAAACAGAATAAATAAGCACGAGGCAAAATAAAATTTTTAAACCTTAAGAAGTTAACCCACAAATCCACAATATGGCGTCAGACAGACGCTTTAGCCATGCCATAAGCATGCTTCGCAAAATCAACAGAAATCCAGAGAAAAACAAGATTTCGCATCAAAATTAAATTTCCCCGACAAAGGGAACATATTAATTTTCAAGTAGTACTGAATATCAAGAAGTTAAACAACTTCAAACGATACAATTTAATCAATTTCTAGCGGAACGAACTTTTAACACGACCGCACGGCTATTTTGCCAACAACATTCTCATTTTTTTTAAACAACTGACAACTCAAGACCAAGGACAGTCGCCAGTTAAGTTTAACGATTTTCCCAATCCAAAACAATATAGGTTCTCGTAGGAAAGAACAAATTTGTCATTAAACATAATACATTGTAATACTTAAAATTAGCACTCCTAAAGTTACGCTGGTGCCACTAACATTTAAACTGGTAGCAAGCATGAAAATGTTAAATTGGAAACTAAGGTTTGGACTACAATTGCTCAATTATCAGCCCATAATTAAATAATAAAATATTTTAAATCATTTTAAAATAAGACTGCAAAATAAGAAGAAAGCTTGCCTTATTACCAGAACAAACTAAAGTTTTTTATAATAGGCGCAACGGACAACCAACACGCCACGATGGTTTCACCAAAAATCTAAAATATTCAAGTATTTCTATTAAAGTTAATTGTGCTTAGAATTAATGAAAGTTAAATGTCCGAAGATTTCTTTAGAGTTTCCATTTATATATACCTGGTCCATGCGGCCTACAATCTGCCAGGCCCGCAGGCCGCCCGGCTGTACATCCGATCAGTTTAATACGGCATCTTGGAATAATCAAGCGTCACCTTCAGCGATGGCTTCTACAGTCACGAGAACCGTTCTGCGCATGCGCACAATTCACGAAGTGCTGCCCATTTTCGACAGTGGCAGTGAGTCAAATTATCAAGCATTTGAAGACATCTAAAAGTTTTTACATTTTGCCAACTTAATATCTTTCCAGATGATGCTTCTTACATGTCGAAATTACATTTCAGTCCAGTTTTGGATTGGTATTAAAAACGTGGGATCAGTTCTTTGCTCTGATTGGTAGACTAAATAGTGCGCCGATTAAATTCGAAAGTGCGGAATATTGAGGTTCAGCTCAGTTCATAATTTTTTACCTCAGCATGTCAATAATGGGTTTTACAAGGTTCATTGTCGTCAACTTTTGTATTATTGAGACAAGATATTTAGGGAGTTTTCACATTGGGACCATTAGGAAAGTTTTTATTTCTTCTTTAAAATTGAGGAATCACACCAGTGACCTCTGGGTTCTGAGCTGAGTCCAAAGTTTATATTTCCACAAGATAGGAGTTGGTGCAGGTTCGGGGCAGGGGCAGCATAGTGAGCAGATCCAATCGGCTCAGGAATTGAGGAAGGTATCACAATCTTTGAGTAAGCACAGTGAGTGCTAGTGATCCGTCACATGCATCACAGTCTTCGTAGAGCACCAGCCGTGTTAGTCGTGATATATACTCTGCGTGAACCAGAAGGCCGTTATAATCACCAGAATTTTTCGAGTACCAACTTTTACACAAATGTGTAGGACTTACGAACTTTTGAAGCTACATAATGTCAGGCTTCATAATGTGGACTTTGAAATATGTTGGCAATAATAGCCAGTTGACACTTGTCAATTTCATTAGCAAGTCACATGATAGACTTTGTCTATCCAGGTAACATTTATTATTGGAACTTAGTTTTTCCAATAACAGTCAGTGCCCAAACTAGAGGTACCATCAGTATCAGCACAGAAAATCTGCAGAAGACCATGCATTTTAAGTACTTGGGGTACACTGTCACTTCAAATTGTGACGCCACTCCTGATACTCGGATGAGGGTAAACGCAGCCTGGCTCAAGTGGAGACAAGTCACTGGAGTTCTCTGTGATAAAAAAGATGCCTGTGCATTTAAAGGCAAAGGTATATAATTTTCCAAAGAAAAATATGTATTGTCCGTTGAGCCATTATATATTTAAACACAAATTGTGCTAAATGTTCCGGCATAACTCAACAAAATGACAGTGTTTCGCCCCGGTGTGCAATTGGGCTCTTCAGTTGGTTAATGCACACCTCACCAAGACACTGTCTAGTACACACTGGGAAGGCCATTGCAAGACGTACCTGATACATGTGTATCCACGTCACGAGCAAAGCCAGTGCACTATGGGAGTCGAAACTCCACTCCAAAGCAATTATAACCTTACCTTGGCATTGAATATATAATTTTCCAAAGAAAAATATGTATTGTCCGTTGAGCCATTATATATTTAAACACAAATTGTGCTAAATGTTCCGGCATAACTCAACAAAATGACAGTGTTTCGCCCCGGTGTGCAATTGGGCTCTTCAGTTGGTTAATGCACACCTCACCAAGACACTGTCTAGTACACACTGGGAAGGCCATTGCAAGACGTACCTGATACATGTGTATCCACGTCACGAGCAAAGCCAGTGCACTATGGGAGTCGAAACTCCACTCCAAAGCAATTATAACCTTACCTTGGCATTGAATATATAATTTTCCAAAGAAAAATATGTATTGTCCGTTGAGCCATTATATATTTAAACACAAATTGTGCTAAATGTTCCGGCATAACTCAACAAAATGACAGTGTTTCGCCCCGGTGTGCAATTGGGCTCTTCAGTTGGTTAATGCACACCTCACCAAGACACTGTCTAGTACACACTGGGAAGGCCATTGCAAGACGTACCTTTGGAAAATTATATATTCAATGCCAAGGTAAGGTTATAATTGCTTTGGAGTGGAGTTTCGACTCCCATAGTGCACTGGCTTTGCTCGTGACGTGGATACACATGTATCAGGTACGTCTTGCAATGGCCTTCCCAGTGTGTACTAGACAGTGTCTTGGTGAGGTGTGCATTAACCAACTGAAGAGCCCAATTGCACACCGGGGCGAAACACTGTCATTTTGTTGAGTTATGCCGGAACATTTAGCACAATTTGTGTTTAAATATATAATGGCTCAACGGACAATACATATTTTTCTTTGGAAAATTATATATTCAATGCCAAGGTAAGGTTATAATTGCTTTGGAGTGGAGTTTCGACTCCCATAGTGCACTGGCTTTGCTCGTGACGTGGATACACATGTATCAGGTACGTCTTGCAATGGCCTTCCCAGTGTGTACTAGACAGTGTCTTGGTGAGGTGTGCATTAACCAACTGAAGAGCCCAATTGCACACCGGGGCGAAACACTGTCATTTTGTTGAGTTATGCCGGAACATTTAGCACAATTTGTGTTTAAATATATAATGGCTCAACGGACAATACATATTTTTCTTTGGAAAATTATATATTCAATGCCAAGGTAAGGTTATAATTGCTTTGGAGTGGAGTTTCGACTCCCATAGTGCACTGGCTTTGCTCGTGACGTGGATACACATGTATCAGGTACGTCTTGCAATGGCCTTCCCAGTGTGTACTAGACAGTGTCTTGGTGAGGTGTGCATTAACCAACTGAAGAGCCCAATTGCACACCGGGGCGAAACACTGTCATTTTGTTGAGTTATGCCGGAACATTTAGCACAATTTGTGTTTAAATATATAATGGCTCAACGGACAATACATATTTTTCTTTGGAAAATTATATATTCAATGCCAAGGTAAGGTTATAATTGCTTTGGAGTGGAGTTTCGACTCCCATAGTGCACTGGCTTTGCTCGTGACGTGGATACACATGTATCAGGTACGTCTTGCAATGGCCTTCCCAGTGTGTACTAGACAGTGTCTTGGTGAGGTGTGCATTAACCAACTGAAGAGCCCAATTGCACACCGGGGCGAAACACTGTCATTTTGTTGAGTTATGCCGGAACATTTAGCACAATTTGTGTTTAAATAAAGGTATATAAGCCTGTGGTACGCCCAGCAGCCATCTATGGGACTGAATGTCACCCTATGACCAAACGACATGAGCAAATTTTGAATACAATGGAAATGAAGATGCTCCGATGGTCGATGGGGCTGACCCGATTTGACCACGCAAGGAACACAGACGTCCGGCGAAGATTCGGGTTGCACCAATTGTCGAGAAGGTGAGGGAGGCTCGTCTACGCTGGTACGGTCACGTCATGAGAAGACAGAACAACTCAGTTGCCAAAAACAGCACACATTAACCCAGGTGGAACAAGACCACGTGGAAGACCTGCAAAACGGTGGACAGACAACATCAGGGCTGACATGCTCGCCGTTGGTCTAACACCAGAAGATGTCAACGATCTAAAGAAGCGGAGGAGATATAGACAAATAGCAGACCCTGCAAGGGATTAATGCTAGGAAGAAGAAGTCAGTGCCGAGCTATGTCTCGTTAGTTCAACTGAAATGGTTTTCCGTGGTTTCCCATTTTCAACACCAGGCAAATGCTGGGACGGTACCTTCTGACAGGCCACGGCCGCTTCCTTCCACATCCTTCTCCAATTTCATTCACCTTAATCAATTCCATCTCTCATCCCGACGCGCAGGTCGCCCACGGGCGTCGAATAGAAAGACCTGCACTAGGTCTCTGAGGGGACCACATGAAGAAAAAAGTTCAACTGATCAGCCACGATTCCAATACAATAAGCTACAGATACCAGTTTTTCCTTGGTCAGATAAACAGCCGACGTTGTGGGATCAGCCGTGCATAGCATGTTCTGAGAGATACATAATCTCAACCCATTAGTTCATTTATACCAGGATCTTCGTATTTGTACCATTGATATAGAACTGTAAGAGTTTCATAAATTGTATGGAACACAGCTGATCAGAACTACGACTGACTTAAATTCAAATGGATCAAATCACCATTCTACTAATAGCACGCGCTATTATAGTGTTTATAAATGACATTAAGAACTCATTTACCTTCAAGACAACGTTAGAACATTTAACCATGTGCGGTTTAACAGAACGCGGGTAGCGATGGAAGTGGACACAAGACTATAAGTACACTGGAACTGTAATGGGACCAACCAGGAGTTCACGAACATCAAGAGCATCTACAATGTAAGCGACAACTTAACTTTCTCTTAGTAGTTTGGCATTTGGAAATTTCATTTTTTTTTTTCTTGAAGAGAAACATCAACAACTCTATTTTCAGTTTGCTTTGGCAAGCTAGATTTTTATTTAAGTATTTTTGAACACTAGTCCTTCGTATAAATGTCTGCGGACAACACCATGAACTGTGTGGTTATATTTTCATATTTTGAAACCACAGTCATCAGCCACTGGAGCTTAGTAGCTAATTCAATTATTTTTGAGAAATGGATTTATTTTTATCCAAGGATATTGAGTTTGGATATTTTCATGTGGTTTTAGTCCATAACTTCTAGTTTGGAAGCATGATAAATGCTTGTATAAAATATTTTCTGAATAATAATAATATTAATAATATGTTAAGATTTTGAAATAATAATAATAATAATGTGGTTACGAGTTGATTGTTGAATCTTAGGAATAATGCACATTTCAGTTACGATTTATTATCCAGTTAATGCACACTCACATCCAATGAGAATTATGCAATATAAAATAATGGACATTTTACAGTTGCGTGGGATTAATAAATATCTTCATGACTCGGAAGGAAATCGAATGATTACAGAAAGCCTGTATAAAATAGGGTTTTTCTTGAATTTATATAAATATTATGGTAAAGTCTCGTCAAATAGGGGTAGACACGATTTAAAGAAAATAAATTCATGTGATGATTTTAAAATGGGTACTATTTATTCGAAGAGCATTGGATCTTTGTAATAAGACAAGCATATGGCTTGATATAAAAAAAATATACAATCAAAAAAATATATATACACTGACCGGCATGAAAAACGCAACACCCAATAAATGATGTGAAATTATTGTGTAATTTATCTATTTAATCAAAGTGAAGCACTTTAACCTATTTTTTTTAGACGGGGTATGTTATTGGTGTTGCTTTGCAAGCAAACAATGAAGTGTTGATTGTTGATTGCCCTAGCCTCAATTGATTTTTCCCGTACAACCTGGAAAACACATCACTGGATGTAACCCAATAATGTGTTCCCGCTCTTATAGCGCTTAGTGTTGTACTTTCAATTGTTCCCTTTTCAATCACATGTGTTTGTGGGATCTTTCTGTGATTGTCGTAATTAGCTTTCTGAAGCAAACATGCCCTTAAGCCCTGAACAAGCTGCGAAAGTTGTTGCTTTGGTGGAAGATGGTCGCAGCATGCATTACATTGCAGAAGTGTTGAGGATTACAGCTTCCACGATTTCCAGAACCGTAAGTAACTAAATGATGAGTAAAGTGCCAAATAAATATAAATCGTTAATAAAAAAACCATTATATAAATGTACCGCCTAATTGTCGACACATTTCTTCGCCCCGCCTACTCCCTCCCCCCGGCAGCCCCTCTTCTGGACATGAAATAATAAAGTGTCATAACCCTATATTTGAAATTCCCGCTCGCCGCAGCCATCTTGTGCCGGTCTTACAAGATCGAGAATGTCCCAATACATTCTGAACATATTTACCCGCCTTCTTCGTCGTTATGTATTGAGCAGTGAACTCTAGATGATTATGGAACTGTAAGTAAGGGAATACTGCCATCCCAACTCGCGCTCTCGCAATGTTTTCATAAGGCAATGTACTGCCTCTTCTTGGTGCCGCTATTGGCACCACTGCTGCTTCGTGCAATCTTCGGAAACGTTTGGTCTCCCTCGGCGGCTGTTTCATGTAGCCAAGCGTTGGAGAAGCTTCATCATTACGAGATTGAAAATGTGACAAAGGACCTGTGTGGCTGGCCTCGGTGGCCTGCCGTGAGGCAGTTTGGTTGCCGTGGACATTAAAGTAAAGCGTTGTGTTATGCTAATTTCCAAGAAGAACTGGAGATATTTACTTAACTGAATTACATTCGCCTTTGTTATATTTTGTTTTGTTGCTCGAGTGCGGATTATGAGCCGTGCTGTGAAAAGACTTAGTTTTTTGTGGACCACATTTTGGAACTTGAACATTTGCGATTGCGCCCCCATGGCTAATTAGCTTGCCTCATTCTGGTATTTTAATGTGGCCACGTTAATTTGCTTCGCAGGAACAGCACTAATTTAAATCTAAATATCTTCATTTTTATTATTGATCTGACGATCCAGTTCGTGATTTTCTGTCTTTTGGTGGGCCTAGTTTTAGGCGGGGGCCTTGTCGTCTGTGGTGGTCAATAATGGCTAACGGCAAAAGCCCATTGTGGGCAGTCGTAATAAGGTTCTCTTGTGGCGTGGATCGAGAAAACTGACTTGTGTGTCGAGCTACCGCTCGAAGGCTATTTTAGCCTTGGAAAATCTTTTTCTTTAGTTTTGATGATTTCTGTTATGGCGTGTGCCTACTTCAGGTTTGAGGTAAAATTTTGGTAATTATTTTGAGCATTTCTGCTCGCCCTTATGGCATTAACGTTGGAGTTTGTGATCCAAATGGACATGGATTTCGGTTCGCCTCATGGCTTGGCTTTCTTCGTTTTGGGGGGCATATCTCCCATTTTCCTTGGAGGTTTGATGCCTTGTGGGTTTTCTCATCCTGACCTTTGCTTGGGCCTGGATATTTCTCACTCCCGAGAAATGTCTGTGATTTATTTTTTTCGGCCTTGACCATGCCACGGCTAACCAACGCGAAGCCAGACCACGAAGTAGCAATATCGCTACCGGGATTAGACTAGGAGGGTATTTGTGTTTATTCTTATGTTGTTACCTATTTGTGTTCCACATGCTTGATTATTTTCTTGAATACATTTCTCTGTTTTTATGTTTGGTTTTTATTTTACTGATTGTTATGATTATGTGCAACCTTATCCGGCCGATGAGATTAGGGCCCTCTTCCACACAACGGGTTTATCTTGCCTGAACTCAACTCTGTTTCGACAAAGGCTGGGGCAATAAACATTATTAAAATTATATTTTTCATGACTGGAATTAAATGGATAAATAATTTCGTGCAAATGAATAATTTCAAAGAAAGGATAAAATAATTAATGAATAAATATTTTGAGATTTCGCTATTGTTGAAATTTGAGTGATAAATCGAATAAAATTTTTGTAAACATGATAAATATTTTATGAAGTCATTGTGAACTACAGTAACGGCCAAGTTCTGGTGAGGACCCAGTCCTATGGGGTATAACATAGGCCCCGTGCACAGGGTTAGGTGCGAAGACCTCAACGGCATCTGCAGTGGAGAAGATGGACTTTGGTACAGTGAAGATGGCGGAAGAGGCAACCCAGTACTCAGGGGTTAAATATGAGTACAACCTGCTGCCTTGTAGGTTTGGTAGTGGAATACCAAAGGCTAAGGGAAACAACCCTGACAGAAAATCCTCCAATATGTTAGGCCTAGCAAGCCAATAAAGGAGTAAATAGTTATGCGCTTTCAATGTTAAAACGAGCCTCGGAAAGAAGAATACCCAAAATGGACAGCTCACACGCCTTACAGTTGACAGGAATGATGGCATCCACCCTGATGTTATGCAATGTAAGGCTGTGGGAAAAAACAGAATAAAGAAAGATAAACCCAAAATGAGAATAGGAACACTGAATGTAATGACATTAACTGGAAAATGTGAAGAACTTGTAGATCTGATGGAAAGAAGGCAACTGGATGTATTAGGTCTGAGCGAAACCAAATGGAAAAGGAAAGGGAAGAAAATTTTAAGAGGAGGATACACCCTTTACTGGTGTGGTAAATGGAAAGGGTCACATAATGGAGTGGGCTTTATTCTAAGTAAGAAAGTAGATGCTGTTGCAGATATTAAATATATCAGCGACAGAATCATTAGATTAGAGGTACCATCAAACGAAAAAATCCCAACCCTAGTGCAGGTTTATGCCCCACAAACGGGGTGCAAGGATGAAGAGAAACAGAAGTTCTTGGAACAGCTTGAGAACCAATTGGATAAGGAGAACATTATGATAATAGGTGACTTAAATGCTCAGGTGGGATGCAAAAGGGAGGATGTAGAAAGAGTGATTGGCCCATTTGGTTATGGAAACAGAAATCTAGAAAGGAAGACCTGTTTGATATGTGCAGTCGAAATAGTCTTCAAATTCAAAATACCTGGTTTAAGAAGAGAGAAAGCCATAAAGTAACTAGATACAGCTGGGATGGAAGACATAGATCAATGATAGACCTTGTAATAACAGCGGGTGAAGCAGGAAAACAAGTTGTGGATGTCAAAGTCGTTCCCAGTGAAAGTCTCGACAGTGACCATAGGCTTGTTCTAGTTAGTATAACTGGTGTTAAACTGATTAATTATAAGATGGAAAAGAAACAAAAGATCAAGGTCTGGGAGCTGGAGAAATCTGATAAACGTGAGGAATTTCAGAGAAGAATTTTAGGAAAAGTTCCAAAAACTGATACCAAAAGTGCAGAGGAAGAGTGGCAAAATTTTCGAAATGTCTTAGTTGAAGAAGATAGATAATTATGTGGCGAATGAAGTAGTCAAGTTCGACATAAAGAGACTGCCTGGTGGAATAAGGAAGTCAAGACAATAATTCAATTAAGGAACAAAGTAAAGAGAAAATTAGAAGTGGAGAGACAAAAGAATGACAGAAATGAGGATAAAATCAGATCACTTGCTCAAGAATATCGAGAGCACAAATTAAGAGTTAAACGCATAATTAATGAAGAGAAGGATAAGATTTGGGATGAATTTGCAAAGAAACTGGAGGAAGATACACAAGGTAATAAGAAATTACTATATAAAACTGTGAAAAACAATAAAAGACATCAGGAATCAGTTACAGCTTTGGAAGGAAATAATGGAGAAGTGATAAGAAGCATAAATGAAATCAGGAAATTAATGGGACAGTATTTTGATCAACTGTTAAATGATGCATCTAATAATGACAGTGGGGACACGAACATCAATTTAGGGGCCAATGATGAAAACCACCAAGAACCACCCCCAACCTGGTCTGAAGTGGAAGAAGCTTTAAAAGCTATGATCAAAGGGAAATCCACTGGAGTTGATGAAGTAAGTTCAGACATGATAAAAGCAACAGGAAAAAGTGTGAGAACTATCGTGGAATTACTTTGTTATCCCATGGTCTAAAGATATTGGAAAAAATAATTGCGAAAAGACTATGCAGACACTTAGAAAAGCCTTTAGAAGAAGAACAACATGGCTTTAGACCAGGAAGGAGTACTATTGACTTGATCTTTGCTGCAAGATTGCTTACTGAGAAACATCTTGAAAAAGGGAAAGAATTAGTAATGGTATTTCTAGATATAGAAAAAGCTTATGATAGCATTGCAGGATCAAAAATTTGGGAATGTTTAGAAAGGCACAATGTCCCAAAAGGCTTGATAAACAAGATCAAAATGCTGTATGAGAACACAAGGGCATGTGTAAGAATAGGTAATGGGGAAAGCAGATGGTTCACAACAAAACAAGGAGTCCAACAAGGAAGTTCACTGTCTCCATTACTATTCATCACAGTGATGGACATAATCCTGAAGAGAATAAAAGAAGAACAGGGTAATGAAACAAATGCCCTTGTCTTTGCAGATGATGTCATGATTTGGGGAGAAAGTACCAGAGAGGTACAAGATAAACTGGATTCATGGGACAAGCTGTTCAAGGAGTATGGGTTGAAAATAAGCCAAAGTAAGACAGTAGTGATGACAACAGGACTGTCTAATGCAACCATTTACCTGAATAATCAGCCTCTACAAATTGTTGATCAATTTAAATATCTTGGTAGCACAGTGTGTAAGGATAACAGCAGCAACAGTGAAGTAACAAATAGAACTAGTAATGCAGCCTCCTTCTATGCACAAGTTAGAACACTACTGTGGGATAATAAAGTGCCCAGGAAGTGTAAACATATACTGTTTAAGACATACTACATCCCAATTCTAACTTACGGAGTAGAAACATGCACCCTGTCCAGAAGAGAAGAAAGTAGGATTCAGGCATCCGAAATGAAGTTTATAAGAACAATGCTTCAAAGGACAAGGAGAGACAAAGTAAGGAACGAAACAAACAGGACAGAGGCTGGCATAGATATCAGTGCTACAAAATATTTGCAGAAGCAACGATTAGGATGGTATGGGCATCTTCAAAGAATGGGAGATGAGAGGACACCAAAAGCTTGTTTCAACAAGATTATCCCAGGAAAAAGACCAGTAGGAAGACCAAAGAAGAAATGGTTGGACCAAATCAAGGATGATCTTGAAGACAAAGGGCTAGACTGGAGAAGGACCCATGAAGACCAACTATTCATGGACAGGAAAAGGTGGCGAGGGCTCGTTAACAGCACCCGGGCGACTGGAGCTGGAATTTGATGATGATGATGATTGTGATTTAATAATTGAATGAACATGATATTATAAGACTTTATGGTCAGACATAACAAGTCATTTATGTAAAAATTCTGGATTTTTAGAACAGATGATTTAAATTTTATTTTGGAAATGATCACGTTCTTATGATAATTGTTCTTAAGGATCAGTTAATAAATGGAAACAATAATATTTGCGCTCATATTTGGCAAATATTTGTTTTTCTCAAACTTACTCATCGATACTTTTGAAATAATCTTGTGAAAGTGATTTTTGTCTTGGACAGTGAAATAAATTTTGAGGCACAGGAATGTTTATACGAGTGTAAATCATAAACAGGAATCAGGATAGGCAATTCATTTTGACCTGAGCAGCCTGAGTGATAAATATTATTCTTATATCTGATGACGCCAAATGGACTAAGAATGTTTTGGTCATCGGTAAAATTTTCAAGTGTATTTCTGATCATCGAAAGTTGTTTGTTTGTGGGTGTGGAATTCTTTTCACACTTGTGTTGATGCCGTTTGCATTTTTTTTTTCCCTCTCAAGTTATAATATTTTAACATTGTAAATAAAATGAGATTTTAAGAAATTGTGATATTTTCATATCTTCCTTCTATCCTATTGTTGCATCGAATCGAAAATCAGTGAAGCAAGTTAGAACAAGTTTTGTTTATTTAAGTTTCACCCATATGGCACCCTGATATACTTTTGAATCTCGTGCTAACTGATTTTCGGTGACCTGCATATGTGGTCGTTGGACTTCGGTCTAAACGGGCACAATACATGCCAATATATTTCGCAGTGTGTATTCAATTTGCCCTTAAGTGAGTTTAGAACATGGTTTTCCTCGATTCTGATGTTATTCAAGTTCAATATTAACTCACTGTAAATAGTCGAAAGGGACAGTACTGTGGAGTATAATAACGTAGCGAAGAATGCAACAATAGTAAAAAGGGAAGTATATACACAATTCCTCGAGAACTCAGTCTCACAATTACTTTCTTGATAGTGTTTATTTTTGATTTAATGGGGTCCGCTATTCTTATGGCAAAGTATCATTACTTACTGTTTGGTTCTTGTAGAAAATTATTGCATAATAATATATGCAAGAAGTATAACACAATCCTCACTCACCAAAACAATACTTTACTTTACTAAAAAATACTATAGGTACATGTTTCGGAAACTTGATATGTTTCCTTCTTCAGCCCATATGTTGGTGTGAAACATCATATGACATCGAAATCCGAACCAAAATAAAAATACTCAGGAAACATATCAAGTTTCCGAAACATGTACCTATAGTATTTTTAGTAAAGTAAAGTATTGATTTGGTGAGTGAAAATTGTGTTATACTTCTTGTAAACATGGTCAATACAGAACCTGGAACGAGTGCGGTTTATAATAATATATATTCGTAGTTTAATTACCGTATGTTATTGACATGCTATAAACTAAATTCATAATTTAATATCCGGTTCCATTACAAATTAGCATAGTCATAGAGCAGGATAATCACCTATTACAATATAACCCGAATAAAAGAAGGAAATATTATTCATAGAACAATCTGCATTATAACGCAAAAATTAATGTATTTCTGATTTGTAATACAAAGGACAGCTGGTAGACGTAGACACTTGCAACAATAAAAAATGCGGTATAAGGACATTATGATTAATAAAATATAAACGTCAACATATCAGTAGTAGAACACACCTTAACGAAGAGTATAAAACTTCGATTCTAGTAGACATTACTTACAATATATTACGCGTTATACCTTTAGTCATAAGGTAAAAAATGGAGTGCCATGGTGTCTTACAGAGATAGATGCAAACCTGGTGGTCATAGCTTGAACTACTGTCACCATGGAGAAAATGGAGTGGCATGGCCTCTCTTACAGAGATAGATGGAAACTTGGTGGTCTCGTCCACGGCCGACTGGATGCGAGCTGCGCTCTATACCGGCCTTGCCATTCCCTCCCAGTTAGATCCCATGCATAACGTGTAATTGAAAAATTTCCTCTAGTTGCCGATAGAACGCACTCCCACCCAAGGGCGCGCTTAGTAAACAGCTGTTCTATACATTTATTAAATGTGTTTCTCGAAGTGTTACGTTTAGAACAACGAAGTTTTGTTTCAGTTTCAATTATTGTAGGCAGTCGGTATTAATATACTGAATTCCTACGTTGTTTGGAGTGTTTGTTGATGAAATTGTAAAATACTGGGGTAAATTGTAAACTATGGTTTGAACGCCGCTGCTCGAATCCAGTATGTCAAACTGTTGTTTGTCATTTTGCACTTTAAATAGGAAGAACATAGGTGGTGTCATAGTATAATTACGTATAGAAAAACTACGTCGACATTTTTCTTAATAACAATCTATTATCAAAGAGAACAAAACATATCTGCAATGGCATTACATATGCCAGTTGCACATACAGATGGTAGATGTCGCATTCAACTACCCTTGGTCCCCCACCATCCTCCCCACCCTGGTCGATTTCGAGAGGAATCACCAGTTGCACGGGTCGGCTGACTAGAATCGTCGGGGAGAAGCAGGATGGCTGTCCTCACTCGGCCATTTCTCCCTTTCAGTATTTCGTCGACTCGGGCTCTCTTCCACATATGCCTAGGCAGGACGTCTTCTTGTAAGTGGGCAAGGTCTCCAACTCGCAGTTTCAGGTATTTACCAGCTGGACACTTAACTTCGTGGTAACTCCGCAGTGGTAAGAGGTATTCCCTCTTCCACCTTAGCCAGAATTCTTCAAATAATCGAAATTCTTTGATCAGATCCCTTCTTCCATCAGGCTCAGGTCCAGTGTAGAAGGACAAGAGGGTTGTAATGATGTTGAGTACGAAACATAGATGTGACAGCATGTTAAGACGCTCCAAGTAAAATCCCTGGCAAGCCACCAACTGAAGCCAGTAGTTGTTTATGACTATACTAAGAAAATGGGAGGTGTGGATCGAAGTGATCACTTGATTTCAAATTACCGGTTTATGCGCAGGACACTAGTTTGGTGGAGAATTAGTGCTGACCTACGATGATATCCAATTAACTACGGAATCAACAGTCCAGTGCATATCCATAAGTTATCTTTTGGAAAATGGGCATCATAATGTTTTCTTGCGATTCTGTTGAATCATTCTTCAGTACATCCCCCAGAGGCTCACGACTAATGGGATATGGGTTTGGTGACCACGGGACCCCAGCTAAGTGCGGTATTGCTTTCACTTACTTGTGCCGGGCTCCCTTCTGTCGACCACCCTTGGTCACCTCTCGTTCACTTACGACACTCCCCCCTCTTCAGGGCCTTACAACTGTTGTTGGTGTTGTTTCTTATGGCTAGCCCGGATTCCAATCCATCAGCTTTCTTGCGTTCCAATAGAGTTGTGTGAGGTTTCCAGAAGTTCTAGCAGTCACATCAAGTTTGTTGCAATGTAGCAGGTGCCCCTTATCCATTTTACTTCCAGGTTCGTGACAAAGTGTGCATTCTTCAGATCTCAGGATGTTGATTCGTTTCAGATGAGCTGCAAGGCAGTCGTGGCCAGTGTTAAGTCTGAAGAAGGCTACAGCTTCTCTTCGTGGTGTTAATTTATATTGATCCCATTTAGCATCAATGTCTTTCCATAATTTGGTTTCTGCTGTTTTCTTTGCCATTTCTTCATACCTGTTTTTGATAGTATTCTTCAAGATCCTTTTTGCTGACATAAAATCAGTCTGACTGACAGGTTGTTGTAGCGTGGTACCTTTTTTTGCTAATCTGTCTGCCTCTTCATTTCCTACTATTCCAACATGAGAAGGGATCCACTGAAATGAGATATGTTTGAGGAGACTTTGAAGGGTTTTTATCATACAAAAAATTTCTTTCAGTTCTTTATTTTGGGGCTTATAATTTGACGAGATGGCTTGGATGGCTGCTTTTGAATCTGTAATGATAACGCATTTTTGATAATCAATGTTTCTGCCTAATAACTGATGGAGTGCATGTGAAATTGCTCTTATCTCAGCATCAAAGTTTGTTTTGTTTTGGCCTACTGGGAAGTAGAGTGAGAAGAGAGATGAATGTATTCCTGCTCCAGTTCTATTTTCTTTGTCTTGTGAGCCATCTGTAAATATTTTTAGCCATTGATTAGATGGATATCTTTCTTCTATTGAACAGAGGGCCAGTTGTTTTAGATCTTGTGGTGAAGAGCCTTTCTTGCAGACCTAACAAAGTAAGATCTGTAGTCACTTGTATATATTCAATGGGGTTGACTGGCATACAGAGTGGTTGAAGTTTTATTTGCAGATTGCTCTTATTGATGTATTCTTTGGCGAGACTTAAGGGATCTTTTTGTGTTTTAAGATTGGGGCTAGAAACTGGTTTTTTGATCCATGTCATTTGAGGTAGTCTTTGTATACTGAGATATGCATTGGCTGTTTGATGTTTCATCTCTTCTTCTATTGGTAAGTTGTGGGTATATAATTGCAAGGCGGTTATAGGTGTGGTTTTTATTGCACCTGTTATGATTCGTAGGGCATTATTCTGACACCTCTCGAGGCGATCAATGTTTGACTGGGGTGCTGTAGAGAGTACTTCACTGCCATATTTTATGATAGGTTTGATGTAAGTATTGTAGGTTTTGTTGAGTGTGTCTTGAGTGCTCCCCCAAGTAGCTCCTGCTAGTCTCTTCAGTAATTTCATCCGTTTGCTTACCTTATCCTCCACATGTTTTATGTGTTTGGTCCAGTTCAGCTTCTTGCCCATGATGATACCTAGGTACTTTGTACTTTCACTTTTTGGAAGGTCTTGATTGCTAAATTTGAGAATAAAAGTTGGATTGTGGTGTCTCAGGGAGAAAAACTGGTATACTGTTTTGGAAGTATTGATTTCCATATTATTGTTTTCAGTCCAGTTTTTGAGTTTTATAAGTGCCTGGTTCACTCTGTGTTCAAGAAGCATTTGCTGATTTGGGCTGTTACGTGCTGTGGTCCAAATGATAACATCGTCTGCAAACATGCTGATATTCACATTACCTACTTTCTTTATTGTTTTTGGAAGATCGTTGATGTACACATTGAATAAAGTTTTGCTTGATACAGCTCCTTGTGGGAGGCCTAGTTTTGATTGCTTGCAACCTGAAGTTTTGTTGTTGTAACGAACATTGATCATTCTTTGTGAAAGGAATCTTGAAAACCAGTTTAACATACATCCATTTACTTTGAAGTTGATAAGTTTCTTTAGCAGCATGTTTCGCCATACAGTATCATAGGCTCCTTTAAAATCGATGAAAACTGCAAGAGCACTTTCCCTTTTGTTAAAGGCTTCTTTAACAGCTTGTGTAAATCTCATTATTTGGTGGGAGGAGGACCTGTTTTGTCTAAACCCTGCTTGTTCTTCAGATAGAAGAGATTTTGTTTCCAAGTACCAATTGAGCCTATTTGTAATCATCCTTTCTAGAATTTTTACCAGAATGGAGGTAAGTGCTATAGGTCGGTACGAGGGGACTTGGTTTTTTGGCTTGCCTGGTTTTAAGATTGGAATGATGGTTGCTTTGGTCCAGTCTTTAGGTAGGTTATCATTTGATGTCCAAAATTTGTTGAATATGTGTAGCAGGATGTTTAGAGCAGATGGACCTAGATTTTTTATGAATTCTGGGAATATCTCATCTGGTCCTGGTTGTTTTCTGGCTTATGTGTTCTTTATTGCTAACATTAACTCTTCCATTGAAAATTTATTGTTAAAGATATCATCTGCATTATTGTTCATGAATTTTTTTACTATATTTTTGAGAGTCTTGTCTTCTTTCTTTTTCTGTTTTGATAGTCTAATTGAAGTGAAATGTTTACAGAAGTGGTTTGCTATTTTATGACAGTCTGTAATTTCCTTATTATTTATCATAATAGGATTCAAAGGAGTGACTACATGTTTATTGTTTAGAGAATTGATAAGTTTGTGAGCTTTATTGCTGTCTGTCCTATAGTCAACTGTTGTTAAAAATGTGTTCCAAGATTCTCTTTTAGATATTGTTATTGCTTGTTTTAATTTTGCTGTTGCTTGTCGCCATTTCCGTACATCATTTTGATCCTGAGTAAGTTCAGCTGTTCTTCTTGCGTTGTCTCTGGCAGACTTAAGTTTGTTCAATTCATCTGACCAGAAAGGTTTATATTTTGTTTGGGCACCTCTGGGTATGCACAGTTTGGCTATGTCTTTTATGGCTGTAGTAAATTTATTCAGGATGATGTTAGGAGGTGCATCAAGATCAATTTCCGACATTTTTGTTTCAAGTTTGTTTCTGAAATTTTCCCAGTCTGCTTTTTTAAAGTTCCACCGAATCTTCTGGTCTGCACTTGGAGCAGATTCACTGTATGGGCCTTACAACTTGTGGGACGCTGGTTAGCGATCAGGGGACCCCAGCTGAGTTCGCGATTGCTTCCACTTAATTGTGCCGGGGTCCTCTCTAGCATATTTACTGTCGGCCTCCCTTGGTCAACTCTTGTTCTCTTCCGACCCTGACGGTATTAGGATATCCGAGGTCTAAGGAGTCTTTCAAATTCCCGCCTTAATTGGACCTTGTTTCATCTTTCCTGATACCCTCATTCTTCAAAGGGTCAGAGGCAAAGAAGTCTCTATCTTGTGCGTTACTACTATCCCAGCATTTGCCTGGACAGAGTGTAGAAAAATCACACTCAGGATAGTTTCGAACCTACGATGTCTGGACTTGCTACAGCTGCCCTCGCAGCCGTGGTTCACGATTTAACGATCACAACTACGGCGCGGGACTCTCAAAATGACGACTACACACAACAGACGAAGGAGTGTTTGTGTCCGGAACAGAGTTATCGCCGGAAATCACGTAAGACAATCATCACACCTAACTCTGTCTCGAGTAAACTTGGGAAATGAAAGCACACCTCCTGTGGGGGACCAAGGGTAGTTGAATGCGACATCTACCATCGGTACTTGCAACTGACGTATGTAATGCCATTGTAGATATTTTTTGTTCTCTTTGATAATAGTTTGTTAAGGAAAAGGACGACGTAGTGTTTCTATACGTAATTACACTACAACATATTGGTGCCGAAAACTCAATTACGATCACGTACCACTACGACATGCTACGAACAATTTTCAGAATTACTCCTGACATACGATATACGAGCTGAAAGGAGTAGAGCCGGGCAAATTTGCTCTAGTTCCGATCGGGATCGTAAGTTTCCGCATGGCTAGTATCGCCCCCCACCAAGCGCACTCAAGGCCAGGTCTCTCCGCTGAACGAGAATCTTCAGTTTCGATAATACCGGTACTGAGTGGGAGTCTCGATAATACCGGAACTCCTTTTTTCTCGGCGTTATCGACAGTATCTATTTAAAGGAAAAAGCAGACTCACTCACGCCGCTGCACGTGTCACTCAAGCCGCTGCACGTGTCACTCAAGCCGCTGCACGTGTAAAGTCAAAGCCTTCTGTAATAACTCCGGAGTGTAAACCATTCCTCGTTCTTACATTTGACAAATTTAAAGCAGTATGAAGTGATACACCCCAAGAAGATCACATTGAATTGAGTTCGCATCTGCCACCTCCCTACCACTCCTACCCTCAGTTACAAATATACACACACTACTACAGACACCATAATAACACAGGTTATTAGACAAAGTTGACACACAAGAACACAATATTGATCACGATGTTGTAGCCCCTAAAGTAAAATAAACTCAAATAATTGGCGTAGCAGAGAAGAGCTACAAGAAAGTTTCTCGTGTATGACTCATGAATTTTTAGCCCTACTGACTAGCAATTTGCTTTAAAGAATACTTTCAATCTTCTTCTCCACCTTGTAACTGGTTGTTATTAGAGGCAACTATAGTGCAAAAATTGGCTGCGATGGTGAAAATACACTTGGAAAATATTACGCTGAAAAGTTTCAACTAATTTCATCTACTAAAAACTCTGATTTTTTTGCTTGAAAACAATACCAGTTTGTGGCATGCGGGGTATTAATCATGTCAGTGCAAACACTTCACTGATTTGTCCATAAATGCCAATGATATGACAGTTTGAGTGAGAATAGTGCGACGGGAGTTGCACTGAGAACAACTCATTACCGCGGGAATGTCACTTCGTCCGATACTCCAAAGTCTCGTTCGATCACAAGGTAATATCGTTGCTCTCTCTACCCATGATGCAACGTGTGAGCACGTGCGTAGGAACGCGATTGTAATGGCGGTGGTTTATGCATATGGCAAAGCCATTATGACGAAAGATAAAATCAATCTTATTCTTGAAAGTGAACATCATTTTTTCGTATGCCCCACGACTAGAGAATATTATTCAAACTGGTAGGAGCATTTGAGATAAAGAGGGTCAGGTATCCAACGCAAAAGTTTTCACTGTGTATGTTCGTACCATTTTCCCTCAGTCTATATTAGTCTCAGTGGCTGAATTGGTTGCGCGCTGGACTCATGAATAGAAGGGTCGGGGTTCGATACTCGGTATGGGAAGTAATTTTAATTTTTGTTTCGTTACGTTTTATTGTTTATGACGACCACTTTACTAGTATCTTACTACAAAAATCATACGACAGAACACAGTTGCATCACAGGGGCTTTAGTAATATAGCGAGTGCATGAATTTTCAGGTTTTATTACGACAAAGTTTCATACGGTAGTGCTTGAATGTGGCACTACACGAAAAGATCTTAATATGTAGCCTACACGTCAAATAGAATTTTCTTTTGCTGAAATTTAATGACCAAAAAATGCCGACTGACGATCAAAATCTCCTTCCATATGTTATTAGGATGATATGCTCAATATACCTTGGGTAGTCTGTTAATATGATATAGTTGAAGTTGAGTGGATTCTTCCAATTCGCAGACTCCAGTCAACGGAATGAACAATTTCCATTGAATCCTTACACAAACAAGCCTCAGTGCCTTCAGGCAGCGCCATATTGCCCATGCGAGAACGAGCGATAATGTCGAGAATAATCGTTATCGAGCCCACATTATCGGTAATACCAGTTCCGGAACCATCATTTCCGTTTTTTATTCTCGTCCAACGAGACCGATCGGAACTCAAGAGCTTTTTGCCCGGCTCTAGAAAGGAGTAGTGACTTACAGTATCCTGCATGACATACGGCACTTCACAACTACGCACGGGGATAAAAGGCGTAATTAACCATTCAATACAGGTTCTATTTTCATAACGCAGCTTATTACGAGGTAACATAAATGGCATTATTTTTCTTGACTATACAATTGTGGTAAAATTTTGATTGATAACCTCATTGTTCACGAGTAGCAATTTTCAATGCCATTAGCATGGCCATCTACGAATAAGTACGTGACAGGTGCTACCATCTGTTGAACTACTGAAACCGCCTGCATTCGTTCAGTAATACAGGTCTTCTTTGACTATTCCCCATTTTCACAGCCACACAAATCATAAACCACTTTCAGCTATTCACGTATTTTCTCTCACACAATGACTGACCACGAATAATAACTCAAAACTCCTAAACTGAAACGTGCCACTCAGTGCACTCTACTTTTGGTTAGTAGAAGTATGCATCATTAACTTCTTCATTGTATACAAGTCAATGCAAATCCAACACCAGAGGAAACCACTGTCATATCGTACTTTTCGTGAATCCTTGGTGGTGTCACTAGTTGCATATCGACTGAGCAAAATGGGGGATATGCCTGTAAGGAAGCGAGGAAGACCTCAGAAAGAAGCAGAGGATGAAAGACTGATTGGAAAGCCTCACTATATGGGGAAGAAGGAAAAGGGCACTGGTAAGTGTGTTGTTTGTGCCAGTAGAAGTCAAAGAAAGGAGACAATCTACTTCTGCAAAATCTGCACGGACAAGCCATATCTTCATCCAGTGGGGTGTTTTGAAGATTATCACAAAAAGAAACACCTCTGATAATGAAAACAGTGAGCTTTGCTTCATAGTATAATATTGTGTGTGTTGTTGCTTTTTTGTGAATTTATAAGTGATACAAGCAGTGTAATTTTCTTTAAAAAAAAAAGACTGTTTAGCAGACTGAATTTAGCAAGTAAAAAAAACATGGTTTTCCTGAACTGTTTCGTATTTTGTACCTTTTTTCTCTTTTCAAATGTATTTTAAACAAAATTAAAAGGTAAAAAAAATTGACATTTTTGGGGAATTTTCCTTAAAATAAATGATCACTCAGGCAAAATACAAAGTATATTCAGCGACACTGGAAAAGTCAATATGTGGAAGCAGCAGTGGCGAGCTACCGCAACATTCAAAATGGGGTCACATATTTTTGGAACAAATATTAGAGAGCGGAGAGACAGATAGTATTGGACATTGTTTCTAACACCATGGGACACTTAACACTGAGCAGACATGACGGGAGTGTAATAGCCTGGATCTAACCTTGATTTGTTTGAGTTATCAAATGTATTATTAATGTAAAATATATTAAATTATTTCATTTTCATCAATCATTTGTATCATAAGATGGAAGTTACATTTAGAGAGAAATTTAGGCGGGATATATGTATATTGCTCATACGTATGTATGTCGTTTTGTGGATAAATATGACTGTTTTCTTCATGAAGGAGATGTTACTTGGCACTCTGGTATGTGTCTAGTGCTTCACATTTACCCTATACAAGATGGCTGATCCGATAGATGGCACTACTGGCGTGGAGAGGATGGTGTACATTGATACTGTCGCAAGAATTAATGATCCATGGAATATATAGAAAAAGATAAGGCAGTGGACTGTAGAAGAGGTTATTGGGAGTTGTTGGCATATTGTCACGTAGTATGAAAATAATTAATCGAGAAAGAAAAGAAATCTAAAGTAACCCATATTAATACGCATTATCAGGGATTGTCCTGATATGTATATATATAATTACCGTATTTGCTCGCGTATATCTCGCCCCCGCGTATATCTCGCACCCCATTTTTTTATTTGAAATTTCAGGGGGAAAAAAAGTACTCGCATATATCTCGCATTCATTACTGACACCATCATATAAATCACCGTAATAACCTTGAGGTAGAAACACGTTCGATTTAGCGCGCCACAACAGTCGTCATTGTCCAGGAACTTACCCGAAGCGTTACCAACAGGAAGAGCGAGCAACAACGAGTTGATCCAAACTTCGATACGAGCATACGGAGCATACGGCGCAGCGTGAGTGATAGCACGTTGTACATCGTTAGTCTTCGGCCACGGTTGCTAAATTCGCCGCCTTGAGACACGTTCGAATTAGCGATTAGCACGCCACATAAGTTGCGTAAGTAGGCCTACTGTTACATCGCAGAGAAACGCAGTTCAGTCTTCTCGATTCTCAATGATTTCGTCTTGACGCATTGCTTCGCATCAGAGCTCGGCTGCGTGCAAGCATAAAGCGCAGAGTGAGTGTTAACACGCTGTACATCGTGCGCCGCGTCTGGCTAAATTCACCTCTTGAGACACGTTCTAATTTGCGATTAGCACGCCACGTCAGTTGCGGAAGTAGGCCTACTGTTACATCGCAGAGAAACGCAGTTCAGTCTCCTCGAATCTGAATGATTTCGTCTTTACGCATTGCGTCGCATCAGAGCTCGGCCGCATGCAAGCATACGGCGCAGAGTGAGTGTTAGCACGCTATACATCGTTAGCCACGTCTTCGGCCGCAGTTGGTTAAATTCGTTGCCTTGAGACACGTTCGAATTAGCGATTAGCGCGCCACGTCAGTTGCGGAAGTAGGCCTACTGTTACATCGCAGAGAAACGCAGTTCAGTCTCCTCGAATCTCAATGATTTCGTCTTTACGCATTTCGTCGCATAAGAGCTCGCCCGCGTGCAAGCATACGGCGCAGTGTGAGTGTTAGCACACTGTACATCGTTCGCCGCGTCTTCGGCCGTGGTTGGCTAAATTCACCGCCTTGAGACTCGTTCGAATTAGCGATTAGTGCGCCACAACAGTTGCGCAATTAGGCCTACTGTTACATCGCAAATTTTGTGTTTTTTCGGGAATACGGTCATTCCCCCCGTATATCTCGCACCTAAAATTTTCACACATATTTTCGGTCAAAAAAGTGCGAGATATACGCGAGCAAATACGGTATATGGGTAAGTGATTGAAAGATCGTCAAATGGAGATTATTGCTGTCTATTTGTCGATGGAAGATAAATTGTACGATTAAAGAGGTGAAGGAAGATTTCTCTATAAGGAGGACACATTTTGAGGTTACGAAGATGAAGGATGATATTGGATTAAGAAAAGTTCCCACTATGATTGATCATTCTGCCAATAATACAACAGTCAATCTGGCAAGCTCCAATATATTTGCTGGGTCATTTTATTTTAATAGAAATGAAAATCTTAATATAATTTCTGAAGTGACTTCCATTAATGATCAACTCATTCACGTAAAACTTATATTAAATAAATTCAATGTTGGTACAACTTTTTTTTTATATATATATATAGTAATTCATGTCTGGACAGAAATATTAAGCTTTCAGTTGTGTACTGTCATCTTGCAGCCCTGATAAAAAGATTATCTGTGCTCATGAGATAATATTGTTCCAAGACTATTTGGAAGCTGGCGCCCTCTCCGGTCAAACAAAACAAAATAAAAGAACAAAAAAAGAAAGATATTACATTTGTATACCGAACTGTGGGGGCTTGTTGTAGTTGTTGGTTCCCTACATAAGAAACATATTAGGGGAATTTTGATCCGGGAAGACACAGCCTAGAGGAACCTTCGCGTCGATCCTCGCAAACAGATGACAGTCCTTCAATACGATACCAGGAGGATTTTAGGGTCGTTACACATAACTGAATTATTCAGACGAAGAGTGAATATTCTATATCCCGGAGACATCGAAAGGTAAAATGTGTCGCCAGCTTACATTTGTAGTGTTTTCCCATGACGAGTTGTAACCCATAGGAGAGAACATGAGAGTATTTTTGCACATATTCTACGTGATGGCATGAACGTAATTTGATTGCGCACTTAATTGGGAGTCTAATGAATTTTTGTTAGATTTTATGAGTTAATAATAATTGTTTTCTACGACATTTTTTTTTTCTTGCATAATTACGACTACGATTATTTCACTTTAATTAGTTCTGTGATTTATTTATACCAGTTTCTATTAGGAATATCCAAGGACTTTTGGACTTAAGGATTGTTTTAGATTTGAGTTAGGAAATATTTATGCATTTGATACAATGATGATTAAATTTACTAGGAAGTTTAATGATGTGATGATTGATTATCACCATTCTTGATCTGTGATGGATGATAATTGAATAATTAGTCCACGATTTTGTTGATTTATTCTATTGAAGTTTTCGAATGACTTTACGATCTGTATGTTTAGGAAAATTCTAATGCCATTTATTAGGATGATCTGTTTGATTGATCGTTATATTATTTCGAGTAAGGATTTTAGGGGTTTTGTCATTGTACCACCAATGTAATTTGTATCGCTTCACGATATCTTGATGAGCGTTGTACCCCCTTAATCAGAAGATACATTTGTTGCACTCCCCACCCAGCTAATTGTTATCACTGCTACCTAATGAAGTTAGGCAGGGAAGCAACTGGGACAATGTCCGTGGGATGAAAGTGGACCGGTGCCCAGAGATCCTAATTACGGTATTTACTCGCCTATAACACACACACACACACCCCTCAATTTTCGACTATTATTGGGGGGAAAAAATAATTGTAAAAAAAAAAAGGAATTGGGAAGGAGAAATAATCAGAAAAATATAGCAAATAGGCCTGCAACATTCCAGTTAACGGTAAAACCCACGCTTCTGCCTGCACCACCTGTGCGTTGTTACGACATACACCCCTACCCTCCAGCTTACGAGTAATGGGTCTCGCATCCTGCGCGGCCGAATATAGTGTATAATTAAGAAGCGCGCAGTACACAAGCAGGACTGAAGATGAGCAAGATAACAAGTTTTACGGCATCCTTCAAGTTGGAAGTGCTAGAATTTGCTGCAGAAAATGGAGTGAAAGCGTCGAGTCATAGAAGTGCAGCCGTGTATGATTCGTTATTGGCGCAACCAAAAGGAAAGATTATTGGGAACAAAGAAAACTTCTAAGTCCTTCCGCGGTGTGAAGAAAGGAAAGTATAAAAATGTGGACATAAAAGTTGTGGAGTGGGTTCGAGAAACAAGAGACAATGGCCACCCTATAAATCACGAAATGTTGTAGTTTAAAGCACACGAAATTGCGAGATGTCTTGGCATTGCAGGGAATGAATTTAAAGCTAGTAGAGGTTGGGCAGAACGCTTTATACGCCGGAATGGACTAAGTTTGAGGAGAAGAACGTCACTGTGCCAATGACTTAATAAAAGTCGTCTTTATTAGAAACAAATCTTTTGTATTTTAGATGCCATGCAACGTGGCAACACTGCGTAACCTTGAACACAACACACGCACCACTGTGCGGCTCAGAGCTGCCTTAGTCCTGTGACCAGTCAGTTGTGATGATGCAAGGCAGTGGCTATTCATATGGGCTATTATAATTTTTATCGTAAATAAAGTATAGGTTACAATAACTATTTTGTGTGTTGATTTAAGGATGCTAGTTGCTCCTTTTTGTGCCTTTATACCACGCCATCCTTACCTATATCAAGGGAAATTTTCACCTATTATACCCCCTATTTTTGACGCCAAAAATTCGGGGGGAAAAGAGGGTGTTATAGGTGAGTAAATACGGTATTAAATCTATTAAATGTATTAACATGGTAAATAAAAGCATATAATATACTGACACAGAAATTATTTAATTTGAGCGAGAGGGAGTCTACAGTTCAATAACAGAACATTTAGATTCAAACAATACCCACACAATTCCTTTCAAGTTACAATAAAACTACCATGTACATGCACTAAACAATTTTACAATTACATATGCCAAAAACATTAAGTTGGTACTCACAGATTCTTTTCCATAATTTCGTGTTATACATAATACTCGCCACGGTTCTGTGGTAATAAACAACATCCTTTTGACTTAATTATATATATATATATTTTATGCTCAGAATGAAGAATTGTTCTCCTTCAATTCACTTTGTGTTGGGTCCCGATCGGTCCCTCGTAGTGGTCAATTAGGACAACTATTTAAGATATGACCTAGTCGCTTGGCCAAGCTCTATATGTATTTGGAATCAATCTTCAATTGAATTCTTCTAATATATTTTATGAATATAGTAATAAGGTATCAAGTTAATTTATATTATAAATATATGGTGCAATATTATACTCGCTCGCATAAAGGTAAGGAATTTAATGTTGACTATACTTGGGCAAAAATAATAGAGGGGTGACTATTCCTTTTAATGATGGGAATACTAGTTGCCATTTCTGGTCCGTATTGACGTATATGAATAGTTTATTCAGTTGAAACTTCCCGTCAGATCAATACAAAAAATATTTGCGCTATTATTGCGCTATTTGGTACATGTTTCGAACCTTGTATACCGGTCCTTCATCAGCCCTTCACAAACAACAAATGGCCACACATCAAATCAACACTGAACAATCCAAAATGCATGCACACTAATAATACATATTAAAACCATTGCATTAAAATTCTGTACAAAACAAATTAAAAACACATGTTAAAAATTCTAAGAGTCCACTTCACTTGTTCATAAGCACATGTCTTTCTGGTAGGAATCTTGTCCTATTCTGTTGTCTGCTTCCTGTCATGTGGGGAACTAGAATATTAATCCTATTTGAATGGTCCAAATGCGAAGACTTTAGGTACTCCCTTTTGATAGGAGACTTGTCCTGTTCTGCCTCTTGTCATATGTGGAACGGAAATAGAATAGTATTCCCATTTGAATGGTCCAAATGCTAAAGACTTTAGGCGCTCCCAGACTAAACCTGTAGTCCTCTGTTAAAAGAAAATTAAATTAATTTAGTGAATGGACTGAAGTAATGAATCTAATATATGATCAACCAGAAAACGATTGCTATGAAATCCTTACCTCCCAGCGTGTGCAGTGAACCTGTGTGCTTTAAACAGCTGTTGCAACTCAAGTGCTGAGCCTAGGCGAGGCGAGGCGAGGCCACGTGAGACATGTAGGGGGGAGAGTATCATTGGTGGAAGCAAAGAGCGGAGGGGCGACTTAGAGCGGGAGGGGAAGGAAGTTTGGGTGGTACTGCAAACCCAGGTCTAATATTATGGAGGTTTTTTATGTTTGTTACTGGTGACAAAATTTGTCAATGTTTCGTATAAAACATTGCTATCGAAATTGATTTCATTAAGATTGTGCGACGGGTTGTTTCTCAGGGCCTGGTCTATCTCTAGTTGCTCCAAAATATTAAGCATAATGCCTTTGCCGCAATAATGCAGAATTTCCAAGTCTTCCTCAATTTTCGAAAAGTTGTGGTTGCGTTCCTGCATATGATTATTAATGGCTGAGAATTTTTTGTGCCTAGCAGCGTTGAAATGCTCATTATATCTTATTTTGAAACTACGCCCCGTTTGACCTATGTAATCCGCATCACAATCCTTGCACTTTATTCTGTAAATACCGGATTTCTGGAATTTGTCTTGTTTGTTGACCGATTTGGAGTTAAATAAGTGTTTCATAGTGGTGTTATCCGTTCTGTATGCTATTCTAAGCTCCTGTTTCTTGAAAACGTTCGTGATGTTGTGCGTTAGTTGATTTGCGTATGTGAAAACTGCAACTGATTTCTTATTTTCAAATGGTTGCAAGCTTGTGACTGGTCTATTTTTAATTTTACTTAAAATGGAATCGACGTACATTTTGCTAAAACCATTAGCTATGGCTATCTGATATATGGTGGAAAGCTCTTTGCTCCAATCTTGTTCTGAGAGGGGTACGTTAATGGCTCTGTTAATATATGCCCTGAAAGCAGCTTTTTTATGGCTGGCCGGATGGTTTGAATCCTTCCTGATGGTGGTGTGCGTTTGGGTTGGCTTCCTGTATATTTTAAAACGTAGGCTCATGGTGTCCCTAATGACAGTAAGATCCAGGTAGTTTATAGACTGATTTATTTCTGATGTTGTGGTGAATTTGATGCTATTATCAATTTGGTTTAGCTCTGTTGTAATGTGATTGATGCCACAGATTTCATTATCAACTATCAGAAAAACGTCATCGACATATCTTGTCCAAAAGCTGATTCCTTTTATTTTACTGATGCTGATGTTTTCCAAGTGGTCAATATAAATATTGGCCATTATGCCTGACAATGGGGAGCCCATGGCCAAACCTTCTGTCTGCTTGTAGATTTTTTGGTTGAACGTGAAGTAATTGTTTTGCACAGCAAATTTTAACAGACTGATGAATTCCTTGATTTCACCTTGTGACATCCTACTGTGCATTTTTAAGTTCTCCTCTATTATATGTATGGTGGGGCCTAATGGGATGTTCGTGTACATGTCGCTGATATCAGCGGTGTGTAAGGTTTCTGAGCTTTTTATATTCAAACCCTTAGTGCGTTCGCAGAAGTCAATGGAATTTCTAATTGCATTATTGGTCGTAAATTTATAATGTTTTTTCAAAAATTTTTGGAGGAATTGCGTCAGCTTGTAAACAGGACTACCCCTGAAATTTACGATAGGTCTGATCGGTAGGTTATCCTTATGGGTTTTAGGCAATGCTCTAAGGGTTGGTATGCTTGGGTTCATATTGATTAATTTACTAATTTGATGTTCATCTAGAATCATGTCGGTGTTCTTTAATATTTGCTTGAGCTTCCGTTGTGTGGGCCCTGTGGGGTCCTTGCTGATGATGTTGAAATTTTTGTTACTCAAAAAGGATTCTGTTTTTTCGATGTATTCGTTCTTATTCAAAATAACGATACTATTACCTTTATCGGCCTTAGTTACTATTAAATTCTCTTGAGCGATTTTCTTTTTTAAGCTGGTGACATTTTCTGTATGGGGTTGTTTATTGTCCTGTTTTATTATTTTGTTGATTTTCTTGTTGATGACATGTCTGGTTTCATTTCTTTTTTCTATTGGGAGTTTTTGAATTGCCGCTTCCGATTCTGCTATTAGTACTGTTAAATTCGTTTTATTATTATAGGAGGAGTGCCAGTTATGTTTGAAGCCTTTTTCCATTAATTCTATTTCCGCTTGATTAAAATCGACGTTAGAAAAGTTTTCGAACGGTTTTTGGAAATCATGGGATGGAGTGTCAGGTTCCTCGTTGCTCATCGTGCGTGCCTGCCGCATTAGTTGGTCTAACTTCCTGTTTAAAGTGCCGACCTTTTTATTGGCGTGGAATGCGACAACTTCCTCTACATGGAGAAGGAAGGAGTCCCATTCATCTTTATTCGTGGTGTTAGCAGCCTCTAAGTGAACTTCGTATAAAAAGTTATTAATTTGATTTTTCTTTATATATAAAAATTTTAATTCCCGTTGCAGGATTTTCTGGTTGATCATTAGCTGTGTTTTATGTTCAAAGTTGTTGTAAAATCTCTTTTTCTGAAACGCGCCTATATGTCGCGGAACTAGATTGTGCGTTCTGCATTTCTTTAAGAAATCAATGTCTTTAATGACGCTGGCCAATTTTATTCGCAGATGTTTAAATTTATACCTTTTAGCCTGACTAGCCATTTTAATGATGGGAATACTAGTTGCCATTTCTGGTCCGTATTGACGTATATGAATAGTTTATTCAGTTGAAACTTCCCGTCAGATCAATACAAAAAATATTTGCGCTATTATTGCGCTATTTGGTACATGTTTCGAACCTTGTATACCGGTCCTTCATCAGCCCTTCACAAACAACAAATGGCCACACATCAAATCAACACTGAACAATCCAAAATGCATGCACACTAATAATACATATTAAAACCATTGCATTAAAATTCTGTACAAAACAAATTAAAAACACATGTTAAAAATTCTAAGAGTCCACTTCACTTGTTCATAAGCACATGTCTTTCTGGTAGGAATCTTGTCCTATTCTGTTGTCTGCTTCCTGTCATGTGGGGAACTAGAATATTAATCCTATTTGAATGGTCCAAATGCGAAGACTTTAGGTACTCCCTTTTGATAGGAGACTTGTCCTGTTCTGCCTCTTGTCATATGTGGAACGGAAATAGAATAGTATTCCCATTTGAATGGTCCAAATGCTAAAGACTTTATTTTTTCATAAGCACGTGTCTTTCTGGTAGGAATCTTGTCCTATTCTGTCTATAAAGTCTTTAGCATTTGGACCATTCAAATGGGAATACTATTCTATTTCCGTTCCACATATGACAAGAGGCAGAACAGGACAAGTCTCCTATCAAAAGGGAGTACCTAAAGTCTTCGCATTTGGACCATTCAAATAGGATTAATATTCTAGTTCCCCACATGACAGGAAGCAGACAACAGAATAGGACAAGATTCCTACCAGAAAGACATGTGCTTATGAACAAGTGAAGTGGACTCTTAGAATTTTTAACATGTGTTTTTAATTTGTTTTGTACAGAATTTTAATGCAATGGTTTTAATATGTATTATTAGTGTGCATGCATTTTGGATTGTTCAGTGTTGATTTGATGTGTGGCCATTTGTTGTTTGTGAAGGGCTGATGAAGGACCGGTATACAAGGTTCGAAACATGTACCAAATAGCGCAATAATAGCGCAAATATTTTTTGTATTGATCTGACGGGAAGTTTCAACTGAATAAACTATTCATATACGTCAATACGGACCAGAAATGGCAACTAGTATTCCCATCATTAAAATGGCTAGTCAGGCTAAAAGGTATAAATTTAAACATCTGCGAATAAAATTGGCCAGCGTCATTAAAGACATTGATTTCTTAAAGAAATGCAGAACGCACAATCTAGTTCCGCGACATATAGGCGCGTTTCAGAAAAAGAGATTTTACAACAACTTTGAACGTAAAACACAGCTAATGATCAACCAGAAAATCCTGCAACGGGAATTAAAATTTTTATATATAAAGAAAAATCAAATTAATAACTTTTTATACGAAGTTCACTTAGAGGCTGCTAACACCACGAATAAAGATGAATGGGACTCCTTCCTTCTCCATGTAGAGGAAGTTGTCGCATTCCACGCCAATAAAAAGGTCGGCACTTTAAACAGGAAGTTAGACCAACTAATGCGGCAGGCACGCACGATGAGCAACGAGGAACCTGACACTCCATCCCATGATTTCCAAAAACCGTTCGAAAACTTTTCTAACGTCGATTTTAATCAAGCGGAAATAGAATTAATGGAAAAAGGCTTCAAACATAACTGGCACTCCTCCTATAATAATAAAACGAATTTAACAGTACTAATAGCAGAATCGGAAGCGGCAATTCAAAAACTCCCAATAGAAAAAAGAAATGAAACCAGACATGTCATCAACAAGAAAATCAACAAAATAATAAAACAGGACAATAAACAACCCCATACAGAAAATGTCACCAGCTTAAAAAAGAAAATCGCTCAAGAGAATTTAATAGTAACTAAGGCCGATAAAGGTAATAGTATCGTTATTTTGAATAAGAACGAATACATCGAAAAAACAGAATCCTTTTTGAGTAACAAAAATTTCAACATCATCAGCAAGGACCCCACAGGGCCCACACAACGGAAGCTCAAGCAAATATTAAAGAACACCGACATGATTCTAGATGAACATCAAATTAGTAAATTAATCAATATGAACCCAAGCATACCAACCCTTAGAGCATTGCCTAAAACCCATAAGGATAACCTACCGATCAGACCTATCGTAAATTTCAGGGGTAGTCCTGTTTACAAGCTGACGCAATTCCTCCAAAAATTTTTGAAAAAACATTATAAATTTACGACCAATAATGCAATTAGAAATTCCATTGACTTCTGCGAACGCACTAAGGGTTTGAATATAAAAAGCTCAGAAACCTTACACACCGCTGATATCAGCGACATGTACACGAACATCCCATTAGGCCCCACCATACATATAATAGAGGAGAACTTAAAAATGCACAGTAGGATGTCACAAGGTGAAATCAAGGAATTCATCAGTCTGTTAAAATTTGCTGTGCAAAACAATTACTTCACGTTCAACCAAAAAATCTACAAGCAGACAGAAGGTTTGGCCATGGGCTCCCCATTGTCAGGCATAATGGCCAATATTTATATTGACCACTTGGAAAACATCAGCATCAGTAAAATAAAAGGAATCAGCTTTTGGACAAGATATGTCGATGACGTTTTTCTGATAGTTGATAATGAAATCTGTGGCATCAATCACATTACAACAGAGCTAAACCAAATTGATAATAGCATCAAATTCACCACAACATCAGAAATAAATCAGTCTATAAACTACCTGGATCTTACTGTCATTAGGGACACCATGAGCCTACGTTTTAAAATATACAGGAAGCCAACCCAAACGCACACCACCATCAGGAAGGATTCAAACCATCCGGCCAGCCATAAAAAAGCTGCTTTCAGGGCATATATTAACAGAGCCATTAACGTACCCCTCTCAGAACAAGATTGGAGCAAAGAGCTTTCCACCATATATCAGATAGCCATAGCTAATGGTTTTAGCAAAATGTACGTCGATTCCATTTTAAGTAAAATTAAAAATAGACCAGTCACAAGCTTGCAACCATTTGAAAATAAGAAATCAGTTGCAGTTTTCACATACGCAAATCAACTAACGCACAACATCACGAACGTTTTCAAGAAACAGGAGCTTAGAATAGCATACAGAACGGATAACACCACTATGAAACACTTATTTAACTCCAAATCGGTCAACAAACAAGACAAATTCCAGAAATCCGGTATTTACAGAATAAAGTGCAAGGATTGTGATGCGGATTACATAGGTCAAACGGGGCGTAGTTTCAAAATAAGATATAATGAGCATTTCAACGCTGCTAGGCACAAAAAATTCTCAGCCATTAATAATCATATGCAGGAACGCAACCACAACTTTTCGAAAATTGAGGAAGACTTGGAAATTCTGCATTATTGCGGCAAAGGCATTATGCTTAATATTTTGGAGCAACTAGAGATAGACCAGGCCCTGAGAAACAACCCGTCGCACAATCTTAATGAAATCAATTTCGATAGCAATGTTTTATACGAAACATTGACAAATTTTGTCACCAGTAACAAACATAAAAAACCTCCATAATATTAGACCTGGGTTTGCAGTACCACCCAAACTTCCTTCCCCTCCCGCTCTAAGTCGCCCCTCCGCTCTTTGCTTCCACCAATGATACTCTCCCCCCTACATGTCTCACGTGGCCTCGCCTCGCCTCGCCTAGGCTCAGCACTTGAGTTGCAACAGCTGTTTAAAGCACACAGGTTCACTGCACACGCTGGGAGGTAAGGATTTCATAGCAATCGTTTTCTGGTTGATCATATATTAGATTCATTACTTCAGTCCATTCACTAAATTAATTTAATTTTCTTTTAACAGAGGACTACAGGTTTAGTCTGGGAGCGCCTAAAGTCTTTAGCATTTGGACCATTCAAATGGGAATACTATTCTATTTCCGTTCCACATATGACAAGAGGCAGAACAGGACAAGTCTCCTATCAAAAGGGAGTACCTAAAGTCTTCGCATTTGGACCATTCAAATAGGATTAATATTCTAGTTCCCCACATGACAGGAAGCAGACAACAGAATAGGACAAGATTCCTACCAGAAAGACATGTGCTTATGAACAAGTGAAGTGGACTCTTAGAATTTTTAACATGTGTTTTTAATTTGTTTTGTACAGAATTTTAATGCAATGGTTTTAATATGTATTATTAGTGTGCATGCATTTTGGATTGTTCAGTGTTGATTTGATGTGTGGCCATTTGTTGTTTGTGAAGGGCTGATGAAGGACCGGTATACAAGGTTCGAAACATGTACCAAATAGCGCAATAATAGCGCAAATATTTTTTGTATTGATCTGACGGGAAGTTTCAACTGAATAAACTATTCCTTTTAAACCAAACGCAGTGTTAAATTATTTAATCTGATTCGGAAATTCTCATTTACGTGCAACCTAAAATCTTTGCTTGTATGGGAAACGTTTCTACAATCTCTGCCTGAAAATACAAATGAAATTAACTCAAATCACATTCGCGACAACTTCAATTAATCACTTCTCTTCACATCAAATTCGCAACACATTCTTGGCCCTATTGTGCCAATTACATTGTCACAAGGAACAATTTGATATTTGAACCCAGGAAGGACTTATTCTTCCAGCTACTCTGGGGGTCCAACCTAGGACTTGAGAATTGCAAAACCCTGGACTTATGTTCATGCAGCTCTGCTGATTTGTATAACACCAAGTGAAACCAGAAAACCTTATTCCCAAGACATTTATTTCCATTGTGTTTGAACTTGGGCACCCCTACTAACATTGGACAGCCTGTGGGAAATGAGAAACCTCTCGTTTCCCATGCTAAAATCTGCCGGTGTTTCTGTCACTAGCAACTTGTACTGTGTTGAAACGAAGTAAATGGCAACGTTTCACAACACTGTTCTGGTTGGTAACCAATGCTGCCAACTTGGAACAAATTGCACTCCATTGTGAGCTCGGCCGCACGAGTCGTTTTGTCCCCCTGTTAGGTTGGCTGAACTGTGTGTGAGCTACGCGCTTGGCGCATCTAACCTAGACTGACAGAGCAAGCGGCGTCACTCAACTAAGTACTACTGCCGACTCAAGACGTGTAGCTAAGCGCTCCGGGGGAAGCTTCGTGGTTTCCCCCCGGGAGGCACGAGGAGAATCAAGGTAATGTGTGGAAAAAGACTTTTGGAAAGGGTAAAACCACGGAAGAACAGTGTCTGTGTTTTTCGCGATTCTTCGAGAAAACTTTTACGTAAAAAAAAACCTACTTTAGACTATTGCGCCACTTACCGCGTGTGATATTTTTCTTGTGCCAAGAGACTAACTTTTAATTTGAGGGTATTCAAGGCTTGGGGTGGCCGGGCGAATTATCCTGTTGCTTTAAAAGCTAAGTTTTGTTCTTTTGTTACCTTACTCTCTTTTTTTTATGCCAGGGGAAAAGTTCTCCCCATGCACGGTCATCCTAAGGTCTTAATATCTTGTTTGCAGGCACCATCATATCCTTCAATTTAAGATTGTGTGTATAATGTTGAAATGCAATTCTTTATATATTTTGAGCTGGGCAAACAGTTCGGTTTTCTTTCCTTGTTCCTTGAACTAGGGGTGGGGGGTACCTCGTGGTCGTAACGTTGTTAAGAAGCCAGCGTCCCCTTGTGTAAACATTCTTGGCTGGCGAGTCAGACGTACTAGTCGCAATAAGCGGCGCTTAACCTTAAACATGCATACATGCCAACCTCTCAAAATGAAAAATCGGGAGATTCGACGCGGCGGCGATTGGGGGGAAGGGGGAGGGGGTTGCAACATAATAAATACACAGGCTAAGACATTTCAGCAAATATATAAGTTACACTTGACTAACATGATATGACATCCCAATTTACAAATGTACTTAAGACTGAGTAATCTTAAATTCCAACTAATCTATCAAACAAGCATACCTTTCTTTCGACCACACTCAGGCATACAAAACTAGTGACGTATCGAAGATCATCATATTGGTCGTTGTTGCAGGTGACTGTGGCTGATTTTGCCCTCTTCAAAAAGGTCTTGCTATATTCTTGCTCAAAACACTTCCCTTTCTGAATCGACTTCAGAGTTATAAGTTTGTCCAAAGTCTTTTCGGAGAGAGATGACCTGAACTGCGTTCTTGGTTTTCTGACAAGACTGAACATCCTCTCACACTCTTCATTACTATGCGGAACGGTCAGAATGGAAAGCATAACTTTAGACTATTTGTCATACTTGAGTTCTGGCTGAGCCATATCTCCCGGCAATTTTTGAGTCTGGGAACATCATCCTAAATAAAGGACCAGTGTGATCGGAACAATTGACAGGGAGGTTATGTTCAATAATAAATGATGAGAACAATACTTCTGCACGTGTTATACTGTCAGTGTCTTCCTCCTTACACTTGAAATAATCAAGTTTCTTGTTTCTCCCAACACATTGTACATTGTCTTTATGTTTCTTTGAGAGCACATGTTTTGAAATGTCTCCCTTTCCACCATGTGAGATGCTGAAATCACACCTACAGACACTACAAAATGCAAATGTTGCGCCTCTTCTTGACTCAGTTATATGCAGAAAGTTATCTGTGTACACACTTTTAAATGTCACATCATATTTCTTCGCCATATTACCGAGGAACGGACGCAATCACTCAGATCGAAAAATCACAATAGCCTACAGGCATATTAACGCCAACAACATCTAACTAAGTTATACATAAATCATATAATTTCACGTGTGAAACGGATACAATATTCCGCAGCGCACAACTACCTATCACCCACATGTCATTATGCAAAACATCTAGGAACAAGCGTTGAATTAACCATCGACGATTTCAAACTAAGATGCATTCGAAGCGAACCTTTTATAACAGCAGGACGTGACGTGGGAGTTAGTATGCAGTTGTCGATTATCGATACAGAGCGAAACTGCGGTATCGAGATATAACTTCAAAACACGTAAAGTCGAACCGTTCGATAGACGACTGGAGTGTCATCTCGCACATTCAGTCCGAATACGCGTGGGATTTTTGAAAAATCGGGAGATTTAATACGTTAAGCGGGAGGGCGGGAGAAATGGTCAGAAATCCGGAGTCTCCCGCCTAAATCGGGAGAGTTGGCAGGTATGAATATGTAATACCTGTATTTGTTACAGTATCTTATTTAATCATTTACTTGTTGGTTCCCGGGGAACATTTCTTGTGAATTTAATTAACATTTCTTGTGAACTTTGATTTTCTTAATGCAATTCTTTCTTGTGTGTCGTCGTGGGGATTCATATCCATGCTTGTACTTTCGATGCGGATGACGTTTCGCATCTTAGCTTTCACCTCTGGTATTGTGTTGAGCTTTCATGCATTCCTCCTTTGGGGTTTTCATCCATTTCCCCCCATGTATTTTCATTTCTAGTCAAGCTAGGCTTTGTTTTTTTTAATGTACCTGTATGTAAATTTATTCAAGATGCCCTTTGTTCCTTGTGTACTTATATTTGTGGTTTCTTATTTTAATTATATTCTGTAAAAGTTAACCGTTGCTCTTTTATTCCATGCATGCAGTCTATTTCTAACCGGATCCCTGGTGTCGCGCCAGCTGTCCACCCCACAGGCTAAATACTGAAGTCCCACTGTATTCCATCTTGGAATAAGGGCACTACTCAGCTCTGAACCTCGTGGCGAATGTCGCAGGTTAGGGTTGGAGTGGCATACCTATATTTTTAAACAACTCCTCGCAATGGCAACATCGGTGGTTATGACAGTTGTATTAGGTTACGCAACATAAAAAACCATTAGGTTTCGCTTAACCTTGTATATCAGATAAAATGACAGAATAAAAATTAGACACCAATTCCCTAACCTTTTTCCATTAGCGTTAATGAAACGTTTCCCGAATCATGTACACGAACATCACGTTTGTTTCAAACCATATAGTTATTAGGTGATTATGGTGGAATATCACTGTGCGTTTGTTACATACACATGCAAATTCGTAATTTAGAAACGACGTAAACTATTCTTGAAACATCGAAGAGAACAACAAATAATTGAACCCTACCGAGCCCGTTAAAACGAGGCCACACATTTTAATTCTTGTCACACAGCAATCTTTCTTCTCCCTTCATTTTCATTTTTTTACCAAATTGCCGACTCTCAGGAGATCGCTGCCCGCGAACACTAAGCCGAGAACCTCTCTCTTCTCGCCGGCTGACAGACTAGCGATCCTTGTGTACGTCTCGGGAGTTTGCTTTATTGACGGCTGTAGTTTGCCGTAAGTATATATGATCCGGGCTTCCACACTCGAAAGACCCGGCAGAAAATATCTAGATAAAAATCATCTTTAAGGATACATGCCTATCATGGCACGGTCCAAATGTGACTTAAGAAATCAAAGTACTGGACAGAGAAGGTAATGAATTGCATTATTAATGATCTGGTCATCGAAGCACAAACGACCTAGGAAAGATATTATGTACTGTATGTATATGAGTAGGAGACAAACCTAACTTGGTCTGTTCCAATTGGACTTGAGAAGAAAGATTTCTTGGCAGAGGAGTTGTTGAAGGACATGTGACAACAACTGTCACAAGAGTGTAGTTCGATTTATTCGATTGGATTTTTTTTTTTAAGGTGTCTGTGACGTTATTCAGATTTGACAGTTTGATCTATGCATTCTTGTATTGCCACACATTAGATGTAATGTTTTGCCACATATTTGATGTGGTGTTTTGCCACATGTTAGATGTGATGATTGCCACTTTGGTGTTAAATTATTTATATAATATTTGATGAAGTTTACGTATGGGAAACGTACAGATTATGATCTGCTTTCCAACATTAAGTGGTTGTTTATTGCGCCATGATCTAACGAGACATGTTGTTCGGATTGTAGAGAAGCTTGTGCTTTTTGTAATAATTTGTTTGGCAAAGAATTTTTTTTTTTTTTTTTTTTTTTTGGAGTGCATTGTAATCCAATATTCATTATAGATTTGAGATAATCCAATACTTTACTCTCATTTTGTGCATGTGAATAGCACACGTTGACTTTATGCTCATTGCTGTTGTGTGACAACTTACTCAGTTGATATGATTAATTTTGATCGGCACTGTAATTCGACCTTGGCATGGAATTCGATGAAATTATGACGTATGGTTGTTGCAGTTGCTTCAATATTTATTTGAGATTAATACTGATTGAAGTTACTGAATTTAACTTGAGATTTAATGCTACGATACCACGAATACTGCATTTATAAATGACTTAAGAGATGATCATTGAATTGAACGAAGACAAATGATAGCAAATGATTACAGCCATATTTAAATTATCGAATGGACTATTTAGTTTTAGCCATGGTGAAAGTGTGTTGACTTGAATAATTTATGATGTGTGCAATTATGTTAATCAAATGTCAATAATAATTTCTATATATTTATGGCATTAATACTGGCTGTGCCCAAGATAGCGGGATCAAACCAGGCCAAAGACGTCGGATTTTTTAAGAGCGTTAAAATCCTTCAGTATGCCCTCCTTCGAAGAGGAAGTAAAGCCGGCGGTCCCACGTCATAGATTTATGGCATGTAAAAGATCCTTCCACAGACTAAACTTGTGAAGCTAAATTGTTAGATTGGATTTTGTCGGAACGCTCTATCAAAGTTCCAACGTTCACCACTAGGTATCATTGATATCTGGTAGCGAAAGTTGGAACTACTTGAAATTGAATGGAATATGTAGCTCAACCTAAGGGTGTCCGCTGGTAGTAGCTACAGACTCAGGCGAGCCGAACATGTCCTCGGACACTCCCGGCACTAAAAGCCAAATAAAAGTAAAGTAAATTTTTGCATCACAGGACAAAGTGTATAGTTGATTTAATGCTTTGATTTCATACACAATTAAATGAAATTAGGTCACTCAGGGACAAGCGAAAATTTATTGTGTCGTGTGCTTCGATGAATCCCTGCAGTGGCAAGAAGGAACATTTAATTGATATTCATTTCTCTTTTGGTCCTGTGCTCTATAGTCGATCCGATTGGGTGAGCTTAGAAAAAGACATTACACCATAATATTGGGTTTTTCTTATGCCATCGGAATCACAGGTAGGAGGTGGAAATACAGTATATGCGAACAGTCTAAAGGATTGGCCATCCACGGTTTCCACCACAAGATCTGTAGAAATGTTAAACACCATGAACCGAACGAAGAATGCATATGTTCTCTGTGCAATAACCCCTGCGACAAATACCACATAACATCAAGCAGCAAACGGACAAAGAGCATAGTTGAATACAGTAAAGATTAATCTACCTGTAATAATTATTTGTAAGCACACCTTGTCCATTATGGCCACTCGGCAGCAATAAATATTTATTAACTATATGCAAACGAAATCCTGAATAAATGAGGATTCTTTTCCTATTTTATCTAATTCAATCTGTGGAATTTCTTATTTCTGTTTTTCATGCTGGCTTCATCAGGAATGTGTTTTTGCGAATTCTAGTTTGATGGCACCTTTTTTCATATCCCATAAGACCCAGAGATACTTTCTCTCGTGCCACCCGAGCTGAATTTTTACTAATTTCTCAAACTAGACTTCAGGCACATTTGTTTTTCGTGTTAGTTTTTTTTTTAATACCCCTGCACTTTCTTGGAAAATATGTGGTGTTATATTGGCCGGGTCATCGCATGTTTCCCTGAAACGGATACAGTATGTATAAAGAAGAATTACATGCAGGTCAGTTACGCATTACTCTGAGAGTTATTACATGTAGTTAACTGGCGCATTCGTTGGGACTGAAGCAAAACTATGCACAAACAAGAAATACGTACAATAGTCCAGGCAACTAAAAGGTGAAGAGGGAAATGTTTGGAACCCAATTTATGACTTCATAACTTCGTTTGGACTAGTTAGGAGATGAACATACCGAAAGTCTCCGCCCGTAACCTTTGAGCCAGGGGGCTTTCAAGGTCCCATTTTTCGTTTTTTCGCTCAAATCTCGGAAACGATGCATCCTAGCGAAATGACAACTCTATACAACATGAAAGCTGATTAAATTGCTGCAAGGTTTACTCAGTCAAGTTTTTCGATATCTTCTATAGTTTTCGCGATATCCGCTCTTGAAAGTCTGTAATTTTGGAGAGAAAAAAAATTTGCCTCACATTTTTTGCTTGTTTGACTGGATAACTCTTCAACTATGCACCCAAAAAATAAATGCCGGCCAGAGGGTTGTAGAACATTAAATTTCCTTCAATAATATTGTTACGTGCCACCCCTAGTGGCAAGTTCGTTAACTGGATTATGGTGGGTGAAAGCACAAACACAATTGTTCCTTTAAAGAGAAACAACTTTATTGCTTGCAGGTCAGAAATATACACCGTACAATAAGCAGATAGAAACAATTAGCTGTCTTACAGAAGCTCCTTCCCGTATGGAGCTCGACTCACCCTTTCACTCGGCCTTGCAGTTAATCCTCTCGCTAGTGAGGTGGTCCTGTGCTCTGGCTGGAAAGAGCTGCACTAAGTCTGTCACTCACTGTTTCGCAATTCACCACAATGACCTCAGTCGCGCTGGAAAACACACACTCTTCAATACACAGTCTCTCCGTATGATTCACACTCCCTCACTGTCGAGAGAATCAGCTTCACTAGGGTTTCGCAAGTCACGTCGCCAACAACTGTCGCTGAAGGTAAACGCTCGCACTAGCTCGAAAAACACTCTCGACCCCGCTTACCAGGTCGCTCTTATATCGCAAGCCGGTGACTCAATAAATGCTTCTAGACCCATCCAGGATTCACGGCTTCCCGAGGTTTCCATCACTGGCTGGGTCACGAATATTCTGGACCATCCCTTTGTAATAGTAGCCCTGTTGCGTAAGGCGCACGTAATACACAGAGGCAGAGCCCAGCCCGGGACAGCTGTGACTCAACTGGCGAGGCGACGAAACAACTCACAGTCGTAACACCACCCCCTTCCTAAAAGGCTGATCATCCCGATCAATCATTGGTCCGTCTGTGTCCCTCCGTAGGCTGCCAGGCGATCTCGATTCACGATCATCTTCGCCCTCGGGCTCCGCTGGATCCTGTAGACAACATCGTTGATCCGTTTCACGACTCGGTACGGGCCCTCCAAGGACTTCTGCAGTTTGGGTGACAGGCCTTTCTTCCGTAACGGGTTGAAGAACCAGACCCGGTCGTCCTCGTGGAATCCGCCGGCATCTGTCTGTTGGTCGTATCGGGTCTCCATTCGGTCGGTCTCGATCCGCAGTTTCCTCCTCGCGAACGCGTGCACGTCCTCCAGTTGGTCGACCAGTTCTTGACAATACTGGCTTACCGGGACCGGATCACTCCCAGGTCGGCCGAAGACAAGATCGACAGGTAGACGGAGCTCCCTCCCAAACATGGCCCGGGCTGGTGTGCACCCTGTGGCTTCATGCACGGCGGCGCGGTAGGCCAGGAGATATAGTGGAAGATGTTTGTCCCAATCCCTCTGGTGCTGACTATTCGGAGATGGTTCTCGATGGTGCGATTGAATAGCTCTACCATCCCGTCGGACTGAGGGTGTAGCGGCGGCGTCCTTGTCTTCCGAATTCCCAGCCGCTGGCATAGGTTCTGGAACACCTGCGACTCGAAGTTCCTCCCTTGGTCGGAGTGCAGCTCCAGGGGTACTCCGTACCGGCTGACGAATTCCTTCACCAGGGGCTCTGCGATCGTCACGGCTTCTTGGTTAGGGAGCGCATACGCCTCCGGCCATTTGGTGAAGTAGTCGCTGACGACCAATACGCAGCAGTTCCCTGCCTCGCTCAACGGGAATGGCCCAGCAACATCGATGGCCACTCTCCATGGGCCGCCCACGTTGTAAGTCTTCAATGGACCCCGTCGTCTCCGTCCTGGGCCCTTGCTGGCTGCGTAATCGTGGCACCTCGCACAGTGGTTCTCCACATCTATTCGGCATCCGATCCAGTAGAACCGCCCTCTCAGCTTCTCCAGGGCCTTCTTTATCCCTTGGTGTCCACCAGATGATCCTCCATGGACTTCCTTCAGGACTTCCTCCGTCATAGCCTTTGGAACCACGCATTGTTCCCGAGATGTCTTCCCGCCGGTGCTCTCCCAGGTACAGCAGATGAGGCCATCCCTTACAATCAGCGAGTCCCACTGCGCCCAGTAGGACATAAACTTTGGGCCCCAGTCACTCACAATGTTCCACCCGGATCTGGGGACACAGGCCCTCTTCCATTCGGCTATCAGTCCCAGGTCATCATCTACTGCTTGTGCCCGCGTGAAAGTTCCACGGTAGTCCTTTGGCACTGTATCCCGGTGTACTCCTCTCTTCTGGTACACAAGGTGCAGTCTTCGGGGCACGGTCTTCGTGACAGGGCGTCGGCGTTAGAGTGCAGTTGGCCTTTCCTGTGCTGGATCTCAAAGTTGTACTGTTGAAGCCTCTCTAACCACCGCGCGAGTTGACCCTCGGGCTGTTTGAAGTTCAGGAGTCACCGCAGGGATGCATGGTCGGTCCTGATGAGAAATTCTTGCCCGTACAGGTACTTGAGGAAGTGTTCGATGGTCTTCACGATGGCGAGCAGTTCCTTCCTGGTGACGCAGTAGTTCCTCTCTGGCTTTGACAAGGCTTTGCTGAAATATGCCACCACTCTCTCCTCGCCGTCCACTATTTGCGACAGGATTCCCCCTATACCAAAGTCGCTGGCATCGATAACGACGATGAACCTTGTTCCAGGTCTGGGGTAGGCCAGAATAGGCGCGGTGCACAGAGCCTGCTTGAGTTGTTCGAAGGCACTGTGGCATTCGGCTGTCCATGTGAAGAGTTGGTCCTTCTCAGTCAGTCGATGCAGTGGTTTGGCGATGTCGGCGAATCCTCTCACGAAGCGACGGTAATAAGTGCAGAGTCCCAGGAAGCTTCGTAGTGGGACTTGTCCTTCGGAACTGGCCACTCCCTCACAGCTGCGGTCTTTTCTGGGTCGGTGCACACCCCTTCCTCGGAGACAATATGCCCAAGGTACTGGACCTGCTTCTGGAAGAGCTGACACTTCTTGGGGCTCAACTTCAGTTGGGCAGCCCGTAGCTTCATCAAGATCTCCTTCAGGTTGCTGTAGTGCTCTTCGAAGTTTCTCCCCAGAACGATGACGTCGTCTAGGTAGACCAGGCAGGTCTTCCAGTGTAGTCCCCTCAGAATGGACTCCATTAGCCCTTCGAAGGTCGCAGGGGCGTTGCACAGACCGAATGGCATGACGGTGAACTGCCAGAGCCCGCTGCCCACCGAGAACGCAGTTTTCTCGCGGTCCATAGGGTGGACCTCCATCTGCCAATAGCCACTCTTCAAATCCAAGGTGGAGAACCATCTTGACCCTGATATTGTGTCCAGGGTGTCGCCGATCCTGGGTAGAGGGTAGCTGTCCTTCTTCGTGACGTCATTCACCCGCCTGTAATCCACGCAGAACCTGGTGGAACCGTCCTTCTTCTTCACTAGCACGACAGGAGAACTCCAAGGACTACGTGATGGCTCGATCACCCCTTGCTCCTTCATCTCTTCTACCATCCAGTCGACTTCGGCTTGCTTGGCGAGCGGGACACGTCGGAATGGTGCCCTAATCGGTGCGCTGTTCCCAACGTCGATTCTGTGCTGGACCAAGCTTGTCCTGCCGAAGTCTTTGCTCCCCACGGAGAAGACATCCTGAAATTCATGTAGCAGGTCCCGAAGTTGGCGTGTTTGTTCCTCATCTAAATGGTCCTGGGATCCCTGGAGGAGCTTCTGTAGTTCTTCTGGCAGTGCGCGTCTTCTTCGGTTGCCCGTCTGCTGGTGTCCGTGCGTCGTGTCTGTGATGCGGACGATCCAGGTAACGGGCTCGCAGACTCCTAGGTTGGTATCCCGGTGAACCGTAATGTCGTAGTCTTTCAGGTTGGACAGGCGGACGTACGGCCGAGACGTCGTTTTGATGAGTCTTGGCAATCAGCAATCCTTTTGTATGGATGTCCTCATATTTTGGCTCGATGATAGCCGCCACTCCCTCAGCAGTTCCGTCGACAATTCCGGCAGCGCTGACTTCCGTCCTGGCGGGAACGGCCTCGTGTGCTGGTTGCAAAGCAAGTTCCCCACCTCCGAAGTGCAGAGTGTTGGTACTCAGGTCCATGATGATGTTGTTCTGGTCCAGGAAGTCCAGTCCGATGATCACTTCGTTTGATACATCAATAGTTTAATCAGTTGAAACTTTCCGTCAAATCAATACAAAATATTTTGTGCTATTATTGCGCTAAGTTAGGTACATGTTTCGAACCTTGCAAGGCGGTCCTTCATCAGCCTCTCACACAAATGGCAACACATCAAAAAAACACTGAACAATATCCAAAAATGCATGCACACTAATAAAACACATATTAAAAACATTCCATTAAAATTTGTACGAAACATATTAAAAAACACATGTTAAAAGTTCTGAGAGTCCATTTATCTTGTTCATTGCCACCGTTTAAACACGTGTCGTTCTGATAGGAGATCTTGTCCTGTTCTGTTATCTGCTTCTTGTCATGTGGGGAATGGAAATAGAGTAGTATTCCCATTTGAATGGTCCAAATGCAAAAGACTTTTAGGTACTCCCAGACTAAACAAGTAGTCCTCTGTTGAAAGAAAATTAAAATTTATTTAGTGAATGGACTGAAGTAATGAGAATCCAATTATGATCAACCAGAAAACGATTGCTAGAAAAAATCCTTACCTCCCAGTATATGCAGTGAAACCTGTGCGCTTGAAACAGCTGTTGCAACTAAAGTGCTGAGTCTAGGCGAGGCGAGGTGAGGCCACGTGAGACATGTAGGGGTGGAGAATACCATTGGTGGAAGCAAAGAGTGGAGGGGCGGGGAGGCACTTGGAGTGGGAGGGGAAAGGAAGTTTGGGTGGTACTACGAACCCAGATCTAATTTATGGAGGTTTTTTATTTATGGAGGTTTTTTATGTTTGTTGCTGGTGACAAAGTTTGTCAATGTTTCGTATAAAACATTGCTATCGAAATTGATTTCATTCAGATTGTGTAACGGGTTGTTTCTCAAGGCCTGGTCTATCTCAAGCTGTTCTAAAATATTAAGCATAATGCCTTTGCTGCAATAATGTAAAATTTCCAAGGCCTTGAGAAACAACCCGTTACACAATCTGAATGAAATCAATTTCGATAGCAATGTTTTATACGAAACATTGACAAACTTTGTCACCAGCAACAAACATAAAAAAACCTCCATAAATTAGATCTGGGTTCGAAGTACCACCCAAACATCCTTTGCCCTCCCACTCCAAGTGCCTCCCCGCCCCTCCGCTCTTTGCTTCCACCAATGGTATTCTCCACCCCTACATGTCTCACGTGGCCTCACCTCACCTCGCCTAGACTCAGCACTTTAGTTGCAACAGCTGTTTCAAGCGCACAGGTTTCACTGCATATACTGGGAGGTAAGGATTTTTTCTAGCAATCGTTTTCTGGTTGATCATAATTGGATTCTCATTACTTCAGTCCATTCACTAAATAAATTTTAATTTTCTTTCAACAGAGGACTACTTGTTTAGTCTGGGAGTACCTAAAAGTCTTTTGCATTTGGACCATTCAAATGGGAATACTACTCTATTTCCGTTCCCCACATGACAAGAAGCAGATAACAGAACAGGACAAGATCTCCTATCAGAACGACGCGTGTTTAAACGGTGGCAATGAACAAGATAAATGGACTCTCAGAACTTTTAACATGTGTTTTTTAATATGTTTCGTACAAATTTTAATGGAATGTTTTTAATATGTGTTTTATTAGTGTGCATGCATTTTTGGATATTGTTCAGTGTTTTTTTGATGTGTTGCCATTTGTGTGAGAGGCTGATGAAGGACCGCCTTGCAAGGTTCGAAACATGTACCTAACTTAGCGCAATAATAGCGCAAAATATTTTGTATTGATTTGAGGGAAAGTTTCAACTGATTAAACTATTTATATACGTCAATACGGACCAGAAATGGCAATTAGTATTCCCATTATTTGATACATCAGCCACGAGCACTGGATGCTTCACCGCCCGTCGACCAATGACGAACTCCAGAGATGCTTCGCCATGTATCGGTGCGGTCTCTCCAGTCGCGTTTATTAGCTGGAGGTTCCTTTGCGTGGGTTGCACTCTCCACTTCGGGATTACGGTGGGATTGACGATGGTCCTCGACGCTCCCGTGTCGATCAGCATGGGCCAGCTAACTCCGTTTACGACTCCGTCGACCATCAGGCTGCTATTATCCCTCCGTAACTGCGTCACGCGAACTTGGACTGCCGGGGCTTGACGACTGTCACAAGCCAACCTTTGCCCCCCAAGGCTGGCTAATACTCGTTTCCCTGGGCCGCACGGTTTTCGGACGACTGAATTCCCGTCGGATACCCTCGGCGGCGGCGATCACCGCAGTCCTTGCTCAGGTGGCCTTTCTTACCGCAGGTCCAGCAGGTCGGTAGCCCTCTTCCGGACCGCCTCTCCGGTTGTCTTCCAGCTGTGTCGTTGCTGGTGGTGCGGCGACTATCGAAGAAACGGCTTAGCGCCTCCGTTAATTCGTCGGCCAGGGGCTTGGTCTCGTTGGTTTTTACTGGTTCGTCGACGTCCACTTGACGCACCCGCGCGTGTTCCACGGGACCTTTCCGTCGAAGGTTGGGGGCGTCACTCTGCTCTGTCCCGTTCCTGATATTCCCGGTGTACTTGTGGGCGGGCGTCGGTGCAGCTCGGCAACTTCCTCTTGAAGAGCGTTGAATCTCGCTTCCATCCCCATCGACGGGCGTTGGTTCAGCTCAGCAATTTCCTTTTGTAAAGCGTTGAATTTCTCTTCCACCCCCGTCAGTGGGCGTTGGCGCTGTTCGGCAACTTCCTCTTGTAGGGCGTCGAACTTCTTTTCCACTGCTGTGACTTCCTCACGTAGGCCCTGGCAGACGGTGTTGACTTCCTGACGCAGACCCTGTTCCAATTTCTTTTGACTTTCCTGTAATTTCGTCAGCAGACACTCTTCCAGATTTTTCTGGCCATCCAGAAATTTGTCGGTTAGGTCCTCTGCTAGCTTATTCTGACCGTCTTCTAATTTGGAAGTTAGGTCCTCAGCTAAACTTTTCTGGCTGTCTTCCATCTTCTTCTGGCCGTCCTCTAAATTCTTCTGGCCGGCCTCCATCTTCTTCTGGCCGGCCTCCATCTTGGTTTCCATGCCACTTAACATTTCTAACAATGCTGCCAATTGCGCTTCCATTTTAGATGTTTGTCTTGTAAACGGCATGCACTCACAGGAAAATTAGAGACACTGGTAAAATGACCAGCTCGGGTTTTGAAACCAGGACCGTCAGGTGTTGTGCTCGAGTTCGTAATCCGGCTTCTGGCACCAGTTGTTACGTGCCACCCCTAGTGGCAATTTCGTTAACTGGATTACAGTGGGTGAAAGCACAAACACAATTGTTCCTTTAAAGAGAAGTCAGCTTTATTGCTTGCAGGTCAGAAATATACACCGTACAATAAGCAGATAGATACAATTAGCTGTCTTACAGAAGCTCCTTCCCGTATGGAGCTCGACTCACCCTTTCACTCGGCCTTGCAGTTAATCCTCTCGCTAGTGAGGTGGTCCCGTGCGCTGGCTGGAAATAGCTGCACTAAGTCTGTCACTCACTGTCTCGCAATTCACCACAATGACCTCTGTCGCGCTGGAAAACACACACTCTTCAATACACAGTCTCTCCCCATGATTCACACTCCTTCACTGTCGAGAGAATCAGCTTCACTAGGGTTTCACAAGTCACGTCGCCAACAACTGTCGCTCAAGGTAAATGCTCGCACTAGCTCGACAAACACTCTCGACCCCGCTTGCCAGGTCGCTCTTATATAGCAGGCTGGTGACTCAATAAATGCCTCTAGACCCATCCAGGATTCACGGCTTCCCGAGGTTTCCATCACTGGCTGGGTCACGAATATTCTGGACCATCCCTTTGTCCTAGTAGCCCTGTTGCGTAAGGCGCACGTAATACACTGAGGCAGAGCCCAGCCCGGGACTCCTGTGACTCAACAGGCGAGGCGACTAAACAACTCACAGTCGTAACAATATATATTACGTTACCATTTTATCTATTTTCCTTCAAATGTTAAAGCAATTTCAGTGTTGAGCGTTAAATCCGAAGTTTTGCGACAACTGTCGACTAATGAATCTTTCAATTTCTCACCATTCCCACTCAACGTATTGGCTGAAATATGCACCATTATGTACATATAGTGAGTAATGGACGTCTAAATATCACAGATACTCATTTTAGAATATATATACTAGTGGGCCCGATGACCAGGTTCCTCACACTTAATTAAAGATGATCTAGAATAGCATTTCCCAAACTGTGGTACGCGTACCACTGGTGGTACGCTCGTACTGCTGCAGTGGTACGCGATGATGATGCGAAAAATATACAAAATAAGAGATAAATTACGAAAAATACAAATATATAAAATTTAAAAATATAGAATTATAAAATTTAAAAAGATAAAAACATTGATATGTTGCAGGAGGACTCTAAGGCCAAAGATAAGGAGCAGTTTTATGAACTGATTATTGCGATTCAGAACAAAGGCAAACTTTTTTGGGTTGAGAGGCGTGCAGACTCTGCAGACATAGCTGACAAAGCAGTTAGATTTTTACTGCCCTTAACTATTTCGTACTTGTGTGAGACTGCATTTTCTTCGCTTGTTTATCTCAAGAACAAAAAATACCGGAATAGGCTCCTTAGAGTGGAAAACGATCTTCGTTTGAGACTCAGCAATCTTGAACCACACATTCCTAAGCTGGCTCATAATCTTCAAGCTCACCCTTCATATTGAAGTTGTTAGTTGAACTTCGGTTTTTATGTTTTATTATTAAAAGTTATTTTATTAATATTATTTGTACAGTGTCATTTCTGATTGTTTGCATTGAATGCTTATTGTAATAAATAATAAAACAACTGGACACACTTTTTTATTTTTTGAACTTTAACTCTAACAAACACAATTTACAATCCACCTTTGGTCTGCTACGTAGTGGTGGTGGGGGTTATAGTTACAGCCCTGCGCGGATGCGGATATCCGCGGATAAACCCACGGATATCCGCAATTTTTTTTTGCCATGCGGATATAGTTTGCATGGCGGTGTGGATAGCGGATAAGCTGCCGATAATGTTTGGAGAAAATTCGCGGATAGATTTTAGAATAGAATTCAAACTTTTTTAATATCATTATTAGATGAGGATAATTGATGTTTTAAGGAGCCTAAATCACTATTAGAACCCGGATGTTTATGACATATCATGTTTTTCCGTAATGTTTTTTTTTCTTTTTTCTTTTCATAACATAATAATGTAAGATGATGTCATTAAGCATAATTAACACTCCGAACAGGAAAGGGTTGCAATTCTGGCTGAATAACATTCTTTTTAAACATAGCACATGACATAGAAAGCCTAGGGGAACAACTTTTTCCTCAAATGTATAAATATGTCGCTTTAGTAATTTATGCTTTAACTAATTAAAAATATTATTGTAATGCCAGTTGATTCGGATGATAAACATGCGAAAGCAGAAAAAAGTCGTGCGGGGCGGATGCGGATAACAGTTGTGCGGATGCGGGGCGGATAACAGTCGTGCGGATGCGGGCGGATAACAGTCGTGCGGATGCGGATAACGTTTTGTTTATTCGCGCAGGGCTCTAGTTATAGTTACTATATCTCCCAACCATTAGGTGGTACGCGAGAGATTATCATCTCTTAAAGTGGTACACACACAAAAAAGTTCGGGAAACACTGATCTAGACCATTTCAATGGGGAAAATATGTTGCTATGACCATGTTTGTGCATAATATGAGTGTTTATAAGGCATTGGAATAGTTTTATAAATCACAACCATTAAATTAAAACGAAGTTTATTGACATAGAAAAGAGTCTGAAAAGACCGCTGCTGCTTTCTGGACCTCTGGCGACTTCAGATACAACTTCGCAAATGCGACCTTGCTTTTTCGAAATGCGAAAGATGTTGTGTCGCATCCTACAAAGGCGTGCAGAAACAGTTGAGTCAATTTCTTACTCTCTTGGAGTGGGAAGGACCTTCATCCTCGTCTTCGTTTTCATCTTCTTTTTCCCCAATATATTCTACATCGGACCCCTTTAGGGAAAAGGTCAGAGGATCCTCCTGTTCTTCTTCATCTTCGGAGTCAACTTGAGGGACCCCACTCAGGCAGTTACCTTGGCAATTTTGGCATGCTGATGAACATTTGAGGCTTGCTCTTTAGCAGCTACACTTCGCGCTAGCACAGTCTTTCGTGCATCGGCAGAAAATCATTTTCAGGTATCCGGTGCAGCTGCTAACTCACTGTGCACTGGGACCAGGCAGTTGTTCTCAATCTTCCACCCATACATCTGAGGATGCAGGTCATTTCCCAGCCACATCTGAACTTGATGGAATGTTCAGAGGGAATGCTGTTTTACAGCTCACTCGGTGGAAGGAAGACAAGAGATATCAGGCTTGATGGTGGCCACCGATTTCAAGAATGACTTGTACCTGTAGGCACTGAGAGAGACCTCTTTCGCTGGAGCCCCATACCACCTTAAGATGCAGGTTTCACCTGCCTTTTATACTTAGGCGGTGGTGGAGGAAGGGTCTGAGGCCGCTGCTGCTTTCGGGACCTCTGGCGACTTCAGATACAACTTCGCAAATGCGACCTTGCTTTTTCGAAATGCGAAAGATGTTGTGCCGCATCCTGCAAAGGCGTGCAAAAACAGCACGTCCTTAAAACCTTGTTGCTGAAACTCTTGGGACGAGAAGAAGGAATCCCTTATCTTTCCACGTCCAGGCTTGATGAAAATAATGTCCTTATGAGCATCAGCTTTAGCCATCAAGAGGACTATGAGGTCGACATCTTCACCCACAATGCCGACAGCTATTGTTCCGGACATTTCCACAGACGTATCCTCGATCAGAACGTCCGCATCACTTTCTGCTTGAAGGGTCCAGAACCCATTGTCCTCAAGCTTCACCTGAAGCATGTTGATGAGCCTACTTTTGTTGAACTTGTTCGACAGAAAATCTTCTTGTTTGAAGTTTATCTCGGTGTCTTCGGTGAAAAGGATGTCAGCAGACTTGCCGAGTCGATTCGCCTTTGCTGCTCTGCGACTTTCGTGCTTGAAGTTGATGTGGAATAGCTGTCAAAGTCTACAGTACATCTCCTTCCTTGGTAGTTCTTCGTGTTAAAGTGGATGTAGCTCTCGCAGATTGTCAATATCTTGGCACCTCTTTGCCAAATTACTTCATGGAGGAGGAGCCCACCGTCAAATACGATGTATAACTGTGCGACACGTACATCCTTGGTCATAGTGTTGACTAGATTGTACTAGATTGTACAGCGCTGACTTAGTCGATTTCCTCATCCCACTCTCACTGAATAGGGCTAATGGGGAAGGGGCTATTCGTATCCCATGTACAGCTTTAAATCTTCATCTGTATTTTGCTGATGGATATACGTCGGAATAGCAAGAATGGGTCCACAGGAATCTTTTCGTCGTTGATTTTGATCGATGAGCTCACTGTCGACAGGGGAAAAGCTCGATCTCTTCGAGACAATTTGATGTTAGAAAATGCCGAATTTACTATTTTAGCCATTGCTTGCTTACCAATTGCAACAGCATTGTAGCAGGTGATTGCTGTATCTCCAACAACTCCTGTCACGATAGATATGATGTCACTGGTCTCTGGGAAGAAATATCACGTTTTGTCATACAAACTCGGATCACTCTCGTAGTTCAGTTTACAATAACTACTAAGTAATTCCTAACTTGATAATTGTTCAAATATTAATTCATAAAACATCGCGTACGGAAACAGAAACGTCTACCGGCCCGAAAACAAAACATAAGAAAAACTGTCAATAAATAATGAGTCAAGTTAGCTTACGAACGGCTAATACTGAAATATTTTTGCCAACAGTATCGTCAAAATACGGAGGAAAGACATATCAATGCATTCTGTTGGATTTTCGGGGTGAACTACGTGTGTAAGTCGGCATTCGGTCCCGGGCCGCCAATACGTAGCCAGCGCAATAGAAATGATATAATGAATATAAATATAGTTATAGTAGTTGTTTTTATAAAATAATTTTGTGTATAAATTTATATATATATATCTTTCTCTCTTTCTCTTTTTCTTTCTTTCTTTTTAGTTATTAAAAAGTATTATATAAATTGTTATGGGTTATTATAGTTGAACCAATATTTTATATGAATTCATAAAAGTTTTATTCTTACTTAATAATTTATTGTTTGAATATTTTACATGTAAATTTTTGTGGGTTATAATAAGGTCTAAATGATTATATGTTATTCACAGTATTTAATATTAGTAATTAAGGCAATTTAGAATTAGTCATTTGATTTATGGTCGACAAAAGTCGTGCCAGCAGTCGCGGTTATACGTAGGACTTGAATGAATATTATCAGTGTTAAAGTTAGTTTGTTTAGGAAAAGATTTTAATTAATTTTAGAGGGTAGAATTTGAAAATTAAATAGATTTTTATAAGATAATGAAGCTTTGAAATTTAAAATTTAAACTAGGATTAGATACCCTATTATTTTTAAATATAAAATATAATAGAGTAGTAATAGTTAAGTTCTTGAAACTTAAAGAATTTGGCGGTGTTTTAGTCTTTTCAGAGGAATCTGTCCTGTAATTGATAATACACACTATAATAAATTTAATTTTGTAATGTCAGCTTGTATACCACCTTCGTAAGATTATCTTTTAAGAGAAAGAATTTTCTAGATTTTGTAATAAAATTTATGTCAGGTCAAGGTGCAGCTTATGATTGAATAGGAGATGGATTACAATAAAATTGAATATTTAAACGGATATTATCTTGAAATAGATAAGTTGAAGGTGGATTTGAAAGTAATGTTGTTATATTATGATATTGTGATTGTAGCTCTAAAACATGTACACATCGCCCGTCGCTCTCATTATTTAAGGTGAGATAAGTCGTAACATAGTAGATGTACTGGAAAGTGTATCTAGAATGTCAAAGTGAAGCTTTAAAGTAAAGCATTTCATTTACATTGAAGAGAATTTCATGCGATTCGAATTACTTTGAAAGATGAATATTAATTATAAGTATGTATAAATTTATTTTAATTAAAGTAATTTTAAGAAGAGATTTTTTAGTATAGTTTATAGAAAAAATATGAAAATTTATAGTGTAGTAGTATTGTGAAAGAATTATGAAATATTTGAAAATTATTTTTTTTTGTTGAAGTAAATCTATATTGTACCTTGTGTATCAGGGTTTATTAAAAATTTTATAAGGAATTTATATTTCTCGAGTTAAAAAGAGCTAATATAATATGTTATTTAATGTAATATATTTATTAAAGATATTATATTAGTAATGAAATATTAATCGTTTTTTAAGATATCTAGTTTCCTAAGAAATGAATTTAATTCAGTTTAGTTTAAGTAATTATTTAAATTGATAAGTGATTATATAGACTAGAAAATAGTTTGATGGATAAGCTTTAAATTGTAAATTATAATTTTTAAAAATGTGATTAAAATTGTAGACTTTAAATTAGTCATCAAGTTAATAATGTTATAAATTATTTTGATTGTTTATGATTTTATAAAAAGTTTAATTAGTGAATTAGGATAATTTAATAATTAACATGTTATTTGGAATAATGATAAAATTAGTATCATTGAATGTATTAATAAAAATTTATTATTAGAATTTATATTAAGGAATTAGGCAAAAATTAATATTCGCCTGTTTAACAAAAACATGTCTTTTAGTGTATAATTTAAAGTCGGGCCTGCCCACTGATTATTTAAAGGGCCGCAGTATTTTGACTGTGCAAAGGTAGCATAATCATTAGTTTTTTAATTGAGGGCTAGAATGAATGGTTTGACGAAATATTAACTGTCTCAATGTAAAATATAGAATTTAACTTATGAGTCAAAAGGCTTAAATAGAAATGGAGGACGAGAAGACCCTATAGAGCTTTATATATAGGGACTGGAAAAAATCGCATTTGCGATAAATGCGATTTTTTGTAATATGTGTTAAAAACATTTTTTAAATAGTTATAAGGTGTTCTGAAGCACTGTGGTACCTAAATTCAAAATGCGACAAAATGCGAATTTTGACAAAAATGCAAAATTAGCACAAATATGCGATTTTGGTGCGAATTCTGAGAAAATTTGTTATTTTAGTGGCGAAAACCACATATTTTGGCGAAATCATGAGAAATACTGCAAATATGACGCATATCTTTTTCAACCGCTCTAATCGATATACCGTATTTGCTCGCGTATATCTCGCCCCCGCGTATATCTCGCACCCCATGTTTTTAATTGAAATTTCAGGGGGGAAAAGGACTCCAGGGTGTCTACTGAAAGGATGAAGTAAAAATTAGTTACTTTTTAGGTACCTTTTAGTTACCTTTTAGTTAATTTTAGTTACCTTTGAATTCAAGATACGTCTGCGGTCTGCAAGCGGTGAAGAAACAACAAAGAACTGTTTTTAAAGAGGTATTTTTATTTATCGAATGGGTTTTAGTGCTGGGAGTGTCCGAGGACATGTTCAGCTCGCCTGAGTCTGTAGCTGCTTCCAGCGGACACCCTTAGGGTGAGCTACAAGTTCCGTTCAATTTCAAGTTGCTACCAGATATCAATGATACCTAGTGGTGAACGTTGGAACTTTTATAGAGCTTTCCGACGAAATCTTACCTAACAATTTAGCTTCACACAAGTTTAGTCTGTGGAAGAATCTTTTACATGCCATAAATCTATGACATGGGACCGCCGGCTTTACTTCCCCTCCGAAGGAAGGTTGGTTGGTTCTTAAGTTTAGGGGCTGCGACAACGCGGTCATGTAGCCCCGTGTACTTTGGGTGTGTGTAGAATCTGTCCTATAACCAGTGTTAATTGTGATGACTGTATTAGTGTGTGTGTATCTGTTTTAATTCAAGTAAGCACCGCAGACGATCAATTTTCAAGTAGCTCCTACTTTTGCCGCCAAACGCCACCGTCGACGACAGCTAGTTCAGAACTTGGCTAGCAGACGTCACAGCAGTCGGCTCTTGGCAACGAACATAGGAACCTAAAAGTGTTGTTTACATTCTTAACCTATACAATTTAGCTTCACACAGGTGTAATTAATGGAAGGTTCTTTAACATGCCATAAATCAATGACATGGGACCGCCGGCTTTACATCCCCTCCGAAGGAAGGCATACTGAAGAATTTTTAACGCTTTTAAATAATCCGACGACTTCGGCCGGGTTTGAACCCGCTATCTTGGGCACAGCAGTTCAGCATGCTACCAACTACGCCACCGAAGCCGCTTTAAATGAAATTCACATGATGTTATAAAAATTTAAAAAATAATAAATATATACTAGATATGGAGTTGTTTCAGCTAATATGTCGCCTTGTGAACAATATATTGTTATAAATACGGTACCAAGAGGTTGCTCTGCTCTTGAGCATTTGGCGAGATTTCTTTCGTCCCCGCGGTCGGTCGCGAAGAAATGTATGCGATATTACGCGATCGTCACCGAATTCTGTCTTCGCAGTCAAATACGGAGAAATATCGAGATGTTACATGATCGGCGCTGGTCTCAGTTGTTTGATGAGTTTCCCGTAGTTTTCACTATAGAACATGGAGAAAAATCGCGATTTAGATAAACAGTGTCACTTTCAGTCATTCGACGAGATTTCCATTGTCCTTGAGGTCGGACACAAGAAAATATAGCATTATTACGCAATCGGCGCCACTTGCCGTCCGTTTGACAAGAATACAGTTGTCCTCGTCATTGAATGCGGAGAAATATCGCGATGTATCGCAATCGCTACCGCTCTCGGCCGTTTTACTTTGTCCTCGAGATATTATGCAATCGTCGCCGCACCCGGCCGTTCAACGATTGTCTGCCTGTCTATCTGTCCTGACAGAATGGCGGAGGCAAGCTCAAGGTTGGGCATGGTTAAAATTCACGAGTAGTTATGAACATGTTGTTCGGTTGGCGCCGTGATTCACTTTGTCCCTATGCTGTAGTTGGGACAATTCAGGGTGGATCACGAGGAGGATTTAGTATTTCGATGCTACGTAGGCTGTCATTTTTAAGTGGGTTGATGCACTTCTCGCTCCCCGCACGCTTTTAAGTATACGGTCATGGGAAAAGTGGCAAGTAGGTTTCGTGATGGGTGTCCCGTTATGGGTGCCCCGTTATGGGTGCCCCGTAAAGGGTGTCCAATCACCTTTGACAGGATTCCCGCAGTCCACGTGGTCACAAGTTCACGATAGGGGACGGGTTTTATGATTTTACGCAACTGACGTCGATCTCGGTCCGCTTGACGAGATTTCCGCAGGCAAGTCGTGCGGTCAGCCAGCCGTCTTGAGGATGCGATTTTGGAGAATGAACGTTCGAAGTAGGTACGGTATCGAATATTACGAATTATTCTGAGAGGATTGCACGAATAATACGACAAGAGGGCAAGTTTTATTTCGACTGATAACCACGAATTATCTACAAGTTATCGAAATAATCGGTTAGATTATATATCCGATGGAACGAAAGTTCGAAGGAAAAATCAACTTATAACGGAATTTCGAATTAACCATACCGGATGTCGCAAATTTACTAGACATATTTTTTAAATAAGTTATAGCCTATGCATTTCGAAGATTTTTCGCAATTTTTTTTCGAAACGGTAACATTTCGGAAGATTACGACATTTAATTGTTTCGCGTTATTTCTGGACTTCAATTTGACATAGTTTCCAAATAACAGAAATGAGAGATTTCTTTTTAGTTTCGGAAGTATTCGCGAATAAACGTCTCGCGAAAAGTCAGGATTCCTAATACAGTAACACAGAAAAATATTTCACACAAAACTTAAGTCTTCTTGATGCTGAAAATATACGTTGAACCGATGTATACCACTCAAGGTATCCTCAGTTATGAATTTCCTTGAGGTCGGGTACGGGGAAATATAGCTTTGTACTATGCAATATGCACGGGGCTGCTTGCGTGAAACTCGCTCCATCGCAATCTCTGAGTCTAGCGGCGCGAGTTTAAATGATTCAACCCGCCTTCAGAAAATTTTCGTTACCCATTTATAAAATTCGTTACTTTTTCGTTACTTTCGTTACCCATTTGTAAAATTCGTTACTTTTTCGTTACTTTCGTTACCGGTAGACACCCTGTACTCGCATATATCTCGCATTCATTACTGACACCGTCATATAAGTGACCGTAATAACCTTCAGGTAGAAAAACGTTCGATTTAGCGCGCCACAACAGTCGTCATTGTCCAAGAACTTACCCGAAGCGATACTAACAGGAAGAGCGAGCAACAACGAGTTGATCCGAACTTCGATACGAGCCGATTAAGGATCGAGGCGCCGCGTGCAAGCATACGGCGCTGCGTGAGTGTTAGCACGCTGTACATCGTTCGCCGCGTCTTCGGCCAAGATTGGCTAAATTTGTCGCCTTGAGACACGTTCGAATTAGCGATTAGCACGCCACAACAGTTGTGCAAGTAGGCCTACTGTTACATCGCAGAGAAACGCAGTTCAGTCTTCTCGAATCTCAATGATTTCGTCTTTACGCATTGCGTCGCATCAGAGCTCGGCCGCGTGCAAGCATACGGCACAGCGTAAGTATTAGCACGCTGTACATCGTTCGCAGCGTAAGTGTTAGCACGCTGTACATCGTTCGCCGAGTCTTCGGCCACGGTTGGCTAAATTCGCCACCTTGACACACGTTCGAATTAGCGATTAGCGCGCCACAACAGTTGCTCAAATAGGCCTACTGTTACATCGCAGGGAAACGCAGTACAGTCTTCTCGAATCTCAATGATTTCGTCTTTACGCATTGCGTCGCATCAGAGCTCGGCCGCGTGCAAGCATACGGCGCAGCGTGAGTGTTAGTACGCTGTGCATCGTTCGCCGCGTCTTCGGCCACGGTTGGCTAAATTCGCCGCGTTGAGATACGTTCGAATTAGAGATTAGCGTGCCACAACAGTTGCGCAAGTAGGCCTACTGTTACATCGCAGGGAAACGCAGTTCAGTCTTCTCGAATCTCAATGATTTCGTCTTTACGCATTGCGTCGCATCAGAACTCGGCCGCGTGCAAGCTTACGGCGCAGCGTGAGTGTTAGCACGCTGTACATTGTTCGCCGCGTCTTTGGCCACAGTTGGCTAAATGCAATTCAAACCCAGATGAAAGAAAGTGAAAAATGTGATATCATGCTTGCATTAACTGCAGTTCAGACATTCAGCATATTTGTAAATACTGTTTTGTGGACCCCAACGAACAATGTTGATAGCGAGCGTGTGTTGTCCCATTACAACACAGTGGTTACAGACAGACGGTATAATTTGAAAGAAAGCAATGCTGAACTACTGACAATGCTTTTGTTTGAGGACTATAACTGCACTTCATAACCATGAAGTCGTTAAAATAATATTACAATGTGATGATTTTTAACTTTGTAAATAGATGCTAATTTTGAAGAAAATAGATGCTAATTTTGAAACAAATAGATGCTAATTTTTCCGGTCCCTATTTATATATTATAAGAATATTTAATTTAGAATTGTTGGGATATTTTTAAAAATATATTGTGTTGGGGTGACATAGAGATTTAAATAACTCTTTATTAAAAGTACATTGATTTATGAATATTTGATCCATTATTATTGATTGTAAGATAAAGTTACCTTAGGGATAGCAGCGTAATTTTTTTAAAGAGTTCATATCAACAAGAAAGATTGCGACCTCGATGTTGGATTAAGGAATATAATTAGGTGTAGAAGTTTAATTTATAGGTCTGTTCGACCTTTAAATCCTTACATGATCTGAGTTCAAACCGGTGTAAGCCAGGTTGGTTTCTATCCTCATTAGGTGAAAGTATTTTAGTACGAAAGGACCAAATACTTAAAATAATTTTGTGGAGGATGATTATTATTAACTATTTTGGCAGAAAGAGTGCCTTGAATTTAGAATTCAAATATGTAAATAATTACAAATAGTATTGATAAAGGAAGTTATAACTGGTTTAGTGAGTGCATTGATTTTAATTGTAGGAGTTTTGCTTAGAGTGGCGTTTTTAACCCTAGAACTGCTGCAGGTTTATCTGTCAAATGCTGCAGTAAATTCCCATAAAGTACACACTAAAGGAATTTGGTATCTGTAAGCATACTGTGTTCATGAATATGACTTATCATACACCAATATAAAGCTGAAAGACTGTTCTATATTATATTGATATAGGTGAATCATTCAGACTCGTCACTTTGAATTAATCATAAAAAGTATTTTATAAAAAATAAAAAAATAAAAAATTATTGAATTTTCTGCTCTAGAAAACCATATTGCCGAGTTAAATGTTCATCAGAGACATCATAAATGAAAAGTTCATAGTTTTTGTTACTAATTCAAGAACCAGTTTCAATTAATTCCTGTTATTTACTAAAAAGAAAATTATTTTTACAAAAATATGACATTTCTCGATTTTGAAGTACATAATCGGCGCGCGATTACGGGGAGGAAAGTTCACAGGCCCAGGATGATGAACGATAAACGGTACATTTTTACCTGGAAAGTCACTTTCTTCGGGTTGAATATCAGTCTAGTTCACACTTACCACTTCACGGCTAACATTAGGCATGTGTACAGGGTCTGTCGGAACATGATAAACATCGCTTGCATTGATGGGGATTTCCATAACTTGCGTGACATCCTGTTCGCCGGTATCACTGCCACTACTTTCACCATCTTCATTTTCATACGAATCCACACAATAATCACTGTCATCGTCCATACTATCACACGAATCGTCAAAAATCAAGTGCTAAATTTCTGAATCGTCTACATAGTTGGCGGCCATTTTGCTCAATGCAACTTCAATATCAACATGGAAGTACTTCCACTTCTGCAGCCAAATAATAGCTTGCATATTGTCATTTGTTTGCCAAAGACTTACACTACAAAAGATAAAAGCATCGGGAACCAGCATAACTTGAAATTAGTGCCATCTGAAGGCTAACAGTTGTACTATATTTGAATTCCAAGACCGTCTTTCAGAGAGACGGTCGCACTTGATTAAACAACACACCGTCTTCCTGGAAGACGGTCCGCAGTTCTAGGGTTAACTTTATTGGAACGTAAGGTATTAGGTTATATTCAAATTCGAAAGGGGCCTAATAAAGTTGGGTTTGTCGGGCTACCACAACCGTTTGCTGATATAATCAAACTTTTAACTAAGGAATCAACTTATCCTTTGTTATCAAATTATTTTTTATATTATTTTTCCCCTATTTTTAGATTATTCTTAGTTTTATTAGTTTGAATAGTTTATCCCTTTTGTCAGTCATGTTTTCATTCAATTTAGGGCTATTATTTTTTTTGTGTTGTACGAGTATAGGTGTTTATACAGTTATAATTGCTGGATGATCATCTAATTCTAATTATGCCTTATTAGGAGGCCTTCGGGCTGTGGCTCAGACAATTTCTTATGAGGTAAGTTTGGCTTTAATTTTGTTATCATTTGTGTTTCTTATTGATGGATATTGTTTATTAAATTTTATAGCATATCAAAATTATATTTGATTTATGTTTTTATCTTTTCCATTAATGTTAGCCTGATTTGCTTCTTGTTTAGCTGAAACTAATCGAACTCCTTTTGATTTTGCTGAAGGAGAATCTGAATTAGTATCAGGTTTTAATGTAGAGTATAGAAGTGGGGGTTTTGCACTAATTTTTATAGCAGAATATGCAAGAATTTTATTTATAAGAATATTATTGTGTAATATTTATGGGAAGAGATACCATTTCTTTCTTATTTTTTTTTAAGTTAACATTTTTGTCCTTTGTATTTATTTGAGTTCGAGGAACTCTCCCTCGATTTCGTTATGATAAATTAATATATTTAGCTTGGAAAAGATTTTTACCTTTATCCTTAAATTTTTTATTTTTTTATTTAGGGTTAAAAATTATCATGTTTTCTATTTTAATTTAGTGTATTTATTTTAGTAAAGTTAATAGAAGAATTTAACTTCTGTCTTATGTTTTCAAAACATATGCTTTCATAAAGCTTTATAACTAATTTACTAATTTATCTCATGTTATGAGAACAAGAGGATAAATTAAGTAGTAAGCGAAATAAAGAACAGTTAAGATTTGTCCAGTTAAAATATAAGGGTCTTCAACGGGACGTGCACCGATTCATGTTAATAAAATAACAATTGTTGTTATAGATCAGAATAGGATTTGATTGATTGGATAAAATTGGGTTCCTCGGAATCTATTACTGTTATAAAATGGTAAAATTAATAGAATAGCAATAGATATGACTAGAGCAATTACACCTCCTAGTTTATTGGGGATAGATCGGAGAATTGCATAAGCAAATAAGAAGTATCATTCTGGTTGAATGTGGACAGGGGTAACAAGAGGATTGGCTGGAATAAAATTATCTGGGTCTCCTAGTATATGAGGTTCAAGGAGGCTTAAGAAAATAAGAGTTGCTACTATAATAATAAACCCAAAGAGATCCTTAAAAGAACAAATAGGGATGGAAAGGGATTTTGTCAACATCTCTATTTAGTCCTAAGAGATTATTAGACCCTGTCTGGTGGAGAAATAGTAAATGAATTATAACAGCAGCTGAGACAATAAAGGGAAGAACAAAATGGAAAGTGAAAAATCGAGTTAAGGTTGCGTTGTCTACACTAAAGCCTCCTCAAACTCATTGGACAAGCTCTGTTCCTAAATATGGAATAGCTGACAATAAGTTGGTAATTACAGTAGCACCTCAAAAAGATATTTGACCTCAAGGGAGTACGTAACCTATAAAGGCTGTTCCTATTACAAGAAATAGAATGATGACTCCTGTTATTCATGTATGTATATAGTTATAAGAGCCATAGTATATTCCTCGTCCTACATGTAAGTAGAGACAAATGAAAAAGAAGGAGGCACCATTGGCATGAAGAGTACGTAAGAATCAACCATAATTTACATCAAGGCAAATATGAGCCACACTATTAAAAGCTAAATCGATATTTGCAGTGTAATGTATTGCTAAAAATAGTCCTGTTGCAATTTGAATGATTAAACAAAGTCCTAAAAGTGATCCGAAATTTCATCAAGCAGAGATATTAGAAGGTGCAGGGAGATCAACTAATGCTCTATTGGCAATTTTAAATAAAGGGTGGGAGGTGCGGATTGGTTTATTCATTAGTTTTTAGGACGAAGAGGGCTTTGAAAAATGTTAGTAATTTTTACAATAGCAATAAGAGTTAAAAATAAATAATTTACTAATATGAGTGTAATTAAATCTGTTGGTTTATTGTATAATTTAGTAAGGAGGTAATTGGATTCATCATGCAAGGTAATTAAATCATTATTCATGTTATTCATTTCTTCGTTAAAGTTTAATAGATTCCACAAAGTTGAATCTGTTATTAGAGAGAGAAAAATTACTAGGGAGAATAAGAATAACATGATAATTAAAGATTTAGTTGGAATTGAAAAAAGTTCATTGGATGCTAGGGTAGTGATATAAATAAATAATACTAGTATTCCGCCGAGAAATACAAGAAATAGAATATAAGAAAATCAAAAAGTTGAGGTTATTATTCCGGTTGTTAGAGCTACAATTAAGGTTTGTAAAATAATAATTAATATTATTGCTATTGGATGATTTACTTGAGTAAAAATTATTGCATTTAATAAATTGGAAATTATAATTCTAAGATTTAGTATACAAAGGGTAGTTTAAATAAAATATTAATTTTGGGGATTAATGATAAGACATTTTCTTTCCTTTGAGTTTTAGAAGTATATTACTTATTATTGATTTACAAGACCAGTGTTTTTATTTAAACTACTAAAACAATGGTAATACTTATTAATTGAATTGTAGTAATCTTGGTCTTTTTAAGAGGTGTATGGGTGTTTTGTTCTAATCGAAAGCATTTATTAGCTACATTATTAAGATTAGAATTTGTTGTTTTAAGATTATTTTTAATGTTATTTATATTTTCAAATATATACACTTTTGAGTTATTTTTTAGAATAGTATTTTTGACGTTTTCAGTATGTGAAGAGGCCTTGGGTCTTTCTATTTTAGTTTCGATTTATTTATTTAGCGTATGGCTTTACAGATACAATATGCACATAAAAGATAATTAGTTTATGAAGACAAACTATATGTTCATGTCTAAATTGTTTATATAGTTAATTGTCTCTGATGATCCATGAGCGAAATCAGTCACGTTGCCACTGTACTTTCGTTTAGGACATTCGGTGATGATATGCTGGATGGTCTGCTTGGGGGCACCACAATCACAGTTAGGTGAAGACATTATTTTCCATTTGTAGTGGAAGTCTGCACAGTTGCCGTGACCCGTACGAATCCTGTTGAGAGTTGACCATGTTTTCCGAGGAAGCTCAAATCCAGGTGGCAACGATGATCCAATGCGTGGTAAGGTTGATCCAGGCCTATTATCTTGTCTTCCCTGCCATTCTTTAGTGATGTTGTAGTTGGTATTCTCCAAGTCTATTGCAGTCCTTGTTGGTGGATTTCGGGATCGTAGGCGATTCAGGCAAATGTCAGCAATGTCACAGTGTATTGGTAGCTGTGGGTTATCCATTATTTTCTTGAACTCCTTGAGGAGAGCGTTTTTACGTCGAAGATCTGGTGGAGGGATGTGGCTGAGGATAGGTAGACAATGTGTGGGTGTAGACCTTATTGTGCCAGTGATTAGGCGCATGGTGGTGTTGAGCTGGGTATCTATGAGGTTAGTGTGAGGACTATTCAACCACACCGGGGCACAATACTCTGCAGCTGAAAACACAAGTCCCAAAGCTGTACATCGAAGTGAAGTTGCCGATGAACCCCAAGTTGTGCCACATAATTTTTGGACTATATTGTTACGGGTTCTCAATTTGGATTGAGTATTGCGGAGGTGTTGTTTGAAGGAGAGTGTTCTATCCATTGTGACCCCCAGGTATTTAGGGAATCTATTATGTCTCAATAATTGATTTCCAATATACACCTGCAATTCTTTATTAGCCATCTTGTTGTTCAAATGAAAGCAGCACACTTCTGTCTTGTTAGTATTAAGTGTAAGTCTCCACATCTTAAAGTATTGAGTCAGTTCTTCAAGATCGTCTGTTAGGTTCATCTCTGTTTTCTCAAAAGTTGTATCTCTAGTAGCAAGTGCCCAATCATCTGCATAACCAAATTTTCTTGAAGTTGTGGCAGGCATATCTGCAATATATAGGCTAAATAAGATTGGAGCAAGAACAGAGCCCTGAGGAAGTCCATTATTTAGTGATCTTTTGGTGCTCAAATTCCCTTGGTCGATGATTCGAACTCACGGAAATGATTTTTTTCAAACATTTAGAATTTTACAATGTTAAAATTTATTTTTATACTTGTGTTTTTAATCCCTCTTAGTTTTTTAAATAAGTTTTGCTGGTTGGTTCAAAGTCTGTTATATTTGATAACTTTCTTTTTTATAATAAGATATATTACATTAACAGATTTTTGTAATTTGAGTTATATCTTTGGAATTGACATCTTGTCATATGGTTTAATTTTATTAAGATTTTGAATTTGTTCATTAATAATTACAGCTAGAGAAAGTGTTTATCATTACAGGTATTTTAATTCTTTTTTTCTTTTTTCTTTTTTTATTGTTAATGTTATGTTGTACTTTTAGAAGAATAAGATTATTTTCCTTTTACTTGTTCTTTGAAGCTAGATTGATTCCAACTTTGTTTTTAATTTTGGGATGAGGGTATCAACCGGAACGATTACAGGCGGGGGTATATTTATTATTTTATACTTTATTAGCTTCTTTACCTTTATTGGTAAGTTTATTTAATATTTATGGATTTTATGGTAGATTATATATTGGTCTTTTAAATAATATTAGATTATCAAGAGTATTATTTTATATTAGATTGATTCTAGCATTTTTGGTTAAGATACCCATGTTTATAGTACATTTATGATTACCTAAGGCACATGTTGAAGCTCCAGTTTCAGGATCAATAATTTTAGCAGGAGTATTATTGAAATTGGGGGGATATGGATTATTACGGGTTTATTTAATGTTAATCAAGCTTGGATTAACTTATAACGTAATTTGAATTAGAATTAGTTTAGTAGGTGGGTTTTTAATGAGCTTGGTTTGTTTGCGTCAGGTTGATTTGAAGGCTTTAATTGCGTATTCTTCTGTAGTTCATATAGGAATAGCTTTAGGGGGAATAATAACATTAACAGATTGGGGATTTATAAGAGTGTATACATTAATAATTGCTCATGGGCTATGTTCGTCTGGTTTATTTGCTTTAGCTAATATTTCTTTTGAACGATTAGGAAGACGAAGTTTATTAATTAATAAGGGTTTAATGAATTTTATACCTTCTATAACATTATGATGATTTTTATTGAGATCTTCTAATATAGCAGCTCCTCCATCATTAAATTTAATAGGAGAGATTGGGTTATTAAATAGATTAGTAATATGATCTTGGCTTTCGATAGTTATATTAATATTAATTTCTTTTTTTAGAGCAGCTTATTCTTTATATTTATATTCTTATAGACAACATGGTATAATTTATTCTGGTATTTATTCTTGTTCTATAGGGTATACTCGAGAATATTTATTATTAATGTTGCATTGATTACCTTTAAATATTTTAGTTTTAAAGGGTGATTTATGTATTTTATGGTTGTATTTAAGTAGTTTAAGTAAAAATATTGATTTGTGGTGTCAAGGAAGTAATGAATTTACCTTAAATCATTTTATGATCAGTATCAATTTGTTTTATTTATTTCTTTTTTTTTATTATTTATGGCAATTTTTTTGGTAATAATAGGATTTTATTTTATTATAAATGATATAGTTATTTTTATTGAATGGGAGATTTTTAATTTAAATAGATCTTCTTTAATTATAACTTTTTTATTTGATTGAATATCTTTATTATTCATAGGATTTGTTTTATTTATTTCTTCACTGGTAATTTTTTACAGTGAAGAATATATGCATGGGGATTTAGCGATTAATCGATTTATTATTTTGGTATTGATATTTGTCTTATCTATGATATTTTTAATTATTAGTCCTAATTTGATTAGAATTCTTTTAGGGTGAGATGGATTAGGCTTGGTTTCGTATTGTTTGGTGTTTTATTATCAAAATGTAAAATCTTATAGAGCTGGGATATTAACAGCTTTATCTAATCGTATTGGTGATGTGGCATTATTAATGGCTATTGCTTGAATATTAAATTTTGGAAGATGAAATTATATTTATTATTTGGATGTAATGAAGAATTCTAGAATTATATATATTATTACTGCGTTAGTAGTCTTGGCAGCTATAACAAAGAGAGCTCAGATTCCTTTTTCTTCTTGGTTACCAGCAGCTATAGCAGCTCCTACTCCTGTTTCAGCTTTAGTTCATTCTTCAACTTTGGTAACTGCAAGAATTTATCTATTAATTCGATTTAATACTGTTATTGTTGATAATAGATTAGGTAAGGGACTATTATTAATTGCTGGCTTAACAATATTTATAGCAGGATTAGGGGCTAATTTTGAATATGATTTGAAAAAAATTATTGCTCTTTCTACATTAAGACAATTGGGATTAATAATAAGAATCTTAGCTATAGGATTCCCTAAATTAGCGTTTTTTCATTTACTTACACATGCTTTATCTAAGGCACTGTTATTTATATGTGCAGGTTCTGTAATTCATAATATGAAAAATTCCCAAGATATTCGATTTATGGGTAGTTTATGTAGACAAATACCTTTAACAGTTATTTGTTTTAATGTTTCAAACTTAGCATTATGTGGTATACCTTTTTTGGCAGGATTTTATTCAAAGGATTTAATTTTAGAAATTGTTTCTTTAACTTATTTAAATATTTTCAGATTTTTTTTATATTTTTTTTCTACTGGATTAACTGTATGTTATTCTTTACGATTAGTTTATTATTCAATAAGAGGGGATTTTAATTCTTCGGCGTATCATTCATTAAGTGATGAAAGATGGATTATATTAAAAGGCATATTAAGTTTAATGATTATGGCAGTTGTAGGGGGTAGTATATTGAGATGAGTAATTTTTCCTTCTCCTTCTATAATTTGTTTACCATTTTGATTGAAGACTTTAGCTTTAACCGTTAGTTTGTTAGGAGGATGAATAGGTTATGAATTATCAAAATTTTCCTTATCTTATAATTTACAGTCTTTAAAGTTTTATTTGATATCTTACTTTATTGGGTCAATATGAATTATGCCTTTTGTATCTACATATGGGGTTAATTTTTTGCCTTTGAAGTTAGGAAGTTATATGTATAAGTCCTTTGATCAAGGTTGAAGTGAGGATTGAGGAGGTCAAATAATTTATAATACTTCTGTTAAATATGCTGGGACTATTCAGTGGTGACAAAATAATAGAATTAAGATATATTTAATTAGTTTTGTTTTGTGATTTCGATCGGAATCCATTATTAGCCATTTCATTATAAGGGATTATATAGGAATCAAATTCATGAGGGTTAACGAAGTCAGTAACTTCAGTATCATTGATGCCCTACAGTTTTTACAGTAATAATAGGATCTAAGGATTCATCTAATAAATAAAGAAGACGTAGGGATGGAAGGGCAATAAAAATAAGTGTAATAGCAGGTAAAATTGTTCAAATTACTTCAATTGTTTGTCCTTCTAGTAAGTATCGGTTAGTATATTTATTAAAGAATAATGTTAATATAATGTAAGATACAAGAATGGTAATTATTAATAGAATTAATAATGTGTGATCGTGAAAAAAGATGAGTTGTTCTATTAAAGGAGATGCACTATTTTGTAAATTTAAATCTGATCATGTTGCCATTATTCTAATAAAAGGCTATTCTTTATATGTAGAGCTTAAATCTACTGCACTTATCTGCCATATTAGAAATTAGTTAATATAGGTAATTCTGAATAGCTATGCTCAGCAGGAGGTAAATTTTGGTATCATTCTAAGGAACTTACTATGTTTAAGGAGAATAAAATAGGACGGTTGGAAATTATACTTTCTCAAATAATAAAAATAAGTAGAATGATACCAACAAATGAAATAGTTGATCCTAAGGTGGAGATAACATTTCATGAAGTATATACATCTGGATAATCAGAATATCGTCGTGGTATTCCTGCTAATTCTAGAAAATGTTGAGGGAAAAACGTTAGGTTTACCCCTACAAATATAATTGTAAATTGAATCTTTAATCATTTAGGGTTTAAGGATAGTCCAGTAAATAATGGATATCATTGAACAAATCCTGCTATAATAGCGAATACTGCCCCTATTGATAAGACATAATGGAAATGGGCAACGACATAATAAGTATCATGTAAGATAATATCAATTGATGAATTTGCTAAGACTACTCCTGTTAAACCACCAATAGTAAATAAGAAAACAAATCCTAATGCTCATAGTAATGATGGGCTATAATTGAATTGTGTTCCATGAAGAGTAGCTAATCATCTGAAAATTTTAATTCCAGTTGGTACGGCAATGATTATTGTTGCTGAAGTGAAATAAGCCCGAGTATCCACATCTATTCCTACTGTAAATATGTGATGAGCTCAAACGACAAACCCTAATAAACCAATGGCTAATATAGCATAAATTATTCCTAATGTTCCAAATGCTTCCTTTTTTTCCACTTTCTTGACTAATAATATGAGAAATCATACCAAACCCAGGTAAAATTAGAATATAAACTTCCGGATGACCAAAAAATCAAAATAAGTGTTGATATAGGATAGGATCTCCCCCTCCTGCAGGGTCAAAGAATGAAGAATTTAAGTTTCGATCTGTCAATAATATAGTAATGGCCCCAGCTAAAACGGGTAAAGAAAGGAGTAAAAGAAGTGCTGTGATACCTACAGCTCATACAAATAGAGGGGTTTGGTCTAAAGATATTCCTGGGGCCCGTATATTAATAGTAGTTGTAATAAAATTTACTGCCCCTAAAATTGAGGAAATTCCTGCTAAGTGAAGTGAGAAAATTGCTAAATCTACAGAGGCACCTGCGTGAGCAATATTTGCAGAGAGTGGTGGGTAGACAGTTCAACCAGTCCCAGCTCCATTTTCTACTAGACTTCTTGCTAATAATAGAGAAAGAGAAGGAGGCAGTAATCAAAATCTTATATTATTTATTCGTGGAAAGGCCATATCAGGGGCTCCTAGTATTAAAGGGACTAATCAATTTCCGAATCCTCCAATTATAATTGGTATTACTATAAAAAAAAATATTACAAAAGCATGGGTTGTTACAATTACATTATAAATTTGATCATCCCCAATTAGATAACCAGGTTGACCAAGTTCTGCACGAATAAGTATTCTTAATGAAGTTCCCACTATTCCTGCCCAGGCTCCAAAGATAAAATAAAGTGTTCCAATATCCTTATGATTTGTTGAGAAGAGTCATTGTTGCGGTAAAATGGCTGAGTTATAGGCGATAAATTGTAAATTTATTTAGGGGATTTATCTCTTTTATCAGACCTTTATAGTCATGAACGATATTAGACTGCAATTCTAAAGGAGTAGGATACTACTAAGGTTTAAAATTGATATTTTATTTATAGCTTTGAAGGCTATTAGTTTAATTAACTTAAAACCTTATAATATATTAAAGATTAATGATCTAAATAATAATCCAAAAGTTGAAAATATAGTAAAGGTTGATATTAAAATATAAAATTGATTACTATAAAATTGCTTGTAATTTCATTTAGTTTCTCTATAAGAAAAGAGGAATGCAGTGAAGGTAACACGAAGATAATAAAATAAAGTGATTAATGTTGTGATTACTATTAAGGTAATAATTATTAGTCTATTAAGCTCAGCTATAGCTTGGATAATTAGTCATTTTGGTATGAAGCCGAGGAAGGGGGGCAGACCCCCTAACGATAGAAGTAAAGAGAATAAACAAAATTTAATTTTTGGATTATTATTTATTATAAGGAAATTTTGATTAATATGAAAGATTTGGAAGGTATGAAATAAGAAAATAATTGATGATCTCAGGGAAGAATAAATAAGAAAATATAATTCTCATAAGTTTTCACCAGAAACTATAGCAGCAATCAAATATCCTAGGTGATTAATGGATGAGTAGGCTATTAATTTTCGTAAAGATGTCTGGTTTAATCCTCCTAAAGAACCAATTGAAATTGAAGAAATAATAATGATTGAAAAGAAAATATTTATTCTAATGGTATAAGATAGCAGTATTAAAGGTGCAATTTTTTGTCATGTTATTAAAATTAAATTATTTCTTCAGTCTAATCCTTCTATAGTTCCAGGAAACCAAAAATGGAAAGGTGCTGCCCCCATCTTTAGAAGAAGAGCTGAGCTGATTATTAATAAAAATACTTCATAATTTATTATTATAATAATATTTGATATTAGGAATATAATAATTAAAGAGAATAATAATAGGGAAGAGGCAATAGCCTGAATTAAGAAGTATTTTAAGGAGGCTTCAGTTGATAAAATATTTTTTGTATTGGATATTAATGGAATAAAATATAATAAATTGATTTCTAATCCTATTCAAACGCCTAATCAAGAAGTAGATGAGATGGAAATTAAAGTGCCTATAATTAATGTTCTTAAAAATAAAACCTTTGAAGGATTTTTTAAAATTAAAAAGGAGGTAATCCTATTTACGGGGTATGAACCCATTAGCTTATACTTAGCTTACCTTTTTTTAATATATCTAAATATATTTAGGTGTATGATGCACAAGAGTTTTTGATACTTTAAGGAGTAGTTTAAATCTACTAAATGTAATGAAGGTAAAAAAAAAATTACATAATTTACTCTATCACTGTAATCCTTTAATCAGGCACTTCATTTAAAGGTAGTGGATATTATAACATTTAACTGATAGTGTCTATAAATATTATAATTTATATGGTATATAAATATATTTATAAAATTTCTTAAAAGTGTATGTACTAAAAGTTAATTTATAATTTTAAAAAAGTATTAATAGGGATGAATAATATTATAAAAAAGTTTTTTTTTGCCACCCCATCTTCCGGGACATGGAGGAAATTTCAAGGGGGGTTGAAATTATTTTTCTATTTCAAAAAAGGGTCTTCTCCTGTGAACATGGTTCACTTTATAAAATTTCTTAAAAGTGTAGGTACTAAAAGTTAATTTATAATTTAAAAAAAGTATTAATAGGGATGAATAATATTATAAAAAAGTTTTTTTTTGCCACCCCATCTTCCGGGACGTGGAGGAAATTTCAAAGGGGGTTGAAATTATTTTTCTATTTCAAAAAAGGGTCTTCTCCTGTGAACATGATTCACTTTATAAAATTTCTTAAAAGTGTAGGTACTAAAAGTTAATTTATAATTTTAAAAAAGTATTAATAGGGATGAATAATATTATAAAAAAGTTTTTTTTTGCCACCCCATCTTCCGGGACGTGGAGGAAATTTCAAGGGGGCTTGAAATTATTTTTCTATTTCAAAAAAGGGTCTTCTCCTGTGAACATGATTCACTTTATAAAATTTCTTAAAAGTGTAGGTACTAAAAGTTAATTTATAATTAAAAAGAAGTATTAATAGGGATGAATAATATTATAAAAAAAGTTTTTTTTGCCACCCCATCTTCCGGGACGTGGAGGAAATTTCAAGGGGGCTTGAAATTATTTTTCTATTTCAAAAAAGGGTCTTCTCCTGTGAACATGATTCACTTTATAAAATTTCTTAAAAGTGTAGGTACTAAAAGTTAATTTATCTTCTATATATATAAAAATCAATGTAACGTGATAGTTTGTCTGTCTGTGGGTATGTATGTCTCCTATGCGTTCATATACCATTCGTCCGATTGCGATGAAACTTGGGTGAGATGTTGAGTACACTCCAAGGAAGGTTTCTGACTTAGTAAATCCATTTTACAATAGGTAGCGCACGTGTAGATTCAACAAATGAGCGACCATGCGCGAAGCATTTCAACAAAGTCCCGTATGTGTTCATATACCATTCGTCCGATAGCGATGAAACTTGGGTGAGATGTTAAGTACACTCCAAGGAAGGTTTCTGACTTAGGGCCGGTTGCACCTCGAGGCCGCTTAAACCCTGCTTTGCTAAGGGTGGTTTACGGTTAAGCGACCTTAAATACGACGGCTTAAGGCTGGGTGTTGCACCAACTCGTCTCGTACTTCGCTTAGGTGAACTTAGTTTACGGTGGGAGTCAAAGATCTTCGTTGCGTGAGTAATGCTCCCTGCAGCAAAGAACACGTAGTCTTAGCGTTATGCCAACATAAGCCCAGCCGTGCAGAATTACTTGCATAACGATCATATGCAATATAATGAAAGAATGACAACTTATGTATCTAGAGAGCTATTTGACCGCTATTATTGTATTCGCATCATACATATTATATGAAATAATTTCGGCAGTATTGATCCTCCGAGATTGATTTTGTTTGTTATGTTGGTCACGGTTATCATTTTGTTTCTAGCCGTCGCAATAATTTTCCACGACTACAGCTGTTCTACTTTTGGGGTTGGCGACCAAAAATACATTATTGTTGTAGAAAGAATTGCCTACTGTGTTTGCGAGACGTGAGCATCAGCTGTAGTAGACACTGGGAAAACCGTTGTTGAAATATAATGCAGTGTATTTTCCTTATCATTACGGTAGCCTACTTCCTGAGCATGTTATGGACTACACCCCACATTGAGGTGGTCGCATCTTGCGAAGGTTATGATTTCTTACTTGGTTTTCATTATATCGCTTGTTTATAAATACGCATATATTATAGCATTAAGCACGTATAGTGCGTATTTTCTAATGATATATATATACAGTATGTAGACGAATGACACAGCATGTTGTATTGCAAGAATCCACAATAGGCTAGTTCGTCATTGGCTAAGGATTTCTACATCCGTCCCTGGGCTAATATTTAGTTTAACAACGAAAAATGTACATTGCGTTACTGCCAATATAAAGAAGACTATTTCATTTTACGTTGTCTAAAGCTATGATATCTGTACTACAAGCAACCGCGATTTTATTAGGAACGTGAAGGAAATCCCTGTGGCAACGCGTTGAAAGAATGTTATACGTATATATTTAATTTGTATCGCCAAATCCACACTATGTATGCTTTATATTATAACGACTGAGTAATTATAAAACAATAAAAACAATAAAAGTCAAGCAAAAGTATTCCTCCCCGCTGGTAATCGAACCCCGGCACTCCGGGCGGGAGTCTGCAATGTTATCCACTCAACCACAGATGACGATATACGTTACACCTTTATCAACAGGTATAGATACTAATGCTTAGCAAGTGAACACATGGAATAAACTATCTCTTCAGTGTATTGTGCCGTCATTATAAACCATGTAATAATATTTTTTTTATTATTTCGTTGACTACATTATATAACAACACCTCCAACCTACTGAGATATGGATCAGACACAATGGGGCCGGCCGCCATTTTGGCGTATGAGTGAACGGATTAAACCATCCTTAAGTCTTAAACCACCGTGCACGGCCGCTCAGTCTAAGCCTCGTGTAAGCCATTGCTTGTGGTCTGGTGCAACGGGCCACATCCTTGAGGATAGTTTAATCCACCCTTAGTTCGTTAAGCGGAGCTGGTGAAACCGGCCCTTAGTAAATCCATTTTACAATAGGTAGCGCACGCGTAGATTCAACAAATGAGCGACGATGCGCGAAGCATTTCAACAATGTCCCGTATGTGTTCATATACCATTCGTCCGATAGCGATGAAACTTGGGTGAGATGTTGTGTACACTTACGTGAAGTTTTCAAAATTAGTGAATGCATTTCACAGTAGATAGCGCACGAGTAGATTCAACAAATGAGCGACGACACGCAAAGCGTTTCAACAAAGTCCCGTATACATTCATATACCATTCGTCCGATAGCTATGAAACTTGAGTAAGATGTTGTGTACACTTCAGGGAAATTTTCTGGCTTAGTAAATCCACCTTACAATAGGCAGCGCATGAGTAGATTCAACAAATGAGCTACGACGCGCGAAGCGTTTCAACAAAGTCACGTATGCGTTCCTAAACCATTCGTCGGATAGGTCCGATAGCGATGCGACTTGGGTGAGATGATGTGTACAATCCAAGGAAGGTGTCTGGCTTAGTAAATCCACTTTACAATTGCCAGCGCACGATTAGATTCAACAAATGAGCTACGACGCCCGAAGCGTTTCAACAAAGTCACGTATGCGTTCATATACCATTCGTCCGATAGCGATGAAACTTGGGTGAGATGTTATGTACACTCCAGGGAAGGTTTCTGGCTTAGTAAATCCATTTTAAAGTAGGTAGCGCATGAGTAGATTTAACAAATGTGCGACGACGTGCGATGCGTTTCAACAAAGTCCCGTATGCGTTCATATACCATTCATCCGATTGCGATGAAACTTTGGTGAAATGTTGTGTACACTCCAAGGAAGGTTTATGAATAAGTAAATTCATTTTGCAATTGGTGGTGCAGGATTAGATTCAACAAATGAATGACGCAGGCGAATTGTTTCAACAAAGTCCCGCATGCGTTCATATAGAATTAATCCGATTGCGATGATACTTTAGTGAGTTGTTTACACTCCTGCGTAGGTTTTTAATTGACTAGATGCGTATTACAATAGTTGGCGTGCAAGTAATTTCAACAAATGAGCGTTGGCGCGATTGCTGTAATAGAATAGACCAATTATCAGCAATAATGCATCGTCCCCATTGTCTTGATCGCGGGCGAAGCCGCGGGTACCTGCTAGTAATTAATAAAAAGTATTAATAGGGATGAATAATATTATAAAAAGGTTTTTTTTTTTTTTTGCCGCCCCATCTTCCGGGACGTGGAGGAAATTTCAAGGGGGGTTGAAATTATTTTTCTATTTAAAAAAAGGGTCTTCTCCTGTGAACATGATTCACTTTATAAAATTTCTTAAAAGTGTAGGTACTAAAAGTTAGTCTATAATTAATTTCTTTTGATTATTATATTTTATAAAAAGGAAAATATGTTTTTAAAAAAAGTGTTAAAATTTAAGGTAATTTGATTAGGTTTATGTATTCTTCCTTTGTAAAAAATTGATTAAAATTAATGTTAAAATTTATTTTGTAAAATGAAATGATAAGTTCTGGTCCTTTAATTAATTTTGTGATTAATTTAATGGAAAGAGCCGAGTAAATTTATAAGGTAATTTTAAAGGAGTTTTTATTCTGTAACAATTGATCAGTTTAAGGTTATATAGATATAATTTTATACAAATATATTTCTGTGAGATTAAGGTGCTATAAGGGGAAAAGATCAGAAATACACTATTATGCTAATTAGAATTTTTATAAAATGGGTCAAAAAACAGCTTAGATAAAAAAAATTCACGTGGCAGTAATAGAAAAACTGATAAATGGACCCTCCACGTTCAATCTGTTATATACACACATCAAAAAAAGTTTTGCATCACCTCGGTTCCAAGAGTTCCGGAACCGTTAAATACAAAGGGAATAGAGATCAACACAAACAACATTTCAGCTTGTTTTATTGCTCATGAGACCCACACATTGCATGTTGTACCATCATACAGCTAGACTTTCAGCATTTGTGGTCCAGATTGCAGTACACACCACTACCTCTAATACCCAGTAGCACGTCCTCTTGCATTGATGCATGCCTGTATTCGCCGTGGCATACTATCCACAAGTTCATCAAGACACTGTTGGTCCAAATTGTCCCACTCAACGACAATTCGGCGTAAATCTCTCAGAGTGGTTGGTGGGTCAAGACGTCCATAAACAGCCCTTTTCAACATATCCCAGGCATGTTCAATAGGGTTCATGTCTGGCGAACATGCTGGCCACTGTAGTCGAGCGATGTCGTTATCTTGAAGGAACGCATTCACAAGATGTGCACGATGAGGTCGAGAATTGTCGTCCATGAAGACAAATGCCTCTCCAATATTCTGCCGATATGGTTGCACTATGAGTCGGAGGATGTCATTCAGGTATCGTAAAGCCGTTTCGGAGCCTTCCATGACCACCAGTGGCGTACGTCGGCCCCACATAATGCCACCCCAAAACATCAGGGAACCACCACCTTGCTGCACTCGCTGGACAGTGTGTCTAAGACGTTCAGCCTGACCAGGGTGCCTCCAAACACGTCTCCGACGATTGTCTGGTTGAAGGCATATGCGACACTCATCGGTGAAGAGAACGTGATGCCAATTCCGTGGGGTCCATTCAGCATGTTGTTGGGCCCATCTGTACCGCGCTGCATGGTGTCGGGGTTGCAAAGCTGGACCTCGCCATGGACGTCGGGAGTGAAGTTGCGCATCATGCAGCCTGTTGCGCACAGTTTGAGTTGAAACATGACGTCCTGTGGCTGAACGAAACGCATTATTCAACATGGTGGCATTGCTGTCAGGGTTCCTCCGAGCGGCAATCCGTAAGTAGCGGTCATCCACTACAGTAGTAGCCCTTGGGCGGCCTGAGCGAGGCCTGTCATCGACAGTTCCTGTATCTCTGTACCTCCTCCATGTCCGAACAACATCGCTTTGGTTCACTCTGAGACGCCTGGGGCCTGTTCCACGAATAAACTTTGCAACTTTTCACTTTTCACTTTTCAATTCTTGCAAAGTGCAAAGTCTTTCTGTTCCACCATGATCTATGTATTACTTTTCAATTTCTTTGCAAAGTGAAAAGTCTTTGCATAGGAATGATCCGATCATGTTTATTCCATGAACAAACTGTATATTTATTCCATGATTTAATGCTTTATTTTTCATGGTGAAACATGTCCCACTAATGACCACACAGTGATCATAATTAATGAAAGTATTGATCAGATGGAACTTTTAACCTGTCTATACTAAAGTGAGGTTATGAAAATTCATCTTGTCTTTGTACGTCTTCTTGTTGGATTCTTCATCACTATCCTCACTTGATGATTAAAAAAGCTCCTGCGTAACATATTTATGACACTAAACCAAATTCTGCGCCGAGAAACTAGTGTAGAGACTTGTTCATTAACAGCTGAAAAGGGAATCGTCTCTTTGCAAAGATTTCTGAAAACTTTTCAATCATTCCTTTGCACTTTGCATTTCTGCACCAATGGAGGAACATAACAGTCTTCTAAAGTGAAAAGATTCCTAACTTTCCACTTTTCACTTTTCACTTTGCAAGACAAATCTGAATAGTGATGGTGGAACAAAATCTGAACTGAAAAGTGCAAAGTGCAAAGTGAAAAGTTGCAAAGTTCATTCGTGGAACAGGCCCCTGGAAACTTCCCTTGTTGAGAGCCCTTCTTGACACAAAGTAACAATGCGGACGCGATCGAACTGCGGTATTGACCTTCTAGGCATGGTAGAACTACAGACAACATGAGCAGCGTACCTTCGTCCTGGTGGAATGACTGGAACTGATCGGCTGTCGTACCCCCTCCGTCTAATAGGCCCTGCTCATGCATGGTTGTTTACATCTTTGAGCAGTTTTAGTGACATCTATGAACAGTCAAAGGGACTGTATCTTGGATACAATATATTCCCATTCGGGAATGTTCATAACCTACAATATACACAGTCAACGTCTATATGCCGGAGATCTGGGAACCGAGGTGATGCAAAACTTTTTTTGATGTGTGTATATATATATACGTATATACAGTAAATGTAATATCTTAGAGAGAAGTTTATTAATCAATAAGAACTTATAGATATGCAGATCCTTTCGACCTATTAAAGACCTATAGGATAGAGGCCTAAAAGAAGGATCTTAAAAATATTTATGACATTGTAGAGGATCGCAATCTTTATTCATATTATATATTTATTTATATATATAAAAATGTATATTGTAATATAATTAAATTTACTATATATATATAACAACCTATATAGTTTATTTATTTATTTTTATTAATAGATTGAAGTATTTTATTAAAATACCCATTTATTATAGATTGACCAAAAATTTTGAAGTATATAGGATAAAATACAATAATGAAAAAAAATAAAAATATATATTTACCCAATAATTAAAAATTTGTTACGGTTCTTATATTATATGATTGAATATATATATGGTAACTTATTGATTAACCGCGGGCGCGAGTTTTTATTGTCTTTAATCTTTGTGGCGTATTTTTGTACCGTGACTTTATATGTTTCTATTAAAGTTTAGAAAACCATTTACAGGGAAAAGATACTATAATATTTGAGTTTTAGATTTAAAAAATATGAATTTGGGGGGGAATTTATAGATTTTTTTCTAAAATTATTTGATTAATTATTATCATTTATGAATTGTTTTATGAGGTTTCTAGGCAATTTTTATGAATTTGGAAAAATATTTGATTGGTGAGAAACGAGTTGTAACGGAAATTGATAAAATGGCTTGTTGATTGAGCTGCTACGGGGTTGTTGGTTAGAATTTTGAAGATTTGGTGAGAAACGTGTTTTATTAGACGCCCAAATCTGTTGATTTGGGATTTAGCGAAGTGGGTTGGTTGATCAAAATATTTGATTGGTGAGAAACGAGTTGTAACGAAAATTGATAAAATGGCTTGTTGGTTGAGCTGCTATGGGGTTGTTGATTGGAATTTTGAAGATTGGTGAGAAACGTGTTTTATTAGACGTCCAAATCTGATGATTTGGGATTTAGCGAAGTGGGTTGATTGATCAAAATATTTGATCGGTGAGAAACGAGTTGTAACGAAAATTGATGAAATGGCTTGTTGGTTGAGCTGCTACGGGGTTGTTGATTGGAATTTTGAAGATTGGTGAGAAACGTGTTTTATTAGATGCCCAAATCTGTTGATTTGGGATTTGAGAAGTGGGTTGGTTGATCAAAATATTTGATTGGTGAGAAACGAGTTGTAACGAAAATTGATAAAATGGCTTGTTGGTTGAGCTGCTACGGGGTTGTTGATAGGAATTTTGAAGATTGGTGAGAAACGTGTTTTATTAGAAGCCCAAATCTGTTGATTTGGGATTTGAGAAGTGGGTTGGTTGATCAAAATATTTGATTGTTGAGAAACGAGTTGTAACGAAAATTGATAAAATGGCTTGTTGGTTGAGCTGCTACGGGGTTGTTGATTGGAATTTTGAAGATTGGTGAGAAACGTGTTTTATTAGACGTCCAAATCTGTTGATTTGGGATTTGAGAAGTGGGTTGGTTGATCAAAATATTTGATTGGTGAGAAACGAGTTGTAACGAAAATTGATAAAATGGCTTGTTGGTTGAGCTGCTACGGGGTTGTTGGTTGGAATTTTGAAGATTGGTGAGAAACGTGTTTTATTAGACGCCCAAATCTGTTGATTTGGGATTTAGCGAAGTGGGTTGATTGATCAAAATATTTGATTGGTGAGAAAAGAGTTGTAACGAAAATTGATAAAATGGCTTGTTGGTTGAGCTGCTACGGGGTTGTTGATTGGAATTTTGAAGATTGGTGAGAAACGTGTTTTATTAGACGCCCAAATCTGTTGATTTGGGATTTGAGAAGTGGGTTGGTTGATCAAAATATTTGATTGGTGAGAAACGAGTTGTAACGAAAATTGATAAAATGGCTTGTTGGTTGAGCTGCTACGGGGTTGTTGATTGGAATTTTGAAGATTGGTGAGAAACGTGTTTTATTAGACGCCCAAATCTGTTGATTTGGGATTTAGCGAAGTGGGTTGATTGATCAAAATATTTGATTGGTGAGAAACGAGTTGTAACGAAAATTGATAAAATGGCTTGTTGGTTGAGTTGCTACGGGGTTGTTGATTGGAATTTTGAAGATTGGTGAGAAACGTGTTTTATTAGACGCCCAAATCAGTTGATTTGGGATTTGAGAAGTGGGTTGATTGATCAAAATACCTGATTGGTGAGAAACGAGTTGTAACGAAAATTGATAAAATGGCTTGTTGGTTGAGCTGCTATGGGGTTGTTGATTGATGTCTGTACAATAGAAATGATATAAT